>CAWUFW010000005.1:7428750-8860000 GCA_963921515.1 Calotriton arnoldi | reverse complement strand
GCTTGGGTGTGGCTTGCAGGGCCTAACTGACCACCTGTCTCTGGGTTGATGGGGAGGGCAACTTGGGTGAATTCGACAGCAATGATACGAGTTCTTTATTACGTTTACATATAACATGGTGGTTATTGATATCACATTTACCAACATTCTCATGGCATACTTTGATATAGTTTTTACCGGTATTAACATTGTCATGTACATATTTCACAGCGTACATCGACATCACACTTACTGATATTGAAATTGTTACGTGTACATTTATTATGGCGCACTTTCCCGATGTTAACAGTTAAAAGGTAAGGGTGCCAGTATGCATCCCTGCTGTTTGCCTCTGTTTGTGTAATACATTCAGCAATGTTAAGGCCAGTCCCAACTGTAGGTTCACTGTAAAGGGAGGCTACTGCCTTCAGTATAGCATGGTGGATACCCCACTTAGTGACTTGTGGTTGACGCTATCGTACGTAGCACTATATTAAAAGGAGCAAGGATATAAGTGGTGAATATATGCGTGACTGCAGTTGTAGGCTTGATAAAACTGAATTACACTATTTTCTTCCGCTCAGCTCTCGATTTCCCTCGACAGTATCTTGGCTTTCTTGAAAATAGGATGGAGTATAGAGCCTCTCTGGGACTGGTGCCTGTTGGAATACCGCTTGGTATCGCAGAAAAAAGCCAGACGATCCAGTAGTGTGCGTTCGTCTTGTAGAGGGATCCATGAATGCTGTTTGAGCCTGGGGTTCCCAGCTTGGTAGTGTGTAGCGTCACTGGATTACAAGCACTGGACTGTGATTAGAGTGCTAGGAGACTGGCCTTTATCAAAATGAGGGATTCGCAGTCCTATGCTCGAACTTTTTTTATACGTTCCATTGTGTCAAGCCTACCTATTTCCTAGGCTGTCTGTTTGTTGGCTGTGCAGTCTAAGACTGCCAGAATTTAGGCTGGTCTTTTTGTCTTGTCGGTTTATGGATTTACAAATACTTCTGGTCAATTAATTTCCTATTTAATTCCTATATCAGTCTATGGTTGGTACATTATCCTTGCATTTGTTAAATTGAGTAAAGTTTAATTGTTACTCCTACTCGTTTTAGTAATTTGTTTCCGGTTACTTTGAGTTCTCCAGGGCTTTAAATTGAGGTGTAAACCTAGGCTTTTTACTGCTCCTGGTGTTAGAGCACCTGGGGCTGACTGAGTGATTACGTTTGGATCAATCACAAGTTACCATGATTCAGGAGGAGCCTTGGAATTTTGAAAGTGTTCTAGCAGTTCAGTTGTGCTTCTGCACTTTCCAGTCTTCAAATTAAGTTACACATGACTGCGTCTGAGTCTTATCATGCCGATTTAAAGATGTATTCGTTCCAACTGACTTATAATGTTTGAAGCCAAAGTATGATGCCAAGTATGATGGCGCCTGTCTGTGTACAATTGCAAAGTTGGAGAAAAAATAAAATCGGGGCTTTGGTTGAAAGAGTGTAGTCTACTGCAGAAAGTCTTGAGTGGTTTTGAACACACTCGTGCAGGGTTTGAGTAATTGAATTAGAAGGATCACCGGTATTGAGCCATCCAGCAAAATGGACACAGCATGGAGACCATATGCAAGGAAGAAGCGTCCTAGGTTCTTCTGTAGCTCTCCTTACTAGAGAGCCCTTCTCCCAGCCGTGGAACTGTACCATGAAGGGCCTTAGTGAGATTGTTTCATTTGTTCCTTTGGATGCTTGAATTGGGAGGATCCTTGAATTTGAAGAATCCTCGGCATCGAGCAATCCGCATTGACAGCTTGTAGACCATTCTCTGCAACGAAGAAGCGTCCTAGGTTAATCTTTAGATCTCCTTACTAGAGCACTTTGCCCAGCTGTGGGAATGTACCATGAAGGGCTTTAGTGAGATTTTCAGTTGTTCCTTTGGATGATTGAATTAGAAGGAACTTCGGTATCGAGCCATCCGCATGGACACAGCTTGTAGGTCATCCATGGGACCGTACCATGAAGGGCCTTAGTGAGATTGTTCCTTTGGATGCTTGAATTGGGAGGATCCTTGAATTAGAAGGATTCTCTGCATCGAGCCATCGAATGGACACAGCTTGTAGGTCATCCTCTGCAAGGAAGAACCGTCCTAGGTTCTTCTGTAGCTCTCCTTACTAGAGAGCCCTTGGCCCGGATGTGGGACTGTGCCATGAAGGGCCTTAGTGAGATTGTTCCATTTGTTTCTTTGGAGCCCTGGGCTCTATCGAACTCTTATGTTGGAGTTTTACTAAGTATTCCTCTACAGACCCCCTAGGTGTGCAGCTGCCCTCCGTTCTGCAGCCTTAAAGTCCGGGGCCCTGAAAATCCTCAACCCTCCTGTGTGCTGTTACCTCACTTCTGATGGGCAACTGTTTCTCTTTTTTGCCTTATTTTGAGCTTGGTGTTTTAACATGCTGGAGTTTCTTTTGTTTGTGAGTACCTATCACAGTTCGTCAAAACTTAATCATGATTGCAATCAAAGCTATATTACCCATATTGTGATCTGAGACTTGTTAGGGGAAGGTTAGCGGTAATACTAGCAAGTTCTACGCACAGCATCTAACTAGAAACAAACTAAACGGGCAGTAAAAAAAAATCAGAATGGTTTGGGGAAGAACAAAAAGGGTTTAAAGAGACCGCACTCTTACAAGTGATACAGAGTTGGGATGACTCACAAAATCCCGCTCCCTTTAGTTCTGTTATTTCCTGTGTCCTCAAACGTCCTTGCACGACCATCACTAACTCCTAGGTACAAAGGAAATCACAAGCTTGCATTACAAGGCAGTCTTTCAGCTTTTCCTGAGCATTCTGTAAATGTCAGACAACAAGGAAGCCCAAGTCCTCACATGTTAACATGGACAGCTCTTGTGCATCTCACACAGTATTATCCAAGGCACTCTCTTGAGGGGCGTCCGCTTACAGGGCACGTGTACACTACACCCCATGAAAAGACTGCTTCGTAATCACTGGAGCATCCAAGGGTCTGCAGCAGATACTTAAACTGAACAGTGCAATCTATTTGAGGTTTACCCAGTCTAGAGTTTTTCATTTAATCTGTTTTTGTCTGGACTTTTTTACTGTTTCATTCAGATACAACACCAGCTCCCTCATCTTAAGGCCATTGTACAGTACCATGATGAGCTGAAGGAGAAAAGGCCGAACCTGTACACGGTAAGAGATGTGCAAGCTCCCCATGTTCTGAAACCTTTCTGCTGTAGATGTAGACATGTTCTGATGACTAATTGATTCCTCAAGAGGGAGACTCCTGTCCCATATCATAGAAGCAAAGCTGCTCCTCACCTACTGTGCTAGGAGTTCTACTGGCACAGACTATGCTATGATGTTTGCTTCAAAGTAGGTACCTCTGTCCTTCCTCCACTCGTGGGTGCAGGAAAATGCCCAGTAGAGAACTGCACCGCAGAGCGACCAGGAGCTCCGGAGCTTTCGGTGGTGCTGGAGCTCTTCCTGCTTCTGTATGAATTTTGCTAGTCACTTTATCTTAACTTCTTTATTATCCCAATGGCTTGTCAAATACTAGACGACAAATGTTATAAGTCTACACACTTTATGAGATGAAGTGCTTTTCAAAGTCTGTGTTCTGAGGCTAGTCCTCAGTGAGGTGAAGTAGTGCCTCTTTTGGGCATCGTTATGAGATAGTAAGGGATGGCATCCTCCTCTTGATGTACCACAGAGCTGTGTACATGGCGTGCTTTCTCCAAACTGTAGTTTGCAACCCCCTTGTAAACTCTGCTTGTTCAGTCTATTAATTTGCACTTTTATTGACTAATTGAGGGCAGTCGCACCCCAAACCTCTCCCCACCGTGGTCTTTTTTTGATTTGAGTCTCTGTCGCCAGTGGAAGGAGTTCATCCAGTTGGGGGCGGATGTTCCTGATTCTCAGCTAGATGACATCATCGCCTCTCAGAAAGCCAATCAGTGTTGTATCCTGATCTACACGTCTGGGACCACTGGACAGCCCAAGGGGGCGATGCTGAGTCACGACAATGTGAGTAACTGCACTGCAAATGTTAAACTGCCCAATTGAAGTGAAGGCTATCGATGGTCATTTAGTACGTGATGCCACATAGGTTTTTGTAGGATGGGCTCCTTGCTTTGATCAGATATTTGTAGCCTTGTTCTGTTACTACACGTTTCCTTGCTTCAGTAGCTGCGGTGGTATAAACTGCCCAAGGCCCTCACAGGCGGTCGACCACATTGGCTGGTCTGTCTCCAGCACGAAGGTGTTAGTTACTTCTTTAAAAAAGGGAAATTAAAGTGTTGATGTTCCTCCAACCACTTTCCACTTCAAGGTCCTGGTGATTATAATTTGGACTCTCAGCATATTAAGGTTTTCTTCAGTCTTTCCCTTGAAGTATCTTCTGTGGGTATAGAGCACTAGTTTGGGTAAAATATTGTGCTTGCATCTGGGAAAATGGAACCCAAGCAGATCTTGTGGAAGCCGTCTGCAGTCACACAGCATGCAATCGTGGGTAATATCCTGGTTCAGAACGACCCCTTCTGTTTTATGCACGGTCACTTAGGGTAGTGGGAGCTGATGAAGGTATTCTTGGGTTAGTCATCTCATTGAGCACCCCACATGCCGCTGGTCCCTGTGGTATCCCCAATTTGGAGCACCTCTGGAAGCTTGGTCAGGCATATTTGGCGACTGAGGCATACAAATTTCATGATTGTATTCTGAACGAATCCCCTCTCACTTGACTTTCTGCCAGTATCAATATAAAAATATGTGCATTTGTAAGGCTTTCTCACTCGAAGGGGTTCTATGGGCTAAAACTGATTTCTTACCCTGGTTAATTGTACTCCATTAGTCTACATTGGGAGGATGAAAGGCAAAGGGGACGAGTCTATATTCGGACCTGTGATTGTGGCTTCAAAAACTGATCCCTTGGTGAATGCATTACACCTGTCTCCAGGTGTCGTACATCCAGAACTTGCTCTGAACTTGGCCGATGCCTAAATCTTCCCACAGTGTTGGGCAGCGCTATAGTTGTAGCTTTGCAGGTTCGTGATTTACAGTTGTCCCGGAGTCGCTAGTGGATCTGGGCTGCTTTGTCCAATGGAGTGTTAAGGGGTATTTTGTCCCCGAAGGACACCTGTGAGCATCTCTGGATAGGCTGAATGTTCACATGTCCTGTTCTTTAGTTACCAGGGGGTCCAGTGCTCATGTGCACATGTTGTGACCCCTGCCCCATAGGCCACACCCTCCATAGACACTGACTTCTCCCATAAAATCTTAACTGACTTCTCCACGCAGATTCACATCTCTAGAGCATTCTGACCCAGACCATTTATTTAGCGTGCAAATCACACATACCTACACCCTCCAGCACCTACCTCTCGTAAGGGAAAACCGGAAGTTGTCCCTCTGCCAGGAGCTTTCACACACACACTGGACTCCTCTTAACCGTTAACACTCACCTGCCGACAAACTCTGTAGGAAGAGAGACCGCCACCCAGGGCATCATCAGACTGGAGATGAAGTGCAAACAGAGTAACAGCTCTTCATCTACGCCCCCATGATCTGAAACCATGTCCCTTTTACTCCCGAGCTGTCTCTTGAAGGAACACTCCATCAAGATGCAGTCAAAGGCTACTGTCCAGCTACCACTTCTATCACACGTCAGCTCATTGCTTTTGACCCTGTGCAGCGCTCCGCTCCCATCGGCTAGGTTTGCGCCATAGAAACCGCAGCAGCCTACACGAGACCCCTACTCTGGTTTCCTTGAAGTCTGTCGATGCGGCTTGCACTGTGGTTTCTTAATGAAGACTTGGTGTGTGAACCACAGAGACTGGAGCACTTTTATTTCTGCCTGTAATTCTAGCAACCAGGTGTTGCCTGTTGAAATGATGGCAGGTGTCAAGATGCGCCATCCTCTTAGAGACCGCTTTGGACTCATCATGGAAGTAATGCAGGTTATCCTTCACCGCTTACCCCCCACTTCACCAGTAAGAACAGCGTGTAGGATCTCACCTGTATACAGTGACCTTTCAAGAGGTTCTGGCAAAAGGTGCCACAAAGCTAGGTGCTCAGAGCACAACTGCAGAATGACCCCGATACCTCTGTTTCAAGGAGTTACCAACCCAACCGGGCCATTATCCTTGGCCCCAGACATGACAAGGTGGCAACTCACCACAGCAAGTAATCTAGATCTTTAAACCTAATTTTCTTAGGTGGTCTCCATACCGGACTCGTTCGGGGATTCATGTGAGGGATTACAAATGCCTGTATGCATTTTGGGTGTACCCTTCGTTGAGGGCTTTTTATTTTCAAATTCATTTCTAAGAACAAAAGAAATAAAAACACTGTCCACTTCCGAAACAATTGTTGTGGTCTGCAAAGGTGTATACAATCTTACATAGTATTAGGCGTTTTTAATTCTGTGAATGGATGTGACACTTAATATAAAACTGAGTATTGGGTGGTGTACTTTGCTTGTTTTCAGTTTTTATCCAGCTCATAGGGAAGTAAGGTATAAGGGAGTTGCTGGTTGGAAACCTGTGCCCATGTCTGTCTTAGTGAAAATACATTTGGAAGCCGATAACATCTGTTGTCACAATGAACATGCGTTTCAAAGAAGAAAAAGGCTTTTTCGAAGTGCGTGTGGCACAGTAAAATATGGGTACAAATGGCGATGTGTTCAACCAGGACAACAGGGAAAAAGAAAATAAAGTAGTACCCCAATCACAGCTCAATCAGCGGAAGGACAGCAGTCAAGATGAAGCAATCAGTACTTTGTCCATGCTCCAGCCAAAAGAAGTGAAACCAGCACACCCTGGCCAATAAGAAAGCAGCAAAGAGTGACAATGAAGCTGGCGAAATGTACGGGATGAAGGCCTGCAAGCTCCTTTTATACAATGTCTCTTGCACGTGCCATCGCAGTCAACACCTAAAAGCGGGTTGCTGTGCATCCGCACCTCTTGTGAATCAAAATGCTGTTCTGAAACTGCTTTCTTTCTATCTTGATTTTAACTCATTTTAATCTGATTTGACTTTTATATTTTCTTTGTTTCATCACTAAGGAAATTTTTCAAAAGAAAGGGTCTCCTAATTTACTGAAATAGAAAATTATACTTTGAACATTTAACGAAAAAAATAAAATATGGAACTACGTATACTGCAAAAATAAATAATTCCATTTTGTGTGACACTGCAAAATGTTGTCAAATCAGTACATTACTCTTCGAATTGGTGACCTACAGCTCTGATGACATCATGAGTACAAGAGTTCGTATAGAGGCAAGTCAACGACCTCTCAATCCCTTAGGAATATGGAATCCTCATCAGGACTCCGAATAATGGGAGGCCGGTGGTGAGAGAGGAGTTGTACTAAAAGGAAGCGAGAAAGAAAGCATAATTGAGCATAGTGAGCGAGCTGTACGTCTGCAGCAGGCCCAAGACCCAACCCATCTAACCCCGCCCCTGCCCTGGAGCGGCCACACATGCTGCCCGTTTGGAGTCTGACGCCAGTGGGTGCATGAAGGAGCCAGGAGAGCCCTTCCACAGACCCGAGTGCCCTAATGGACCCACACTGCTGCTGTTCAGAAGCAGGGAGCGGGGCCACCGCATAAGCACAGTCACACTGAGTTCAGACTGAGCCCTATGAAACCGACGCCATGGCCCTTTCACTGAAGTCAACGAGAAACTCTGTATTTTATGCTAATTTACTGACTAACCTAACACACCTGTTACTGTGTTTACACTCATTAATGGAAGAAAGTCGTCAACGAGGATTGCAAAGGAATTGTTACTCTTTTAAGCGATCTGCATCTATGGCTCGATTCCCCCTTCCGGATCGACCTTTTCAGCTTGCCTTGGAAAGTTAATTTAAATCTGATTAGTAGTCAGTCCCCAGATAATGTGGGCATCTGGTAAGTACTCTTCGTACCTCCATTGAGACAAATAAAAGACTAACACGGCCACCTCAGCACCCCAACGATTCCATGCATAGTATATACCCCAGTAGTACTCGCCCTGCCACAGAGACTACAAGGCTTGTGCTCGACGAGCCTGATGGTGACCTGAAAGAAGCGGTGTGTACAGTAAGCTGTATGCGCAAACGAGCAGAAAGCCACGACTGCTGAGGGGTGGCACATATCACCTAAAGAAAGTACCTAGACCAAAGAGGGCTGTTTCAGTGACAACTTGTCAAGATATCCATATAACATACGTTTTTATGCATGGATTGTACATGCTCCTCGAATGTTTGCGCTAAGAATCGAGCATAGGTAAAGCTCTTTTGACCGCGGAAGGCCACGACTTTACAATCTTCCAGTCACGGATTCTGCTCCTGGTATTGATGGTAGATGCCACACCATCTGTGATTCTCAGGTGCCCCCTCTCCCGTCAGCATGGTGGTGAGCTGGCCATCCATGAACATAGTTCAGTCAACAGAGGGCATGCTGGGACCTGACTTGTAGTTTCACTTACCTACAAGTCAGAGTATACTTGCCGCTATAGGTTTAAAAAACCTGTGCAGGCTAAACGTTACTCATCATGGCCAGGTTTAAAGATCTACACGAAGTTGTGCATCTGGGCTCGTTTTTCTCTACTGCAGCTGTACAAAGACACTGATCCAGTATGTCACTTTCCGCTACCTAACAGGGAAAATGTCAGTTAACCAACACATTCAAAGTGCCCAAGTATTTGGGCATCTGGAGTGAGTTATCCGCTCATTCTCGCATCAGTTTCCAGGCATCCATTGGATTAATCCTGTTGTGCTTCTCTTTTGACACCAGTGCCTTAACAAACTGGGCTCATGTCAAAGCCACGCAACATGGAGCAGTGCATTTGCTAACTGTGCATAATTACACAATGTGGCATAATGGCTTAATTTCAGGAGTTTTGCGTAACGAGGGTAACACAATTCCCCAAATTAATCAAATTATGATGGCTGAATTTACATTTCCCAGTGCCTAGCTATATCTGCCTAGAACTTGATTCGTTGGCAGCTAGAATTTGCAAGCTACTTGATGGAGAGAACTACTCTCTCCGGGGTAGCAGCTGCTACTCCTGCAACCTGCCCTTGAAATACAGACTCCTTATCTTTACCATTTGGAACTGTGCTCAATAAATGCTAACCTCAGTATCCCAATGGTACTATGAAATAGACACTTTAAAAACTGCCTTCTAAGTGCATGATTCGAAGATAATTGAGGGGTTAGTGTCGTCAGGGATTTTGGAGCGAGCTCAAAGTCCATAATCTAAAGCTATTCTCGCAGATAGAGCTCGGTCTACAGCACACATGCTGTGAAAAGCAAATATATCCATCTGCCGTAAAAGTGAAAGACTTCAAGCTATAACTCTGAGGCCAAAAGAATTCCAAAGCTATGCAGTGTGCAGAAAAGCCGCTTGTTTTTTTCAAAACGAACAAAGTAGAGCAGGTGAAGTCCTCCGTGGCAGCATGTGCGCTCAGTGAGGTGCTGATAAACTCGACAGGCGCGCAGCCTAAAGGGAACACAGGTTAGGATTACCTTCCATGGTGTGCACATGCAGTGAGACAGGTGGAATCCGTGGGAGCTTCTTTCAGCTTGGGGAAGGGGAGACTGAATGCTCTCACCAGAGTTGTGTCTTCCATCAGGCCATGTAAAGAAAACGCCTGATTGGTGGGATGCGGGCACTGGATGTTGTAATCTGACTGGTGCTGTCCCCACTTTACCCACCAACTTGTAATTGATGGCTGGGTAGCATTAGCTGGTTGAGCAGTACCACAGCCTCCCTCTACCAAGTTTAAGGTTGAAGCCAAAGTTTCAGTGGCACAAAGTTTGTCGAGCGCTTCTTTCCAAACGCAGATACCTGAATGCTGGGATAGCTTTAAAAAGATTTGAATGTTTTGTAAATGTTTTCCTCCTTCCAACACGCCTCACAGCCCAAACTTTAAACCCCACCCCTTGTTCGTCACATGTTTTTCAGTTGGTCTCTTCCACCAGCCCAAGACTATCTGAGGTAAGTGAGCTCTGAGCTGACACCGCCTGCTCAGTAGTGTCCTGTCTTTAAAGCTTTACTGACTTTCGAAGGTAAACATTTATTCAATGAGGTCTTCTTTGCTTCATAAGTCTTGCCTAATATCCATTCCGTCAATGTACCTCATCTGCCCAGGACTGCCCTTACTTTCATGGTGAGGTGGCGTAGACGTAACTTTAAACTCACTGCACTTTTTGGGATTTTTAACCTTGCATTGCCTGAAAAGAACACTTACACTCCATCGCTTGGGTGCCGAGCCTTGGTTTTCAGGCCTCAGGGAGGCTTCGTCCAGCAGGTTAACCATGCTTTTTCACACCGTTTCTCTTTTTTGAAATATGATGAAGAGAATAAACCATAAGTGCTCCTACCAGCGACCAGAGTTTCTCACCTTTTTGGTGGTCTTGAAAACATCCATTGCATCACCTATTTTGTTGAGGTCTCCAGTTTGCTGTGAAAGGGTGAATGGATTCTCATTTGGGACGGCTCACCATGATCCGTGCACTAATAATAACCAAACCTTTCCTTTAGCTACTGAGTTTGTGGCAGTTTCTTGATCTTAAGCACAGATGAAAACATCCCCACTTGTGTTGTGCACCCACTGAACTCAAACTGATCCCTCTTTTTGTACAAGCCTGTACCATCTAATCCTTGGGGCCATCTGAGAGCTCCAGCTTTGCCATGCGCACTGCTGGGGAGACCAAACTGCCTTTGTGTATTAATGTGAGGAGTTGAGAAGAAGCTAGAAAATGCGTTGGACACTCTTGCAAGTTTGAGACCTTGTCTGCGCAAGACCCTGTGCATGTCTGCAAAGGAATAAAGGGACATGTTAATGTGGCGACCAGTATCAGACAGCCTAAAGGCTCAACACTGTAATCTTTACCCACCATGTCCGCTTCGCTTGAGGACAGACCAATTAAAATACTAAAACCGATAGGGAGCATGAGAAAAATCATTTAGTATTTTAAAATGGTTTACCCAAATAAGTGGTATTAAGGACGGATTGAAAAAGCAAATTACTCAGCCTAATTTCACCTGCAGAGACCGCAGTGTCTGACTTCCCACTTTAAAGCCAGAGCATCGAATATGTCCCCTGTCATCATTAAGTAACAATAAAAATACATATATTACCTCTCCATGTACATGTACTTTTAAGTTTTACAAGTCCTGTTAGTGAAAAACTCCAATTCGTTTTTCACTACTGCAAGCCTATCTCTTCCATAAGATTAACATTGGAGTTGCCTTATTACATTTTATAAGTGAAATTTCCAAATGGGAAGAGATAACCAGTTCACGTTTGAAGGTCTTTTGAATCGCAATTAAAGTCCTAACTTATGGTGAAGCAGACTTCAAATTGCAATTCTAAAAATGGTACTTTTAGAAAGTTGGCATTTTTCTGCCTTATCCATTTAGTGCCTGTAGCCTGTCTCTGGTCACATGACTGGGAGTAGCTGACAGTTGGACATTATTACTCCTAGACAGCAGCACCCAATAGAGGGCTTAGGTGTGCCTAGATGGGCCACTTTAACCCAGATAGCCTGTGTCCTGTCTGCACACAAATGGCTGCACATACCCTGTAGTTAGTCTGAAGCCAGGACACGAAAGGCAGGATGCCTCAGGACTTCAAAGGCACAGCTGGTTATAAATACTGGACCTCAGATACCAACTGTTCTGTACACTTCTGGGCCTGTGGATACTCTGCCAGGAAGGATGACTTCTGTGCTGCTGATGGACTGTCACTCTGCTGGACTCCACTCTGCTTGACTTGCTCTACTGACCTGCCTGCTTACTTCTTGCCTGGGTGAGAATGACTGGACCTGCAACTCTTGAACCCAGAGTGACTCCAAGGGCTAGTTGGCTGGCCTCTTGATCTGAAGCCTCAGGGACATAACAGGCTTCCAACAGGCTGCATCTACGCCTAGACTCTGCTGTCTGTAAGTCTACCCTGCCAAGTGGTACCACCCCAGTCTTGGACCTTTCCAATTGGGCTTAGGGTGCTTTACCTGCCTCTGTGGGCTAGTAGGAACAGACGCAGCTCTGCTGCGTGGCGCTACCCATAAAGAACAGACGCAGCTCTGCTGCATGGCGCAACCAAGAGCAGAACAGACTCAGCTATGCTGCTGCGTGGATTGGACCGGTCACAGATCTGCATCACCCCCACAACCCCTTTGGAACTGCCACTACGCAACATATCCTCTGCGCGGGTCCTCGCAGCTCTCGTCGATGGCCTTCTCGACGACGGACTCATTGCAGCCTCACAGCTCTTTGGAACTGACTAATTGCACCGACTGCGTGCCGCCTCCTTAATGCCAGACTTTTCATCACAAGCCCCATCAACTGGGTCCTCGATGACAACTTAGGCCCTCACCAGAGCCTCATCGCATCTCATAACCAACGTATCACTTCAGCTGCATCACACACCTTCGAAATGGATCCATGCAACACTCCGCTAACCACAATTTCAAATACTCTGTTAAGCGGGCCTAACCGCCTCCATCGCTGTCCGCCTCAATTTGTGACTTTGTCCCGGTTTGGTGCGACCAGATTTCCACAGTTGAAGCTTCACGCCTTTTGATCCTATTTTCTCTAAAAAATGTAAAATTCAATATCTTCGGTTCTACTAATTGGATGTTTATCATTTTGGGCTTCTTTTATTTACTAAATACTATATTTTTCTAACTCAGTTGTGGGCTCCTTCTATGATGTATATTTACTGTTATTGTTTGAAGTGTTGCACAAATACTTTACCTGCCTGCGCTGTGCCAAGCTACCCGTTGGTTGAGCACAGGTTAATTTAGGGTTTGCTTGTGACTTCACCCTGAGAAAAATTGTGGTTGTTGCTTGAGAAGGGTTTCGTCCTTCTCAACCAGTAACGATACCAGTATCAATTTCTTACAGCATGTATCAGTGGTAACATTAACATATTAGGGTTATGGCCCAACACTGCTAGCTGATTAACACACAAGATCTTGCACATCTTCCTGAGATTTTTCCATATTTAATGAAAGACCCGAAGAGTTTTAAATCTAGTGTGAAAATGCCATTTCAATTAGACCTTTCGGGGGCTTTGTACCAGGGCCCCTTCCTTGATAGTTGGGGGGAAAAAAGCAGCCCAGAAGCCATTCTTTTATACCCATAACACAAGTCTAATAAAATTCAACCAGATGAATTGTCGTAACATACCACCCAAATTGATGGGGATTTTAAGAGAATATATTGCAGAGTGAGGCTTTTATGCTGCCAGTTGAACTTCTGCCAGCTCTATTCAATGTTTTCAAAAGAATTTCAGTATGTAAAGAGGTATGAACCTAAATAGGCAAAGAGTACAGCAAGATCACCATTTTTAAAACCCTGAATAGGCCAATCAAGTTTAGGAGCAACCATTTCCACTATATAAGTTTCCAACAAATTCTCATACAAAGCATCTTAATTCAGACGAATAACCTCTTATTCATGGCCACCTGAATATATACTGCTGAATCTACAAAATGTGGATCCTGCATTTTAGGTGGATCAACCACTATCTGTGCCCCCGCAATATTAAGTTTGTCTGGAAACCGCCCCAAATTCTCCCACAGCAATCTCGATTGCAACTAGAGCCTTAGGGGATGCTAAAGGCAAGATGGCGATGTAATCCACGTAGGCAAGCACTCTACCCCTCATACCTAAGTGACTGGAAAGTTGGCAATGCTTTTCGAGTTTGGATATATGGATCTAAAAGTGCAAAAAGTTGTGGGGAGAGGAGGCAGTCTTGCCTCATTCCATATTTAACTTATTTCCCCCCACCCCACCCACAGACAGGTCTAGCAGGAAGGAAAGTATAGAAAGTCATTACCCGACTTAAGCATTTCAGGACCAAAACCTATCTGAGTCATTGTTGACCATTCACAACCACCAGGAGACCCTGTCCTATGCCTTTTTGCCATCCAATAGGATCATCTCGATGGGCTAGAGACCTTGAGCGCTGTTATAGAAGCATTAATATGAAGACCACTTGTGTCCCGGCTGGAACAAATCCATGCTGCATAGGAACGGCAAGCCTGGTAATGGATGTAGCCAAACGATTGGACAAAAGACCTAGCATAAATGTTTGAATCTGCATTAATCTGCAAGATTGGCTGATAAGAACTTCACTTCCCTGTCAGGGTAAACCACAAAATTCACTAAATTAACCTGTGCTTAACCATCTGGTAGCTTGGCAGAAATGCAGTCAGGCTGAACTCCGAGGCAATTTGTAAAGTATTTATGCACACTAACAGTAATAAAGTGAAAACAAAACACATGAAAAATCCCAACCAATTTTGGAATTTAATTCCCTACTTAAATCGATGCGAGCACGCAGAGGACGCGTGCAGTGGAGGCGCGCAGCAGGCGCGCCAAAGGCAAGCCCGTCTGCGCCAACAGTGCAAGCCATGCTGCCGGTTTGGGACTCTATACTACAGGGAATACCAACTACCGATATACGAGGGAACAGCTCCTGTCGATAGGTGAGCGAAGGGGTGCGGCTCCTAAGTATATAATACTGAGAGAAGTGAGAATAGTCCCTGAGAAAAGAGAAGTAGATAACCTTTAATGTGGTCTAATTAATGTTCGATCCCTGGTGAAACATCACCAGGAGATATATCTCCTGTTAGAGTTGTATAACTTGGATGTAGTATTTTTGACAGAAACATGGACATGCCCTGACTCAGATGTTGAGCTGGGGCTGGCATGTCCACCAGGCTACAGAGCTTTTCATAAGCCACGACTCAATGGAAGAGGAGGGGGTTTAGGAGTTATCTTTAAGGATAAATGGAGTTTTGCTCCAATAGATGTCGATGAAGCTGAGGTTATTGAACTTTTGGGGTTTTCCCTTAAGGATGTTAAAGGGCATTTGCTTACTGGCATAGTATGTTATAGACCCCCTGGCCCAGTTAGCCCTCGGCAACAAACACTAATCGACATTTTTTATAATATGTCACTCACTCCAGAATGATTATCCTGGGAGATTTTAATCTATGGCCAACGGGAACCTAGGCCCAGCTTTAAAAGATCTGCTTCAATCATGTGTGAACTAAATCTGCAACAGCTGGTGATGGGACCAACACACCAGGGAGGCCATATACTAGATTTAATTTTTTCCGAAAAAAAAGTTGCAGAAGTGGAAAATATACTACCTCTATGTTGGACTGATCATTTTCTCATCAAATGTTTGGTAACGAACCCCAGAATGAATAAAAATACTGCTACCATGGGAAATAACCGACGAGGAACGGAATGGAATAAATTGTTAAGAATAAAAAAACATTCCCCTCTATTTACTGAGAGACTCCTTCGATGCTAGTAAGTCGGTGGATGAAAACTATCTGAAATTCTGTGACCAGATAAGCAATACTCTCGATCAGATGATCCCAATGAAAACTAAAAAATACATATGTCATCGGCCCCCTGGTATAACGAGGAGCAAAAAAAGCTAAAGAAAGGCTGCAAACGAGCAGAAAAAGTGGAGGAAATTTTATGAGGAAGAGGATAAAATAGCCTTGAGGGCAGCATTGGGCAACTATAAAGGGACAATCGCCAAGGCAAAAGCAGAGTATTACGCTAATACTATTCTAAAGGTGACTAATAGTGCTAGAAGCATATTTAAAATAGTGAGTGACCTCTCTAAACCCGAATGCATAAAAAATAAGATCACTGCGACCCAAGACCTATGTGATGGCTTAGCGGTCGTCTTTGAGGAGAAGATTGCTAAAATTATCAGTGGTCTGGAAATGAACAAGGAGGATAAGACACATGATGGAATTAGAGCGCCCGAGATGATGCTACTGATTAAGAAGGAGGAGGGAGTAGATGAGGGCAAGTCAGCAACTCTGGATCATTTCGAGATTCCTACAGAGGAAGATTTTAATAGACTTGCGTTGAGTATTTCATCTGGGTCCCCAATGGATCCTCTCCCACACAGGGTGTGGAGATAATTTAAGGAGGAGCTATTTCCACAGCTCCGTTAGATCTGCTGCCAATCACTGAGTAGTGGGGTAGTACCAGTATGCTGGAAACAGGCAATAGTGACACCCTTGTTGACGAAAGCCACGCTTGATCCCCCTATGTCCAACCAGTTACAGACCCATCTCTCTTCTGCCCTACCTGGTTAAAAGTTTAGAGCGTTTGGTCAGTAGAACTCTCTCGCAATTTCTAGAAGCTAATCACAGGCTAGAAGATGCACAATTTGGCTTTCGTCCAGTTCATGGAACAGAGACTGCCTTAGTAAGAGTCCTGGATGAACTCAGAATGCGAGCAGACAAAAGACAATCAGTTATACTGGTCCTACTGGATATGTCTGCCGCATTTGATACGGTCAATCACATCCTTCTGCATAGGCTTATGGATATTGGGATAGAGGGCATGGCACTGAAATGGTTTCAGTCATACCTTTCGGAGAGACAACAGGCAGTGGCTCTACCTCCTTTTTTTATCTAAATATGGTTCTATCCAGCATGGTGTCCCCCAAGGATCTGCTATTAGTCCGATCCTATTTAACATATATATGAGTCCACTGATTCCAATTATCAAATCTTACAAAATTAACTTGGTGAACTATGCGGATGATACGCAACTAATTTTTTCACTTGAGGGAAATCAATCCGTATCGCTCGATAGTTTCCACGAGTGTATGCAAAAAACTGCTAGTTGGCTTAGAGAACTCCTTGCAGGTCAACGGGGATAAAACAGAAATTCTGTACTGTATGGCAAAGAAAGTCCCTCCCCTGCTTTCGGCCAAGTTTTAGCCTATCCCCACAGATAAGCCGCTAATACCCTTTAAGACAGTGCGCAATCTAGGGGTGATATTTGATGAGACCTGAGTCTAGATACCCAAGTGAATAAAATAGTCGGAACCTGTTTTTCTCTCATCAGAGCACTGCGGAAAATACTTCCAATGCTACCGACTTCAGCCAGAGCACTGGTGGTGAGAAGTGTCATTGTGAGCCGGTTAGATTATTGCAACGCTCTCTTACTGGGTGCTCCAAACTCCTTGATAAAGAAGCTTCAAAGAATTCAGATTATTAGCTGCGAAGCTAGCTCTAAAGAGACAGCGCAGGTCATCTGCCTCTCTGTCCCTTAAAGACCTTCATTGGCTGCCAATTATGCAGAGAATACAGTTCACATCTCTCTGCATTGTTTTTAAGGCCTTGCATGGACTTGGGGCCCAGGCCATTGCAGAGTAAATTCACCTAGTATGTCCCGACCAGAAGCCTTCGATCTTCAGCAGCCAAGTTGGTGAGCACGCCCAGAATCAGAAAGACCAGGCTCGGAGGAAGAGCATTCAGTTCTGTAGGTGCTCGGCTATGGAATGAACTTCCGTCCAATCTCAGACAAACAGAAGACTTACTACATTTCAGGAAGAAGCTTAAAACTTGGCTCTTTCCAAAGGTGTAATGGAGCCTAGCCACCTTTCATGAAACTTCTGACCTGGTACGGTAACGTGTGAACAATGGAATTAATGTAACCTAGCGCCAAGATACTCGTGGGGTGATAGTGCGCTCTATAAGACTGTATAACATAACATAACAAAAATAGATTACATTTTAATACATTTTTTGAGACCAGAACAACAAAAATCAAATCAGTAGTACCAGAGTTATACATTTTAATTTTTTTTAGTAAAAACTAGCATCTAAAAGATCTAAGCGCCAACCGCAGGCCTGTAGTCATGCGAGACCAGGTCCGACTCAAAAATATGGCTCACCATGATGGAGTGCTCGTCTGATACAAGAAATGGATTGGGCCTGGTCTGCACTTCCCTTTGACTGAGAAGAAATGTTGAAGAAAAGGTTCTGAGAAGGTTATGTCAGCGGGGCAAGGCTGCAGGCCATGTGTGAGGAGGCGGCATCGTTGGGTAGCCACTGGACGAAGTCTTGGTGAAGATTTCTACATTCGGGCTTAGTCAAGTCGAAAATCTCCAGCGGGACGAGGCAGGAGGCTGTAGCCCAAGAGAGTTCCAGGAGGCTGCATACCACTTTATGGTTCAATTCTTTTTATTGGTATTTCAAAAACCGTGCCATAAGCAGCAGTGCTGGCCTTACAAAAGCTCGGGAGGTCGCTAAGCAAAACAAACATGTTCATGCAATCCATGTGTTGGCAAACAGTCCCCAACCCACCCTCCCCTCACCCCACTCACTTCCGATCTGCATCATGTATGAAATGACTACGACGATTCATTGGTCGTGAGTGCTCCAGTTGCAGTTGTGTAGCCATCTCCTGTAGGCACAGAAGGTGGAGGTATTTTGGACAGGTCAGTTCCCGAAAATCCCATAAGAGCAAGGACAAATAGGGGCGCCATAGGTCCCAGAAGGAGGCGCCCTGACCAGAAAGTGTGAGGGTGATCTTTTCCATACCTAGGATGTACCACAAACTGTGGAGCCATCCGGTATGAGTTGGAATCTGCAAGGTGCCCCAGTGTGTAGGGATGTTCTGTATGGCCATCCCCAGTGCTAAGCTGATCTGCGTTCCTCTCCTGGACTTTAGGGGCTACGTTAAGGGATTTGGTAGGCCCAAGATGTTGTAAATGGGGAATCATGGCAATTGGGTTTCGAGATGGCGATCTGTCATTGAGTACCTGTGACCAGTATTGGAGAAGCTGGGGTAAATCCCACAGTATATCTACCAGTGTCCCCTGTGACCCGCAGCCCCGCCAACAGTCTGCATTCCGCACCGGGTTGACTCTATGAAGTCATGCCAGAGTGTAATACCAATATGTAGCCACTTTGGAGAGTTTCGGTGAGTGCCATATTGCTGGCCGTGTGCCTAGCTCTGTGGTATATCCCCTCCCATTCCTGGTCCCCCAGTGGTCTCCCAACGTCCCTTTCCCATCTGGTCTGGCTGACATTGTACATATGTTTGTTACTTTCGTTGAGGAATGCATATAGTCCAGAGATCAATCCTTTATCCAATATTTTAGTGAGCTGCCATTTTTTCTGTATTGGGTGAGGCGTCGCTGTGAGTTAGGCCTATTTTGTGGCTATAGTATTCAATGCCGGAGCTGCATGTAGCGTAGGTGCTCAGTCTCGGGGAGTCCATAATCTGTGCGCACTTGAGTAAAAGGGAGCACCCCCTCCTCATCAAACAGGTGTCCATAGAGCGACAGTACGATTGTCGCCACCTCACAAACGGCGGGGTTCCCACTCTTGGAGCAAAGTCCGGGTTGTCTAGTAGCGGTGTCATGGGTGAGGGAAAGGAGGTCAGTCCAAATCGGATACTCGTCCGATTCCCATGCTGCCATCGTTGCCTGTGTGATCAGGGACGGTATAAGTTCCGCAGTCTATTCGTCTTCCTCAGAAAGGGAGCTTTCCAGAGGGACGTGCCTGCTACCGCTCTGCCCTGGAACAACAAGTGTTTCTCAGATTCAGCCCTATTCCATTCTACTAAGTAGTGCAATTGGGCCGCCCAATAGTATAATTGGAGGTTTGGGATGCCCCAGCTCCGGGGGGGAGAAAGCCCAGTTCTTTCTTCATGCGGGATCTCTTCCCCTGCCAGATAAATTGTAGAAGCTCCACTTGAAGCTTAGAGATCATGCATGCTGGTGGCAGGAGAGGGAGAGTTTGAAAAAGGTATAATGTCTTCGGGAGAACCGACATCTTAATAGTCCCCACCCTTCCTAGCCAAGAAATCTGATGATGTTTCCAGCAAGCTAAGTCGCTACGGATTTACCTGTGTAATGAGCAGTAGTTGATGGAGGCGGTTGATTGTGTGGTGGCTGCCAAGTTGATCCCTAGGTAGGGGATTGTCTCAGGCACCAAATGGATAGGGTACTGCCTCGCCAGCTGGTCCACCATCTGAGGTGGTAGGGAAAGGCTGAGTGCCTGCGATTTTTCCACGTTAACCCGAAAACCTGATGCGTTACCAAAGGTTTCAAGCTCCCTCAGGAAGGCTGCCAGGGCTGTAACTGGCCTATCCAGTGTCACCAGCACATCATCGGCATATAGGCTTATGGTATGATGATCACCTTCGAAAGTCACTCCAGTAAGCTCTGGGTTGTCCCGTACTCTCTGGGCTAGAGGCTCCATGTAGAGAGCGAATAGCAGGGGTGACAGAGGACACCACTGCTGTGTGCCTCTGCCTAATGGAAAGTGGGCAGAAGTATGGCCATTGGTCCATATCGTCGCCGTGGGTGAGCATAACAATTCAGAATCTGTGTTCTGAACTTTTCCCCCAGTCCGAAATGCATAAGGACCTGTTCCAGGTATGGCCAATGGACCCTGTCGAAGACCTTTTCCGTGTCAATCGCTAGGAGCATGAATTTCCCGTGGGGCACGTGAGGCCTTCTCGATAATATGTAAAATACGTTTGGTATTGTCGCTTGTTTGCCTCTGGGGGGGATGAAACCTGCCTGGTCTCGGTCAATGATAGAAGGCATATAGGGGTTGAGGCTGCTAGCTAGGATGCCCGTAAACAATTTCAGATCCACATTAAAGAGAGAGATGGGTCTGTATGAACTGCATTGCGACTGGTCTTTTCCCGGCTTTGGAATGACAGCGATAGAGGCGGGCAGCATCGAGGCCGTTATCGCCCCAGGGTCAGTAAAGGAGTTAAATAACTGGGTTAAGCTAGGCACCAGGATAGAACAGAAGGTCTTGTAAAAGGCCGATGAGTAGCCATCTGAGCCTGGGGTCTTTGCCAATTTCAGCCCGGAGATGGCTATATGACTTCCTCTATACGAATATTTTTCTATCGACTCTGCCTAGTCTAGTGAGAGTGGGGTCGTTTGCGCAGATTGGAGATACTGGGTGCTGTCCGCGGGGTCTAAATTTTGACCCTAGTATAGGTGCATGTAAAATTCCTTAAAGGTGTTCGCTATGGCTTTGTCTTCTATCACCAGCTCTCCCCCCTTGAGTATGAATGGAGGGCAACCCCAAATCCTGATGCCGAGCGCGCAGTTTATTTGCTAACAATTGGCCACATTTATCTCCATTGACATAGAAAGAATGGCGTAGGCAGAAAGCTGTGTATTCTGCCAGATCCAAATCGATGGCCGCCAGCTGGGATCAAATGGCCGAAAGCTGACGCCAGACCCTCTGGGCGCCTGTGCATTGGTGGATGCGTTCCAATTCATTGATTTGTTTGGTAAGGGCCTCCTGCTTCTCTTTTCGGGCTTTATTATCGGCAGTCGAGATCGCAATGAGTTCGCCCCTAACTACTGTTTTGAGTGCATCCCATAATATAGCAGTAGAAATGTCAGGTTGTCCTTGTGTGCGAGGTAGTCGTGATGGTTTGTTGGATCTGTGTTACCACCTCTGGACGTTGTAGCATAGTGTCTCGTAGGCGCCACTGACCAGGCGGTAGGGACAGTGAAAGCATTACTGCGGCATGGTCTGAAAACACCGCCGGAAGGATTTTGGTCTCTGTGGTGAGTGCATGTATATCCTTTGTGCCCAGGAAATAATCTAACCTGGCATATGCCTTATGTGGATTGGAGAAAAAGGAATATTCACGTGCGTGAGGATGGGCGACCCTCCACAGATCCTTAAGCCCCATGCCCCTAAGCCATGCGTGGCCTCCCTCCGACAATGCCCTTGCCTGTCCATGCCTCTGTACCCATCTGTCTAGAAAGTTATCAAATACCAGATTGTCTTCTCCCAGTAATACCCTTTCTCAGTGGTGGACATCGCCTCTGCTAGTGCCGTGCTGAGAAATGTCTCTTGCCCATCATTCGGGGCATAGACAGAGCCCACCACCAAAGACTGGTCCCCCAGCGTGAAATGATAAGTGAGGAGTCTGCCCATTAGTTCAGCCTCCTTCTGTCCCACTGTCCCCCAAAAGGAGCACGCCACTAATATGGCCACCCCTGCCTTCTTCGTGGAGGCTGAGGAGAAAAAATGGTGTGGGAAAGCACAGAAACTAAGGCAGTGACAATCCCTGGGGAGCAAGTGGGTCTCTTGAAGGAGGCAGATATCTGCTCTCCAATTATGATAATACCTCCCTTCATTTTATCAGGTTGTTGAGCCTTCTCACGTTAAGGGTGAGGACTCTAAATGGGGTGATCTGCATTAAGGCTGTACTGAGAGATGTAGGCTATGGGATTTAGCAGCCCACTGAGTCTGAGGGATCCGCTGGTTGCAATGATTGTCTCCATGATTGCCCAGTGTTCGTGTCACTGCGTCGGTTTTGGAAGCGAGTGTGGACCCCAACCATAAAACAAGGAAAACTGAGAAAAGGGATAACTTGAGAATTGGAACAACAACTTACTTTCAGTCCCACAGTCTTATGCGTCTGCGAGTTTGACCATAAGGGGTCCATGTTGTGGCCAACATTCTCAAACCCCCCCGCCCCCCACCACCACCACCACCCAGCCCTTCTGCTTGTACATAGAGCTGTTGGATGCCCAGTCCTCTTGTGTTTTCCGTCTTGGCTATCTCCGCGGGATCTGGTCACTTCGTCCTTTGTCTTGCTCCCTTTCTCCACCAGCGTGGCCGTCGCTCTCTCGGTTGGGGGGAGGAAGGGCCTAATTGACGATTTCCGTCCGGTGCGTCCAACCCCAGCACTTGACAGGCCTCCATTAGGGATCTTAGTTGGTAGAGTTTCCCTTCCCAGCTGAATGAGGCGGAAGGGATGTCCCCATGAGTAGGATATTTCTTTGTTTCGCAAGTGCGTAGTGACAGGACAGAACTTCTGCAGTGTGAGTGCAGCGAAGTCCTGGTAGAGGTTCGGGGTCTGGTCTCTGAAGGCGATAGGATGCATTTCCCGAGCTTTGCGCAGGATTTCCTCTTTGACTTTGAAATCATGCACACATTAGAATGTCAGCTGGGGGTGCTGTGTTCGAGTGAGGCAGTCCAGCACGGTGTGCTCGGTTAATCTTTATTTCGGCGTCCAAGGATGCGCCTAGGATATGGCAGAAGAGGTCCCTGACATAGCCTAAGATGTCCTCCCCTTCCGCTTTAGTAGCTATACCCCGTATACGGACATTATTCTGGCAGGATCTGATCTCCAGATCTTCCAGGTGTCTGTAAGTCGATATGTTGCTCACAGAGATGGATGGCCCCCTGTTGGAAGGATTCAACTTCTTCCTCTGTGCCATCTCCCCTGTCTTCCAGGGCTGCAACTCAATCCCCTAGGGAGTCTGTCTCTTCTTACTCCCCTGATATCCTGAGAGAGTTCTCTTTTTACCACCTGGAGGTCATCTCTCAAAGACGTGAATAGAGATTCCAGGAAGGAGCGTCTCACTGGTTCCTCTGCCGTGCCCTCAACCTGGTTTCTGGTGGGGTCCACCAGTGGCAGGGGATCGCTGGATGAGCCCCCCCCGGCAAGCATTTCGTCGAGGGTGCCATCTTTCTTGGTGCAGTTGGTTGCCATAATTGGCAGCAGTTGTAGATCCTGTCCAGCCCGTCCCACTGTACGTTTGCACTGGCCCCCACTTCCCGGAGATCCTCTGACTCGAACCTTCGGAGGAGAATGTGGTCAGTAGCCCTGTATGGAGCGCTCTCTGAAAGTGCCTGTCTGTCAGGTCTGTGTTTGCTCTCAACAAGGGTGGATCGCCGCTCGCCTTCCAGCACCCAGTGCCTCGTAGGGGTCGTCCCGTCGTTTAGATCCCAGGCAAGACACTGTCACCTCCTGGCATTCGTTAGGTGCTTAGATCTTTTGGGCCTCAAGTGGGGGGTCGTAAACCACCTCGTGGCTAAGGGAGACTAGCACAACAGCACTCCCGAGTGCAGACCTGCGGTCAGTGCAGCTGGAGCTCCTTCTCAATGGGCAAAACTGCTCTCCTTCTGTACTTCCGGTGAGCACCTCAGTATGTTGCTGCTGGTTAATGCGTTCTGTTGAGGTCACAGCCGTGCAAAGGGCCCCAATCCCAGCTGGCCTGGTCAGGGCCCTCCCGTTCACAGCTCTGGGGGAGGTGCAAGGCCCCAGGACACCACTTCTACAACCCTAGGCGCCCACACCCCGGCTCTGCCCATTGTGCCCAGTTCTAAGGCGGCTGTCCCAGGCGGGCCCTTCTATGCCGATGTTTGTGTCACCACTCAGTGTGTCCAGGAGCCCCTCCACTCCATGATCTCAGCTGCGGCCTACACTGCCAGCCACGCTGTGAGTCAACTTGGGCTGATGTGATCAGGCTCTGGTGCACTCAGCAGCCGCAACAGGGGAGGTACTGCGCTGCATGCCAACAGGCACTCCCCGGCTTTGATTTCTCCTCACCTTCCTGGACCCGGTCCCGGTCTGGCGTCCGCCGGCCGCCAGCCCCCGGTAGGCCTCTCCACTGCCCGGATGCTGGCCGGGTCAATCGCCACAAACCTCACCACAACTTCTGCTGGGACCTCCAGCCTGTCGTCATCTGGCGTTCTGTAGGCCGTTGGCTCCTGGCAGGTCGCTCTGCTTCTCAGATTTCAGGCTGCTGGTCTGTGGTGCTCACCGTGGGGGACGCCCAAGTCACCGGCCCCACCTTCAGGCCCGTCTGCCGCCTGGTGCTCCACTTAACGCTCCTCCATGAACAATCCGGCTGTACCACCATGCATTTAGGGGGTCTCCGATGGCCTGGCGGGGGCCATCGATGGGTGCCGTCTTTTCTCGCTGGACGGGTCATGGATAGAGTATTGGGCCGGCGGCCGGCGGGATAGACTAGGAAGAGCAACCTAACCTGCCGCCATCTTGGCCATGCCCCCCTGCATACCACTTTAGAGCAGGACCGCAGAACAGGATTTTCTGCTGTGGAGAAGAACATAGCGGGAGCTGCCGTGAAGTCAGGCCGACTGGAGGTGCACCTTGGGTGGATATAGACTAGCAGGTTGGTACCGGTCTTCTCTCAGTTCTCAGAATAGTTTTTAGCCAACACTTTTCAAAGTCCCAAATTTGGGATTTTAGCTATCTGGGCACCTTTAGCACCACTAGCAAGGGTCCAGGACTGAAGAGGCATCACGTGGGGTTTAGGACTCTCTCAGGCTTGGGCCAGGCGCAGGTTCAAGATGTTGGGAGCCTGTTATGTCTCTGTGGCTCTGAACGGGAGGCCAGCAAACTAGCTCTTGGACTTACTCTGGTGGTCCTGGGTTCAGGTAAAGAAGCAGGGTTCAAACAACAGGTTAGGCCTCCGAGGGTTTAAGGCAGGCCCCAGGCAGCAAAAAAGTCCTTCCAGGCGCAGCAAAGCAGTCTTGTGGAGTACGCAGCAGGCAGTCCTCCGTCCTTCCACAAGTCAAGAAAGTGAACTGAAGAGTGGGTCTGAGGGTCCCCTTTTTATACATGGTACCTTCTTTGAAGTAGATGTTTCTAGAAGATTCTCTTTGAAGTGCCTGAAGTTTCCTGACTCCAGGTTGGCTGCATGAACACTGCAGGGGTGATTGGTCCTTTATATAAAGGCAAGCACATCCTTTTCAGTTGCAAGTGGGTCTGTGCCCAGCACTGACCCCCATCCCGATAGTTGATGGCCCATCCAGGAACACCTAATCCCTTTATCGTGTAGATGTGTATGTAAATTCCAACTGCCAACTACATGCAGTCATGTGACCCAGGGGAGGTTGCAGTCACCAAATAGTTTATGGCAGGAAAATGCTAACTTTCTAAAAGTTCCCCAGACCTATGCAGGAGGGTCGCACACCACATGAGAGACCCACTGTTTACTCTTTTGTAGAAATTAATGATTACCCTGGTCCCCGTGGACATATACGGTTGTCCTTGTGACAATCTACATATTGATTGCAGACGCTGGTCTGCAGGGACTAATTATTTGAATTAGTACCACTTACTGATCCCAGTAGGTATTCTGGCAAGGGAGACATTGTCCTATAGCAATGACTATGTAGCAAGGATTATAGGCGGTGCCTCATTATTGCCAACAGGCACAAATCCTCTACCTGGGAAACTTGATCTAGAATTAGAGAGATTGAAGAAAAAAGCCATAAGCACAGGGCTACATGGCAAATTAACGGAGTACCTCAAGGCAGACATTATACCGGTTGATCTAAAAGTTAGGAACATAGCAGTGATTTTTTACACACGACGAGAAATTCATGAAGAATTTTAGCTTCTTGGGGAATAACTGTTCCCGTCACTGGTTGGTTTTGGGCATCCATACTGCTCTTGAAGAGCTGGATCTACTCAAATGACAAATAGGTGAGCTAGAGGATAAGATCAGAATTAGTGGGGTACTGGAGAATTCCAAGGCGGCACTAGACTCATTTCAGAAGACTATAGAGGAGTTCCAGTCGATACAGCTAGGCAAGAAAATAGAATGTCCATAAAGACAAATATAGATTCAGCATAGAATCAGTATACCCTTATTAAAGACCAAACTTTTACGCTGCACCCAACAACCAATACTTACTGTGCAGGGTGACTTTCTCTGAATCATCAGTCAGCTCAGACGAACAGGAGATTGCAAGACCCAGCACCAGTGCACAAGAACCAGGTACCACATCCAACATTTCCCATTTTTCAGAAAAGAAACAGAGATGAGACTGAGGGGTTGAGACGGGGGCCAAGGCCGAGGATGGAGAGGCAATAACTACCAGACAGGACAGGCAAGCAAGGAACCAATATTACAGTTGGTAAATAACTTGTACTGTCCCATTCTCACAAATATCATTAATATGACATCCCCATCTTCAGATTATCTGAATATACCCTTATACATGATGAGAACAGTGTGTTGAGCAAAGGACTTGGATTCTTGATTACTGAAAAGTTTTTTTAGGAGTAAAAACTTTTTTTTTTTTTTTTTAAGGTGTTAGATTGAAACATTTTTCCAAGGATAAACCCCCACCGCCACATACTGATTGTACAGGGTTACAGCCACAATCACAATTTGACCCCCCAAGCCACCTCGTGAGTCCTGAAATACTGACCTTTAAAAACACAGTTCTTAGGTTAATGTACTAGTCACAGAAAAGGTACATCCCTTATAATAATTCTGTGAACGAGAGAGAAGCTCTGAATTCACTAGCTAGTAATAGACGTGATTATACTGGCTTACAAAGGTGGTGTGATCGTTATCCAGAACACCAGTGATTATGATGAGGAAATTCTTCGATAACTCAGCAACCATAGACACTACCAGAGGATTATGGGGGATCCCTTGAAAAGGATTCAGGGCGAGATACAGCAGACCGCACAGAAGGCATTAGATGAGGGGATTCTGAATGTCAAAGATCAGTACTTGAATAAAACACATCCACGGACCCCGGTCATATACACCTTACCAAAGTGAGACACGAGGCTGGAAAAACCACCGGGGCACCCCATCGTCTCGGGCTGTGGGTCAGTACTTGAACCAGTCTGTAGATACATTGACACATCAGAGAAGAGGTCCCTAAACTAAAATCATATGTGAGGGATAGCATTCAATTTATCAATGAGATTGAAGATGTCCCTTAAGATATAAACCATGACATATTGGTGACTATACATAGTCGCCACATACGAACACACAACAGAATGAAGCAATTGAGGTGATACGAGAATCTTTCCTTACAAAGATGAAGGTACATTCAACCTAATTACCAAACTCATCAGTGTGGCACTTCAACAGAACTATTTTATGTTAAAAACGAGTTTTATTTCTCCAGAAGAAGGGAACAGTCCAGCCCCAACTGCCAAGCCAGTGGATTCAACCCAGATCTGTGACTGGGGTGAGTGTCTGAAAAGTTTCAGCGCACCGTCCATCATCTCCTTGTGTTTACTTTGTGCGCCCTAAGTTGGCAGGGTATGCCCAGAAGTGGGTCCCTTGCTCACTTTGCCACTGGATTCAAGCTAGCCTGGCTGATTAGAGGATGTTTCCCCAAAACTGGTCCCAGGATGATTGTTTCCGGTCCAGGGAAGGCCTGGCTTGGCAGTTCGGGCTGGTCTGTTCCCATGAGGAACAGGGTCAAGACTGATTTTCATGTGGCTGGATCTGAACTGGGGTGGTGTAGTGAGCTAAAGAACGATGATGGATTCAAACCAGATCTGTGACTGGGGGTGAATGTCTGAAAAGTTTCAGCGCTCTGTCCATCATCTCCTTGTGTTTGCTTTACTATGAGAGTGAACACAATGAATGTTCCCACCATGGTTCACAGCACCAGATTCCTATTTCCTACACCCACCTTTATCCCTCTGTGCATTATTCTTAGAGCATAAGAATACAGCATTTCCTACAGGGTAAATACTACTGTTTTTGTTCTGCATGCCTGCCTGCCGCACAGAGGGTCTGTGTTGTCAGATCTTCAGCAGGCAAAGGCAAGGAGGAGGGAGCCTACTGTGATTAGTTTAGACAAACTCAGTTCTAGCTCCTTTGGTCCAACCTAGGTCCAGGAAGGGCAGCAGCTGGTGAGCTGGAATCGGATGTCTCTCTGGACAGCTCATTACGAAGACCTCTCTAACCCGATTAGTCCAGTCTCCCTGTTTATATAGTAAACTGACCAATTCCTTATCGAACTGATTATGGATGGCAAGCAAGACAGTAATGTGATGGAAAATTCCAGCCAGAACCAGTATTCACTAACTAAATTACGTATGTGCACATATCACTGTTCTATCTTGCATATGTACCAGACGGCCCTGTAACATAGATATTCTAGGGCATCTCGGCTAGACTCGTGTCTCATGCTACTGATTAACAAAAAAGGGTTGTCCAAGCTGAATGTGCTCCTGTGTCACAAGAACGTGTTAAACAACTCATTTAAACCTGACCACAGGGAATAACTAGAATCAGGCTAATACGTACTTTTTAGAGATGGGGGTCTAGTGCAGGAATCTGTATCTTAATGAGCAAAAAAAACTTGGTTAGCTGCCCCCTGGTTGCAAAATCTCAACCCTTGTAAACCCTTGCATACCCAAAATTCCTTGTGCCCCGCCCCCCCTCCCCCCCAACCGCCTTGCAACCCATCCAGACATTCCCAACCGAGGGCAGTCATCACTCTCCCATCCCTTATACCCACCCCCACATTGTCCTGACTAAAACACTTGACGGCAGCTGTGATGACTTCACTAATGACCCCGTAACAAACCAGAGAGACCACCGGTGTCAGCAGCAGCCAAAAAATCTTGTGATTGAAAGCCTATTCCGAAGAGAGAGCCCTAACATTACAAATAACTATACAGTATTTCATCAAAGCAACCATTCACAATTGCCATATTTGCGAGCAAGGTATGAGAGTGCCCCCACTTCATTGATAGTACCTTTTAGTCTTAATGAACTTTACTCTGCCCTAGACACTTCTCTCAGTAACTTGCCATTAGCTGAGCAGGTCCTGCACTTAAGCCGGATCCTTACAGTAAATATTTTGAATCTTATAGTTAATGAATAGGTTTGCAGGTTCGAGCAATGAGACTGTTGCCTCGACATTCTGAAGTGCCTGTATAAGTTTACGGAATCACCAATGGAGCTCCACTGCTCATGGTAAAAATTAGACCTAACAAACTCTGTACCACATGATTGTCTGGAGAGCATGGACAGACCGCATTAAAAATAAGCTGTCTGAGAATAAAATTCCCAACATAAATAAGCGTGACCTGTCAATACTGCGACACCCTTCCTTTGTGCAGTCTTATGAAATGGAAATCTAGGGGTTCTCTGAATGAGGCAGTCCATGTCCCAATCTGCAAATTGAGGAAGTGCTTGTTTAAACATTTTTCATTTTCTTCAGGAATCCCGAACACATGTAAGTTGTTCTCTCATACAGTTCTCCGTATCCTCTAACTTGGAGCTAATTTTCCTTGTCTTGATTCCATGAGCACCCACTTGAGTTGCCTGAAGAGACTGTCAACTTCACAGAACAATTCTGAATGTCATTCAAGCGGGCATTTATAATGTCCATGTTTATTGAAGTTTTCCGGAAGACAGCCTGTTTTTCAACATGCAAAGATTTCTAAGCCAGCAAGTCATTTCCATATTCATCCCGGTGCAGCTGAATTAGTTCGTAAATGGAGGATAGTGTTGGAGTCTGAGAAGGACCATCCTGCTTCTGACCATTGCTCTGAAGTTATAGAATTTAACCCCGGATGCAAGCCTGACTCAAAGTGCACCTTTAGGAGCGGAGGCTGGCCAGCGGGTAGGGCTTGAAAAGCTTTGCTCATTGTCGCAGCTCTGAGCATTTGTTGGTGTTAATTCAACGCCCTCACAGTCCCAAGACAGGTCATCTTCTTTGGCCCACCTGGCGTCATATTGTCCAGAACTATGTATGATCAGTTCCTCCATTTGCTCAACCATAAGAACCATAAGTGAAGATAAACTACTCAATTCTCTCCCCCTCCCTATCTGCATATTTTTACTTTTTAGTGCCATTTGCCAGGAGCTTTGCTGTGATGTTGTTGGTCACTTTGCAAGCCTTTACTCTGTATTGACTCGACTTTTGCTTCAGAACCTGAGGATGTAATTTAGCTACTTTTATGAAAAAGGGAGAAAAAACCTACCAGAGGCTTCTGTGTGTCGGGGGCGGCTGAAGTTTGTGTGACATTGATTACAAGTGGATTTAGAACTGTCTAGAGGTACTGGTGGGGTTTAGCAGTTGAACTACTGACCTGTCACAATTCCACATCTTCTAAATCAGATCCCCATTGTAACACACGAGGACTAGGCCCCACGCCCCCAGCTTCATCAATTGATGAAGGACCCCAAAGCCTCTAATGCCCTTTGCCCATCACTGGTAGCAGGATCCATTCTCCTCCGTCAATGGTATAGAAGAGAAAATGTAGTGTTTTCTGTGCGGGACCCCTGAATAGCCTCGTCCTTTGTCTACTGATTCAATGCTTTGTTGGTTTTGAGCAGGTTGTAGCATCTCTCCCAGAACGTCAACATCTGCACCAGAGAAACCCGAATCTGATCAAACGCGGGCCCTTGTAACTCCAGTCGGGCCAAAGAGCGTGCTTCATGTGCTGCTGGTGCCTGTCTTGCTGAGCCAGTAGCCAGTGGTGAGCCGTGTAAACATCCATTGTCATCAAGTGCCATCAGTTCAGCAAACAGCAGCAAGAGATCCTAAGCGACCCCAGAAGATGCTGAGGCTGCCACGGCTGTGGGACGTGAGCAGCTGATGCCGAGGGTTGGGGCCACAAGCAAGAAGAATCTGCATCGCCTCAACCCAGAGAGAGCAGTCGGCACAAATCCTCAGATGCCCGGCGAATTATATATGTCCTCCACTTTAAGATGAGAGGATAATAGTGCCAGAAATCCAAAGTGTCTTTCTTTTTCTGTCTGCAGCGATGCGGCTGCTGATAATCAGTGGGTCTCCCAACATCCGCCCGCGATCAGCCTCTCTCCACCATCTTGTTCACTTGTTTACAGCCCATTTTACGCTAACAACTCAAAGCTACTGTTTACATTGGAGTCAAAATGTTAATTCTTAATATCCAGCACTGACGTTTCACACAAGGCCAAACGTTGGTAAATTGCTATGATCTGGAGAACCAGTGTATGTGCAAACACAACCATATCTTAACCACGACAAATAAAGCTTGTACAGCGATATGAAATAGTATCCAATATATCCAAGGTCTTCACCCAGACCGTTGGCTCTGATCCGTTCCATCAGTATATGGTGCTTTTTAAAATATTCGATTTCTCGGCCACTAACTCTGGGATAGTTTTCTGCTGATAATTCAGAAATCATAGTAAACAAAATTCTGCATTTGAAGTAAAACGTCAACCAAATCATATTTGTTTTATGCATCAATTATCCTGTGTAGAGTTGCCCATATTCATTAATGAAAAAGATTTGAGACAATAGCTTTGAGGCTTTTATAACCCCTTCAATTTCTTGTCTTCCATTCAAATACTTTTTACAGTTTCTTTATTACGTTTCTCAAACTCCTTTTCTTTTTTTATGAATTTGTTTGAATTTTATATTATCTATGGGTTTATTTGTAGTGCTATTTGGGGTTTTTCCATGTCTGATTCTAACGTTTTTGGATGGCCTGCAAAGTTTTTCTCTGGTAAGGTCACTAAGGAAGTTTCCATGTTACATGTACAAACATCTTTGGCCTTATGAGTGGCCGCAGAGGTTTTGTTTTACTTTGCTGTCAACAGTTGTCTTTAAAGACTAATATAAAATGAATCATGGGCTGGGCCACATTTTTCTGAACACATAGTATTTTTTTTTCTGTTAGGTGAAGAGATGTTTGTGTGGTTGTTAAAATTAAAATAAAAAATGATAGAGGTTGTTAGCTGGTCTTTTGAACTCCGCTTATGTGCCACAGTTTGGGCATATCCAAAAGAACACTCTTGGCTCCCACCCAACACTTGTGCTTCTAGCCTATGAGCCCTGTCTAGAGTAGAGAGCAGTCTAGCACCAAGGTCCTCCCATGGGATGTATCCCTGGTGAAGTCCATATGGAGACCTACAACAGCTCTGTCGGACACTTATCATGAGATGCTTAAATGGGAGTCCACATACGGTTGACCAGAAACATTCTAATTTCTACAATTTTAAATTCTACATTACCATAGTACAGAGTATGTTGAGAAAGATTCTTCTGATAACTCCTGTTTTTGAGATAACTGTTATAAAGTCAAATAAAAGTAAGGCGCACATTACGAAAATACCAAACATTATATAGGCAGCCTGATAGGAACCCTGCCTCAGTCTCTACTGAGATGAGAGGTAGTAGCAGGTCCATTTATTTCCCTTTCCTAAACTGGAGGCAGCATTTGCCTGTGTAGCCCCCAGATGTTGGAGGCAGCCTTTGCCTGTGTAGCCCCCAGATGTTGGAGGCAGCCCTTGCCTGTGTAGCTCCCAGATGTCACCGAGGCGCATACCCCTATCAGGAGCGTGTCCTTCAGAGGTCTCTCTTCATGATGGTCCCTGCTTTTTAGCTAAAAATACATCCTTGGCTCACTGAAAATGAGCGGAGATTTTTGTTTCAAAGGCATTGGTGAGAGCGCTTGGTGAGAATTGTACACACTACTAGTACTAGCAATGAAAACTTGTTTGCCATTCAACGCCTACATAAATATTATATAAAAACAGTTCTCACTAAAAAGAAAGCCTAGATATCAAACGTACTCTTATAACATAGTGAATGATATGAGCCAAAATTAATGTATCTTGCTGTAATTGTAGGTCAGGGGTCATAGGTTTTGGTTGATAGTTTACAGGGCAGAGGCCTGTATGGAAATGGCACTTGGTTTGGTTGTGCTTTCAGGGTTAATTCTCTGTTCAACTAAATGTAACAAACTGAGTAAGAAATGCTTGAAATGTTATCATCCAGTGGCAATTGCTCGCATTTCAATCAATTGTTTTTGCCCTCTGTTCCTCCAGATGCCAGCCTTGGTCATGTAAATCTTGGTCCTGCTCCAATAGGAACATTCCATCCCGAACTGCCAGGCCAGCTCTCCCTTAGACAGGAAACAACCCCAGACTGGTTTTGGCCTACTTAGGCATAGTCAGTGAAGTATAGCTCCATTCCTGTGGCACCGTGAGCACAGACCCACCTTTGGGCATGCCAGTCTGCCACAACAAAGTGGAATAAGGATTGCTTGAATTAATCTCCATGCTTAACCGTACAGGAGAGAGTATGCCAGCAAATAAGGTGCCTTGTTGGAGCCAGAGCCCAAGGACCCAGATGAAGGGGCAAGCCAGTCTTGGGTGTCTGACCAGCAGAAGAGAAGGTGCGGCTCAGAGGGATATCATGAGGATGGGGAGACCTTCCAAAAGCCACAGTGAAAAGATGAGTTTTTTAAATATGCTGAATTTGAGGTAGTTATTTTCCAGTATTAAGTAAAGGGGCAGTGATTTCCGGAGACAGACACCCTGGAAGTTAAAGGACCAACTACCAATCCATCTGGATCTGAACCAGCGGGTCACCAGTTAGGCCATCTTTCAAGATCTGAGGCTTTTGGATGGTTGCTGGGGAAGGAAAAATTTTCAAAGGTGGTTTGGTGCACAGCCAAGAAGGAACTTGTGAGCAAAGTCGAATTTTAAAGGATTCCCTTTCCTAACAAGTGGAAGTTCTAGGGGGAAGGTGGAATGTGGTCCTGATGTTTGAGGCAAAGCCAAGGGAGGTTGTATAATTTGAGTTTTGTAAGAAAAGTGAGGAGAAAGTCAGCGTATGGTGTTTCAGTAGCAATGAAGCAGTGGCAAGACCCTCTTCAGCAACCATACATGGTGGAAGGTAGCCTACAGCCTGCTGCATTGCCCTACTGAAAATCTTTAAAGAACTTTTTTAGAAATTGGTCATAATTTAAGACTTTCCACCCGACCTAACCTGGTCCCTATATCTGGCCCTTGTTCCATAGCGGTCGGCCCTAATTTTTTACTTTGACCCGGTCTAGCATGGCCAGATACCTGCGGTTGTCGCTTTGCACCGTTTGGTGCTAGAAACACCTATAAGTTTAAAAATCATATCTCTGGTTCCCTACATCTGATTTTTGTAGTTCTTGGTGTATATTTGCTCATTAAAATTGTCTGTTTTTATGAACTAGAGTGGGATTTGTCTTTTTACCTAGTCTGGTACTATTAAATACAAATTTCTCCTTCGTTAAACAGGTCTGCTCTGTGCTACAGCTTCCTAGGGTTGAACTCCGGTTTAAATTGAGACCTAACTGGACCTGGTCTGTAATGGTGCCATTATTACTTGAAGAGGGCTACCATCCACTTTGAATTATCCTCTCTCACAGGGCTCCAAGGCCTGTGGGGCAGAGAAGGCAGTAAGGGCCCTAATGGAATCCATTTTGTTGACAGTAAACTGTCAGAGGACCGTTGAGGAAGGAGGAGACAGTAGATGAAGTGGGACAAAGTATCACTGTATATGTGAAACAGTTCCTTGGTGGAACTGGATGATTCAGTAATGTGGATCTAGAGGTATTCTTTCTTTGCCCCTGAAGTGGACCTGGCAAACCATGTGATCTCATGGTGGTTTGTTTTTATTCCAGTGGGGCAGACCATCTGTGGACCATTAGTTCGATTTTGAAGAGCTTTAACTCTAGGGCACTAAGATATTAAGAGTCTGGGCTAACTTTAATTCCAGGTGGACTGAGACAATATCTGGAGTCTCTAGGGGAGGGTCTCGGGTTTCCAACGGGAGTTGGAACAGGACTTCCTGTTGTATTGTAAGGCTTCACCGGAAGGTGGGTTTAATAATCTTAAAAGCTTGATCTACAAAGTTTGTTTTCAATATGGAATTGACTATGAAGTGAATGAACCGGGATAGCAAGGGGATTTCTATGATCTGTAGCTCAGATATTAAGAACAATAAAATGTAACCATGCCCATGCCCATGACTTGGCTTCCTAAAGAACTGAATATGGCCCAGGAACTCCAAGTCATGCAACACCATCAGCACCCTGCATTCTTGTGCTCCTGGTTTGATTGTTCTCTTTCAAAATGATGACTAAAACTGAATATTTAGATTATTATGAGCTAAAAAGTGACTGACCGGTGCCCCACATGACATGCCTCTTGACAGCTAAGGGTGCGTGTGTGTGTGTGTGTGTGTGTGTGTGTGTGTGTGTGTGTGTGTGTGTGTCTGTCTGGGGATTAAGATATAATAAACCAATTCAAAGATCTTCTCTACTTTTCTTAATTTTCTCGCCTTTCCAAGCCCCTGATTTCCTTGCTGGGTTTCTTGGAGAGTTGTACTCTAGCTTATGGTATCTAACGAAGCTCCCTTTTGGTTTGCAGCTGACGTGGGTAGTGAAACAAGCTTGTAAAGCACTTGATGTTGTGGACCAGGAAGTTCTCATCAGTTACCTGCCCTTGAGCCATGTTGCTGCTCAAGTCGTGGACCTCTGGCTACCCATATTTTGTGGAGGAACTACATATTTTGCAGACCCGGACGCCCTCAAGGTAAATGCGGAGGAGCTAAACCTCTATGTGTAGGAAGAATACTGACATGAACATGGCATCTCATGGGCAACCTCCCCTCTTGTGAAGGGTTTACCAGGTATCAACAAACTAATCTTGCTCTTCCCCTTGAATAAACACACATACATGGGGAACAATTTGGCATTTTTGGGAAGCAAGCCAAGTGTAAAACTGGCGCTCTTGCATCCTGTGGGCAGCCTGTGCTGGAAGGGAGCGTGATTAGCTTACAAAGTAATACATGTTTATACACCTATTCATGTTTTGCATTCGCTGCAAAATCTTAGATTGGAGGATCTTCTAGCCATAGTTAAGTCCAGCCCAAGTCCTTTAAACCTTGTGTTGTAGATTGGCCAGACAGGTGTAATGTGAAATGTTTCAAATTGGCTTCCACACCACTGCCTGTGTTGGAAATTCCGAATTTCCTGACCTGTCAAACACCGTTGAATTCATCTCTTTGTCAGCCAGTGGAAGCCTTCAGGTCTCCTTCTCCATAGTGGCACATCTAGTACACATATTATAATGATCACTTTGGTGTATATCATTTTTTCTGGTTTGTCCTTAATACATTGTTAAACACAGGTAGGTGAATTGAGACCACAACTATTCCCTGCTTCCTTTTTGTTCATAGGGCTCCTTGATCACCACACTGCGAGAGGTGCGCCCCACTGGCTTTCTTGGGGTGCCAAGAGTGTGGGAGAAGATCCAAGAACGGATGAAGGCCCTGGGTGCCAAATCTTCTCTCATCCAAAGGAAAGTAGCTGCCTGGGCCAAGAGTGTTGGGCTGCAGGCCAGCTACAGTCGCATGAACGGGTAGGGTACGATGACCTCTTGACCGGATGATTCCTTGTATTTTTAAAAGCCTTTTTCTTAAACACTTGTTGTCATACTTCCATTAGACGTGTGTCCAAACAGCACGCTATTTAATCCTATTTGTAATATGGGTTGTCCATGTTAATGCTAGAACTTTGATTATATTCATCTTAATAAGATGCACTCATTATCAGGACCTGGCTCTTCTTGTGGCATAATACTAAAACATATACTAAAATGCTGTTGTATACAGAAGAATCTCTCTCCATAGGCAGGATCCTTGTGACCTATTTCTCTAAAGATGTGTACTTGTGTGTATAGTGTATTATGCTATTTATTGCCATTGAGGGTAGTGGTAGGCCATGATTCACGAGAGGCAAACCCTTGTGTGGGTCATGAACCCCCTCCACTCCCTCAATAATGGTAATAGATACATTTCTCGATGTGCATGTACGGTTTATGCTATACATTTTTATTGTGCTTGTTCAGTACTTTAAAAAAAGGTGAACCATATAACAAGAGCCCCCTCCCTGAGCCATGGATCGGGCCAGGGACCCCATGCCCCAAGACACTGCTGTAAAGTTTATATTCCCTGCCCGCATTCTCCCAGGCAGGGAACACCACTTTCTCGCCCAGGCTGTAGCACAAAAATAAGCAACTCTCACACAGGCTTGAGCTAAGGATAATGGAGCCAGCTCCTGCTGGTACCCAGGACGGGTGTTGGCTGCTGAGCCGATGGCAGCCTCAGGACTCCCCAGCGGCCTGCAATGATTTTGGCTGTTGTGGGTACCCTGAGTAGGCACCCACTATGGGTGCTGGCTGGGCAGCCTGCAGGGGCCTTGGGGCTCCCACTGCATTCCCCAACTTAGGAGAAAAAAAAAAGAATGTGGGTACCACGGAATCCATGACTAAAACAAAAAATGGCCAGCTCCCGCCACAGTGCTGGCTGGTGAGCTGGCAGGACTTGCGCGGCCTTGGGAAGTCTGGGATCACCATGCTTTTGGTGACAGATGGAGGAGAGCGGACCTCTCCCTGACCTCTTGCACTCCAAGGAGAAAGATGGGTCTGTGGAAGGAGTAATCCTTTCTCCCAGCTTAACTTCTGAACAGCAGAGAGACTGCCACCAAGTGTTAGGCCAGTACTCCTCTTTTCTCCCTTACTGCTGGGACTACCCACCTGTATACCCATGTTGTGGATATAGGGGACAACTTCCCTGTTGAGAATAAATCTTACAGGTTGTCGGATAAGGTGAGGGCCAGCATTAAGAGTGAAGTCTATAAAATGCTGTAGTTGGGGGTGATAGAACTCTCCAGTAGCCCCTGGTCCAGTCCTGTGGTTCTGGTACCAAAGGCTGCCCCACCGGGCACCACACCTGAACTGAGGTTCTGTTTGGATTATAGAGGGTTAAACTCTGTGACAAAGACTGTTGCTCATCCCATCCCCCAGGCTGATGAGCTTTTTGACTGGTTAGGGGCTGCCCAGTACTTGAGTATCTTTGATCTTGCATCAGGGTACTGGCAGATCACCCTAACGGAAGGTGCCAATGAGAAGCAAGCCTTCTCCTCTCCCGAGGGCCACTACCAATTTTGTGTGATGCCCTTTGGACTCCAGATTTCCCCTGCCACTTCTAGAACGTTGGTGAGCCAGGTCCTACCTGGATGACATAGCTCTCTTCACTAACAATTGGAAGGACCACCTTTTTCACCTCCAGGAAGTGCTTCAGGCTCTGCAACAGGCAGGCCTCACTGTAAAGGCCAGTAAGTGCCAGATAGGACTGGGTATGTGGTGTACTTGGGCACCTGGTGGGCAGGGGTAAGGTGCAGCCCCTCCAGGCCAAGATAGACTATCATTGCCTAGGAGGCCGCCAAAATGCAGACTGAGGCCAGAGCATTCCCGGGCCTCACTGGGTACTTCAGGAGGTTTATCAGGGGATATGGCACCATTGTTGCCCCCTAATCAGACTGACCACCGGCCCCTCAGGTGGCTGATGCAAATGAGGGGTGAGAATCCAAAATTGTTGAGGTAACCCATTTTCCTACAGGGTGGACACACAGACCAGGGATAGACCAAGCCAATGCTGACAGTCTATCCAGGTTTTTCCACCATAGTGATGAGAACTCTCTAGAGGTTGGGTAGCACTGTCAGCTGGGGGACACGTGTTAGACCAGTCATCCTTAGGGTGGTCTTGCCCCAACCTTTTTGGCTGCTTACGTCCCCTTTTTCTGTATCTTTTTGTTGGCCTTAGGACTCTGAGCACTTTACCACTGTTGACCAGTGCTAAAGTGCATTGTGCTTCTCCCCTAAACATGGTAACATTGATGTATAAGCCTTTGGCTTATTTATTTTACTTGTAAGTCCCTTGTAAACTGGTATACCATATACCCAGGGCGTGTAAATTAAATGCTAGTAGTGGGCCTGCAGCAGTAATTGTGCCACCCACACAAGTAGCCTTTCAAACCTGCCTCAGGCCTGACACTGCAGGGTCTATGGGTACAGTTAACTGCCACTTCGACTTGGCATTTAAAACCTTTTTTCCAAGCCTTATACTCCCCTTTTATTACACATAAGTCACCCTTAAGGTAGGACTTGGGTAGTCCTAAGGGCAGGTTGCTGTGTAACTAAAAGGTAGGACATGTACCTTTAAGTTTTACATGTCCTGGTATTGAAAACAGCTAAGTTTGTTTTTCACTACTGTGAGGCCCACTGCTCTCATAGGCTAGCATTTGGAATTCCTTGAAAAACCTTTAAGATGTAATTCCTGATTAGAAAGGAGTAGCTGCATCATGTTTCATATCTTTGAACTATTATGTTAAATCCACTTTACTGGTAAAGTTGGATTTAGCATTCCCGTTTTTGAAATACCACTTTTACTGCTGTGTGTGCCTTGCAGCCTGTCTCCAATACACATCTGGGATGGGTGACAGGTACACTTTGTGCATTCTCACTAGGCAGCTACAAACACAGGAAGGGTGGGTGTGACAGAGAACTCTTCGTTTATCTACATTCTGATTGCTCTTCCTGGGTAGGGAGGGGAAGCTGACACCTGAATAAACAGCGTCCTGTGTCCCACACAAAGGGGGTGATTACCTTTAACAGATAGTCCGGCAGACAGGGCGGGGATGAAAGGGGGGCATTGCATTTCAATGGTCTGCTTTGAAGTCACCCCCACTTCAAAGGCACATTTGGGTATAAGTACTGGGCCTGACCCTACCAAGATAGTACACTATTGGACCTGTGAAGAACTCTGCCAGGAGTAAAGACTGCTGTGCTACAGGGATTGCCATTTTTTTTTTGTATAACCCTCGGTCACGTGGCCTGGCGGCTGTTCATTCAGACTGCGTGAGTGATCGGACCCGCCTCGGGAGCTGCTGCCGGCTTACAGATGACTCTGGCATCGGGTGAGACCCTCCTGTGCCTCTACCATGACTTTGAGGCCGCCTGCAAAGAAGAAGCAGCCTGCCATTACTCGTGTAAGAGCGGGGCACCGACGTGCTTCAGTGAGGCTAACTGGATGTGGTCTGGCAGCTCTTCGGCTGCGGAGCCGCCTTGGGAGTTACAAGCTTGACGATAGAACTGTTCTGACCGCGCGGTGGATCAGAGCGGTGGCTCCCAGGGATTGCAGTTATGGCAGCACAGAAGACAGTGGCCAGACGTCGAGGGAGAGACTCAAGGCACTGGCTCACCAGCGACCTGTGATTGAGGTCATTTGGTGAGGAGATTTGTCCCTGTCCCACTCAGGACTTCGATGATGAGAGATTTTGGAGCCATCTTTGTTTTTGGGTTCTCCTTCTGCCCAGCTTTTGGGCAGCTCACCCTGTCTTACAAAATGTCTGACGCCTAAATTAATGGGAATTGAGAGAGGACTCCCAACAGCTTTAACACTCTCACTGGGGGCAGCCATCTTTGAGTGGTTTTCCTGGGTTCCCTTGGCAACCTTGCAACTTTTTCTTGCTTATTTACTAATTATTTTTCGTATTAGCTTTTTATTTTTATCCTTAATTAACTGTTGTGTTGTGTTTTTTTGTTGTTGTTTTTGTGTGCTATTTTGCTAGACAGTTTCACAGTAAGATGCTGTTGAGTGAGGTGAACATGTGGAGCTTCGGATGTGCACGCTGATATCGGATGCTTAGTGTGGGCTCAGCTAACCCTGCCGGTGCCCATTGTCTTTTTGACTTCTTCTTTTTGCCCATCCTGCTGCCTCTACAAGAGGGGGTCAATTTCTGGTCTTCTTCCCCACTTTGTTCACTGATTACTGAGGTGAACCCAAATTGTCGTCATAAATCAACACCACCTGTGACCCTGGCCCCCAATCAAGGTACTGAGGGCCAAATATCAAATCCTGATGCTGCAGTAATTGTTTGGATGGACCAGTTACTTTTACCTGCTAACCCTGACGCCTCTTGACCTCACAATCATTGTAAAATTCACTCGATCCCCAGAATATGTGCTTTCTCCTTCTAGTACTTCTATTCGCTACCCTAGTGGCGCCTTCCCCTTCCCCCCACCTCCCTCCCCTTCTCATTCTTCAACTATGGCAACAAATCGAGCTAAGTCTGGAGTTAACTGTTACAAGATCATTTATCCCCCTAATTTGTCCATTGCTTCAGCTAAACGGTTCAAACAGAACACCCTTGAACAATTTCCTGATTCCCTCCTTGTTGACCAATTCCATAGTGGCTGTCATGGGAGGCTCAAAACTGACCATTTTCTTCACTCACGACATCCCTTCCTGGTCCACCAGCTTCTATAACTCCTTCAACGTCACCTCCTCCATCCTACATGGGCAACAGCTAAAAATCTCCCCCTCTTCCTGTTTTAATGGCTCACTCACAATCTCACTCTATAACAATGATACTGTCTTGATTCAAGCAAAAGACACTTGTCTCTCTTTTTGACCACCTCTTCCCTTCCCTTCTCCCCACCCCTGCGACTGCAATCTCCCTTAATTCTTATTCTAACTCCTCCACTCCCTATCTCCTCCCCTGTCCCACCTTAACTCCAATAGGCCGCTCTACCGGGAGCCCTCCCCTCTAGCCGACGCTCTGCCCCCCCCTCTCCCCTGCCCCCTCTTCTCCCTATCATCCCTCTTCTAATTGGGACGTTTCCCTCAACACATCAGCCCTACCTATGGCTAACACTCTCCCTTTCTCCTCTGCACCATCCTGGAATGCCGTAGTAGCCTCCTCCCCCGTATCCCTGCCCACCACCCTCTTTTTAAATCCATCTTTCCAACAGCTTGATTTCCCAGTCTACTCTGCATACCTTCCCCCTCCCTTTTTCTCTACCCTTCCCGCTCTCCCCCTCTCCTTGTATCCTGAATTCTGCACAAACCCCTTTCTTATCTCCTCATCCTCCCTTCTCTCCATTATTGCTGCTTAACCCTGTACCCCCCCTGGCAAACTCTTCCTTTTCCCTCCCCCGGGCCTAGTAGAACCATACTCTCCCCTCAACTACCCTTTAGGTCATTCCCCCCCGCTCTATCTTGTGCCAGCCCCCTTACACTCACCTCTCCTAGCCCACGGGACCTCTCCAGCCCCTTCTCCTTTCCTTTCCCCTAACCTCCTGCCATTCCATGACTCCCCTCCCCGCCTTCCGCCCTCCCTCCACTTTCCACACCCATCTCCTCCTAAATTTGAACTCAATTCTCCTCCTTTTCAACAGCTGCAAAGATTACGCTTTCCACCTCAGTTGCACCGAGAACTTCTTTCTACCACCATCTACCTCGACCTTTCACTCCTGCACCCCATTACTCCTTCCTCACCCCCACCTCTCACCACCCACCCTCGCCAATTGCACTCCCTCCGGAATCCATCGATCCTCCCAACATTCCGTGCTCAGCCCTACTCTCTTTAGAAAATAAACTAGGATTCCTCATCTCCTCTATCTCCCAGCTTGAAGCCTCCATCTCACTACTTAGTAGTAAAATGTCCACCTTTCCCAACAACCTTTTTCCCCTGGCAAACTCCCACTTCCCCAAACTCCCAAGGAATACCTTGCTCCCGCGCCCCAAAAAGCCACACATCTGTCCTCTGCAGACATCGCTAATTTATTGGCTAGTTACAAGACTTCTAACGCCATGTCCTGTCTCGTCCCCTCCCCTCCCCTCCCCTCCAACTTCGTCTTCTCTGTACACTATCCTGACCATCTCCTCTGCCAGAACTAAACATCAGCCTTATTCTATCCTGGCACCCTCATACAGGAACATTATCCCTATCACCCCTATAAGCCCAATCGCACCCTTCACCAAAACAGTCCTGTCAGAGTTGCGCTGCTTGCTACACAACTGCAGATCTGCAGTTAAACACAAGCTCGAAATTTCTGACACCATCACTCTTCACAATCTTGACATTCTTTTCCTCACTGAGACCTGGTTTAACGACATCGCTCATACTATCTTTGATCTTCTACTACCCACTGATTACTCCATCTTTAGAAACGATAGAACAGATAAAGTGGGGGGAGATATTGCAATCATCTTCAGAAATTCCCTTCAATTCAAGGTTTTTCCCAACAGCTCCTTCCATACATTTGAATGCCTTTCTTTGGAACTTCAAGTGCAACATTGCTCCCCGTTCAGATTTCATGCCATTTATCACCTGCCCAGTGACTGCTCCTCTTTCTTGGAGGAACTCACCGACTTCATCAGCGACCAATACGCGCAAAGTGACAGACAGATTTTTCTGGGAGACTGTAATCTCCACTGGGGCTCCTTGGAAGACTCAGCTGCCAATAGGCTTGCCACTTTTCTCTCGGCTAATGATCTTATCCAACACTGCACGGAACCAACACACTCGAAGGGCTCAATTCTTGACCTTGTTATATCCAAAGCAGATATGCTAACTATTGCTGTCCCTATTCCAGTAGACTGGTCCGACCACTTCCTCATCCCCTTTTCTCTTCACCTTTCTCACTCTGTAACTCTTGGCCAACCTAAAAGGACTACTACCTAGTTCCGTAACACCAAAAATATTGACCTTGACATTCTTTGCGATTCTGCTAAGCTATCACTTCCAACATTAGACCCTAATTTGGATGTCAACGTTCTTACCTCCCAATGCCTCTCCAGCCTTGCAGTCGAAATTGATAATGTTGCTCCACTTCAAAGCAAAAAGAAAAGGTCTATTCCTTCTGCTCCATGGTTCAATTAATCTCTTTATGCAGAAAGGAAGAACCTGAGACTCCTGGAGAAACAATGGAGACAATCCCCATCCACCACTAATCTCTCTACTCTGCGCTTAGCAAGATCAAAATACCACAAACACATCTTCCAGGAAAAAGCGTGTCACTTCAGAAACCTCCTCGACTCAGCCAAAAACAGACCCAAAAAATTATTTGACTTCATCAAAAATTCAAACGTCTCTCCCTCAACCTTCAAGCCTGACGATCCTCCAAAGAAAGCAGCAGAATTCGCTTTATTCTTTGATGAAAAAGTGAAATCACTGGTGGATCAGGTCATTCATCCTACCCCCCTAGAGGAGTGCAAATCCTTAGTCACTTGGCAGCACTTTGACGTCCTCTCTGAAGATGCCCTCCTCAAATGCATTTGTGAAACAAAACCCTCTTATCATTCTTCCGACCCCATCCCGAGTGACATCTCCACCCATACTCTTTCCTATTGGACCAGTCTGATTAACCTCTTCCTCAGCCAAGGCTCCCTTCCTGTTGCCTTTAAAACAGGACAGGTTAACCCACTTCTAAAAAAAATTTTAAAAAAAACCCTCCGCTGATGCGAACGACCTCAACAACTTCCGCCCCATCACCAACCTCCCTTTTCTTGCGAAGATCACAGAAAGATGTGTGGCGAAACAACTTTCCCTACATATTAAGGACAACAACCTTCTCGACGAATTCCAATCTGGTTTCATGCAAGACTGCAGCACTGAAACAGCCCTACTGCAAGTGATCGATGCCCTGCGTGTACTGGACTCGGGGGAGTCTTGTCTTCTGATTCTTCTTGACCTTTCTGCAGCCTTTGACACTGTTAATCATAAAACTCTCCTGAACACTTTAAAACAGAGAATTGGCTTGGAAGGCACAGTGCTTAAATGGTTTGCTTCATTCCTCTTGGACCGATCTCGATCTCAAGTGATTAAAATTGCGAACAGCCTTTCGTCTTCAATGGCGGTAGGTCAAGGCGTCCCTCAAGGATCTATACTCGCACCCACTCTTTTCAATCTTTACTTGGAACCATTGGGTAATCTCTTAAGGAAATCTGGGATACTTTATCACCTCTATGGTGATGACACCCAAATCTACCTTAAGGTGTCTTCCTCACTCAACTCTATTCAAAACTGGATGTTAGCTCATCAACTCATTCTAAATCCTTCCAAAACGGAATTCCTCCTCCTCTCTCTCTCTCCCCTCCTCCTGTACAATCTTGGATGAATAACCTGAACTTACTCAACAACAAATCTATCGTTGTCGACAGCGCTAAATCCCTTGGTGTCATTCTTGACAAAAAGCTCAATCTACACTCCCACATCAATTCCATTGCAAAGAATGCACGTTACCAACTGTGCCTTCTCTGGGGGATTCGACGTTTCCTTCCGGAGCAAGACCTAAAAACCTTGGTCCAGTCTCTGGTTCTCTCTAGATTGAACTATTGCAATGCTCTGCTTGCTGGCCTCCCCCAAATCTCCCCTTTCCCCTCTCAAATCCGTACTCAATTCTGCGGCTCATTTTGTCATTGGGGCCAAAAGAAGTGACCACATCACACCCATACTTTTTTTCTCTTCGATGGCTTCCCATTGAAGCAAGATCAATCTACAAGCTAGCCTTTATCACCCACAAAGCCCTGCACATTTCCTCCCCTCGATACCTGGCAAATAAACTTAAAATCTCTGGCGGCTCTAGACCTTCACGTAATGTGGTAAAATTACTGTTAGAGCCCCCCACCTTCAAAAGGGAAAGATTGATGGCTCAATCCTTCTTGGGCAATGCGGTCAGAATCTGGAACTCGCTTCCTCCACTACTCCGTACCACCACCTCTACCCGGACTTTCAAAGCTGACCTCAAATCTCTTCTCTTCCAAAGACACTTCCAGAATTAATGCATCCCTTTTCATGCCCCTCAAGGAAGTTCTTACAATGTTGTAAATGTCATCTATGCCTGTACAATCCGAATCCTATTGTGTTTTTGATTTTTGTGTGACTGCCATCTATTGTTTTATTTTACTTTTTCATCTATCTCGTTTGTATTTGTAACGTTTAAGTATGTAAATTTCCTCATGTGGCGGTCCTGGTTCTATTGTGAAGCGCTCTGACACCTTTGGGTAAAGTCCGCGCTATATAAAATTGCATTAAATAAACTTTGCCTGACTGCTGCCCTGAAGGGACTTATTTCTTCTTTGCTGAGCTGCCCTGCTGATCTCTGCATCTGACTTGAACCCATAGTGACTCTAAGGACTTGCTGGGTTGCCCCCTGTTTCTGAAGTCTCAAAGCCATCAAAGACTTCCTTCAACCCTGCTGATGGACTCCCTCATCTGTGAGACCTACCCTGCCTGAGTGGCCAATCCAGTCCTGGACCTTAGAAATGGGTTCTGCAGCTGTTTTGCTTCAAAATCGACACAGTGACGACTTTGCTCCGATCAGAACTGACACAGTGCCGATCTGAAGACATCTCTGCGTGGCCCGAAGATGCAGGACCCAACTGCGAGGTTATACGCATCACCTGCATCATAAAGGGGTTAGACGCCGAAGCCTTCTCCGACTGCATAGGTCGGAACCAACGCATTGTCTACATCCACAAGATCGACACATCACCTCCCATGCTCATTGCATCGAGTCTTCGTCGATGCTTGCCCCATCTAAGGCACTTTGTTAGTGGGCCCTGCGTGAGTCCTGTAGCGGGCCTGCTCTCCATTGCGGTAGGCCTGAACTTTGGATTTGTCCTGGTCTAGTGCGACCTCAAATAACCCCTTAGCACTAGTGACATTTAAGCAGTATTTTTGCTTTGTTCTTGAAAAATTCATAACTCCGGTTCTACTTTTTGGATTTTGGTCTTGAATGTCATATAAAAATATTCTCTATTGTTCTAAACCTGTGTGGAGTATTTTTGTGGTGTTTTCATTGTGTTACTGTGTGAGTGTGTTGCACAAATACTTTAACAATTGCCTCTTGAGATAAGCCTGCCTGCTGTGTTCCAAGCTACCCGAGGGTGAGCACATGTTATCTTATAGTGTGCATCTAGCTTACCCTGACTAGAGTGGTGATTCCTGCTTGGACAGAGTGCATCTACCAGCTAGAAACCCCAGTTCTAACATGTTATTTCTGTACATAGTTGTTGGACTTGGCCTTTTTGCAGGGTCATCCCTAAACTTTTTGCCTTTCTCCTAGCCATTTTTCTGACATGGTGTTGGTGGTTTTAGGACTCTGGGCACTTTAGCACCGCTGTTCGGTGTAAAGTGCGTGTGCTCTCTGTGATAAACATGGTAAGATTGGTCTACACCTGTTTGGCCTATTTAATTTACCTGTCAGTCCCTTGTAAAGTGGTATCTCCTATACCCAGGGCTAGTAAATTAAATGCTACTGGTGGGCTTGCAGCGCTGATTGCGCCACCCACCAAAGTAGCCTTGCAAACCTATCTCAGGCCTCTGGCATTGCAGGGCCTGTGCGCGCAGTGTTACTGCCGCTGTGACGTGGCACCTAAAGTGTGTGCCATGTCTGTGACCCCCCCTTTTACTACATGTCAGTCACCCCTAAGGTAGGCCCTAGCTAGCCCTATGGGCAGGGTGCATTGTAGGTAAAAGGACATGTACCTTAAGGGTGTGACATGTCCTGGTAGTGACAAACAGCCATTTTGATTTCTCACTACTGTGGGGCTGCCCTCCCATAGGAATGCATTGGGGATTCCCTGATGAGTGTTTCAGTGGTAATTCCTGATATGAGAGGCGCAGCGTGGTCAAGTTTGGTATATTTGGAATAGTGATAATAAATGCTGCGCAATGGTGTGCGCAGATTTATTATAACTATTTTAGAAATGCCACTTTTAGAAGTTGGCATTTCTGTGTGCTATGTGTCTGCCTGCCTGATGTGAATTGCATGTCTGGCTTGTGAGTGAAGGGGCTTGGAGGTGTGTGTGGCTCCAGGAGGGGCAGGGTGAGTCAGCGCTAGGCTGAATGCGACATCTACATTTTGAGTAGTGGGAGGAGAAGTCCCTGAATAGGACTGTGCCTAGCCTGTACAATGCTGGCTCCGCCCCCTGTGGTGTCTGATCACCTAGCCCCAACCTGACAAAGGGGAAGAGGAGCTTGGCAAACAAAGTGCTCCAATTCCCCCCTGAACCAGTTGCATCTGGTTCCCTCCCCTAAGCCCTGTCCTGCAGACAAAGAAAAGAGGTGTATAAATGTAGGGGCTGTGACCCCATGAAAATGTTCTGTTCTATGCTGGGGGCTTGCTGCTGCTGGGACCCAGGAGGAACCGCCATGGGGGCTACCTCCCTGCTGGAGGGCCCTGTGCGCTGGCCTCCCTGGGCCCAGCTATGCCCCCTGAACCTGGAGGAACTTTTTGGCTTGGACTCTGTGATTCTAGCGCCTTGTGAGCGCTTTGCTTTATTTCTGTAATTGCCAAGCAGGAGGAGAGCGTGGGATGCGCAGTGCTGAGCTGCTGTCTTTTTCGAGGGAATCCCCGTCATAGGGATTCCCCCGTGGTGCCTCATGGAGCAGGTGCCCAGCCCGCGTTCTTGTAGTGCCGAGCTGGAGCCCACCCCGCTTTATAGGTGTTTGAAATGGCGGGTGCCCACCCCGCCACTATCTTTAATTAGCGGGAGCCACCCCGCATTGCCGGTGAGAAATCACCGCCGCGACCCGAGAGAGGAGCGCCGGAAAACAGGAAGTCAGGCAACAGCCGCCTGACTGGGGGTGGAACTACGCGCCCTCTGGGGCGGAAACTGCAGTGTGGGACCGGCGGGGCTCCCATGCCCGAGGGAAAGCCCCGCACCTTTGCTTATTTTAAAACCGGAGCGGGAGCCCACCCCGCCGGTTCGTGCCCCCGCAGTCGATAGAAGCTGCAGGCAGGCGGGAGCCCACCCCGCCTGCATGGAGGCCGCCAGAAGTGGAGTGCAGGAATGGCCGGCCCGCGCCGGGCTCCTGTGAGCTGTTGGGAGCCCCGGCGCCAGAAGCAGAGGAAGAAGCCGGCAAGTCTTCACGGGGCTCTCGTGAGCGGAGAGAGCCCCGCCCGCCGCCCAGACCAGAGGAGTCCTGCCCAGAGAGAGGCGCCACGAAGAGGGAGCTTCCCCCACCAGGAGAAGGAGCGGAGAAGTGCCTGCAAGGTCCCGGTGAGTGGGGCCGATCGGGCGGTAGCAATGGTTGAAGAGCCCAGTGGGGCTCACCCAGGCAGGGTTGGTGCCGATCACGGGCACCAGGAGCAAGCCCCGGTGAGTGGGGCTCATGGGTGAACTGGTTGTTGGGGGGGGGGTGAGGGGAGGGGGGGGTGCGTCGGGGCACATTGTCGGTGCCCGCCCCTCCCCTGTGGTCCCTCTAAAGGCACTGTAGTGCCCGTGCTAGTTCTCCAGCTGCCCCACCTGGCAGTGGGCAGCTGCAACGGTGGGCATATGATTAGAAAGTCCCAGAGTGGGGCTTATGTGGCACAGTGAGTGCCAGTGCCTACAAGTTGTGTTCACAGCTGCCCAGCAATTAGTGGGCAGCAGCTACGTTTAGGCTGGTGCAACTGCGCATGGTGGATGGGTGCATTGGCAGCCCGCGCCCTGACTTTGCTGGACATAGGGCATTGGAGCCCTAGAGAAGGCCAGTTGGCCTGGGGTCATAGGTAGGATGGTGAAAGGGCGCAAGGCCCTAAGGTGATGTATGCACCTGGTAGTGGTGTTACTGCGGTGCACTACTGAGTTCCTGCCTGATATGTATTATGTGCCAAATGTGATTTATGCACCGTGGTTTATGCCTCTAATGATGTTTATGCTCATGAGGTTATCGCATAATGTGTTTATGCTGGTGAGGCCTAATGCGTAATGTGTTTATGCTTAGGAGGGTGTCTATGCTAATGAGGTTTTGGCCTAATGTGATTTATTGCCTAATGTCATGTTATGATGTTTTGGGGTAGCGCCTATTTGCGTAATGTGTTTGTTTATGAGGTTATTGCATAATGTGTTTATGCTGATGAGGTTTGGGTCAAATGTGGGTTTATGCCTAATGTGATAATGCTGAGGTCATTATGGTACCAGTAGTTACTGGCTATATTTGCATTTACTTACATGTTCTGATGGTTCTGACCATGGACCGATTGGCCTGGTCCTGTATATAATTCCCCTGTGAATATTGCCCGTGCCAGTTGGCACAGTGTAAATGTGTGATTCTGTTTCTAATGTGTTTATGATAATACAAAGGCTATTTTTTATATAACATTGTGTGGAGTTTCTTTTGTGGTGTGCCTGGTTTGTTGCTGTGTGTGTTGCGCAAACGCTTTACACATTGCCTCTGGGATAAGCCTGACTGCTCGTGCCAAGCTACCAAGGGGGTGAGCAGGGGTTATCAGTGTGTAACTCCCTTGCCCTGACTAGAGTGGTGGTCTCTGCCTGGCTTTGGCGCAAGCCTTAGCCAACCAGAGATCCCATTTCTAACAATAGTGAACCACAACTTCAGAGACTATATCAATGGAGGCCAGAAGCTAAATAACACTTGAAAAGGATTATAGGTAAGTTAAATTATCAGGGTATAGTCAGTCCCATGCAATCTACCTTGAACTTTCTATTTGCCCAGCATTGAAACCAGATTTGAGCTATTCCTTAGTACGAGACTATCCTAGTTTGAACTAGCATTGTGAGAGACATGCTGCAGAAAATGTTGACAGTAGAGGTTTAGTGACTCAATTAGTCAGGAAATAGTGTAAACTATCTACTGATGGGAGTAATGGGGTTTTCAGTAGTAGGATAGCTTCTGAATCATAGTATGTTACAGCTTTCATAATAGGAGGAATTCAGTATGGCTTTTCCAGATTACCACAAGGTTATAAGAATAGTTCTGAAATATTGTCTGCAAGAATAATTTAACTCTTACAAGATGATTGAGATATAGTATCGTAAGTTGATGATATCAACATTTGATGTCTTATCTGACCAGAAGCAGATCCTGGAACTATTAAATAATTCTTTGGTTATGGGCTATTTACCGATAAATTTCAAAGAAGCCAGGGTCACCCCCCTGTTGAAAAAACCTGGTGCAGATATTCTGACTCTAAAGAACTATAGACCCATCTCTCAGCTCCCCTTTCTAGCCAAGATGTTGGAACAGCACGTATTAAAGATACTTTCGAAGTATTTGGAGGACCACCAGCTACTCCAAGCTAGACAGGCGGGCTTCAGAGCTCATCATAGTACAGAGCTAGTGATGTTGGCTGTTCTGGATGAGCTCAGAGTTATGGCCGACAATAAACAGCCGAGTGCCCTGATTTTACTAGATCTGTCAGCGGCATTCGATACGGTCAGCCATAACATACTGCTGAACCGTCTCACCAATCTGGGCATCAGCGGGCAAGCATACCAATGGCTAAAGTCATTTTTGTCTGACCGTACTCAGAGTTCAGCTGGGCGAGCAGATATCGGATCTGGGCCCTCTGGCATGTGGGGTACCCCAGGGCTCTGCACTATCTCCACTTCTTTTTAATATCTATCTGTAACCCCTTGTGGAGACTCTGACTCACATGGACTGTCAGGTCTTCAATTATGCCGATGATACTCAACTTCTTATCCGGCTTAACAACTCCCGCCAGGCCCAGGAGTCGGCCAGAAAGTTGCTCAGGTTTACTGTGAATTCGATGACGGCCAATTCACTGAAAATAAATCCGGATAAGACCGAATTGCTCGTCATTCCAACAAGTAATAGACCCTGGTGTGATCTCTTCTGGCCTCCGGAACTAGGTGTAGTCCCGGTACCAGTCCCGGTTGTAAAAAGCCTGGGGCTGAAAATTGACTCTGAATTATCTATGTCTTGCCAGGTCACCATGGTAGTAGGAACCTGCACTGGCTTACTCAGGCAGCTACGGAAACTTGCTCCTCTTTTGTCTACATCTTCATTACAGTCAATTGTCTCTGCCACTGTCATCTCCAGGCTGGATTATGGGAACGCCCTTTACATCGGCCTCCCCCAGAAGCTTATTGGGAGATTGCAGGTGGTGCAGAATGATGCGGCCAGGCTTATTTTTAGACTTCCTAGAAAAACACGCGCTACCCCTCTGTTACATAAACTACATTGGCTCCCTATTAAACAGAGAGCGCAGTTTAAGGGCCTATGTATTGCCCAGAAGGCAATCTTCGGTCAGGCACCCAAGTATATAAAAGATCGCTTGGAGAAATATGTTCCTGGCTGGACTCTGTGATCCTCTGAGGCCTGCAGGTTGGCTTCCCCCAGGTACATCTCTAAATCTAAAGGGGGTAGAGCGTTCTCTGTTTTTCTCCCGCAGATCTGGAATGATCTGCCGGAGTACTTACGCAGGGAACCGGCTCTGCTCATCTTTAGGAAGCGTTTAAAGACTTTCCTATTTAGAGAGGCGTTAACAACTGCGTAATCTTCTGCCACCGCTGCTGCTATTTTTATTTCTGCCCCAGTGACTTGCTCACTCTTCTCTAGAAGCGCTTAGAGACCTGAAGGTGATTTGCGCTATACAAAAGTCATATAACATAACATAACGAGACCCTTAGGAATACTTTAAGTGCATGGGCCAAACCCTACTCTTCACCCCTGGTTTACTGGCAGATTGCACAATGCAACATCGCCTCTTCCCCGAAAGCTTAATGGTGCAACTGTCTGCTAGCAAAACTAACCCTAGCACGTTCCCAACTACTTCCCCCCCCCCCCCGATACTAGGGACATTCGGTAAAAGGGTCTTCTTGTCTGCCAGCTTAGTGCTATGATCTGTGAATGCCAGCTGTCTTCTGAGGTGCTATTCCCATGCCCTTTGGGATTTGGTGGCTTAAGTCCTCCCAAGTCTTCCTGTAGATCTCCGACCTGTCCTCGCCCAGGCTATTCAGGACTGTCATGACGCTGCCATGTTCACATTGTTGTGGTTTGGATTCCATCGGCACCAGTGTCTCGATTAGTTGCTGTAGTCCACAAGTTTTTCAGGTTATGTCCAGTCTTCCCTCGTGGACATGCCATTCCATTGGACTCGTCTGTTTGACAAGGCAGACTCCATTCTCCAGCACTTCAAGGAGAGCACACTCCCTGGGTTTATCTGCCCCACATTGCCAGCAACATCAGCCCTGACTATCTTTTTGCAGCTTCAGCTGAGATGCCCAATACTACCAGCCAATCCAACTTGCACAAGGTGCCCAGCAGTTTTGCGATCAAAGCCATGGTGCTCACTGCCCCCGTGGACTGGGTCAATCGGCTGCCCAATCCACTACCACCCCTGCACCCGTACCTGACAAACCCCTTTAGGATGTCCTTAGTGGAGCACTGCAACCCAGCTTTATTATTTTTTTTTTTGTCAGGTTGTCAGACCATTAAATCAGACAGGTGAGTCCTGGACATTTTTCGGTGGGGATATGCCCTACCTTTCATTCCCTTGCTGCTGCAGCTCTTACAAGCGACTACAGATGAACACCTTCAACCTACCCCAGAGAAGATTGATGCCATCTAGGGAGCCAGGCGTTCCTCGACAAAACCTGCATATATATGTTGTTGGGACAAATTTGTGGTTTGGTACGGTACTCAGCAGCTAGATCCCTTCCAGGCAAAGTTATCCGACATTTTATTTGTTTTGTCTGTAGCCCTGCAAGGTTTTTTCTGGGCACAGTTATAGGGGACCCTGAGGCTCTTTCTGCTTTTTGTGGTTGCTGGATCAGCCCTGATTGTTTCCAATTGTTATGCACTCTTTGAAGGGCTTACAATATTTGTTTCCTCGCTTTCTTTGTCTTGCCACAGTGGTACCTTAACTTGGTCAGTACAGTACGTTCCTGATGTGCACTTCCATTAAGCTGCTTCACAGCTGCTCCTTGTGGCTCCTGCTGGATTGTGCTCTCCATTAACATCTGCTGTGCACTGGCTGAAAAGCAGCCTCCGGAAGGACTGCGTGCTCACTCTACCAGGGCCAAACGGCTACCATTGATGGCCCAGTGAGTCCCTGTCCTGGACACTGGCAAGGCGGCAATATGTGGGTCCGTCCATACATTCACAGGGCACTGTTGTCTGGACAGTCCAGTTCGCCGAGAGGGGAATTTTACCTACTCAGTCCCGTAAGACTCTCTGGTTTGAGTCCATTCACAGACCCACCTCCAAATAGGTACTGTGGTATCTATTGAAAAGGGGAAGAATTTGCAGCTAGAAGGGTATCAGAAGAGCAAGTTACTCCGCTCTTCTGGTAAAGACCCTAACTGCAGATTCCTCACCAACCCTCCCATTCCGCCGATTCTGTGATTGGACTCTATCCAATTAAGAATCTGCACACTGGTCACCCCAATTTGCTTTTGAGGCTCACTGCATCTGGCAGCGCGGACTTTCTCGAAAGCAGCTGACGGCAGCATGCAGGAATGGCCCCTTTATAGGCTCAGCATGTCCTTTCCAGAGCAGAATGGTGTCTGTGGAGCCACACTGTGCAACTGCTGGCGTGCAGAGGTACTGCTGTAAAGGTTACTGATCCATCTGAAGTCTGGGGAATAGTCTAAAGGACATAGTGCCAATATCGGCAACACTCAGTTCTCATACAGCAACATACATAAATAAACCACACGACACCTTTTTAGTGGAGAAATTTGCTGCAGGTTTATTAGCATAACCAATATGCCAACATGGTGGGTTATCTTACGGGCGATCCCAGGGCAGGCCAGCCCCTATGCCGCCTGCCCGTCTGATGAGCCAACTTGCACCGTGTCCGTCGACAACCGGTGTTTACCAATTCTTGGGAGAGGCCACCTCTCCCATCAGTGGACCGCCAGTCCACTCCCTTACTCACACCCCCCGACCGGTGGGCGGAGCGTTCCAGGCAGCCCCCGGTTGCTCAGACCCACAACCGCCCGAAGGGCTAACGGGGCGCCGTAGTTCTTCCAGGGGACCCGCTAAAACATCCCTGGGTATCCTTGGCTTAGCACCCTTATTGTGCTGCTGCAATATAGTACCCTTCTGTACCTTGCAGACTCTGGATCGCCCTGTAACTCCTCCTGCAACACAAAACAATAAGTTAGCTTCTTCCCCTCCCGTACTCCCCTTTTGTCCGTCCGCAGGGTAAGCGGTAGGGTGGGAAACGCGAGACGGGTAGCGGTCAAGAGACCGTGCAGAGGGCGGGGAAAGGCTAATATACCCCTGTCCCCTCCCACGGCCGGAAGTGACGCGGCCAGCAGACCCCCTGGTCCCTAGCCCAGGGAGCCTAGTGCGCAGACTTCTGTGCCTTCCTATGGCACTAAGGCGGCCGCCCTTTTGGAGGGTCCCCTACGTGGCCCCCTGGGCAGCCTTGGCATAGTGCCAATATCGGCAACACTCAGTTCTCATACAGCAACATACATAAATAAACCACACGACACCTTTTTAGTGGAGAAATTTGCTGCAGGTTTATTAGCATAACCAATATGCCAACATGGTGGGTTATCTTACGGGCGATCCCAGGGCAGGCCAGCCCCTATGCCGCCTGCCCGTCTGATGAGCCAACTTGCACCGTGTCCGTCGACAACCGGTGTTTACCAATTCTTGGGAGAGGCCACCTCTCCCATCAGTGGACCGCCAGTCCACTCCCTTACTCACGCCCCCGACCGGTGGGCGGAGCGTTCCAGGCAGCCCCCGGTTGCTCAGACCCACAACCGCCCGAAGGGCTAACGGGCGCCGTAGTTCTTCCAGGGGACCCGCTAAAACATCCCTGGGTATCCTTGGCTTAGCACCCTTATTGTGCTGCTGCAATATAGTACCCTTCTGTACCTTGCAGACTCTGGATCGCCCTGTAACTCCTCCACAGCTCTGGGGGTGGCCACCGTCACCACCAGGGCCCCCCACCAAGGCAGATATCCTACCTACATCCTGTTGCTTCCCAGGCCTCCCCAAGGTCCAGCAAAATTAAGTCCATGCCTACCCTTGAGAAGTGAACCTCCTCCACTTCCCAGCATCCAGTAGACTTGGCCTGAAGTAAACCATGCCAGATGAAGACAAATCCCCTTTGTTCCGTGCCTTTACGCATGGCGCTGTTCACTCTCGTATGTGATATCTCAATGGCGTCCCCAGATCGGGCTCCTTGCCAAACTGGGCGAGGTAAAGTTTAAGACCACCACAGTTCACATGCCCCAAGCTGAATGCTCAACTGACACATGATGTCCCTCCTGTCTTGGAGCATTACTCTCCTCCCCAGGGTCGTCAGGTCATTCCTTCCCAAATGTATGACCAGAAATGAGGTGGACCGATCCCTCCCCTAAGTCTCCCTGATAAGAAGGCAGTGGTCACTAACTTACCCATGGAGATTTCATTTTATAGCAGCAGTGTCTTCCTACCTTGTCAAATCATTGCCTCCCAGGTGTATGGCAAATTGTTGGGAGGGGGAGACACCCCCCCCCCCAATCTGTGCTGCAGCTTCTGCGGCAAGCTCTTCCCCCGCATGCCTGGGACCCCCTGAATTATCCCAGTAGTGTGCTGCAGCTGCTTCAGCAAGCTGTTCCTGTGCCAGCCTGGGCTCCCCAACCAAGTTAACTCAGTGGTGGAAAACACATGCCTCCATTTCCTGAATTCCGCCTGTCACGCCACTCCCAGGACGCACGGAAGGCCCTTCACCCAGACCGTTGATCCTGGCAAATTACTGAAATGCTCGGTTGCTCACACTCCTTGTTTAGCACTGCACCTCAATCTATACAACTAATCCAACTTGCCCAATAACACTGCACCCCCAGAAACCACAGGTGCCTACCGGGGTGCCTATGGGGTACTCAACCTTCACCTGTACATAAAGCACCTAACCCGTCTTTCGGACACTCCCCTGAGTGGCTGCTGACGGATGTACCTTTTTTTTTTTTTTTTTTTTTAACACATTGGGATTCCCATCGTCCCACCTGCATGATGCACTCAGCTGACAAGCCCGCCCATAACGCTGGGTTTACCGCCCCTTTCTTGCTGAGCCAGGCCGGTTTTGAACTTCTCACCACACCCTTGATGGGAGTGCCACACCGTCCCGAATTCCTGGGCCAGTAATTGGGACAGTCGTCCCATTGTTAGTTGGCAACTCCCAAGGAAAATTTGCTTAAATGAAGCAGCTGGTAACATGCAATGCTTTTGGAACTGAGGGCCTGGTGAAAAAACTATGAGCCATGTACCTGCATCCTCCCAACTGTAAATGCAAACTGTGCTCTGGTAGTTGACCGTATTTCTGATCCACCCCTCTGTTTCAACACTGATGGGGTAACGGCACCCTTTTCGGACTGACAAACTCACGCCCTAGCTGACTAAATAGTGCCTATGCGTGTGTAGTCCAAAACCCTGAGCTATCCCGAAGGTGTGCCTGGATTATGCTGAGTCGTAGCTTACTTTGCTGCTGAGTGGCCCACTCCCCAACACAGGTATTTCTTTGCCTTTACCGTTTCTGGCTGCCCAATTTGAATGACATTGCAAACCCGGGCGAATAAAAGGAAACATCAATTGACACGGGACATGGCCTATTCTTCACCCCCTGTGCAGTGCACTGGACTGTTATGACAAGCGACGATAAGGCCTTCCAATCATGTGTAACAGATTGTTAGAACTGGGGGTCTCTAGTTGGCAATGGTTTGCACCTTTGTCCAAATAGGGACCCTTGCTTCTAGTCAGGATAAGGGGGAAACACTCCTAAAATAACCCCTGCTCACCCCCTGGTAGCTTGGCACGAGCAGACAGGCTTATCTCAGAGGCAGTGTGTAAAGCATTTGTGACCACATACAGTAATACAGTGAAAACACTACAGATGGACACCACACAGGTTGTTTATGTAAAAATAAGTAATCTTTATATAGACTTATCACAAGACCCAATAGCAAAAATCCACAATACAGTACTCAAAAATAGACTTAAAATGATAGAGACAGTTCACGTTATCTTCAAAAATAGGATAGTCAATCAAATAAAGCTTGTAGCAACAAATAACTCCACTTGGAGTTATCACGACGTCGTGACCGGTGGAAATCCCAAAGTACGGCGCCGACCGCGAGGTGCGCGGCGTCGGGCCCGGAGTCGAGCAGACCCACAAAGAACAGTACCTGGAATTCGATGAAAACAAAGACGGTGCACGGCGTCGGGGAGGTGATGCTTCGTTGGCGCCGGCGGCGTCGGTTCCTTACGACCCCAGGGGAGGTGATGTCTCGGTTCCTTACTGCAGCGCAGGGGAGGTGAGGCGTCGGTTCCTTACTGTGTCGGGGAGGTGACGTCACGGATGGCGGCGAGGCGTCGGTTCCTTACGATGGTGCGGCGTCGATGGATTCGGGGGTCACCCACGTCGAGGATCGGCTCCGCGATGATGAAGCCCTGGCGTCGGTGAAGTCGGGGCTGCGGTGCGAGTCGGGACGGTGCGTCGTGAGCGTCACGAGCGGTGTCCTCGGCTCCGGTGCAGGCAGCGGCCTCGATGACGGCTTCGGAGTCGATGTCGCACGGCGTCGGCAGGCGTCGGGCCTACGGTGCAAGTCGGGGCGGTGCGTCGTGCTCTTCACGAGCGGTGCCCACGGCTTCGGTGCAGGTTACGGCGTCGCTCGCCGGCGTCGGTGTTGCAATTTCCCTCTGTTAGCAGCTAAAACAGCAGTTCCAGATGCAGGCAAACAGAAGGGGTGAAGTCTTTGTGTCCCTGTGACTTCAGGCAGGAGGCAAGCTCAGTTCAAGCCCTTGGAGATTCCCTTCTTCAAGATGACAAAGCACAGCAAAGTCTTTTCTCCTGTCCTTGGCAGAAAGCAACCACTGCAGGCCAACCCCAATCAGCAAAACAGCACAGGGGCAGTACTCCTCCTTCAGCTTCTCCGGTTCTTCTCCTTGGCAACAGGTTTCTTGATTTCCCAGAAGTGATCTAATTTCCTAGGGGTCTGGGTCCCCTTTTTATACACCTTTTCCCTTTGTTCTCTGAAGGCAGAGAGGCCTCTGCCTAGTCCAAAACCAGTTCTGGTCAGTCCTGGAGCACTTTGTTTTTCTGACTCCTTCTTTCCTTTGAGAGTGAGGGGCAGAGCCATCAGACGCCCGGCAGGAGGTGGAGCCAGCATTGTGGAAGGCAGGCACAGCCCTATTCAGACCCAGGTGCAACTCCTCCCACCCATCCTCCTTCAGGCAGACCTATTCAGCCTAGTGCTGACTCACCCTGCCTCCTGGAATCCCCCAGCCCCTGTCACTCACAAACCCAGACATACAATACACAACCTGAGCAGAGGCAGCTGGATGGTTTAGGCAAGAAAATACCTACTTTCTAAAAGTGGTATTTTCAAACAAAGAATGTTAAAACCAACTTCACTAAAAGATGTATTTTATCATTCTGAGTTCAGGCATACTAAATTCGTTTTTCTACCATGTTCTCTGGGTCAGTTAGGATTATAAGGTGTAATAATCAAACTGCCCATTCTGGCCTATGGAGAACAGGTAGCCTTGCAATAGTGAAAAACGAAAATGGCTGTAATTCACTATTAGGACAGGCCACACACACCAGGGCATGTCCTACCTTATACTTACAATGCACCCTGCCCTTGGGCCTACCTTAGGGGTGTCTGATATGAAGATAAGGGAAGGTTTAGGGACTGGCAAGTGGGTGCACTTGCCAAGTCGACATGGCAGCCACTAGGCTGCACACAGGCTCTGCGATGGCAGGCCTGAGACACACTTTACAGGCTGCTTCTGTGGGTGGCACAACCAGTGCTGCAAGCCCACCAGCAGCATTGGATTTACAAGCCCTGGGCACACGCAGTGCACTGTACTAGGGACTGACAAGTAAACCAATCATCCAATCATGGAGTCACTAATCCATAACACAATTTATCATGGGGAGAGCATATGCACTTTAGCACTGATCAGCAGTGGTAAAGTGCCCAGAGTCATAAAACCAACAAAAACAGGTCAGAGAAAATATAGGAGGAAGGCAAAAAGTTCAGGGATGACCCTGCAAAAAGGGCCAAGTCCAACACAACCCCCTTCCAGCCAAAACGCAGGGGAGACCAATCACTACCCTGATGGGCTTCTCTGCTTTGGGCGATAGAACCTGGACCCTGGCCCACAACAGCAGGGGCATACTCCAGTTCTACGCCAATCTGAACCTATTTGGATCCCTCTGTCCATACTCTCAGGGCCCACCCAGCTAACCCATGGGGAACCCTTCTCCTCAACTGTGGACACCACCTGTGCAGCACCTAACCTTAGCTTGCTCACAGGTGTGTCCCAACCGACAGACAGTACCCACATGGCCAACACAGATGTGTGGCCTAGTCCACCCCCGGGGTGTGACTTCTGTCCCCCTCCCAGGGGCAACTCTGTCCACCAGGACAGCAAGCCACAGTGGCCACTGACAGCCGTCAGTGATGAGAGCCAGGCCCCAGGCCTTTCATGGCTCTCCAACCTCTGTGGTGTCAGAGAGCGGGGGCAGTAGCCCCAGGTGCCTGGCACCCTTTGTCCACTCTCCCAACCGTCAGGTCAGGTATGACATCCTGACACTGACCCACCAGCCCCGGGCCTGTAACCGGCGGCTGGACAGGAGACTGGGGTGGGCTCTCCCACACCTGGTCCTCCTCCTTGGGGCTCTGCACCCTCCCACCTGGAGCTGTACCCCCTTCCAGAATTGTCAGGGCACCTGTGGCAGGGGTCCTGCACAGTTCGCCCACCAGTTCAGGGGTTCTATCCTGCAACTGGGATCCCAGCATAGGGTCTGTACCCTTAGACTGGGCAGAGGCCAGGGGTGAGGCTGTCCTCTCCCCGCCCCCTTACTGGGGTCCTGCACCCTCCCACCTGGAGCGGTGCCCCCAGAAGACAAACTGGTAGGGGCACTGTTAGCAGCTGCCCCTTCCTCCAGGTCAGGGGGACACCCTGAACCTGGTCCTCCAACCCAGGGTCTGTACCCTTAGGCTGGACCTGTGCCTGGCAACCCAGGACTTCCGGGAGGGTACACCAACCCCCCCAAGGGAAACACACTCCTCTAGAGTTGTGTAATAATCTGCCTGGCGCACCAGGACTTCCTGGGGAGCACGCATGCCCCCCAGAGGGTAACACATCTCTCATGTGTTGTGTGACAGTCCGCCTGGCGCAGATCTCCCGACCCCTGTCCATCTGACAGCGCGCGAAGATCCCCCAGGACAGAAGTGGTGTCACCATGGTCATTCACTGGTGACTCAGCCCTTCTGGCTGGTCCCTGACCCACTGGTTCTTCCACTGGGGACTCTCTCCCCCTCTCACCCCTCACTCTGGACTTCTGCACCCTCCCAAGTGGAGCGGCACTGCCAGATACCAGAAACACTGGAGCTCCATTTACAGACGCTCCAGGTTCTCTAGACACTAGGAGATCCTCCTCAACAGGCGGCCCATCAGGACAGCCTAGGCTCCCTACCTGGTGTTCCCTTAAAGAACCATCCAGGCTCTGAGACTGGGTTTCGGGCACCTTGGGACACGCAGCCCCACACTCACTCCTTCTCCACTGAGACAGGACGTGAGCCCCTACACCCCTCCCACTACACCGGGACCTAGCTGGGCTACTCTGAACCACTTCCACCACTCTGGGCTGGAAGATACCTGAGCCACTCCTCTTAGGGTCACTCCCCAATGCCTTTTCAGACCCTCTGGAAACCACCAAAAGGTCTTCCTCCCTCGTGAGCTCCCTGGGGTCAGAGAACTCACTCTCCAACAGGCGTTGGCATAGCTCTGGAAAACAGGGACTTACAATATGCTCTCCCACAATTGGATCACACAACCCCTCACAGGTGTTAACCAAGTTATCCTTCACCTCACCATCCAGTGCCTCACACATGTACCCCACACCACTCTGCTGAGATTGGCAAGACAGTATCTGACTGTCTCTGTCACTCAACCCACACTCTTCTGGGCGGTCTTCACACTCACACCCCAGGAATTCAAACATGGGGGAACCACTCTCCCTGCACCTCCCATCTAGAGTCAGTAGAGTGTCCCTCCTGCTACTAGGACCATGAATCCCTGCGTCAGTTTCCCTATTCCTCTCAGGGACACTGCGCACTACTGGAGCTACCTCATGTCCTTGAACCTCCTGGTGTATATTAACCCCCTCCAAGTCAGGCACCACATCTCTGGGTGTGTGTACTACTCCCTCAGCACTAGGTAATACAATTTTGCTGCCACCAGAGGGAGGAATCCCTAAGCCCCTGGCTTTGAACTCCAACACCCTCATCATTCTCTCATGCTCTAAAAGCATCTTCCTTTCTTCCATGGCCAACCTCTTACTTTCCAACTCCAATTTCTTATGCTCAAGGCTATCATGGCTTCCCTGTTTTAGTTTGGCCATTTCCATTTCATGCATCCTGCTTTTGTCCCTGTCCTCCAGCTCCTCTGGAGACAGGCCCTTTTGAGAAACACTGCTGCCCTCCCTGGAAGGCACTCCCCTCCCAGGTAAGCCCAATGGCCCCTCAAGCTGCCCATCTAAATTCTCTGCCTCCTCCACAGGCTCCTCGGACTGCCCACTGGCATTCCGTGCTTCCAACCAGGCCCTTAGCGCCTTGTGAAACTCCTCCTTTCTGGTGAGGCCTCTCATAGAGATTTTAAACTTTTTGCAAACAGCTTTGAGTTCTGGCACAGTGTAGGTATCAACCCTATCTTCTTCAAATTCAATATCTGCAGGTGCAATGGATCCTTTTTTGCTCATGGTGAAAATTGGCAGTTCTCAACAAAAATAAAGGTTCCACGGAAAAAAAGTCCTATCAAAATGTATGTGGTCGCGTATTGGTCTGCACTCACTAGTAGTGTACACCAATCACTGTATATGAATCACAAATGCAAGTCCAAATCCTCACCGCTGACCACCAATGTTAGAACTGGGGGTCTCTAGTTGGCAATGGTTTGCACCTTTGTCCAAATAGGGACCCTTGCTTCTAGTCAGGATAAGGGGAAACACTCCTAAAATAACCCCTGCTCACCCCCTGGTAGCTTGGCACGAGCAGACAGGCTTATCTCAGAGGCAGTGTGTAAAGCATTTGTGACCACATACAGTAATACAGTGAAAACACTACAGATGGACACCACACAGGTTGTTTATGTAAAAATAAGTAATCTTTATATAGACTTATCACAAGACCCAATAGCAAAAATCCACAATACAGTACTCAAAAATAGACTTAAAATGATAGAGACAGTTCACGTTATCTTCAAAAATAGGATAGTCAATCAAATAAAGCTTGTAGCAACAAATAACTCCACTTGGAGTTATCACGACGTCGTGACCGGTGGAAATCCCAAAGTACGGCGCCGACCGCGAGGTGCGCGGCGTCGGGCCCGGAGTCGAGCAGACCCACAAAGAACAGTACCTGGAATTCGATGAAAACAAAGACGGTGCACGGCGTCGGGGAGGTGATGCTTCGTTGGCGCCGGCGGCGTCGGTTCCTTACGACCCCAGGGGAGGTGATGTCTCGGTTCCTTACTGCAGCGCAGGGGAGGTGAGGCGTCGGTTCCTTACTGTGTCGGGGAGGTGACGTCACGGATGGCGGCGAGGCGTCGGTTCCTTACGATGGTGCGGCGTCGATGGATTCGGGGGTCACCCACGTCGAGGATCGGCTCCGCGATGATGAAGCCCTGGCGTCGGTGAAGTCGGGGCTGCGGTGCGAGTCGGGACGGTGCGTCGTGAGCGTCACGAGCGGTGTCCTCGGCTCCGGTGCAGGCAGCGGCCTCGATGACGGCTTCGGAGTCGATGTCGCACGGCGTCGGCAGGCGTCGGGCCTACGGTGCAAGTCGGGGCGGTGCGTCGTGCTCTTCACGAGCGGTGCCCACGGCTTCGGTGCAGGTTACGGCGTCGCTCGCCGGCGTCGGTGTTGCAATTTCCCTCTGTTAGCAGCTAAAACAGCAGTTCCAGATGCAGGCAAACAGAAGGGGTGAAGTCTTTGTGTCCCTGTGACTTCAGGCAGGAGGCAAGCTCAGTTCAAGCCCTTGGAGATTCCCTTCTTCAAGATGACAAAGCACAGCAAAGTCTTTTCTCCTGTCCTTGGCAGAAAGCAACCACTGCAGGCCAACCCCAATCAGCAAAACAGCACAGGGGCAGTACTCCTCCTTCAGCTTCTCCGGTTCTTCTCCTTGGCAACAGGTTTCTTGATTTCCCAGAAGTGATCTAATTTCCTAGGGGTCTGGGTCCCCTTTTTATACACCTTTTCCCTTTGTTCTCTGAAGGCAGAGAGGCCTCTGCCTAGTCCAAAACCAGTTCTGGTCAGTCCTGGAGCACTTTGTTTTTCTGACTCCTTCTTTCCTTTGAGAGTGAGGGGCAGAGCCATCAGACGCCCGGCAGGAGGTGGAGCCAGCATTGTGGAAGGCAGGCACAGCCCTATTCAGACCCAGGTGCAACTCCTCCCACCCATCCTCCTTCAGGCAGACCTATTCAGCCTAGTGCTGACTCACCCTGCCTCCTGGAATCCCCCAGCCCCTGTCACTCACAAACCCAGACATACAATACACAACCTGAGCAGAGGCAGCTGGATGGTTTAGGCAAGAAAATACCTACTTTCTAAAAGTGGTATTTTCAAACAAAGAATGTTAAAACCAACTTCACTAAAAGATGTATTTTATCATTCTGAGTTCAGGCATACTAAATTCGTTTTTCTACCATGTTCTCTGGGTCAGTTAGGATTATAAGGTGTAATAATCAAACTGCCCATTCTGGCCTATGGAGAACAGGTAGCCTTGCAATAGTGAAAAACGAAAATGGCTGTAATTCACTATTAGGACAGGCCACACACACCAGGGCATGTCCTACCTTATACTTACAATGCACCCTGCCCTTGGGCCTACCTTAGGGGTGTCTGATATGAAGATAAGGGAAGGTTTAGGGACTGGCAAGTGGGTGCACTTGCCAAGTCGACATGGCAGCCCTAGGCTGCACACAGGCTCTGCGATGGCAGGCCTGAGACACACTTTACAGGCTGCTTCTGTGGGTGGCACAACCAGTGCTGCAAGCCCACCAGCAGCATTGGATTTACAAGCCCTGGGCACACGCAGTGCACTGTACTAGGGACTGACAAGTAAACCAATCATCCAATCATGGAGTCACTAATCCATAACACAATTTATCATGGGGAGAGCATATGCACTTTAGCACTGATCAGCAGTGGTAAAGTGCCCAGAGTCATAAAACCAACAAAAACAGGTCAGAGAAAATATAGGAGGAAGGCAAAAAGTTCAGGGATGACCCTGCAAAAAGGGCCAAGTCCAACACAGATCTTCTTGTGATACACCTACGCTGGGTAGCTGGTACGCTCCCTATCTGTAGTACATTGTAGTAATCAATAACGCCAGCAGCGAGGCCATAGTAATCACCCTCCATCCTCCTGTGCATTGATCATCTGGCTAGGCCATGGGGACCCTGGAAAGCTAGTTGAACCTCCTGTCCTCTGCCCAAATAGAAGCACCACCAATGTTTTCCCAAAGGGGGCTCCCAGTAGAGAAGAGAGTGAAAATGTCTTGCTAGCTTGGCCACCACAGGCGAGCTACCTTAGTGACCATCCTCACCAAAGTACGCGCCTGGCCAGCTACTGGTGCGTGTAAACACGAGGCTTTAGGGAAATGCCTGTCGCAGTACACAATAGCTGTGGTGCCGTGACATAACATGGGAATCTAACCTGAGCCATTTCATGTCCTGGTGCAGTCCCCAATTATGTGATTCCACTGGACCCCTCTGCCCAATGTGCGTGACCTAGGTACTTAAATCAGCTTGCTAGGCGGCCTAGCTGTGGCTCAATACACCAGCCCCCAACTGGACGTACTGCTGCTGGCCGAGTCTAACGCTAAGCGCCGCATTGCCCCTACTGCGCCTGCCCCCTTAGCTAGAAGTGTCCTGGAAGCACCTATGATTTAAGTACAAATGTCACTGATTCATGGTACTTGGTGTGTTTAATAAAAGTAATGACAGGTCAACCAAATCAATCGGGCATCCTCTGCTTACTTTAGGCGTGTTGGATTGAGGGGCTCCAGAGAAATATGGAAGGTATCTCCTTTGGCATGCCATCCCTATAGCACAACATTTACCACTTTAGGCATGTCACTTAAATCGTCTCCATCATGCGTTTAAGGCTAATTAGTTTGAGTTCTGCTTTAGACAACATCCCTTCTAACAGACAGTATTGACTAACCACTCATGTTCGTCTCTTGTACAAGTCGTCCCGGTTTGCCTGGCACTCGTTAGACCAAAGGAAGCTTTTCACAAGCCCCCTATACAAGTGTATATATCCTGTTGCGCAACTTGGGACTCTTACTTCATCACCACGTACTTTCAGGTATGGAACTACTGCCAAAGGTCTCCCCACCTTAGTCCTGTTTAACCACTAAATCAATACTGTATAAGGGAACAAAAGATTGAGATGACGGAAATTGCAGCAGGTCCATGGATATCGGCCATAAGGCGTGTCATTTCATAGGTCCAGTGACCTGGCTGAGAGGAGCTGCCTTACCACTGATGCTGGCACATGAAGTGCGAGGCTCGGTCGCCTCCCTCCAATAAAATCCCGGATGAAAGGTGCCCCTAGTGTGAGATGCGAAGCCAACAAGACTGGCCGCAGCAACTCTCCCACCAAACTGGGTGTTCCATGTACTGCTGCACCCCACGTAATTGTGCTGGAGGAGGCACCCAACGCCCCATTTGTTAGTATCCCTGCATAACAGACACGGACTGCTAATACACTAAGCAAAGTGATCCAAAGTATTGCCATGCTATCCTACAACAGAAGGCCAGAAACCTCCATAATCTTCCCTGACGCATAGCTTGCGGGGTTGCGCACGCACTCCCATTGTTCAGTCATATGACTGACACCTACCACACACATTGCCAAGGGCGCTGCTTGAGAAACAAGCGTCCCCCAGCAGCATGTTCTACAGGCCATATGTTTGCTGCTGCGCACGAGACTCCCCGCCCGCTCGGTGTCAGACTCCAAAGAGGACCCATCAACGTTGGCCCGTGACTCCAAGGCAGGATACCCCTAGTGGCCAAGGTAAACATTAGCATGTGTGTATTGGTAGGCCCCGACTCGCAGTACCTAGTTATCCTGTTATCAATGTAAAGCCCTGCTGCCTTCGGGCCTAGCCCGCGCTATATGGAATTGCAAAAAGGTAAACAATACAGACGCACTCCCGCGCAAGGACAGGGCACGCTGGTAACACTCCTTCAAGGGTCACCAATCAGGCAGCCGATGCCCCGCTACACTGGCGCTGGAAGAGCGCATGCTGCGTAGTGCAGAGAGTCAGAATACGCTAGCCTGCGGAGGCACTGTCTCATAGGTAGCTGGGACGGGAGCAGCCGTTGTCTGTGATTCCGCCCCCGTACCTACATATCTCCCTGCTAGCTGCACCAATCATTAGTGGAGGGTAGTGCGCAGGCAACCCGCCAAACACAGGCTTCGGCTCTACCACCACCCTACAAAGCACATTGTAACCTTTTCAATTGATAAACCCGACTTCCCCGCAGTGCCACCTTTCATCGCTGTAGCTGTAACTTCCAAGACTCGTCACTTAAATCACTTTACACTCTCACCATCCGGGTGCCGCACTGACTCACGCTTTGTCTGGGGGTTCGCCCTGCCTGTGAGCCGCTGCCCCGAGCCAGGCACAAGGCCCCTGAACCGCTCTGCCATAAGGACACCGCAGGCGGCAGAATACCGGGCCAGCAAAGACAATATAATTCCTTACTCTGCAAAACATAGACTAAAAGTGGCAGTGAAAGGAGGACAGTGTTTTAAATAATAAACTGTGTTGGGTTCTTATAGAATCCGCAGAGGTTACCAAAATGCCGCCAAACCAGAAATTACCCTGCCTGTGAAAAACGAGGCTTGTCTGAGGCAACTAAAAGTCGGAAAACAAGCAAACCTCATCGCCGGGCACTGGAAAGCCGCCTGCTCCGAAGACAAAGCAACTTGAAATTACCCGCAATGTAGGGCCCAGCCGGGGACCCGACAGGCCACAAGGCAGTGCCCCCTGGCCACACCAGACCAGGAACTCACACAATAGTTCGGCCTGACCTGTCCTCCCGCCGGCAATAACCAAGGGATCACCCCTCCTTCCCTGGCCAAGAGATATTGGCGGACACAACCAACGGACCCCTCACCGTGTGTGATTGTCCGACTCGGGCTCAAGAAGTAGGCGCCAGTGCACAACACCACCAGGCGCCCTTGCTAAAGAGGCCCATAAGTTTCCATCCGCCTGCGCTGGGTAAGCATGATATGCCACACCGAAAACCCTGCACTCCATGACGTGATATCTTTAAATCACACAACAACGACTCTGCCTCGGGGCTGCACAGTTTTACGTATATTGTGTGACCGACTCGGATAGCCAGTCCTGGAATTTTGCCAACAACAGTTTAAAGATCTGCTTTATTGGACAAAATCCGAAAGTATTCACAACTGCATATGGACCCCCCAGGGCACTATTAGAGGGGCGTCGCGCTCGGACCACCGGCCCCCGTAGGGCAGGTACCCCCTTATTCTCTCACGCAAACATGGGCGCCCCGGCTGATTAACCAGCACCGACTTCTAGCCCTCCCCCAGCGGCCGGAACCTCGGTAAAACGTGCCGCCCTAGCACACCTGGTCGCAGGTTGGACAGATGCCCCTCTCCCAGTCCGAGCGGGGGCTGCGCACTAGTGCATGATAATGGAGATCCCCCAGCGTCCACACAAGCTCATATGCTGCCCCATGCATGCCTGTTCACCGGTGCGGAGGCGGCCTTTCACACCCTGACGGGTGTGCATGCGACCCAGCACGAGGGCAGTGTACCCCTATGCAAAGCTGGGTGCGCCCTGCTGTACAACGCTCGGGTGACCAGATATAGAGAACCAAAAACCGGGACATATTGAGAAACTGGAAGACATGAGCCGAAAATTACCGAAATCTGCCGGGACAGCCGGTGAAAAACCGGGACTGTTCGGGCAACTCTGGGCACCCTAGACAACGCAACTCCCGTTGCACTTTGGTGGCGGCCGGCTCTATGTACGCGCCAGCTACCTGCAAACGTCAGCAGATCCGACCCCGGGAAAGCAAGCACAAGCACCGGACCAGTCAAATCAGAGTCCGCGTGGCTGCCAGGGCAACCTGCACCCGTGCGATTCGGAGCCGAGATCCTAGTCTGGGGGCCCAAACAAACTTCCAATTAAAATCTTTCAGCCCAGTTGGGAAATGCCGTGCAATTTCCAAGTGAAACACTGGGTGCTGCTGGCTGCTTTGGGATAAGCTGCAGCAGTGTTTGGCTCTTGTGCCCCTTGCCTGCCGCCGGTCACCACAGTACCGCGACGGCACCTGACCGCATCATCCTTTGTTGCCACATTGCGCAGCCTGGGACTCGAGCAGCAGAACAAACCCAGGCCCCGGGAGGGATGAAACACTCACTCCCCGCCTCACACCGCGCCACAAGCTGCGAACACACACAAATGCCCCTCTCTGTTCCCCACCGAGGCCGCGCGCCCGACCGCCCCCAAGCGTGTTCTACTGATACTTCGCCCCAAGATGCGATGTATGCATTTAATTATGAATATGTTGGAAAACATAGAGCTTTATAGACAGCAGCTGTCATTAGGATAGACATAAAATTGAAAACTAACCCAATTGATACCCACTATACACCACCAGATCACCATTAAGCAAAGCTGGTATCAGATACTTTAAAATCATAAGGCAACATATGGCGTGCTTTGTTTGAAGGATGTAATGACCTGCTGTTTACTGTACATGTATTGAAAGTAGCAAACAGTCAGAAGCTCGCGGGAAGAATGTCATCGCAGAACCCCGTGACCACACAAGCATGTATCTCGTATTTTTTTTTTTTTTTTTTTTTGGGAGGAACTGAACACTTCCTTTTCTAGCTTGCTGCTAGGCATAGATTAGGCATTCTTGTAATGGTGATTTGCGCTGCGTGCAGCGGCCATTTATTGACGGCATGGCGAGCCTCTCGGTGGACTCCTATTCTCATAAGAGGATGCCGAGGGGAGGGGATTCGAGAGAGCACGAAAGGACAGCAAAAGGGAGTCGGGATTTATTTTCTCACGTTCGACCGAGGGCTCTCTTTGATGACACACCACAATACCTGGGCACTGCAACTTCTTTGAGTTTCTGGTTGAAAGCAATGAAGAGAGAAATGCACCATATGCGCTCCCTGTGAGCGGCTTAAAGGGAATAAATGAAAGGGGCCCCAGACTAGAAATGGCATATTAAATAGGTCTGCTTTAGAAGCAGCAAAGCCGAAGCAAACCTCCCCACGTACAACGTACGGCCTTTGCTGCGCGGCCCACATGTGGAATCCTCCCTACAAAGCCCCCACATCATCCCCCTCGCTTCGTGGACGGAGCCCCGCGGCGGGTCAACTAGCCCTAAGCCAGGTTTCGCGCTGCATGAATGCAGCGGCCACAGGCAAGGATAGATGGAGGGGGAGCGGGGACGGCAACGGTGCTGCTCGTGCAAGCTTGCCAGGCTGCGAGAGTGCTAATGTCGCACCAGATGGCCTCCGGGGTAGCCCGAGGGGTGGGGGGATCTAAGGGCAACTCACCTAGGGTCCAGAGGGGGGTACGACCGACCGCACACGAGGACGGGGCAACGCTCTGCGACCAGACAACAGCGTGACGGGTAGCGGCACGGGCAAAGCAGACCCAGCAAGGGTTTCCCCTCCATGACCTCTAATCCAGATACGAATGTCGCAAAGGCTGGTGTTCAGTGGGCGCCGTTCTACCCCAATGTCTCACGCTGCACCTTAGCCTACAAAGATGGTCGCCCCAACTACGGTGTCAACCAATGCCTCCTACCACCGGTCCGGCACATTGGACTAGAACCTCGGCGGTCTACACCCTACACACAGAAAAAGAGCAGAGGCCACAATACTAACTAAGAGACGGGCGAACAGAAAACCCCAAGCCTGCTCACCTTAAACCACAAAACGAAACTGCCTGCCTCTGCTCATCTCGCCACGACCCAAACGCGAGACGGGTAGCGGTCAAGAGACCGTGCAGAGGGCGGGGAAAGGCTAATATACCCCTGTCCCCTCCCACGGCCGGAAGTGACGCGGCCAGCAGACCCCCTGGTCCCTAGCCCAGGGAGCCTAGTGCGCAGACTTCTGTGCCTTCCTATGGCACTAAGGCGGCCGCCCTTTTGGAGGGTCCCCTACGTGGCCCCCCTGGGCAGCCTTGGCAGGAATCTGCGATAGTCTCTCCCAGAAAGAGCGTTACCGAAGGTATGCAACTTGTTCGTTATGCATACACTTTTAACATTTAACACTGGTTCTTCTGTGTTGCGAGTGCATTAAGCAAACATACCAACACGCTAATGCGTGATGTGGTTGGAATTTTTTGTTTGTGATGTTGGAAAGGAAGTTATTCAGAAAAACGTTCTTTTGACTTGGAGGGCTTCGGCTTCCATCTGAGGTCACTGAAGCTGGGGGAGCCAATGTTTTCATCCAGTTAGTCATTAGCAGGAATGACGAACACCTTTCCATGATTCCGGAAGTAGTCCAGAAGATTCTGAGGTGCAAAGAGAAATTGCTGTGTAGTTCAAACCAGAAAGAAGGGACTATCATTGCCGCTCCTGTTTCTACCAACTAGCCTGTGACTGAAATCTGAACTTAGAAATATCTCAGTCAGAGAGGGAAACATACACTTGTAGGCATGTGTAGGCAGTGTGTTTACATCTGATTTAATCGTAATTTGGCAAGATCTGATCAGATTGCAAGTATGTCAGTGTTCTGGTCAGATGGGCAGTCAACCCATTCTTCGTAAACCCCCTGTTTTTTTTGTTTGTTTAAGCGAAGGGGAGAGTTTTGAAGCCCGAAGAGGAATAGGCCGTAAGCATCTGTCTATGGTGCATCTTTTTAGCTCAACTGAGTGAAGTTTTCAGGTAGGGTTTTGGAAAGGTTTCTCTGGAGCAGGCAAACTGCTCTGTAGATGTGAAGGATCTGGAATGACAAACCTTAAATGGTCATACATGTAGATCTATAGTTTTTAACGTGTAAGGGTGTGTGTTAGGTGCTTCGTTTTTTAGGTGCTTCGTTTTTGCTGCCCTGGATTGTTAATCACTACTCAGCATATAACTGATGTCCAATTAGGAACTAGGAAAGACTAGTTAGTAGTATGTCATTGTCTAGAGATAAAATAGCTAATTAAACATTTTTCATTTTCAATGACAAATATAATTATTCATTTTTCTGTTTATTGATGGACATATTGAGCATCATGTCTCATGTTATGATATTGCACATATGTAGAACACCCTTGATGTGTGTAGTAAACACACTCCTCCTCCTCCTCCCCCAACTCCTGCTCCACCACAGGAAAAACCTTTTTTTATTTTGCAAAACCTTTGGAGCTGCTTGAAGCAGCTTCACAACATTTTCAAAAAACTTCACCTTTTTGGTTCAGCTGCTGTGTTGAAAGTTTCAGTGTGATCTGGCGAGCGGGGGCAGAGGAAAAAAAAGGGGGTGGGGGTCTCAAAACATGTTTTCCCCATGTTCTGTCCAAGGGAATTTTTCATTTTTTGAACACAACTACAGCCCGAATCGCTGAACGCCTTTTACACCAAATTTGGCAGAAAGCTAGATGTTTGTCCAGAAAGCGTGCTTTGTGTGATTTGGTGTAAGTCTGTTCATTACTTTCAGAGAAATTAAAGTTTAAAAAATATAGATCTGCGCGTCCTTGCAGTGGACTCGCAGATCCTACTAAAATTTGATTGGCTGTCAACACTTCAACCAGGAAGTGTTGGCAGCCATCTTGGGACTCAGCTTGAAGCATAGTCCCAGAAAAAAAGAAAGAAAAGGAGGCAGGGTAGGAATGTGGGGGGGTGGGCGGTCCCACAGGGATCCCGTCCAGGGGTTAAAAATATTTGTTTTTATTAAAATTTGTTGCAAATTTGCAGGTCCACCCGCGGATCTGCATTTAAATAAAAAAAGACACACAGGCTTCCGCCAATCAAGCCTCACTGGGAAGGAGCGATCAGCCCGCTGAGGCTAAAGATTTAATGAAACAGTTGGAAAAGATACAGAAGAAAGAAATATTCAAATGGTGGGAGAGCAAGTCTCTCCAGCGGTATCTGTAGGTGTGGCGTGTCCCGAGGGGCTTGCGCATACTTATAGCGCCTACCTACGAAAATCCCACAACGGACCTGCTTTGTGAGTGGGCTGATAATGCAGAATCTTCCAAGACACTGATGGCCATACTCCAGTATGCCGTGGTAGATCGGGAGGTGCTTGTGAAAGAAATAGAAGTGCTCAGGGAAGAACTAAGCATACAATCTGACCAAACCGCAGTTGGCAAAATGGAAACTGACATAAAAGATAAAATACAAGCAGTTGATTAAGGATCGGAAGGAAACAAAATTCAAGCGTGGCAAACTATTATCAACGGGGCAAATTTTACTTTCCCCATACGATTCAATAGTCTACGAAGACGAAAAATTTCAAAGTGCACATAGTGGGGCATCGGTGAGGAAAAAAGAAACAAGCTCTGAATTGAGCCCTGAAGGACGTGAGAGCAGATTATTTACAGCGTGGCCATTGAAGTTATTCATTAAGCGGTTCTGTAGAGTGAGACTGATGCTACTCACCAGGTTTTTCACTAGACTCTGTGCCATTTTGAGATTGTCAGCAGCGCTATATGTACAGGGCTTGGGCAGTGAGTGGCAGAGCGGCAGGACGTGCTGCCCCCTCTCTCCTTCCTCAGCCCCTCTCTGGTAGCTGCCTCCAGCCCTCGGATCATGGATGTAGACACCTGGGATCCGCACCGGTGCCCACTGAGCGCCTGACAAACTTCTGGAAGGGCGAATCCCTTTGTTCTCTCTTTGTTCTCACAGCCACGCCAAGCATACACACACACCAGTGGCTTATTATTGTCTTTGCGTAAGAGACCCGGCTGCAGTGTGCCTTCCCCCCCCACTCCCAAATCAGAGGTCAGGAAAGGCCACAACATGAGCGCATAATCTCTTGAGACACTTTGGTGTTGTAGGAGGTGCCAGACAAAGTGTGGTCTCAATTCTTCAGGTGTGTCTGCAGTCTTCAGCTTTCAGTACGAGGAGACCACAATCCCCAAGAGTAGTTCAAACGCCAAAGACCCCCTTCATTGACAAATTTTGGCAAAAATCAATTAGTAATTAGTATCTTTCCATCCTAAACTGTCAAGCCCCTCTTTATCCTAAATAGTTGAGCTGCACAACACATGTATAGAATACGTGGTATTGTACAGTTCTCAATTTCTATTTTCAAATAGAATTGTAGCATTAATAATGAACCCTGCAGTTAGTAAGGCTAATAGATGTTTGTATATGATTACGTCAGATCTCTACCAAGCCTTGGGGCTTTCCAGAGGCAGAGCAAACGTAGCTTCTACACTTTTGAATGGCAGTGGAAATGTTTGTTTGTGGGTGAAAAAGCCTTCCAAGTTGTACTATCAATTACTGGTGCCACAAAACGATTGCTGCTACAATTGTATGCTCTAACAAGAAATGCAAGGCACTCCACTCCACAGATTTGCTTTGAAGACGAGCTCTGTAATTCACATTGCTGTCTGAGGTCATCTCCAGTCTCCATCTTATGCACCACTGTGGTTCAGAAAATTAAAGTGATTCGTAGGTTACCACAGTCGAATGAGCCTGGCATGAACATGCTGCATATAACTGTACATGAATGGTTGAGATGCATGTTATCCATGGCCACAGGAATGGAGCGTAGGACCCAAAACTGTATATACATACTACACACGTCATCCTTGTCCCACATAAGTGGAATGAAGGGCCCAGGTGGTGGGGACAGGCAGACACATTTTAAATATGGGAGAGTCCCGTAGGCATCAATGCCTAGCAGGGGACCGGTAAAAAGGCCTGTCCTATTACAATCCATTGCTGCCACCGCAGGTCTTCGACAGACCGGAGAGCTTACTATGGTCCAGCTCTGAGGCTCGTTCTGTGTCGGAGGGAGCTCGGCGCCCACAAATGATTGGGGTTTGCGCTGTGGTTAAAATAAGGAAGCAAAATGTCATTATGGCGGAACTTGACACAATGGAACATACTCTCCAGAATATTGCTTTGCCACATTTGTCCTGGACCTGGAGGGGCACACAGTGTGCCCTCATTTATACCATGGACTACTGTCCTGGCCATGGGTTTAGCTTGTCCAGTGGTACCAGCAGGGCACCATGTTGTGTAAATACGTAGTTGTGACCAGACCTTTTTAACTGTATCAGAAGTTGAGGCCTACTGGCCGACTTTTGTAAAGTTGCACTCCTATCTGCTGACCCCGGTCCCAGTACTAACATTCCCATGGCTGTATATATGTATGTGTGGCCTGTGTGGTGCATACATTGTGTGAGAGTGAATCAGAAAGAATCCAGGCCTCTGGGTTCCATTTGCAGAAGACAGCAGTGATGTTGATTTCCCAGACAGTGGAAGTGTATTACTGACCATTCCTGAACCTGGAAGGACGAGACACTGAATTTGTGAAAGGGGTCTCCCTTAACACTGCCATTTGGTAGCTGGTGGGATGAAGAGTGGGACTGCAGGATCTGTTAAAGATGTGAAGAGTTCTTTGGCGAGGACATCTCTTGCTGATCACCCTTCAGAGAGTCTGTTTATAGCCAGGTGCAGGATGCTCATAACTTTGTGCCTCTGTTGTGGGTTGTCCATATTGAAGACTACCCTGCTGTAAGGAGCATCACTCTACAGTGCGACTGGAAGTCAGTTTGGAAAGGATACATTAAAAAACCAACCCAAACTGGTTCTGAGAGTGCAGACGGAGAATCGATATCCCATGTCTGCTTTCTGTATAAAAGTGGAAGCTGCTTACCCACTTTTAGTTCCAGTTCCAAGTTCTGTTTTATCAAGGAAGAGTGTTCCCTGCAGAGTACCCAGAGAACTGCTGTGCAACCAGAGCTGGTGTGTACTTGACAACCAGCTTCCCAGATGCGAGGGACATCACCTGGAGTCTGATCGGGAAGGAAGAGCTGTCCTATCATGAAGTGCCTGGAGGCTGACATTCCTGAGAAGAGAGTAGTAGGATGCCGGCCGACCATGCAGGAGGTGTTCACTTACAGAGCTATAGCCGGAAGGATCCCAGGAGACCAGAGGCAAACTACCCCGGCTCCCACCCACGGCCGAGGCCCAGCTGCCTCTGTTTGCTCTCTGACTTCCCCCTCCGCTCCTGCCAACCCATCATTCAGACAGGGACAGGACATCAAGTAGTTTTGTTGCACAGTAGATTCAACATGGTTTGTAGCTTGAAACAGACCGAGTTTGGTGTCTTCACTGCTGATATGGCTTTACTGGCTCTTCTTTAAAAACCTAATAAGAGTAAAGGTGCCCATTGCTGTTCACTTAGTGCCCTTGATGCTCATTTGAGTTCAGTTTCTTCTCATAACATGTTAGATTTGCTGTTTTTCAAGTTGACAATGTTAAGATCTGTGCGCACACAAGATTTAAGGAAAACAAAAATACTGCCCTCTTGTCAAAAGTATCTGCTGGGCAAATTTTGCAGACATTTTAAATGCAAACTTCATCTGTCTTGATTTCTTAACAAATTTCAGCCACTAGAGTAAACGACTTCCAGCATCAAACAAGCATTTGCAATGCAATGGGTCTCGCATTTAGGAGAATTCGAGCTCCTGGCATTGTAAATGCCAATAGCTGAAACTATCACAAATGCGAGACCTATTGCATTGCAAATATTTTTTTATGTTGTCAAAGCCCCCATGCCGCACTTTCACATACATGAAGGCCGCGCCCTTTTCTTTAAAAAAGCTGTGCCTAACAAAAGGTGCTTGGCCGCTATTAAAGTAAAACCGCAGCATGGGGGCGCGGTTTCACTTTAATAGCATGTCGCGCACCTTTCCTTAAACACAGATCTTCTAAAGAAAGTGGCGCGGCCTTTATGCACGTAAAAGCGCGGCATGGGGGCTTTGACGACAAAAAAATAAGAAGTGAAGGGGCAAGAGGTACCTTGACCTGGCTAGGGGTAGATTTACTAGGGTATAGGCAGCGGAATATCTACTAGTGTGTGGGTATTGGTAGGGTTACTTGTGTGTAAGCAGGGCTTGCGGTACAAGGGCATCTGAAGGGTTGGTGGTACCAAAGTTGAGGCATGTTAAGCGGCACCGGTGCCTAGGTACGGGTAAAGATAGGAGGGTGCAGGCAAGGGTAGATGTTCTAGTGTACAGGAAGGTAGAGGTACTGGGGTATAGATGGAGTAGAGGTACTGCTGCGATATAGTATGAGGTAAAGGTTTGGGGTACTAGAATCTAAAGAGGGGTAGCAGATGTGATCAACATATATGAAAGATAATGGGGAGGAACCTGTCTGAGTACTGGAAGAGGAGTGAAGACAAGAGAGAAAGGGGGAGAAGGATGAGTAGGGCTTCCTCCCTCACAAACAAGGGAGGAAAGGTCAAGAAAGGAACCTGTGGTACCTCTCTCTACAAAATGGAAACAAGAAATCTGTGATCTTGGAAATATAGACTGCAGAGAACTTTTTCAACACGCAGAGCATCCACCAAGATGGTGTTCATGCCCGGAAATGCCATTCATGTGGACACATTTCAAGAAACTATTTAGTGGAGAAAATGTTTCCATGAAAGTTTTTAAGTGTTTTGTCTCCAGAATTACAAACACTGATGGAGGCTTGTGAAAGGCAAGTCACTCTTGAGATGTTTCATGAAGCCCCATAGGTTTAAGTGTTGTAGGAACTGGCAAGGGCTGTTGTAGTTTGACTGGTTGATGGAGGAGGTGAGCCACTCTTGAGATTTTATCTGAACCACCATGGGTCTGATTGTTGGGAGAACAGGCAGGTACTGAGTTGTTCTTTGAAGGAAGGAAGTTTGGAAGGTTGGTGGAGGGGGTGAGACACTAATGAGAAGTTTCCTAAAGCCCAAAGGTTTGGGTGTTGGAGGTCCAGGCATCTTCTAAGGTGTTTCCTGAGGATGGTAGTTCTTGGCCCTGTGGAGTTCGGTGAAAGGGGAGTTGTTTTCGTAGGCCTAGTTTGCTGGTGTGGCTGTTGGCATTAGACATGAGTTGAGTTCCAGAGGTCAGCAGGTTGAATTGTTTGCAAAGCCCACCTCCAGAGGATTAAGATATTCCCATGCTTGTTACGGAATTGGTAAATTTGAAAACCTAGTTTGTCGAGGGAAGGGAAGATTTGGGTATCAGATGAACTCACTTTCTGTGAGTCGTCAAAGGTGTTCTTCCCAGCAAGATTAGTGCTTCAGAAAGGAACTCGATAAGTGATCAAGCACAAGAATTCCATGTTGGTAGAGTCTTGCAAATCATTCAACTTCGCCAGTGCTGCCCAATAAGATGCCAGCCTAGCCAGGAAGGAATCATTTAATATTCTACACTCCCGCCAATAAATCAGGGGAAATCCAGTCTAGAGGGAAGTGTCTCTATTTTCATATATGTGTCCTCTCTGTATGTTTTGGGAAGCCTAGGCACATATGTCAGATGCTGAAGAAGCCGTCAGTGAGTTAAAGTGGCCTGGTTTTAGAACGCAGGCGTGATTGGTGGAAATGGAGCTCGTGGGTGGACCGCATGAGAGGAGACGCGACCACGTTAAATTAAAAACTATCCTCAACATACATCATCATCAACAACCTAATAATAGATAGTCCTATTCATATTAGTATTAGTGGCATTATTATAGGTATTATTACTATCAGTATTAGTAATAGTAGTTGTATCATTATCATTAGTAATGTTATTATTGCCAAGATAATACTCCTAATTCATCGCTGCGCACACATGATTCCCCAGAGTCCACGTGCTGTTTCCCCATCATAGAAATGATCACACACACTTCTGTGAGTTACCAGAGTGACAGCTCCCGGAGACAGCTCAGTGGGCCTTGTCGATGGTTTTTACTGCAGAGATGTGTCCGCAGCCTCTAGACCGCAGAATCAACGCTCCTGTGCTCGGGGTTTTATCCTTTCAAGGTCGATCACATGAATCCTATGGGGGTGGCAGCAAACGCTACATACTAAAGAGGCTGAGATCCGCCGAGTGACCGCAAACACATGAACAATGTGGGAGGCCCCCGTCTTACTGGCTCTTCTTGCAACCTATATTTTCCTGACGTCATCAGAATAATTATCTAGGCGAAGATTCTTTTTTTGGGGGGTTGGGGGCGCGAAATGTAAAACATTTCCATAGCAAACTCCAGGTAACTACTGGAAATCAAAGATAACTCGGTATGTGAATGCACTTGCTGCAAAGACCTGTGTGTGAACCTCAAGTCACGGGTACAACACTGTGGGTGGGACAGACACCGCTTTCATTGTTAGGATATCGGTAAAAGGAGCTTCAATGAACTGAGCTATAGTAACACCTGTTATTTACGGTGCTTCGAAGCCGCGCGGCTAGGAGCAGGCGCTATGTTACCCGCTCACGATTACTTCGCTGCTTGCTTCTGGGGCCAGATTCAGGGTGTAGCGCGTGCTGAGTAGGCGCTCTGCTCTCTTGTCTTCGGGTCACCATGAGGATTCACTGGCTGTTTATTGTTTTGTTTATTTGTAGCAGAGGAGCAATGACACAGCAATTGTATCAGAGGCAACACTACTGCCAAGGAAAACGGGCTTAAATGCCCCCTAGTGGGATAAGTCATAAGGGTGGGCCACTCGCCCCATGGGCCTCGGTGCCACTGCACCTGCTACAGCTTTGAGGGTTACCCAAGCCCTGCAGGCGAGTTAATTGCAAAGGGGCGTTTGCCCTTGCCAGGCAGCCCAGCCTCATAAGACGCTCGTCGCACCTGGCACTGCTTCATTTAAAGGTGAGGAAGTGGATTCGTGATCATAAATAAATGTATCAAAAGTCACACCTTGTTTTAAACAGTATTTGCTGCATTATGCTCTGTTGTTGCAAATAGCTGAACAGGTTACCCACCTCAATGGCACTCATTCCGTCGACCCCAAAATTTTAAAGTCCGGGTCGTCCGCAGAGAGAATCCGAACCTGTGACGTTCATTTTGACGCATAACACGTGCACACAAACATACACTGTAGCCTCATTAATCTCATATTTAGAAGGTTCATTAACCGAGCGAAACAAACGCACGTCTCTCCGTCATGGAGCAGTAGTGCAACCAGGCATCCTGCACACACATTCACACGCACGCGAAGCTTCGATTGGCGGTGCAGTAGCACTGGGGCAAAGAGGCTTAAGAGGCCCACCAAATCCTGAATATTGCTGTAAACATCCGCCACACAGCCCACTTCCTTTCTTGCACTAGCACCCATGGTGCACTGACTGATCACGCACACGCTCGTGCACATACACACTATAGTTTAAACAAGCATTTGCACTGCAATAGGACTCGCATTTCCGCGAGACCTACTGCATTTCAAACGGGAGTGCGGGGGGCCAGGGGGGTGAGAAGGCACGGCCAGCGGGAGGGAGGGCGGGGGGTGCGAGAAGGCACGGACAACGGGAGTGCGGGCGGGGGAGGGAGTGAGAAGGCAAAAAAAATAGTGCTCTAAATAACACATCTGTTCAGTGGAACACTCGAAGTAAAGGGGCCAATAGCCATGGGAGGGTACAAATGACATGGCATAATAAGGCGGGACTAACAAGCCTCATAATCAGAAGACAGAATTTACTAAGGACAAACACAGAAGCCAATGAAAAATATGGGCGGAGAGTGAGGGCAGCTTGTCTCCCATACTCTACTACTGCATGGTGGGGCGATGAGGTCCTCTTGTGTCCTGAGGACCTCAGGACACAAGTGGACTTCATCCCCCGAGCAGCAGTGCGCCAAGAGGCGCGTTTGCACAGTGGTGTAAAAAGGGGGCGTGGCCTCGGACCAACTCTCTGCAATCCAGCTGTGTGGCGCTTACTGGAGGTACCTGGTGGGCTAGTTGGCCCCCAGGGACCCTCAGTATTCAAGGGAAATTAATCCCCCAACTTAGAACGCGCCAGGGGGCGCGTTTGCAGAGTTGTGGAGAAAGGGAGCGTGGCCTAGTATGAGAAGTTAGCAATCCTGCTGTGTGGGACTTACTAGAGGTAACAGGAGGTGTAGTTGGCCCCCAAGGTTGACGTTGGGGGCTAACTACCCCTCCTGTTACCTCCAGTAAATCTCACACAGTGGGATTGCTAAGAGGTGGTCGGAGGCCACGCTCCGCTTTCTCCACTACTCTGCAAACGCGAGTGCTATGTTATAGTTAGAAATTAGCATTTAAAAAACCTTTGAAATTCACTGAAAAACCCATAGGTTTCAGGGACGTTCAAGTTAGAAATTAGCATTTAAAAAAACCTTTGAAATTCACTGAAAAAACCATAGGTTTCAGGGACGTTATAGTTGGACATTTCACTCGTACAAAACCAGAGAAATTTGGCCGTTATAGTTAGTTGAGCTAACTATAACTCGCGCCCCCGCAATGCACTGCTGCTGACGTCACATATTACATCATTCATGACATGGTCAGTGACATCACTGATGACATCACTGATGACATCACTGATGACATCACCCAGTGACTGTTTCTGTAAAGTTCAAATATGTTTTATATATATATATGCCAAGGTATTTTGAAGTATGAGTGGGTGTATGAGTGTCTGAATAGATGATTTAGTAGGTGCGTGACTGACTGTATAACTCAGCGATTAAACGTGTCTTACTGAATGCATGGTTTAGTGCGTAAACTGTGTAAATGTCTGTATCAGTGTGTCAGTTGGTGTGTAAGCGGCTGCATGGGTTAGTGAGTACCTACATTAGTGTCTATATGGGTTATTGATTGGTTGTCTGAGTATCTGTGTGGGTGCCTGAGTGTCTGTGTGGGCGGGTGTGTGACTCTGCATAGATGTGTGAGTGGGTAATTCACTGGGTGTATGGGTTCAAGAGTTCACCTGTGAAGGGCTGTATGGGTGGGTGGGTGAGTGTGTGTATGGGTGTGTTGGTGAGTGATTGGGTGTCTCAGTGGTACATGTGTGAGTAACTACATCTGTAAAAGGCAGTATATGTGAGTGTTGGAGTATATAAATCACTATATGCGAGAGTGTGATTGTGAGAGTGGCTGTATGGATGTGTGTGTGCTTGTATCAGTGATTGTATAAGAGTAAGTATGTGTTAGTATCTGTATGAATAAGTGAGGTGGTGTGTGTATAACTGTATAGGTGAGTAAATGGGAGTGTGAATGATTCTTTGCATGATTGACTAAGTGTGTGAGTAACTCTATGGATGAGTGGCGATGTGTGAGTCTGTATAGGTGTATGAGTGCAAATGATAGTGCTGTATTGATCAGTGACTGCATGTCTGAGTGACTGTATGGGTGAATGAGTGGACGCGTGTGTAGACCTAGGAATCAGTGAGTGGGTATGTAGTAACTGGTATTGGTGTGTCTATGGTTTTGAAAATGGTAGTCTGTATTTTACAGTGGGTGTATCAAAGGTTATATTAGGGTATGAGGAGGTGCATCAGATTATCACGTGGATGATGTCATCAGTGATGTCATTTGAGATGTCATCAGTGATGTCACTGACCATGTCATGAATGATGTAATATGTGACGTCATCAGCAGTGCATTGCGGGGGCGCAAGTTAGTTAGCTCAACTAACTATAACGGCCGAATTTCTCTGGTTTTGTACGAGTGAAATGTCCAACTAACTATAACGTCCCTGAAACCTATGGTTTTTTTCAGTGAATATATATATATATATATTTCTCAACCATTGGACAGCCCATCAGTCATTGGTTAACTTCACTGAAAGTGACTGCATTTTTCCTCATTCACAAGAAGCATATCCACACTAGGGGTGGGCGAGTTCTGGCAAAACTCCGCCAACCTAAAGAAAGGAAGAGGGCCCCTGGAGGAAAAAATGGAGGGAGACTGAGGCAGGGGAAAGAGCTACATACTGAAGAACAAAAACCGCCATCCCTTCATATTCACATTTGTATTCGTCCAATAATATTGATTATTCACGGCATACACATTGAGCCAAAAAATTGTGATAACCAACAGTCGCTTATATATATTCTCACAATACTTTTATATTAGTTATTTGGTCTTTTCTATAAAGTTTTTCTAATATTGTCCACAAATTGGCTACTCCTTTGTGGAAAATGGAGTGAAATAACAAAACAGATGCTTATAAATCCCAATATAATTATATACGACAAGGTTATACCAACCTTTCTCCACAAAGCACTCTAAAGGTTGCACACTCACACATATCACATCACAATCATTCCTCTCGCATACCACAATTGTAACTAACCTATAAAAATGTTAAAAACATCAATTGGGGTACCACAAGAAGAAAATGAACACATCACTGTACTTAGATTATAAACAATTGGTGATATCAAGAAAAAATATACTAATTTTCATTATTATACAAGAGATTATGTACTGTTTTTGATGCACAGTCCATATATTCTGATTTATGGGTTGCAGAATTGAAGTCTTTCCATAGAAGTGAAAACTGTTTGAATGAAAATCTTCTTGGTGCTCCTTGTGTTTTCTTTCAATGTGGTTAGTCTTCCGGTTCCCACTCTATAGTGCTTGGAGCATGGGTTCTGGCGAAACTCTACCAACCACCACGTGGCGGAGTTTTTCCTCGCACATGGCTCGCCAACGTTAAGTTGGCGACCAGGAGTTTGCGTCCCCTAGCCCAATTTTTGAGCGCTAGAACGCCTCCCAGCAAGATTTCTCAACACGAGTCATCACGGCAGGCCGCTAGCAGTTGTGTTGAGAAAGCTGCCGCTCGTGTAGAAAATCTACTTGAGTGGCAGAAAGCAGCAGCGCCCTCTGGTGCCCCACATGGTGCCGTTTGTGCTGATTTTACAGCGCGGAACAAGCGCCCAGTGGTAAAAATCAGTCTGAAGTACCAAAAATCCGCAGCTCGCGAAACTCCGTGGAATCTGTTTGTAGGTAAAAACTCTGCGAGTTCCATCGACCGGCTAATCCACCCACATAGTAGTTCCCTTCTGTACCCCGGGCTGTTGTGGCAATAAGTGATTTTGAAACAAAAATAATACTTTTTACTTGTAGCCAATGTTTGTGTTTTTTATATGTATATTGGAGATGGCCTGATTGCTTTCTCAACAAGTTTTACAAATGCCTGAACAGAGCAAAACAAGAATTGGCAAAAATCAAAATGCTGGCAGTCAAAGCGCGTCCTATTGACTTTGCCATTGCTGGTTTTCTATTATTCTGCTTGGTGTGCTCTTCAAGGCTGGTCATTATTCACTGGCAGGATTGTGTAAGATTCTTGCTTTGTCCAGTAACAAGTGGTCGTTTCTTCAGAGCTTCTTTTCGGGTGAGACTCTGAGCAGCAGTATTTGCTGGTTCCAAACCTCCTTTCCAGAGCCCTGTTCCGCTGCTGCTATGCTGCTGGGCCTTTTCAACTAACTACTAGTACTTTCTTGTTCATGTTGCCCAGGTAGGCCTGATGATTGTGTCCAGCTCGAACTATCCTGGACGTCCATTTTTTTCTATATTTTGTTTTACCGTCATAAACTCGCATTCTCGCACGGTGGGCAGTGCCGAGGAGATTCATGATTGTACACACACAATTGGTAATTAATTTCCTAATTGCACATGTAATTCCTGTAAGGTAGAAGACTGGGGGATACTGAAGTAATACAGACAATCTTGCTATCATATAGTGTCGTCTGTATTTGGGGTATCAGCTTGGCACAGCAGAATAGCCTTGGTGGCAGGCCATCTAGGGTAAGGTGAAAAGCTTCCACTAAATGGAACCGTTGTGGCCATCCTGTGGATAGAAGAGCCACCACTCCTGCTATTGTGAGAGGCCTGAAATCCCCTGTTCTCCATGCCACTAAGAACCATTTATCCCTTAGGAGACTCGATGCTAAAGCACCTGCCGCTCTGCTGGCCACCGTGGTGGAAGTGTGAGACATGGTGACTTGTCATTGGTTCACATGAAGGTCACCTGCCTAAGGCGCAGGCAGGATAGTTGCTGCTGGTGACCGTAGTGGTCATGTGGAAGAGGCTAGCATCAGGGTGAAGTGTTTCTATTTCTAACAGGGTGAATTGAGGCCATCCCAGTACATTGATGAGTTCCACTCCCCCCATGTCTGAGTGAACCTGCCTCACAACTAGATAAAGCTCTCCACACCTCCAGTGGTAACAGTTGAAACCACTGCTCACTGAAAGCCATTGTTTCAGTATAGTTGGTGAGTGCACATCTGGTTTTAGGTCACAGTGGCTCTATTTCTGTTACCTTAGCCGACAGTGATTAGTCTGGTGAGAGCTTGTGCAGTTACCAATGAGTAGCAACTTTTGTCTACTTCACCCGTGTAGCTGTGATCATTAAGTATTTGCTGCTCTTGGGAAGTGTTACTTGATGCGAACAAGTGATGGTTGTGGTGTGCTTGTCGAACTTGTGAGGTGCCCTTGCTTTAATCTTTCTTCTATGTCACCCATACATTCTCTGATATCTCCTCATGCAGGATCAGCTCCATGCCCTGGGGTTACACGCTGGCAAATATTCTGGTCTTCAGGAGGGTCCACGCGGCCCTGGGCCTTGACCGATGTACCCGGTGCTACTCAGGAGCTGCCCCCATCATGCGTGACACCCTGGAGTTCTTCATGAGCCTGAATCTGCCGGTGATGGAGCTGTACGGCATGAGTGAGAGCACTGGTCCACATACCGTAGCTGTGCCTAGTGCCTTTCGGATCATGAGGTAGGTGATGCATCTCCCCCATCACTTTCACTATCTGGTTATCGTGCACTCCTACACTGACCAACTGAGGGCCTGATTTAGATCTCAGCGGCATTTTACTCTGTCACAACAGTGACGGATATCCCGTTCGCCGAAATATAAATCCTATAGGATATAATGGATCTATAGTTCGGCGACGGGATATCCATTCCCATTGTGACGGAGTAACCTGTCTGCCAAGATCTAAATCGGGCACGAGTTACCTCCAACCCATAGGTGTCCTCTGGGCCTCCTAAACTCAGGCCTTCTGTCTGACGATGTGACCACATCAGCACTTGTCTTCCCATTGGAGAGCACCATGATGGTCATGGTATCGCTCGCTCATCATACCTCTGCCCGTCATTGCCTTGCATGGGGTTAGAGCACTACGACGGTCATAGTATAGCTTGCCCACCGTGCCGCTGCCCACCATAACTGCCCTACATAACTCTGCCCGTCATTGCCTTGCATGGGGTTAGAGCACTGCGACGGTCATGGTATCTCTCACCCACCACACCATACCACTCCCCTTCATTGCCTTGCATGGGCTTAGAGCACTATGATGGTCCTTGTACCGCTGCCCACCGTAACTCTGCCCTACATTGCCTCGAGTGGGATTCCTATGGGTACGTTTCAATTGTCTGCTTTGTTTGCTCATGCACGAGTGAGCTATCCTCCTCTCTTCTCTAGCACTGGTAAGGAGATGCCTGGGTGCAGAACACGGATCTACAGACCAGAGGAAGACGGCACCGGGGAGGTCTGCTTCTGGGGCAGACATGTTTTCATGGGCTACTTGAATATGGAGGAGAAGACTAAAGAGGCCTTGGACGAGGAGGGCTGGCTGCACTCTGGGGACCTTGGCAAGCATGACCAAGATGGCTACCTGTACATCACTGGGAGAATCAAAGGTAAACAATGTCTGCTACTCTTGTCACTCAATACTGATCATGTCCACATAATTTAATGTCAATTTAACTTCAAGCTTTAGCTCGTGTAATAAACAAGCAACCTCTATTTTACTAAGTTTCTCTTTTAAATAGAAGTTACTTGATAAATACTAAATACACAGGGGGAGCCAACAGTAACCCTAGTGAGAGCGAAGAAGGAACAGAGGGTAGAATGGAAGTGTAGTCTAGGGGTGTGCAATGACCTGTCATGCCCCTGAACGGCCCCACCAGTGTACTTCAGAAGAGGATACTTAACAGGAGAGGATGTGGCCTAATGGCTAGAGCGGTCAACCTCGAAGTTGGGGAACCGGGTTCGAGTCTCGGCAGGGACGGTCAACATCCTGTGATTCTGGGCAAATCACTTAATTTCCCCTTGCCTAACAAAATGAATGTGACAATCTATAGAACTTGTTGAAGGAAGGCCAGTTCCGTTCAGGAATTATTGGGGGCGGGGGTTAGGGTTGTCGGTCAGGAACGGACTATGGGGAGTTGAGGTGCAGGTTGGGAGAGGTGTGGGTTGTTGGTATCTAGTGTTGGGAGATGTTAGGGCAGGGGCAAATAAAGGTGGGAAGGGAGTCTTATGGGCCGACTCTGGGGCAGAGAAAAAGGTGGGGAGGCAGCCGGAGAGGGAGGTAATGGTTTGTGGGAGGTTGGAGAGAACGGTGTGGAGATCGTCTGTGGGGGGCTGTTCAAGGGCCAGTGTTTGTCGGTGAGCAATGGGTTGTTGGGTGGTATGTCGGATTGTAGGAGAGTCTGGGGTAAGAGGGGTTCTATGGGTGGACCAGAAGGAAAGGAGAATGGGTGAGAGGTGTTTGGGATGAATGGAGAAGGGGAGCGTGAAGGATCATCTCCGGGCTTGAGGGTGAGATGAATAAAGCTGCTTGTAGGTGGATTGTGTCACTAGCTTGGAACCTGCTTTTCTCATTGTTGTAGAGGGAGATAAAAAGTTTGCCCGATCGGCCAAAGGGGGAAAAGCATTTGAGTTTTCGGGGTGGTACAGTGGGATGAGCTGGGCCAACGGGCGTTGACATCATGTTGGAGGCTGATACTGGTCAGGAAGATAAAAGTATGACCTAGGCAACCATTGCTAGGGTAGAGATGGGCATCGCTCGATCATCTGCAGCCTTTGCGAAGCTCACTGCATTCTTAGGGGTAGAAGGAGACCTCATTTAATAGTCTTTGGTAGAGCGATAGATGGGGCTAGGATTAGGATCCCTGTGTCATCGATATGTTGAGCTGGTGGGATTGGGCAGTTTTCTAAAGTTGATTAGGCTTGCTTTGTTGAGTCAGCGGGCTGGACACTAAAGGCCAAGCATATCGGAATGGCCTCTGCAATTTGTAATTCTCCAGAGGTTAAGATCATAACTATTTCAAGATGGTCGCCGTTTTTGGGAGGAATGTAATCCTGTTACCCATTGCAGTGATTTTCAGAGGGAGTTACTGGTTTGAAATGGACATTGCTAGAGGATGACTTTGTCCCATAAAAGATGGCTGCTGTTTTGAGAGAGATCGTTGTCATTTTTCTATTTCGGGTAGAGGAATAGAAAGGCTGTAATTCTAGTATTGAGACTGGATTCAACAAGTGCCGCAAATTTAAGGTCAGACACACATGGAGGAGCAGATTGCATTTACGCTTGGTGAATTAAGTTTTAAAGCGGGTGTACCTTGTGCCATGCAAATGTAGGGAGGATGGAAGCAGGCGCGTTGTTTCGGGCTGAGTAAGTGAACCCTCGTAGTCAAAATGTCCATGCTCAGGGAGCACCGTCTTCTTACTCCCTTCTTTGCTGGGCTCTACAGTGGCTGACTCCGGTGCTCTAAAGCCTGGAGATAGTTATTGTATTGCCTTGGGTGCCCCCCCCCCACTGCCTCTCTCGGGGCAGTGCACGCTTCTCCTGTGTAGCCCCCACACGGGCCCTTTCCATACTGCACTTGGACACACTTATCGCGGGAAGGTGCACCTTTCCGCACTGCGCTTGGACACACTTATCACGGGAAGCTGCACCTTTCCGCACTGCGCTTGGACACACTTATCACGGGAAGCTGCACCTTTCTGCACTGCGCTTGGACACTTATCACGGGAAGCTGTACCTTTCCAAACTGCGCTTAGACACACTTATCAGGGGAAGATTCATCTTTCCATACTGCGCTGGGACACACTTATCACGGGAAGCTGCACCTTTCCGTACTGCGCTTGGACACGCTTATCACGGGAGGCTGCACCTTTCTGCACTGCGCTTGGACATACTTATCACAGGAAGCTGCACCTTTCTGCACTGCACTTGGACACACTTGTCACGGGAAGCTGCACCTTTCCGTACTGCGCTTGGACACACTTATCACGGGAAGCTGAACCTTTCCGTACTGCGCTTGGACACACTTTTCACGGGAAGCTGTACCTTTCCATACTGCGCCTTGACACACTTATCAGGGGAAGATTCATCTTTCCATACTGCGCTGGGACACACTTATCACGGGAAGCTGCACCTTTCCGTACTGCGCTTGGACACGCTCATCACGGGAAGCTGCACCTTTCCGTACTGCGCTTGGACACACTTATCAGGGGAAGCTGCACCTTTCTGCACTGCGCTTGGACACACTTGTCACGGGAAGCTGAACCTTTCCGTACTGCGCTTGGACACACTTTTCACGGGAAGCTGTACCTTTCCATACTGCGCCTCGACACACTTATCAGGGGAAGATTCATCTTTCCATACTGCGCTGGGACACACTTATCACGGGAAGCTGCACCTTTCCGTACTGCGCTTGGACACGCTCATCACGGGAAGCTGCACCTTTCCGTACTGCGCTTGGACACACTTATCAGGGGAAGCTGCACCTTTCTGCACTGCGCTTGGACACACTTGTCACGGGAAGCTGAACCTTTCCGTACTGCGCTTGGACACACTTTTCACGGGAAGCTGTACCTTTCCATACTGCGCCTCGACACACTTATCAGGGGAAGATTCATCTTTCCATACTGCGCTGGGACACACTTATCACGGGAAGCTGCACCTTTCCGTACTGCGCTTGGACACGCTCATCACGGGAAGCTGCACCTTTTCGTACTGCGCTTGGACACACTTATCAGGGAAAGATTCATCTTTCCATACTGCGCTGGGACACACTTATCACGGGAAGCTGCACCTTTCCGTACTGCGCTTGGACACACTCCTCACAGGAAGCTGCACCTTTCCGTACTGCGCTTGGACACACTTATCAGGGGAAGATTCATCTTTCCATACTGCGCTGGGACACACTTATCACGGGAAGCTGCACCTTTCCGTACTGCGCTTGGACACGCTTATCACAGGAAGCTGCACCTTTCCGCACTGCGCTTGGACACACTTACCACGGGAAGCTTCATGTTTCCATACTGCGCTTGGACACACCACGGGAAGCGGTACCTTTCCGCACTGAGCTTGGACACACTTATCACGGGAAGCTGCACCTTTCCGTACTGCGCTTGGACACACTTTTCACGGGAAGCTGTACCTTTCCATACTGCGCTTCGACACACTTATCAGGGGAAGATTCATCTTTCCATACTGCGCTGGGACACACTTATCACGGGAAGCTGCACCTTTCCATACTGCGCTTGGACACGCTCATCACGAGAAGCTGCACCTTTCCGTACTACGCTTGGACACACTTATCAGGGGAAGCTGCACCTTTCTGCACTGCGCTTGGACACACTTATCACGGGAAGCTGTACCTTTCCATACTGCGCTTGGACACACTTATCAGGGGAAGATTCATCTTTCCATACTGCGATGGGACACACTTATCACGGGAAGCTGCACCTTTCCGTACTGCGCTTGGACACGCTTATCACAGGAAGCTGCACCTTTCTGCACTGCGCTTGGACACACTTGTCACGGGAAGCTGCACCTTTCCGTACTGCGATAGGACACACTTATCACGGGAAGCTGCACCTTTCCGTACTGCGCTTGGACACGCTTATCACAGGAAGCTGCACCTTTCCGCACTGCGCTTGGACACACTTACCACGGGAAGCTTCATGTTTCCATACTGCGCTTGGACACACCACGGGAAGCGGTACCTTTCCGCACTGAGCTTGGACACACTTATCACGGGAAGCTGCACCTTTCTGCACTGCGCTTGGACACACTTATCACGGGAAGCTGTACCTTTCCATACTGCGCTTGGACACACTTATCAGGGGAAGATTCATCTTTCCATACTGCGCTGGGACACACTTATCACGGGAAGCTGCACCTTTCCGTACTGCGCTTGGACACGCTTATCACGGGAGGCTGCACCTTTCTGCACTGCGCTGGGACACACTTATCACAGGAAGCTGCACCTTTCTGCACTGCGCTTGGACACACTTGTCACGGGAAGCTGCACCTTTCCGTACTGCGCTTGGACACACTTATCACGGGAAGCTGAACCTTTCCGTACTGCGCTTGGACACACTTTTCACGGGAAGCTGTACCTTTCCATACAGCGCTTCGACACACTTATCAGGGGAAGATTCATCTTTCCATACTGCGCTGGGACACACTTATCACGGGAAGCTGCACCTTTCCGTACTGCGCTTGGACACGCTCATCACGGGAAGCTGCACCTTTCCGTACTGCGCTTGGACACACTTATCAGGGAAAGATTCATCTTTCCATACTGCGCTGGGACACACTTATCACGGGAAGCTGCACCTTTCCGTACTGCGCTTGGACACGCTCCTCACGGGAAGCTGCACCTTTCCGTACTGCGCTTGGACACACTTATCACAGGAAGCTGCACCTTTCCGCACTGCGCTTGGACACACTTACCACGGGAAGCTTCATGTTTCCATACTGCGCTTGGACACACCACGGGAAGCGGTACCTTTCCGCACTGAGCTTGGACACACTTACCACGGGAAGCTTCATGTTTCCATACTGCGCTTGGACACACCACGGGAAGCGGTACCTTTCCGCACTGAGCTTGGACACACTTATCACGGGAAGCTTCATGTTTCCATACTGCGCTTGGACACACCACGGGAAGCGGTACCTTTCCGCACTGAGCTTGGACACACTTATCACGGGAAGCTGCACCTTTCCGTACTGCGCTTGGACACACTTATTACGGGAAGCTGCACCTTTCCGTACTGCGCTTGGACACACTTTTCACGGGAAGCTGTACCTTTCCATACTGCGCTTCGACACACTTATCAGGGGAAGATTCATCTTTCCATACTGCGCTGGGACACACTTATCACGGGAAGCTGCACCTTTCCGTACTGCGCTTGGACACGCTCATCACGGGAAGCTGCACCTTTCCGTACTGCGCTTGGACACACTTATCAGGGGAAGCTGCACCTTTCTGCACTGCGCTTGGACACACTTATCACGGGAAGCTGTACCTTTCCATACTGCGCTTGGACACACTTATCAGGGGAAGATTCATCTTTCCATACTGCGCTGGGACACACTTATCACGGGAAGCTGCACCTTTCCGTACTGCGCTTGGACACGCTTATCACGGGAGGCTGCACCTTTCTGCACTGCGCTTGGACACACTTATCACAGGAAGCTGCACCTTTCTGCACTGCGCTTGGACACACTTGTCACGGGAAGCTGCACCTTTCCGTACTGCGCTTGGACACACTTTTCACGGGAAGCTGTACCTTTCCATACTGCGCTTTGACACACTTATCAGGGGAAGATTCATCTTTCCATACTGCGCTGGGACACACTTATCACGGGAAGCTGCACCTTTCCGTACTGCGCTTGGACACACTTATCAGGGAAAGATTCATCTTTCCATACTGCGCTGGGACACACTTATCACGGGAAGCTGCACCTTTCCGTACTGCGCTTGGACACGCTCATCACGGGAAGCTGCACCTTTCCGTACTGCGCTTGGACACACTTATCAGGGGAAGATTCATCTTTCCATACTGCGCTGGGACACACTTATCACGGGAAGCTGCACCTTTCCGTACTGCGCTTGGACACGCTTATCACAGGAAGCTGCACCTTTCCGCACTGCGCTTGGACACACTTACCACGGGAAGCTTCATGTTTCCATACTGCGCTTGGACACACCACGGGAAGCGGTACCTTTCCGCACTGAGCTTGGACACACTTATCACGGGAAGCTGCACCTTTCCGTACTGCGCTTGGACACACTTATCACGAGAAGCTGAACCTTTCCGTACTGCGCTTGGACACACTTTTCACGGGAAGCTGTACCTTTCCATACTGCGCTTCGACACACTTATCAGGGGAAGATTCATCTTTCCATACTGCGCTGGGACACACTTATCACGGGAAGCTGCACCTTTCCGTACTGCGCTTGGACACGCTCATCACGGGAAGCTGCACCTTTCCGTACTGTGCTTGGACACACTTATCAGGGAAAGATTCATCTTTACACACTGCGCTGGGACACACTTATCACGGGAAGCTGCACCTTTCCGTACTGCGCTTGGACACGCTTATCACAGGAAGCTGCACCTTTCCGCACTGCGCTTGGACACACTTACCACGGGAAGCTTCATGTTTCCATACTGCGCTTGGACACACCACGGGAAGCGGTACCTTTCCGCACTGAGCTTGGACACACTTATCACGGGAAGCTGCACCTTTCCGTACTGCGCTTGGACACACTGATCACGGGAAGCTGTACCTTTCCTTACTGCGCTTGGACACACTTATCATAGGAAGCTGTACCTTTCCGCACTGCGCTTGGACACACTTATCACGGGAAGCTGCACCTTTCCGTACTGCGCTTGGACACACTGATCACCGGAATGAATGAATGAATAAGCATTTATAGAGCGCATGGCTACCAGAAGGCCTCCCAGCGCTAGGAACAGAGCAAACCAAGATGACCGGCTTTAGGCGACCGGGAACAAGAACGTTTTCAGTTGTCTACGGAAGGACATATAATCGTCCTCCAGAAGAATGTGATTTGGGAGGGCATTCCAGCTCTTGGAGGCGATGTAGGAGAATTGTCTACCCCCACTCCTAGACCTATATATTCTAGGGACTACTGCCATATGTTTATTTCCAGAGCGCAAGGCTCTACTGGGACAGTGCGGATTGACAATGGAATGTAGAATGGGTGGACCCTTGGAGGCCAGAATCTTGTGAACAATACATAGGGACTTGAACTGGGTCCTCTCCGCAACTGGAAGCCAGTGTAGGGCGGCAATAGATGCTCGAGCAGATTCTCTGTGGGGGGTCTGTAAGAGGAGTCGAGCTGCACAGTCTGGAGCTTTTTTATCGTTGAACGCGGGGAGCCCAGATACAGGGCATTTGCATAGTCTAGACGAGAGAGAATTAAGGCTTGAACCAGCACCTTCCTCGCCTTAAACGGCAGCAGGGGGAGGATTTTCCTAACCATCCTAAGTATTCCATAATAGGTTCCTGCTACCTTCCGGGATTGTTCCTTCATAGCTAGATTATGATCAAGCCAGACTCCAAGGCTTTTTATTTGTTCTTTAGGGGGGGGGGGGGCATACTATCCAGACATTTAGGCCATAAAGAGCTAGGAGCTTAGTGGGGAAGGTTTACCCAAAAACATCAGATCAGTTTTTGCTCCATTCAGTTGCAGATATGAACCCTCCATCCATGATGCCCCTTTTTCCAAACAATCGGCCAAATTGTTTTCCCGGTTCCCAGATTGATTAAGGGAAACAATCAATTGGGTATCGTCCGCATATGTGACGATCTGTATGCCAAAGGGTTTAACAATATTGGCCAGCGGGCTCATATAAATGTTAAAGAGGGTGGGACTCGGGGATGAACCCCACAACTTAATGACCTACTCTTGGAAATAGAGTTGTCCTCAAAAACCTGAAATGAGCGGTCGTCTAAAAAAGACTCCAACCACCTTAGTGCAGTTCCCGACACCCCTGCTTCTCTAATTCTAGAGACCAGCAGCTGATGATTAATGGTGTTGAAAGCCGCACTCAGATCTAAGAGGACCATTGCCGCTGAGCCTCCGGCATCCAAGATTTTCCTTGCTTCCTCAACCACTACAATCAGAGCCGTCTCTGTGCCCTGATGGGGTCTAAACCCAGTTTGCGATGGATGAAAGCAGTCATTTTCTTCCAAAAAGGTGGACAAAATGGAGTTGACATGCTTTTCTGCAATTTTTGCGATCCCTGGGAGTAGCGAGATCGGCCGGTAATTCGCCAAAATTTCACGGTCTGAACCTGATTTCTTAAGCAGTGCTCTCACCATGGCTCGTTTCCATAGGGAGGGGACAGTCCCCGAAGCCAAAGAAAGATTAAGTTCTAAAATCGTGGGCGCAAGTGTATCAAAAACTTGGTTCAGAACGGGGGGGGGGGGGGGCGGGCATATCCCTAGGAGAACCTGATTTTAGTTTATTAAAATGGATTTTAAGGGATTTTATGTCCAAGGGAGGGATGACCTCCAACGGAGTAACAAGTGATTTCAATTTATTTTCCAATGGGAGGTCCTTCAAAGGGGTGCGCTTGGACACACTTATCACGGGAAGCTGCACCTTTCCGTACTGCGCTTGGACACACTTATCACGGGAAGCTGCACCTTTCCGTACTGCGCTTGGACACACTTATCACGGGAAGCTGTACCTTTCCGTACTGCACTTGGACACATTTTTCACGGGAAGCTGCGCCTTTCCGTACTGCGCTTGGACACACTTATCAGGGGAAGATTCATCTTTCCATACTGCGCTGGGACACACTTATCACGGGAAGCTGCACCTTTCCGTACTGCGCTTGGACACACTTATCACGGGAAGCTGCACCTTTCCATACTGCGCTTGGACAGGCTTTTTACTGGAAGCTGTACCTTTCCATACTACGCTTGGACGCACTTTTCATGGGAAGCTGCACCTTTCCGTACTGCGCTTCGACACACTTATCATGGGAAACTTCATGTTTCCATACTGCGCTTGGACACACTTTTTACAGGAAGCTGTACCTTTCCGCACTGCGCTTCGACACACTTATCATGGGAAGCTTCATGTTTCCATACTGCGCTTGGACACACTTTTCACGGGAAGCTGTACCTTTCCGCACTGCGCTTCGACACACTTATCATGGGAAGCTTCATGTTTCCATACTGCGCTTGGACACACTTTTCACGGGAAGCTGTACCTTTCCGCACTGCGCTTGGACACACTGATCACAGGAAGCTGTACCTTTCCGCACTGCGCTTGGACACACTTCGCGGGAAGCTGCACCTTTCCGTACTGCGCTTGGACACACTTCGCGGGAAGCTGTACCTTTCCGTACTGCGCTTGGACACACTTCACGGGAAGCTGTACCTTTCCGTACTGCGCTTGGACACACTTCACGGGAAGCTGTACCTTTCCGTACTGCGCTTGGACACACTTCACGGGAAGCTGTACCTTTCCGCACTGCACTTGGACACACTTCACGGGAAGCTGTACCTTTCCGCACTGCGCTTGGACACACTTCACGGGATGCTGTAGCTTTCCATACTGCACTTGGACACACTGATCACGGGATGCTGTACCTTTCCGCACTGCGCTTGGACACACTTCACGGGAAGCTGCACCTTTCCGTACTGCGCTTGGACACACTTCACGGGAAGCTGTACCTTTCCGCACTGCGTTTGGACACTCTTCACGGGAAGCTGTACCTTTCCGCACTGCTCTTGGACACACTCCACGGGAAGCTGTACCTCTCTGCACTGCTCTTGGACACACTTATCACGGGAAGCTGTACCTTTCCGTACTGCTCTTAGACACACTTATCACAGGAAGCTGTAACTTTCTGTAATGCACTTGGACACACTTGGTACTTGAATCCGTACTTTCCATACTGCGCTTTCATATACTCACAAGAAGTTTTTGTAAACAGTGAACGATCTTCCTAACCTGGGCATTGTCCCATCAGTATTCGCTGGTTTATACTTATTTTAATTAACATTCAGTAGGCATATTTCAAGCAGGAGATCAGGTTGTGTGTTTTTAGTTACCCATCAGGTGTACACTTCCACATATATGTTGAATTTTGTAGTATACAGTTCTCTTTGCCATTAATTTATTCCATCCACAGCCAAGAGTTTAGTGACCCTTTTCTGCTTGTCTGAACTTAATTGCGCCTTAGAGTTGTGGGAGCAAAGATTACTGCAACTGAGGCATTGGTGCTACTAGAGTGTACTGGAAGGTTTATGGCTTGAACTATCTGGTTGCAAATTTTGTAATTAATATTAAAGTCAATATAAACAATGTTGTATCCTTTACATCCATTTGGTCCTACAGGCTCCAATCTCACGCTGATAGGCATATGCTTTTTCTGTGCAATTGAGAAATCTTTAGCTGCGCCTTGGGCTCCATCACAACTGCGGTGGCCTCATTTCAGCTTGGGGTAAAGAGCTGAGTAGAAGTGTGGAAGAAGCCACAGTTGAGGGAGGACGAAGTAGGCCAGGAACGCTGCACCAGTGAGCTGAGCAGGGTGAGTGTTTAAGAGTAGTGATCCCAGGTAGTGTAATGAGCAGGTCAGGTTTGGCCTAGATCAGCATAGGGTAGGTAGTGAGATGTGGTGGAGGCATCGGTGAGGTCGGTGTCATAGTTGGTTGAGGACTGATTTGCCTTGATGTGCTCCCAAACTATTGCAAGTGTAATGGTTCAGTGATTCTTTTTGGTAGTAAGTGGCGCAGAACTACACTCATTTATGGAAGTAGGGACTGGTGTTTATCAGACTTGGACCCTGAGCAAAAGAGAAGTAAGAAAGAGGACGAGAAAAAGGAGAAATTGAGAAAGAAAAAAAAAACCTCAGAGTAGGACATGAACTGTAGATCGGTGCCATGAGGCAGTCTCGAGACTAGACAGCCTTGGTATTTGGTTACCCCAGCACTTGGATGCAGGCTCCTAAGAAAAGATGTGGCCCCTGCACTTTTCTCCTAAAGAATCACTGCCAGGTTTTGGTGCTGTGCTCTGGGTGGTATGCGCTAGTTGCTGGCAGTGTATCTGTTTCCACCTAAAAGGTGATGAGACCTCAAGGAGACCATGTGTGTTCAAGCTGGTTTGCAACATTTGCAGTGAGCTGTGTGGTACAATGGCTGCATGCTCCAGTTTATGCACACTGAGGAGCAACCTGGGTACAACACACTCGAGTGGGCCAGGAGTACCCTTGTTTTGAATAAATCCTGTAATGTTAGCTATGCTGATGAGTCGAGGACTCTATTGATCATGAAAGGCACAACTAAAATGCCCCAAATGTGCGCAAATTACACTGAAACCAAATTCCTGAATTTTATTCGATTCCCACTTCATGTTATCTGATTGATTCCAGAACTTATCATCACAGCTGGCGGTGAGAACATTCCTCCAATCCCAATTGAGGACGCAATAAAGGAGGAGCTTCCGATCATAAGCAACGCAATGCTGATTGGGGACAAGATGAAGTTCCTGTCTATGCTGCTTACGCTGAAGGTAAGTGGAAGTGTTAGCATGCATCTTCCGTGTCTCTTACAGATCATCCAGGCACAGCTCATCGAATGTACGAGTGACATCTTCCAGGAGTAACTGGGCTGAAGCCCAGACTTCTCCTGGCATTCAAACGATCACGTGCATGGTCAAGGCACCACCCTATCTTAGCAGCTGTCCTGGTCAGTTGGTATTCATTCTCCATAGGATCATGATCACGTAACTAGTACCTGAAATCCCTACATTTCATGATGCGGCATCTACAGTCATTGCCTTAATCAATTAAATGGTCCCACTTCAGTTACTTACATTTTGTAACTTCATTTGGTCATCAACCATATGACAATGCCTCTAGAAAGTGGAACTTAAGTCACCTGCCTTTTTTCCAGCTTCTCCATCTGCTTAAGGCTGTTCTCTAGGCAATCTTATAGAAGAGGAGACTTTTACTAGTGAACTTGAGAGCTTGGACCCTAAAAAACCTTTTTCTGATGGATACTACTAACCACAGATCCGGAAAATTCTTTCCACAAGCTCCTGCATTCTCGCAGATGTGGCTCCATGGTGACTGTACCACCCCGGAAATCACTGTGCGGAGCTGCATAGAAGTGCCACCCTTTAAGTCAGATGTTCATTCCTTTCTGCGTCCTTCGAATAAAGTCTGTCAAGGCACAGATTGAGATTGCACGCAGATTACAGACCCAAAAAAGGCCACTTCTCACTTGAAGTCTTCTGATAAGAAAAGTCCCAACACAAGAATAAATTGATGAAGCAGGGCTTATTCGCATCCTGGCACTCAAAGGGGGTGTCAAGGTAAGTCGCACACCTTCACAATCGCTGGAATCTCAGCTGATTCTGCAGCTGGTCCTGCACACCCGCAGGTTCCTGGCCTTTATTGACCCTAGATAGGCCTTCAAAGAAGTAATGTCTCAGATCTTCGGTGCACTTCTGGATGCTTCTGGTGCGCCTTCGGGCCCTAGGGAGCCACAGGGCTGTCTACCACTGGCATGTCTGCTCTAGAGCAGTCTGGCCCCCTAGACCCATATCGGGGCCTGAACCAGCTCCGTTAGTCTGCACCTAGATCCACACCCGTTCTTTCCATTCCAACATCCGATAGAAAATCCGGTCCCAATTCTTTGACCAGAGAGGACGTCTGCCTAATCTCAACCGATATTGCTCTAGGATCGCAGAAGCACAACCATTTGTAATACAACTGGACTCATCAGGGTTTCTAGGGAGGATCCATTCCTGCTTTAGCTTTGGCCCGATGCAAGAGGTGCCAAAGGTTCCACAAAACACTGATGATGGAGCATGGCATGGATTCCGCTCCACTCACTGCACTGGTGATTGAGTATATCTGGACTTGCAGTATGCCAGTAGGCCAGATGCATCCCCTGAAACAGAGCTAGATTCACCACTTGGACTGTCTATTTCGAAAAGTGCCTTGTTTGCTGTGGTGGTTTGAAAGCGACTGAGGGACTAAAATAAGTTGCCTACCATTAGGACAAAATAAATTTGCTGACTGAAATCCTTCAAACAGAGCCCACTTCATCTGGGCCACTGCTTCTGTTTAACAAAGCACTTACAGATACTCTCACAGCGACATGAGCTAAGCCATGTTCATTTCTGCAACTCATTCCACCCATGGTTTGACAACATAGATCTGCCTCTGAGCCAGACTTTCTTACAAAACATCCAACACCTGAGAGGCAGATCCTCCAGGCCTCAACACGTAAGGTCAACCTTTCCAGGCAATGCCCCAGCGAAGGAATCAAAAAGAATTGATGCCTTTTTGAAGAGGCTGTTCTCTTCAGACAGTTAGCTCTTAGATCTATTAATACAGTTTGCTTACTATGTTGGTACAGGCCTTCTTGAGACGTGGCCAGTGATCATTTTGCTTGTGGTCCCAGAGCATCTCAAGGCCTTGTTAGACCAGAATTATTCGTGGCAGCCAGGGTGCTGTGTTTTACATGCTCTGGCCTGAACATGACAATGTAGGGACAGGGCTATTCACACTAGCTTCGTACTTAGAAGAGGGGCCTGGATGTGGTCACCTGGAATTTCTGGTGACTTGCCAGCATTTTTCATGCGTATGCCCTTTGATTCCTCCAGGCTAATAGAGAAGGCGGATTTGACACTGGAATGGTTCAAAGATGGCCACTGTATGATCCATTGGCTTATCCATGCCACCGAAACAATTTTCCCACCAATTCAGAAAATTCAGAGGCTAGTCCTTGAGCTAGCTTGCAGACGACAACACTCACAGCCTGTTGTACAGCAGCGGATCCACTCTTTGAAAGAATGTAAGCGTGGCACTGGCAGGATCTGTGTAACTTAGCAGGGAAAACATTAGTCCAGCTTCTCTCCTGTTGCTGCTGCTCCCAAGCCACATCTGTATGACCGCAGTGGCCCATGACAGGCCCATCTCCTCACCAGCTGGAGATTGATCACATCAGACAAACGGGTCTTAAATCCTCACAAAAGGCTATGCTGTAGCTTTTACTTTAGCTCTACCTCATCTTACCCCACACCAAAACACGTTTGGAAAGAACAGTTACGGATCCTGATGCAGGAGGCTAATATTTTACTCTCCAAGGGTTCCTTCAAGTGGGAACTGGATTTGGAGATGGGGATGGGCTGTTACTCCCACATCTAACATCCTGAAGAAGGAATGAGGCCTCAGGCCTATTCCAAACCTTTGTCCATTTAAATCCTTTTTGGGGAAAGGACCAATTTAAAATGCTCACGTTTGCCCAGATTTTTTCAATTCTGGAACCAGTAGATTGGATGATGTCCTAGGATTTCCAGGAAGTAACCTTTTTTTGGATTCATTATCAGGGAGTCAAAGTCACACCTGCTGATCCTCACACAACTGTTTCGTCATTGGTGAAGGGGGTGCCTGTTCTAGACATCTGCATATGTTCATGTAACACCACTGCCTTGGCAGCCAGGTCCAGTGTGCAAGTCTCTTTGCCCACTCAGTTCTGTAGAACGTTTTCATCCGTGTTCTCCCCCAGACCACGTACCTATAGGAGGTACTGCTATGGTATCTGGTCTAAAGGTGAGGAATCTGCTGCTAGATGTATTCATCGAAGAGCAAGTTATTTCCTTCTACAATGCTGTTTCTTGCGAATACTTGAACCGGAGATTCCTCACTGCCTGCCCACCTCCCCATTCTGCGAAGTGGCCTCTTTAAAACTAGGCCTGGGCGGTAAATTCCGTTCCGCTCGCGGAATTTGGGTAATTTCGCGTTCCGCGGAGAACGCGGAATTGCCAAATTCCGCGGCTTCGCGGAATTTTTTGCTTGTTTGCGCTTTCAAAGTGCGTGTTCGCGAGATATTTCCCCCGAGCACGCAAACCGCGTTCGCGAACAGGAAAAAAAGCATCGCAAACGGGCGGAACAAGCAATTCCGTGTGTTTGCTGAACTTTTGCGTGCTCGCGGAGATTTTTTACCGTTTCGCGGAGCTTTGCGTAGCGCAACTATGCAAATTCCGCCCACCCCTATTTAAAACCTAAAAAGGTCCCAAGTTTGAAATTCAGCACACTGTCTCGGACAACTTGTTTTGAGGGCGTAGAAGGAGAAAGTTACAAGAAACCGTCAGCCTGCAGGCATGGCGCTTATATGCTCCATCACTTCCAGGGCAGTCCTGTCAGTGGTGAGCCACACGGCACCACCTACTGGCGAGCAGGAGCATTGCTTGCTGATGCCCTGGGACACTCTAAAGGTGAGGAAAGACCTTTACCAGCTTGGCTAATCCCGTATTCATAGTAAATGTATGGAACTATCTCTGGAGTGGTTCTTTGTTTTTGAATTGTGAAGCTCTAGAGCGTCACTTCTGTGTTCACTATCTTCGTCCTCCCTTTAGAGACGTTGTCTGGTCTTAGCCTCTCATACGCTAATCCGTTAAGCCTGTAGCTTTGCGTAACCTAGACTTTTTTGTCCTGAAAGACTGAATCTTTCACCCAAAGATCTTTGTGGTTTTCTACAAGGACATAGTTCTTCTTCGGTAGATGTGGGTTGAAAGTCAATTATACCATCCCTTTTTTTAACTAACTTTTTCAGTTTGAAGTATTAGCCTGTTCTTGACGTCTTAAGAACTATTTTTTTACATAGTAGTACATATTGAACATATGCCGCGTCTAAAATCTGGATGCGAGAGCTCATTCTAGAATTGCAATGCTTGGGGTACTGAACATACTGCAGTGTTTGTGCAGGTGAAGGGATTGCTGTTTCTTCATATTGAATAAATGTTATATGTTTATATTGTGCTTTATAGCTCATTGTAATAATAAAGTTGGTATTACCTAATTAATTTACTGACCTTGAAAAGATGAAAGGGTGAATTTGCCTTGCTATTTTACAAATTGGTGAATTTCAAATTGATGTGTTTTTGAGTGGCTATCGGTTAACTCGTTGAGCTATCTTGACAGACAGCGAGTAGGCAGGCGCTTCTAAGAGGCAGCGCATGAACAGCACAACTTTTGCGTGTCTTTCTGTGCGAACATTGGCCTGTGATTACTAGAGTAATATAGGGCCTTGGCGGACTGGTTACTCTGTCAAAACGGTGACGTATGTCCCGTCCGCTGAAATATAATTCCATTATATGCTATGGGATTTATATTTCGGCGGACGGGATATCCGTCACCATTGTGATGGAGTGACCCGTCCGTCAAGATCTAAATCAGGCCCATAGTGTCTTTTGTTGCACTATAGAATGAACCAGGCTGGCGTCTTACCTGTCCTAAATGCTGTTTGTCTCCGCCAGTGTAAGGTGGATGCTGACACAGGAGAGCCCAACGACGAGCTGACCTCCGAGGCTGTCGAGTTCTGCCAACGGCTGGGAAGCGGTGCTACCCGGGTGTCAGAGGTGGTGAGCTCCAGGGACCCCGCCATCTATGCAGCCATACAGGAAGGGGTCGATCGGGTGAACCGGCGGGCGACTTCCAATGCACAGAGGGTGCAGAAATGGAACATCCTCGGCAAGGACTTCTCATTGTTCGGAGGGGAGTTAGGTGAGTGCCCGGGACTGTATGAGGTGGGAAGGGTGGTAGAGTCACACGTGTGCCCCAGACCTGCAGCCTCTCCTGGAAGACTGATATCTTAAGGGTCAGGGCCTTCTCTGCCAGGATGAATGTTTACGCGACAGAGAACCGTTCATACAGCAGCAATTTACAGACCTCTGGTCTCGGTGGCATAAGATGCTGCCATGGCTACTGCATGACCTTCAGGTGGCAGAAGATGCTGCTGTGGCCACTGCATTACCTTTAGGTGGCATAAGATGCCTCCATGGCTACTGCATGACCTGAAGGTGACCGAAGATGCTGCCGTGGCGCTGCGCGACCTTCAGTTGGCATAAGATGCCTCAATGGCTACGGTGTGACCTTCTGGTGGCATAAGATGCCGCCATGGCTGCTGCGTGACCTTCAGGTGGCATAAGATGCCGCAGTGGCAGCAGGCCCATAGCCAAATGTACATTTTTAGGGGGGCATGGCCCTCACCTATGGTCACACATTAAAGCTGTGCTCTATAGGTGTATTATTATTTCTCAAATACTGGTTGTCCTACTGAATATAGACCCCCACAACCCCACAATCTCACGGTGCAAGAAGATGAAGGACAGAATATTGAAAGGTAAGTGCATATATAGGAAGTATAGATTTACTATATATATATATATATATGTCAATATTTTGGATACAATATTCTGTCCTTTGTATTCTGGTTTTGATAGTCCGGTGCGCACCATGTGATTCTGTGTGAAAGAATACGTGGATTTTTTAAAGGTACATATCAAAGCACATTTAGTCACCTTTCCATAGTCCAACTAATTCCTATCAATTAGATGGTATTTAAAGTGGAAGGGTGTAAAGTCGGACTAGCAACTTAGTGTATTTTCTAAACTGTTCAAGCTTTGTCCAATGCAAAACTTATCAAGTTATTGTTTTTTTTTAATCAGCTGACCTCAGTTCAGAGCCAACCCTCCCACACCTCTTACCTTAGGCCGTGGATATGCAGTCTCCACACTCAATTTTTGTTTGCTGGAGGATGTTCTACCTGGGACATTCTGCATCAGGAAATCATCTCACCTGGAAGGCCCGAAAGGCTAAACCTTACCTCATGTAAATTTAGGAAACTTCATCTGCTTTATAAAGTGTGGTGTTTCCTAATTCCAATCAACTTCGTAAGTGAATTTTTAATTCAACTCGCCACTAATTTAAAACATTATAGAGAGCTTGGAGCGTATCCATGAAGAACATTTAGGGAAATTAGTGGCAAACTGTTTTAAACATTTTACGGCTGCAACAGTGGTGAAAGCTAGATACCCTGATTATGGTTTCCAAAATATTTGGTCCAAGGGAATGGATCCTCAGCGTAATGACCCTGGCAGGGTTTCGAGTTACTAAACCCTTTTCGAAAGATAAATATTCTGTTACATCAGCCCTCTGTGACATTGCAGGATTTATCAAATCATTTCAGGTTCACAGTACTGCTGGTTGGGATACTTGCAGCCCTCTGTAGCAAGCAGATCAACCTAACAAAATATCTGGCTCCTGCAAACAAAATAAAGATCTTTAGAGCAGCAGTTCTCACTAGGCTACATTTCACAGCAGGCCAGTGTAGGCTGAAACAATGTCAATCAAATGTAAGTTGCACCTGACTTGTGCTGACTCTGCCCAGCTTAATAGGCTGATCAAAGCACTATGCCATTTTGGAATATGGGGTTTCATGATTGGACTCTACTTCGAATGGCTGGTAAGTTTAAGTGGTGACAGCCTCATATGTATCCTGAATAGGAAAGATCATGAAAGTTGCTGGCTTAAGAACAGCATGACTCAATGCAGTTTATAGTTGTGCAATCTTTTCACTCAGCAAATTGCTGTTATATATAAACTTCCAGAACCTTCTCTTTCAAAGCTGGCACCAGGTATAAGTAATGACCACATCTTCAGTAGACTTTTGGACCTGTGGAAGACTCGTTAGGACTTCTGTGCTGTTATGCAGGAATGACTGCCACTCTGCTGCCCTGCTGCCTGCTACCCTGCTGCCTGAGATAAAGGACTAGACCTGCATCTTAATTCCAGGGCCACCAGATTGACTCCAAGGGCTAATTGGATGGCCTCCTGTTCAGAGCCTCAGGGACAGAAAAGGCTCCAACCATCTTGAACCCTGCACCTAGACTCTTCTTGTTGTGAGCCTTGCCCCCCCCCCAAGAGGTGCCACCCCAGTCCTGGACCATTAGAAGTGGGCCTGAAGGTGCTCTGCCAGCCCAGCTGTGGTCCTGTAAGCAGAATCGATGCAGTGCGACGAATCTACTCGCAGCTGCATTGGCACCACTGCAGTGCGATTCATCCCCAACGCCGGACTCAACATCGCAGCCCGCAGTCTTTTCGGAGGCACTGCTATGCAATGCGGCCTCGATGCAGGACATCTAATTGCAAGTACCTCGTCAACAGCATCCTCAATGACGATGCAGGAATACACATCACAGCTCAGCAGCTCCCTCAGAACCACTGCTGCGCGACGCCTCCTTGACGATCGTTCTCGCAAACCAGAATTAAAGGTTCTTTGTTCAGAGGGCCCAACTGGGTCCCTGTATCTGGCCCACGGTCCGTCGCGGTTGACCTCAACTCATGACTTTGCCCCGGTCCAGCACAACCAGATAACCACAGTGGCGCTTTGTGTTATCTGAAAGAGACACGTTAGTGACAGATTCCTTACCTTAGAATATCCCCAGGCATCAGGCTGGATCCGGAAAGTTTTTGCGTAGCAGTACCCTTGCGCGTCGGTAGGCGGCGTCGTGCGGCTCCGCGTCCGTCGTGATCGCCGGGATGACGTCGCGGGCAGTACTTAGGCGCCGCCCCTGCGCGCTGACGTCAGTTCTTCTTTTTCCGCGCCAGCAAGCGCAGATCCGGGAAGAGCAGTGCCCTAGTCATTTTTTGACTAACTTTTTTGGTGAATTTTTCACTGTTTTCTTCGAATCGACTTCAAGGTGTCGTAGGGATGCCCGGTTTTAAACGTTGCGGCGCCTGTGCTCGGATGATGTCCATCACAGACCCGCATCGGGAGTGTCTCTTCTGCCGAGGCCACGACACGGAGTCGTGTTCCGACTGCCGGGCCCTCAACCCGAAAGCTTTGCGAGAGCGGTCTCGAAAGCTCCTGGAGGCCCGGCATTCGGCTCCGCGCCAAGCCCCGGTCGCGTGAGAGGTCAAGGGGTCGGTCGCGGAGTCCTCACCGGTCGTCGGCATCGAAGTCTTCGTCGTCCGGTAAGTCCAAGCACAAAAACTCCAAAAAGCATCGTCGCTCTAGGACTTCGCCTCGCGACTCGGCTGAGGCCCCTCCCGGCACCGTCCCCGCGGCCCCTGACATGCCTGTGGAGTCGCCCCCTCAATACCCGTCCTTCCCGGGTTCGGGGGCGGATCCGGCCCAAATACAGGAATTCCTGTCGGCCATGGCCCGCCTCTTCGGGCCTCAAGGTCCCTCCGGTGCGCCTTCGGGCCCCGCGGGCCCTGATAGGGTTGCTCCGGCGTCGCCGACGGCTCCGGCCCCGGCGTCGCCAGTGCCTCCAGCCTCGATCCCGGCTCCGGCCTCGATCCCGGCTCCGCAACCCCCATCGACGCTGGTCGACCTAACCACGCCGATGTCTCCGGTGCCGTTCTCGACGCCGCCTGGGGCTCCGGGCGTCGTCGTCCCCCAGTTCCTTCCGGCTCCGGACATGGACCCGGACCGACGTCGCTCGACGCCGGTTCCGGCGCCGATGGGACCTTGGGTCCCAAATGTCCCTCCTCCTCCTTATTTTGAACCAGAGGAGGACCAGGAGGACTGGGAGGGGTCTGATGACCCTCTGGCACAACAGTGTCAGTACGATGAGGACTGGACAGAGGGTCTAGGGGATGCCAGTGGTCTAGATACTTCCCCTGACACTGGCATGCTGTCTCCTCCCGTGGCTACGGAGGAGGGAGCCAATTTTGCTACGGTGTTGCGTAGGGCGGCTGGGGCCTTACATCTCCAACTCCCTACTGTGGCGGTCAAGACTAATCTCTTGACAGAGGTGCTTCAGCCGGCAGCCTCCTCTACGGAGACTGTGCTGCCGTTTAACGATGCCCTCACTGACGTTCTTTTGGGCGCCTGGTCCAAGCCAACACAGGGGCTCCTGTGGATAGGAACGTGTCCCGACGCCATCGCCCAGCTCCGGGCGACCCCCTGTTTCTCTCTGTCCACCCCACTCCTGAGAGCTTGGTTGTCCAAGCCTCCGCTTCCCAAACCGCCTTCCCTACCGCCCCTCCGGATAGGGAATCCAAACGCCTGGATCAATTTGGGAAGAAGGGTTTTTCTTCCTCCAGTGCTGGCTTGCGGTCCATCAACACCGCTTGTCTTTTGGGCCGATATACCCACTCCTTGTGGGATTCGGTGGCAACTGTTTTGCCCCAGTGTTCTGAGGAGGTCCAGACACTGCTTTCCCGCGCCATTGCGGAAGGAAGGGATGCGGCCAAATACACAATACGATGTGGCCTTGATACCGCCGACTCGCTGGGCAGGTCTATTGCAACGACGGTGGCGCTGCGACGCCACGCCTGGCTGAGAACCACTGGTTTTTCAGGGGATGTCCAGAATACTCTCATGGACATGCCCTTTGATGGAGTCGGTCTTTTTGGGTCCAAAGCAGACCATGCGTTGGAGCGCTTTAAGGACTCACGGGCTACTGCCAAGTCCCTGGGCCTTTCTGCTACACGCCCTCCGCTGACTTCTGCTTTTCGCCCCTATCGTGGCCACGGAAGGGGCGCCCCGTCACGTCAGCAGCCCAGCCACCGGCCCGCGCAGCAGGCGTCTTCGCGTGGCTGAGGACGTGGATTCCGCCGTGGCGGTTCGGGCAACCAGCGTGCGGGTCAGGCCACCACCTCCAACCCGTCCGCGGCCTCCAAGCCCTCCTAGTCCCTCCTTTCAGGTGCACAGCACGCCAGTAGGGGGCAGGGTCCGCCATCACCTTCACCACTGGCGTCCCATCACCTCGGACAGGTGGGTCTTGGACATTGTCCGAACGGGCTACTCCCTCCCCTTCGAGACTACCCCCCCAGCCATGCCACCTCAATTCCACCGCATGTCAGGGGATCACTTGGTACTTCTGCAGAAGGAAGTCACGGCCCTCTTGGCCAAGAGGGCCATCGAGCGTGTTCCGACCCCAGAAGTCGGGCGTGGTTGCTACTCCCACTACTTTCTGGTGCCCAAAAGGACAAGGAGGACATGCGTCCTATCTTGGACCTCCGGAACGTCAATCGCTTCCTCCGGAAGGAGAAGTTCAAGATGCTCACCCTAGCTCAGGTCTTGACTGCCCTCGACCCTGGAGACTGGTTGGTAGCGTTGGACTTGCAGGACGCCTATTTCCACATCCCCGTCCTGCCGGCCCACCGGCATTACCTTCGGTTCACGGTAGGCCTCGAGCATTTTCAGTTCACCGTGCTCCCCTTTGGCCTTACCAGTGCCCCTCGGGTATTCACGAAAGTGATGGCGGTGGTCGCAGCTCCTCTGCGCCGGGCAGGGGTTTCAGTCTTCCCCTACCTCGACGACTGGCTGCTGAAGGCGGGCTCGTCCCAGGCAGTCGTCTCCCACCTCCAGACTACGGCCGAACTCCTGCACTCGCTGGGGTTCTCCATCAATGTGCCAAAGTCTCATCTGATTCCTTCTCCAAAGCTCCTTTTCATCGGAGCAGTTCTGGACACGATGCAGTTTCGGGCCTATCCTCCCGAACGGCGAGTCCGGGATATTCAGGCTATGATTCCGATCTTTCAGCCTTTATCCTGGGTTTCGGTACGGATGACCCTGAGGCTGCTGGGCCTCATGGCCTCCTGCCTCCTGCCTCCTGCCTCCTGCATCCTGCTGGTCAATCATGCCAGATGGCATATGCGGGCTCTGCAGTGGGACCTGAAGTTCCAGTGGGCGCAGCACCAGGGCAACCTGTCCGATCACGTCCAGATCTCGGAGGGGACTGCAAAACAGTTGCAGTGGTGGCTCTCGAACCGGCAATGGGTCATGGGCAGATTCCTCTCCCTTCCCCAGCCAGAGCACACAGTTGTGACGGACGCGTCCCTTCTGGGATGGGGCGGTCACATGGGAGAGACGGAGATCAGAGGCCTCTGGTCTCCGGCGGAGTCCCGGCTCCATATCAACATTCTGGAGCTCCGGGCGATCCGACTTGCACTCAAGGCATTCCTTCCCTCTGTCAAAGGGAAGGTAGTGCAGGTGTTCACAGACAACACCACCGCCATGTGGTACTGCAACAAACAAGGCGGGGTGGGGTCGTGGACCCTTTGTCAGGAGGCTCTGCGCCTCTGGACATGGCTGGAACATCAGGGCATGTTCCTGATGGTTCAACACCTGGCAGGTTCCCTGAACGCCAGGGCGGACGAACTCAGCCGCAGGTGCATGATGGATCACGAATGGCGTCTTCACTCGGAAGTGGCGCAAGGACTCTTTCTACAGTGGGGAGAGCCTTGGTTAGATCTATTCGCCACCGAAGAGAACGCGCAATGTCATCAGTTCTGCGCGTTGGAATTTCCAAGGTGGCACTCGCTCGGCGACGCTTTTCGTCACGAGTGGAGTTGCGGTCTATTGTACGCCTTTCCGCCTATACCACTTCTACCCAGAGTGTTGAAGAAGATTCGGCACGACCGGGCCCAAGTCATTCTTGTGGCTCCGGACTGGGCTCGAAGAGTTTGGTATCCCGAGCTACTCAATATGAGCGTAGATCCCCCGATCCGTCTGCCTCTTCGGGAGGATCTTCTGTCGCAGCAGCAGGGGACGGTCCTCCACCCGAACCTGTCCAGTCTACACCTGCTTGCGTGGAGATTGAGCGGCGGCAGTTGATTCCTTTCGACTTGCCTCCCGAAGTTTGTGATGTGATTCTGGCAGCCAGGCGTCCCTCCACTAAGGTGGTATACGCCTGCAGGTGGAACAAATTTGTGGCATGGTGCACAGCAAAGGCTGTGAATCCCCTTTCTGCCCATCTTTCTGAGGTCCTTCTGTTCCTTCTTTCTCTGGCCCAACAGGGTTCTGCCCTGGGTACCATCAAGGGTTATCTTTGTGCTATCTCGGCCTTCCTCAGGCTCCCTGATCAGCCCTCCCTTTTCAAGTCCCCTGTTGTTAACAGGTTCTTAAAAGGCATTACTCACCTCTTCCAGAGAGGAAGAGAGGCTCCACCGTCTGGACCCAAAACGTGCGCTCTCCTTCTATATCGACCGCACAAAACACTTCCGGGTGGATGACCAGCTCTTTGTTGGCTACGTGGGCGCCAAAAAAGGTCGGGCGGTGCACAAGAGGACCATCTCCCGCTGGGTTACCTTGTGCATCAAGACCTGCTATTCTTTGGCTAAGAAAGAGCCCCCTGTTGGGCTGCGTGCCCATTCCACCAGGGCAACGGCTGCTACCACGGCCTTGGGCCGCGGTGTTCCGCTGCCGGTTATCTGTCAGGCAGCTACGTGGGCCTCGCTGCACACGTTTACAAAGCATTACTGCCTTGACAGTCGGGTCCGGAGGGACGGCTTCTTTGGCCGTTCTGTCCTCCAGGACTTCCTTGTCTGATCTTTGTTCGCAGACCTACCACCGGGGTTGGTATTGCTGGGGTATCTATTCTAAGGTAAGGAATCTGTCACTAACGTCTTTCAGATGCACAAGTTACTAACTTGTGTAACGATATATCTGTAAGAGACAGTAGTTAGTGACAGATTCCTTACTGCCCCACCCATCCTCCCCGTTCTGCGAACTGATTTCTAGGGTTAAGGACATCCCTTTCAGGGCCCTAGTATTTTTCAGACACCTATGTCAGCTTCTTGCATGGCTCTGCGTTCCTGGCGCGGAAAGTCGTGTACAGAACTGACGTCAGCGCGCAGGGCGGCGCCTAAGTACTGCCCGCGACGTCATCCCGGCGATCACGACGACGGACGCGGAGCCGCACGACGCCGCCTACCGACGCGCAAGGGTACTGCTACGCAAAAACTTTCCGGATCCAGCCTGACGCCTGGGGATATTCTAAGGTAAGGAATCTGTCACGAACTACTGTCTCTTACAGATATATCGTTACACAAGTTAGTAACTTGTGCTTTAGGCACTGTTTTTACCTAAATCTTTAAAATTGCATATCTTCGGTTCTACTGATTAGATTGTTGTTGGTGTCACATAATTGATTAGATTTTACTCTGTCTAAATTGGTGTGGGGTTTTCGATGTGATGTGTTTTCACTTTATTACTGTTTGATGTACTGCATAAAGACTTTACACATTGCCTCCAAGGTAAGCTTGCCTGCTTTGTGTCAAGCTACCAGAGAGTTAAGCCCAGGCTAATGTGGGTTTGCTGCTTCACTAGGGTCTCACCCCCTCAACCAGTAACACAATTTCCACCTAAAGGTGTGAATGGAGTTCAGCTAATGCCCACTGAGCTCATGGCTTTCAGCTGTGACCGTGAACTAATGTTGGTATCACCTTTCATATCAGCTTCTCCAACACAAGTGTGGCGTTCCCTCAGGGATCCATCATATCATAATATTCAACCTCTAGATAACTCCCTTACCAAACCAGACTACTTCATTCAACCCCACCTGTTACAATTATGTAGATGACACCCAAATTATTTTTTTAAATAGATGGTCTGGGAGACCTCTACAATTAAAAACGTGACTACCTTCGGGCCATAAACACATGGATGATAAATAACCATCTAAAGCTAAATATCGCAAAGACAGAGCTTATGACCTGACAAAAACTGACAAATACCAGCCGGCCGCCAACATGAGCCCCCTCCAACAAACTCAAGAGAAGTCCGAAACCTTGGGGTAACCATGGATTTAGACCTATATTTGATACCACATTTAACAAAGGAAAAACAAGTGCCATCTACACTATAAAATTGCTATGTGGCATCCTCCCATACCTTGGATCATTTCCAAGCTTGACTATGCCAACAGTCTATACCTTGGCGGACCTGAATTGATCATAAGCAAAATACAACTCATCCAAAATGCTGCTGGAAGACTCCTTCTCTACCTGTGCCCAAGAGAACACATGACTTTAGTCTTGTAATCACTCCACAGGCAAACCTATACCTAGAGGAGCAATGTTCGAGGCACTTTACATTGTTCACAGAACCTCCAAGGAGAAGGTCTGCTATACTTACAAGCTAATTTCAAGCAATACAAACAAAATGGTACACTGCTCCAGGCTAGCACCACTTATCATACCACCTTCCCATTAGAAATCCGTAGGATGCACTACTTTCTCAGTACAAGCCGCCAAGCTCAAACTCCCTACCAGCCAGCGTTCGAAGCATCCAGCAGCATATAAACTTCAGAAGACAGTTGAAAACATGGCTATTTCTTAAAAACCACACATCCTGGCAACAGAACCTGGAAAGACAGATGCAGACTCGAGCTCAGTGTTTAGCTCACAATCCACAGTTTGAAAACAACCCAACCAGCAAACTACTTGTGATAATATGGTAAGTTAAGCAGGGTTGACTTATGCTTCGCTGGGGTATTATGTACTTATGTAAGTTCATGCATAGCATTAATGTGGGCCACAAATATTAATACCATAACACTCAGCTGTCGGCACTCGACTGTAACTTGCACCTCTTACATTCACATGACCTATCTGTTACGAGGGTTGTCCATCACCAGTACTGTGTATCCAATAAGCTAGCCATCACCAAATGAACAGGCATGGAATAACTGGAGAGCTGTGGCCACACTGCTAGTCATTCTGAGGCCTTTAATCTAGTGCGTGACTGAAGGTCCCAAATATCTATACACTATGGCCGCTACTTCACGTCTCACAATGACTTTCAGAAATGAGAAGATGGTAACAATGCCCAGCAGATCTCTCCACTTCTGTCTCCCTCCAGTAATGCCACCGCTGCCCGATACCTTTATCCAAAATTTCTGATTGGACAACCCAGTGCAGTAACCAGCAAAGCAGACTATATCATAAGAAGCACCATAAAGGCACCTGCTGACCTATTCAAAGTTGCCGGTGTACTGAAAAACCATAAACTGCGCAACAGCACATCTACCACACTGCTACATGATGCATCTCATAACTCGATAACCGCACAGTAGTGCTCATCACGCACGACGTGTAAACACTTCCCACATAGGTTCACAAAACAAAGATAACACCTTGCCAAACTCACACCACCCTATATGGCATAGTTTACCCAGTATTGGGGTATCTTTCATAGATTCACATGCCTGAATCATTCCCCGTCGCCGAGGCGGGAGTCCCACGGTAAATACAAAAGTAGTGCCAAAAGCAAATAACAGTAGTAGGCTAAAAGAAAAAAGCCTAAGGCCTAAATCTTAGTAGCCTATCTACATCATTATAGTAAAAAGAACCAAAAGTTGGTTCCAACCAATCGGCTACCAGCACCCTCTAGAACCTTCCCAGCAGAGGCAGTTCTCCTCAGATTTTCACCGCACGTCGTGTGGAAGGGAGTCCCTGAGTGCCACTCAGTTCTTCTACTTTTTCTTCAGAATGTCTGACAGGAAAGCTCTTTTCAAACCCTGCAGGACCTGTTATAAAAAGAGGGTCCATGTGGATGACCAACATAAGGACTGCATTTATTGCCTTTATCCCAAGCATGAGGCAAAAAATTGCAAGATTTGCCGTACCTTCCCTACCAAGACCCTTAGGGATAGAGAGGCAAGAGTGCTCTTGTGGCTCAAATCTTCTTCGGCTATAGAGGATGACAGAGCTTCTACTTCCAGCAAAAGAGCCAGATCCCATGACCGCTCTTCAAGTGAGGGAAGAAAACACCTTAAATCTTCCCATGATGATTCTGACCCCTGGCGCCGATTTCAGCCCAAACGGGAGCACCTTGAACTGATAGTGGGCACCAGCCACTGTAAAGCGAAGATATTTGCAATGTTTGGGGTGGATAGGTATGTGGAAATATGCGTCTTCCATATCCAGAGAAGCCATAAAATCTCCTTAGTTTAAACAACTTAAAATCTCGGCAAGTGTGACCATTCGGAAACTTTGTTTCTTGAGGAATTTGTTTAGCTTGCGGAGGTCTAGAATTGGTCGCCATTCCCCTGACTTCTTTTTGATCAGGAAGAAACGAGAATAGAAACCTGTTCCTTTCTGAGATGATGGAACCTTCTCTATGGCATTCTTGAGGAGCATCGTTAAGGCTTCCTTGAATAATAAGTGAAGACGAGGGGGACCCCTGGGCGGAGTAGTAGGTGGCTGTTTGATGAATTCGAGGGTGTGGCCGCAGGTTACTAGGTCTAGAACCCATCAATCTGACGTAATTTCCTGCCACCTGTGAACAAAAGCTGAAATCTTCGCGCCCACGGGTAAGGAGGGTATTATGGCTGTGGTTCTTTTTACTATAATGATGTAGATAGGCTACTAAGATTTAGGCCTTAGGCTTTTTTCTTTTAGCCTACTACTGTTATTTGCTTTTGGCACTACTTTTGTATTTACCGTGGGACTCCCGCCTCGGCGACGGGGAATGATTCAGGCATGTGAATCTATGAAAGATACCAATACTGGATAACTGTAGTTACAGGTAAGTAACTTGTTTTCTTGCTGCCCATTTAGGTGAGCACTTCAGTGCCAAACATAAAGGTAGTAAGCGCTATACAACTGTGCAAATCAATATCATTTGTGCATCACCAAGCTTTGTTTTGATCTTATTTAAATGTTTTTTTCCAGCAAACCTCAGAATTATAAAGCAAAATGTGCCTCATTTGTGCTTTTATAACTGCTATCTGTTGAAATAGTTGTACAGTTCACTTACAGATATTTACATTTTTTGAATTCGAAACAAATTGACCTACTATACTGTATTTCTTTTTGCACTCCCTGTACACCAGGCCAATGGAATTATGTGATTTCACAGCTGCGGCGTTTTACACATAATTAGAAATTTGCTGCATTTGCCACATAATCCATCATCTGCTGCACAATCGACTGATTTAAAAAAAAAAAAATTGTTTCTAGCTCAAACAGATAAAAAATTACTAAAAACGTTTTGTGTTGCCACACTGTGGAAGGTCCTTCGCAAAGATTGACTGGCCACCTTTAAGTTAGTTTTAGCTGTATTTAGAAGTGGATCTGGTGCTAATGAAGTGAAACCTTTTCTGTGCCGTGTCGTGACAGCACTAACTTGTAAAAATAATGAAGTGATTTTATCACTTAATGCGCCACAGTAAGCCGCACACTTTGTGTTTTCTTGCCACATTATTTAGTCAACATTGCTGCTAGATTTAGGCCTCACCTGTCGGATAATTCCAGTGGCACTGTCTGTACTTCAGTGAGATTGTCAGAGAGTTCACTTTACAAAATCCTCTCACTTTGCAGTCAAAGAAAGAAAAGTCTCCACCCAATTTGTCAGAAGACCTAGGATGGCATTTAACCTGTCTTGGAACACGCAGCAAATCTAACAAGATATCATCAAAATTTAAAGGCATTTTTATTGCTTATTCACCTATGGAACTCGCACACCTTTAAATACTGTCCCAGCTGCGTCGGTCATTTAGGGGGACCAAAGTTGAATATAGGCTGGCCCGGCCTCAAATACCCCCCTGTGGCTACGGCCCTGCAGGCGTGGCCACTGCGTAACCCTCAGGTGGCATAAGATGCCGCCATGGCTACTGCGTGACCTCCAGGTGGCATAAGATGCCATTGTGGCCACTGTGTGACCTTCAGGTGGCACAGTATGCCACTGTGGCTACAGCATGATCTTCAGGTGGCATAAGTGCTACCGTTGCTACTGCTCTACCTTCTGGTAGCATGAGATGCCTCCATGGCCACTGCGTAACCTTCAGGTGGCATAAGATGCCGCGGTGGCCACTGCATAACCTTCAGGTTGCATAAGATGCCGCCATGGCGACTGCATGACCTTCAGGCGGCATACGAGGCGGTTGTGGCCACTGTGTGACCTTCAGATGGCATAGGTTGCCACTGTGGCCACTGCGTGACCTTCAGATGGCATAGTATGCCACCATGGCTACTGCGTGACCTTCAGGTGGCATAAGATGCCGCAGTGGCTACTGTGTAACCTTCAGGTGGGATAAGATGCCAGCATGGCCTCTGCGTGACCTTCAGATGGCGTAGGATGCCACCATGGCTACTGTGGCTACTGCGTGACCTTTCGGTGGCAATGGATGCCGCCGTGGCTAATGCGTGACCTTCAGGTGGCATAAGATGCCGCAGTGGCTAATGTGTAACCTTCAGATGGGATAAGATGCTTCCATGGCCACTATGTAACCTTAAGGTGGCATAAGATGATGCGTGGCCACTGCATGACTTTTAGGCAGCATAAGATGCCACCATGGCCACTCGACTTGCAAGGTGAGGCTGTAGGGAGCGGAGAGCAGCACAAATGCAGCTAAATCTGTAGACTGTGGAATCTCCAGGGGAGCGGACGGTGCCCCGTATGGGGCACATCTAATAACCTCAGTCTGGCACTGCTGCTGTTGTAAGTTAAACGTCTTTAGTTTCATCTGCCTGTCGACTCGACACTTGTGGCCTATTTAGTGACAATAGAATATATACAATAAATGTACTTGATTTTCTTAAAAGGTTAAAAAAGGAATTAGATTTTATTCTCTGAGAGATTACTTTTGGGGATTTATGGAGTGACTTCCTTCTCGGAACTTCGACCACGCCTGGAAGTTGTACGTGAGTTTGAGATTGCAGGATTTAGCTTTGGGTACATGCACTCAGCACATAATCCTCACCCTGGGAGCAGTCTCCTTGTCAACATCTCTTCCACTGGTGTTGAAGATCTCAGGAGTGGTGTTGATGCAAATAGAAATGCTGCTAGTGCCAGAGGTCAGCCCAGGGGCCTGCACAAGACGACTAGCTCTCACCCAGGCAGAGAGCAGCTGCCTGGCTAATAGGCAACCCCCCTCGGCTGTACTTGTTGGGCAGGTGCTAGCCCAAATTCCTAAGAGTTAAGGGAACCATGGCCCAGTTTCTGGCTAGCATGTCTTTCGTAGATGTTCGTGGTGGCTGTAATTTAGTCCACCAAGGTCACTTACAGTGATGAGAAATATAGAAAGCTGGCTGCTCCAGTAGGGTAAGTGGTCCTTAAATAGTGGTTTAAGTGATGTGTGCAACTCCTCAGTAGCCTCCCAAATAACAAACAAGCAGGCGAGTCCAGAATGAGGCAGTGTCGGTAATGGTTAAGTCACTTAACTGTAAATTTAGTCCTTTAGAAGCTGTTGTAGGATCCGTCCTTTCTCCCAAAGAGGGTATCCATACAGCTGAGGCTGGTTGAGAAAACAAGTGCTAGCTCCTACTGTAGGCTTAGAAAATGAAGTCGTTTTTTTCTTTTCAGTTACTGAGGATTCCTAGTGTGAGGTTGAAACGTGTAAAAAATGAGATCGGAATGTTGGGAAACTGTTTTGGCAGTCCGCTTGCTTTCTGTGATTACTGCGGTGCCATAGATAAATGAGACCCAGATATTCGATTGGAGTTCATGTGCCGGTGAGCAGGGATCCGACTGAGAGCCCATTTGGGCTCTGTTGCTCACAAATGCAGAATTGGAAAACGAAACACTTGGTTAGAAAAGGTTAAAGTTCTTGTGTGAGCAAGAAAAAAGTCTGTCTCTTAATAGTTAAGAGGACACACTTGGAACGCTCACCCAACTTTTGTACAAATTGTAAGAAAATCAAGTAGATCTGTAAATCTTTCATAAAAATATATTGAGCCTGATTCACAAAGATCAACTTAGACCAAAAGTTTAAGAGCCCATTCACAAAGATTAACTTGGACCAAAAGTCTGTTTTGACCTGAAGTCTAATTTTAGACCTAAAGTCCAACTTTACTAGTAGTAAAATTAGACGTTGGGTCTAAGTTTAGACCAAACGTCTAATTTTACTACTAGTAAAGTTAGACTTTAGGTCTAAACTTTGACTTCAGGTCTAAATTTAGACGTTGGGTCTAAGTTTACCTTTGTGAATTGGGCCCATTGAGTTTGGGTTAAACATAAGCCTGTGAAAGTGGTTTGGCCTTTGGGGAGCGCTTGAGTGAGGAAGATTTGTGGCTGCGATGGGGAGTTGCTTGCTCATGTGTCTGTCTTCTCCCGCAGGGCCAACATTGAAACTGAAGCGACCTGTCGTCTTGAAGATGTACAAAGAGGAGATTGAGGACTTCTACAAAGACTGAAGCAAAGGGCTCTTATTGGGCAATAGATTGACATTGCGTACACCTACTCCATGAAGCTGAAGAGCACAGAGACAACTTGGAACCTTACTTTCTTTTCCTAAAACACTTCCCCTTTGTGAAGATCCTACTTCCAGGTCTTCCGCTCAGCCGTCCAGGGGGGTGCATTGATTCCATTGTCTGCTTTTGGAGGCCAGGAGGCACTTCATAATCTTGTGGCTTTGCATTACACCTCACAATTGTTGTGAAGAAGACACTACACTGGGAAGCAATAGAAATGGACACAGTTTGCCTTTTTTTTTTTTGTACTTACTAATAAACATGACTTAGTAGCGTGGGTCTCCTGCCTGATCGCTCCTGTTAACATGATGGCTTTTTTTATACAGGTGCCACAAAAACATGGTTGCAGTCTTGAGGAGTCAACACTGCTTTTCCTTTGCTAATGGACAAAAACCCAAATGGCTTATCTTTTTTTGTCCGGTCGCAAAAGTCACCAGGTTACAGCAGCTTCAAAACTGAAGGTTGAAGATTAAGTGTGTGTAAAAAAAAAAAAAAAAAAAAAGCTCCGCAATGGAAAGGTGACATGAAACATGTAGAGTGCAAGGGCTTACCTCAAGGTCTGTTAGGGTTTCATAGCAGGGAATGGCTTCTCTTCCATCTCCAGTCACTATCACCACCCCAGATCCTCTATAGTCGCCACTGGAGCACGGTGCACCTTGCATCCCAGACTTTAAATTTACCTTTTCATACATTCAATTTCTGGAGCTGGTAAAAAATGTCCAGGCGGTGGAGCAGTGCCCATCAGCATTTGTTTGCAGAGTCACGGTGTGGTGCATTAATATATCTACAAGACATGTGAATAATTAGTCATCTAGCGGTTAAATGCTTTATATACACCTGACGGACAAATCACGAGCCCCAAAGTGATCGATCCAATGCGGCGGACTGGCATTCACTGGGAGCCGGATTGCAGAGCCCTCAATGATCACTGAACATCAGCTGGAGGGGCATTCTTAAGCCAATCAGAATCCACTTTTCTGTACCAGTCTGCCGATTTTCAGCTGTACGGTGCAACGAGGTGGAAGCTCTGGCGACTGCTTTATGGTGCTCGTAATAAATTTAGCACATCTCACGTCTGTGGAGCACCAGCATTGAATCATAGCATTGAAAAACGGGTATGATGCTTTGTATAATAAACCAGTGAGTACCCAAATGTTCCTTTGCTGTGTGGCTTCTTCATTCTGATATGTTTGCCTATACACTAGTGATACTTCTAAGTCTCTCTTATTTCCAAACTACAGAATCTCTATAAACTGAACACTCCCCTGAGTCAATGACCAGCCTAGATTTCAGTGGATCCCTGGAACTCTGATCCATGCTAAGCCTAGGCAGATGCCTTGTATTCTAAGGCATTGCAGCCAAGTCCTCTCTCAGTCCTTTTTCTGGTGTGCAGCAGGATCCTGTTCACTGTAAGGTTCTAAACATGCACGTGCAGTAGTGATGGTTACTCTTGGGTAGGGTGCAGCAATGGTGTGAATAATTTGGTGCAAAATGGGATGTGGAGCGTTCCATCTTCGGCTTTACATGACGAGGGTTGTTCGAGGTGAGTGAAAAGTCTGTGGGTCTGTGTGTTTGTAATGGTGTTATGTAAGGCAGATATGTACATCGCACTGTCACCTGGGGAGGGGGGGGGGGTATCCTGGCGTTGAGCAGGTGTGAGGCAAGCCTAGGACCTAGTGGGGCTACTAAAAAAAAACCAGGTCTTTAGCTTCTTGCAGAATGCAAGAAGTGAAGAGGAGGTTCTTATTTGTAGCGGCAGGTTGTTCCATGCCTTAGAAGCGATGTGATACAAAAGGGGATGATGGACGGAACGTTTGAGCCAATCAAACACTCACCCCCAGTCAACTGATCTGGGTTTAATCCATCATCATTCTTTAGCTCACTCCACCACCCCAGTTCAGACATGGCCATATGCAAATCAGTCTGACCCTGTGCCTCATGGGAACAGTCCAGCCCGAACTGCCAAGCCATGTCTTCCCTGGACCGGAAACAAGCATCCTAGGACCGGTTTCTGGCATTTCAGCCGTCATCAGCCAGGCTTGCTTGAATCCAGTGGCAAAGTGAGCAAGGGACCCACGTCTGGGCATACCCCCCGCCAACTTAGGGCGACCAAAGCGATACAAAAGGGGATGATGGACGGAACGTTTGAGCCAATCAAACACTCACCCCCAGTCAACTGATTTGGGTTTAATCCATCATTCTTTAGCTCACTCCACCACCCCAGTTCTGACATGGCCATATGCAAATCAGTCTGACCCTGTGCCTCATGGGAACAGTCCAGCCCGAACTGCCAAGCCATGTCTTCCCTGGACCGGAAACAAGCATCCTAGGACCGGTTTCTGGCATTTCAGCCGTCATCAGCCAGGCTTGCTTGAATCCAGTGGCAAAGTGAGCAAGGGACCCACGTCTGGGCATACCCCCGCCAACTTAGGGCGACCAAAGCGATACAAAAGGGGATGATGGACGGAACGTTTGAGCCAATCAAACACTCACCCCCAGTCAACTGATCTGGGTTTAATCCATCTTCATTCTTTAGCTCACTCCACCACCCCAGTTCTGACATGGCCATATGCAAATCAGTCTGACCCTGTGCCTCATGGGAACAGTCCAGCCCGAACTGCCAAGCCACGTCTTCCCTGGACCGGAAACAAGCATCCTAGGACCGGTTTCTGGCATTTCAGCCGTCATCAGCCAGGCTTGCTTGAATCCAGTGGCAAAGTGAGCAAGGGACCCACGTCTGGGCATACCCCCGCCAACTTAGGGCGACCAAAGCGATACAAAAGGGGATGATGGACGGAACGTTTGAGCCAATCAAACACTCGCCCCCAGTCAACTGATCTGGGTTTAATCCATCATCATTCTTTAGCTCACTCCACCACCCCAGTTCAGACATGGCCATATGCAAATCAGTCTGACCCTGTGCCTCATGGGAACAGTCCAGCCCGAACTGCCAAGCCATGTCTTCCCTGGACCGGAAACCAGCATCCTAGGACCGGTTTCTGGCATTTCAGCCGTCATCAGCCAGGCTTGCTTGAATCCAGTGGCAAAGTGAGCAAGGGACCCACGTCTGGGCATACCCCCGCCAACTTAGGGCGACCAAAGCGATACAAAGGGGATGATGGACGGAACGTTTGAGCCAATCAAACACTCGCCCCCAGTCAACTGATCTGGGTTTAATCCATCATCATTCTTTAGCTCACTCCACCACCCCAGTTCAGACATGGCCATATGCAAATCAGTCTGACCCTGTGCCTCATGGGAACAGTCCAGCCCGAACTGCCAAGCCATGTCTTCCCTGGACCGGAAACCAGCATCCTAGGACCGGTTTCTGGCATTTCAGCCGTCATCAGCCAGGCTTGCTTGAATCCAGTGGCAAAGTGAGCAAGGGACCCACGTCTGGGCATACCCCCGCCAACTTAGGGCGACCAAAGCGATACAAAAGGGGATGATGGACGGAACGTTTGAGCCAATCAAACACTCGCCCCCAGTCAACTGATCTGGGTTTAATCCATCATCATTCTTTAGCTCACTCCACCACCCCAGTTCAGACATGGCCATATGCAAATCAGTCTGACCCTGTGCCTCATGGGAACAGTCCAGCCCGAACTGCCAAGCCATGTCTTCCCTGGACCGGAAACAAGCATCCTAGGACCGGTTTCTGGCATTTCAGCCGTAGAAGCGATGTGAGCTGGCTCGACCGCCAGATCTGGGTTTTCGTATGCGTGGGATGTGTGCAAGTAAGAGTCTGGACAAGCAGGAGTGTTTGAAAGGTTTGTGAAAGCAGTCTTGTTTCAGTTATGCTGGGCCAGTGCTATGTAGCGCCTTGAAAGTGTGGGTGAGGAGTCTGAATTGTGCTAATTTCTGTATGGGGAGCCGGTAGAGGTCCTTTTCTATTTTTTATTTTTTTTTAGAATGTGTTTATTGAATTTTATGCAGATGAAGAAATAGCTACTACAATCGATGCAGCAAGTGCAGATCTGCTGCAACATGCGGCGCATGCAAAAGATATTTCGAGCTATAGCAACAGCAGCACCATTGTGTTCGCTACCAGATTGTCAATAACAAACACTATAATTTAGAACAAACAGTAGAACAAAGGAACCAAGAAAAAGGAAAACAAGCTCATGAGACTCCACAGAGGAGGTAAGAAGTCAAGCACCAGAAGAGGGTGGAGAGGTATACCAGAGAGGCGTCCGCCATTTGCGAGACACAGGTAATGTGTGCATACATGCCTTCTAGTGAGTAGGGGGATAGAGGAACCCATCTCCAGCTAGAACGGGGGTAGGGGGTCACAGCATATGCAGGAAGGGACGCCCGTGAGCTCTGATCAGCTCATAGATGGACGTAGTAATTGCATGACCACTTAACAGAGTAGGCCACACACGGTGTATCGGGGCCAGTCAGTTCCACCCGCATCCACAAGACGTATCTAGGTGAGATGTGAATTCAAGGTGGGCGTGTGCCATTTTTGGCTTCCACATTAAGTAGGAAAGTCTCCCATCACTCGCCACTGGTGCAGGAGATCCCCTGCGTTAGAAGCTCCCGAAGGGTGTGAACCTCCGCACGAGTCCATGTCAGAAGGTCACAGAGCCATCGCTAATGGTCCGGTGGCACAGGTGATTCAAAGGCCATGGCTGCCTGTTGTATGAACAAAACAAAGGCAATATCAATGAATCTGTAAGTGCTTGTCTCCCTTTCTACGATGGCGCAGCCATAACAGGCACTAGGGTCGTGTAAGGGTGAGGACATGTGCTGCCTGTTCGGCCACTGTTGCAGTTACCATGTGCCATGTTGGTTGCTATACTGGGCAATCCCACAGCGTATAATAAAATCATGCTTCCTTCAGTGCACAACGGGGACAGGCGGGGTCATGAATCTGGCACATACGCTTGATGCGGTGAGGAGCTAAGTAGGCTTGATGTACATGGTTAAACTTTGTAAACCTGAACTTGGGGTTACGGTATACACCCTTAACTATCTGTATAAGCCAGGACCAAGCCCCGTCCATCAGGGTTTGCTGTAACACTGCATCCCAGCGGGCACGCACACCCGTCGCATGGTCCAGTGGGGCCACATGCAGTGCCATGAAGAAAGTGGTGATGGCATATCATGTGCCGCCGGAGGATAAGAGTGCATGCAGTGCTGCTGAGGCGGGAGGTTCCTCGTCTGGTAGAGCTCCTTAATGTGTGGGGAGATGTGAGTGGGGTGTAGAAGGTTGAGAGTGGTTCTGGCTGCTGCCAACTTCTGAATGGTCTGCAGCCTTCTGGCGAGTTTTTTGCTATCCAGGCATAGAGGGTTTTCCCGTAGTCCAACTTGCTTGTGACCAGGGCATGCATGACTGTTTTCAAGGTACTGATTGGGAGTCATTTGAAAATCTTGCTCAGCATCTTCAGTGTAAAGAAGCATAAGGCGGTGATGGCCGTGATTTGATGCAGTCAAGTAGAGTTTACTGTAGATGGCGATCCTGAGGATCTTGGTGTGAGGAGTGGTGGGGGTGGGTGTTGGTCCTAGCTCTGACTACCAGGTGTAGTCCCATGATGAAGTGCTCTTCCCGAAGATGACGATTTGGGTCTTGGCTGTGTTCAGCTTTAGACAGTCGGTCTTCATCCAGTGGGATATTTCAGTCACTCTGGCATTGAACTTGATGCGGGTACTGGACGTCTTGTCCGTGAGGGAGAGTTGTTTGTCAGCGTAGGAGAGGACTTTGATGTTAGAGCAGATGATGCTTGCTAAAAGGATCATGTAAGCATTAAGAGTGTCAAGCTTAGGGAGGCACAGTTGTCCAAGGTGTACAGTGTCCAGGCTGTTGTCATTCCGCTCTATGTAATGGGATTCTGAAATCCTGCAAGAGTTGCTGCGCCATGCACCCAAAGGCGCTGAGGGAGCACTCCCTCCCACCCCCCCAAGATCCCTGCCGCCTGACGACAGATCCCGGTCGCTTGCGGCACTGCACCCAACGGTCATTGTCCCGGTAGAAGTCTTCGGGTAAGTCCACAAGAAAAAAGAAATCAAAGAAGTTGAAGAGACCTTCGACTTCCGCACCTCCGTCCCAATTCAATAACTTAATAGCGGACAGTTTCTCAGTATTTGTACAGTCCTGGCAACACTCACTTCACCCCCGCTTCTTGAGTTGAGAGCGAGCTACTTGTCCCAGTCGTGCCTCCATTTTAAAAAAGGGCCTTACATGTTGTTGGTGGAAAGTAGGTTTATTGCGAGAGCACTTGAACATTTGTGCGACCCCCTCAGCAGGCCAGCCCAATTGTCGCCACTTCAGTCTTCCACATTCCAGAACCCCAGGTGACATAATAATATAGGGGCAACCTGGCTTACAACATAAGGCAGTATGTAACAAATCCCCCCACCTTGATAGCAATTAATAAAACAATTGCATACAATAACTTAACAATTGCTAAGATAAATTAAAACGGTTTCATACTGCAGGAAGCTGACTGTATATACTATCCCAAAGTAAGGTATAGTGTGCACAGAGTCCAGTAGATCCCCAGAGGTAGAGCAGAGGCTAAATTAGATAATCACTAACCGCTCTAGTTGTGGTAGTGTGGTCGAGCAGTTAGGCTGATCAGAGGTGTGTTAAGCATTTATTGAATTCACTCAGGCAAGAACTGATGGCACGTACTCAGACTGAATCCAGACCAATTAGATAAGTATAAAAAAGGTATACTTATGTTTTATTTCTAGAACCAAGCAGAACTTGCACAGGTAGGTAAAATATACTTTCAGATGCGAGGATGTACAGAGAAATGCGATTGTAGATGAAATTGGTATTGTTACAGATATGTATTTGCTTTAAAAACTGTTCAGAATACTTTGAAATTACTTTGGTGGTACTTTTCAGTTACATCGACTAATCGGGCTGATATGCCTAGATATCACACTGTGGGTCTTATAATACAGAGGTAAGGCAGATAATTTACTTTTCAAAGCACAGGTACTTTTGTTCCATACAAAAACCAGTGTAGTGTAGTTCCTATTTCCCTAATAGGCTCTGCGCATTGGAATAATATACCCTATAGGCTTGACATAGGACTGAGGTCGGTATGTCCCTATCGAGTATATTAAACTTAATTACTTTGTGCCAGCTAGCTCAGAGGCCACTAGAAACTCCTTGAAAACAAGAAAGGAGTAGTTTCTGGCAACCGCATAAACATGACTACTTTGTTTCCCTTTAGAATCGGAACACTTCTCAGAATCGTGGAAACAATAGATAAGTTTCACTCAGCTAATCGTGCATGCTTAGTTTCCTCAGAGTTACACAGAAAGAATAGACGGGCGTTTCAATAAAAAGGTTTTATTGAACAGTCTTGTTTCTCGTGTAAGAGATATGAGCTGTTATGATCACAAGACAGTATGCAAGATATATAATGTACAGCGTAAGCAGTATAAATAAATACTGCGCTAGCATTATCTTTTAGTATATATTCACATACATAAATAACATGAGCTAAAAATGCGAGTACTCATACGATGCGTCTCGAAGCTAGTTCTACCCCAATGTACCGTACCTAGTCTAGGTGTAGGGCAAGGTAAGAAGTAGACGAAGTATTCTCTAGTATGGTATACTAAGAGTATGTTAAGTCTAGTATGCCAAGAGTCCCTCTAGGTTCTAGTCAGCTCCATACCTTGAGAATGAGAGAGGTGGGAATCTCTTTCCGGACTCGAACTCTTAACACCCCGCGAAGGGAGTCAGATCACTGGAAGCTGGATTCTCTGCGAGCAGAGAGGACGGCGTCTTCTCAGTGCGTCAGGCCGGGATACGGGCTCCTCTGAAGTCGAGGTCTCCTCCTAACTTGCTTGGGCAAGGCAAAAGTCGAGGTCTCCTCCTAACTTGCTTGGGCAAGGGAAGGTATATTTATACCTGGTAGGTGCTTTGGAATGTTAGCATTGACATGAAGTCTGACAGAGGAAGACGTCAGGAATGAACCCTTAAGGTATAGCGGTTCATGCATAATAGATGAGTTCTTGGAGAAATCAATAATCCTGTGCTAGGGGAACTCCCAAGAGCTTACGGGTCTGGATTCTAAGAACTCGTTGTGACGTTAGGGTGGACGGATGTCGGTGACCATGCCTGTATTTGGAGTGCACGGCTAATGCCTAAATAAGGACTGGGATTCTATGCCTATATAAGGGCAATGCGGATTGTGCCTATATAAGGACATGTTTCAGGAAAACCTATATACGGACACCTAAAGCGGAATACAACACCCACTCCACTTTCGAATGAACGATAATACTAAATGCTAAACATAAATTTGAGTACCACATATTGCTAAAAACATTTCTAAAAGCATATTAAAAGAAGTTTAAAAATAAACTGTTGAATGCAATAGGTACTGTACATTTTAAAGCAATGTTTTCATGCTAAGCATATATAGGAAATAAATGCAACATGAATGAATAAACAGTAATATATATACATATGACGAAATGATTGATAAGTATTTCAAAAATCAAAGCCATTTCATATCATGGAAGTAAATGAAATTTTAGACAGTTTTTTCAAAGAAGTCCGTTTTATAAGAATAGTTCTACTGTAAGCAGATTGATTTGCCATGTAGTTTCAAAAAGTTCAATTTTGGGAAGAGTTCCAAGTTTTTGAAAATATGAAGGCCAAATTCATTGCGTCACTGGTACACTGTGAGCCGAATCAAAGTCAGTGTATGGGGCTGGTGTAAACATGAAATCATCTATTTCCGTAGACAAAATATCGTCAACCGATGGTGACATTTGGAACACCTCGTTCAGAAGGTTAATTGCACAGAGATGAGAAACATCGCCTTCAGCAGAAGATGCCGCAGCAATGTTCGCGTCCGTTGTTACCTGTGTGCCTGTTGATCCATCTCGTACCTCAGCAGCAGCAGGAAGCGTCTGTGAGATCTCAATGAATGCCGTCATCAGGATTGGTAGCCTCTGGGGACAACACAGAACATGGGCCGTTATCGCGTCCAGCAGAGTATCGATATCCGTTGGCAGGACTGATGGGAGTGTTAGACACGTGTCTAGCACGCATTCTTCACCGCAAAGCAGGCAGCGTAGAACAGGTAAGATGCAATCTTGCCAGATTGGTCTGAATGCTCACGGCACTTCCGTTCTAGGAGAGCTTTCTCCACATCGCTCGGAGTGATGTCGGCGGATAGGCTTGCCATAGCGTAATAGTAGGAATAGAAATAGGATTCCTGCAACAAGTGCTAGAATTAATGGCACACCAACAAACACCGAATGTGCGAAGTTTGGGATGATTCCGAGGACTGCTTGAAAAGGTGCTAACAGTCCCGAGCAGATGGTCTTAAATACATGTACAATTCCGCTCGTATTAGACATGTTAAAGATACGTCCCATCATTTCTGCTAAATGTATAGGGCAGTTTGTACGAATTAAAGCCTGTATCTCACCCGAAGTCCTTGCAATTTGTAAATCATAGATTTCTTTGGCTGAGGTCAGTGGCACAGTTTGTTGTATAAGCATGGCTTTCATTCTGCTTAAAGTATCAAATCGTATAAAAGAAACATTCAATGAAGGCCATAAAGGCGACTCCCTGACTGTGTCTATTTGGGGGAACAATACTTGCATACAGCAAGTGACCCTGGAGTCTACCGTTACTAGATATGGGATGCCTGGCAACATGCCACAGCAACTTTGATCATTCAACATGAGGTAACTCCCATTAGAAAGTTGGCCAAACGTTGGATTAATCACAGCAGCTGGTGTACCTTGCTGGTGGCAGGACAAATTTGCCACAGAACCATTACAAGCCCTGTGTAAAGAAATATCTTGACATATGAGTGAACCGCTTAGTGCATTTTCACAGTGTGTACCCCTAAGAAACACTTCACGATCCCCACTCCAACATCTGTATTCGTAAGGTAAATCCCAGGATGTCTTAATGTATTCTTTACCCAACCTTTCATATTTGCCCGCTTGCATTTGTTTGAGGCAATACTGAAACTGAAAAGTAGTGACAGGCAGAGTGATTTTGCCATGAATAAGCCATCCTGTAGCTGGTTTTTCTGCCACAGTGAATGGTAATTTCTCCAGTTTTTCAATGCTCAGCACTGTATACTTTGCTCCCCTTTGTGCCAGTTCGATCTGTTTATCAGTCAGATTGTATTCTGCAAATGGAGCCGACGTGTTGATAAAACGCCAAGGCACATAGCCCGCACGCAAAGATTGCAGCGTCCAGCCTAATAACATAATAGAACGTAATTGAGATTGGCCTTGCTGTAACATGGCTAAATCTTGTTCCAGTATGTCAATAGCAGAGGATACAATGTTGTCCAATGAATAAATTCTGGATGACAAAGTTGTTAACCCATTGTCGACCACAGAGAGAGTTTTCTCTAAGTTAATACGATCAAGTTCACGTATTCGTTCTGCGGCCTCTACCTGTGAAACCTTCCATGCTTCATTATAAGCAGCATAGATGCCGGCATATATGAAACGTTTTTGACGCGGTTTTCTTGGTCCTAGCAAGAATTCCCTAAGGTCTGCGTCTTCTTTAAGTTATGTTATGTTATATACATTTGTAACGCGCTCGGCTACTCCAAAGAGTGTCCCGGCGCGGTCACCTGAGCGGATCATGAGTCCGAGCTTAAAACAAGGTTTTCAACTTTTTTTTGAAGATGCGGTAATCTGAAATGCTGCGCAGAGCCAGAGGCAATGTATTCCAGCCAAGGGCCGCCTTACGAACAAGGGAACAACCACCCAGCCTTTGCCGAGAAAAACGTGGAACCTGGACCAATAATTGCGAAGAGGAGCGCAACTGTCTTGTCGGCGCATAAAAAGAGAACCTCTTTTGCAGGTAGCTAGGTCCCCGGCCATAAAGGGCATTATGGGCAATTGACAAGACTTTAAATTTGATCCGCGCCTCCACCGGAAGCCAGTGCAAGGAGCACAGATGGAGGCGAACGCTACTCCTCCTGGGAAGATCAAGTAAGAGGCGGGCAGCCGCATTCTGCACCACCTGAAGCTTGTTCAGCAGATAGCTGGGGGTCCCTACATACAGAGCATTAGCGTAGTCCAGGCGAGACAAAATCAAAGCCCGGACCACGGTTTCCCTAGCTGCCATTGGGAGCAGAGGGAGAAACTTCCTCAAAGATTTTAAAATCCCAAAGCAGGACCCCGCCAGCTTCTTGATATGGGTGGCAAAGGTTAAATTTTCCTCAAACCAAACGCCCAGGTTTTTAGCGGCAGCACCCAACAAGCACAGCAGTGGAAACCCCGGGGGCCACAATAGCTCTCTAAAATTAAAAGGAAATTTCCCATACAAAAGTATTTCGGATTTCTCTTCATTGCATTTTAGCTGGGCCTGCGCCAACCAGCAGAAAACCGAGAGTAGACAGTGTTGAGCAGAGGAAACATCAACATCAGCACCCTCCCAAGTAAACAGAAGCTGAGTGTCATCCGCATAGGCAATCACTTTAGGTAAAGATAAGTGTTGTTTCACATCCTCAAGTGTAGATTTTTGTAGCCAGTCGAGGCACAATTTTCCTACACTGTATGTTGTTACTACCCCCGGATGTTGTCTTTGGACGTATCGTGGGTCTGGCCTATGAATAGTAAAGCCCTGTGTTTTATTCAGGAATCTTTCTTGACAGATGTTTGTCTGTGGGCCAGATCAACCATTTTCTCCAATCAGGATTTGTTCTGTTGATTTGTAGTATTGAGTCTACTGAGACCGCTCCCTCTGTACTGTTATTACTTGCAGGTGTTGGTACAGAAGGTGTTTTCATGTCTTTGATCTTGGCTAAACCAAGGCAAGACGTTTGTTGCACAGTGTCATTCAAAAACATTATTTGATGTGGGATGATACATGCTCTAAACAAAGCTTCTATCCCCTGCACTTGCCAATCTTTAGAACCCCAGACAGATTTTGTCTATTGTGTCTTTCCACAAATCGAATCCATGTCTAGACAGTTGGGCAATAAATGCTGCAGAGTAAATCTGTTTTGTATTTGTTAAAATAATTTTCTGTCCTGTTTTGTTTACATTTTTATAGTAAAATGTTTCCGGATCAGATGTATTGTACCCTGAAAAATTGGGAAACTTTTTAGCAAACGTTTTTGAACTAACTTTTGGTGGTGTAGGACAATGCTCCCATTGGTTAAACATAAACACATTTCTAGGTGTTGCAGATTTATGCAAAAAATGATGACCATAGTGGTTATAGCAATAAAGCTGTTCATAGTCTGATGAACCCTCTAAGTATTCATTGTTAGAGAACGCAGCAGACCTTTCTAGGTCAGACATCATATCATTTACAGTCTCAAAGTCCCAATCATCAGAATAGGTACTGGACGAAATAAAATCACTTAATGAAATTTTAAATAAATGTGGAATGTTCAAAAGTTCCGTAGGACCGAAGATATCCATCAGTTTTGTCCCACACTATACCATCCTGTATAGGAACGGCTGTGATGTTCACTGCTGACAAATCTCTTGCTTCACGATGGGATGATTTGTGTGGTTTCAAAAGTAAGTTCACATTTTTACTTTCAATATTCAAACAGATGTATCTGCCATTTATAAGCACGCTGATAGTCATAACCAAAGCAGAAAGAAAAATATTCCAGAAATAATCCATAGTTCAATCCATGGTGAAACCAGATAAGTCTTTTTCAGAAAATGAAAAAAGTCTTGTACTTGCTGTTTGAAAGTTTTCGATGCTGGAGTCGTTTCAGGCTCACTCGGATCCTCAGAAAACGTATCAAAGTTAATGAAATAGCCAGAAGCAGTTCTGTCAATTGTTGGAATTGCATCAGGATTTGTCGAAATCGCTGGAACCAGTTGATCACTTGTTACATTGGTGTAGACAGGTGTATTTGGACGAACTGTTACTTGAGTTTCAAGAGGGATGAGTTCCATAGCATTGTTGCTTAGTCCATCTGTTACTGCTGAATTCTCGATGGTTATGAGTCTTTCAGTCTGAACCTCTTGGATAGTAGCGAGAGGAGTGCGTCTGCTACTAGGTCGGAGTCCACGAGGCCTACTATTTAGTATTGGCCACATACTGTGGTTTGATGAGGTCGATTGACACAAATCTTCTCTCCTTTTTTTCCAGCAAGGGGCGGCAGAAGTACTGTTCTTGTTCCTTGAACGGCTAGGACAGGTACTGGTTGTCTGTAAGAAGGTCCAAATTCCTTCTTGTCCGGTAATCTTCTCTCTGACTAGATCCCCAACTTTTGGGATCCAGACAGGCCTTGCTGGGACTGCTGGTTTTTCCCCAGTGGTGGTTGGCTTCAGGAATACGTTGCTTTGTTTTGATCTTAGTTAATTTAGATCCTGTAAAACAGCCAAACGATCTTTGATATCAAAGGGTTTATTTTCCACCACTGTGCCTTTACATTCGAGATCAGGAACCCACATTCTTGTCCCAAATAGGACCTCCTATGGAGTGACCCCCCCTAGAGAACTTCTTGGTAAATTATTTAATGAGCGTTGGACCCCATAAAGATGTTTGACCCACCCATCACCCGTACCTAATACTCTAGCTGTTATAGATTGCTTTATGTCCCGGTTTTTCCTTTCCACAACAGAATTTCCCTCAGGATGAAACGGAGAGGAGTACCGCAATGCAACGCCCAAACTGGCCATGGCTTCTTTGTAAGCCCGAGAGCTAAACACAGGGCCCTGGTCAGAATGTAGCGTGCCTATTGCGTATGTGCCGATAAAGACTCACAAATCTTTTAGAACAGTTCGAGCGTCAGCCGAGCGCTGAGGCCATATCCATAGGAACCTTGAGCACGAATCCACTGCGACCATTATATATTTATAGTTACCGTCCCTTTGCAAGGGACCGCAGTGGTCCAGTTAAACACAAGCTAATGGTTTGTCTGAAATCAACAGGGGGTGTCTGCGCAGGACGTTTCACTGTGGAGACTTTCATCTGTTGGCATATTTCACATTCCAAAACATCGTTTTTGGTCTGTTTCCTAATGCCAGGCCACCAATATCTTTGTTTCAGTAAAGATACTGTTGCAGAAATACCTGCATGGGCAGAGGCTATCCCTTCATGTGCTGCTAGGATTAGTCCTAATCTACGTTCCTTGTTTGGAATTACCCTATCCCCCACTCCAGGGATTCGAGCAAAAGGAACGTTGTTCGCATCAATTACATAAGAGTACTTGAGTGGAAACTTTTTTGGTAACGCTGCACCACTGCCTTTGCTCGTAGCATTGACAGCCAACAATATCTCACTGTCTATTCTCGTTTTTGAACGAGTGATCGCAGCTACGGAAGCCATCTGAACAGCCGTCTTTGCGGCTTCGTCAGCCAATGAATTCCCTGCAACGTGAACGCCATCACGTTGATGACTCAGTGTATGTATCACGTGAGCCTTTGGTAGTTCGTTTTTTAACTGAACTACTTGTTCCCAAAACGTTTTATGCTTTATTGTGCCACCTTTTGCATCTTTGAACCCATTTTCAAGCCAATTTTGTATATATTCATTATACGACTGCACACAGTAAAAGGAATCGCACACTATCAGTGTGGGAATTCGTGATCTGTACTTTCAAGTGCCAGTTTGAATGCTTGTAGTTCAGTTCGCTGAGCTGTACAGTCTCCTAGAGATTGAGTTTTTGTGACCATAGGTCTGAAGATGCCATCCCGCATGCGACCTTTAACGATTGCGCATGCTGCACTGTAAGCTTGCTTACTCCCTGTAGCGGGTTGTGCGGATCAGTCAGTGTAAATTATGAATTTGTACTGATCAAGAGGCAGAATTTCACTGGGCAGAGGACATTCATGTTCATATTGCAGGAACGCTTGTTTTTAAATCAGGATCAAAAACATATTCAACATCTGTTGCAGCAAGAGAGTTAACCCATTGTATCCATCTGGGATGTAAAGCTTTTGGATTTGGAATGCTCGCTTTTGTGACCGCTTCTAAGGCTGGTACTGGGGTTACGACAATAATGCGTTTCCCTTGAGCTAGGGCTCTTTCTTTTGCTACAGCGGTTTGAACTGCTGTCAGTATTTTTTCAGTTGAAGTGAAGCGCATTTCTGCTTGTGTATACAAATGAGATTTGTATGCTATTGGTACTTTTTCACTCATTAAATGTTAAGTAGGTGAATCCGCATTGACCCGAAATTATTCTGATCACTAAGTTGCGTTGACTTGCGCGTGTTTGTAAGTGATTTGTTGCTAACATGTTAGCTTGGAGTGAACGCAAGATTTCTGTGTTCTTGTGTCCAATTTTTGATTGAAAAATCAGGTTTGATTAACGCGTAGAGAGGTTTAACCCTTTCTGCGTAAATTAGAATGTACGTTCTTCCAAAATTTAGGAAACCCAGGATGGATTGTAAATTTTTCAGCTTTTTTGGAGGTTGAAGCAGCGCACCCTTTTCTAAAAAGTTAGCTGCCAAGCTCTTGCCTTCACTTGAAAGCTCATATCCTAGAAAAAGGACATTGAGGTGGGCAATTCTGGATTTTTTAAAGTTGAATTTATAGCCCTCAGAGACGAAGCCCAATATAATGGTACTCACCCTGTTCAAGTGCCTATCCAGGTCATCGTCTGTCAGATGGATGTCATCTACATATGACAATGCCTCATTATCATAAATTTGTAGTAACTCTGTTACCCTCGCTGAGAATAACCCCGGGCTGTTTTTGAACCCTTGTGGGAGTCGACAAAATTGACGCTGGGTCCCCATTATTGAGAAAGCTGTTAAGTACCTGCTTTCAGGTGCTATGTTTTGACAAAAGAAACCATTTGAGATGTCTAATGTGGTTTTATATTTTTTGCGCACAATGTTATTCATTAATGCTGTACTATGTGCATTTTGCACTGCAAATGTTTTAGAACAAGTGTTTAAGTGTCTGTAATCCAAAACTAGACGATATGTATGGTCTGGTTTGGATACAGGAAACAAAGGATTGTTCATTGAGGAGGTGCATGTTTCAATCACCCCTTGGTATTCAAGTTGATCTAAGATCTCCCTGACCTGCTTTTTAGCTTCTTGCTTTATTGGGTACTGCCTTTGTGCAGTGGGTTCATTCTTTAGATGTATTTTATGGTGAGGTGAGTCCTCATCCCATCCTACATGATTTTTATATAATGCTGGGGCCTGGGCTACTGCCCATTTCCTGGCATAAGTATATTTTGGGTGAATTGGAATATGGTTGGAGAAGGCAGGCATAATAATGTCCTCACCATGTGGGCACTCCCTGACAAATTGTGGTGGCCAGTCTTTTTCTGCTAGAAGTATATCATAACTCCTTGAAAGTTTCTCCCAAAAGAGTGTTTTCACCTTTCTTGGTATATATCCCTCCATTTGGAGTGTTATTTCATATAACTTTTGTGGAGTACTAACCCTGGTGTCTACAGTCTCTACTGTGATGTACTCATTCAAGTCCACTATCTCCAGAAGTTCCTTCAGGTTCTGGCGAGCTATTGTGACTTCTGCCGCACTGTCCAGCATTGTCTGAGCCCATTCTCCGTTCTTGAGTTGTGTTCTCGGTATCCTCGGCATGTCTGATCTTCAGACCTGCTACCTTCTTTTTGAGAATTGAGGTTTTGATTTATTTTTCTGAACGTGTTTGTCGTTTTGGATTTCACGCGTTCTTCTCTATGTTCTGACCGTCCTCTTCTTTCCGATGTCTGTGACGATATCTGAAAGGTACGAGAGGAACGTGTATCAGTATCTTGATACCTGTCAGGTTTTCTTAAATTATCCCTATTCCTGAGGTTATGCCTCCTTTCAGAGTGCTCCTTTTGAGGAGACCTACCTCGGGATTGAGAATGTTTCTCGTTTGAATTTTGTTTATTACTTTCCAGAAGATGTAGGAGTTTGTTTAATTGAGTCCTTTTCAGGACTTTCAGATAGCTTCGGCTTCACTGGTCTTCCACCCAAACTATCTCTGCCTAATTCTGCATATGATTGTTCTATTATTCTGGGGTTCGCCACTGATGCTGCCTCCCCTTTAATATTAGATAATATTATTGTTGAGACCTGGTTGAAATTTTTCAGTAATTTCATACCTAAATTTAGAGCAGGCTCTGCCCCGTATTAGTTTTGAATTTGTTTCAGGACATCAGGTATTACTGCAATTGATGGAACACCATGTGTTTTAGTATAGATGGCAGCAAAGACTGAGCCCCAAGTGGTGCAGTCTTCCAGTTGTGGTGTGATCCCCATTGGTAAACAGATTGTTAGGATTCTGTGTTTCCCATAAGGGCTAGTATTAGGAAATACTGCTTCGATTTGAGTAATTTTTTGAGCTATCCAGAATGGAATTTGCTCACGTTTTGTGGGCATTTTACCCATGGCTGCGTATAAAGTCTGTGGTGTAATTTTTAGTGTATTCCCCTGTTGAGGGGTTTGATTTGGAATGGTCAATGGTGGTTGGACTGTGAAAGTCCGCATCACATATTGGACCAATTGTCTGTAAATTTTTATTAAATCTGTAAGTTGAGTAAGTAATTCCTCGTCTGACATCTCTTCAATGTCAGGATGAGGAGTGTAGCTCGGCTAGAATCGGCCATGTTGCTCCTGGTCTACCTAGTGGACCGAGCCTGGTAATGTTTTTGTGATGTTTTAGGGCGCCTTTAAACCAGAGCTGATGCTCCTGGTATGTTAGTGGAATTTCAATATCCTCGAAAGGAATATATTCCTCTGGTGGTTCATCTTCTTTGTAGAAGTGAAACAGTTTTGTTACTGGATTTGATTCTGGGAATACTATCCATGAATAGAATACCTCTGTCTGAAAGGATTCGTGTGCCTCTATCACGAAAACTGCTCTACTGCCTCTTGGTGGTAGGCCGTGTTTTATAAGTTTTAGAGTGATGGCTATTCTTAAGTTTGGATGGATGTCTATAACACCCTCCTCGGTTTCATTTAAACCTGTAAAGTTAAAAGCTGTTACGACTGGTTCAGCCGCAGCCACACCGTTCCCGGTGTCATCGTCCCCGCGTGTGGACATTTGTTTTTTGAAAAGTGTAGAACAAGTTTCAAGGAAACAAAAGATAAGGTGCACAATATTTTGGAACACTGTATCCTTCAACGTTGAACAAACCAAAATAGCTAATATATAGAGTTTTTGTCCTATTTAGCTTTGGTGGATATTTAACCCTACCCACACCAGACGTCTTATGGAGTATGTGAGTAGGGGTCTCTGAGAGAAAAGCACGACTGAGTTACTCAGTATCTAGCGTTAAATTAGTGCCTTACCAAACGTTTGGGCGCCATGTAGTGTAGTTCCTATTTCCCTAATAGGCTCTGCACATTGGAATAATATACCCTATAGGCTTGACATAGGACTGAGGTCGGTATGTCCCTATCGAGTATATTAAACTTAATTACTTTGTGCCAGCTAGCTCAGAGGCCACTAGAAACTCCTTGAAAACAAGAAGGGAGTAGTTTCTGGCAACCGCATAAACAGGACTACTTTGTTTCCCTTTAGAATCGGAACACTTCTCAGAATCGTGGAAACAATAGATAAGTTTCACTCAGCTAATCATGCATGCTTCGTTTCCTCAGAGTTACACAAAGCATAGACGGGCGTTTCAATAAAAAGGTTTTATTGAACAGTCTTGTTTCTCGTGTAAGAGATATGCGCTGTTATGATCACAAGACAGTATGCAAGATATATAATGTACAGCGTAAGCAGTAGAAATCAATAATACTGCGCTAGCATTATCTTTTAGCATATATTCACATACATAAATAACATGAGCTAAAAATGCGAGTACTCATATGATGCGTCTCTAAGCTAGTTCTACCCCAATGTACCTAACCTAGTCTAGGTGTAGGGCAAGGTAAGAAGTAGGCGAATTATTCTCTAGTATGGTATACTAAGAGTATGTTAACTCTAGTATGCCAAGAGTCCCTCCAGGTTCTAGTCCGCTCCATACCTTGAGAATGAGAGAGGTGGGAATCTCTTTCCGGACTCGAACTCTTAACACCCCGCGAAAGGAGTCAGATCACTGGAAGCTGGATTCTCTGCGAGCAGGGATGACAGTGTCTTCTCAGTGCGTCAGGCTGGGATACGGGCTCCTCTGAAGTCTAGGTCTCCTCCTAACTTGCTTGGGCAAGGGAAGGTATATTTATACCTGGTAGGTGCTTTGGAATGTTAGCATTGACGTGAAGTCGGACAGAGGAAGATGTCAGGAATGAACCCTTAAGGTATAGCGGTTCATGCATAATAGATGAGTTCTTGGAGAAATCAATAATCCTGTGCTAGGGGAACTCCCAAGAGCTTAAGGGTCTGGTTTCTAAGAACTCGTTGTGACGTTAGGGTGGACGGATGTCGGTGACCATGCCTGCATTTGGAGTGCATGGCTAATGCCTGAATAAGGACTGGGATTCTATGCCTATATAAGGGCAATGCGAATTGTGCATATATAAGGACATGTTTCAGGAAAACCTATTTACGGACACCTAAAGAGGAATACAACTCCAGGTCGACACTTGGAACATTTTCAGAGGAAAAACACAACATGGGTTCCTATGGAGAAAAAGAATGTTATCGGTTTGCAGGTAAGTAAACGACTTACAATGCTGGGTGTCTAGAGTTAGAACCAAGGGTCACCAAGGTTCAAGGAGCCACTCGAGTTGCACCACGAGCGGCACTAGGGCGGCCGGGTGCAGAGGCCCAAGGTTAGCCAATGGGGCTTGGTGGCCTTCGGTCAGGGGCTTCTCACAAGCAGGCCACTGGGTTGTGGGAGCAAAGCTCCTGGGGTTAAGATCCGCACTGCAGGGGCCAGCAATCAGCACAGGAGCTGCACCACCAGCTGCATGGAGGCAGCCGGATGCAGGGTGCCAAGGAGAAGTCGGGAGCCCTGTTTCCAATGGAGATCTGCAGTTCAGAAGAGATGCTGCAGGCTCAGTCAAGGAGGTTTTCTGGGGGCAGCCACCAGCAAGAGAGGTAAGTTGGGTTGTTGAGGGATGCCTGGACACTGTCGGTTGGGCCACCCAAGGCCGAGGGGCGCGTGTGCAGGGGTGTCTTTTGGCGTCTGGTTTTCTTACCAGTTCCGGTCGGGGTACACCTCCGGTTAAGGCTGCAGGCGTCTGGTAGAAGATTGAGGCAGGTTGGGGGATCACCGGATACCAAGTCAGGATCACAGGGGAGACCTCCACGTGGTGTTGGGCCACTCAAACTCGGGCCGTGGGCGTCTGGTGCAGAACTGTGGCTGCTTCTACCCCAATAAAGTTTTTCCCTTCTCCACAACATAAACTTTTCCCACAGCGTTCCTGTTTTTGTACTTTAAGTTTGCTACAAAATATCCAATTACTGGAAGTTTCACTCCACAACACCATTGGGGTTCCATATTGCATTCTTTTACCGCCTCCCAAATAGATTTGTCAATGTATAGGGAGAGCAGGAATCATCCCACATGTAAACCTCCGATTCATTAATCAATACCTTGCTCTTCGGTGGATGAGAAGCATCACCCTGATCCATGTCACTTTTTGAAGTAATTATTTTTTCATTTCTTTGGAAATGTTCCTCACTCCGTACCATAACCTCCTCTTCATCCGAGTCAACGTCATTGATGTGTCTTAATTTCTCACTCTCCTGTTCTCTAATTAGATTCACCTTCGTTGGAATTGCCCTTTCTACACACCCTAGTGAAACGTCCCAACTTTTTAAACTTGTAACATCTAGCCTTGACTGCAGGAGACGCGGCCGACTCAGCCAAATGTCTTGTACTTCCACGCCTGTAACACTTTTTTTTACTTGTAGCACCTTGTACCTCCATTGCATTGTATCTCACTGACTTATTTTTCTTCGGCTCTGAATTTTGCAATGCGTTAACATCCCTCATCATTCAGATCACACTTATTCTGACTTTTGCTGAGCTCCTTGACATATTGAGATGTTTTCAATCTGCATTGCAATGTCAATGTTTTTTTTTTTCTCCCAATGATCGATCCATTAACCCCAATAGAATGTTTGTATTTTCATTTTCGTTTAATTAGTCATTTGATCCCTAATGATCTTTACATGCAATTCCTTAAATCTGCACGAAGCTGCCAAAGTTCTTAATACAGCAACATATTGTTCAATAGATTTGCAGCTAATTGAGCATTAGAGAAAGATATGTGCCGTCCCACCACTATACTTACTATCTTCCAGCACTTTCATGGCACTAATATACTCCTCCTCAATCCATCACCATTGTCTGGTCCAACTTCTCCGTTAACACCCCCATCATTGATGGACATTGGTAAAGTTTTCAGAACCTTTCTATCTTCCACTCCTAAACTATGTTTTAACATAGCTAGCTTCCTTTTGCTACAAACACATCCCCTCCTATGGTTTCAAAATATGTTTCAAAGGACTCCCTACAATCCTTCTAAGCCACAACCTGAAGTCCTGGGTCCTGCAAATCCACTGGGGAAGCAGGTACTGCTTGCACAGCCATGATGCTATAACACAATGAATTAAAATAAACAAAGTAGTCACCGTAGTCTTTTGGCAACAAAAAAAAAGTTGCCAATGTCTTAATTTTCAACAGCTTCATGTTAGCCCTTCACTGCACGACATTGTAGCAGTTTCTCAACAGTCCACCTTATCTGGTAGAGGCTAGATGTAGTCGCAGATTCCTTACCTTAAAATTATCCCCTGGTGCTAGACTGGATCTGGAAATTTTTGTCCCAGTCTTCGATGCATCAGGCTGGATCTGGAAGATTTTTCATAGCGGGTACCCCTGTGCGTGGGTAGGTGGCGTCGATCAACTCCGCTTAACGTCGTATGGCATCGGGTTAGTTGTGACGTCTGCGTCGTCAATATAGGTGTCCACTCGGAAGGCTGATGTCAGTACTTTCATGACTTTCCACGCCAGAAACGCAGAGCCATGAAGTTGACTGACAGTGGTGTTTAAACAACTAGGGCCCTGAAGGGTAATAGCCTGGACATGAATAACTGATCTTCAGTGCTTGGAGTATGGGTGGGTTGGTAAGGAATCTGCGGCTAGATCATGTCTCTACCAGATAAGGCGCTACCAAAGATAAGTAACTTGTCCAGCTGATGGAGACATCTAGCCACAGATTCCTTGCCTGTGAACAGATACCCAAGCAATACCATCCCCGGTGGAGGAACTGCGGAAACGTTTGAACCAGAAAATCCTTTAGGACTGAACGGCCAAAGAGGCCCTCCCTACAGATCGGATGGGGCAGGCAATAATAATGCTTGGCAAACGTGTGCAGGGATGCCCACTTAGCCGTCTGGCAGATGTCAAGAACCGGGACACCATGCTGGATAGCCGTGGTGGCTGCCTTATGCTCTGGCAAAGAAACAGCCTCCTGAAGGCCCCAAAGCTCATTCCACAACGGGACGCTAACGGAACCCAGAGGAGCTCCTTTCGCTGAGCATGCAGGGCCCAAAGGCACGCCGGCAGGGTCAGACCCCATTAAGTATGGTGTGCCTGATGTCCTAAAACTCTTAACTGGGTGGGGGTCACTCCCTGCCCCAGAAAGGGAGGGAAACACGTAGCCGACCCAGGCACCTGCTCCGTGGGGCGGGGCCTTGAATGCCGAGACTCCTTCGTCTTGTCACGTGACATACTGGGAGAAGTTAAAGCATGCTTCGACTTGTTTCTTATGGTGCTTTTTACCTGACCCCTTCGAAGATTTTGAATGGGAGGAGGAAGACTTGGATCCCCCAGGAGTGGTGCTTGAACCTTCCTCTCGACCGAGACCAGGAACAATATCTCTGAGGAGATCTCCAGGCTGCAAGCAGCTTTAGGTATCCCTCCCTCAAAGCTTTCGGCGCCATGGCCCAGCAGTCGAAGCACAACTTCAGCTTGTGGTCGCGCCCCAGGCACAAAAGGCACACAAGGTGGGGGGTCCGTAACCGACATGACGTGGTGAAAGGAGCCACACGGTTTGAACCCAGAGGTCTTTTTGGACATCCTACACACCAAGAAAATGTCAACAAAAAGTAAAAAAAGCCTGTCAAAAAATGACAGGGGGTAGCTCTCTTCGGATTTGCGCAGAAAGAAAAGAACGGATGACAGCACGCCGAGATGGCACTTATATAACGGGAACATCACAACGACAAACTAGACGCCATATGATATCACACGGAGTCCACCGATGCCACCTACCGGCACGCATGGGTACTGCTAAGAATAATCTTCCAGATCCAGCCTGACGCCTGGAAGTTCACAGATTAGGAATCTGCAGTGAGATGTCTCTATCAGATAACATATAGCGCCACTCTCGGACATGTAGTCACGCTTGACCGAGGCAAACACTATAAAGATCTTTAAAAATTCATATCTCAGTTTCCCTACATTACATTTTGGTGTCTTTGTTCATAAAAATATTTCCTATTTTTATAAATTCGTGTGGGATTTTTACCTTGTATTGTCTTACTTATTTGATGTGTTGGTGTTTTCAAATGCTTTACTCTCCTGTCTCCTAAGTTAGGCCTGACTGAGACCTTAACTGGACCCAATATTGTGTTGGTGGCCTTATTAGTAGTCGGTACAATCTTACCCCTACCAATAGCCCACTTTCCAACAGCTACCATGTTGGAGACCAAGAGACGAAGGATGAAGTGTTTCCCGAAAAAGCAGGTCCTCAACATTCACTGCTCAAATGCAGACAGAGTTCCTGCAGCCAGAGTGCCACTGACGACCACTGGACCCAGACAGGAGCAGGTGTTGGCTTCTGTTTGAATGTACTCTTTGGATAATGAGACAAAATGTTGAGTCTGCTTATGGACCCCCTCGAAGATGAAGGGATGCGAGAAGCGGACGGATACAGATAGTGAAAAGGGTGGGACTGAGCGTGAGCCCTGCGGAGCGCTGCAAGTTATTCTAGAAGCTTCTGAGTGACGGGTGAAGAATTACCTTTTGATTAGGAGTGCAGTGAAGGAACCGACCAACTAAGGGTGCATTGCAAACATCTGCATCGACTAGACTGCGAAGGACAGTGACCTGGAAACCCGTGTCGAGTGATGCTGAGAAATCGAACAGAATATGGAAAACATCTTGTCCTTCAACGAGAAGCCTCCTAAGGTCATCAGAAACTGCCACAGAGTAGCCTGGAGGGCGGAAGCCAAACTGAGATGGATCCGGGACAGTTGTTTTGTAGGAAATCGGAGAGTTGGTGGTTGATGGCTTTTTCCACAATGTTTGAGGGGGAAAGGCAGAAGAGAGCTTTTTTTTAAAGGGACAACAAGTCTCTTTCCAGGTGTCAGGGACCATGGCTGTGAAGAAATGGATAAATAACATATGTGGATCAGAACTAGATGAAGAATGTGCAAGGCAAGGGCCATGATGTGAAGAGGACAAGAATCACTCGAGCGAACCCAACTTAAACTTGGTCACAAGATTCTCGACTTCTTCCACAGAGACTTCTGGAATGTGAGAGATGGGCTAACAGCAGCCTCCAGTGTGGCCAGGGCAATGAGGAGAGAAGTGAGACTGAAGTGCAGCAATCTTCTGATGGGAAAAGGAAGTTGAATGAGCAGAGCTCTTGAGTAGCACGCTGCTGGGCTAATTGTCCTTTACTATACTGAAGATTTCCCTTCAGGCATTGCGGGAGGCCCACCGTAGTGGGGTCACACTACATCTCCCTCCTCCCTAACACTCACTCACCTCTCTCAGCAGACAGGCTGGCTTCTAGGCACTAGGAACAGGTGATCAGCTTCATGTGGCTTCCCCTCACCCAGGGAAGCTGGTTTCAGGCAGACACGAGCTCTGGTTACACAGCAGTCTTAAAGTTCTCTTCAGAGCTCTCCCTTCCTTGGTTAAGGGGAACGTGCAACTTGAACAAGTGGGCCGTTGCGGCTGCTGCCAATATGCAGTGGCAGGGCAGCAGTGGCAGAGGGTTCTCGGGGTGTTAAAGTAAGAAAATAAAAAACATACCTTATCCTGCGCCGCCTCACGCTCCACTGCTTTTCTGTTCTTATGCTGCTCCCGGCCCAGACCCTCCATACAATCCAGATGCTGCTCATATTATGAGAGCAGCGCCAGGATTGGCCTGAGCGGGCTGGGTGTGTGCTGTCTCCACCAGGCTGTAGAATACAGCTGGGTGGAGAAACCTAAGTGCCCATGAATGTTTGGCCAGCCTTGTACAGCCGGCCAAACAGAAATGTGCACTTAGAAGTGCACATCTACCACTCCGCCCCCCCCCCCCCCCCCCCCCCCCATGGCCCGGCCCGCCCCTCCCCCCATGGCCCGGCCCGCCCCTCCCTGCATATGATGGCTCAGAGCTAGTAGCTGAAAAAATAAAACAATAGTAAAATATTGTTTTATTTTTCAGCTGCTGGCTCTGAGCCAGTGAGGCAAGCTCCTCTGCCATTACGGAAGAGCCCCCGCTGCAAGTGGGACCAACTTTTATCAAATCAAAGCAGCCTGAAGCAAGAGTGATGCACTAGTCCTCTGCGCCCATACAGTCCGAGGCCAACATCTAAATCAAAAGCCGGATACCATATACTTGCAGTCAGGCACTCGGGGCAGGGGAATAGGACTGTGCACCGCGCAGGGGATATTCCCACCTCAACATCCTTCCACTCCTCTGGATATGGAATCAAAGAAATGATGCAATAGGCAAAAATATTTGTTTTTTCTTCAGCAATCTAGCGCTGTGCTCTTTGAATGCTGTTGGTCTCTTGAGGCACTACAGTCACACCCGCTGAACATAGCTAGCAACGTTTTGTCTGGGGTACAGGTGTAATTCTTTTATACAAACCCTCCAATATGGACAAGACTTAGTCAGGCTGTGTCTTTATCTCATGCTAGATACCACCGACTCTAGCTCGTGCAATAGGTGCAAGTTATTATTAAACACCATCAGTAATGAACATGCCCTTGGATGGGGCCAGATGTTTTGGAGAGAATCTCGATGTGGCTATGGAACAGTTCAAAAACTGCTGGGTTACAGCTTTCTCCTTGGTATTGCCACCACAGACCAGTAACTCTATCGCCACTACAGAAGGTTCAGAGGTTACTCCAGGGGCCTTGCTTTTCACCAGTGGTAACCTACTCAGCCTGTCCAGCAGCCAGTGCAGACTTTTCATAGGCAGAAAGTAGTATCAGCAGCATCAATACTCTGCCTTTTCCAGGAAACACTTCCAAACCACTTTTGTTTGCTCTCAAGCAGGCCACAATGGCCGGGTAGTGCTGCAATCTGAATATCCGTCGAAGGAGAATTACTAGTGGGAAGTAACTTGGAGTCAGATTTAGCCACATTTGGTGCAACGCAAAGTGGCAGAACAACTCGCTGCAGTGCGTCAAATGGAAAGAGCATGAATGCACCATAATTACTAACCTATATCGCTCCTGCTCTCTGCACTGGCGCACTTGTGGCTGCCGAGCGTCCATGCAGGCACCATTTAACCATGGTGCAAGCAGGGTTGTTTGTGTAAGAAAGGACACCTTTCTGCACAAAAACAATCCTCAGAGGCATTTTCCTCTGCGTGCTGCAGAATGCAACACACGTATAAAGAAGAAATAACAAGGATAAGTAAACATATTTCTCCTTGTTACACCTCACCTGCGAAGACGTAGCATTTTGAGGCATTCCCAGGTTTACTAGTCTTAGTTAATCTGGGAATGTGCCATAAACCATGGGTGGATAAGTGGGAACACCAACGCTCTACCCATACAACACCTTCCCAACGCGGCGTTACGCAAGGCAGTGACTTGCACAGTCCTGCGTTACTCCAGATTTACTATGCCATGCAAGCTAGCTCTGGGTGGCATGGTAAGTGTGATTTAAGATTATATGCTACCTTAAAATCTTCTGTGCAATATGGTAGAAATGCAGAATGTGCAGAAAAGTTCCAGGTGGCCCGGGAGATTAGACAGGGTTGTGTGCTTGCCCCCCTTTTAATTTCTGTTGTATATTAATGGGGTGGATTGTTCCCTGCAAGACGTTCACGCCAATGCCCCTAGTGTAGGCACACACCCAACCCCAATTTTGCTTTACGCAGATGACGCAGTATTCATTTTCTAGGACTGCAAGTGGTCTACAACGGCTCATCCATCACTTTGTTAATTTTATGGAAAACAGAACCCTTAAGTTAAATCTAGGGAAAACTTTTGTCATGTCTTGCCGGAATAGGAAGAGAACTGGGAAAAGCTTCTATGTACAAGGACATAAACGAACAGAGGTCAAAACTTTAAAATATTTAGGTATTACATTTTCTCAAAAAAGTAACTGGTCTTCTCATATGAGGTAGCCAAATTAAATTTTATTAGAGCCATTTCTGCAGTCTTTAGATATTCTAAGAAGATAGGGAATAAACCAGTTAGAGAAATGGTGAAGTTGTACAGGAGTAAATGTTTACCGGTAGCTATGTATGGCTCTCCGCTATTGGGTGGAGAAAAGTGTATTCTATTAGAAGCCCAAGAAAATTCTTTTCTACGAAGACTCTTGGGTGTGCCCAGCTCAACTTCTACTTCAATAGTACATTTAGAATTGGGTATGGAATATCTTGAAGAGACCATTCAATTAAGTATTTTGAAAAAATGGTATGCCATTTGGTCCAAGGAGGGCACTAAGTTTTCTAGGGAGGTTATCAAGGATTGTTTAGGTCTGGATCATTGTGAAAAAATCCCCTGGCTAAAAAAATGTGAGATCCTTATTACATGAACTGGGGGAAAACCTGAAGCCCTTGGAGCACCATGGTATACTGAAATATAGTAAAAAAGAAATGTAAACTATCCTTTTGGATAAAAGGAATACCTGAAGAGAGTATCAAGAAAAGTCCAAAACAACAGTTACCAGATATCTCCTAGGATGTAGGGTACAGGAGATACAAGACTCTGGTTAGAGTAAAGAATGTGTATGATAGATTTCTCCGCTCCAGATTACGCCTTGAGACAATTTATTATTTAGTGGTTTTCCCAAGAACTGATTCATGTCCTCAAAACCTACCTAGATGCTCGTACGATAGCAATGCAATACAATCAACTCTGCACTTTATGCTTTTTCGCAAATTTTACAGTAATATCAAAGTGTTTTCTTCACCCACTTTTTTTGTCCGAAGGCATATTTTATTATGAGGTGGCACTTATCTTAAACAATTATCAAATGTCCATATGTGTTTTGCCATTGTTACTTTTATTAAAATGGCTTTACGCAGAAGAAAATTGTTGATTTTCCTATATATATATTTTTTTTTTACGGAGTTTTATATAGCGCAAACTTGACCCGGGATCGGGTATCAGAGCGCTTTACATAGCACCAGTTGCGTTACATGAGGACACATTCATCATTTTTGTTAGGCACTGGGAGATTAAGTGATTTGCCCAGAATCACAGGATGTTCAGCGTCATTGCCGAGACTCGAACCCGGTTCCCCAGATTCGAGGTCGACTGCCCTAGCCGTTAGGCCAACTCCTCTCCCCAATGATCTCCCAGATGATCTCGAATATGATGAAAATGAGTAAATAGTGGGACTATATTTGTAGCTGAGATTCCTCCACATATGTATCACAAATGTAGTAAATTTTAAGATTTTAGTAGTAATTATTTATACTGTTGTCTTTTTACTGAAGGAATTTTATTGCAATATGCCTTTTGTTTGAATTTTGGAAGTGTTTCACACTTTTTTTTATATAGTTATGCATTTTTTTATTTTTTTATCCTCGTCCGCCTCAGACCGCATTTGACAGAAAGTAGAATGTCAATACCGTAACTCGATTTCGGGAGATGTAGGCACTTGGATTGGAGGGGCCCGGGGACAGTGCCCGCCTACCGGTATATGACAATCCCACAAAAAGTCGCATACCCCTTTCCTGGGAAAGGGGGTGGTCTCACTCTCTTCTGATAAGGGATGACCAATGACTGTTGGTACAGGCCCGTATAAGATGGGAACTTGATGGCCCAACGGGACCCGACCCAGTCTGAGAGTATCCAATGAGGCATAATCATAGGACCAAAGATGGTGTTTTTAAACTCAAAACATAACCAACATAAGCCCCAAAAACTTTTTCCGTGCCCCGAAATGCTAGCCACAAAATGACTAACGCTGAGCCCAATTAAGCAAACCCTCCCATATTACTTTCCTCTTGCTGTTCTGTAATCTACCCAGATCTATCCTAGAAATGTTATATAACGAGGATAACCATTCTAAGTGTGTCGGGGGTGTGACCTCTGCCCATCTCCTACAAATCTCTCTCCTGGCTAACAAGATTGAATAAAAAAGGAACCCCCTTGCGGGGGCCTACAACTTCACTAGTTATGCCAAAGATGATTAAGGCGAGAGAGATTTGGACTGAGGTACCTATAATATCGGCCAGAGTTGCCACTACTCTTTAAACATATGTATATCTGTAGCATTTACCAAGTCACATTTCTTGCATCTAACTGGGGGGCCTTTTGCTATTTTTGAAAGTCTAGCTGGAGTTAAATAGGCCCTATGTGTAGTAAAGTAGTGGTTCCTCCTCAGCCAGGCGGGTTTTACAATAGAGAAGAGTGTCTGAAAAGAAGTCTGCCACACCTCCTCCCAACACTCATCTGGCATAGAGGCTCCCCACAATTCTTCTGCCAGTTTAAACTCTCCATCAATAGTTTCCACTATGGACCAATAGTAAAAGAAACCTCTTTCCCCCAACAGGCCTTGAAACCAATTGATCCTCAAGAGTGTTTCCTATGCCTATCGGATTTTTAAGATTCTGTGACCAACTGAGCGCCTGGACATACCCTCCTCCAGCATGTTATGAAAAAACTCCCAGGGTAGAAGGGACCCTTCAGAAGCCAGATCCTTCCATACTAGTAACCCTGCTGTTCTAAGTGGTATTGCTAATTTATCCTTCAGGCATTCTGGGACCCCCGGAGAGTCCCAGAGCGGAGCTAGGCTGGAGTAATAGTTGAGGCCAGTACGCTGCCTAATTCTGAACCATATCCGGGCTGCGGCCAAAAGAACTTTCAACCTGATCTTCTTGAAGTACCTTTGGTCACCAAACTTAAAGAGGAAACCCTCAAGCGGCAGTCCCACCCCCTTCAGCATGGCCGAAAACATAATACCTCTTTCTGAATCATCCGGGGATTTTAACAGCATCCTAGAGTGCGATAATTGAAAGGCCCATGCGTAATACTGAAGGTCGGGGAGCGTAAGGCCGCCCTTCTCCCTTCTGCGCCTTAGCTTCTTCCACGCTATTCTTGTAGATTTATATGCCCAGGCAAATGAGTTAATAGCTTGTTGTAATTTGTCTATTGCCTGTTTTTCAAAGTGCAAAGGAATGGTGTTAAAAGAAAAGTGATTTTCGGTAGTATAATCATTTTAATCAGATTAATTCTACCAAAAATAGTCAAAGGGAGATGTGCCCAAGATTTCATGAGCTTCTGGCAATCCCTAGAAATATTTGCAATATTAGTCCCCGCTATCTTATCTACATTCTGTACAATCCTTATGCCCAAATATCTCATGTCACCCCTGGTCTGGTACCCGCTCCCCGGCAAATTCCATGTCATGATCTGTTTTTTCTGCGTTCACCTCGTAGCCAGAAACCCGACCAAAGTCTTGTGCCAACCTAATGACCTGGGGGAAAGATACCTCCAGCTCTGATGACAAGATCAAAACATCATCCGCATACAGGGCGACCTTCCTCTCCCACGCTCCAAACTTAAATGATGAAATGCTCGGTTCATCTCTCAAACGCTGAGCAAAAGGCTCAATATACAGATCAAAAGGAGCGGGGAGAGTGGGCAGCCCTGTCTGGTGCCCCTAGTAATCTTAAAAGGATTAGTCAGTTTCCCATTAACTAGGAGTCTTGCAGTAGGGTCTTGATATATAAGTTGTATAGCACGGCAAAATTTCTCTCCCAAGTTAAACCTTTCCATCCCTGCCGTTAGATATATCCAGTTTACCCTGTCGAACGCCTTAGTGGCATCCAACGTCATTGCTGCCAAGGGTAAAGAGAAGGTTGAAGCCAGGTCAATTGCACCTATAAAATCATGAGTTAGGTCAAATAAGTTTCTGTCCCTTATGAAACCCTTTTGGTCTGGATGTAACATACTGTCTGCTACTGCTCCCAACCTATCTGCCAGAATCCTTGTGAATACTTTATAGTCTGTATTCAAGAGGGAAATAGGTCTATAGGACCCACAACTTGCCGGATTCTTTCCTGCTTTCAGAATTAATGAAATGGTAGCTTGACCCCATGAAACGGGGGGTCTAGTACCCTCAGATAGTATATTATTGAAGAGGACCGTCATAAAGGGTATTATTGTCTCTCCCAAGGATCTATACAATTCCGCTGGAAGCCCGTCGGGCCCAGCTGCCTTACTCCCCTTGCAGGCGGCAATGGCCTTCCTAACCTCCTGCTGGGATATGTCCTGCTCCAAATTTTCTCGCTGGGAGGAATGTGAGGAGGCTAACGTGCATTTCCCTAACCATTCCTTCGCATAAGTTTTATCTACCTCATTATCTTCCTTGTATAACGCCTGAAAGAAGGCAAAAAACGCCTTTCCAATTTCTTCATCAGTTGATACTGAAGAGGAGTTATCCTCACTATCAATCTGTTTTATCAAGTTGCGTGTCCTGTCCGACTTAACCTTCCATGTCAGAAGTTTGCTGGCTCCCTCTCCGTTTTCAAAATGGGCCATCTTACTGGCTTCCCATCGTTTTGTAATCCTGAGCTGAATGGTGGTCTCCAGCTGGTCTTTCAGGGTTTGTAGTTCTGATATGTGTTCCTGTCGCTTCTCAATATCACTCTCCCTATTCAACCTCACCTCTACTGCCTTCATAGCAGACTCCGTTTGTGTCACCTCTTCTCTATATTGCCTATTCCTATGGCATACCCTACTTGTGACTATACCCCTCAAGAATGCCTTCCAGGTGTCCCATACCATTGAAATCTCGGTGGAGCCGATATTCAACTTAAAAAAACATTCTGTTTCTTGAGACAGGTGTTTAACCTCAGAATCGTCTAAAAGTAATGCACGGTCAAACGTCCATTTCCGTGAATGCCAGACATAAATCCATCCAAACAGCTGCGTGATCAGACCGGTGAGGTGTCAAGTAACCTATATTCTTGATCTTGCCCCTAAGATCGTGACTAGCCAGAATATAATCTATCCTTGACTTATGGCCATACTTGTTGTTATAAAAGGACACACCTAGCTGGACGCCCGACCTTTCCCTCCATACGTCGCACAAACCCGTCTGTGTCATCATGGTTTGAAGATATGTCCGTGATTTGGACAGTACATTCGCCCTACTATTAGGGGATTTATCTAACAAGGGGTCTAAAACTATATTGAAGTCACCCGCCATAATCATGGGTTCTGGGAATTCCAACAAATTTGAGAAAATGGTTTTCAGGGAAGAGGGATCGTCCTGGTTGGGACCGTAATAGCCTATTACTGTAAGAAGGGAACCTTGAATAGATAGTTTTACAATAACCCACCTGCCCCCCCGAGTCAGTCATTGATTCTAAAACACGAGCATTGGCTTGCTTTTTGACCAGGATGGCTACTCCTCTAATGTTGGCACTCTGATTAGTGCCAATTAGATGTTCCACCTATTTTAATTTACTAAAGATCTCAACCAATTCCCCTCTTAAAAGGTGCGTTTCTTGCAATATAATAATCTGTGTGGGAGAATCCCTGAGATACTGCAAAATTTTTACCCTCCTTGTCTTCACTCGTAGGCCATTAATATTCCAAGATAAAAACTGAATAACGGTCATGGTGGTCTGAACAACAAAGGCTGAGGTCTGAACAACAGACTTAAATGCACCAAAGTGACAGGCCCAGACCAAGGGTGACCAATACAAATAAATGCGGCTAAAAGGCGAATGAGAGAATTTTTTTTTCTTTTTTCCCCTGAATGCTCCCCACCCTGTGCCCCCCTCGAATCCCCCCTTCCTTACCCCACCCATGGAGTACCCTACCCCCATTTATCTGGACTAATAGTCCAGCTTCTGCCTACCGAGGCAGCCCGCCCTGTCCCCTCCTTACTTATATATTAGGCTAAAGGCTGAGTGCAATTCCAAAGAATAATCTTAGCTTTACTAAATTGTGATTAGTTTGAGATTGTGTTATGGATGTTCTTTTATAACTAAATATCATAAATAACCTATATTAAGTCTAGCCCTAAAAAAGCCAAAGAAAGGAATGGCGAGAAGGATAGGGAAGAGGAAGCCTATGTGGATATCTATGACTAAGCTATGACTAATCTACTGCAGCTCTGTTAAGACTTTCAAGCAGCTCATCTGCCTCCTGCACTGTTCTAATATTATACATCTTGTTATTATACATAACTTTCAAATGTGCAGGAAATTTTAACTGTGCAACCTCACCGAGCCTTCTAAAATCCTCCATTTTCCTGCCCAGTTCCCATTGTCTGTCCAAGGTTATTCGGGCCAGGTCTGAGCGAATCTCCTAGGCAAAGTCTCTAGGTTTCAAGGACTTTTGTTTTAAAGCACAATTGAGAATCTTTTCTTTCAAGGAAAAAGTTAGGAAATTTATAAGAATTTTTCTCGGCTTCGGCCGGTTGGGATGTTTTCGAAAAGGGTCCCTGTGGATCCTCTGAATGTCATTCTTCAGCTCTTCCACCGATTCTTCAATCTGGACCGATTCCTTTATACGGGTAGCAATGAAGGACTTAATATCTTCTCCTTCGCTCCCTTCTGGAACGTTCAGGAGACGCAAGTTGTTCCTCCGTGAGTTATTTTCAAGCACCTCCAGCCTGTCGCGTAGTATTATCTCCTCTTTCTTAAGCATGGCAATATCTGTTTTATCCACCACCAACTCCTCCTTAATTTCTCCAACAGTTTTCCAAAACTCCTGTCCTGGAATTTAAAAGATCAATTTTCTTGTCTAGCGTTTCACAAAAGAGTCGAATCTCCCCCTGATTGGCTTCGGATACGGAGAAACCCCTCTATGTCCACTGAGAAGGAGGAGAAAAGAGCTTCCAAGGAAGCCACCGAGGGCCCTCCAATTCCCTGCTCTTCAACGGTTTTTCGGCTTTCTACGGCTTCATTATCAGACATGGTCATGCTCATGGACAAGCAAGCTGGAGTAGCCAATTGTGGAGGAATCTTATCCAAGGCCGCATTTAGTGCTATCGGGGCTGTTGCAACTACCATTTCGCAGGGAGTCTGCCCCCCTACAGAGGTTTTTCCTGCCAAGTCCATCTTTTCCAAGCCTGGAGAGGGTACTAACTGACCTTTTTGGCTCCTTCTCAAAGCTTCCCCTTGCTCAGCGATGTCTAAGACTAATGGTTGGACTTTAAAGTAGGACTGCAGGGACGGAGTAATCTTAAGCCTTGTGTCTGTGAAATGGCTTTTTGTCTTCCCCGCTTTAATACTCCTACCTTTTACCTCCCCGTGTTGAAAAGTGGAAAAACTACCAACTCTCCTTAGTTCAGAGGGTATATTCAAACATATATTTTCCTCTCCCTCGCCTTCATCTACCTGCGATGCACTAAGACTTGAGCCTCCACTAATAACCTGAAGACTTCTATCAACCTTAGAATTATTCTTAGCAATTTTCCTAGGCTCGGGCTTAGTCTTAGTAGCCCCCTGTGCCCCACCACCGTGTCTCCTACCCTTCTTATCTTTGACTTTAATGGGCGTGCTGATTTCGGTCTCCTTCTCCTCCAGAACCTCCCGTACCGGGGTAAGTGATTTCGGGTGCAATGACTGTGCAGCAGTGAGCACTAATTTACCTCTCTCTGTAGTCAGTATTGCAGTGCCCAATGCAGTACCTCGAGCAATATTCAACTGCAACCCTCCACCCTGCCCCCCTGCACCTGGTCTTTTGATGGTGAATTTTGTAGCGCCTGTAGCCCGAGTTTGTCAGCTTCCACCTCAACCTCCTCTTCGAATGGCAGGGACGCGTTGACCTGGCCGCGTGGAAAAAGTTGTCCTGTGCTGCCTCTATCCGCCCGGAGGAGCCCGTGGGCCGCTGCTCTGCGGCCCCTCCTCGGCTCCAGGGCGGCAGCAAACCAACGATCCCCAGACGCGCCGCCACACATCCGGAGGTGGGAGCGGCTGCCACGCAATCTCCACTCTGAGGACCGTGAGGGAAAAAAGAGACGAGCTGCAGGGGGGAAAAGAGAGCTCCAAGCGCACCCAGACGCTGTCAACAGGAGCACGAGAGGACAAAAAAAAGCCGCTCCCAGCCTCACATTGCACTAGTAAGTGGACAGGGCGTAGCTGCCTCCGGCGGCAAGCGGCAGCTTAGCTAGCGGCCGCCATGTCCTCCGATCCCTGTTCCTCCCCTAGTTATGCATCTTTTATGAATTTGTTTATAAATACGAATAAAGATTTGCTTGACTTTGACTTATGGGCTTGTATTGCCCTGCGTGATGCAAGGAAAATGCAAACTGTTGATAAATCTGGCCTTTATTCTTTACATCTTGCTTGATAGTAAATCCCATTTTTGCACCCTTAATTGCCCCACCCACCTTGAGCAATTTGCAACAGACTAGTGGACGCAGTGTTCTGTAGATAACCTTTGAACTAGCTGAATTTGGTGCAGATTACTTAAATAGTTTGATAGTTATAAGGAGAAAGTCCAATACTTGTCATTTTAGCATGGGTTTTTCATTGTAAAGTTTCCCAGCACTTAACTCTGAACACACTGAATGGAAATTCCCAAATTTCTAAAGCCCCTGTAGTTCTTATGTCGTTTAGTGTCTCTTCTTAGTTTAATTTTCACCTGCTCCTTTGGTGATATAAGCAACTTGTGACTTCACTACTAATTCGGCATTTATATGTATATTCAGCATCAAAGATCTCTGAAGTATATAAAGATAGCAGGACCTTGTTTGTACTTCCCTGGAACAAGCAGCTTTAAAAAGGAAAATGCACAGGCTTTTTGGTGTATAATTGCCCCTAAATTCTGGTCTGAAAAGGGCCTGCAAGCAAATAAGATATCACAGGAAATCTTGTCTGAGTATACTAGGGAATTATACCAACCAAATAAGATTGAAAACTTCTTTGAGCTGTTTATTCAAATATTTCAATCTATCCAGTCTCCGTTCTAGGAACGGATAATGGGATATATTAGGAGAGCCAAGTCCTCTGCGGCGATGGGCCCAGAAGTAGTTACTATTCTGGTCCTAAAAAACAACCCAAAAATGTGGGCTGAATTGCTGTTGCCCCTATTTGAACATTGTTTTTCCACTGGTCAACTCCTCAATCCTGGAGAGGGAGCATCCTCTTCCTTTTGAATTAGAAAGGAAGTAAACAAGTCCCGGGAACCTACAGTCAAATTGCAAATTTTCCCTGAGTGTATTCGACCATTTAGAGAACTGGGCTCAAGATGTGAACATAATTCCTCTAGAACAATCTGGCTTCAGAGCAGGCCACCCTGTCACCGACAATATAGCAGTTTTGTTAGATAAATATGTTAAGAATAAGTCATTTTTATACGTAGCTTTTCCAAAGCATTTGACTTAGTGGATAGATCAACGTTATGGTGATTGGGGATTCCAAGTGGCTTATTTCGACTATTAGTGTCTCTTCATTCCTCTACATGGTGTAAAATGCTATTGAGAGGGGTTAAAGGCCCGTCTACTTCTATGTCCACTGTACAGGGGTAAAATAGGGTTGTTTGTTGCCACCCTCATTGTTTTCTCTTTACCTCTCCGATTTCCCAAGCCAATTACAGGATTAAATAAATTACCCACCGAAAGTTGGCTCTAAACTGTTGCATACGTTTTTATACACAGATGGCATAATTTTCTTTATTACCAGACCCCTATACGTCTTCAAACAAGATTTAGAAGGTTGCATATGTATGCACAGAAGCTTGTTTTAAAGATTAATACAACCAAATCTAAATATTTGATTTTCAGGGGAGGTATTTGAGGAATGAAAGGCTAGAAGTAGTTAATATATACACCTAATTAGGTAGAACATTTTCTAGCAATCTAAAGGAAAAGTTGCTCATTCTAAATCTAAGCAGTAAAACACTAGCACATTCAAAGTCTTTACAGTGTTTATATAGTTCTTTGGGGGAGAAGACACGTTGATTATCTAATTCAAATTTATAAAACTAAAACTCCCCTTATATTAACATTTGTTTTACAGCACATTATTCCACTTGGGGCTTGGTCGTCCTTAATTATCTGCGAGGGGAATAGTCTCAGAAAAAGTTATTCTTTTTGTTCATCACTTCTGGCACAATTTCTTAGACTGGAATTTGGCTTAGTTCGTGCCTTTGTGCAGGCGCTAGCTTGTATTATTTGTTGAGGATACAAGCTGCTTCATGCTTCTAATCCCCCTCTGAGGTTTTTTTCTTAATGCTGAAGTCTTTCAAGACTCAATCGTTCATTCAGTCTTCAAGAGAAGCCTCAATAGAGCCTTCTATTGTGAATGTACCATGGAATTGTTAAAAGGATGGTCCCCAGGCCATCTCCGACTCTTTCTTGGATCCTAGTCTTCCCAACTTAGTTATATGCTGGATCATTGTGATTTTCTGTAATCCCATAGTACATTTACTATTGATATTGCCAATGGTTCGCCCCAACAATATCTTTCGTATAGAATCCCCAACAGGTTTACATGTCTTTTTCTGTCCCTTCATATAGGAAATGTGCGTGCCTCTAAACAATATAACAGCAAGATGGATTAAAAGCATCCACAAATCTTCTCTTTGTGACCTTTCTCATAATGGAATTTAATGTTTCATACTATGCAGAATCTTGAACTTGTCTTTTTTCGGAAAGGTGTAGAGCGAGAGAAAGGGTCTAATGTGGGATGGAGGCCCCTGTCTTTTAAGCACCAGGAAGCAGTGGGAGTAACTACCATGATCGGAACCCTCTCAATGACTCCTTTGGTCAAAAGAGCCTGCACTTGCTGCTGCAAGAGAGGCAGGTCGTCTCCGTCAGCCTGTCTGAAGATGGTGGAAGGTGGGGGCAGAGTTTCAAGGAATGGCAAAGCGGAACCCCACTGAATAATTCGTAGGACCCACCTGTCCAAAGTTATCTTGTGCCACCTTGACGACAAATGTTGTTACCTGCTGCCAACAGGGTGGCTGTGTGCTGCCAAGAGCACACTGAAGAGGTTTGGGATGGGGGCAGATTATAGAAATAATGTGGTAATTGATGAAAACAAACTTTTCAGTTCTTCGTATTATATCCCTCCTGTCTCCCAGCTAAAAAAAATGTCTTGCTATCAAATTTGTTTTGCTTTTCATGTTAAAGAAATACCTCTCTTTGACTGCATTCATATATTGGAACCTACACAGTGCAAAGCCTAGTCCGAAACCAGCAGAGAGATTTGTATAGTAAAGGGGTGTGGAAACAACTCAGCATCAGGTCCAGAAATGGGTCTTGGATGGGCATTGGGGTGTATGGGCACAGTCTCTTCATAGTTTATCCACTGGGCAGAAGAAACTGTAGGTTGTCTCTCCCTTCAATTCGAAACCATTACCTGCACACACCCTCCTAATCTCCTCTTTAAAAGCTCTAAACAGACTAAATAGTTCAAAACAAATGTTGGCTTTCTTGTGGGCCAACAAAGCCCCCACAAAATCTAAACCAACGCTAATGAAACCAAAAACAGAAGCTGGCCTGGGGTTTCCAATGTTGAAAAATCTTTCAATGGTACAAATAAGACTTCCACCCAATTGGAATGGACGAAAAGACTGTTTACAAAACCATGTTCTTGTTGGAGCATTAAAATAGGACCATTCGATCACATTATCTCCTAGGGCTACCACCTTGTGATTATCCCGTTAATGAGTGAACCCTCTGCTGTATAGCCTTGCTACTGGACCACTGGGACAAGACTACCCATAAACAGAATATTACCTCATTTCTGTCACCACCGATACTGACAGTGTTTAATCCAGGTTTCACCTTCTTGGACTGATTAATCCAGGATGAACGTCATGGCATCAGAATTCCCCATTCTTTTTTAAACGACCTATTCAGAAATGGTGTAATACTAACAGGTGAGGCCTGCGTACAAGAATTTGATCTAGCTCAAATTGATAACTTCAAGTTAAGCCAACTCCTACATTGGCCCCAATCAGGTAGTCGCCAACAGAAAGGTAGCGGGGATCTTACATCCACAGAGTTTATTTTTGTGACTCAATAATACGTAAAGGCATCATGAATCTCAATACTAGATTGAATCGCTTTGTAACTCATACCAAGCATGTCTATATGTCAAAATGAGAAGCCAGATATGTGTGCGCTGTAGCTCTGGGGTGTGTACTATCTTCCAATGTGGTGATGCGTTTCTGTGCTGGAAGGAGAAATGTGCAGGACGGGGACTTCTGTTAGCGTGCGATCCTGTTGAAAGTAGATCAATGAGGTCCCGCTTGTGGTAGTGTATTATTTGCTTCCTCGAAGGGCTTTTGAAAAATGCTCAAGTGAATGCCTTTGAGTTTATCGCTGGCGATCCAACTTAAAGATTTGCTCATGAATAAAGGAATACGTCAAGTTCCAAACAGTTGTTTCCTGTTGCCTGCTTGTGCTACTGGTCAATAAGGTGATTCCAGGTTACTACACTGGTGAGGAGGATAAACTGATAGAGGTCATCTCTAAGGAACATGATGGCGTCCTTATCCTCTGAAGACGACAAAGCTGTGGTGATGACTGATTCTCTCATAAAGTCACCATCAATAATTAAGCCAAATAACCCAAACATTCGCTCGAGTCATTATCATTGGGGGGCACCTTTGCCATTCAATTTGGGTGACACAAGTTACTTAAGCCCCGGATGGTGCAGATGGATCAGAGACTTGGATGTGTATGCAGAGGCCTTAGGCATTGAAAGCAAAGAGAAACCAATATGCCTCCTTATGCACTGTGTGAGGCCTGACACACTTGATGCGATACATATTAATTTGAAGACTATGAAAATCTTTTATTTAATGGTTTGAAACAATTGATGATGGAGTACTTTGTTCCAAAATGCAACATTGATTTTGAAAAACCTTTTTTCCACTCCAGGAGGCAATAGCACGGCAATAATCTAGATGCTTTCATGGTGAAATTAAAAGACAGAGTTCAGCACTCTATGATAAGAATAACAATGAAGAGATCACTGATCATTGCTGTTAGTCTGACATCATCAGAAAAATACGGTTGCACAAGCCAAGAATTCTTGAAGATAGTCTTTCTATGCAAAAATATGTCTCGCACTGTCAAATATCAAGAAGCTATGGGACGCCATAAAGTCAGACAAGAAGTTGAGTTGCTGTGCACGATCGTAGACACGCTCACCAACCAACATTGGTAAATGTGGATCAGATGTGGATTGCGCAGTTCACACTTAGGCAGTGCAGAACACGTGCCACAACTGTGGTAAGAAGGGCCACTTTCAATCACTAAGAAGCGTAAATGAATTGACTCGCAAGTGATCCCAACCTTCGATGATGGAGAAGCTGTGAGAGAACGATGGAAACATGCCTCTCACTCTCCTCACAAGGTGAGTGAAGTGGCTACCCGCTCTGGATCATCGAGGTCAACTGATTCCTTGCTCTCAAACTGAACATTCTAAAAAAATAAAAAATAAAATTTTCCTCAATTCGGAGTGACGTGGGCATAGGTGCCACCTGAGTTATGTCACTGGACAATCGCGTTCCTGGGGCTGAAGAGCTGAGAATGAAAACATGCATCCAGACAAAACCTCACTATGTGTGCGCTGAAGGCTCTGATTGAGTCTCAAGAAGGGCTAACGACATAAGCACTGCAGGTACCCTTGTTTTGCGATAAGAGGGGGTGCTTTGAGTGAGGGGGTTCGGAGCTCCCCTACTCCTCTGGTGGGGCTATTGACTTTGCAGCCCACAGATTAGCAGCTGCAACGGACCATGGTTTGGTGAAAAGGACGGTGAGGACTACTGCCTGCCCAGGGCCACATAGGGAGGCCCTGAGGAGCTGGGTTGCCGTACAGGCCACAGTGAACACAGCCGCTGGGATAGCAGATGGCAGGCATCCTCGTGAGGGAGTGATGGGGCGCTGCCTGGAGGCTAAGACCAGAAAATGCCAACTTTCTAAAAAGGGCATTTTCAGAACTGCAATTTTAAATCTGAGTTCCCGATAATTTAGGATTTTAAATTGTGATTCCAGAGACGCCAAACATGAATTGGAAATTTCTTCCTATTTGAAAATTACACTTATGAAATGTATTAAGGTAACTCTGAAGTTATCCTACGGGAGAGATAGGCCTTGTAGTAGTGTAAAACTAATTTAAGAGTTTTTCCCTACCAGGACAAGTAAAACGTAAAGTACATGTCCTACTTTTAAAATACATTACACCCTGTCTTTTGGACAGTCCAGGGCCTAACCCAGGGGTGACTTATATGTATTGAAAAGGAAGGTTTGGGCATGGCACAAGGCTTACTTTGCCAGGTCAAAATGGCAGTTTAAAGTGCGCACACATGCTCTGCAATGGCAGACCTGAGACATGTTCACAGTCCTACTTAAGTGGGTCGCACAACCGGTGCTGCAGGTCCACTAGTAGCATTTAATTTACAGGCCTTGGGCACATGTATTACAAGTAAATTAAATATGCCAATTGGGCATAAGCTAATGTTACAATGTTTTAGGGAAAGAGCACAAGCAATTTAGCACTGGTTAGCAGTGGTAAAGTGCGCAGTCCTAAGGCCAGTAAAAATAAAGTCAGCAAAAACAGGAGGTCTAAAGGCAAAAAGTTAAGGGGAAACCACGAAACGGATGCCAGGTGTAATGAGCACCCAAAAAAAGCACACCTCTGTCCCTACATGCCAATGGTATAGACCAACATTTTATGGCCACTCTGAAGAAAGCAGTCCCATAGCCATGCTCACTCACCCGTCACTATCTGAAGTCCTATGTCAGACACCAGATGACTACAGAAACACTCTCACAGTAACACAGCCAAGTCTCCGGCTGAACTGATTATTGGGTGGAAACTGCACAATCCTTCCATAACATGGGGAAGACCATAAAGCCCACATATTGTAAGAAGTGTGATGCAAAGATCTTGTGGTCAGGAATAAAATGAAGCAATATTCCCACTTAAAGCGAGGTGATCTAAAATGAAGCAATATTCCCACTTAAAGCGAGGTGATCTAGTTCTTGCCAAGGCCAGAAGTTCTCTAAAAGATTCAAATTTTGACCAGCACCCTTATGTGATTATTGACCTAAATGATACCATGATCACCTCCTAGAGGGATGGGCATGCCATCACTCGAAAATCTTTATAAATCAAGACCCTGCCGGGAGAGTAGTGTAGAGAATTACAGAGTAATGAGGATCAAGGGGAAGGCAGTGACTGCATCTGGGAAGATGCTGGGTGCAAAATTCTGACAGTGACTCCAGATCACTTGTTGAACGTTTAGTGACAACTTCATCTGTTCTCTTGATAGGCATCCTGACATTTCACTTTTACCTCTTCCTGTGTCACAGCCGCCTTGCAATCCATCTGAACATCTTGTTTCTAAAATAGATAAGTTACTGAGCAGCACCAAATCCTGCTCCCTGTTCTCTTTGCCAGTTGTCTTTAGGTCATTGTTTCAACTGTCCTGCAGACTCCCCATACCACATGAATTCTCACATCATACATACAAGACCAATACCAGTACAGATATTGCTCCCAGTCTGTTTTAATGCAAATACTTGTACCTTCTTGGGTAATATTTGACCCCAGTGAGACTACGTGATCCGGAACTTCTTTCAGGGGACACTTGTAACTTTAGAAAGTCCATGTATCTTACCCATATGATGCTTTGCTGAACCTTGTAATCCCCATGTGGCAAGAATTAAATAACACATAAAGGAAATCTAACACAGCTTGACTTGGACTTCTTCACCACAATCCTGGTGTTCTAGACCTTGTACACAACAAGCTAGGGCTCTTAATGGTTAAATGATGAGTACACTCAGAATCGCATGTTGAAGTTGTTTGCCCTGGATATGTAGCACTATGTTTAATTTTGTTTCTTTCTACAGGTTTCATCCTCCGATTACTTTATATCTCTGAAAGCCTTCTCCCACTATATTCCCAAAACCCTGCATGAAAAATTGACTTGGACTTACTCTGCTTTATTTTTCTCCTTTCATTTTTCAAAGGGACCCTCTTCTTACCTTCCATTCTCTGCATGCCATCTATATCCGAGTATAGCCTCCTCTCTGCCTGCCTTAATCCTTCTTATTATAAGATAGATCACAACCTCTCCTCTTTAAAACCATATCCCTGTAACCTTTCATTACCTAATCTCTACCAGTCTAAGTAGCTCACCAACCATTCACCTGAAATCACATAGCCCCCACTAATCACCCCCCCCTAACTTGTATTAAAATAATCTATCACTAAGTAACTGGAGTAAATGCATGCAATGTTTTTCTTGACAGCACATGGTTCATCACATTAGCTACTGGATTAACCACTAACCTTGGGTTCCGGAGTAACGGGCTACTCGCTGTAAAGCACTTCAATGCCTCATCGGGGTAGTAAGCTCTATATAAATACAATTACAACCACAATGCTTCTGGGCAACTAATATGGCCACTCCCCAACAGTTGTGTTCTTGACAAACTATTCGCCCCCCTAGAACGCCACATCACTTTTTATGGACTAATATTAACTATATGTTTCTGTTGTGGGGAGGGGCTGTAATGTTGTGTGCACTGTAGCTCTGGGGCACGTCCTCTCGCCCAGTGTGGTGACGTGTTTCTGAGATCCACTCTGGAAGTAGAGATATGCACAAGGGGCCACTAATGAAGGCCAATCAACTACGTCACACTTGCAATATTGCTGCATAGTTCCTTGGATGTAAGAGGTCATTCATGCATAATCAAAAATGCTCCAGTGATTGCCTGTCAGTTTGTTATAACTAGTGATCCAATTTAAAGATTCAGCCTTGAATAAAGGTATAAGTCAAGCTCCAAGCATTTCTTTCCTGTTACCTGTGTGTGATACTGGTAGATAGTGATTTCCGGTGGCTATACCAATGAAGACCAAGGAATCACCTTAGAAGAAAGGGATATTGAAGGGCCTCCAAATCCTCCAATAGCACCAAATTTGGAGAAAATGTATACAAATCATCACAAGATGGTACGTCACTCAAACCAGACTAACGGCCATGTTTGGTTCTTTGGACTTGTGCTGGAAGAATTGTGGAGAGATATGGAATGCCATTTATCCAATATTAATGTCACCTTTATCTTTTGTTTTCCTTTCCTTGTTTTGTGTCTTTCAGTAACTTTTTGATGCTACCAACATTTTTTTTTACACAATCTAATAAAACCCATTAAAGAACAGTTACGAAAAAAAAGCTCTGAACAGGCTACACTATTGGCGCCAGAACTGGTGATCGGTTGGGCCAGCTCTGAAAGAAAGTTATGGAAAAACTGATTGTGAGGTAGAACCTGCTTAACCCAATAAACACACATACACCTCCACTCCGGCCTTGCCATCCTGGCATGTAATATTCCTAAGATAGAGCACCGATGTACAAGAAGGAGACCATAGTAAAAGTAAAGAGATTGAAATTGGCGACCAAGATGGCAGAACTGGTTCCAGGGTCCCGCTTCATCTCTAGGGCTGATTCAGGGTCCCACTTCACCTTGAAGGTTTGATGCTGCTTTGATGTGCACGGGGAGTTTGGGCACAGTTTATGCTGACAGCATGACTTTGTCTTGCATTGTATATGAAGTAGGAGGTCATTCATGGTCCGATCCCTGTTTACATATCCAAAGCACTGCTGCTGGGCTCCACATTGCGTGAGAGCATGTAGTTGTCCATGTCTATAGCGCGGCAGTTGTTGATAGCATAGCGCAGTCTCTCTGCCATCAATGGTTGACTGGTGTATGGGGGAAGTCGCAGCTGGAGGAAGCAGGTCTGTGACGTTGGCAGGCCATTGAGAGGCTGGGAAAACAAGAGGTGGGCAGAGCAAGATGTTAGATCAAATCTCAATACTCATTCCTATATTTATAATGTCTAAGCGGTGATGTAATAAGCCAAACGTTAATGAAGGGCAGCACGATATAGGTGAGCCATTGATGGTAACAAACAGCTGTGAGGTACTCCTTGAATGTAGCTTTAATTCAAGAGCAGTAAATCAGCCTCCATAAAGGACTGGGAGACTGGTCAGTAAAGGTTTTGAACAGCAATAGGCGGGAAACCTCCTTTACCATGCATCCATTACCAGGTAATGCCTTTACCAGCCATGTTTTTACCATGCATATGCCTTTACCACGCATGCCTTTACAACAAAATGGTAAGCATATATAAGGGGGGGGGGTGTGTGTGTGTGTATATATATATATATATATATATATATATATATATTTCATTGTAGGACGGAATTCGCTGTGTATGTTCTCACGTGCACCTGCAACCTAAGGTATGTAGGTAGCACTAAATTGCACGTGAGAATTCTTCAACATCTGAGGGCTATCGTGAACAGCGATGCTACATATCCTGTAGCTAGACATTTTAAAGCTGTTCATGACAACAAATTAGAATGTCTGAACTATTTTGTGATTGATGCGGTTCCCAACTCTAAACGAGGAGGAAATGGAGAGAAAAAATTACGTCAACTTGAAACGCGTTTTATTCTTAAGCTGGACAGCAAGACCCCCAATGGATTAAATAATAGTGAAGACATGCATAACTATCTATAGAACTTATATGGGACCTTTTTTATTAACTCTTATCTATATTTATTTAAAAAAATTATAAACTATTTATTCAGATTTTTTAGATGGTTTATAGAATTTTTATGATATATATGAAATATTAGATCAATACTTTTTAATGTATTTATTTTTGATATTTCCTATTTGGTCTGTCCCTCTTTAAGTTCGTGTGTCTTATTCTTTATTCCTTATCCCTATTTATGCAAATATCTCTCCACACTTAGGGTTGGCATTACCTTACTCCCCCGTGAATTCCCTGTAAACCATTTTTATATTCCACTGTTAAACACTAAAATATTGATATTAGTGGGAACAATATGTGGGTTGTCCTCACACACACAAAAATAAAATGACCAACAAAACACGCAATTCACTGAAACATATTCCTTGCACTTAAGCACTTTATTGGATGAAATATGCACACTGGCACTTTTTATCTTGTATCATTTTTAGTTCCATTTGTTGCTGCTAATTAAGTTTTCTGATGTTATGTTACCTGATATCATGACTTCTGGTATTTATACCGTGATTTAGGCTTTTAGCGGACTAGATATTTATATCTAATAAGTATTTTGTCATTTATCATTATATTTATGTACATATATTATGGTCATCCAGCGTGATTCAATATATTGAATTTTGTGCTTCACTGTGATAAATTGTCAAGTACTGACAGCAGTACCATAATATTGTCCAAAACTCCGTGATATGCAAACTATAAGTAAATGTATTTGAACATTTAATATTTGGAATACCTCCGGAGAATACATCCGCAAAGCACCTTAACACTTGGTTTAATAGATTGTATCAGGCAAACCAATACCATACTATGAAAGTCAGCCTTTTGGAATGAATAGTCTTTTATTTATATTTATTATGTTGCGTCACGAAGGAAAGGGTGTATTTAAAGTGGGACGGAAATACGTATTGCTCATGTGATCAAGGTAACAGTGGTTACCGAAACGCGTCATGTCTGCTGGATTAACGCTGCAATAAACTTATATTCGTACCTCAAACTGGAGTTCGTGCCCGTTCTTGGCAGGTGGTGCCGATGGATGTACGAGAAGGGCGCTGCAAACTACTTTGGATATATTATCTACTGGCGGTCGCCAGTAGATGGTTATAGTTAGGACCTATTATCCATAGGAAATCCGCGACATTCTATTTGAAATAACGTTGGCGCCGGTTGACGAATCTTGCGAAAGTTTCCAACTTGTTGGGGCGCTCCGCTCCGCTCCTACCCTGAAAGTCTCGGGTTGATTCGTCAAGCGGGGGCCGAGAAAAAGGGGGTCCCAAAACGCGTTTTCCCCATTCATTTTTCCATAGGAACCTTTAGTCGCAGCTACAGCCCGAACTGCTGAACGGAATTACACCAAATTTGGCAAAGAGGTAGCCCTTGGTTCAGACTGGTGCCTTTTGCTTAAATGGTGTAAATCCGTTCAGTAGTTCCTGAGAAATTCACAAGTAAAGTCACATATATATCTATGGCCGAGTAGGGTCCGCGTACCCTCCCGATCACGAGCTGCATGCTAATTGGCTGTCAGCTGGCTGTCAACATTCCGATTCAGGAAGTGTTGGCAGCCATTTTGTCCTCGGTAGAACCGAGGGACAGAAACAAGTGCGCAAAGCGCACGAAGGGGGCAGGGTAGAAACACCTAACCCCCTAGACCTGCTCAGGGGTCCCACAAGGACCCCCTGGGTAAAAGCTTTTTTTTTAAATCGGCAGGATGCGCTCAAAGTGCGCGGATCCTGCCGAAAAAAATCAAGCGCGGTCTCCGCGCTTTGATGTTAATTTGCCCCCGGGTGGGCCAAGTCCCGGGGGCATGGTGGGGGTTACATTTATGTATGGGGGCCTCTAAGGGCCCCCCAAGCCCGAGGACCGCCACCCCCGGGGCTTTAACAAAATGGTGCGGGAGGGCTCTTTGCCCTCCCGCTGCCGAGGACCGCCACCTCCCCGGGGCTTCTGTTTTTTTTTAACCTGTGTGGGGGGCTCCAGCCCCCACACGCCCGAGACCGCCACCTCCCGGGGCACTAAAAAATTAAAAATGGGAGTCCGTTTTGGACCCCGAAGCCCCGGGGACCACCACCTCCCCGGGACTTTGAAAATGTGGGGGGGGGCCGCGCGGCCCCCCTCCTGGAGCCAGTGATGGCCCTGGGGACCGCCACCCCCAGGGCCGGCTCCTGCAGTGTCCCGGGTGCCTACCCCGGACACTGCTGTTTGCAATGACAGGACGGGAGCCTCGCAGCTCCCGTCCTGTCATTGCAAACTTGCTTGGATATTGGAAGAGAGGCAGGAAACCTGCTCTCGCTCAATATCCAAAGCTGATTGCTTTCCACATGGGAGCAGCATGTTAGCTGCTCCCCATGTGGAAAAGCAATGCCGGCTTCAGCGCAGGAGGCGGGGAGCCGGCTGGGACTGTGGGGATTGGGGACCCCCACAGTCCCCAACCAGAGGCCGGGGATGGGGTCCCGGGGCCATAAGTGGCCAGGGAGGGGGCCACGCAGCCCCCTCCCCAAATTTAAAGAAAAAAAGTGCAAGGCCGGCCCCGGGGATGGGGTCCCGGGGCCTTAAATGGCCTGAGGAGGGGGCCACGCACCCCCCTCCAAATAAAAAAATCGAGCACATGCCCCGGGGGATGGGGTCCCCGGGGCCAATACAGGCCCAGGGAAGGGGGGCCACGTGGCCCCCTTCCCGTTTTTTGTTTTTTAAATTAAAAAAAAAAAAAAATGCTCAGGCCCGGGGGATGGGGTCCCCGGGGCCAAAGTGGGCAAGGGAAGGGGGCCACGCAGCCCCCTCCCATAAAAAAAAAACTGGAAAAAAAAACGACCGGCATCGTGCCGGGAGGCCCGCCCCCTCCCTGCAGTACTCTGCAAACGCGCCCCCTGGCGCGTTTGCAGATGGGAAACGAATTCCCCTTGAATACTGGGGGTCCCTGGGGCCAACTAGCCCACCAGGAACCTCCAGTATGCGCCAGGAGGCTGCGTTGCAGAGACGTGTACAGAGGCCACGCCCCTTTTTACACCTCTCTGCAACGCAGCTCTGTGGCGCTTTTGGAGGTATATGGTGGGCTAGTTGGACTCCAGGGACCCTCAGGATTCAAGGGGACTTAATCCCCCAACTTAAAACGCGCCACGGGCGCGTTTGCACAGTGGTGAAGGGAGGGCGGGGCTTCAGGTGACATGTGTGCAAACAGGCCCTGTGGCACGTTTTAAGATGGGGAATAAATTCCTTTTCAATCCTGAGGGTCCCTAGGGGCCAACTAGCCCACCAGGTACCTCCAGTAAGCGCCACGGAGCTGCGTTGCAGAGTGTTGTAAAAGGGGCGTGGCCTCTGAACACCTCTCTGCAACGCAGCCTCTGGCGCATACTGGAGGTACCTGGTTGGCTAGTAGGCCCCTAGGGACCTCGGGATTGAGGAGGAATTAATTGTCCAACTTAAAAGCAGCGCCACAGGGCGTGTTTGCAGACATGTCACCTTAGGCCCCACCCCCTTCCTTCACCATTGTGCAAATTTTCCTCTAAAATCAGCAGAACTACGAATTCAGATTTACTCACCTGTTATCAGGAGAGACCTCAGTGCTGCATCTTTCAGCCCAGTACTGATCCTGAAAAGTAATTTTAACCGTACTTACCAGTAACTTGAATTTCCTTCCATAGGATATCATTGCCTGCTTTTTGCTGAAAAAGTTTCTAAGTGTCGATTTTTGAAACATACAAATATTCCTCTAAAATCAGACGAAATACGAATTCCGATTTACTCACCTGTTATCAGGAGAGAACCCAGTGCTGCATCTTTTAGCCCAGCACTGACCCTGAAAAGTAATTCTAACCGTACTTACCAGTAACTTGAATTTCCTTCCATAGGAATCCATTGTCTGGTTTTCAGCAGAAAAGTTTCAAAGTGTCAATTTTCACAAACTACAAATATTCCTTAAAAATCGCATGTGTGACTTAAACGCATTCTTTCAACTGTTTACAGGAGATGCACCAGTGCTGGTTCCAGGATCCACCACTGAGTAAGAAAAAGTAACGATAACACTACTTAGCTGCTAAGTGAATTTCCTCCCATAGGATAACATTGGTGATTCTATATGAAAAAGTTTCTAAGTGTCAACTTTTAAAATACAATAATATTCCTTAAATCACTACTGTAACCAAAACGCTTTTACTCAACTGTTTACAGGAGATGTCCCAGGACTGAATCTAGGATCCAGTCCTGTGGTTAGAAAAGTAATCCATAAAGTAACTAATGCATTTAACTAGAAATTCACATTGAGCTCAATGTTGCTTTGTTTTTAAATTGTGTTGCCCATTGCAACAACTGTAACTACTGTACTTAAAAGTCTATTGCCTATTTGCAAAGTATTTAAACTAAAGTAATTCATTCTGAGAAAGTATATTTTGTAATGTAATGTATAATGTAATTACAATGTATTTAAAAAATAAAATATCTAAAAAATAAATAGTTTAAAAAAATGTTGTAAATCAGTATCAAAAAAATAAATATAACAATTAATACATTTAAAAATTGTCATTTACAAAACCTTTGAAATTCACTGAAAAAACCATAGGTTTCAGACACGTTATAGTTAGGAATTAGCATTTAAAAAACCTTTGAAATTCACTGAAAAAACCATAGGTTTCAGACATGTTATAGTTAGGAATTAGCATTTAAAAAACCTTTGAAATTCACTGAAAAAACCATAGGTTTCAGGCACGTTATAGTTAGAAATTAGCATTTAAAAAACCTTAGAAATTCACTGAAAAACCATAAGGTTTTAGGGACAGTTATAGTTAGTTGGACATTGCACTCGTACAAAACCCGTGAAATTCCCCGTTATAGTTAGTTCAGGTAACTATAACTCGTGCCCCACAATGCACTGTTGATGACATCACATATTACATCACTCATGACATGGTCAGTGACATCACTGATGACATCACTGATGACATCTCAAATGACATCACTGATGACATCATCCATGTGAGAATTTAATGCACCTCCTCACACCCTAATATAACCTTTGATACACCCACTCTAAATTACAGACTGCCATTCTCAAAACCATAGACACTCCAACACCAATAACTACATACCCACTCACTGATTCTTAGGTCTACACACACACATCCACTCACTCACCCGTACAGTCACTCATACTTATGGTCACTCAGTACAGGACTATCATATGCACTCATACTCCTATATAGACACTCAAACACCGCCACTCATCCATAGAGGTACTCACACACCTAGTCAGTCATGCAAATAATTAGACACACTGCCATTTACTCACCTATACAGTTATACACACACCAGCTCACTTACTCATACAAATACTAGCACATTCTTACGCTCTTATACAATCACTGATACAAGCACACACTCATCCATACAGTCACTCTCACAATCACACACTCTCAAACATAGCTATTTATATACTCCAACACACATCTATACTGCCTTTCACATATGTAGTTACTCACACATGTACCACTGGGACATACATTCACTCACTAACACACTCTTACACACACTTACCCACACTTACCCACCCATACAGTCTATCACAGATGCACTCTTGAAACCATCCACCCAGTGAATCACCCACTCACACATCTATGCACAGAGTCGCACACACCCCACCCACACAAACACTCAGGCACCCATACAGATACTCAGACAACCAATCAATAACTCATATAGACACTCATGTAGCTATTCACAAACCCATGCACCACTTACACAGCACAGACAGACGGATACAGACATTCACCCAGTTTAGTCACTAACCCATGCATTCAGTAAGATACGTTTAATCACTCACTTATCAAGTTAGTCACGCACCTACTAAATCATCCATACAGACACTTCTACACCCACTCATTCTTCAATACGCCTTTCCCTATATATATTAAAAATATTTAAACTTTACAGAAACAGTCACTGGATGATGTCATCAGTGATGTCATTTGAGATGTCATCAGTGATGTCACTGACCATGTCATGAGTGATGTAATATGTGACGTCATCAGCAGTGCATTGCGGGGCGCGAGTTATAGTTACCTGAACTAACTATAACGGAGGAATTTCACGGGTTTTGTACGAGTGCAATGTCCAACTAACTATAACTGTCCCTAAAACCTTATGGTTTTTTCAGTGAATATATATATATAAATATATATATTATTTTGTTCCGTGAATTTCTAAGGTCCTTTGTCAATTCTGTTCCTGAACTAGAACGTCCCTGTAACTTTTTTTCTCAATATATATATATATGTGTGTACACTGAAAAAAATAAAGGTTACAGGGACGTTATAGTTAGGCTCAGATTTCACTTGTATAAAACTGGTAAAATTCAGCAGTTATAGTTACCTGAGCTAACTATAACTTATGCCCATGCAATGCATTCCTTATGACATCACATATTACATCACTCATGAGATGGTCAGTGACATCACTGACATTTTTTTTTAATTGAGTTTTTATTGTTTACAAAAATCAACAGTACAGATTTCACAGCTATGGTAAACATCGCATTACAGTGATCGTTAACGTGGAATTTAATAAGTAACACTTCTCTTGGTTAAAGTTCTTCTGCCTATTAAAGTTCTGATTCATCCGAGGAAAGCTGCGACGGTAGTCTGGGCGGTACACATATATCCCCCATGTATTCATTCCATTTACCCCATATTTGCATCCACTTTCTCGGGCACCCTCTTGATACGTATACCGGTTTCTCCCTGAACATGCACCAGTCCATATCGCTCTTCCATTCCGCCAATGTCGGGACTGCGTGTGCCCCCCATTTTCTTGCTATGTTTCTCTTAGCGACCATCAGACCCAACGTCACCCATGTTCTTTCCTTACTCCTCAAATCTGTTGGTTCCCATATGTTTAACAGACATCGTTTGGCCTCAGATGTTATTCTCTCTCCCATTACCTCACCCAGGCATGAGACAACCTCACTCCAGTACCTACCAATGTATGGGCATTCCCATATTATATGGAAGAACGAGCCCTCTCGGCCACATAGTCTTCTACAGCTAGGGTCATCTCTATATCCCATCTTGACCAGGGCTGGCCCGTGACGTATATTCTATGCAATATTTTCAACTGCACCAAATTTAGTTTAGAGGATATTGCCACCTCCTTTATTATGCCAGTGCTTCCTGCCAGTCCTCCTCTTGCAGCCCCCCAGGTCTCTCTCCCATTTTTCTCGGAGCTGCGGAAGAGGGTCAGGTGAATGATTAATCAATTTTGAGTAAGTCAGGGATATTGCTTTTCTTGGCATATATCCGTCCAGAAATCTGTCCTTGAGAGGGGAGGCCTCAGGAGGGGTCTCTCCCCTAGGGATCGTTGTCTGCAAAGCATGTCATACCTGCAGATACCGGAATCTCTCTGTTTCCGCCAGTTCATGATTCCGCTGGAGAGTCGCGAAGGGTACTACCTCCCCTTTTCCCCAAAGATCTCCCACCCGAGAGATCCCAATGGTATCCCTTTTGTCGAAACCCTTCGTTCTCCAGAGGGAGCCCAATTGTTCTGTATCCCACAGCGGGTTGGTTAGTGTTATGGTCTTTGTCCATCCCATACTCTTGTGAACCGAATGCCACACCTGAACAGAATGCTTTGCGGGGCCTGTTAGATGGAATTTCGTGGGCCTGGAATACAATGCCTGTGTGTGATTGCTACCGGACAAGAGCCCTCTATCCATAGCATATCCCGGCTAGTTGTGCCGCCCAGTAGTATTTTTAAATATTTGGCAACCCAATCCCCCATCGTACCAGCCTTTTACTAACTTTGGGAATAAAATTCGTGGTGGACTATTTCCCCAAAGCAACGTTCTCTGTGCACTTTCCACCATTCTAAAATATGATGCGGGGACGGCGTCAGATGAATTCTGAAGGACCTACAAGAAGTGAGGCAACGACATCATTTTAAAGAGTGCCGCTCTACCTAGTAGCGACAATGGTAGAGACTTCCAGTGCTCCACGTCGCTGTAGCGGTGGCAACAAGTTAGACGTGTAATACAATTTGGGATCTTTGGTAATAAACAATCCTAGATATTTAAATCCTTCTGTGGCTATCGCGACCTTGCAATTTTTAGGCAGAGCAGGCGGGCTTTCCTTTAACACAAATATGAGCGACTTTGACCAATTAATAGTGTATCCGGAGTAGGTACCGAAATTAGTAAAGATGTGAAGAACTCTATGTAGGGATCTCTCTGAAGAGGCCAGATACAACAAGATGTCATCTGCATAGAGCGAGATGCGATCTTCCCACTCCTCTGTCCAGCGTAATCCCCGGATTATGGGGTCTCTCCGGATCCAATAGGCTAGGGGCTCTAGGGTGAGCGCAAATAAAAGCGGGGACAAGGGGAAACCCTGTCGCGTCCCCCTATGGAGATGGAAAACAGCAGATTTTTTATTGTTAACTACAACTTGCGCGAGGGGGGGGGGGGTCAGCATAAAGGAGCCGGACCCAGCTAATAAATTTAGGACCGAACCCAAGTTTCTCCAGGACGGCAAAGAGATATGTCCATTCTATGGTGTCAAACGCCATGGTAGCATCCAGGGATACCACCATCGCCTCTTCTAGTATAGTATCCACTCTTCCCATTACTCCATGCAATCTCCACAAGTTTAAAGATGTATTTCTTGACGGCATAAATCCCGACTGGTCTGGGTGGACCAATCCGGAAATAACCCGGACCATCCTGGTGGCCAGCAATTTGGCCAGTATTTTAGCCTCTGCCTTCAGCAGCGATAGAGGTCTGTATGATGCGCATCTATTTTTGGGTTTTCCGTCCTTATGTATCACTACCAAAGTGGCTATTCTTTGGTCTTGTGGGAGGAGCCCCATCTCAAGACTCTCTTCATACATTGTCTTAAGGTGGGGGGCTATTCTATCTGGCCCCAGCTTGTAGAGCTCGATTGGGAGGCCATTTGGGCCCAACGCCTTCCCAGTCTGGAGAGAACGTATGGCCTGAGCTATTTCGTCCTGAGCAAGGTCGCTCTCAAGCAGAGTTCTATCCTCTTTCGTTAGCACCGGTAGACGCATTTCGGACAACAACTCCCTCACTTCATTTTCTTGCCTAGTGATCCTGGTTGATTACAGTTGTTCGTAATATCTTGTGTATCCGTAAGACATCCCCCAGAATTCCCTAGTAGCTCTGTGACAAGCCGGCTCGCCAGTTCTCTCCTGTCTAGCCAGGCCAACAATTTCCCTGCTTTGTCCCCAAGCTCATATATACGTCCCAGCTTGTGCCTATTCAATGTTCTAGCATGTCTCTCGCCTCACTCCTGTACTCTTCTTTCTTTAGATTGAGAATGTGTTTTATCCCGTTCATCTGATGTAATGAGTCCACTCTCTAATTTCAGTGTATCTTCTTCTAGCCGGAGTAGTCCAGCATTTTGTTCCTTTTTTTTCTCCCGCTATCAGGGACACCGCATGACCCCGTATCACTGTTTTGAAGGCTTCCCAGAGGATCTGGGCTGAATCGACAGATCCTTCGTTCTCACTAAAATAATGATCTATTTCTTGAGTAATCTTCAGTTTAATCTTAGGGTTTCGGAGATGCCAGGGATGAATTGAAGCCACTCTAGTACAATGACCTTTCCCAATCTCCACTTGCGCCCATATTGGGGAGTGGTCTGATATGCCCCTCGCTAGATGTCAGATTTCCTTAACATGTCGTACTTGATCCGCCGGGGTAAGGATAGTCAATTCGAGAGAGACTGTTGTGGGCTCCAGATTGAAATGTATAATCTGCCTCTGTGGGATGGTGTACTCTCCGTGCATCTACAAGTCCCATGGCATCTAGGAAATGTGGGAGCTGCAGCTGCGATGGAGCTATATCCCTTGGTGGATAACGATCTAATCTCCCCGACATCACAGAGTTAAGGTCTCCCCCTATTACCAACTTCCCACTGGGGAACGTTAACATTACTTTCCTCAGGTCTCTAAATGCAGCCTCTTGCAATCCTGGCGTTGAGTACATTGATATTATGGCGAGTACTTCGCCCTCCCACTTTCCAGATACCGCCGCGTATCGCCCCAAGTTATCGGTGGAGACACGGTCTATTGTCATGGGGAAAGACCGTTTCTTCATTATACCCACTCCCCGCGAACCCGTGGTGAACCCAGAGTGTGCTACCAATTGATAGCCCCATCTAGCTAGGGCCTTGCACATATTTCATATTAGGTGTGTTTCCTGGAGTAGCACAACCTCGGGGCGTGTAGTTTAATAAACTGCAATATGATCCCTCTTTTGAGTTCATCTCGCAACCCATTTACATTCCAGGACAGGAGCCTGAATCTTTTCTCACCTACGGTGTCCATGGCACTGTTCCTTACTCACCATAGAGTGTGGCTTCCAACCCTCTCCCCACACCGAATTTATTTAACCAAGGGTGCTGACCATAGTCGATTTGTTCCACTAAACCTGCTCCCCACCCATTGTCCCTCTTGTGTCCCTGTCCACTGTATTTGAATCTGTAGCAAACAAACAATATAACAATTACAAAACACCCATTACCCCCCCCCTCCCTGCACTCTGGGCTTGAAACTGCCCATGTCCCCAACTATGCAGAGTGCCTGTCACCCTATGTGTAACTAACTAAAGGTAAGGTAATGTTGGGGGGGGAGGCCCCAGGCCGGACCCCCTGGTTTCCACCCCACCAATCAATGTATCCTCATGTCTCAATCACTCATCAGTTTTAGTTCGATAGTCACTTATCGTCTGGTGCAAAATTCAGTCCAGCTGTGGCGTCGAGTCCTCTTGTCCCTCAGCCATGTGTGCCGGTCTCCTTTGATGAGGGATCGTTTCGCCCGCCTTGTTGTAGAGGTTTACTGTTCGAGAAGTATTCTTTTCCTTTTCTTGGATTGTGGTCCCTTGCCGGTCTCCATCCCTCCAGCCAATCTACTGCTGATTCCGGCTTTTCAAAAAACCAGGACCTTCCCTCCGCCTCAACTCTAAGCTTTGGTGGGAATAACATCGAGTATCGGATACCCTTATCACGCAGCTGCCTCTTAACCTCCAAAAAGGTCTTCCTTTTATTCTGGACTGTGATCGTAAAGTCAGGATAGAAGGTGACCGCTGTTTTCAAACTTAATCGGCGGAGCCTTGCGGGCAGTTTGTAATATGATATCTCGATCCCTAAAATTTAGAAGTCTCGCCAATAGGGGCGGCACCCGGTTTCGGCCTACCTCCGGGAAGCCGGTGCACTCTTTCTACTGTAAAAAATGTGGATAGGGTCTTTGGTTTCAGATAATCTCGGATAAGTGTTTCGACAGAGGTCAGCCGCTGGCCCCTCCACCTTCTCGGGGACCCCAAGTATCCTGATATTATTTCTATGTCAGCGGCCTTCATAATCGTCCAGTAATCTCTCCATTTTCTTGCTGGCCACTTGAAGTTCTTTGATTTCTCAATGCATCTGATTTGTCTCTCCACTTAACTCTGTAGTGACCACCTCCATGCTTTTAACTTTTTCACTTATATTGTGCATGTCTGCCCTCATCAGTGTTACCTCAGTCGTGATAGAGTCCATTCTTGTTTCTATGGATGTCCGTATTCCCACTATGGCCTCCATAATATCTTTCGGTGACGGATCGCCACTTTCTGGCCCCTGCCCCATTTCTTCTCCCCCCTTACCGAGGACATCTGGTTCAGACCGCTTCTGCATTGCAAACTTATCCAGTTTGGTTTGGAGGGTCCCTTTTACTCCCTTATTCCCAGACATTATGACCAATTGACTGATGTTCTTGTGGGGCCCAATCAGTTATTATATACTCCCAGGCCCGCGGTTCTTCTGTGGAGTCTTGCTCACGGCTTAGTTTCTGTCCCCAGGAGCCTCTATAATCTTCGGTGGCTTGCACTTTTGACCGTGGCCTTATGTTTCTGACTGGAGTCCTGGCTATGACCAGTGCAACTGAACACCTCACTGCGGTTTCCTGGTTCCTTTTGCGTGGTGTTCGGGTGTGGGCCACCCGGCTCCATGGGAGGGACTTACTCCTCTATTGTCTGGGCCCCATCAGGACCAAAGTACTGGCTCATCTGGCCTGTTCCGGCGCCCAGGCAAGCAATGGCTTCGCTGCCTCTCTTATGCGGCTTCGGGGTGCAGGCTGACTCTCCTTCACTGCTCTCCTCCTGCCTGCTGTACTCCCAGGCCCCCATGCAGGAAGCTGCTAGGTCTGGTAGCTCCCACAGCCTCACAATACCTCTGCTTAGCAGAGCGACGATTTTGCCTTGGGGGTTCTTGCTCCCCTACTCTCCCACGCTGTGGCCCGGGTCTATGCTCTCCAGCCGTTGCACCCAGCTTCTTCTATTTTTGGCCCCGTCTTACAGTCCACGATCCGCCCTTCCTTAATTACTGTTTTCCTGGTGCCTTCTTCTGCGCTATGATTGCGCTTTGGCCAATGCTTTATCTGGTGGTTCTCACTCCACCGCGCGCACTCACCGGGAGTTGCAGGCTAAGTTGCACCGCTCACGCATCTCTGACTTCAATAGCGGCTGGTATTGCTGGGCGTCTGCCTGCCCGCGATTCCAATTCGGCCCTCCTGCATCACTCTCACGATCTCACCTTTCCGGACAGATTACGGCATCCTTTGCCGAGTTACCCCCTGTCCTGCAGGTCCCTCGATCAGCGATCGCCGGGCTCGCACTTTCTGGGTCTCTACGACTCTCACCGGTATCTTCGGCGTTGCCGGCCGGACTCTTGCACAAATTTAGGCCGGGGCTTCTCCTCCTACCAAGGCCGCACCTCCCGGCACCGGCAGGTTTCACCGCCACTGTTAGCCGCTTTTTCGGGATCGCCTTCGGTATCTAATGTGTATTTAGGTCTTATTCCGACATGAGTTTCGGATCTGCAGTGGATTAATTATGGGCAGAAGCCCGGGGAGTCATGGAGCCTTACTGGAGTGCGGCCATCTTGATCGGCTCCGAAGCCATGCCCATCACTGACATAATTGATGACATCTCAAATGACATCCAGTGAGCGTGTTTCGTAAAAGTTTCTGAGAGTTAAAGATGTTAAATTACTATTCTTTTTGTACTGAGTGATACTGTTTTAATATGTCATCTCAGTGACACTGTGACAGTCTAGCAGTGTGGGAGTGGCTGTATGGGTGTGGGAGTGGCTGTATGGGTGTGTGAGTAGCTGTATGGGTGTGTGACTGTGAGGGGCTGTATGGGTGGTGTGTGAGTGGATGTATCTAACTGTGGGGGCTGTTTAAGTGGCTCTATGGGTGGATGTGTGTGAGTGGCTGTATGGGTGAGTGAGTAGCTCTGTTAGTAGCTGTAGGGATGAGTGCATGGCTGTATGGGTGGGTGAGTGGGTGTGTGCAGCTGTATGGGTCTGAGTGTGAGTCTCAGTGGGTCTGTGAGTGGGTGAATGGGTGCTTAAATGGATCTGTAAGTGGGTGCGTGAGTGTATGATTGTCTGTCAGTGGGTGTGTGAGTCTTTGAGTGGGTCTGTGAGTGGATGCATCAGTGTGTGAGTGGGTGCGTGAGTGTATGAGTGGGTCTCAGTGAATGCACAGTGAAACAAGCATTGGCATAGCCAATAGGCCTCGCTTTTTGGACATTATAAGTGTGTAGCCATGCAGCACATTATTCTGGGTGCTGTGCCACCAGGGATTGAAGAGCTATACAATTACAAAAAGGAGTGGCGGGAGATGGTAGAGAAGAAACAGACGGGTGAGAGGGAAAAGAAGCAACACGAATGGGGGTGATGGCCTAAAAACACAAGTACTACTATGACGTGCTTGTAGAAAAATAAAACAATTGCTCCAAAAATGTGAGCAGTGGAAGGAGACAAGTACTTCGTCAGTGCTCTAGGCAAGGCCAAACACAAGAAATATATTAAATTCCACCACATGCCCCACCCAAGTCTCAACCGCAAACCATACATTCTTAAAACTTAAAGCATAGACATTCCTCATGCAGAAAGTCTTTACAAAGACGTCAAAGGTTCCCCCCGAAACAAAGAAATACAGATCACATTAACAATCTACATGCACTAGCAGGTCAATGTACGAAAACCCCTAGAAAGGAACATACTGCTCGTTTTGTGTTAATCCGAACAATCATTCGACCATCTTGCACCTAGGGTGTGATACTAAAACGTCTTGGAAGTAACCTGTGGGACACATGATCTAATTAAGGAAAAATACTGGGACAAATGGAGCGACACTGTAAACAAAAAAACATTGCACAAAGGAAGCATGTGAAACAAGGGTGATATTGGCGTCATGCTTTAAAATATTGCACAATGCTTTGTAGAGCCTATCAGTCGCAGACCAACTTCCGGGGCCTGTAAAGATAAACTGTTTCCATTACCCTAATGCCGAAAGCCCCCCTGGATAAAGGCAAAGCAAACTCTTTATAGATACCACATTAACAGCAAGTTGACTGTATTCCAAAAATGCACCCAGCGCATCTTGTTTAAGTCTCTAAACGCAGTTTAAAGATGTAATACCAAGTTTCACACGTCGGTTTAAAAATGGTGCACTTCTCAGGCATGTCTTAGCTCGATTACACATTGTGAGAAACCTACATGTAATTTATAACAAGTAAAATAAATCAAAAAATGTATTTTCACATTTCTACATGATTTTGCTAATTGGGTGTTTTTGTTAAATAAGCCACTGCAGTATTTAATGAGGAATATTATAAGGGTTTAACATTAGTAAAAGTGAAAACAACATGTAAGTCTCGTGATAGCATCTGGCGTCAAAGCCCCAGTGTTTTCTTCCTCAGATACGGGGTTCATAGCAAGTAAATCGACTCCCATCTCTGGGTCTAATATTGTGTGATGTAATTTCTAGTGATGTCATTATTAAACCGATTGGCTTTAGAACGGGAAAAAGCCTGCCTCTTATTGGTCACGGAATGTTTGGTAAGTATGCACTATGGAGATGAGGGTGACTTAACACTGGCTGGCTGGCTGGCTCCCGGTAAGAATATGTAAATAAGAAAAAAGAACCAAAGGGAAAGGTAGAGAGTACCCTCGTCCATTACTTATAACCATCAATTATAATGAACGCAAAAAAAACTATGATAAAAGTGGAAGGCATGGAGCGAAACAGATGGGACACATGCTGGTGGATGTCCATTAACGGGGACCAAAGTCTTTATTTTATTACTTGCGGGGCGGGAGAGGGGGTGCAACACGGAGGAAAAGAAGGCGTTTGGGGGGCAAAAGGGCGGAAAAAAGTGCTATGACACTACCAGCACTGGCCATGTCATAGCGCTTTCTTTTTCTGTTTATAATGCCTGAAGGGCAGGTCAGTAGGCCACACTGAGGGAGGGTGAGTGGGGGGGGAGGGGGGTGGGAGGGCAACATGAAGGTGGGAAGATGGATGACCTGGGGCAACACAGACAACAGAGGGTAGGGTGGGAGGAACGAGCCGAGATATGACATGCAAGTATGCATATGCAAATAAGCAAAAACCTGAACAGCGTGTGCACAAAAAATAGCAAGTGAAACGCTGTTTTCATCTTTGGAGATAATTGAACACGGAACGTGACAAAACAACATAAAATTGTAACTTCTCTGCAATTTCCGTTTGTACCATGGCTACAGGTGTCCAAAATATGACCATAGTAAGAAATTCTACAGTCCTCTTTAGGGAGACCGCATCGGCCTCACCACAATCACATTAGCAACTTTATTCTCTGCAAAACGGTGCCCTAAATAACCAGGAGAAGGACTTAGTAGGCAATAAAAAACACGATCACCCCTTGAAATCAAAGCCCTTTCTTTATGCGACAGTAATGTACTGGCATCCTAGCTCCAAGTTCTCTTGGGCGACATTATGTGCGTATCTTTTTGTTGCAATCACAGTGCCTGTTTGGTAACCTAAAAAAAGCCCCAGACGGCGAAGCTCCCCACCCGCATTCTGCGGCTGTCCGCGGCCCCCGCAGGGGGCCACCTCAGCAGGGCGGCCCTTTAGTGCCATTTAGGCACCACCCAGCCGCTCTAGTCTCTGGAGGGGTTCTTGGAGCCCTCTAGCTTGGTCACCGCAGTGACGTCCTTCCGGTGCGCCGAGGTGGGGGGAGGGCATATATGCCTCCCCAGCCCCTCCTGGCGTCCTCTGTTGCACCAGCCACGCCGTCTAGGTGGTCGTGCGGAGGAGCTGCTGCGGTTTTAAGCCGTCGTGTCCCTGGTCTGGCGTCGGTTGTGTGGTGAGTGAAGGGGCATTACCAGCCTCCCCGTGGTCCCTGATGCCTGGTGGGTGTTGGGTTGCATGGGGGGGAGCGGCATGGGCTGTAGGCCCGCGGCCCGGTTTTGCACGGCCTTTGTTGTGCCCTTCGGCCAAGCTTCTCTGCCATAGCTACGGGGGCAGCCGTGTGAGCCCGGCCTGCGGTCCCGGTCTCCTGTGCGGTTGAGCAATGGAGTGGTTTTGGCAGAGGGAACAGAGAGCGGTGTGGTGGGTGTCCGCAGCCCTGTCGGTGCACGGGCCCCCATTTGTGTCCTGGACGCACAGTGTCCTGGGGTGGAGGCGGCGGTCGGCATCGTGCGGGAGAATGAATGCCTCATGTTTGGGGGGCATCACCGGAATCTAAGCAGTAGCCTCACCAGAGATGAGTTTGCGTCGGGATGACCGCGCTTTTTGCATTGTCTGTATCGTAGTAGTTATTTATTTGGAGTGTCGTGGGGGCACGAGAGAGCTGGCAGCCCATATTGTTGGTTGCAGCCAGGCGGGCATACTACATTGTTTGAATTTGCCTTTTCTACCATGCAGGCGACGCACCCAGCTCCGGTGTTTTCAAAGTTGAAATAGTTAGTTGGGTCTCGGCGTCAGCTCTCCATCCCGTGATTCGGAGCTGATCACTTGGTCCCATGGTGCCTCCAGAGAGGTGTGTATTGGGGCTGGTGCTTGTGGGTGCTCCGGTGCCTTCGGGTCCTCCTCATGCGATGGGCAGGAGCGCAAAGGGTCCCGGAGTCGGTGGAAGTTTCTGGGGGCGAGGTCGCGAGTGCGGCCCTGCTCCCACTTTTAGAACGGAGTGGTCCGGCATGCGGGCTATTGACTTGTCAGGCGGTGCGATAGTGCTGTTTCGGGAGCGGGAGCATATGAGCGGCATGGAGGGGGAGGATGTGGTCATGCCATTGGAGCCGGGCCGGTTGGTCGCTTAGTAGAGGCCGGTTAATACTAGTACCGGCAGGGATGCGGGCAGGCCAGTACAGCCTTATGGCCCCCCTCCTCCTACAATTCAGGTTTCCTCATTCAGGTTTTATATAATTACACACTGTAGCAGTGTGGTTAGGGTCTTGGACTCGTACGCTAAGGTTGTGTGCAAGTCCTGGTACTTCAATGGTGGTCTCTGAGTTAAAGATAATAGCCACTGGCACGTTCATGAGAGAGAATAACCTACCACCTATATAATGACACACTGGGGCAGGGTGGTTAGGGTCTCTGTTTGTTCGTGCCTGTTTGATGCGAGATGGTTGGTATTTGGGCACAGCTGTGTTGGGTCTGTCCTCGTAATATTGGGGTTAGCCTGACTTTAAATCTGTTTGTTACACATGGTTTTAATGCTAGGGGCATTTCCAAGCCCTGTACTCTGAGGCACATGGGCTGTGTATGTGTCGTTCTAAAAGGACATGAATTTGATCTCCATTAAAAAAAAAAAAAAAAAAAACGCCCATCTTTGTTGAATGATAACCAGCTGTGCTCTTCACTGGATTATATCCAGCGGAGCTCCTCACTGTATTATGTCCTGCTGTGGTAGACAGTTGTAGACGTGAGCTGATGTAGTCATCTGGTGGTTGGGGCGCCGCATGTAGGGGGACTAGGACGAGGGGCGGGATATAGCTACTTGTCTACTGCATTATGGTGCCTTTTGCATTGGAAGTACCTTTACAGACCTCGGCACCATCCGGAGCATATCAGGGCACCGGCAGCAGAAGTGTTCCGATGTTCCCAACGCCAGTTTGGCATCCATGGGTTTTTAGCGCTGATGATTTGATCCTTTGTGGTGCAACAATGGAGTTGAGTACAGGCTTGGCATCTTCATGGTGGATATGGCAATTAGGGATGCCGATAGCTGGGATCGGGATTTGGGGGCACGCAGGTTCCTGTGATCCCGGCGCGCAATTTTGGGGGGCAGTTCAGTGGTCCGCTTGGCTGAGGAGCCGGGTGCGAGATTCGGCGGGAACGCTCAGGAGTTTCCGATTCTGCAATGGTCATGTGTCTTGCGCGTTGGGTGTCCAGCTGGGTCACTCATGCGGGGCGTTTCGCTGCCCGCATCACTAATCAGGTTTGGTTTTTGGTGATGTAGCGAAGTTTATTGTGCGGAGGCTTGGCTGCATCCCGACAGTGTTAGATGAGGCAATTTCACATCTTGATTGTCCACTGTGCCAGCTATTCACAAGCAGGTTTAAGGTTTTAACCTTTCCTTCTGATCAACATGGGCTTAGGATTCGTACCAAGCGGAGCCGGTGCTTTGTCTTTGCAAGCCAAGCTGTGCATCGTGCTATCAGGCGTCCTTTAGATGCAAGTGAATGTTGCGAGGCTGACCGATCAAGCGACTGCGCGCAGATGCGTGGGGAAGCTTCATATTTGGACCACTCCTTCCTTGTCCTGGTGGTACCAAATAGCCTTTGGGACTTTGAGTTAGTAAGGTGCTAAGGCCACGCGGTGGGACTGTGGCTACTGTGTTAAACGGGGATAGAACGTTTCGGTATGTTCTTTTATTTCATTTTGGAACTAATTTTAGGTCTTGTCTTTCATATAACCAATTTCAGACCTCCGCGTGAGGCGGGGACATGAGAAAGCAGATCCTCAAATAAATAAATAAATAAACTGTTGCCAGTGCCGCAAGGGGCATTCACGCAGTTACAGTGAATGGGACAATTAAACTGCCCCTAGGAGAATGCTGTTCCAGTCCCTTACAGGGGACAACATTTACGAGGTAATAGTGTTGATGAACTCCACAACACATTTCATCACAAAATACCCCTTCATAGTGTTCTGTCGACTACCCTGTCCTGAAATGTGCAGGGGGTAGCTGGCATGGGTAGGTTGGATATGCACCGTACCATTGTTCGATTATGCTCCAAGAAAGTGTCGGTCATAGTCTTTTGAATGTCACTCACAGTTGTACTGAAATGATGGACATGTCACACATAGCAATCTGAAACCTGGGCAGCTTGGATGGGGGCGGCTAGCTCGCGGTTGGCTATGCAACTGAGCTGTAATTGTGGCTTATTTCACCTTATGCAAATAGAAGCACTGATTAGCCAATAGATGGGCTTGTTGTAGGTAGTGCTCCTTTTGGAGTAAATATAAGGATGCAATGACGTGCCGAATATGTAATGTAACTGGCGCCCATGTATAGCGTTTCAACACATTTGCAGTCACATACACGTTACATTGTGTAATTAATATGTAATTCTCAATGCGCGTTAGATGAACGCTATGAATGGCGGATCGGTCAGGCTTTTCAGAGAGTGGAATACCTAGTACATGGGCGGTGTGCCGGTGGCCGGTCTGAATGCCATAGTCATTGCCTGAGCAGGCTAGGTAGCCCTGCAGATTAGTTTTAACTCTTAAACAAGCCTTAAGCTTGTTCAGGGCTCCCTCAGCTCTGTTGGTGTCTTTTATATTGGCCAGGTCCTTCGGGAACTCTTCACCGCTGTGTCCGGGACCAGGTGGAAGGTGTACACATCGCTTTCATCACCTATTTAAGCTTAAGTGTTGAGGGTGTTATAATGTTCCCTGGTCTTTCTGAAGGGCCCCATAGGGTAGGATGACCCAGCGGCAAGGAGCAGCTAGGGTAGTTTACGTGTGCATTATCAACCATGAAGCCAAGTATGCATCGAGGGGCTCTGCTCACACTAAAGTGGGCCTAGATCGCACAAAGCATAGGATAAGTGCGGTGTCAATCATATATGGCGAATTATGAGAATATGCCGGAGGTAGCGTCTATGACATTACATACTTGATTTCATTTTGCGTGGCGGGGCGTCTGCCCTGGCAGCAAACGGACAGGGTGCCCTGGGTGGGGCAAAACAGTATATCAGTGGTGTTGAATATTGGTACGTTAAACCAATTTGCACGGCCAGGGTGCCATAAAGGGGGAAGGCCACTTGGGGGCAGTGTTTCTCACTGTTGGCCGCACGTGAATGAACAATGTCTTCATTCACTAATACCAATATGGGCATCGCTCCTTCCTTCTCAGCAAGGTAGACCAAAGCGGGTTGATGTGCCAATTTTAATTCAGTAGTTTGGATGGCGCCGATGTCTCGAATCCATCAATATTTCTTTGACGATCGGCGACTCGCATTTGAGGTCCATGGTTCTTTGCGTGGTTAGTTAATGTTTCCAGTACCCATAGACACCCGTTGCTTACGGCCCCATGCTCCCATTGCTTCACCCTTGTTTTGGTCGTCCATAAAGGGGGCAGTCACTTGCGTATAAACCGTTGGTTGGCTACGTTGGTAGGACTTTTCTCACTACTGAGCTGTAGGACGGTGGCCCGATTGACCTAGTGAGTTATGTAATCCCTGTGATGTCATGATGAGGTTTGGTAGCACAGGGTAATTGGGGCAGATGGTACTAAGTCTCTCTTGCATGGACGATACGAAGGGTAATTAAAAATTGTGTGGGAGCCTGGTGAAGAGCTACGGTCAGGCTAGGATGTCTCGTGCTTTCACTGCACTGTTGAGTCCCAGTCACGAGCGGATTATATCAGGGTCAGCTGGCTGTGGGTCAGGAAGCGCCAAGGCATCAGTAGCACTGAGCGGCTTACAGCCAGAGGCGGTATCCGATGCAAGGGGCATCTGTTAGATTAGAGCCCTACTCAGAGGTACCACCTTACGTGCTTGGAGGTCTGTTGGCACCGCCTTTCAATGGAAGCCATTGTCTAGCGGGCTGCTCTGAGCAGAGCATCTGCAGGCGTAAGTAACAGTATCCGCTACCAGTTCAAATGCGCATCTTGCACTAATTTACTCAGACCTGGGACAGGAAGTAAGGTGGGCTGGATAACTCTTGCTTCCACCGGCATTGGCACATCTTGTCAGGAGTGATTGACAAAGGACTGCACTTCAGCCAGGTAATGTTAGCACCCATCCACACCAAGCAGGTTGTTTAAGGTCACCTGGGCCGCATTTACACAGCCCAGTAGTAGGCCCTTGTGGTTGCCAGTGCCAGGAATGACTAAATTGAACTAAACAGGAGGCGTGCCCGTGGGTTATACCAGCAAAAGTTTGGGAGTGCTAGACTCCGCTCATGGTCAAGGGGTGGTTTAAGTCGTTGGAGTGGCACCCTCATTTACCAGGGGTTCAATGCGACACGAGGGCATCGCCAAGTTTCGGCCAGAGCACGGGCATCGTGTGTTTCCCAGGGGTCAGCAAGTTTAGGCTAGGCAATTTCCAAACCTGGCATCAGCACACAAGGTAGTCGGGGCCAACCTGCTTGTTGGGACTTGGGTAGGCACCTGGGTAGTTGACACTCCTAGAAGAGGTGAGTTGTCTCAAATAGTGGGCACAACATGTGTCTCTGGCCTCACAGCGGTGTGGAGCCTGTCTCATTTATAGGTACGCACAGGCGAAAATTGTGTACTTAAGGTTCGCATGACCAATGGGGTTGTGGTATCTCCTAGCCTACCCACTGAAGGTGTACTTCAGCTAAACAGGGAACTGGGAATCTTGGTTTCCGTTACTTTGGCAGGTTTTAAAGCAGCCAGGGTCTGCAATGGACAGTAGGTACTGTGCATCTGTGATCTGACAGCAGTTATGCAAGCGGGGTGCGCTGCTTAAGTTGTAATTGCACGAAAGGGTGAGGTGTCTCCAATAGGGGGTACAAGACGGGTATTGTTTCAAACCAGCTTTGATACCATTGGGTGTTCACCAGGGTTTAGCAAGCAAAGGGGTTTGTGCACCCGTCTGGTCAACGGGGAAGTAAGTGCTCCCAGAACCTAGGGTAGGTGACAAGTTCCTGCAGTAAGCGATGCCCGCCCAGTTAGCTGTGGTAGCCTCGCTGGGTGGTGACGCTGTCAGCCAACATAGGTGCTGCCGTCCATAGAAATGGGGAAACTAGGTGTCAAGCACAATAGGCTATGTAAAAGAACATTTGGCACGACCAGTGATCAACAATGATTAAAATTTAGCGGAGCAGTAAATTTCACACTTATGGGGTTGCCCAAGGGTGGGCAGTGGGAACGCACCGGCTCCCCTGGCCGGGAATATTCTAGGATGGGGGTTAGGTAGGACTTAGACAATCCTTAATGTTAGGCACCATATCGCTCAGTGCGCACTGTATTGAATCAGACAGATTCTCTTAGCTGGTATGCCCAGGGGTCTCACCTCAGAGGGAGCTGAGCTGGCGGAATTCCTATAAGGGATGCTTGGCATGGGCAGGTGGGGCCCCCCCTTGCTCATTGTCACATACTACTAGTTGACATTCCTGGGCGTCATGATCTAGAAAGCAAAGGGACTGCAAGGTCAAGCATAATCCTCCTTGCCTGAATAGCCAAGGCGGGAGTGGGAGCGGTTACCCAACAAGGGGGCTGCTGTCCCATAGATGGGGGACACAGGGGTTCAGGTCACACAGTGCTAGTAGGACAGCAGCTAGGTGGGATCAGCAAATAGATGGGGCAATGTGATCCTTGGTGGTGGAAATCGCCCCGCCCACAGTTGGCACGGGGCTAGGTCAGGTGAGGCAGAGGAACTTTCCCGCAGGAGGGTGAATAGTTTCTGGCACAGGTTCACAGGACAGAAGAGCTTTGGTTTCTTCAGACACTAGCTGACCCAGGCGAAAGTCAAGAGCTACTGTGATAGAGATGGGGTTCATCTATCACCAGTAGGGGGTGATCTCTTCCCTTGGAATTGCAGGAGGCCTGGAAATGAGCGGGCGCATGTAGTAATGCGCTGTTTGGTGAGTTCAGCAACTACATGGGGCAATGTGAAGCTCTGATGGGCGGAGCTGATCCCCTGCAGAGGTGGCACAGTGCTAAGTCTGTCAAGGCCGTGAACATCCCTGTTAGAGGGAACTGTTCAGGGCGCAAGCTCGCAGACCAGAGGGGTCTGGGTTTCTTCAGACAAGTGCTGATTCAGGCTAATGTTAAAGGCTACTTTGCTAAAGATGGGGTCCATTGCCAGCCAGGCGCACGCCTAAGGTGGAGTTGACAAACATGGAGTGCATCTGCCACAGGCGGGCAGTGACACATACCACTGGGCATGCAGGAGGCCCTAGAAAGCAGGTTGCTTTGAGGAGGACGGTGTCCACTGTCCCCGGTGGGAATGGACTTGTTTCTCCTGGATGTACAGGAATATTTATTTGGAAAGGGCAGGTAATAGGAGGTGCAGTGGTGGAGGGGCCCTGGCTGCGACGGTGGCCGCCTCCAGGGCTGTGGCGGAGTTACAGGGCGATCTGGAAGCAGACGGGTACAGTAAGGGTACCTCTGCGGCAGACCGGTACAGTAAGGGTACCTCTGCGCGGCACAGTAGGGGTGCCAGAGCCAAAGACCAGGAGCCTCAGGGCAGGTTCCTGGAAAACCGCAACGGCGCCCCGTTAGTCCTTCGGGCGGTTGGGGGCCTGACCAACCGGGGGTTTGCCCTGCTACGCTCCGCCCTGAAAAGGGCGTGAGTAGAACAGACCAACGTGTCACGTGATCCGGAAGAGGATCATCAAAGGTAGCACTGACTGGGTGTCCCACAGTGCTGGCTCACCAGGCGGGCGGGGGCAGCATAGGTTGGTACAGCTGCCCGCCCTTGGATCGCCCGTAAGATAACCCACATATTGCATACTCCTGTATGGAATAAACCTGCAGCAATATTTTCCCACTACAAAGTTGTCTCGTGTATTTATTCATTCTTGCATGCTCAGACGGGGGTTGGGAGAAGTTGCCGATAATGGCACTATGCGGCTGTCCGCGGCCCCGCAGGGGGCCACCTCAGCAGGGCGGCCCTTAAGTGCCATTTAGGCACCGCCCAGCCGCTCTAGTCTCTGGAGGGGTTCTTGGAGCCCTCTAGCTTGGTCACCGCAGTGACGTCCTTCCGGTGCGCCGAGGTGGGGGAGGGCATATATGCCTCCCCAGCCCCTCCTGGCGTCCTCTGTTGCACCAGCCACGCCGTCTCCCACCCCACCTCTTACCCGGCGGACAGGCTGGTGGACAAGCTACTCAGAATGTTTTAATGTTTTCTTTTGTGTTGCAGGCGAAGTTACAGGGCGATCTGGAAGCAGACGGGTACAGTAAGGGTACCTCTGCGGCAGACCGGTACAGTAAGGGTACCTCTGCGCGGCACAGTAGGGGTGCCAGAGCCAAAGACCAGGAGCCTCAGGGCAGGTTCCTGGAAAACCGCGACGGCGCCCCGTTAGTCCTTCGGGCGGTTGGGGGCCTGACCAACCGGGGGTTTGCCCTGCTACGCTCCGCCCTGAAAAGGGCGTGAGTAGAACAGACCAACGTGTCACGTGATCCGGAAGAGGATCATCAAAGGTAGCACTGACTGGGTGTCCCACAGTGCTGGCTCACCAGGCGGGCGGGGGCAGCATAGGTTGGTACAGCTGCCTGCCCTTGGATCGCCCGTAAGATAACCCACATATTGCATACTCCTGTATGGAATAAACCTGCAGCAATATTTTCCCACTACAAAGTTGTCTCGTGTATTTATTCATTCTTGCATGCTCAGACGGGGGTTGGGAGAAGTTGCGGATAATGGCACTATGAGTAGTGTTCACTGAGGGGGGCCCCAAGGGCAGCTCGAACTCAAGAGACCGTGTTTAAGTTAAAGTGCTCTTTGGGGCCCCATCCAATGTCACCCTGAAACCGCACCAGTCCAATTCTCAGCAGAGCAGGGGCGCGCATCCTGCATTGAGAAGGCTCTGGTACCTGCGAATGCGGAGCTTCCGGAAGAGTGGTTCTCACACTAATGCTGCACCAGCTCCGGAAGCGACTGCTTCAAGCACACCCGGTGAAGCATGGACACTAGACCTTACCTTACACCGGTCTTGCACAACTGTATTTACGCTCCCGCTTTGGCTATTGGAAACACTAATGCTTCTTTCACTACCTTGTTGTAGCAGCGGCATGTCGTGCAGTAAAAAAAACGGATAAACTTTAAACTGCAGCATGCCCATGAGTGCAGAGGACAGTGCAAACTATGATATACAAGTATAAATGCCGAGAGGGTGTAGCCCGAGTTGTGTAAAAATGTACATCAAGCCTATAGCTCAGCAGCTGCAGATATCTAAATGCCGAGAGGGCGTAGCCCGAGTTGAGACCGAGCGAGTGACTGAAAACAAGGTTTGGGTCTGTGGTGCCTAAACACAAGCTGGCCCCCCACAGTTGCTGCAAAGTGTAAGCAACCGCATTGGTTAATATAATTCACTTTCCAAAGGATGCCTTATTTGTCATAAGCCTAGCACAGACTGTTTCTCCACATTCTCTTTGGAACCCCCACCGCAAGGGTAAAACCCACAACAATGGCAAATTGCATAGCGACCCTATACATTTGAGATGGCTGCCGACCTCACACTACCACCTTAATGTGCCGATGCGTATTCAGTCTTCTGGTAACGCCGGGTGCTGCATGAGGATGGCATGGCAGTCATGTGGCACGAGCCAGTGTGGTAGACCGCCTCAGCACATGGTCAGCTTATAACGGTTTACCGGCAGGATATAGTTGGGATTGCGGTCTGTCAGCAGGTATCAGGGGTTGTTGCAGCTGGGCTCACATGTCTTGGAAAGCTCTGTTATTGGAAGTGAAGTGACGTGTAGAATTCCCCACTGTCGTGTCGTGGTTGGGGCCTTACTTGGCCAGCAATGAGACACGTGAGTCAAGGCTAGGGTGATGGCCAGTACGTAACTAACTTGCGTCCAGCACGTCTGCCCCTTTTATTATTTTCTACACGCTGGCCAGGCGTACGCCGGGCCAGCCCAACAGAGTTACGCTCGAGGGGGTTTCACAACTTTCACCCTCCCTCGGCGTTCTGCTTAGTGCGGTCCGGGCCGCGACATTACATTCCTTCTTCACCCAGAGGATAACAATGAATAGCAAATACAAACACAAGGGGGGGGGAAACAACAACCCCAAACATCAACACATTTCGTGGTCCATAACGAACAACAGATTACAGGAACGGTCTTACTTGGTCAGCAGATTGCAGCATACTCTTCAGCGGGAGACGTGGCAACAGGCCACGAAGTCTTGGTACTTCTGGGACGGCTTAGAACAGGGTCGCAGACTGTACCTGCTCTGGCTGCCCCTTACTGCGGGGTCAGGCGGTACCTCCACACTTTGGCTGTTGTCCACAGACACATGTCCTGAGTCCAAGTCAATGCCCGGGGCACCCGTCCGGGTTGCCGCGCCGTGTCCATTGTTCACCACGGGTAGCGCAGGGTCTTCTCGCTCCGACGAAGTCTCTGGTGGACCTCCGGGGGTATCCGTCGCGGGCTCGCTCCTCGGCAGGGATCCTTCGTCATCGTCTTCCGGAACTCTCCTGAAGAAGGACACATTGCGGATCACCATCTCATTTCCTCTGGATGCTGTCACCATCGTGCCTTTGACCTCGGTGATGATCCATGGATGTAGCTCGAATGGCAGCCTGAACTTTCCACCTGGGTGGCGGTCTCGCACTAGTACACGGTCGCCGACCACCAAACTGCTCTCCTTTGCATGTCGCCTCTGGGATGCGTCTTGGTTCGACTTTGTCCGCCTGGCAAGTGACTGGTTCGGGGGGACCCGTGACTCAGCCCACACTGGGTGATGCGGGATGGTGTCCGTTACTGCACGACCAAAACACAACCTGCTTGGGGAGATACCGGTGGTGCAATGGGGTGTGAGCCTGTACTCTCTTAGGAACTGATATATTGCTTGCTCCAGGTTACGGCCATCAGCCGTTGCAATTTGGATCGCCTTGTTCAACGTACGCATCAGACGTTCCACTTCGCCATTTGCTTGGGGCCACCTCGGCGTTACGCGGCGATGCTTTATCCGGTGAGACGCAAGGTACTCGGCAAGCTCGGCACTGGTGAACGGAGGCCCGTTGTCCGTCCTGATCTCTCCAATTAGCCCGTGGGTGGCCATAAGCTTCTCTAGCTTCGGGATGACTTCACTTGCCGCCGTGGAAGAGACGAACTCGACTTCTGGGTAACGGGAGAAATCGTCGACCACAACCAGCATGTATCTACCTCCTGGTAGGCTACCAAAGTCGGCGCTCGCTCTTTCCCAGGGAGCTGTAGGGCCTGCTTCGGTGATGATCGGTGCGGGCTTGGTGGGCAGGCTGGTTGCTAGACAAACAGGACAGCGTTGAATGACCAATTCGCTCTGCCGGTCGAGGCCGGGAAACCAGACTTTGCTTCTCAGGCGACTCTTCGACTTCACCACTCCCTGGTGTGCTCCATGCGCTAAGAGGGCCGCTCGCTGGGTGAGACTCTCCGGAAGGACCAGGCGCGGGCCTCTCAGGAGACAGCCATCGGCTGACACGGACAGTTCGTGACGTACCAGATAGAGAGCTTTCAGCGTAGCCTGGGCAGTCGCCGTACGGAATTGCGTCGGGCATTGTAGCGGCTTCCAGTTGGCAGATGCAACTGCCTGGATGGCCACCTGAAGGCAGTCGTCTTCTTTCGTGGCTAACACCACGTCTGCCAGTGACATCGGCAGGGGCCGGGACCGCTCCACGATCATTCTGACGTAGTCTTCCGTGGCTGCCGCCTCAGCTGCTTCTGGCCCGGTGACAGGACGAGCGTGCCGTGACACAAAATCCGCCGGATTCCGGGTACCGGGCTTGTACTCCACAGTGAACTGGAATTCTTGCAGCTGTAGAATCCATTTTTCGATGCGCGGTGGAGGACGTGAGGACGACCCTTGAAACAGGGGAAGGAGGGGTTTGTGATCCGTAATGACTGTGAAGGGGTGTCCGTACAGGTAGATGTGGAAATGGCGGCACCCCCACAGGATCGCGATGGCCTCCTTTTCGATTTGGGAGTAGCGTTGCTCCGTGGGGGTGAGTGTCCTGCTGGTGTAGGCAACAGGGGCCCATTCTCCACAGTCCAGCTGTTGTGCCAACACCGCTCCTAGCCCGGTTGGGCTGGCATCCACCACCAGTTGCGACTCGTGCCTGGGGTAAAAAAACACTAGCGTAGTATCAGCAGAGAGGGCGGCCTTCGTATTCCGAAACGCTTCCTCCTGTTCTGTTTCCCAGGTCCAGTGGCTGGAATGTCTCGTGAGTTCTCGCAGCGGTCCGGTTAGGTCAGATAGATTTTGGATGAAGCGCCCGCAGTAGGTGACCATCCCTAAAAAACTGCGGACTCCAGATACGGACGTTGGGGCAGGAGCTTCCTGTATGTCCTTGTCCGGGTCCGGTCTGATGCCTTTGTCCGAAAACCGGTATCCGCAGAAACTGATGTCACGTCTCAGGAACTCGCACTTTTCCCGGTGTAGGGTGAGGCCGTTATCCAGTAGGCGAGCGAACACTGCTTGGAGGCGCAGGAGGTGTTGCTCCAGCATGGGGGAATGCACGAGGATGTCATCACTTACGTTAAGAACGCCGTTCAGGCCTTGGAGGACGTTCTTCACAATGTTCTGGAACACCTCAGCCGCACTGGATATCCCAAAGTTTAAGCGAGTGTATCGCCAAAGCCCTGCATGGGTAGAGAATGCCGTGATGGGCCTTGAGTCCGGGTGGAGGGGGACCTGATGATATCCGGAACGGAGGTCCATTTTCGAGAACCACCGGGACCCTGCAAGCTCTCCGATTATGTCATCCACGGTCGGGGTCAGGTGGCGCTCCCGTTTGATGGCAAGATTCGGGATCCTCATGTCCACACAGATTCGGACTGCGTTTGGCTGCTTTGGCTTCTTTGCGACGATGATGGGCGACACCCACGGGGTGGGGCCGGTCACTCGCTCAATAATCCCGGCTTTTTCCAGCAGACGCAACTCAGCCTCCACTTTGGGGCGAAGATAGAAGGCGATTCGTCGGTGTCGGAGGGCCACTGGCACAATTGATTTATCGATATGCAGCTGGATGGCTGGTCCCTTCAAACAGCCGATGCCTTCGAAGAGGGAGCTGAAGTCCCTTAGCAGCCCACCGAGGTCCTGAGCGTGCACCGTGAAGGCAAATTGGATGAGATTGAGGTCCTGGGCGGTGCGGCAGCTGAGCAGGAACCCGGCTCCTTCCTGAGACGCATACACCTTGGCTTGCTGCTGAGTGTCTTCGTGGGAGAGGTCAGCCTGGAAGACTCCGCATAGGCGAAGGGGGGCTTGAGTCCCAAACGCATAGACTTGGTTTCGCGGAGCGGGGGAGGGTTCGATAACCCCCGGTAGACGCTGGCGGCCATGAGATTGATCGTGGCACCGGTGTCAATTAGCGCGGCCACTGCCTGGCCTTGTACGTCGATTTCGCACATCGGCGTGGCGTGCTGAGAGGCTGAGAGAGAGTGTAGCATTCGGACTACGTGGACTGTGGTCTCTTCGTCGTCCATATCGCTGCTGTGCGGGTCGTCGGGGAGTGGGCCGAGTGCTCGGACTTGCCGGCGTGGGCCTCTCGCCGTCCCTCTTCGTGACGAGCGGCATACTTTCGAGTAGTGGTTTAGTCTCCCGCAAGCACTGCAGGTTTTCCCGCTCGCGGGGCAGGCGCCCTCATGGGGGTAAGGGCCTCCACACCACCCACACGGTCGGTTCCTCTGGGGCTGCTTGGGTGGCTGCGGTGCGGGCACGCTGTCTTTTGCCCGCGGGTGTCGGGCATCTGTCCGGATGGCGCACACTGGTTCTTCCTTGACCACCACCGCCGGCTTGGCTTCCATATGTGCCGCCCTCGCCTTGGACAGTTCCTTGGAGCGACCCAACGTGAGGATGTCCCTCATTGGCATGTTGTGGGCCTCCAAAACGCGTTCCCGCAACTTCGATGATGCGCAGCCCTGGATAAATTGTGCCCTCACCTCATCGTCCTCATCTGGGAGGGTACACGTGCCCGCTAGCTCCTTGAGCCTTGCGTGGAAGACATCCACTGACTCGTCTGGTTGTTGGCGTGCCTGGCGGAGCAGGAACCGTTCGTAATCCGGGTTGGCGAATGGCTCAAAATGGGCGGTAATGGCGTCGCGCATTGTGGCGTAGTTCCTGGGAGGGCCATTTTCGCGCACCGTCTTTGCTATCTTGTGTATTTCAGCCCCTCCAAGGTGAAGCAGCATGGGGCGACGTCGCGGCGCCGGGATGTCCGCCGCGTCAAAGTATGTTTCCAGGCGCTCCACCCACACTCGCCGCTTGGGAGGGTGGCGGTCCAGTGATGACGAAAGGCTCCAGGTGCGGAACGGTCGCCATGAGGGCAGGTGAGTAGGCGGGGTTGTGCTAGGGCTCGCACTCGTGGAAGAAGTGCAAGGTGGGCGCGTGTTGGCCGGTCCGCAGAGTGACCCGGTAATGCTTCCTGGCAGTGGCTGCGGGGTGGCGCCGAAACCAGTTGCTGGCGCGTGTCGCAGGGATGGCAGGGCCTATTGGAGCGGTACAGGCCAGCTGTGAGGTGGCGGTAGGCCGAAGAGACGGTAGGGGCCTGGGCAGCAGCGTCGCACCTCCTCATAGGCCGGGCAGCGCAGGCGGTGGGCCGCTGAGAGGGCCGTGACGGGGTGTAGAGGCGCAGTCCGGCACGCGCACTTGCTGCGGTGCGGCAGGTGACAGGCCTTGGTGGCAGGCGGCGGAGCCAGCGGGGTGGCGTAGAGGCCGCCGGCGCTCGGTAGCGCGTGCACTCGTGGAGGCAGGTGACTAGCGCGAGGCACACTCGAGCGCTGCGAGGGGTGAGACCACCTCGTCGCCAATGTCGTGTCGTGGTTGGGGCCTTACTTGGCCAGCAATGAGACACGTGAGTCAAGGCTAGGGTGATGGCCAGTACGTAACTAACTTGCGTCCAGCACGTCTGCCCCTTTTATTATTTTCTACACGCTGGCCAGGCGTACGCCGGGCCAGCCCAACAGAGGTACGCTCGAGGGGGTTTCACAACTTTCACCCTCCCTCGGCGTTCTGCTTAGTGCGGTCCGGGCCGCGACATTACACCCACCAGAGCACACGCCAAAATACCCGATAATGCCAGACCAATATGAATATATCAGCTGATGCAGGCACAGCAGAATTACGCCCGCTCACCTCCTCCCATATGAACGACCCGTGCTGCCTCTGTCTCTTTTCCGGTCATGGCTCGAGGAACAGAGTGCTAGCCAGCTAATAAAAATGCCAGCAATGAAGTGCGAGCATGTTTCAGAGGAAAAGCTACTTAAACAAGGCGCGTGAAAGACCGCTTTTGTTTCTGTTGCTGTGAGGGGAGAGGATGTGGCCTTACGGCCAGAGCTGCAGACTTTCGAGCTGGGGAACCGGGTTCGAGCCTCGGTGTCGGCTCACCATCCGGTGATTCTGGGCAAATCTCCTAATCTCCCCAAATAATTAATGTGTGCTTGGTAACTTATCTTGTGTTATGTAAAGCGCTCTAATACCTTCGGTCCGGCTCGCACTATATAAAACTACAAAAGAAACAAGCACTGCAAAGGCAACAATTCTCATGTGACACGAGGACATCGAATGGGAGAGCGAGTAGGAGGGAGGAGGGGCCATCACAGTGTGATGGCCAAACAAAAGGATCTCTTAGTGAAATCGCCAGCGAGGGAGCTAAGCCTACGAAGGAGGGACATTTAAGCAAATGCACCAATAACAAGTCAGCATTTGTAAATGACCCAGATAACAGCCAATGGCAACTGGTGGTTGTGCCAAACCCCACAGAATAGATATAACAGGTCGATCAAGCTCGAGCTAAAAAGTAGGGGGGCACAGGGGTGCAGGTTCTCGTGCCTGCTCCCCCTGTGACAGTCCTACAGTCCGCTACCCTCTGCTGCCTTCGGTTTTGTGGCTCCTCTGCTCGTTTTCTGCTTGTTTTTCTGCCTCTTCTGTCCTTGCTCCTGCCCTCTATTTTGCCTCTTTCTTTTCGGTCTGCCCATTATTTTGGCTCTTTCTGCTAGTTACTGACCTTTATTCTGCCTCTTACTGCTGGTTTCTAACCTCTATTTTGCCTCTTTCTGCTAGTTTTTGATGCCTATTCTGCCTTTTTATGCTCCCTTCTGACCTTCATTTTGCCTCTTTCTGCTCATTTCTGTCCTTTATTCTGCCTCTTTTTGCTCATTGCTTACCTATATTCTTCCGCTTTCTGCACGTTTTTGACCTCTATTCTGCCTCTATATTTGCGTTTCTCACCTTTATTTCGGCTCTTTCTTGACCTTAATTCTGCCTCTTTCTGCTCTCTTCTGGCCTTGTCTGGGACCATGGGGGGAGCCTCAAGGCCCCTGCAGTCCCAGCCCACTCCTCGCCTCCTGCGGGAGACTGCATTGATGCTGCATGCAGGGAGCTGCTGGAAAAGCATCTCCCTGTGTGCATCTCTTTCTCTGCTCTCATGTCTGCGGGCACGGAAAGAGATGAAACCCCTGCTTCTTGAGCACTTTGAAAGCTCCCGCCCGTGGAACCAAAGTGTTTGCTTTTGCGTGGCGGGAGCTTTTAGCTCCTGCCAGGCATAAACAAGCAGCTTTGTTCCAGGGGCATGCACCACGGGACATAGGGGAGCCGGCCCTGAGGGGGGGGGCAGGCCCCCAGGGCCAATATTGACATCAGGATGGGGGCCCTCTTTTCACAAGCCAGCTCGGGGAGGTAGTGGTCCCCAAGTCTGTATTTGAGCCGGTGGGGGGGGGGGGTGCGTGGCCCCCCTCCCACATGTATTTTACTTGCTGCCCCGGGGAGGAAGGCGTCCGCGTGGCCCTGTGCAAATTATTCATATTAAGCCGAAGTGGTGGTCCACAGGGCTCGCCCCCAATATGTAAATAAAGTCCCGGGGAGGTGGTGGTCCCCAGGGCTTAAAGAGCCTTAGGAGGGGGGCCCCATGCACCCCCTCATTTTTTTAATAAATGCCCCCGAGACCTGACCCACTCGGGGGCTCGAATCAAAACGAGTGTGGGAGCCCGTGCTTTTTTTAAATTTTGCAGCGGATTTGCACCTCCGTTGCGTTTCCGAAGCAACTTTCTTTTTTTAAAAAGTCCCAAGATGGCTGCAACCACTTCCTGCTTGAAGTGTTGGCAGCCAATCAGATCTCTGCATCGGGACTGTCGGATCCTCGGATGATCCGCGCCCCCTACATATACATTTTTTTTTTATCTCTCCTAAACTACTGAACAGATTTACACCAAATAACAAAAAGGGTTATTTCTGGACCAAGAGCTACCTTTCTGCCAAATTTGGTGTAATTCCGTCCAGCGGTTTGGGCTGTAGTCGCGACTAAAATCTCTATGGGAATTAACATTGGAAAAACACTTTTTTTTTTACCCCCCGCCCTTTTTTTTTTTGGTTCCCGCCTAACGAATAACCCCAAAACTTTCTATGCGCAGCAAGAATCACTGGGCACTTTTTTGGGGGAAACTTTCGTGAAGATTCGTCAAACAGTGCCAAAGATATAGACAAGTCAAAAATCGCTTTTCCCATGGATCATGGTCCTAAGTATAACTACCTACTGGCGACCGGCAGAAGGTAATATATATATATATATATATATATATATATACTCACTGAAAAAAACAAAGGTTACAGGGACGTTCTAGTTAGGCTGACATTTCACTCGAACAAAACCAGATAAATTCAGCAGTTATAGTTAGCTGAGCTGCATAGGTCTACACACACATCCACTCAGTTACCCATACAGCCACTCATACACCAACTCACTCACTAATACAGCCACTGATATGTTCACTCATACACCCATACAGACACACACACTGTCAGTCACTCAGAGCTACTCACACACCTACTCACTTACCTATAGTCAATCAGACAGCCATTTACTCACCTATAAAGTTATATACACACACCCAGTCACTTATTCATACAGATACTAACATATACTCACCCATACAGCCCCTCACACATGCACTCACTAGCCCATACAGCCACTATAACAATCCCTCACTCACACACAGTCACTGATATACTCCAACACTCACCTATACTGCCTTTCACATATCCTCTTACCCCTATACTACTGACACATCCATTCACTCACTGATACACACAGTCACCTATACAGCCCCTCACTTACACACTCACTAACCCATACAGCCACTGACTCACCCACTCACTCATCCATGCAGGCAGTCACACACCCCCTCACCCACCCACACAGACACTCATACACCCATACAGGTACTCAGATAACAAATCAATAACCCAAACAGCCACTCATGTACCTACTCACCAACCCATACAGCCACTTACTCATCAACTGACAGATTGATACAGACATTCACACAAATTAGTTACTCACCCATACATTCACTGAGGACGTATAATCCCTCATTTTTACAGTCGGTCATGCACCCACTAAATCATCCATACAGGCACTCATACACCCACTGATTCATCAATACACATTGGTTTATATATATTTAACACTCAAACTTTTTAGAAACACTCAGTCACTGGATGATGTCATCAGTGATGTCACTGACCATATCATGAGTGATATAATATGTGAGGTCATAAGCAGTGCATTGCGGGCATGAGTTATAGTTAGCTCAGCTAACTAATACTGCTGAATTTCTCTGTTTTTGTACAAGTAAAATGTCAGCCTAACTATAACATCCCTGTAACCTTTTTTCCCCCAGTGAATTTCTAAGGTTTTTTAAGCGCTAAATCCTAACGATAACGTCCCTGTAAACCTTTGTTTTTTTTCAGCGAATTTGTAAGGTTTTCAAATTTTATTTCCCAACTATAACGTCCATGTAACCTTTGATTTGTTTATTGAATTTTTAAGGTTTTTAAATTGTATTTTCTATCTAAAATGGCTCTATAAGGTGTTTTTTTATAAGCTTGTATTTTCTTCAGTGGATTAATAAGCTTTGTTTTTTTTTCATTACAATTTTTAAATTCACGACAACGTTGCGATGCCTGCGGACACATCGTGAAAGCGGAAAACAAAAGCAGACATTCAATGGCCACCAACACATCCAAAAATATTATGTAAAAAAAAAAACATTCTGAACATTGCACTACACATATTACTATAGTCAAGTCAAGTCAAAAAGCTTTATTCGATATAAATATCATAAAAGCATCGAACATTTCATCAGTACCAATGATAAAAAGAATGCAATCTATTATTAGAATAAAACACTGCGGGAATTCCTAACAATCGAAATATAAGCTATTTACAGAATAAAATTGACTCGTTTAAAGATAAAATACTGAAGTAAAACAATGAATAAAAGAATAAAACCAGTATTTCATATCAGTTACAAAATATAGCAGGTTGGGATGACAATACCCTAATCATTAATGTCACTTAGCAGAACCCCATAAGTTCGGAGGCAAAATCAGGATATTCTTTGTAAAGTCTTGCATCTAATTTTCCATGCACAACCCAGAAACTTGGCGGTTCCGCACACATAGAGAAGTCTCGGATCAGATTTTAATATACGCAAGGCTACATTGTGGTCATAAGTGCCTAGTTGTTTGCAAATGGGCACAAGCCACCTAGACCTAGCTTTAGCATACCCCGGACAGGCGAACATAAGATGTGCAACACTCTCCTTAGGAGACCCACAGGAAGGGCATTCTTCGATAGTTTGGTGCGGAGGGCGCCACTTTGCGGTAAATTCGTGGACTGGAAGTGTGCCATATCTAAATTGAGTATATAGTGCCCTATCCCTTGGGGTCTGGATAACATCCATAAAAGGTTCAAAGCCTCTAGAGAGTTTAAACTGGAAGAATTCTTCCGTAAGTCTGCCCATATTTGGGTTACTAACATCTCTGGCATCTACCCAGTCCCAGCAGATCCGTTTAAGTTCTGTTTTGCTAGGCGAAGTTTGAGTGTCCCAAGATTCCTTAAGGCCAAGCGTTACCATTAGGGCCCTAAGGTTAGAAATCCATTTAATACGCCTAATGCCATCCATACGCAAAACTTCTGTGAATGCATCCGCATAGTTGGAAAGTTCCGGGGTTCTTCTGAGACGTGCCCAAAAGAGCAATGGGCGGAGTTTGGCCAGATCTTTGAAATGGCGTCTGCCCAGATCATATAGCAAGGGGACTAGGGGGACACCTCGGGGCAACGAAATCAGGTCCCTAAGGAACCTGTGTTCTGACCTGCTGATCTCGTCTAAATTGTCAAAACCCCATAGCTCGGCACCATACATGGCCGAGCTAACTGCCTTTGCTCCATAGACAACAAGTGCCGGGGCAACAGGTCTACTAAATGATGATCGATGTTCTCTGCTCAAAGCCCCGACAACATGTTTGTGGTTCAAGAGCATTTTGTCAAGGTGCGGTCTCCACTGCATTGTTTCCGAGAGCCGTATCCCTAAATAGTCAAATGTAGTGACTCTCTCAATATTACTATATACATATTTTTTCGAAGCATGTTTAAGCTCATATTTTTGTACTAAGTTTCTTTAAAAACCATCTTTTATACCTATTTTCTGTGATTACACGGGACGTCGCAATGACGGTAACCGTGACACACACCTTTCCCATAAAGTGTAAAACACATAAATCCACACATTACAGTATTTTACACACTAGGGGTTTCTTACACTATTCTCTAAAATCCTGTTTTTCTAGAGAGTTTCTATAAAAACCATCTCTAAAATCTATTTACTGTTTTTGCGGTGATGCCGGAGAGCGCGATGACGTCGGTAATCGCGATGCCCGCGGATACTTTGCGAAAACGGAAAATAAAAGCAGACATTCAATTGTCACCAACACATCCAAAAATGTTATGTAAAAAAAAAAACATTCTGAACATTGCACTACACATATTACTATATACATATTTCTTTCGAAGCATGTTTTTTTTTTTGATAGTCAAATTTTATTGTTTTACAGCGCATGAAACAAATCAGCAAATACACGATGGACAATGAATCAATGACATTGAAGCATGAGGATGTCTATATGGAGGCGTTGTGCATAGCGCAGGACCGCTGTGCGCTTATGTCGGTCAAGGAGACCATTAACGTTCCACGACAGCACGTGGAGAGATGCCCTAGGTGTAGTATTAGCAGTCAGGTCAGGAGGTCACTACTTTGGGGTGCACAGTCTGACAGGGGTGCGCGAGTGTGTGTGGGAACCTGCAAATGTATGGGCCATCGCTTGCAACAAGGACATACCCGTTTCTTGTATAGGAAACATATGTCATTTCGTGGATGCTGAAACAAAAAGGTAAACAAATAGTAACATAACAGAAAAAACTTCCCCAAACCTCCCCCTCTCCCCCACCCTAAACTTCGAGAACGGAAGCATCTGTCGACCCCCCATATGAACAGTACCAAGCTACAACGTTCGTATTTGGGTGCGTGGAGGACCCCTCCAGAAGGTCGGATAAGCAATGGATCGGCATTAGAACTGAATGTTAAACTTGTAAATCTACCAGTGACAGGGAGCCCCAGCGTGGCAGCGACCCGCCCTGATATTCAGTGGACGGCACAATGAGCCCACCAGGCCCTCAAAGAGTCGGAGTGCGGGAAAGATCCGAGTCTGGTTTGGGTGAGCCCACCCGGAGACGGCGACGAGGGCGGTCCAGGTAGATCCTCGGCAGAGCGGTGCCTGCTGCGTGGTGGAGAGCCCGACTGGCTGGAGGAGTCCCGGGACCCCCGGGCCACCACGCTCGAGGATCTAGGTGCTGTTTGCGATTGGCGCCCCCTGCGAGATTGTGTTCGGCGCCGGCGACCCCGGCCCACGGGGCCGGGAGCCCTCAGGCCCCGGGGCGGGGGCACTCCCCTGTCGGAGAGGGTGTTCCTCCGTCAGCCATGTCCACGCTGCCTGAGGTGAGTCAAAGAACTGAGTTTGGCCTTGGAAAATAACTTGTAGGCGTGCAGGGAATTGGAGTTGATATTGTAGGCCAAGGGCCCGCAGCTTTTTTTTAACATTTGCGTAGGAGCGCCGGAGTTCTTGCACCTCCCTAGTGTAGTCCGGGAATACCATAATGATATGATTTTGGAACTTGAGTGGCCCCTTCTCTCGTGCCGCTCGCAGGATAGCGTCCCGGTCTTTGAAGTTAAGAACTTTTAGGATGATGGGGCGAGGTGGAGCCCCTGGAGGAGGCCTGGGCGCCAGGGACCTGTGGGCTCTTTCCACCACGAACCAGGACGAGAGGGTGTCCTTAGGCATCCAGGATGTGAACCAATCTTTGACGAAGGTGGCCCCCTGTCCCCTCTCGACCCCCTCGGGAAACCCCACCAGGCGGAGGTTGTTACGGCAGGCACGATTTTCAGTGTCCTCGGCCCGCCGGTGGAGCTCCTTGGTGTGAGTGCTGAGGTGGGCCACTTGTTCCTTCAGCTGTGAGATGTCATCTTCCATGGTGGATATACGGGATTCAGCCTCCGTCAGCCTCGCAGTAGCATTACGGAGGTCCTGCCGGAGGAGGGACACGTCCACCTTGACCTCCCCAATCTTCCCCTCAACGGACGCCTGTGAGGTACTGATGGCCTGAAGGATGGTGTCGAGATCCCTCTCCTGGGGAGGGGGGAGGCCCCCTTCAGGCCTTCCAGGGGGATCCTGCTCCGAGGTAGTAAACCGGTCCATTTTTGTCTGCGTGGGAGCCGGCGCGGATTTGGGGGCCCTGTCTCTCCCCATGGCTGGCGGCAATTCCAGTCGCCGGTTGAATAACAAGGGTTAGGTGTAGGGAGGGAACCCACCTCAGGCTCGGAATTCTTGCCAGGGGGCCGGGACCCCGCAGGCACACGAAAGAACCAGGCAGTCAATCGGGGATCACGCGGGGGCCCCAGAATGCCACCCGAAGAGATGGCCATATACGTTGGCCCCGGAAGGCCCGACCCCAAAAGCACAGAACACGACAGGCCTTGCCCTGTTAACCTTCCAGGCCGTGCTCCCGATTCCGCAGACCCCCACACCAGACGTCCGATGAAAGGACACACCAAGGGACCGGAGCGATAGAAGATAGTGGGGGGCCCCGTATGCCTTCCCCACTCGCCTCGCTGCCCGACACGACAGCCGGTCACCCGCTCCACACACCGGAGGGTGGAGATACCTTCAGGCCCAATAGGAGGGCATCTTGAGAGCGCAGGCCGCAGGCGTCAGGGAAGGAAGGGCCCAGCTCCGCCCGCCCAGCAGGCCGCACCGCAGGCCTTAGTGTCCTCCACACGGCCCTCCAGCGCCCCCCCATTCCGGCCTCACAGCCCTGAGAGCAGTGGGATGGACGTAACTGCCTGAGTGTGTGGGGGGGGCATACAGTGTCACCCGCGCCGCTGCCCGATCCGACAGCCGAACCCCCGCCCCACCTACTGGATGATTTGGCCGCCTCCAATAGCGCTGCTCAACGGGTCCGGTCACAGGCGCGGCAGACAGGCAGGCCCAGGCCGCCAGTGCAGACACAGAGCAGGCCCCAGTTCACCCCTTCACAGCGGGGCGGGAGGGAGGGGGGGACGCGATCCCGGCCCCCTCACCGTGAAGGTCAGCAGCAGGAGCCCGCAGCCAGGGGTAGACTTGGCGAAGGGATTCGCTGGCGCCCCTCACCTCCGCCAGTACACCGCGCCTCCCGCCAGCCGAGCCGCCGGCCGATCACCGGAGGACGCAGGGCGTGGACCTCAATGCCGCCACCAGCAGCTCCCCGAGCGGCCGGGCCGCCGGACCTCCCAGAGCCGCCCTCGCCCATCATTCCCAACATGCGGCCCAGTGTCAGGGCACCAGGGATCGTCCGGTCGCCGCCGTCCCAGGGCTCCTGCCCGCTCCGACTCCCACAGGGCGCCCCGGCGCCGTCAGCAGGGTGCCACCACCACAGGAAGAACAGGCCGCCGCAGACCGCACCAGCCGCGTTGGCCTTGCACCGGGGTTCCGGATTCCGGAGGATGGAGTCACCACATCAGGAGTCCCCTACATATAGGTAGTACTTGCGGATGACTGCCGATACGGGCTGGATACGAGGCGGATGACGGAGGGGTCCGGAGCACTCTTAGAGTGCGACCGCCATCTTGACGCCTCAGGCCACGCCCCCCTTGAAGCATGTTTAAGCTCATATTTTTGTACTAAGTTTCTTTAAAAACCATTTTTCATACCTATTTTCTGTGATTACACGGGACGTCGCAATGACGGTAACCGTGACACACACCTTTCCCATAAAGTGTAAAACACATAAATCCACACATTACAGTATTTTACACACTAGGGGTTTCTTACACTATTCTCTAAAATCCTGTTTTTCTAGAGAGTTTCTATAAAAACCATCTCTAAAATCTATTTACTGTTTTTGCGGTGATGCCGGAGAGCGCGATGACGTCGGTAATCGCGATGCCCGCGGATACTTTGCGAAAACGGAAAATAAAAGCAGACATTCAATTGTCACCAACACATCCAAAAATGTTAAAAAATCCATTCTGAACATTGCACTACACATATTACTATATACATACTTCTTTCAAAGCATTTTTATACTCATATTTTTCTACTAAGTTTCTTTAAAGACAATCTTTCTGACCCATTTTACGTTTTCGCGGTTATTCAGGACGTCGCAATGACGTAGTTAACCGCGACGATCATGCCTTTTTCATAAAGTGAAAACATATATATATATATATATACACATATTGCAGTATTTTACAGACTAGGGGTTTATTACTGTACACTTCAAACTCATGTTTTTCTAGTGAATTTCTAGAACAACCATCTTTAAAACCTATTTCGCGGTGAAGCCAGAGTTGCGATCCCCGCGGTTCCGTCATGTAGGCAGAAAGCAAAAGCAGGAATTCAATAGCCACCACCACATAAAAAAATTATAACTATATAATTAATTCTAACCATCACAGTACATAACTCACTATATAAATAACTCTATAAAAACATTTATCAAAATCTCAATATCTCTATAACAATGCATATTTATGATTCACTGAAATATTTTTTTTATATTCACACCAATATTCATGACGTCGTCGATAGTCGCAACATCCTGGTGACGGTATATGGGGAGGCGCGCTAGGGGTCGCGGCGTCGTGGTGAATATTGTGCGCAATTAAAAAAAATCAATTGTGGACACACAACTTGTCACTAACACCTCCATTTTTCAAACATGGGGTCAGAGTACCTCTATTCAGGACCCTTTATGTGGGCTATCACACACATTTTCAGCCCCGAGAACTGTTTCCGATAGATAAAATGGCGGCCGCAACTTACTGTTCAGGTTGCGTCCAGCCAATCAGAGCATTTCCTGTGCCGCGTGCATTCGCGATTCATCGCAAAACCTTCGCAAATTATCTGCGATAATCAAAGATATCACTATAATTTTCGGCTTCAATTTAAAAAAAACTACTGATCAGATTTACACCAAAAAAGGCACTTCCTAGAACCATCATCTACCTCCCTGCCAAATTTGGTTTAAGTCCGTTCAGCGGTTCGGGCTGTAGGTGTGGCTTAAGGTTCCTATGGGAATTAACATTACAAACACATCCTTATTTCGTGCCCTGAATTCTCGGTCCCCACTGCCCGGATCACCCCCAAACTTTCCTTGACAACTAGAACCTACCTTGACACTTTTTTGGGAACATTGCATGAAGATTGATCAAACGATGCCAAAGTTATAGGCAAGTCAAAAATGCTTTTCCTATGGAAACATGGTCTTAACTATAACTACCTACTGGTGACTGCCAGTAGGTAATATATATATATATATATATATACATATATATATTGCTTCACTAAGAGCCCCCGACCTTACCAGGGCAGCCGGTGTAACAGGAACGAAACTTCCCGATAATGTATCAAAACAGTCTCTTCCTTATTTTCTAAAGAAGTACACCGGCACAGGCTGTAGAGGTAAAAAGTGGTTTTAATCACGTACAGATATGCAGGCAGCAGGCTCTCACTCCCAACGCTTTTCAGCTCCACTGACCTTGGGTCACGGGAAAGTCTCTCTGGTTTTCGAAATGCCCACGTGATTTAAACCGCAGGTCGTATTTCTCATACTGAGTACGCATTGAAAAACATTAAAAACGTTCAGGTAAGGAAAATAGCGTGTTTCCAGTTGATTAGTTCAATTCCAGACGCTAAAATCCGTCTTTTGTTTTAATAATTTAGCGTTACCAGTGTGCTGAATTTCGAGTGCCCCAATGCAATTCCAGCTATTTACTTCCCACTGAGACCAGCATGCTGGCTGAAATGCGGGTTAAAGTGGTCTCACTGAGAAGTAAAAAGCTGGAATATCCATGTTGTTGCCTACTTTTTACCACCTTCCTAAGGTCCATAAAGACATACATTGACCCCCTGGAAGACCAATAGTTGCCTCTATAAACAGCCTTCTTGAAAATTGTTCCATCTATTTGGATTCCTTTTTGGCAACTTGGGTAAAAAATCTTAGCTCCTACATTGGAGATACGCAAGACTTTTTGAGGTTAATTGAAGGTGTTAAGTGGGAACCTGACATGCTGCTCATTACGCTGGATATCACCAGTTTATACACCTGCATAAACCATGACCAAGGGATTGCTTCGGTTAAATGGTTTTTAGATAAGCGCCCTCTTAAGTTCAAAAGACATAATGAGATGCTTCTTAAAATGCTAGCATTTTGTTTAGAAAATAATATATTTATTTTCGCAGGGCAGCTATACAGGCAACAATGCGGTACTGCGATGGGCACGTGCTTCGCCCCCAGCTATGCAAATCTTTTCGTTGGCTGGTGGGAGGAGCACGTGGCCTGGAGGGAAGTACCAGAAAGGTGGATGGACAAGGTCACATTTTGGACCCGTTACATCAATGATCTTTTCATCGTATGGAAGGGTTCACACTCCTCGGCTGAGGAGTTTATAACATTTTTGAATTCCAACGACCTGAATCTGGTATTTAGCGGGCATATAAGCAGCACTCATGTCTTTTATCTGGACCTAGAAGTGTATGTCAACAACGCTGAGATTTTAACCCGACTGTACAGGAAACCTACGGCTGGTAATGCTTTGCTTCACGCCAAAAGCTTCCATCCAAAAAGTATGATCAATAATATCCCTAATGGGGAGCTTCTGCACATGAAGCGAAACTGTTCCACTGAAGAGGACTATACTATAGTGAAGAAGGAAGCATGTAGTCGTTTTAAAGCTAGGGGTTATTCAAATAATTCCCTCTGTACAGCAGCAAAAAAAGTTGAAAGGATATCTAGAGAAGAACTTTTAGCTCCAAAAACTGTCAGCGTAAGTAACACCCCTCAACAAACTGAACCAACACGTATGATTACACGTTTTAACACGCAGTCTTCCAAAATAGTCCAGATGTTCCGAAAAAATTGGCACATCCTGAAAACAGACCACATTCTCAAGAACCAAATTCCCATCCAGCCTCTGATAACGTACAGAAGATCTAAATCCATCAAGGATCTCCTAGTTTCTAGCCATTTTCAATCCATTACTAGACCGAAAGAACCCATAACTGGGTTCTTTCCCTGCATGAAATGCAAGGCTTGCAAATATAGTCACAAAAAGAACACCTATGAGATACTAGGAAAAGACTCAAAATCTATTAGAACCATCAATAAATTACTCAATTGCAACTCTGATTTCACCATATACTGTCTGGAATGCCCCTGTAAGAAAAGGTATATTGGCAGCACTATACATCCTGCCAAGAAGCACGTGTTGGAACACATGCGGGCGATTGCCAAAAAAGATAGTAGTTATCCCGTGGCTCGCCACTTTGAAGACATTCACAAAAGCAATCGTGATCTTTTAACCTTTTATTGTTTAGATCAGATCCCCAAAAACGAAAGAGGGGGGAGACAGGGTCAAGAGATTGCGTTCCCTAGAGTCTAAGTATATCATTGAACTTGGTACCATGGCCCCCCAGGGTCTGAATAATGACGAGGAGCTATGGGCCCATGTAGAATGAAGTCCATGTTTCATGGGCTATTAGGTGATGAGCCACACTGTGAGTTGCATATACACACGGCTATATTTGGGTTAAGATCAACAGAGCTAAGGGATTTATGACAACTTAGATAGACTGGTTTTGAAATGGGATAAAGAGAGATGTCTGCTGCCACTCTTTATAGCCCTCATTTACACATACATTTTGGATGTATTGTGACTTGGATGTTTTTTCCTTTTAAAGCTTTGTATTTAGTATTGTTATAAAATCTAGGCTTTTGTTTTGATGAGGAAATACCGTTTCTTGTGTGCCTTCCCCCCTTGTTTGGGTGAGTTATGTGACCAATAGGTAGAACTGGATGTTCAATTATGAACTGAGGGATATATAGCCTCCGTCTGCTTTCTCCTTTTTAACTGGAGATCCTCTTGTTTTGGATAATTAATGCCCATTCAGGGCTAGATTGTTTGGTGTAATAGTTATAATTCCAAAAACTTTGAAGCACGAAAAGCAGTTTATAGGGCTTCATATATGACATCAACATTCTTTCGAAAAAAGAAAAAATATTTGCTTTTCCTTTAAAAATTGTTTATATACAATTTTTTCTTACATGCTTTACGATCTTATTTATGAAAGATGTGAATATCGTTAAGATTTTGGAATCAAGACACCGTGTTCGATAAACATAGAGGCTGAGTAGAATGATTATCATTATTTAAAATATTGCCGCATAGAACGTTAAGATGGCCAACACAAAAAAAAAGCATTATGCATGTATTGAGCTGTCTTTTATGTTTACTAATTTTACTGCACTTTTTTTCACTTTAAAATGGTGGTACTTTGTAAAACAAACTGACATTGACAAAGCCAGAGTGGCGAAACGCGTCTGTCAGCGCTATGGGGGGCTCTACACGAATAAAAAGAAAATTACTTACGGACTCGAGTGTGCTCCTGTTTTGTGTCGGCTGACACAATTCTGGTCTTCAACTGTTTGTGCTGGGAAACGCGGCTCACCACCGCAAAAGGAGGCACCCAGGGCGTGTGGCTGCGACGACGGTGAACTTCTGTACTATATATATATATATATATATATATATATAGTGCTTTAGGGGTGGATAAGGGTATAGGTTGGTAGGGGGGATTTTAGGTTTGGGGTGGGTTAGGGAAATAGGGTGGTAAGGGTGTTTTTAGGGTTTGGGGTGGGTAAGGGGAATAGGGTGGTAAGGGTGTTTTTCAATTCCGAAAAAGGCCACAGACACAGAAGGAAATCTGTAATATAACATTCTTTTTATTGTGTTACCACCGCATAACACGTTTCTGCTGCTTGCTCAGCCTTGTTCACACTATGAGCGCTATTTTCTTTTCATTATATATATACTCTCAGGACTACTGCTTACTACTTACTGTTGCATGCACTTAGTCCTTCTAAAGGTTAAATGGGGTTTGTTATGCGAGGTGTTCCCAATAATGCGATCACTTTTGATTAAGTGCCAGTGTCTGGTTAGTATCCTCCTAAACTTCCGGTGTTCTACACAGTACCCTGTGATCATCCTGATCTCTTGTTCATGATGTGCTCTGCATTCTGTTTTTTAAATTAACAGGGTCCTGAGATGAGAACCACAACAACAAAATATTGGCTAAATTGGAACATGGACTTTAGAAAATGCCACAGGTGCAAGGCTTGCAGATATGGGGTTAATACAATTGAAGTTATGGCACCAATTACTAACACCCCATACAAAATACACAGCACCTTTTACTGCAACAGTAAGTTTGTGGTTTATTTTGTAAGATGTACATGTCCCAAACTATATGTGGGAAGCGCAATCTTGAAGGTACATAAAAGGATCCTCCAGCATGCGAGAGCCGTAAAAAACCAGGATCACCGTTACCATGTAGCCAGGCACAATAGTATCGATCTAGATCACAGCTACTTTGTCATTGATTCAGTGCCTTGTAACATTAGAGGTAGGAACAGGGAACAACGTATAAAGAGACTGGAATCCCATCATATCCTCAACTGAATAGCAAAACACCAGTAGGTCTAAACATTGAAGAGGAATTATATGTCCATTTTTAATAGCTCCCTGTCCCTTTATCCATAGAGCAATCTGTATCCATTGCTTTTGATTTTCTGACTTTACTTAATGGTGCTCAACTGTTAGAGATCTGCTGTCACTTTGGCATTATTTGATGCCATTGATGGAGCAAGGACTCACAAATGAGACTTGCTCGGATGCAATCTTCTCAAAAGTATTAATGTATTAAATTGTATTGTTCGTACTAATCATTGCATACACAGACACAATTAGAAGGAAGCTTGCCTATGTGTTTTTACTAACAAGTAACGCTTGTCTATTCTAAAATGGCCGCTAAAGCGCGGGAACTCTATTGCGCATGTCTCAACCATATCACGTGGTGTGACGTCTTTCTTTGCTTGGAGGGAAACTCTTGCTTCTGCGCAGTGTGATTTAAAATGGCTGCTTTATGTCTTCACATGCTATCGCTTGCTCTTATATTTTATTTAAATTGTAGTATACTAACGCTATTAATGCGGGACAGAATTTATGAGTAAATGGGAATAGAATAGAAATAGTGGGAATACAGTGAAACATTTTATTTGTGATTTTAATATTTTCTTCTTTGACTTTATTAGTTCGTAAATATGGGCCTGGGGTTGGTGAACTGAAAACTCGTGTGACTTTGTTCTGCGCATGCTCCCTGAATGGCTGCCCAGAAAGAAAAGGATGAAGTCAACCTGGACGTCGTCCAAGGCCATGACCTGATGGCCAATATTGTTGTATTCATGAATGTCCCTATAATAATGTGCAACAATGTACATGAAGATGTATAAACTTTGTCATGAGACGGGTGGGAAATAAAGCAAATGTATTAAAATTGATGGGCGGTATTTTAAAACAAAGGGCTTTAAGAAAATGAATTAAATCAATATGGTGTGAGGATCAACCCCCTGTCCCTGTCCAATCAGAAGTAGTGGCCCCATAATTCTGCAACATTAAGGGGAGGTACATGGGCGTAGAAGGGTATAATAGATATAGAATTAGCTAATTAGAGAGTCCAAGACCAAGACTAAGCCTAAGCAGCACAGGACAGACACGCTGTCAGATGAGACCAGACCAGAGAGAGACCAGTCCAATCCAGAGACCAGAGAGGAGAGAGGCTAGCAGTAGGACGCACCACAGGAGAAGAGTTCGAGGTTCGAGATCCATGCTGACTGAACCGCTGTCCAGAGAGGTCCATAGAAAGAAGTCACTGGAGAATCGAGGAGAAGCGAAGTACCAGAGAGGGGAACGACGCAGGCGTCGTAGGTAGAGAGGTCACCGGTCCTGTCCTGATTCGGGAGGAGGTCTTTGTTCTTCATCCTTCCAGGGTCCTATCTTTCCAACTCCTTGGCCAAGGGGTTTGGTTCTCGCATTTTAGGTAAATATAAATGCAACCTTAGTTGCGCTGCTGTCTCTATCTTCTTATTTCCTAAGGGACTGTCATTGATAAATAATTAATTCTCGTGCTTTACCCTTGATATGCGATCTAAGTATCATGTGGTTCTGTATTTTACTCTGCTAAAACTTTAGATAAATATTTTAAAACTTCTTGACTCAGTGATTATTTCAAAATTATGAATTGTATGGAACGTCACTCATTTTAAACATCCCAATTATCAAATGATTCATCGGTAAGTCATTACTCTTCAATCAGAAGGTAATTGGTAGCAGGGACTTTGATAAAGAGTACCAACTGACCCACCAGCGGAAATTGCTAGCGTAGTATGAATGTATGGGCCCAAGTGAGTATTTTGTGTATGAATGCTTGTTGCTAGTAATCCGCTGGATCAGTTTTCTGGTAGCAGAGGACGGTTATCAATCAATCAAGAATTTGTAAAGCGCACTACTTACCCACGAGGGTCTCAAGGCGCTAGGGAAAAAAAGGGGGGGGTGCAGCTACTGGTCGAACAACCAGGTCTTGAGTAGCCTCCTGAAGGTCAGCAGGTCTTGGGTCTGTCGTAGGCTTAGTGGAAGGGTGTTCCAGGTCTTGGCGGCGAGGTGGGAGAAGGATCTGCCGCCGGTGGTAGTTCTTCGAATGCGAGGGACGGTGGCGAGGGAGAGGTCGGCGGAGCGGAGTTGGCGGTTGGGGACGTAGAAGAGGAGTCGTCTGTTGAGGTAGGCTGGGCCAGTCTTGTGGAGTGCCTTGTGTGCGTGGATGAGGAGTTTGAAGGAGATTCTCCTGTCGACGGGGAGCCAGGATATGGTTCTACTTTGTTAATTGGGTAATGAGAATTTTATTTTTATGAACTAACATCCGCTATTTTGTTTAAAGTTTGTTTTATGTTGTCTAGAATCCCCAGGGAAAATTGAGAAGCGGTTGGTAAGTGGAAGCCATACTGCAGTGAGGTTATCTGTCAGGCAGAAATAGTACTGAAAAGTTAAGTAGGGCTATCAGTACTTGTTAGGGACTCTATGCGTGTGAGTAATGGTAAGGGAATACGCTGGTAAAATTTGATGTTATATCACCTAGAAAGGGTAACATTGAAGAAGTAACAGGTATTTCTGAAACTTGCGTGAAGAGTAGACGGAAGTGTTTTACTCGTAGTGTATGATTAGTAAACGGAAGAGTTTTACTAAGAAGTGAGAGAATCTATCTTTTCAAGTTAGCGAAACTGGCACGATAGCGAATGTTTTATGTTGTTACTGAATTTTAAAGAAGTATAGAGAATTTAAAGTTTTGCGTACGAATTTTGTAAAGGGAGGGTCAGTTACCGGAGAGGAAGCTGACGTCACAAAACGCCGCGCTGGGATTGGTTGAAAACCGCCGGTGTGAAAAGACTCTTGTAAAGGAGGGGTCAGTAGTCAGGAGTAGTACTGACGTAACAGGTGTCGCGCTGGGATTGGTCGAAACAGCGAAGGACAGAAAAGCGCAAATTGTAAAGGAGGGGTCGTCAGATAGACGTCACGGAAAAGCCGCGCTAGGATTGGTTCAGAGACAATTGTTATCTTGAATTTAATTGGTTATCAGCATAGAAGTCGAAATCTTAGTGGACAAGTGAAAATATATGATAAAACGTGATCCGACTTTAATAGGAACTCGTCCAGACAGGAGATTCTTAGGATTGGCAGAATATAATTCAATAAACAGATATTTACCCAGAATGTACGGAGAAAAGAGAAAAATGTCATTTCTACAGAAGGTTAAGAATTATTTTAAAAAGGACAAACCAATCAAAACTAGGGAAGGAATTATTATTCCACCGGCAAAAACACCCGCTTCATTCATGATGATGGAGAGAGGTTATCATACTTGTGTATGGACAGAAAATTGGATGGAATATACCAAAAATGATGAAATATTAGCTTTTCCGAAAATGGTACTTTCAATGGAAGAATTCTTCAAAATTTGAGACTAAGAATGAATGACTTAGAACCCAGACCTAGATTAACTCAATACGAAGCCTTAGAAGAGTGGGAAACCGAGGCATTTGAACGTGACCGATCCAGAAGTGATAGGGGTTATCGGGGATTTTTCCCTAGATATCAAAATGAGTCAAGGGACGATCAGATGAAACAGTGGAGAAGAGCAATGCTTACAGAGGGTCTGTATCCTATATTAATGGCAGAAGAGTCAGTAGGGAATAAATGCACAGAAAAGACAAAACATCTGACTAGATTCGGAGATTCCGAAGACGAATTTATGGAAGATATATTAAAGAATCCACCACCATATCAGGAAGGGACAAGTGGATGCACCCCAAGTGCACCCTTGTTAAGAACACCTTTGGTACCACAAGTATTGCATGATTCACCAGTTAGTAGAGTACTTCACGATAAAGAAAAGGAAGCTATAGATAAAAACAGAGCAGAATTAATTCAGAAAGTAACACAATTGAGTGTTCATCCAGATTCATTGACCATACCTGTAACGATTGGTCCAGTGGTTCCCTTATATGGTGACAAAGTAACTTATCCCAAACCTTTAGTTATGCCTACACCTGTGAATGTTCCTAGACCAGAAGCAGTAGTAATGGTTGAGGATCACTTTAGTGATTGTGAGTCTATGATTTCATTAATGGACTTGCCCATTAGAGATTCTGTAAATAATACTCCAAGAAGAGTAACACCTAGTTGTTCTAAAGATGTAAACATAATAACTTCATCAGGAACGAAAAGTGCCACAGTAGTTACACCTGAAGACTTAGAAAGGTGGGCACAAGGATCAGACAAACAGAACTCACCCCCAAAGATCATGGATATTTATAAATTAAAAGTTGAATTAGAAGAAATGATAGCAGGAAATGTAGGGGTAGATCGCCTAAATACTTACGATGAAGAAGAATTATTGTTCGTATGCAGAAGCATTACAAGAAATGCAAAAATATTTCATGAGAAATTATCAGATTTAGCTCAACAGATGGGAATTGAAATAGGGAAGTCAAAGGTGTTACAAAAACCATACAGAGCAGATTTTTCAGATAAGGATTTGGAAAATATGAATGCTTCGGGAAGAAAATTACAAGTAAAAGAGTTAGATAGTTTTACAGAAATGGGGAGAGCTCGATAAATGGATAGTTAGATGGACAAAGAAAAAGAAAGAGGCACGATACAGTAGAACAACTTCTGAATATTTGATGAAGGAAACTGGGAAAGGAGATCAAATGTACCCGATGCGAGAAGTTCCAGGAGGGGGATATGTACATGTCCCATGGAGCAGAGAGGATATTTTGTCATTTACGAATGATTTTCCAAAATTAAGGGAAAAGCCAATTGAATGGTACAAGCAGGTTGAGAGGTTTGTGAAAGTGTCAAAGGTATTGTTGAAAGACTTGGATGGTTTGTTCGACATAGTGGTACCTGCCGATTTGTGGACAGATTGCAAAATCACAGTTGATTGGCCCAGTGAGGAGTATCCTAGAGATCCAAAGACAGGTGCCCCGTCCAATGATGTAATGAAAAAGTATCAGCAGGTAATAACTTACCTGAAAGGGAAAATTCCACCAAAGGAAACAGATTGGGTGAAAATAGGCAGGACTACCCAAGAAGCCAGTGAATCAGTACATGCCTACTATGAGCGTTTATTGCAGGTATTTAAGCAGTATAGTGGATTTGAGGACATTGGAGATAAAAACATGAGTCAGTTTGTTTACCGATTTGTTTACGGTTTGAAGCCAGAGATTTGTCAGATGATTAAGCAGCACATGTTGTGCTGGCAGGGGAAACCGATTGACGAGATTTTGAAATATGTCAAATATTGTGGAGATGATATTGAAGATAGGCACAAGAAATTGCAAGAGAAAGTGATGTGGGCTCAAGTAAAAATGGCTGAGAAACAGGGAATTAATTTGGATAATCCAAATGATAATCAAGGAAAAGATTCTGGAACGAATGGTGACACTGGGAATGGAGGAAAAGTGAGAGGACGAATGAGCTGAGAAGAGGCTAAAAAGAAGTTTCCTTGTCACGGGTACGGAAAATTAGGGCATTGGAAGGATGAATGTAAAAAGATTCGGAATAATAATGGCCCAAATCAAAATTTAAATCCACAGACGCAGAATGACTCACAGCAGGGTGTAAATCCTCAGAGTCAGTTACCACCTGCACCTATACAGGGTAATGTAAGCAGAGCAAAGCATGGTACAGACGTCAGATATCAAGGAGGAAGTGGTAAGAATGATTATGTAACATCACAATTTCTTTTACAGGACGACTTTTGTCCCTATAATTCATGACGGTGCCTGGGAGAGGGGAAGAAGGAGTGCGTACTTGGTGCATCCTTACCGGTAGATCAGTCAGGTCCATATGTTGAAGGGAATGTGAAAGGTAATGATATTTCTTTCCTTTTGGCAGACATCCCAGACCTTCCTCTCTCTGGAGAAGCTATCCAAGTTGTGGGGGTGGCTAATCAGAAGATTTGAACACCTCTTACCGAACCTATGGAAGTAAAAATCGGAAATTTTAGAGAAATGCATCAATTTGTAGTGTGTGATTCCAGTCCAGTAAATTTATTGGGCCGGGATTTGTTGTGCAAGATGAATTGTACAATTTTCTGCACGCCGGATGGTGTGGCAGTTCAGACCCCAGATGAAGACCATGTATATAAATTCATGATCGCAAAGCAAGGCACAGAGGTAGATGAGATGTTTTCTTTGATAACAAAAGACGAGTTACCAGAAGAACTGAAAACTACAGTGAATTCCATGGTATGGGATTTCACGGGAAAAGAAGTAGGACTTATGGCCAAAATAGACCCAGTTAAGATTACTGTAAAAGAAGGTGCGATTTTCCCAAACACCCGACAGTATAAAATGAGTGCAGAAGTAAAAGCAGGAGTCATTGAAGAAATTAACAGAATGGTAAAACAAGACATACTAAAAGAAGTAATGAGTAGCCCATGTAACTCACCAATCATGGGTCTGAAGAAACCTAGTGGAAAATATAGGATTGTTCAAGATTTACGCAAAATAAATAAGATTGTGGAACCCTGTTGTCCTATAGTACCAAATCCTGCAGTGATCCTATACCAGATTCCTTGGAGTGCAGGATGGTTTACTGTAATTGATTTATGCCAAGCATTCTTTTCCATACCATTGCATCCAGATAGTCAGTATCTATTTTCATTTAAATTTGAGAACAAGGTCTATGTATGGAATCGTGTTCCTCAGGGGTACACGGAAAGTCCTTCTATCTTCAATCAAATATTGAAAAAATGCCTAGAGAAATTAGTGATGCCAGGAAGCTCAGTTTTAGTGCAGTATATAGACGACTTACTAGTGGCATCTAACACCAGAGAGGACTGTGTTGTTGACACCATTGCATTATTAAATCATTTAGCTGAGGAAGGGCATAAAGTTTCACCTGAAAAACTGCAGTTTTGTACAACAGCAGTTAAGTACCTAGGACATCAGATTGAGAGGGGCAGAAGGAGAATAACAGCTGAGAGAATAAAAATAATCAAGAAAATGCAGATGCCTGTCTCTCAACGAGAAGTAAGAATGTTCCTTGGAATAGTAGGATATTGTCGACAATGGATATTAGGATTTTCCCTGTTGGCAAAGCCATTAATTCAAATGACGAAAAAGAAAGCGAAGGACCTAGTTGAGTGGGATGCTGAAAGTGTAGGTGCGTTTGTAAAATTAAGAAATGCTTTATGTGTAGCACCTGCCCTACGCATGCCTGATTATAAGAGAAAATTTGCATTATTCTGCCATGAAAGAGAAAATTGTGCACTTTCGGTCTTAACCCAGAGACATGGTTTAGACAGACGTCCTATAGCATATTTTTCTGCTACATTGGACCCAGTGGCAGCCGCATTGCCAGGCTGCTTAAAAGCAGTAGCGGCTACCTGTCTGAGCATTGAGCAAAGTGAGTCAATTGTAATGGGACACCCTGTAAAAGTGTTCGTTCCACATGCGGTTGTGATTTTGTTGACAAGAACTCGAACTCAGCATCTTACTCCTAGTCGATTGACTAAATATGAAAGAATAATACTAGGTGCTGAAAATGTGACCATTGTAAGATGCACAATAGTGAATCCAGCTACCCTACTACCAGACTCATATCATGAGGAAGTTAAAGATGACGAAGAAGAGCATGATTGTTTACAAGTCACAGAGTTGTGCACGAAACCGCGTCCTGATATTCAGGAACTGCCCCTCAGGAAACCAGACAGGGAGCTGTTTGTTGATGGCTCATGCCAAAGGCATGAAGATGAAAAACTAACTGTAGCATACGCAGTGTGCGAACTAACTGGAATAGTCGAAGCATCCTATTTACCAGGAGTAAAATCTGCACAAATAGCTGAATAGATTGCTTTGATAAAAGCTTGCAAAATTGGGAGGAATCAAAGGGTAACTGTATTCACTGATAGCCAGTACGGTTACGGGGTTGTGCATGATTTTGGCCAATTATGGATGCAGAGGGATTTCATGACTTCTTCAGGATCCCCCATTAAAAATGGACAGTTCGTAAAAGAACTACTGGAAGCAATACAATCACCAAAAGAATTGGCTGTGGTGAAATGTGCCGCACATCAGTCAGGAGATGACTGGGTGGTAGTCGGTAATAGATATGCAGATCTTGTGGCTCAACATTGTGCCAAAAACAGATTGTCAGTAAATAAAAGGGTGGAAAGAATGGGAATCAGCTGCCAACTTATGCTGTATGCACCTCCTGAAACATGGAATGATGTAAAAAGATTACAAGATGATGCTGATGAGAGCGAAAGGAGTACATGGATTAAAACAGGATGTACCCAAAAAGCAGAGGATGATGTATGGATTTGTGCTGATGGCAGACCAGTCATGCCTGATTGTCTGCTTTCACAAATGGCTAGGATGTATCATGGAGACACACATGTAGGGAGAGACGCAATGATTAGGGTCTTTAGACAAAATTGGTTCAATCCAAGGTTTAGGGCAGTAGCAGAGAGTCTTTGCCAGAGATGTTTAACTTGCCAAATGCATAACCCAGGAAGAAAAACAGTAATTGGGTTTGGGAAAATTGGAAAGGCAGAGGGTCCATTCATGAGATTGCAACTTGATTTCATTCAGTTACCACCATGTAGAGGGCTGAAATATGCACTAGTCATAGTGTGTTTATTTTCCAAGTGGGTGGAGGCATACCCTACCAGAAGGAATGACAGTATTACAGTCGCAAAGTTGTTTCTACGCGAACTCATTCCTAGATTTGGTTTTCCAGTAACTTTGGAATCAGATAGAGGAAAGCACTTTAACAGTGAAGTGGTTAAGATAATCTGTGAAGCATTCCAAATTGAACAAAAATTGCACTGTGCACATCGTCCAGAGGCTTCTGGAGTGGTGGAACAATTGAATGGCACGATAAAATCCAGACTCGGAAAAATGTGTGCATCAACATCATTAAATTGGCCAGATGCATTGCCTCTTGTTTTAATGGGAATCAGAAGCATCCCTGATAGAAACACCGGATTGAGTCCGCATGAGATAATAATGGGAAGAGCAATGAGACAAGCACATGTTCCCACGAATAAACTGCTGAATATATCTGATGATATGGTTCTGGATTATTGCAAAGGACTGGCTGACTTAGTGCGTTCTGTCTCTCACCAGGTTGGAGAAGGCGCAGTTTCCAGGCAGCCTGAACAAGAACATGATCTGAGTCCCGGAGACTGGGTGGTAGTGAAGAATCACACCAGAGAAACGTGTCATTCACCTAGGTGGGGCGAACCTTGTCAGGTCATACTGATTACGAACACAGCAGTGAAGTGTGCAGGATTTCCTAATTGGATTCATGTAAGCCACACCAAAAGAGTACCAGATCCTGAAGAAGAAAATCCTCAGACAGCATCAGTAACTGAGGAAGCTGAAGGTTGCCCAGCTGAAGAATCTCAGGAACAAGATTCGAAGGAAGCTGAAGAAGAACAACGAGCACAAGTCAGGACTGGATACCAGTGGTAGAAATACCTGAAATATACAACAGAACAAGAAGTCAAGCAAATTTAGAGGAAATTGAAGAAGACCAGATAGGGGAAGAAGAAGCAGCTCAGGAAGAAGAAGAAGAACAAATACAAGAACCTGAGCAGGAACAGATAGGGAGAGGAAAATGTGCTCAAATTAAAGAAGAACAAACGATATTTGAGCAGGGACAGATAGGTCTAGAAGAACGCGGTCAGGCTGCAGAAGTACAAAGTGCAATAAGCCCTTATCAGAACAAGTTAGATAAAGTAAAATACACAGAAGAAGAAGATTTCGAGAATGAAATCGTAAATCAAGAACAAGATCAGTTACAAGAGACTCACAGTGAAGCAGATGAAGAGATAACAATAAGACCTGGAAAAGAACAAGGAGAAGAAACTGAAACAAAAGGAAAAGAAGGTGTGCCACAACTGGAAAACAAAAGAATTTTGGAATAAATAAATAAAGAGACAGTGCAAACAGAGAAAACAAGAAAGGGTGATCATTGGCCTAGTGTCATCAAAAGAGTAAAATACCACATAACAACCAGAAGTGAAGATCCAGAACAAGTGAATGAAGTAACCAGCCAAACGAGACGAGAAAACAAAAGTGAAAAACAAAGAAGCAAAAGACTGAAACTTGTGAACAACAAATTTAAAGGTCCTGACTGGACTTATATCATTCTCGAAGATTACGAAAGCTCAGAATCAAGTGAAAGTGGTGACGAAGGAACAAGTGCAGAACTGACTTATGAAAAAGAAATAGAACCTCCTTGAGAACGTAAAAAGGCAGGAAAAACACGATAAGAAAAGCAATCTTCCTTGTCAAAAATGCCTGACGATAGAGCTACTGGAAGACCAAAGCAAAAGGGTTGTAAAAGATGTTGTGCTATATGCATATGCAATTTGGTAGTAATGCTTATAGTTTGGTTAGTTGTGATTGTAGCAATTCCCTATTTAATGATAATAGATAAAAAGATTAACAACGAAACCAAGGAAAGGACAGATAACTTGAAGAGTAATAGAGTAGAACTAAAGGCAGAAGACGAACCAGATTTGCATCATGAAGTAACAGATAACGACACTAGTTTGAATGTTTTCACAAAGTTATTATTTCAATATGTAGATACTATGGAGGTTAGTAATTGTTATGTTTGTATGAAATTACCTGAATCAGTAGCAGAAGGGTTAACGTATCATCACTTGCCATTAACCTATGGCATATCATGTAGTGTATTAACGAGTTTATTTTATAGAACAGGGCGATTACAGTATTATTCAAATATAGATGTGATATTTTCTGAGGTTCCGATTCGAAAGAATATGAATTCAGTGCTTAGTAGCAAAGACGCACAATTTATGGGAGAATTCTTCTTGACGATGAAATCAATAGACATAACACATGCACATAGACGCAATTTAACATGTTCTTTACAGGAGGAAGAAAAGATATTTTTGAATTTAGTGGAGAGTAGAAGACAAGATTTCCAAAAGAAAGCTTCTGAGCATAAGGCTCATTTACCACCTTGGGCTGAGAAAGAGGGTAGTTATACACCTGGCAAGGCTCAAGCTGCTATGGCTCTAGATTTTGTAAAAACAGGGAAAATGTGTCTACATAGGTTAAAAACAGAGTATAACAATGTTTTCATCGGTACCAGTGAATGTGAACACAATTTCTTAATTCTTGGAGGTTGGGGACTCAAAGGAGGAACAGATTCAGTTTTTCCTGGAATCTATTATGTATGTGGGAATAAGGCTTACTTTAGGCTTCCTGTACGGTGGTATGGAAGTTGTTATTTTGGAATAGTATTTCCAAAGATATACCACGTAAAAAGAAACACTGGGAGCAATGAAAACGATAGTGAATTAACACGTAGAAAAAGAGCTAGTTTTTCAGAAATTGTAGGTGATATATTTGGTGCATTGATACCTTCAGTGGGGATAATTCTGAATTCAAGGAAAATATGTAAATTGTCTACAGTGGTTGATCGTTTATCAACTGACACTGCTGGAGGATTTCTAATGATTAATGCGGAAATGGTTGCGATTAGATCTATGGTTATGCAAAATCGACTTGCTCTTGATATTATATTGGCAAAAGAGGGCGGAGTCTGTAAATTATTGAAGACGGAACATTGTTGCACTTACATACCTGATAAAAGTGCAGAAATTGGAACATATATACAGAATATAACTAAACTTGAGAAGGAACTAAAACCACTGGAAGTTGATAGTGTATGGGAAAGGTTGACCAATAGTATTAGGTCAATTGGTACCTGGTTTGCTAATATAGGGAAAGGACTTATAGGTCAAATATTAGTACCCTTAGCAGGAATAGCAATAATAGTATTTTTAATAATAATAAGGTGCAAATGTTGTAGAAGGAATGAATCGTATAATGTGACCGAAAGAGGAAAGAAGAGAAAGTTTGACGAAATTGAACTTGAAGATTTGAGAAGTGAATTATATAAGAAACTGAAAGGAGATGTGAAAGATAGAAAGTGTAAAAATGAAAGAGAAACTACATTATGCTAAAAAGTTGGCATCTGGTTGTGGGTAGTATTTTTGATGGCTCAGAAACGCCATCAGAGAGGGGATTGATGGAGCAAGGACTCACAAATGAGACTTGCTCGGATGCAATCTTCTCAAAAGTATTAATGTATTAAATTGTATTGTTCGTACTAATCATTGCATACACAGACACAATTAGAAGGAAGCTTGCCTATGTGTTTTTACTAACAAGTAACGCTTGTCTATTCTAAAATGGCCGCTAAAGCGCGGGAACTCTATTGCGCATGTCTCAACCATATCACGTGGTGTGACGTCTTTCTTTGCTTGGAGGGAAACTCTTGCTTCTGCGCAGTGTGATTTAAAATGGCTGCTTTGTCTTCACATGCTATCGCTTGCTCTTATGTTTTATTCAAATTGTAGTATACTAACGTTATTAATGCGGGACAGAATTTATGAGTAAATGGGAATAGAATAGAAATAGTGGGAATACAGTGAAACATTTTATTTGTGATTTTAATATTTTCTTCTTTGACTTTATTAGTTCGTAAATATGGGCCTGGGGTTGGTGAACTGAAAACTCGTGTGACCATGGTTCTGCGCATGCTCCCTGAATGGCTGCCCAGAAAGAAAAGGATGAAGTCAACCTGGACGTCGTCCAAGGCCATGACCTGATGGCCAATATTGTTGTATTCATGAATGTCCCTATAATAATGTGCAACAATGTACATGAAGATGTATAAACTTTGTCATGAGACGGGTGGGAAATAAAGCAAATGTATTAAAATTGATGGGCGGTATTTTAAAACAAAGGGGCATATTTACAAGCCCCTTGCGCCACTTTTGCGCCGCCGTTGCGTCACGCAAGTGACGCAGCGGCGACGCAAACCATGCGCCGCGTTGCGCTATATTTACAACGTGACGCATCTAGGGAGATGCGTCGCGTAGTAAACCCCTGCGCCACATGAAACCTGCGTCAGGTTTCATGTGGGCGTACCGGCGCAGGGGGCGTTCCGGCGCAGGTAGCGCCTCGGAAAAGTGACGTAGTGAAATCTACAAGATTTCACGCAGTCACTTTTCTCGACGCTGGTGCGCCAAATCCTTACACCTGCTTCAAGCAGGCGTAAGGATTGACGCACCATGTTAGGGATAGGGAAGGTTGGAACAGTGCTGGAGTTGCGTCGCGCTTGCGACACGACTTCAGCACTGCGCCAACCTTCCGCCGGCAGATGCGTCACGCATCTGCTTATCCTTGCACCACGATGCGCCGCATTGTAAATGTGGCGCATCGGACGTGGCGCAAGGGTAAACTTGCGTGACGCATTTTCCCGGGCGCATCCCTGCTGATATGCAGGGATGCGCCAGGGAACGTAAATATGCCTCAAAGGGCTTTAAGAAAATGAATTAAATCAATATGGTGTGAGGATCAACCCCCTGTCCCTGTCCAATCAGAAGTAGTGGCCCCATAATTCTGCAACATTAAGGGGAGGTACATGGGCGTAGAAGGGTATAATAGATATAGAATTAGCTAATTAGAGAGTCCAAGACCAAGACTAAGCCTAAGCAGCACAGGACAGACACGCTGTCAGATGAGACCAGACCAGAGAGAGACCAGTCCAATCCAGAGACCAGAGAGGAGAGAGGCTAGCAGTAGGACGCACCACGGGAGAAGAGTTCGAGGTTCGAGATCCATGCTGACTGAACCGCTCTCCAGAGAGGTCCTGAGGAGGGGGCGGCGGAGTCCATAGAAAGAAGTCACGGGAGAATCGAGGAGAAGCGAAGTACCAGAGAGGGGAACGACGCAGGCGTCGTAGGTAGAGAGGTCACCGGTCCTGTCCTGATTCGGGAGGAGGTCTTTGTTCTTCATCCTTCCAGGGTCCTATCTTTCCAACTTCTTGGCTAAGGGGTTTGGTTCTCGCATTTTAGGTAAATATAAATGCAACCTTAGTTGCGCTGCGGTCTCTATCTTCTCATTTCCAAAAGGGACTGTCATTGATAAATAATTAATTCTCGTGCTTTACCCTTGATATGCGATCTAAGTATCATGTGGTTCTGTATTTTACTCTGCTAAAACTTTAGATAAATATTGTAAAACTTCTTGACTCGGTGATTATTTCAAAATTATGAATTGTATGGAACGTCAACTCATTTTAAACTTCCCAATATCAAAGGATTCATCGGTAAGTCATTACTCTTCAATCAGAAGGTAATTGGTAGCAGGGACTTTGATAAAGAGTACCAACTGACCCACCAGCGGAAATTGCTAGCGTAGTATGAATGTATGGGCCCAAGTAAGTATTTTGTGTATGAATGCTTGTTGCTAGTAATCCGCTGGATCACCATGATTTCGAGATGTTTAAAATATCTGAGTTAATAAGTCTGGAATATTGTGGTTTGTCCCAGCTGAATATAAGCATTCATATATTTTTTACGGTGCGAAAATACAAATGCACCAAGTTAGACATGCGCCTCTGGGCAGAATGAATTTCAACTGATAATTTGCAAATATCTTATGTATTAGTTTATTGTCATCATGATGTTATCGTTGACATTGCCCATTTGGGCTACAGTCTGTAGTGAGCTCTTATTGTGAGAATTTGTCATGATAGAAAACTCATCACAACTATATAAATAATTGTAATGACATATACATATAAAAATAATGCTCATGAATTGTTAAGAGGCAGTCCACTATCCTGTAGTGGACTTGCTCCTTCCACAGCGCAGCGCCGTCTGGTAGCAGCTGCAGCTGCTGCTGTCCCCATTTGCTACTGCTACTGACCCAGAGATCAGGAGTTCGAGGCCCTCCTCCACCCACAGGCTCCTGCCTGCGCCTCATCCCTGGTGGTCCAGTGGTAGAGCGTCACTGCTCTGCTGCATGACTGCAGTTCTGTCTCTCTTTCTGCTGTTTCTGTCCCTCTTCTGCGCTTCTCTTTTGCTTTTCTGCCTCCGCCTTTTGGCTTTGCTTTTTGCTTTTCTTTTTCTTCCTTTTTCCTGTCTTTTCCCTCGTCGCCCCTGCCGCTACGATCCCCTGCGGCCCACCCCCTCCAGTGCCCCTCCCACGTTTCCCGCCTCCCAGCTGTCCAGCCCCCCTCCCCGCAACACTACTTAATGGCGTCTGCCAAAGGCAAGCCAGTCTGCGCCCAACCGTGCCTGGACCGCGCCCAGCGTCAAGGACCCTGCTTTTCAGACATTCCACTGCTACGATGCGAGCACCCTCCTCACCCTAAACCCGAAACGCCATGCCGCCTGCAGCCTAGCATCACCGAAGAAGTCCCCGGACCCTTTGCCTGCCAGAACTGCAACCGCACCTTCAGCCACGCCAACACGCCAGCTCCTCTCGCCACCCAGCAGACCAACAGCGCACCCGTCAGGCTCAATTGCATCCTCCTCAATTTGCGGCCCCTCCACAAACATGCTACAGATATCTGGGACCTTCTCAACGCCACCTCTCCTGACATCGATTTCTTCACAGAAACCTGGACCAACCCTTGCTTCGGACCGGATATCGCCATCACCATCCCTGACGGCTACAATTTCACCTGCAAGGACCACCCCACTGCCTAGAAGGAGGCATCGCCATCGTTGACAAGAAACACACTCTGACTGACCATGCACTGTAACGATCCATGGAACATCTCCACTTCCAGATCCAAACCAAACCCAACACCACCCTCCATGGCACCCTCGTCTACAGGTCTCCTCACCCCCCTTCTCGGACGCCATTGTAGACCTCATCGCACCCCAAGCTCTTGCATCCACCGACTACATCCTACTCAGAGACCTCAACTTCCACATGGACAACCCCAGTGACCGAAACACCGCCTCCCTTCTGGAGAACCTCGCCAACATCGGACTCAAGCAGCTAGTCACCACACCGACCCAACAGCTGGGCACACCCTCGACCCCGTCTTCTCCGCCAGCGGGAACATCAGCTACAGCCACACCACCGACCTCTCCTGGACTGACCATCACTGCGTGCATCTCACCTTCGCCACGCCCACTGTACACCACCCTCATCGCCCCCTCCCTGTCGCAGCTGGAACAATGCCACAGAAGAACTTCTCGTCAACTCCCTCAGCACAACCACTCTGCCAACGAACGCCCATACCACAGCACGCAACCTCCACCGATGGATCTCCAACTGCGCCGACACCCTGGCACCACTCAAGAAAAGACCAGGCAAGCAACACTCCAAGAAGGCCAGATGGTTCACTCCCGCCCTCCACAAGTCCAGACGCACCTGCAGACGACTCGAGAAGAGATGGAGAAACAACAAACCCCCAGAAACTTACGAAACCTTCAAATCTGCCGTCAACACACACCACCTCTTCCTGAAAACCACAAAGAAAATGGCCCTACAAGACAGAATCAACACCAACACACACAACAGCAAAGAACTCTTCGTCATAGTCAAGGAGTTCTCCAGGCCCAAAAGGGAGACCAGATATTCCCCCCTCCCAAGACCTCTGCAACAAACTTGGCACCTTCTTCCACCACAAGAGCAGGAAGATCTAAAACTGCTTCGACACCCTGGACCCGGCCACCACCACACACAACTAAGCCACACCCCAACAGACCGTGCTCTGCTGGACCCCGCTCACAGCCGAGCACACGCTCAAGACCATGAAGAGCATCCACTCAGGAGCCCCGACCGATTCTTCCCCGTACCACATCTTCCACAGAGCAGCTGCCACCATTGCCCCCCAGCTTCACCGCACCATCAACTACTCCATCGAAATGGCCATCTTCCCTGATGACTGGAAACAAACGGAGATCAACCCCCGGCTGAAGAGGCCGTCCTCAGACCCGACAGACCTCAAGAACTTCAGACCCATCTCCCTCCTCCCCTTCCCAGCCTAGTTCATTGAGAAGGCCATCAACGTCCAACTCTACGAGATCATCGAAATGAACCACGTCCTGAACATCTCCCAATCTGGCTTCCAAAGCAACCACAGCACGCAGACCACACTCCTCGCCACCACCAGCGACATCCGCTCCCTCCTCGACCGGGGCAAGACTGCAGCCCTCATTCTACTAGACCTCTCAGCTGCCTTCAACACTGTCTCCCACCGCACCCTAATCACGAGACTCCAAGACGCCGGCATCCACGACAAGGCTCTGGACTGGATCCCCTCTTTCCTCACTGGCTGGACCCAGCGAGTCATGCTACCACCGTTCGTTCCTCTCAGAAACCACAGAGATCAGCTGTGCAGTGCCCCAGGGTTCCTCCTTGAGCCCCACCCTCTTCAACGTCTACATGGCCCCCCTCGCAGTCATAGTCAGAAGCCACGGACTCGACATAGTCTCCTACGCCGATGACACCCAGCTGATCCTCTCCCTCACCAACAAACCCACAAAGGCCATTGCTACCTGTATGAAAGACAGCTGCCTCAAGCTCAACTCGGAAAAGACCGAAGTACTCATCTGGGACCCACCCCTTCAGCTTGGGACGACTCCTGGTGGCCAGCCGCTCTGGGATCTCCCACCTCCCCGACGGACCACTCACATTACCTCAGGTTCATACTGGACTTATCACTCACTATGAACCGCCAAATCAACGCAGTTTCCTCAGCCTGTTTCCACACGCTCCGCATGCTTCGAAAGACATTCAGATGGATCCCCACAGAATCCAGAAAGACTGTCATCCACGCACTGATCACAAGCAGACTCTACTATGGCAATGCACTCTAGGCCGGCGTCACCCAAAACCAGCGCAAGAAACTACAGAACGTCCAAAACGCCGCAGCCAGACTGGTCCTCGACTTCCCCTGCCGCAGCCACATCACGCAACACCTCCGACAACTCCACAGGCTACCAGTCAACAAGAGTATCACTTTCAAGCTCCTCACTCATGCCTACAAAGCTCTACATGATGAAAGACCAGCATACCTGAACCACCGCCTCACATTTCACGTACCCGCCAGACAACTCCGATCCTCCCAACTCGCCCTTGTCTCCGTCCCCAGGATCCACAAGACAAGAACCAGGGTAAGGTCATTCTCCAACCTTGCCGCCAAGACCTGGATCACCCTACCCCTCCACCTCAGGCAATCTGCGTCGCTGACCCAATTCAGGAAGGACCTCAAGACCTGGCTCTTCGAATGATCCTTCACCCAGTCCTACCAGCCGCCCTCCTCCCCCAGTGCCTTAAGACCCTAACGGGTGAGTAGCTATGCTATACAAGACCCTGATAGATTGAGTTTTGTCCAATCAAGATGGAAATGACAATCATGTACTCATAATTATGAATTTGACACTGTACACAGGTGCTGTCATGTACTGCGCTCTACCAACATTGTGTTTATTGCTTCGTATTTATTACCATAGTTGATTTATTTTTAATTTTATTTCAGCTGACATGAGTAACATTTTATTGTATCTGCGTCTAATATTTAATGTACACTTTTGTGAGAGGCACAAACATTTGGTTGCATAGTATAAGGTATTGCTCCTGGTACATAAATGGTACAGTATTTCTTTTATGTTGAACACTTGAATATGTCACAGTATATATAATGAAAAGAAAATGGTGCTCATTGTGTGAACAAAGCCGAGCAAGCGGCCAAAAGGTGTTACACGGTGGTAACGCAATAAAGAGACTGTTGGATTACAAACCCCTTCTGTGTCAGTGCCTTTTTTCAGAATTCAGGTTGGCATTGAAGAAAAAGAAAACAAAATACTATAAATGTATATATGGGTTTTACTTACCTTGCATTGTAAAGGCATGTGTGGTATAGGCATATGCATGGTAAAGGCATCCGTTGTAAATGCACAAGTGGTTATGTCATACAAATGCAGTTGAGGGTCAACAAGGCTAATTATTCAACTTTGCTACCCAACTACGTGCTAATATATCTATCTGTGCCTATATATTGTATGGAAAATAAAATGTGATTTTTTTGACAATGTATTTACTCTTTCTTTGTTTTTTACAAACTCAAATGAATTTGTTTTTTAAAGCAGGATAAATTAAAATCTTTGTATTTAAAAAACACAACAGTAAAACAGTAACATTATTTTGTATAAAAAAAGAGGAGTTATTTGTAGCTGTCTGCATGTTGCGTGTCTTGTTAAAACCCTGTTCACAAGGGCTTCACCTCACCTAGTGTGCATGTCTGTGCAATCTGTTGCAGCAACATATGTCACTCATTTTGCATAGGCTCATGGTTACTTGTGGAGGAGGGGCTTGAAGAGGAAGTATCAGCTTGTGACAGGATCTCATACCAGTTGCTCCAGTTGTTATCGGAAGCAGCACAGTAACTGATGTCCGGGGCCTTCGACTAGTGTCTGAGGTGATCAGGCTTGTTCCTACTTGGGCATTTGGAGCAGTGTCACCCAGGTGTGAATGATCTGGGGCTAACCTGTGTCTCTTTTGACAGAGCCAATGTTTGTTACAAAGTCAGTGCACACTCACCCGGTCCATGCATATGACCTGGAATTTCTGGGTGACGTCTGCAGTGTTGGCCGAAAGCCTGGACCTTCCTGAAACAAAGCGGAGGAAGGAGACCCTCTCCTCATTGGTGAACTCCTCCAGGGTTTGCCAGAGCCAGCGGACCAGCTCAGAGCCCTCACATGCATCCCGGTAGCGGATCATCTTTCTTAACATCTTCACGGAAACCTCGGGCACCCCGCAGACCAACTCTTCCAGCCGCTGTCCCGTGAGCAGCGAAAGTAGGGGCACAGGGATGATAGTGGACATGCCCTCTCGGATCGCTGCTGCCTGTGGAGGGGGGGTCAAACAGTGACAATTTAAGACATTCTAAGTGGTCCGTCCTACTAAAGGTACCTTGAGTAGAAATGTTTTTCAAGAAACCCACAGGACATCACACACATGATTTTGGATTCCATGGGATCTGGCATGCAAGTATCTGCTTTCAGCATCAAAAGGTGTATCCCCCTATGTGTTCTTTAAGGCTAAACTCAAGATTGAACTACTGAGTATTGTCCACAGTGCGCTTGTCGCCATCACTGCAAGGCTATGGCATTAGTATGACTGAGAAACGCTATGGTAATACTTCTTCCCATCAGTATACAAACATTGAACTGTATCATTGAAATACATCCCATTGATGATACTCCTCCAATCACTGCACAGCCATAGCAGCAGCATCACCAAGGTACTGCCATTGGTAATCCTGACACTACTCCAATCACTGCACAGGCACCACAGCAGTATCACCAAGGTATTGTCCCATGGATACACTGCTACAGCACTGGCATCACTGAGGTACTCCACTGACACTCCTTCCCATCTGCCTAAAACCAGGCAGTGAAATCACGGATGTACCCCCATTGATGCTAATCCTTCCCCCACCACTGCACAGCTACAGCAGCAGTATCCAAGAGGTACTCTCCATTGATACCCCTTCCTATCAGTATAAAACTACTGCATCGGTCTCACTAAAGTACTGTATGTGGATGATATTGCTCCAGTCACTGCCCAGCATCAGCAAGGTACTGTCCAGTGACAGTCCTACAGTCACTGCCTAGCTACAGCAGCATCAGCTAGGTACTGTCCAGTGAGACTGCTATAGTCACTGTGCAGCTACAGCAGCAGCATTAGCAAGATACTGTCCAGTGAGAGCACTAAAGTCACTGCACAGCTACAGCAGGATCAACAAGGTACTGTCCAGTGAGAGTGCTATAGTCACTGCACAGCTACAGCAGCAGCATTAGCAAGATACTGTACAGTGAGAGCACTAAAGTCACTGCACAGCAGCATCAGCAAGGTACTGTCCAATGAGAGTCCTACAGTCACTGCACAGTTACAGCAGCATCAGCAAGGTACTGTCTAGTGAGAGTCCTACAGTCACTGCACAGCTACAGCAGCAGCAAGGCACTGTCCAGTGAGAGTACTACAGTCACTGCACAGGTACAGCAGCATCAGCAAGGTACTGTCCAGTGAGAGTACTAAAGTCACTGCACAGCTACAGCAGCATCAGCAAGGCACTGTCCAGTGAAAGTACTACAGTCACTGCACAGCTACAGCAGCAGCATCAGCAAGGTACTGTCCAGTGAGAGTACTAATGTCACTGCACAGTTACAGCAGCATCAGCAAGGTACTGTCCAGTGAGAGTACTAATGTCACTGCACAGCTACAGCATCAGCAAGGTACTTCCCAGTGAGACTACTACAGTCACTGCACAGCTACAGAAGCATCAGCAAGGTACTGTCCAGTGAGAGTGCTATCGTCACCGCACAGCTACAGCAGCAGCATTAGCAAGATACTGTACAGTGAGAGCACTAAAGTCACTGCACAGCTACAGCAGCATCAGCAAGGTACTGTCCAGTGAGAGTTCTACAGTCACTGCACAGCTACAGCAGCAGCATCTGCAACATACTGTCCAGTGAGAGTCCTACAGTCACTGCACAGTTACACTAGCATCAGCAAGGTACTGTCCAGTGAGAGTCCTACAGTTACTACACATCTAGAGCAGCAGCATCAGCAAGGTACTGTCCACTGAGAGGTCTTACTGCACAGTTACAGCAGCATCAGCAAGGTACTGTCCAGTGAGAGTACTAAAGTCACTGCACAGCTACAGCAGCAGCAAGGCACTGTCCAGTGAGACTACTACAGTCACTGCACAGCTACAGCAGCATCCGCAAGGTACTGTCCAGTGAGACTACTACAGTCACTGCACAGCTGCAGCATTAGCAAGGTACTGTCCACTGAGAGTCCTGTAGTCACAGCACAGTTACAGCAGCAGCATGGTACTGTCCAGTGAGAGTCCTACAGTTACTGCATATCTACCGCAGTGGCCTCAGCAAGGTACTGTCCAGTGAGAGTACTAAATTCACTGCACATCTAGAGCAGCAGTATAAGCAAGGTACTGTCCAGTGAGAGTACTAAAGTCACTGCACATCTAGAGCACCAGCTCGGTACTGTCCAGTGAGAGTACTATATTCACTGCACAGCTACAGCAGCATCAGCAAGGTACTGTCCAGTGAGAGTCCTATCACTGCACAGTTACAGCAGCATCAGCAAGGTACTGTCCAGTGAGAGTCCTATAGTTACTGCACAGTTACAGCAGCATCAGCAAGGTACTGTCCAGTGAGAGTCCTACAGTCACTGCACAGCTACAGCAGCAGCATCAGCAAGGTACTGTCCAGTGAGACTACTACAGTCACTGCACAGCAGCATCATCAGCAAGGTACTGTCCAGTGAGAGTCCTACAGTCACTGCACAGCTACAGCAGCATCAGCAAGGTATTGTCCAGTGAGAGTACTATATTCACTGCACAGCCACAGCAGCATCAGCAAGGTACTGTCCAGTGAGAGTCCTACAGTCACTGCACAGCTACAGGAGCAGCAGCATCAGCAGAAAGGTACTGTCCAGTGAGAGTCCTACAGTCACTGCACATCTAGAGCAGCAGCATCAACAAGGTACTGTCCAGTGAGAGTACTATAGTCACTGCACAGCTACAGCAGCATCAGCAAGGTATTGTCCAGTGAGAGAACTAAAGTCACTGCACAGCTACAGCAGCAGCATCGTACTGTCCAGTGAGAGCACTAAAGACACTGTACAGCTACAGCAGCATCAGCAACGTACTGTCCAGTGAGAGTCCTACAGTCACTGCACAGCTACAGCATCAGCAAGGTACTGTCCAGTGAGAGTACTAAAGTCACTGCACAGCTACAGTATCAGCAAGGTAATGTCCAGTGAGAGTTCTACAGTCACTGCACTCCTACAGCAGCATCGGAAAGGTACTGTCCAGTGAGAGTACTAAAGTCACTACACAGCTGCAGCATCATCATCAGCAAAGCACTGTCCAGTGAGAGTACTAAAGTCACTGCACAGCTGCATCATCAGCAAGGTACTGTCCAGTGAGAGTACTATAGTCACTGCACAGCTACAGCAGCAGCATCAGCAAGCTTCTGTCCAGTGAGTACTATAGTCACTGCATAGCTACAGCATCAGCAAGGTACTGTCCAGTGAGAGTTCTACAGTCACTGCACAGCTGCAGCATCATCATCAGCAAGCTACTGTCCAGTAAGAGTACTAAAGTCCCTGAAGAGCTGCAGCAGCATCATCATCATCAGCAAGGTACTGTCCAGTGAGAGTACTAAAGTCACTGCACAGCTACAGCAGCATCATCAGAAATGTACTGTCCAGTGAGAGTACTATAGTCACTGCACAGCTACAGCAGCAGCATCACAAAGGTACTGACCAGTGAGAGTACTATAGTCACTGCACAGCTGCAGCATCAGCAAGGTAGAATTCAGACACTACAATCACTGTACAGGCATCACAGCAGTATCCCCAATTTTCTGTCCCATTGGTAGACTGCTACATCTTTAGCATCACTGAGGTACTCCACTGACACTCCTTCCCATCATCGGAAAGGTACTGTCCAGTGAGAGTACTAAAGTCACTGCACAGCTGCAACATCATCAGCAAGGAACTGTCCAGTGAGTACTAAAGTCACTGCACGGCTGCAGCATCATCATCAGCAAGGTACTGTCCAGTGAGAGTACTATAGTCACTGCACAGCTGCAGCATCAGCAAGGTACTGTCCAGTGAGTACTATAGTCACTGCATAGCTTCAGCAAGGTACTGTCCAGTGAGAGTCCTACAGTCACTGCACAGTTGCAGCATCATCATCAGCAAGGTACTGTCCAGTGAGAGTACTAAAGTCACTGCACAGCTACAGCATCGCAAGGTACAGTCCAGTGACAGTCTTATAATCACTGTACAGCTGCAGCATCATCATCAGCAAGGTACTGTCCAGTGAGAGTACTAAAGTCACTGCACAGCTACAGCAGCAGCATCAGCAAGGTACTGTCCAGTGAGAGTATTAAAGTCACTGAACAGCTGCAGCATCATCATCAGCAAGTTACTGTCCAGTGAGAGTACTACAGTCACTACACAGCTACAGCAGCAGCAGCAGCAAGGTACTGTCCAGTGAGAGTTCTACAGTCACTGCAGAGCTACAGCAGCATCAGCAAGGTACGGTCCAGTGAGAGTACTATAGTCGCTGCACAGCTACAGCATCAGCAAGGTACTGTCCAGTGAGAGTACTAATGTCACTGCACAGCTACAGCATCAGCAAGGTACTTCCCAGTGAGACTACTACAGTCACTGCAGCGCTACAGCAGCATCCGCAAGGTACTGTCCAGTGAAACTACTGCAGTCACTGCACAGCAGCAGCATCAGCAGGGTACTGTCCCCTGAGAGTCCTGTAGTCACTACACAGTTACAGCAGGAGCATCAGCATGGTACTGTCCAGTGAGAGTCCTACAGTTACTGCATAGCTACCGCAGTGTCCTCAGCAAGGTACTGTCCAGTGAGAGTACTATTGAAAAATAAACATAGACAGTGGAACCCTAAAAGAAAACAGCACCTGACCCGCTATCCCTAGTTATTGTGCATGTATTGGAAAATACCCAATGAGTTGTGTGCACACTGTTAACACACCCACTGTCACGGTGCAATCCAATACTGGAATGTAACAATTTCTAATGCAAGCAAAGGTGCACCACAAAACGATAAACAGATACACATCAAAATATCAGATCCGTATCCAAGATGTTTCTTTAAATTCTTCATTTTATTGAAACAGTTAAAAGCGATCAGGTTGAACTGAACAGCCGACGCTTTTCGTCCATACACATGGACTTCTTTAGGGCATCAATAAGGCATTCCTAGAGCATAACGTCAGTATGTCCAAGGTGGATAAGAACAGGAAAAAATGATGATCCCGTCCACTTAATAATGAGAAAGCGTGTTCAACTTCACGTGGATAAGATAAACCAGGATAAGTACAAATCGAGAAAGTAGAAATCAACAGTCACATCAGAATAAGATGGACCCTATATCAAGGGCAATAACAGTTCCGACCTTGATAAATCGAGAAACCACGGCCCGAGAATGTCTCCTGTCAGATGGCGTCAGGAACAATCAGTCCAGTGAGAGCCCTACAGTCACTGCACTGCTACAGCAGCATCAGCAAGGTACTGTCCAGTGAGAGTCCTACAGTCACTGCACAGCTACAGCAGCATCAGCAAGGTACTGTCCAGTGAGAGTCCTACAGTCACTGCACAGCTACAGCAGCATCAGCAAGGTATTGTCCAGTGAGAGTACTATATTCACGTGCACAGCCACAGCAGCATCCGCAAGGTACTGTCCAGTGAGAGTCCTACAGTCACTGCACAGCTACAGCAGCATCAGCAGAAAGGTACTGTCCAGTGAGAGTCCTACAGTCACTGCACATCTAGAGCAGCAGCATCAACAAGGTACTGTCCAGTGAGAGTACTATAGTCACTGCACAGCTACAGCAGCATCAGCAAGGTAGCAGCATCAGCAAGGTATTGTCCAGTGAGAGTACTATATTCACTGCACAGCCACAGCAGCATCCGCAAGGTACTGTCCAGTGAGAGTCCTACAGTCACTGCACAGCTACAGCAGCATCAGCAGAAAGGTACTGTCCAGTGAGAGTCCTACAGTCACTGCACATCTAGAGCAGCAGCATCAACAAGGTACTGTCCAGTGAGAGTACTATAGTCACTGCACAGCTACAGCAGCATCAGCAAGGTATTGTCCAGCGAGAGTCCTACAGTTACTGCACAGCTACAGCAGCAGCATCAGCAACGTACTGTCCAGTGAGAGCACTAAAGACACTGTACAGCTACAGTAGCATCAGCAACGTACTGTCCAGTGAGAGTCCTACAGTCACTGCACAGCTACAGCATCAGCAAGGTACTGTCCAGTGAGAGTTCTACAGTCACTGCACTGCTACAGCAGCATCAGCAAGGTACCGTCCAGTGAGAGTACTATAGTCGCTGCACAGCTACAGCAGCAGCATCAGCAAGGTACTGTACAGTGAGAGTACTAAAGCCACTGCACAGCTACAGCATCATCAGAAATGCACTGTCCAGTGAGAGTACTATAGTCACTGCACAGCTACAGCAGCAGCATCAGCAAGGTACTGACCAGTGGGAGTACTGTAGTCACTGCACAGCTGCAGCATCAGCAAGGTAGAATTGAGACACTACAATCACTGCACAGGCATCACAGCAGTATCTCCAATGTTCTGTCCCATTGGTAGACTGCTACATCTTTAGCATCACTGGGGTACTCCACTGACACTCCTTCCCATCATCGGAAAGGTACTGTCCAGTGAGAGTACTAAAGTCACTACACAGCTGCAGCATCGTCAGCAAAGCACTGTCCAGTGAGAGTACTAAAGTCACTGCACAGCTGCAGCATCATCATCAGCAAGGTACTGTCCAGTGAGAGTACTATAGTCACTGCACAGCTACAGCAGCAGCATCAGCAAGGTACTGTCCAGTGAGAGTACTAAAGTCACTACACAGCTGCAGCATCATCATCAGCAAGGTACTGTCCAGTGAGAGTCCTACAGTCACTGCACAGCTACAGCAGCAGCATCAGAAATGTACTGTCCAGTGAGAGTACTATAGTCACTGCACAGCTACAGCAGCAGCATCACCAAGGTACTGACCAGTGAGAGTACTATAGTCACTGCACACCTGCAGCATCAGCAAGGTAGAATTCAGACACTACACTCACTGTACAGGCATCACAGCAGTATCCCCAATTTTCTGTCCCATTGGTAGACTGCTACATCTTTAGCATCACTGAGGTACTGCACTGACACTCCTTCCCATCATCGGAAAGGTACTGTCCAGTGAGAGTACTAAAGTCAGTGCACAGCTGCAACATCATCAGCAAGGAACTGTCCAGTGAGAGTACTAGAGTCACTGCACGGCTACAGCATCATCAGCAAGGAACTGTCCAGTGAGAGTACTACAGTCACTACACAGCTGCAGCATCATCATCAGCAAGGTACTGTCCAGTGAGAGTACTAAAGTCACTGCACAGCTAGAGCATCGCAAGGTACTGTCCAGTGACAGTCCTATACTCACTGTACAGCTGCAGCATCATCATCAGCAAGGTACTGTCCAGTGAGAGTACTAAAGTCACTGCACAGCTACAGCAGCAGCATCAGCAAGGTACTGTCCAGTGAGAGTATTAAAGTCACTGAACAGCTGCAGCATCATCATCATCAGCAAGTTACTGTCCAGTGAGAGTACTACAGTCACTACACAGCTACAGCAGCAGCATCAGCAGCAAGGCACTGTCCAGTGAGAGTACTAAAGTCACTGCACAGCTGCAGCATCATCATCAGCAAGGTACTGTCCAGTGAGACTACTACCGTCACTGCACAGCTGCAGCATCATCATCAGCAAGACACTGCTCAATGAGAGTACTAAAGTCACTGCACAGCTGCTGCAGCATCATCAGCAAGGTACTGTCCAGTGAGAGTACTAAAGTCACTGCACAGGTACAGCATCATCATCAGCAAGGTACTGTCCAATGAGAGTACTAAAGTCAGTGCACAGTTACAGAAGCATCATCATCAGCAGGGTACTGTCCAGTGAGAGTATTAGTCACTGCACAGCTGCAGCATTCTCATCAGCAAGGTACTGTCCAGTGAGAGTACTTTAGTCACTGCACAGCTACAGCATCAGCAAGGTACTGTCCAGTGAGAGTACTATAGTCACTGTACAGCTACAGCAGCATCAGCAAGGTACTGTCCAGTGAGAGTTCTACAGTCACTGCACAGCTACAGCAGCATCAGCAAGGTGCCGTCCAGTGAGAGTACTATAGTCACTGCACAGCTACAGCAGCATCAGTAAGGTACTGTCCAGTGAGAGTTCTACAGTCACTGCACAGCTACAGCAGCATCAGCAAGGTACCGTCCAGTGAGAGTACTATAGTCGCTGCACAGCTTCAGCAGCAGCAGCAAGGTACTGTCCAGTGAGAGTGCTAAAGTCACTGCACAGCTGCAGCATCATCATCAGCAGCAAGTTACTGTCCAGTGAGAGTACTAAAGTCACTGCATAGCTACAGCAGCATCAGCAAGGTGCCGTCCAGTGAGAGTACTATAGTCAGTGCGCAGCTACAGCAGCATCAGCAAGGTACTGTCCAGTGAGAGTTCTACAGTCACTGCAGAGCTACAGCAGCATCAGCAAGGTACCGTCCAGTGAGAGTACTATAGTCGCTGCACAGCTGCAGCAGCAGAATCAGCAAGGCACTGTCCAGTGAGAGTGCTAAAGTCACTGCACAGCTGCAGCATCATCAGCAAGTTACTGTCCAGTGAGAGTACTAATGTCACTGCACAGCTACAGCATCAGCAAGGTACTTCCCATTGAGACTACTACAGTCAGTGCACAGCTACCGCAGCATCCGCAAGGTACTGTCCAGTGAAACTACTGCAGTCACTGCACAGCAGCAGCATCAGCAAGGTACTGTCCCCTGAGAGTCCTGTAGTCACTGCACAGTTACAGCAGGAGCATCAGCATGGTACTGTCCAGTGAGAGTCCTACAGTTACTGCATAGCTACCGCAGTGGCCTCAGCAAGGTACTGTCCAGTGAGAGTACTATTGAAAAATAAACATAGACAGTGGAACCCTAAAAGAAAACAGCACCTGACCCGCTATCCCTAGTTATTGTGCATTTATTGGAAAATACCCAATGAGTTGTGTGCACACTGTTAACACACCCACTGTCACGGTGCAATCCAATACTGGAATGTAACAATTTCTAATGCAAGCAAAGGTGCACCACAAAACGATAAACAGATACACATCAAAATATCAGATCTGTATCCAAGATGTTTCTTTAAATTCTTCGTTTTATTGAAACAGTTAAAAGCGATCAGGTTGAACTGAACAGCCGACGCGTTTCGTCCATACACATGGACTTCTTTAGGGCACCAATAAGGCATTCCTAGAGCATAACGTCAGTATGTCCATGGTGGATAAGAACAGGAAAAAATGATGATTCCGTCCACTTAATAATGAGAAAGGGTGTTCAACTTCACGTGGATAAGATAAACCAGGATAAGTATAAATCGAGAAAGTAGAAATCAACAGTCACATCAGAATAAGATGGACCCTATATCAAGGGCAATAACAGTTCCGACCTTGATAAATCGAGAAACCACGGCCCGGGAACGTCTCCTGTCAGATGGCGTCAGGAACAATCAGTCCAGTGAGAGTACTATATTCACTGCACAGCTACAGCAGCATCAGCAAGGTACTGTCCAGTGAGAGTCCTACAGTCACTGCACAGCTACAGCAGCATCAGCAAGGTACTGTCCAGTGAGAGTCCTACAGTCACTGCACAGCTACAGCAGCATCAGCAAGGTATTGTCCAGTGAGAGTACTATATTCACTGCACAGCCACACCAGCATCAGCAAGGTATTGTCCAGTGAGAGTCCTACAGTCACTGCACAGCTACAGCAGCAGCATCAGCAGAAAGGTACTGTCCAGTGAGAGTCCTACAGTCACTGCACATCTAGAGCAGCAGCATCAACAAGGTACTGTCCAGTGAGAGTACTATAGTCACTGCACAGCTATAGCAGCAGCATCAGCAAGGTACTGTCCAGTGAGAGCACTAAAGACACTGTACAGCTGCAGCATCATCATCATCAGCAAGTTACTGTCCAGTGAGAGTACTACATTCACTACACAGCTACAGCAGCAGCATCAGCAGCAAGGCACTGTCCAGTGAGAGTACTAAAGTCACTGCACAGCTGCAGCATCATCATCAGCAAGGTACTGTCCAGTGAGACTACTACCGTCACTGCACAGCTGCAGCATCATCATCAGCAAGACACTGCTCAGTGAGAGTACTAAAGTCACTGCACAGCTGCTGCAGCATCATCAGCAAGGTACTGTCCAGTGAGAGTACTAAAGTCACTGCACAGGTAGAGCATCATCATCAGCAAGGTACTGTCCAATGAGAGTACTAAAGTCAGTGCACAGTTACAGAAGCATCATCATCAGCAGGGTACTGTCCAGTGAGAGTATTAGTCACTGCACAGCTGCAGCATTCTCATCAGCAAGGTACTGTCCAGTGAGAGTACTTTAGTCACTGCACAGCATCAGCAAGGTACTGTCCAGTGAGAGTACTATAGTCACTGTACAGCTACAGCAGCATCAGCAAGGTACTGTCCAGTGAGAGTTCTACAGTCACTGCACAGCTACAGCAACATCAGCAAGGTGCCGTCCAGTGAGAGTTCTACAGTCACTGCACAGCTACAGCAGCATCAGCAAGGTACCGTCCAGTGAGAGTACTATAGTCAGTGCACAGCTACAGCAGCATCAGCAAGGTACTGTCCAGTGAGAGTCCTACAGTCACTGCACAGCTACAGCAGCATTAGCAAGGTACTGTCCAGTGAGAGTCCTACAGCCACTGCACAGCTACAGCAGCATCAGCAAGGTATTGTCCAGTGAGAGTACTATATTCACTGCACAGCCACACCAGCATCAGCAAGGTACTGTCCAGTGAGAGTCCTACAGTCACTGCACAGCTACAGCAGCAGCATCAGCAGAAAGGTACTGTCCAGTGAGAGTCCTACAGTCACTGCACATCTAGAGCAGCAGCATCAACAAGGTACTGTCCAGTGAGAGTACTATAGTCACTGCACAGCTACAGCAGCAGCATCAGCAAGGTACTGTCCAGTGAGAGCACTAAAGACACTGTACAGCTATAGCAGCATCAGCAACGTACTGTCCAGTGAGAGTCCTACAGTCACTGCACAGCTACAGCATCAGCAAGGTACTGTCCAGTGAGAGTTCTACAGTCACTGAACTGCTACAGCAGCATCAGCAATGTACCGTCCAGTGAGAGTACTATAGTCGCTGCACAGCTACAGCAGCTGTTTCCGGTCCAGGGAAGACATGGCTTGGCAGTTCGGGCTGGACTGTTCCCATGAGGCACAGGGTCAGACTGATTTGCATATGGCCATGTCTGAACTGGGGTGGTGGAGTGAGCTAAAGAATGATGATGGATTAAACCCAGATCAGTTGACTGGGGGTGAGTGTTTGATTGGCTCAAACGTTCCGTCCATCATCCCCTTTTGTATCGCTTTGTTCGCCCTAAGTTGGCGGGGGTATGCCCAGACGTGGGTCCCTTGCTCACTTTGCCACTGGATTCAAGCAAGCCTGGCTGATGACGGCTGGAATGCCAGAAACCGGTCCTAGGATGCTTGTTTCCGGTCCAGGGAAGACATGGCTTGGCAGTTCGGGCTGGACTGTTCCCATGAGGCACAGGGTCAGACTGATTTGCATATGGCCATGTCTGAACTGGGGTGGTGGAGTGAGCTAAAGAATGATGATGGATTAAACCCAGATCAGTTGACTGGGGGTGAGTGTTTGATTTGCTCAAACGTTCCGTCCATCATCCCCTTTGTATCGCTTTGTTCGCCCTAAGTTGGCGGGGTATGCCCAGACGTGGGTCCCTTGCTCACTTTGCCACTGGATTCAAGCAAGCCTGGCTGATGACGGCTGGAATGCCAGAAACCGGTCCTAGGATGCTTGTTTCCGGTCCAGGGAAGACATGGCTTGGCAGTTCGGGCTGGACTGTTCCCATGAGGCACAGGGTCAGACTGATTTGCATATGGCCATGTCTGAACTGGGGTGGTGGAGTGAGCTAAAGAATGATGATGGATTAAACCCAGATCAGTTGACTGGGGGTGAGTGTTTGATTGGCTCAAACGTTCCGTCCATCATCCCCTTTTGTACAGCTACAGCAGCAGCATCAGCAAGGTACTGTCCAGTGAGAGTACTAAAGTCACTGCACAGCTGCAACAGGATCATCATCAGCAGGTTACTGTCCAGTGAGAGTACTAAAGCCACTGCACAGCTACAGCAGCATCATCAGAAATGCACTGTCCAGTGAGAGTACTATAGTCACTGCACAGCTACAGCAGCAGCATCAGCAAGGTACTGCCCAGTGACAGTACTATAGTCACTGCACAGCTGCAGCATCAGGAAGGTAGAATTCAGACACTACAATCACTGCACAGGCATCACAGCAGTATCTCCAATGTTCTGTCCCATTGGTAGACTGCTACATCTTTAGCATCACTGGGGTACTCCACTGACACTCCTTCCCATCATTGGAAAGGTACTGTCCAGTGAGAGTACTAAAGTCACTACACAGCTGCAGCATCATCATCAGCAAAGCACTGTCCAGTGAGAGTACTAAAGTCACTGCACAGCTGCAGCATCATCATCAGCAAGGTACTGTCCAGTGAGAGTACTATAGTCACTGCACAGCTACAGCAGCAGCATCAGCAAGGTACTGTCCAGTGAGAGTACTAAAGTCACTACACAGCTGCAGCATCATCATCAGCAAGGTACTGTCCAGTGAGAGCCCTACAGTCACTGCACAGCTACAGCAGCAGCAAGGTACTGTCCAGTGAGAGTACTAAAGTCACTGCACAGCTGCAGCATCATCCGCAAGGTACTGTCCAGTGAGAGTACTAAAGTCACTGCACAGCTACAGCATCGCAAGGTACTGTCCATTGACAGTCCTATACTCACTGTACAGCTGCAGCATCATCATCAAGGTACTGTCCAGTGAGAGTACTAAAGTCACTGCACAGTTACAGCAGCAGCATCAGCATGGTACTGTCCAGTGAGAGTATTAAAGTCACTGAACAGCTGCAGCATCATCATCATCAGCAGGTTACTGTCCAGTGAGAGTACTACAGTCACTGCACAGCTACAGCAGCAGCATCAGCAAGGCACTGACCAGTGAGAGTACTAAAGTCACTGAACAGCTGCAGCATCATCATCAGCAAGGTACTGTCCAGTGAGACTACTACCGTCACTGCACAGCTGCAGCATCATCATCAGCAAGACACTGCTCAGTGAGAGTACTAAAGTCACTGCACAGCTGCTGCTGCAGCATCATCAGCAAGGTACTGTCCAGTGAGAGTACTAAAGTCACTGCACAGGTACAGCACCATCAAGGTACTGTCCAGTGAGAGTACTAAAGTCAGTGCAGTTACAGAAGCATCATCATCAGCAAGTTACTGTGCAGTGAGAGTATTAGTCACTGCACAGCTGCAGCATTATCATCAGCAAGGTACTGTCCAGTGAGAGTACTATAGTCACTGCACAGCTACAGCAGCATCAGCAAGGTACTGTCCAATGAGAGTTCTACAGTCACTGCACAGCTACAGCAGCATCAGCAAGGTGCCGTCCAGTGAGAGTTCTACAGTTACTGCACAGCTACAGCAGCATCAGCAAGGTACCGTCCAGTGAGAGTACTATAGTCGCTGCACAGCTACAGCAGCAGCATCAGCAAGGTACTGTCCAGTGAGAGTGCTAAAGTCACTGTACAGCTGCAGCATCATCATCAGCAAGGTACTGTCCAGTGAGAATACTATATTCACTGCACAGCTACAGCATCAGCAAGGTACTGTCCAGTGAGAGTACTAAAGTCACTGCACAGCTGCAGCATCATCATCAGCAAGTACCTGTCCAGTGAGAGTACTAAAGTCACTGCACAGATACAGCAGCATCATCAGAAAGGTACTGTCCAGTGAGAATACTATAGTCACTGCACAGCTACAGCATAAGCAAAGTACTGTCCAGTGAGAGTACTACAGTCACTGCACAGCTGCAGCATCATCACCAGCAAGGTACTGTCCAGTGAGAGTATTAAAGTCACTGCACAGCTGCAGCACCATCATCAGCAAGGTACTGTCCAGTGAGAGTACTAAAGTCACTGCATAGCTATAGCAGCATCAGCAAGGTGACGTCTAGTGAGAGTACTATAGTCACTGCACAGCTACAGCAGCATCAGCAAGGTACTGTCCAGTGAGAGTTCTACAGTCACTGCAGAGCTACAGCAGCATCAGCAAGGTACCGTCCAGTGAGAGTACTATAGTCGCTGCACAGCTACAGCAGCAGAATCAGCAAGGTACTGTCCAGTGAGAGTGCTAAAGTCACTGCACAGCTGCAGCATCATCAGCAAGTTACTGTCCAGTGAGAGTACTAAAGTCACTGCATAGCTACAGCAGCATCAGCAAGGTGCCGTCCAGTGAGAGTACTATAGTCACTGCACAGCTACAGCAGCATCAGCAAGGTACTGTCCAGTGAGAGTTCTACAGTCACTGCACAGCTACAGCAGCATCAGCAAGGTACCATCCAGTGAGAGAACTATAGTCACTGCACAGCTGCAGCATCATCATCAGCAAGGCACTGCCCAGTGAGAGTACTAAAGGCACTGGAAAGCTGCAGCATCATCATCAGCAAGGTACTTTCCAGTGAGAGTACTAAAGTCAATGCACAGCTGCAGCATCATCATCAGCAAGGTACTGTCCAGTGAGACTACTATAGTCACTGCACAGCTACAGCATCAGCAAGGTACTGTCCAGTGAGAGTACTAAAGTCACTGCACAGCATCATCACCAGCAAGGTACTGTCCAGTGAGAGTACTAAAGTCACTGCATAGCTGCAGCAGCATCAGCAATGTGCCGTCCAGTGAGAGTACTATAGTCACTGCACAACTACAGCAGCATCAGCAAGGTACTGTCCAGTGAGAGTTCTACAGTCACTGCGCAGCTACAGCAGCATCAGCAAGGTACCGTCCAGTGAGAGTACTATAGTCACTGCACAGCTACAGCATCAGCAAAGTACTGTCCAGTGACAGTACTAAAGTCACTGCATAGCTACAGCAGCATCAGCAATGTGCCGTCCAGTGAGAGTACTATAGTCACTGCACAACTACAGCAGCATCAGCAAGGTACTGTCCAGTGAGAGTTCTACAGTCACTGCGCAGCTACAGCAGCATCAGCAAGGTACCGTCCAGTGAGAGTACTATAGTCGCTGCACAGCTACAGCAGCAGCAAGGTACTGTCCAGTGAGAGTGCTAAAGTCACTGCACAGCTGCAGCATCATCATCAGCAAGTACCTGTCCAGTGAGAGTACTAAAGTCACTGCACAGCTACAGCAGCATCATCAGAAAGGTACTGTCCAGTGAGAATACTATAGTCACTGCACAGCTACAGCATAAGCAAAGTACTGTCCAGTGAGAGTACTACAGTCACTGCACAGCTGCAGCATCATCACCAGCAAGGTACTGTCCAGTGAGAGTACTATAGTCACTGCACAGCTGCAGCATCATCATCAGCAGCAAGGCACTGCCCAGTGAGAGTACTAAAGGCACTGCAAAGCTGCAGCATCATCAGCAAGGTACCGTCCAGTGAGAGTACTATAGTCGCTGCACAGCTACAGCAGCAGCAAGGTACTGTCCAGTGAGAGTGCTAAAGTCACTGCACAGCTGCAGCATCATCATCAGCAAGTACCTGTCCAGTGAGAGTACTAAAGTCACTGCACAGATACAGCAGCATCATCAGAAAGGTACTGTCCAGTGAGAATACTATAGTCACTGCACAGCTACAGCATAAGCAAAGTACTGTCCAGTGAGAGTACTACAGTCACTGCACAGCTGCAGCATCATCACCAGCAAGGTACTGTCCAGTGAGAGTACTATAGTCACTGCACAGCTGCAGCATCATCATCAGCAGCAAGGCACTGCCCAGAGAGAGTACTAAAGGCACTGCAAAGCTGCAGCATCATCAGCAAGGTACTGTCCAGTGAGAGTACTAAAGTCACTGCACAGCTGCAGCAGCATCATCATCAGCAAGGTACTGTCCAGTGAGAGTACTATAGTTACTGCACAGCTACAGCCTCAGCATCAGCCAAGTACTGTCCAGTGAGTGTACTAAAGTCACTGCATAGCTACAGCAGCATCAGCAAGGTGCCATCCAGTGAGAGTACTATAGTCACTGCACAGCTGCAGAAGCATCAGCAAGGTACTGTCCAGTGAGAGTTCTACAGTCACTGCACAGCTACAGCAGCATCAGCAAGGTACCGTCCAGTGAGAGTACTATAGTCGCTGCTCAGCTACAGCAGCAGCATCAGCAAGGTACTGTCCAGTGAGAGTGCTAAAGTCACTGCACAGCTGCAGCATCATCATCAGCAAGTTACTGTCCAGTGAGAGTACTAAAGTCACTGCACAGCTACAGCAGCATCATCAGAAAGGTACTGTCCAGTGAGAATACTATAGTCACTGCACAGCTACAGCAGCATCAGCAAGGTACTGTCCAGTGAGAGTTCTACAGACACTGCACAGCTACAGCAGCATCAGCAAGGTACCGTCCAGTGAGAGTACTATAGTCGCTGCTCAGCTACAGCAGCAGCATCAGCAAGGTACTGTCCAGTGAGAGTGCTAAAGTCACTGCACAGCTGCAGCATCATCATCAGCAAGTTACTGTCCAGTGAGAGTACTAAAGTCACTGCACAGCTACAGCAGCATCATCAGAAAGGTACTGTCCAGTGAGAATACTATAGTCACTGCACAGCTGCAGCATCATCATCAGCAAGGCACTGCCCAGTGAGAGTACTAAAGTCACTGCACAGCTGCAGCATCATCATCAGCAAGGCACTGCCCAGTGAGAGTACTAAAGGCACTGCAAAGGTGCAGCATCATCATCAGCAAGGTACTGTCCAGTGAGAGTACTAAAGTCACTGCACAGCTGCAGCATCATCATCAGCAAGGTACTGTCCAGTGAGAGTACTACAGTCACTGCACAGTTACAGCAGCAGCATCAGCAAGGTACTGTCCAGTGAGAGTACTAAAGTCACTGCACAGCTACAACATCATTATCATCAGCAAGTTACTGTCCAGTGAGTATTAAAGTCACTGCACAGTTACAGCATCATCATCAGCAAGGTACTGTCCAGTGAGAGTTCTAAAGTCCCTGCACAGCTACAGCAGCAGCAAGGCACTGTCCAGTGAGAGTACTAAAGTCACTGCACAGCTGCAGCTTCATCATCAGCAAGGTACTGTCCAGTGAGAGTACTATAGTCACTGCACAGCTGCAGAAGCATAATCATCAGCTTGGTACTGTCCAGTGAGAGTACTAAAGTCCCTGCACAGCTGCCGCATCATCATCAGCAAGGTATTGTCCTGTGAGAGTATTATAGTCACTGCACAGTTACAGAAGCATCAGCAAGGTACAACACCCGTCTGCACAGGGATGCATTTAGGGTCTTTGGGGCCGCTTTCTTTCTTTATAAGCGGGGCCCAAGGGGCGCACTGACTGTGCACTACATCTGTGGTGTACAGTCAGTGCACCCCGGACAGATCCTTTGCCTCTTTGTCCGCTTCGGTAATACAGCGCTGTAGGACAGTAGGATCTGCTTCCATGGTTACCACCACTTTGTGCTTGGTTGCAGTGTATTTTTGACCTAGTCTGGGTGGGATCCTACAAATCGGGACCCCAGTCACTGTGCTTTCTCCCCTAAATTGACAGGGTAAGTACTTTGGTACCTCCACAATTGGCTACTGGTGTTACCTTCTAGGTCCCTAGTATATGGTACTAAGGTACCCAGGGCATAGGTACACGAGGGGTCTCCCAAGGGCTACAGCATGTATTGTGCCACCCATGAGAGTCCACTTAAACTGTGACTACAGGCATGGCATTGCAGCCTGTGTGAGTCAGGCTTGCACCTCTCATGGCAGATATACGTTTCCTTATATCTGAGGTCACTGCACTTTAAACCTATACGTCACCCTATGGCAGGCTCTTCAGTTCTGAGGGCAGGGTGCTAGCTTATAAGTGTGAGGGTGCCCCTGCATGAGCAGAAGTCGATTCTCTAGGCTTTGTAAGTGCAGTCAGCCATTTTAATACATATGGTGGTCATTACGAGATGTCTAATTATATAGTGGCTGCACCGAACCCGGTCATGTTTGGTATCAAACATGTTGGAATCATACCCCAACACCGATTCCAGTGTCGGAAGTATGATCCCATGTACTGGGGAGCTCCTTAGGGGACACCCTTGTATTGTAACAGCCTTTCAGGATCTGCAAGCAAGCTAATGCTGCTGCCAACCACAAACATGATTCTGCCCTCCTGCTGCTGAGCTGAGCTCAAGCAGGGGAAGGTAGGACAATAGGTTTCCTGTCACAGGGAGGTGTGACCATACCCCAGACAGGACTTAGAGTATTGGGCTGGGGTGGGAGCGCTTTCCAGAGCCAACAACTGCTTTGAAGTGCACATTTGGTGCCCTCCTTGCATCTAAGCCAGTTCAGGGAGCCCTTGGCTCCTGCTCTGGTGCAAAACTGGACAAAGGACATGGGAGTATCCTCTCCTCTGTCCAGCCCCTCCTCTGGGAGGGACCCCTGAGTTGTTCCAACCCTTTCCTTAGGGTACTTAAGGGCTTACCTGTGGGTAGGCCCTTAGATTCGTTGTGGAACAAGACTCAACCCTGAAACTACGTTGCTCTTCGACAGTCTAGACATTTGGACTTTGTTGACTTCGGCTGGAACCGAGACTACACCAAGGAAGGCTCCTATTGCTCCTGGTCTCGCTGTTCTTCAAGTCTACTTCGTCTGTGTCTGTAATTCTTCCAGGTTCTTCAACAGACCTGTGGGCATCAAGGACACACAAAGAAATCTCCCTTGGAGTGAAGGGGTCACTCCCCTGCATCTGCAGGCACCGCAACCAAGCTGACCGGTCTGCTGGTCCTGTTGTCCTACGGACTTCCCAAGGCTCAGCAAAGCAGGTGGGGGTTCTGCAACTCCCTCGAGGCCTGACCAGTCCTCTCTGCAATTTTGAGGCCAGTATCCCTCATCAGAACTGCTGTGACCGAACACCTGTGCACTGCATCAACTTGCCATTGTCAAGGCTTGATGGCTCTGCACTCCAGAGATCTTCGGGCTGCAGCATCTCTTCCCTCCAAGATCAGCGTCCTCACCGCATCCACTGTTTGAGGTCCTCTTGCGACGCCTGTGCCTTTGGCCTGTGGGTCCTCCTGAGGGTCTTCTACTGCTTCAGTGGGCTCCTGTGCTTGCTCTGGGCCTGCTCTGACTCTCCTGCTGTTGGTGAGTTCCTTGGACCTTGCTGATCGCAACATTGCTCCTTCTTCATCTTCCACACCAGTTGCAGCTACCAGGGTTTGTTGGTGCTCCCGCCGGACTCCGACCCCCTGGTTCTCGACTTCTGACGTGGCACAGCTCATGCACTGCTCCTGGTCTAGTGACAAGGTCACAGTTGACTCTCCAGAACCTCCTGACATTGGTGGGCATTGTGTCATGGTACCTCCTGGTCACTTCCAAGTGGCATAGACTCTGTCCCATCTGCTTGCAGGTTCTTCACTTCCAGAATCCACCCTTGGATTCCACCGGATTCCTTCCTGAACTTCTCCAGAGGCATTTTCTTCTAAGTCTTCCATTCTCGTCTATGGAATGTTCCGACGTCTCTTCACCCCTATGCACCTTGCTTCCCTGGCGTAGCCTGGTAACCTGGTTCCCAGGGCATCCAGAGGTGGGGTGTCTCTCCAACCTTCCATCCACCAAGGGAATTCTTCGGGGTCCTCTGGGAAGGGTCCTTTTTCTACAACACTGCTGCTGCAACTTCTTCATTGATTTCTATTAGGCATGCAGCTGTGTTTCTACTCTGCACACAGCCTATGTGGGGTTCCTGGGTACTTACCTTAGTTGGTTCCTTGTGTCCCATTCTCCTTTGCAGTTCGCATTCCACTTTTTTAGTATATGATTTGGTCTCCCCCCTGGAGACCACTGTATTTTGTGCTACTTACCTGACTGCATTTGAAGTATTCTTGTGTATTGTGTTGATATCTCCGGGTAGGAGATATACCAATGTGATAGTGTGTTGTAATAAATAGACTTATTTTTGCTTAAAACTGTGTGGTTTCCTTTGATCTAATCTACACTACTGATTAAACTGGTCCTTCAAGATAAGACTGAAGGCTGCTCTCCACAGCTACCACTTTGAGAGCTTTCTAAGGTTACTAAGGCAACCATAAGGGTTGCCTGGATTTGTGCAAGGTGCACCACTTGAATAAGTGTGCTCCATATAGAATAAGCCAGCCTCCTACAAGTGCTGGTGAAGGCGCCAAATGTTTCCTCATTTGCACCGGGCCATTCCCCATGCAAACAAGGGAACAATCCATGGGGGATCGGGCAAGCAATAAATGTACACCGACATTATCCTCATTACGGAAGGGGCTATGAAAGGGTCTGTGGCCCCCTTCTGTAATGCTGTAAAGCCGGTGTGTGTGCATTGCACCCCTGAGGCACTTTCTGTAAGACAGCCCATAGAGTCCAGCAATAAGATTTCAGAATCACATGACAGTAAATCACTCAATTCAATGTGCAGCCTATGCTATAACTTCAAAAAAGAATTGGACTTTCGTAACAAGTAAGTGAGAACATTTGTTAATTTACTATTTACACAGAAAACATCTTCTGGTGCTGAAATATACCCATAAATTTTCAGCATCTAGGCAGACGTGTCCAGCCCCAATCACATTTTAATGGTGAATTATATGATGACCAGTTCCAGGTGGCTACTAGGATCTGGTAGCCTGTGCCCAGCTGGAGTAACCTTCAGTTTAGGGCATTGTGGGTGAGGCCATGTCCCATGGCTGTGACATCACCAGGATGGGTGCCAGTGTTTAGGATCTGCACCTCAAAGGTCTGGTCAGGGCCACTGGCGGGGAACAAAGGCACAAACTGGACACAACAGTTTGACAAGTCACAACTGGAATTTAGGTTAAACCAAACTTCTCCAGAACTGTAAGGAGCAGAATGGAGGTTGAATTGGTTTGTGATGCAGTACGATGAGCCACAGCTCCAACGGCAGGGATGAGGGAAGTTCTCCGTGCCTCTTTGGGGCTGAAAGGTGACACATTTGTGCAATCTAAAAGTGGGCTGAAGTGGGGCCGGCTCAACCACAGCCGCTTGTCAAGCTCTGCAACTCTTCCACCCCCAGACGTTGCTATGTCTTTGTATTCTGACAAATCATTAGAAGACTGTGAGCAGCATTTCCAGAACCTCCAAATGTAATCTCTATTGAAGAAGGACAAATATCCTTCAAGACACATCTAGAGATACACAGCACTGGCTGTGGCAACCATGGTGACTACTGGACAGTGGCGTAGCTAGCATTGTGGCCGCCCCTCGCGGTCCCTGCGTTTGCCAACCAGTGGCGGGCGATTGAAAAGCTGGGAGGGTGGGGCGGAAGATGTCCGCTCCGAGGGAGGAGACTGCATGTAAGAGCGGGGGAAGGACCCAGCCCCCCCAAAACTCGTGCCGCCGCCCCCCCACCCCCCTTGCTACGCCACTGCTACTGGAAAGTCCTTCAACTAAAGTGTGTTATCATGCACTGCATTTACCACAATGCATCAGGGTGAATTGTGTGCTGGTATGTCAGGCAGTCTGTTCTCAACCCTCCCCCCCCCCCCATTTTTTTTGAGAAGTGCTCTTTCAAGTTTACAATGATCTCCAACAGCCATGGCAACTGGAGCCACAAGGTCATCGTGAAATGCTGGCCTTTGAACAAGAAGGTGATCACTGACCTGCTGGTCCATTTCATGGAGTCTGTATTCAATAGATTTTTCCACATAATCCTTGCGGTTGGAGAAGGTCACTGGTCTGTTCTGGCCCCCTGGCACAAAGGGAACCATTGTCCCATCTGCACTGGGCCCCACAAATACATCCAGGGGAATCATCTAGAAAAAAAGAAAACATGACATCAGCAGATCTGCAACATTTAATGACAACTGCCAAAAGCAACGTTCCCCAAATTGTGGGTCGCGCCCCAGTGGCGAGTCACAAGCTCATTTTTGGTTGGTTGGGAAGGACCAAGTGATAAATAAAGATGCTTTTAAATTCTGTGCTCTGTCACAATGGTGCTTCAAAGAGAGGTCAAATGCCAGGACACATTGGTCCTTATTCTCTTAACATGGGGATTGGAGTTCTGACTGCAAAGTAAGAGGAATCTCTAAAGTGAGCTCTGTGACAATCTTGCTGAAGTATCGGCAAACATCACATAATGTAACTACCTGTAAATGAACTGTACACATTCAGCACTTAGGAAAGCAAAAACAAAGCACATTTTTGGTAATTCTAAAGTGTGCTGGAAACAGACTTTTTAATAAGATCAAAATAAATCAAGACAGTTTACTTGGTGATGCCCAAATGATCCATATTCACAGAAACCCGACTTCCACACATTTTCATTTGTGTGCTATCTAGTCATAGCCGCATAACTGTATGTACTACACTGAGTCTGGAGCTGGATTCAAAGTGTGATTGGCTGCATGTTGAATGTATAGCTTGTGTATGGATAGGTCCCGGCGCCGGACAGCATGGGTACAAGAACCATGATGATGGCTCACCAGTAGGTATATGCATAGCTGCTGTACTTTGATCTTGTGTCTGTCTGGACTCTGGAGTCGAACTTGTTTGGTCTCTGGTCCTGTGTCGGCACGAGTACTGGATTCTGATGGAGCTAGTGGATTCTGAGTTCTTGCTAGATTACGATCCTTTGCAGGTACAAACATCCCATCCAGTCATTTTTCTTTGTGCCAAGAAATTTCCACTTTTTCAAGTTGTCGCTCGGTTTGAGAGAACAGAAACTCTAGTGCTTCTGCCTGGGATGCTTTTTAACAAGTTTCCACATGCCGTAGAACAGTATGGAAGCCATCCTTCCTCATCCGCGTACTGCCAGGTCCAAGTATGTGGGCAGTATGAGGGTTGGGGGGCAACATGGCTGTGGTCTAGTAAGGAGTGCTGCTATCTATCCCCTTGTAGAATCCAGAGACACCCCTGTATTTGGGAAGGCCTTAGCCTTACCAGGGTGATTGATAGAGTGGAGCTCCATTTCTAGGGCTTCCCATAGATGTCTGCAGGCACTCCTCCGTTATAAGTGAATATGAAAAGCAGGATGAATGCTGCCTACAGACAAATACCAGGGCCAGTGCATTCCCCACTTCTTCTTTCGTTCCCATGGACTGTCTGTGAGTGAGACACATAGGTTCCCATTGAGACAGGAATGTCCCCTGCATGGTGTACAGTGGTGTTCCGTGATCTGAGTGCCAGACTGTGAGTATTTGGAATCTTGGTTTGTGATTTTGGCCTCAGTCTCAAACTGATCTAGTGGGAGGTCTGTCTCTTGACATGAGTGAGGGCCTGTGACCTGGAGGGACACGTCAAGCATCCCCTCATTTGAATGACAGTGGACTCCTGTTCCTGCCATGTGTTTACCATGTCTGGTGAAGGTGGCAGAGTATCATGTTTTGTGAAACAGTAGTTGTGCCCAGGCTCTTTTAGGCCTGGCATTAGCCAAGACCTTTTGTTTTTTAATAAAATTATATGTATAATATACTTAACTAAAGGGGCTTTCAGCCAGCTCTCCTCAGCCATTGGTCTGTCGCTGCATCATTCACATTTTGCTTCCGCCCACTGCAGCATACAGCATGGGGCAATGAGTCAGCCCACTTCAGCCACTGGCTAACTTCACTTTGAGTGACTGCGTTTTGCTCTTTCACAATGAGCACATCAGCACACAAGATAGTTCCATTCGATGCCAGTGTTTTTTGTTCTCACTTTATAAGGACTTAAGTGCTGTTTTTGTGATTATAGCCCAGGTGATGCACGACCATTCTACCAGACGTGAGCACAGGCCACATTCCGCACGCGATCAACTCCTGTCAATACTCTTGCAAATGTATTCAGTCCTTTGTTTATCTGATTGCTGATATTTCATGGCATAACAGATTGCATCCATTTGAAAAGGTTCTCTATTAACTTATTTTCTTGTTTCTATGCATGCAGTCGACAAACACAAAGCTTCAATATTACACACTTGAAGGACACTTGTTTAGAGCACATTTATTCATGACTCAGTTTTACCAATACTTATTTAATAAACGTTGCCTGAAAGAGAATCAAACTTTTATCATATTTAAGATGCCATTTGTAGCACTTTTTATGTATTTCCTTCACGCTTTGATTGTTTTTCATTATTTCTTCTCTCTCTGTTTTTCTTTCCTTCTTTCTTTTTCTTTCTTGCAATCTTTCTTTCTTTTTCCTGCTTTTTCTTCTTTTCTCTCCTTTTCTTCTTTCTTTTCATTTTTTTTGTTCTTTCATTTTTCTTTCCTTCCTACTTTCTTTTAATCTTTTCTTCGTTTCCTTTTGCTGCCTTCTTTATTTCTTTTGCTTTTTTCTTTCCTTTTTGATTACCTTCTGTCCTCCTTTCTTTCCTTTATTCTTGCTTTCTTCATTTGTTCTTTCCACCTGTCTTTCGTTCTTGCTTTCTTTCCTTTTCTGCTTTTTTCTTCCTTTCTTTTTTCTTTCTTCACTACTTTCTTTCGATGTTTCCTTCTTTCTTTCTTGCATTCTTGCCATTTCATTCTTTCTTGCTTTCTTTCCTTCCTTCCTTGTTGCTTTCTTCCATTTTTTCTTGCTGTCTTTCCTTTCTCTTTTTCTTTCTGTCATTTTCTTTCCATACTTTCCTCCTTCTTTCCAGTGTTTGTTCTGTCTTTCCTGCTTTCGTTCAGTCTTTCTTTCCTTCTTGCCTACTTTCTTTCCTTTTTTCCTTCATTTATTTTCTAGTTTTCTTTCTTTCTTTCTTACTATTTTCCTTTCCTTCTTTCAATTTTTTTCCTTTTCTTTTTTCTCGCTTTCTTTCCTTTTTTCCTTCTTTCTTTCTTTCCATCTTTCTTTCCTGCTTTCTTTTCTACTTTCCTGCTTTCTTTCATTCTTTTATTTCCTGCTTTCTTAACATCTTTCTTTCCTTTTTTCACTCTTTCTTTCCTACATTCCTGCTTTCTTTCTTTTTTCCGTCTTTCCTTCTTTTTCTTTCTTCCATTCCAGCTTTCTTTTAGTTCTAGTACTTTCTTTCCTTCTTTCTTCCTTTCTTCCCTTTCTTTACGTTTCCTTTCTTTCTTTTCTTCTTTCTTTTCTTTATTTCTTTCTTGGCCTCTTGCCTTCTTTCTTTCCGTCTTCACTTCTTTCTTACTTCCTTCTTCCTACTTTTTTTCTTTCCATCTTTCTTTTCTTTCTTCCTACTTTCTTCCCTTTACTGCTTCCCTTCCCTTCCTTTTCTCTTTTTTCCTTTTTCTTTTTTCCTTTCCCTTTCCTCCTTTTTTTTGTCTTTATTTACTTCTTTCTTGCCCCTTTACTCCTTCTTCAAAGGCAAGAGGCAGGCAGCCAATGGCTTTTTAGGTCTGTGTTAGCAAAGTCACCTTGATTTTACAAAAATTGTGTGTGACGTTATTACTTACAGGGTTTTTCAGCCACACTTCATCCATTTGTTTGTGGCTGTGGCATTCATATTTTTCTCCAACACATTAAAGCATGCATCAAGGGGGGATGTGTCAGCCCAATACAGCCAATGGTTGCCTTCACTATGAGTTATGGCATTCTGTCCTTTCACAATGAGCACATCCTCACACAGAGTAGTCCCCAACAGTGCCAGAGATTAATATGGTAATGTGTACTTTTTGAGACCACAAAACATTTTTGCGTTTAGTCAATGTTTTTTTAGTTTGACACACACCTGGGAGCTTCACCAACAATGTTTGCAAAAACCATGACAAAACAAGAATTGTCAAAAGGCTGGTAGACAACAGTAGACCTACTGGCTTCACCAATGCTTGTTATCTGTGTCACTGGAGTAAGAGATCTACTGGTCCACTTGGGTAATGTACTGCTTCTGTAAGCTGACCTATATACTTTGCTAACGTCCCATGTTTGTGTTCTACGTGTGGCCTGTGTGGTGCATACTGTGCACAGTGTGTACATGAGTGGGAAAGATTAATCGAGGCCTGTGGGCTCCATTTGGCAGCTCCTGCCTGTTCATGAGCACAGGATGGATACGAGGTTGTTTTCCCAGACTGTGGAAGTGTACTGCTGGAATTCCTGAAGCTGGATGGAGGAGACCTAGACACTGCAATGAGGTAAGAGGTGACTGGGTTCCTTTAGAAATTCGAGTTGTTTTGCTTTTTCTGAGAGTGACTGCTGATTAATCGTCCTGTAACACTGACACAACTCTACTTTAAAATATCCTCTTCTTTAAAAACCAACACCTCAAACACTACCTGCACATCACCCAGACCTGGATGTGCAACTGCTACCTAAAGCTCAACCCAACCAAGACAGAGTTTGACAAAAATAACAAACCCCACAAACCTGGCTCAATGTTGTGACCCTTAAAAGCTTCAAACTCCAACTTTCACTGAACACCAAGTCACTTGGACTCACCCTGGACAATTAGACCCTGGGGTCTAATTTCTCACTTACAAATGGACAGAGACCGCTTTCCCACTTCGTCGGAGAGATGTCCTAAAAAAGATGTTGAGAAATGAGGGCTCTTTTTTTCCAAGGCTATCACTACCATTAGTGCAGCAGGTGCACTGGGGCAATGGTGTGGGGGGCTCTGCTTCCCAATTATTGCTGTTGTGCTATCATTCCTTGCTTGTATTAGGGCTCCGTGCATCCCTGCTGTGCCAGTGGTGCTTTGGGCATCACACCAATGGCCCAATAGAGAGGAAAACTGATGCGCCACCTCCCCAGAAGTCCTGCATAGGCAGACTGCGGTTCCACCATCCAAGTCTGTGCCTTAAGGGTGCAATGGCTGCCCTTGTGCCTCTATAACGTTTGACTCATGGCCTGCTTACTGCCCCTTTAATAGGAACCAAGAGGAGGGACCACTGTTGGCAGATCCACCGACTACCTGTGAAGACACCGGACGGCAGCTCTGGCTGTCATAATGCTGTGGTCTTTCCCAAGGTTTAGGGCTGAGCCTTCAGCACAGAAGAAGTGAAGCGAGACTCATGCTGTGGGTCCCCGGCGAATGCCGGAAAAAAGGCTCTAAAACCTGACCTGTGGTGAGACTGTCCTGCTTGAGAACTGAGCGCTAGAAATTAACTCTGGGGTAATCTGCACCTAAGCCTTGATACTTGCCCTGCCTAGTCCCCCAAAAGTGGGGGAGAAGCAACTGAGAGAGGGGTGAGGTGGGGCAGAATACAACGCGCAGCTGCCCAAGCACCAGTGTGAGAATTCTGCTTTATGTGCTGTGAAATATTATGCTTTAAGTGTTTAGACTGAAGTATTTTTCTTTTGCCAAAGTGCAGCACTAGGTTAGACATTCAGTCATTGTGCTGCTGGGGGGTTGTTGAGTGCTGAGTTTGCACGCTCCCACATCTCAAGAAGTCTGTGACTTCTTGTCATCACTGCCACTGATGGTGAAGTGCTGAAGAGGTTGTACTTGGTCCAGTTTGCAGAGCCAGCAGGATGGACCCCAGGACATCAGAGGTACAACACGCCGGCCCCCAGCCGGGCTGACACTCAGTAACCCTTGGTTGCCTTGTGACCCCTGAACGGGGTCTGATAGTTCCTATAATTGCTGCTCTTCTGTAGTTTTAGCTGCGTGGTGGCATGCGCCCAAGAAGCCCTGCATTTCAAGCTGGGAGAAGAAGAAGCTTGAGCTGCCAAACAAAAGTCATAGGAACACTTGCAAACCCAGGCGTGAACTGATTGGTGAGTATTTTAAACTTCAGAGACAGACGACCTGATTCTCAGTGAGCTGCTCCAGACTACATATATTAGCAGTTGCTGTTCAGAATGTCACTGAAGATCTACATAGGTCTAGTGAAAAGACCTATGGACCCTCTTGCTGGATGTTTAAAATGCCAGCGGCTATTGGTCTAGAGGCTAGAGCTAAGTCTGAAGCCCTGCTTTATTCTGCTAGATTGCCCTGCTGCTGCATTATCTGTATGGAATATACCAGCCAGCCGAAGGACAGCCTGTGCGTCGGCGTACAGAGCTCTCTACCCTCATCAGTAATGGGTGGAGGGTTTCTTGAGAACATACCCAACATGGTCCTGTGGACTTTGTGGAGTGACTTGATGTCCCTCTACAGCCACTCATTACTAAATCCGAGGGACCTCCATACCTAAAACTCATTTGCCAGCATCGGGGTGGTGTGAGCACTGGTACCAGCAAGAAGAAGTGTCCTAGAGCCACACCCAAAGGCACACTGAAGGTCCCCGGGCCATGGGTGGAGAGGTCCAGCATCCAGTAGCTGAACACTGTCTGGTTCTGCAGCTTCAAGGTTTGACCTACAAGATCTTTTGTGTAGCCCTCACTCCTCATGTGCTCACATCCCACTTGAGCCCTCACTCCTCATGTGCTCACATCCCACTTGAGCCCTCACTCCTCATGTGCGCACATCCTACTTGAACCCTCACTCCTCGTGCTCACATCCCACTTGAACCCTCACTCCTCATGTGCGCACATCCCACTTGAGCCCTCACTCCTCATGTGCGCACATCCTACTTGAACCCTCACTCCTCGTGCTCACATCCCACTTGAGCCCTCACTCCTCGTGCTCACATCCCACTTGAACCCTCACTCCTCATGTGCTCACATCCCACTTGAACCCTCACTCCTCATGTGCTCACATTCCACTTGAACCCTCACTTCTCATGTGCTCACATGCCACTTGAGCCCTCACTCCTCATGTGCTCACATTCAACTGGAACCCTCACTCCTCATGTGCTCACATCCCACTTGAGTTTGAGAGTTTAAAACCATGCTGAAATTGAAATATTTTCCCTCTTGGGATTGGAGCTATTGGTTCAGTGTTAATAGCACCTTCGAGTATGCGCGACTTTCATTTGGAGGCCACAGAAGAACCTGGCTCTATACAAGGGCGTAGCCTTGGTGTCTGAGCATTTTCCCATTGAAATTTCTTGCCCACAATAAACAGTTCAAAAGTTATAAGTATTGAATATTATGTGCTAAAGCCTGATAAGCATCTAGATATAAGTACACATTTATTGGCTGAATAAATGTGAAATATAAAGATTATTCACAAAACGCAAAATAAACATGGATAAATCTAGACAGATATGTTGAAAAAAATCAATACTATAATACCGGGAACTATGATTTATAAGGTACCAGCATTGTAAGTTACCTCGAACCACTGAGATGGTATTTTTTTGACTGCACCTAGTGGATCCTGAGATATCTGTACTGAAAGCTGAGGTCACTTGGGTGCACCCATAAAGGTTTTACAATGGACTTAGACAACTGAGATGGCCAGTTAGAGATTGGCAAAGCAGCAGCACCTTTGTAAACTGGTGGTACTTCCACTCCACTAAACAAGCGGTACCCTAACTCTATCTAGAGTCATGTGATGTGCTCGGCTCACACCAGTGGCGCCTCAGCCGACTCTGCCAGCGTAAACCTTTGACTGGTCTACCTGGTCAACAGGTCGTCCTTGCAACTCCAGCTTATGGCGCGGAGCACGCATGGTTGCTGGACTGTCAATTCTTTGTCTATACAAAATCTGGCCTAAGTCTGTATTGGAGTCGGAGTGCCGGGTGCAGCTACCGTCAGTCCGTACAGGGAGCCTTCAAAAGTTAGTTTCTGAAGTGTGTCGCTGTCCCAGCCTCCCAACTTTCCTGAAGGGACAAGCTGATGGCAATGTTCCACCGCAGGATGATTCCTGTTGCCAATATTGACTACTTTGCAGTAAGTAATTGACTGAAAGTCTGTATACAGCTAAACTCCCAAGGAATAAGTGGCAATATCTCAAGAGATCTACACAAAACAGTGAAGTGATATTCTTTGATGCCGACATAGACAATTATACTTACAGGGGCTCAAAGGAATTAACAAATGGTGTAGCCATAGGTAGTACTAAAAAGAACATGCCAATACTTTCAACATCAATGAAGCGAATTAAATCTGCCCAAACAACCTATAAAATTAGCAGAAAAGGCCATTTGCAGAATAACAAAACTTACATAGACAATTACATTAATAACTTGCCAAACAAAGAAAATCGGTAGAACTAATCAACTATGACCATCAAAAATAGCCCACAGAGCACTGCAAAACAATGAGTGCAATTTTTCAAATCAAAATCACAACGATCCATGACGCGATCTCAACATGACCATTGAAGTGACACTTGACCACCTTCAAATCAGTGTTTTAGTTGGAAATATGCAGGTTAGGCATTAGTACCAAAGTGTCTAATCTATCAATCAAACCATGTCCTGCATAAAGAAAGGGCTCACCATGAATACCGACAACCACAATGATCAACAGCACCTCGTGGACCACAAACCCAGAGCACAGCCAGCTGAAACATGCTATTATCACCCCACTGCTAACCCACAGAAGACCTCCATGTATTGGCAAACTAACATCCGAGCTCCAGTCTGCCACACCATAGCAAAACTTTGGAAAGAATTGTAACAGCCAAACTACAAAGATATGTGGAACATCACCAGCTGCTACAAGGAGTATCAATCAAGAAGAAAGTGAGTCAGCCTTGGCACATCATGAGGGCCTGCAAGTTGCCTTGATTCTCTTTGACCTCTCAGGGGCCTGCAACATCATTGACCCCAATAATCTACTAACCAGGCTGAAAGGTTAGTTCAAGATGTCAAGAACTGCTGTAAGTTGGATAGGATCTTTCTCACTGACAGAACAAAACAGGTACACCTAGGACTAGCAGAGTCGGAGCTAGCAGCTTACAGAGTCCCTCAAGGCTCTGCCCTACTCCTGCTCATATATGTGTCCCCTACTAATTGAGTATTGGATGCATAAAATCAGCACCCAGCTAAAAATAACCCCAAGTGCCTGCACAACATCACCAACTGTTTATACCACATCTAACAAATGATGATCAAAAACTGCTTGTGCCTTAACGGTGACAAAAAGGAAGTCCTGGCTTTGGGAGCACACATCTCTCCCATGCAAATTATCTTTAACTTACTCCTTCACTCATGCCCCGAATCAGTGTTTTTGTTATGGACATCGACATGTTGCTCTCCGAAAAATCCACCTCTCCTTCAAACTATCAATGGATTTAGCTAGCAAAATGCCTGGTCATGTGAAACATAGGCTGCTATAACAGTAACTTATCAACAATCTACTAGGAAGACTCCATAATCATGTCACCATGGTCAGCCGAATCTGCAAAAGCTTGACCATGCCAACCGATACATGAAATAAAGGACTGGCTCTTAATGGAAGCTAGGCCCACATTCAAGACATGACCTCCGAGGTGGCAGAGACGGGGTGGTCACGCAGTGTACTTCACACTACCACACTTAACGGCCCGCTAAATTAGCATGGCCTCTGCTTTCACCCGAGGGGGCCTTAACATCAACCCTATTCAGGTCAATTTTTATACAATGACTTGAAGGTATCTCTATATACACTTCACCTTGCTTCGGATTATCGGTAGTGATTGGGTACCATTAACTAACCCTCCTAACATTATCCCGAACACTGTGTAGATTAGGGAGCCCAGTCCTGCTGAATTGCTATTGATCGATTATGACTAATAGCGGCAAGAAACATGCCAACCCACCTATGCACAATTCTTTGAGCTGTCATAGACCATTATTTCTGTTTACAGCCACCGATAGTAGTTTTTAATCTACTCAAGAGGACCCACATATTAAACTGCCAGGGTACCTCTTAGTGTATATTGGTGTGAGTGAAGGTGGGTTAAAATAGACTAAGAGCTCCTACACCTATACCCACACTTCACATAAGGCAAAAAAACAAAAGATTTCTGGCAAAAAGCCCCCTTGAGGGTGCCCGTCGGGCATTGCAGCATCGGCATGAAGAGTAGAATGGCCTAGGATCAAGCATGACACCCATCTGCGTGTGTGAGGGCTCTTGCTCCTGAGCAATCGAATGGCCCCCTTCTAAAGTCCTCCGATCATTCCTGACCATACTTACTTACTTCTTATCGAGGAACTGCATACTCCTTTGTTGTCACATTCAAGACACTGCTGCTCCATATAGTCTACTCAAAGTGCCTACTACATACCTACAAAACCAAGCCCGACATTACAGTGCTCCCAGGATCATTTCTGCCTCAGAGCTGACTCAAACAACCTCTGGCTCAGGCAACTACTTGATAATGAACTCTTCGGGAAAGCTTTTGTGAACCCTTCCTTTGGATCACACTCACAGAATATGGGTTGACAGTGTTCAGCTCTTCTCTAATGTCTCATTGTAACAATACACTCACTACCATACATCGGTGGTCCCCAACCTGTGGTCCGGGGACCCCTAGGGGTCTGCAAAGCCTACTCGGGGGGGTCCGCGACTACTTAGAAAACTAAATAATATTAACTGATTAATAAAGTGTATATGAATAAAGAAGCTAAATGTACAATTGAAAAATGTAAAACATACTGTAAATATGAAGGACACTGATATTGGAGACTAAAAATTAAATTAGTATCCTCGGATTGATTCATGGGAGCATTGAAGTGCATCAAACAGAATATAGTATGGACGATGAGTGGCCTCAATAGAATTCAAAAAAGCTCCATCCTTTCTATTGATATTTAAAAAAATTATTATTCATTTATATGTGTTTGCAATTTAAATAAAGTGTGTCATTTGTGTATTTGTTTGATGAATGCTTTTTTTGGCATTTTTTGTGTATTGTTTTGCGGTTCAAATCATCGACAATGCTTAGGCTTCCAATAATGATACAGTGGGGGTCCCTGGCTTCCAGTGATGACTCAGTGGGGGGTCCCCGGCTTCCAGTAATGACTCAGTGGGTGTCCCCAACTTCCAGTGATGACTCAGTGGGGGTCCCTGGCTTCCTGTAATGACTCAGTGGGGGTCCCTGGCTTCCAGTAATGATCCAGTGGGGGTCCCTGGCTTCCAGTAATGATCCAGTGGGGGTCCCCGGGTTCCAGTAATGTGGGGGGGGGGTTGCCGGATTCCAGTCAATATTTACAAGTGCACAAAGAGTTCTTCATCGACATTCTCGAGAAAACTGAGATAACTCTCGTTATATAATAAGACTCAAGACCAAGACGCCGACAGGCCTGAATGTCGATGAAGAACTCTTTGTGCACTTGTAAATATTGACTGGAGAACTTGATTATATTATAATTGAAACATAAATGTCTTTTGGAAAGAATTATATTGAAAACCATTCAGAGTGGGTAATTATAGTTTGGGTACTAAACCATAACTAATAATATGTTACTGTAAATCTTTGGAGTTTAAAAGCCGTAAAGTGTTTGTACATACCGACATACTCCTATTCCCACTCCCATACGACAATTGTGAAATTGTTCAAACGTGTGAATATTTATGTCACAATATCTCCACGATTTATGAATTAATCAATTGATTAATGATGTTAATCAACAGCAAAGATATACCATCCCATAAACTCAGCAAGGTCAATATGACGTTGAAATGTAAAATGTTAATGCCTTGAATTGCAACAGTATGAGAAATTATCTCTTTCTTCATGTTTTATATTGAAAACTACAACTCCCATCATGCACCCTAATAGGCATAAGATGGAGAGAGTATAAATAGTAATTATAACAAGACCAACTCACCGTGAAAAAGACCCTGGGAGGTCGAAACGCGTTGGTGTAGTAGTGCTGTCTTGTAAATAAAGCAGTAAACCAAAAGAATCACTGAGTGCGACGGAATTTGTATATATATATATATATATATATATATATATTTGACAAAATAATGTTTAAAACACGGGAACCCAGAACAAATAAGTTTTGTAAATTGCATGTAGAAATTGTAAAATGCTTTTTATTAGGTCTTAAGTGTTTTTATGCGTATAGGGCTGCAATGAGCAACCGCTTACAACCTAGAAATGTATTTATACAGATATTGTATATACATTTAGTATGCTCATGGGTTATGAATTTAGCCAGAAACAAAAATGTGAAAATGCAAACACGCTGCTTTGGGTAATAAGATGAATGTACACGACGGAAGTCTGTCTTCTGTATTGTTTAAGCACATGTCACTTTAAAATGAGGAGGGTTCGTAGACGCGTCATGTGATCAAGGCCTGCAAAGGCCGAAACGCGTCATGGCGGCGAGCTGATTTTCAAATAAACAAAATTGCACCAAAAGAAGTGGAGTCTGTTCCTGTTTGTTCCACATGGTGACGGAACATCAAAAACAAGGTTGCAAATTGATATATATTTATATATATATATCAACTATTGGTGGTGTAGTGTGTCTGAAAGTCCTTTGGAGAGGATATGTCTTGTTCAAAGCCGGTTGGTGGTTGGTACGGTATCCTCGCAGCAGGACAGGGAGGCATACTCACAGGTAGCTGGGAGTTTCATGTGCCTGCATAATGTGATGATAGAGTAAGGAATGTGGATTGGTGGTGTTTACAGGTGAGATGATGATAGTTGCATATGTTGCTGCTGACACACATGGAAAGAGGAAAAAACGAGGAGAAATAAAAAATATTTCTTCTCGTTAAACCTGCTCTGGGAAGGCTTAATGTTTTGATGGTGCCCCAGGTTTATGTGATTGAGTAAATCCGTAGCAGCATCAAAATCCATGGGAGCTGCACGGGAAAACCCACCACAATTCCCATGGAACGCCTCCTTGGCACACAGTAAGGCAAGGCAGCGACGCTTTGTCTTACCCCATATCTATGAAGCCATGCAAAGCCACGCAGGGTGGCTTTGCATCACCTCATAGATATGAATGAGAGGTTTACACCGCTGGAGTGTCAAAAAAAGCGACGCTCTGGCGGCACAGGCCTCGCATAAATAAGCCCCTTAGTGCATGCATAATGGTTGCGTAATGCAACTTCATACATTGCTGGTGATGTCATGTTTCAGAACGCTGACTGATGGCATTGGAATGTGTGTGGGCTGGTGATAGTGTGTCATTGACTAGGGTGGTTTAGTAAGGTTTATAAAACCTTGTTGGCTTGGTTGACAGTGACAGGGAAATCGATTGATAATGCATTTGCAGCATAGAGTTTTGTTTCTGAGTGATTAGCATACCCAGGTTTTACTCTCTTACCACTGTAAAGTTTTCCTCTGTGATTTCGCTGTCTTCCAGATGGAGGATCCCCCGCAGGCATCGATAATACAACAGGTCCACCTCTTCTAGATCCAGGCTGGTCAACGGGATGCTGCAGAGCTGCTTCCACACCCACAGCGCCAGGTAGAGTTCCAAGGGCTTCTTGGTTCGCATGGCTACACCCATGAGGATGCCCAGAAAGCGAAACTGAAGCATGTGGTCATCAGAAAGTGCAGATGGGTTCAACAGAAACCTGGAGTTAAAAAACATTAAACGAAATCTGAATATAGACAAATGCCATAATAAACACTACTAACTCTGTCTGTCTTCTAAAATGTTGGCATGTATATTGGTTTTGTTTGCCACTGGTGTCCTGAGGCACCATCCTACTATGGCTCTGCAAACTGGGCCAAATAAAACTCTGTCCACAGTCACAGGCTTCTCAGAGAGCTAGTGTGGGAGGCAAGAGCTCTGAACTCAACTTAGATACATAACATATTGTCGGACGAGGCTCTTTCTGCAGGCTAATACCCAAACGTTTTGCCTTGCTCATTCATTTTTTTGCTAATCTCGTTTTTGTTGGCCTTAGGAACGCTTGTGTTCTCTCCTTTAAACATGTCAGAACTGGCTTACACTCAATTGACATAATTATTATACTTGTAAGTACCTAGTAAAGTGGTACTGCCTGTGCCCAGGACCTGTAAATTAAATGCTATTAGTGGGCCTGCAGCAATCATTGTGCCAACCACTTAAGTAGGATTTTTAAACATGTCTCAGGCCTGTTTTTGCAGCCTATGTGGGCAGTTTTAAGATGCCATTTCGACATGGCAAAATAAATCTTTTGCTAGACTTAAACATTCCCTTTTAATACATATTAGCTACCCCTGGTGTAGGCACTAATCAGCCCATAGGGCAGAGTGCAGTGAATTAAAAAAGTTGGACATGTACTTTTGACTTTTACACGTCCTGGTAGTAAAACTCTTAAATTAGTTTTTCACCACTGCAACGCCTGCCTCTTCCATAGGATAAAATTGGGTTAACTTATTACATTTAATAAGTATTAACTTTCAATTGGGAGCAGGTAGGAATGATGAGTTTGGTATCTAGAGAATTGCAATCTAAACCTCTCTTTAATGGTAAAGTCGGATTTTAAGTCACAATTCTGAAAATGCCACTTTTAGAAATTTGGCATTTTCTTGTCCCAAACATTTGGTGACTGCAGCCTATATCCTGGGTCACACGACTAGCTGTGGCTGGCAGTTGGGGTCTGTGTATTGCTCCCGAACAGTGAAACAAAGGAGAATAGGTGTTGGCAGAATGGGCCATCTCTAAGTAGATGAGGGAGAGGAGCTGTCACCTACACCATATTTGCACATAACAAAGGCTCTGCCCAGCACACACACACACACACACACAGGGTTTTGACACTTTCCTTTTGTGACCCCACACAAGCTGGGGCCAGGGCAAGGAGGCAGGAAATTCCAAGCACCTCTGGAGGTGGAAACTTCCAAAACCTTCTCCTACTTCAAAGTGGGCACTAAGTATAAATAATGGACCATCAGACTCAACTCTTCACTACACCTCTGGACCTGTGGAAAACACAGAAGGACTGCTGTGCTGCTCTGCAAGAAGGACTGCTACTGATGGCAAGATGGCCGGGTGGACGTGATCCACAACCTCTCTGCCGCCACAGCGCCTGTTTTTAAGATAATTAGCGGCGAAAATTCAACTTAGAGGCAGGGAACGGAAGATTGACAGAGAGAAGGGAGAAGTGGCGACTAAGTCGGACCCCAATGCCAATGGCAGCCGAAAGATCCGAGCTCGGCGAGAAGACTGCGGCGCCACAATAGATGGCGGGGCGGGCTACCTCATTGCAGTGTAACAGAGAGCAGACGGGCAAAAGGACGCTAGCCCAGAGGCACACAGAGGGAAAGTGCTGGATCCCGGGTGGCGCAGAGTCTCCCTCTACGGAGACTGACTCACCAGACTTAACGGCGTGCAGCGAGGATCAGGGAGTGAGCGGCGAGCGGAGCCAGCAGGCAACGGAGAGCGGCTGTCTTGCCCCAGGGCACCCAAACAGATAAGTGCTGCGCGCCAGTTTGAAGGAGGGGTGCGGCGGCGGCAGCAGGGCAAGGAATGGTGCAGCGGCTGTCGCAGAGGAGATAGTTGCGTTGGCCTGAGGGTCTGGGCCGGGCTGGAAAGACCACCAGGATTCACTCGATTGTGCCTGACCCTAAAATGGCGGCCCCAGGCCACCCGGCCAGATGAGTGCTGCGGGCCGGATCGTAAGAGGGGCACAGCAGCGGCGGCAAGACAAAGAACTGTTCAGCGGGCCTGTGGAAGAGTTATATGCGCTAGCCTGAGGGTCTAAGCCAGGCGGAAGCCTAACCCTAAAATAGCGGTCAAGGGAGTTCAGGCATTGGAGGCACCTACGAGGGATGACACTACCCCTATCTCCACACTGTATTGAGAGGGCCTCTTGGGACAGAACTAGATCTATCCTACATCGAATATCAACGCAGCTGCTGTCTAAGCTCTCGTGTCGGTGGTAGCACGTTGCTGCACCTGAACCAGTAATGGGGATCCTGAAGGAAAGTGGAGAACCTTCGACCAGCTGAGGAGAGATGAGTACCGGAAAGCTGGAGGTTGAGGCAGGCGGCGTTTCCCAATAACACCAGGACTGGTGCGGCTGATGGAACTATGACGATGCCCTCCGGCGGAAACCTTATATGTTATACTGACCGCGGTGCCCGAGCAACATGGCCGATGCCCGGTGGAGCTGTTTTGGCAGCTATAGAGGAGATTGACTTTGGTTTCACCCCCTTAGCCGTCACCTACCCAGCCGGACATTGTTTTACCTCGTCTCTCCGCTGTGTTTCCTTTCCCTCCCCCGCCTCCTCCCTCCTTGATCCTTGTGGCTGACTCCCTTCCCAGCCCTACCTGACCTGGTTTGTTTTTTCCTACACCCCTGTCTCGAACCCTCACCCCTCACCCTCCCTCATGCGCCAGGTAACTCGTATATGTTTTTCATTTTATGCTATGGTAACTGATGTAACTTTGTGCAACTTGTTCTTATGTAAAGCGCTCGGATACCTCCGGGTCTAGCCAGTGCTATATAAAACTCTTCAAATAAAAAATAAATAAAACTACTAAGCTGCCCTGCTGCCTGATTGTAAGGACTGGACCTGCATGGTTAAGACACGTTACCCAGAGTGACTCCAAGGGCTAATTGTCTGGCCTCCTTATCAGAGCCTAGGGACAGAAAAGACCCTAACCACCTTAAACCCAGCACTTGGACTTTGTCTGCTGTGAGTTCTACCCATCGAGGTGGTGCCACCCCGGGATTGGACCCTTGGAAGTGGCACAGAAGGTGCTCTGCTAGCCCAGCTGTGGTCAGAACCAACGCAGCACGATGCATCTCCTTGCAGATCTGCTACAGAACTGCCTCAGCGCAACGCATACCCAACGCCGGACCTCGCATCGCAGCCTGCAGTCTCCTCTGAACTGCTGTTGCACAACACATCCTCGATGCAGGCCTTCGCATCGCAACCCCCTTGTCAAAAGCATCCTCGATAACGACACAGGACTCTGCATTGCAGCCCCATAGCTTCCACGGAACTGCCGCTGCACAACGATCCTCGACATGGGATCTCGTTATGCTCCACAAATTAGTATTTAAGATACTTTGTTCAGCATGTCTAACTTAACTCCTGTATCTGGCCCGTGCTCCATCGTGGTCGGCCTGCGCTTGTGACTTTGTCCCAGTCAGCGCAACCAGATAACCCCAGTTGCAGTTTTTTGCTTTTAGGCTCTATTTTTACTTAAAACATTAAAATTGCATATATACCCGGTTCTATTGAATGAATGTTTGTTATTTTGGTCTCAAATAATTTATTAAATTTAAACTGGTGTGGGATTTTCTTGTGGTGTGTTTTCACTTTAGTACTGTTTGAAGTGCTGCATAAATACATTAAACATTGCCTCTAAGTTAAGCCGGACTGCTTTGTACCAAGCTACCAGAGAGTTAAGGTTAGGCACAGGTTAATTTGGTGTTTGGTTGTGTTTCCCACTGACAGAGATTGTGGCTGTGCTTCAGTACGTTTTCAACCCCCTCCTCCCCCCACAATTAACCCAATTTCCTACACATATTGTCAAGCCTAGTGCTTATCCATAGTTGAAAAGAAAGTAAATTAATGCCACAGCAAAGCAAAATATTACACACTCCCAGGTGTGGTTCAGTTACAAGGTTGCAACCTCATCTCTGAATGAAGCACTACACTTTCTACTGTGCTCTCTCCCCCTCTGGAAAGTCTTCAATATTTATGGCAGCTTAGGTAAAGATGTGGGGGTATGCATTGATCAGGCACAGGTACAGATCAATATTAATTACCCCAATGGATAGTTTGTAGATCAGTTCAGTACTCTTCGCCAGTCTTTATGCCCAAAGAGTTCACATTGGCAAAGTTTAGCAATCTAGCAGCAGCCTTCACCTTTGCACAAACCAGGTAGTTACAGGGTACATGTGGGGTCAGCCTTACGCTACCTGCTCAACAGAGCTGTGGACCTGTGGCGCTGGATGGCATGGTCAGGCAACCTTGCACCTTCAAATTCACCATTGACAACTGGGGGCTGCCGCAGCAGTTTAACTCCTCCATTGAGTGAGTGAGTGATACATTTATAAAGCGCAACTATTGCCGAGGCGTCTTGTCGCTGAGCTGTAATGAGAGTGGTGACTGGTATATGGTGGGCAGAATTAGGTTGATGTGGTTGGAAACAACCAGGTTTTGATCATTCTCCTAAATAGAACTCTGTTAGGTTGTAGCCTGATAGAGATAGGCATTGTGTTCCAAAGTTTGGCTGCCCCGTAGGAGAGGGTCCTTCCCCCCCCCCCTCCATCTAGCTCTACGGATTTTTGGGACCTGAACTAGTCCTTTATTGGCCAACCTGAGTTCACGACGCGGGATATGCCAGCGAAAAAGTTGCTGAAGGTACAGAGACCCTCCTCCATACAGTGCCTTGTGCACCAAGCAAAGTGCTTTGAATTCGATGCGCTTCTGGACTGGGAGCCAAAGGAGCTCCCTAAGACTGTTAGAGATGGGGTGGTATTTGGGGATGTCCAGAAGCAGCCGAGCCACAGCATTTTGCAAGGCTTGAAGTTTCAACATTTGACCTTTGTCAATGCCTAGAAATAGCACATTGCAATAATCGATTCTGGAGAGGATCAGTGCTACTACCACTGTTTTGCGAAGGCCTTGAGGAATGAAGGGTAAGACCTTACGCAAAATCTTTACGAGGAAGAAGCATGAGGAGGTCAGGGAATTACACTGGCCAGCAAAGTTTAGTTGATCATCGAACAGAATACCTAGGTTTCTTGTCTTCCTAGTGGGTACCGGGCACCGCCCGGCATTCGCTAGCCACCATGAGTGACTCCAAATGGAAGGGCCATTTCCGAATTCCACCACCTCTGTTTTTTCGGTGTTCAGTTTAAGGAAGTTGGAATGCATCCATTTAATGATGTGTTTCATACAATTGTGGAACCTTTTCGCCACTGTTTCCACATTAGAAGATATAGATATCACTATCTGTTTATCATCAGCGTACGAGATCAGAGCAAAGCCATGTGCTTTGATCAGTCTAGCCAGCGGAGTCACGTAAATGTTAAACAGGGTCGGTGATAGGGCTGACCCCCTGCGGGACTCCACTTGGGAGGAAAAAGGCCTCAGAAGTCAGGTTACCCCAACACAACCTCTGTTCCCTGCCAGTGAGAAATGAGGTAAGTAGGGCCAGGGCCATCCCCCCCACTCCTGGACTCTCCAGCCTGCGTATTAATACTTGGTGGTTGACAGTATCTAACGCTGTGGAGAGATCCAATAGGATGAGAATGGCTCTCCCCCCACTATCAACTTGTTTGCGGATCTCCTCAGTGGCCAATGCCATGGCTGACTCTGTAGAGTGACGTGATCTAAAACCGTGTTGGGCAGAATCAAGGAGATCGTTGGATTCCAGGTAGCTGCCGATTTATAGATTTTTCTAACATTTTTGCAGCCAGCGGCAAAACGAAATTGGTCGGTAGTTCTTTGCTTCAGTGGGATGCTTTCTTCCATGAAGAGGGGAAGGCGCCTGATAGACATGCATTATTTAAGAGAGGGGTCAGAAATGTGCTTGCCCTGTCTGCAACCATGTGAGGGGGACAGGGATCCGCCGGGGAGCCTGATTTTCTTTATTTTTAGAAGTTTGCTTACAGTCTCATGCGTTAGTGGTGCGAAAACTGATAGTCGACAGGGGGGATTCATCCAAAATGGCACCCTCTATTCTCGTCCTGCTATCTGAATTAGAGTTATTTACTGCAAGCTCATTGTAAATAGTTTGAACCTTATCCTGAGAGAAGTTAGCCAGCCTCTTACAGAATGCTTGATCTGGAGTAAATTGATTAGTTTGCTGCAGTTTGGAGAGAGTGGGAATGGTTTTGAATAATTCTCTAGATGAGCTTTTAGCGGCCTCTATTTTTGTGGTAAAATAATTTTTTGGGGTGTGAATAATTGCTTCTTTGTATTCCGCTAAGGCTAGCTTATAGCTCGATTTACCTAGCTCACTGTAATCCACTCTCCAAGCGCGCTCTAGGCGCCTGCATTTACATTTTAATTAATAGTTATGGTGCCAACGGTTGAGCTCTTCGTTGATTGCTGGTCATTTCTGGGGCCAGACAATTTACTGCAGATCTAATCCAATTGTCAAAATTGTCTGCAGCCATTGGCAACAGATGTTTAGCAGTGCGACACACCTGCAGGTGGGATCTCAGGTTCGGAAGCTGCAGCCTCTGGGCTGGTGCAGGCAGGTGATCGTCTTCGGAAGTGCCTGTCTGTGCATGTAGGCACTCCTTCAGGCTGCTGCAGACAGGTGCACATCTGTGGCAGTTGCAGCCGCTGGCTAGTGCAAGCAGATGTTCATCCTCTGCAGTTGCAGCCTCGTGAACACCACAGGCAGGCAGGGGCAACACCAGTCCTTTAGAGCCTGGGGCAATTTAGAAGAGGCATGTAAGGGGAGTTCTTTCCAAATTACAAGTAGGTCTGGTATGCGTCAATGGTGTGCGACCACAATTCCTGTAGTAAACCATTAATCTGTAATGGACTCCCAAGCTAAGGTGGTAACTGATTCACAAATGGAAGGGGTCCCCTTTCGGCCACAACCCTTTGGAAATCGGTGTGGCAGCTGTAAAGTGAGTAGTCGGTGTCCTAGAGAACTACTGTCTGCATTTCTTTTTGTAAAGCAGTCTCCGTTCACATAGGAACTTGGGCTCTTTTGTTTAAATATGTTTTCTTTTTTAGTTTGGATGCAATCACAGGGATGGTGGTCAGCTACGATTGTAGCCAATTGCAAGTAGTTACAAATTGCGACCCACCTAATGAAAATTGATTAGGCAGATCGTTCAGCAACCCCCCGCAATTCCTTATTTTAAGAACTGATCTGTACTACCTAGGTCATTTGGCAAATATTGGTCACAAGCAGTCAGTGCGCAATCTGCAACAGCTTTTTGCGACTAGAACAATAGTACATCTGGCTCCATATGTCTAGTGACGCAGACTCTACTAAGTCTCAAAGTTAGAAGCCGTAAACAGCTTTGATATTGAACAGTTAGCAAATGCTGAACATCTCTAATATAATCCATCTATTGGCTAAATGTCTGAGAAGGTACAGTTCAGCAGGGCAAGGCTGCAGGCGGTGTCCAAGGAGGAGGAGGCATATTCGGGGAGTAACTGGACGAAGTCACAGTGAAGATTTCTGTGCTCTGACTTAGTCTCTTTTTTGGAAGTCTAAAATCTCCAGCAGGACGGAGCTGCAAGCTGTCGCCGATGAGGGTTCCACGAGGCCGGATACCCCTGCTGCGAATTACCGCTAAACATAATTTGCTGCAGCGGAGAAGAATGTAGCAGAAACTGTAGAGAGGTCAGGCCAACTGGTGATGGAGCCTTTGGCAGATCGACGAGCAGGTAGGTCCCGGTTATGTTATGTTAAATTAACTTATAATGACAATGAATCACCCTCAAAGGGGTATCTCAGCGCAGCAGAGACCAACAAGCGGGGTAGCCATGGTGTTAGAATAGTTTGGTTATGAGAAGTTTTCTGAAAAGGTGATCAGTGCCATTTTGTAGGTGAGTAGGAAGTTTGTTTCAGTAGCAAGGGGCCAGATAAGAGAAGGCTCTGCCCCCAGAACGAGTTTTCTTGATTCGTGGTACAGTAAGAAGTGACTTGTTCATCAATCTTATAGGCCTGCCTGGCAAGTAAGGCATGAGTTTCTCTACCAGGTATCTGGGTCCCTTGCCGTTTAGCACTTTATGTATTATACAGCAGATTTTTAAAGTAATTCTTCTATGCACGGGAAGCCAATGGAGTGAGCGCAACAGTAGTGTAGAGGCAGATCTGGCCAGCAAATTTTGGATTATACGGGCCGCTGTATTTTGGACCACTTTAAGTTTTTCCAATAGAGACTCGTTGACGGCGGCAAGTAGAGCATTACAATAGTCCAGGTGACTGATCACCAAAGCCTGGACTAAGGTCTTGATTATTGAAAGTGGGAGAAAAGGAAAGACTCAGCGCAACAGAATCATTGCATGAAGGTCCTGGTCTCCTTTCGATTTCCAGAGAACATTGAAGCTAAAAAGTTTCTAAGTCCCAACTTTTGGATTCTGTCTATCTGGGCACCTTTAGCACAACTTCCAAAGGTCCAACATTGGAGAGGTACCCCTTGGAGGGTTAGGACTCACTAAGGCTGGGTGCATGTGCAGGTTCAAGATGGTTGGAGCCTTTTCTGTGCCTGAGGCTCTGATCCGGAGGCCAGTCAATTAGCCCTTGAAGTGACTCTGGTGGTCCTGGGTTCAAGTAGTGGAACAGGGCTCAAGCAGCAGAGCAGGCCTCTGAGAGTTCAGGTCAAGCTTCTGGAAGCATAGCAGTCCTTCCAGGTGCAGCAAAGCAGTCTTGTTAAGTACTCAGCAGGCCACAGCAGCAGGCAGTCTTCTGAGAGTCCTTCTGCAGGATCAGAAAGTGAACTGAAGAGTGGGTCTGGGGATACTATTTTTATACCTTGTGCCTTCTTTGAAGTAGAAGTTTCTAGAGATTTTCATTTGTGGAACAGTTCTGTTTATTGAGGTCCACAATGTAAATAACACAGCTTTTCTGCCTACACCCAGCGGCCGGTAGCGTGCATAATAGAGGGCTAGTCGTACACAGATGTATGCCCACAACCCAGAGGCCGGCAGCCATGCAGGGACCATTTAACAATAAACAAATAAAGCAAGAGAAGTTACTAGCGAAACGCAAACCAATAAACTCCACCCCCCCTCGCCTCCGCACCAGAATAATGTACTCGCTGCACGTCGAACAGAGTTATATCTCATGAGGGCCCCTGGTAGGTGTCTCATTCTGCAGCGAGAGTTTATGCCACTTCAGTGTCTCATGAGGGGAGCAAGCACAAGATCTGCAAGTATTTGGGGCAAGTCACTTCCCTAAATTCTACGGAGAGAATTCGGATGAAGGGTGCCCATGAATCAGGGTAGGCAGCTGCTCTGTTCTACACTGTGAGACACCGTCACTCCGTTGCTAAAGAAAACCAAAGCTTATGGAGCCAGGATGTATGGTCCGGGAAGCTCTCAGACCCCAGAGCGCAAGTATCACTTGGCGCGCAGCATTTAATGCTATGGCCATCTGCCGGCCCTGCAGCGAGCGCAACCGGAAAGTCGGGGGATTCTGCAGCCCAAGTAGAGAGTACGCTGGGAAGCGTAGTGTCAAACGCTAAGTCAGTGTCATCTAAGACCTGATCCCAGAATCTGGACAGTTTGGGGCAGTGCCACAGGAGATGAAGGGGAGAAACCGTCTGCCCACAGCCGCTCCAGCATTTCTCCAAGCGCCCCTTGTTCCATCTGTGGATACGTGCTGGTGTGAGATACCTGTAGGAGGCTATTTTGTAGGCCGTCTCCATACCGGCCATATTGTGTGCAGTGTGGTGAATTCTATTATAGGTGTCATTCCATTCTTTTGAGGAGAGAGAGTGCCTCAATTCCTCCTCCCAGTGTAACTGACCTTTAGATTTACACGCAGAGCCATTGCAGGAAAGCAGAGCATAGAGTTCAGCGATAAGGCGCTTATCGCCCTCCTTACGGACCAGCCATTTCTCAAAAACGGTAAGTATGTGCGAGACTGCCGTCTTATAACTCAGAGAGGTCACCCAGTGCCACAGCTGCAGGTAATGGAACGCATCTAAAGCGGGGAGAGAGTAGTCCTGTTGAAGTTGATCGAAGGAGATAATCCCCGAAGGGTCGAAAATGGAGCCCACCCATTTGCACCGTTGTTCGCACCATCGGCTGAACACGTCTGAGCTGCATCCAGGGGGAAATCAGGATTATTGACAATCGGCGACATCGGGGAGAGAAACGTCGTCAAACCCCGTCTGAGGGCAACAAGGTCCCATACTTTCATAGTCGTAGCTGTCATAAGTGAGGAGTACAACCCCCAGGCACTGTATTTGAGAGGCAGCCAAGCTTCCCTCCAAATGTTCACACCTGCAACCGTCTAGTCCATGAAGGACCATTGCTTTTAGAAGAGAGGCCTATTTCAATCTATGAGATAATGGAGTTGCGTGGCTTGGAAATACTGAGTAATCAGTGGGAGCCCTAAGCCTCTCTCTCCCTTAGACCCTTGAGAGTTGTTTATAATGGAGTCGTGGTCTTTTCCCGCACCAGACGAATTTGATGATAGCAAGTTGCAGAGAGTGCAGCACTGAGGGTGAAGGAGTCAACGGTAAGGTCTGAAAAATGTAGAGAATAAGCAGGAGTACAGTCATTTTGACTGCAGCTATACAGCCTGACCAAGCCAACCGTAGACGACTCCACGAGGACAGCGACTTATTCGTCTGGTCAAGGAGGGACCCATAGTCTGCCGCCAATGTATTTGCTGTAGTGGAAGCGAGCTGGATGCCCAGATACAGTATGGCCTCCGTCGTCTAAGCCAATGGAAACCGGGCACAGCGTGCTGCCTCATGTGGGGGTGTGACGACAGGTTCAGGAGACTTTTTAAGGTTAACTTTAAACCCCAAGACCTCTCCAAATAGGCGCAACTCATCAAGTAGGGACGTCAAGGACGTCCTAGGGTTCGCCAGCGAGAGGCTGACATCATCCGCATACAGGCTGATGGTATGGGTGTCAGCACCAAATCGGATGCCGGATATCTGCGAGTTGTCTCTAATTTGCTGCACCATCGGCTCCATGTAGAGCGCAAAGAGGAGTGGTGAGATAGGGTACCCCTGATGGGTGCCACACAATATCCAGAACGTAGCGGATGACGTCCCATTGACCCAGACGGAGGCTCTGGGGGCGCTGTAAATACAGCAGATCCATTTGATGAATGTGTCCCCAAAGCGGCAGAGAGTTTCAAGCATGTATGGCCAATGGACACGGTCAAGTGCTTTCTCCGCGTCAATTGAGAGGAAAAGCGCCTCTTTTCGTAGCCTCCGAATGAAGTCAAGTAGGTGCATAAGCCTTTTAGTATTGTCCCCACTTTGTCTCATGGGGATAAATCTGGCTTGGTCAGCGTCGACCAGCCCTGGCATGACCAGGTTCAGACGGATCACAGCAACAGTTGATACCCTTTGAATCTAAACATTCTATCCCACCTGTGACATGGGTACCACTCCAGTGACTACATTCTATTGTCACTATGGAGAGCCCCTGCGGTCCAAGGCACAGATGCCACACACCTCCCCCTACCACAAATGAACAAAAAGAAGGTAAAGAAACACCGAAAGAAAAAAATAAAACCACAAAAAAAACACCTGAAATATAGAAATACTAAAGACATCCTGAAGATATAACATTTTACTGCACAAAGTCTTTCAGATAAGACGGTTTCCCGGTGACTCTTGAAAACATTCTGGGGACGACCTTTGTATTGTTGTCATCCACACCCACACCTTTCCAATTGACTCCACACTTCACCCCTCTACCAGCGAGACACTCAGGGCCTTTGTACACCACAAACCTACCCAAATTCCAAAATGTGGTGGTCTTGAGTGCATTATCAAATACTTTGATAACCCAAATGGGTTTTGAAAACTTAGAGTTCTTACCATTCCACCCTGGATGTTTAATCATCACCATATCTCCTAACACAACCATAGTTTTCTTTACTGCTTTCCTAGAGTCAAAATGACTTTTCCTGGCTAAGATCTTTTCAGTTTCTCTCTCACGCCGCCCATCAGTGCATTCTTTCCCCATTATTGTACCTTCCAAATCCCTCACCCACGACGGCTCTACAATAGTACTAGGAAGCCTCCCCCTAAATAATGCAAATGGGGATTTCCCAGCCGTGCTCTGAGGCGTCAATTTGTACACTTCAACTTTCTTCAATACTTCCTCTTTCCAGTTCAAGCAATTAGCTTTTGCTAGAGCAATGTTCTCCTTGAGTACTTTGTTAAATCTCTCCACCATGACGTTGGTTTCCGGATGGTAGAGAGCACACTTTTTATATCTGATGCCACGCTTCATCAAAAATGCTTCCATTTCTCGTGAGACCAGTTGAACCCCATTATCAGTCAATAGGGTATCCGGATACCCTTCTCTTGCCATCAACTTTTCCCAAAATGTAATCACATGTCTGGTTTCAATACCCACAGTCACGCACACCTCTGGCCACCTCGAAAACATATCAATAACCACTATGACATAGTGTTGCTGTCCCTCCCCATGAATGGGACCAAGGATATCCAAAGCTATTTCTTTCCATGGTCCTGAGGGTAACATTCTGGCCACCATAGGCTGAACCCTCACCACCTTAGACCTCTCACTCATACAGCTTGTCAAACAATCCTGCACAAGCCTTTCTACCTGTAGGTCCATCCCGGGCCACCAATAGGAAGAGCGTAATCTTTCTCGAAGCTTCACTGGGGGAACCAAACTTGTGCCCCGAAGTAACAGGTCTCAACAAGTGCCCAACTCATCTTTGACACATTAAAACATCCTTGCCTCTTCGGTTGCTTGCCTCTTGGTATGCCACCCCTGTTTGAGCAGAAGCAACACTTCAGACAGTACTGGATCAGCACTCAACTCCTCCCGCCACTGCTCCTCAGACACAATTTCCTCATCAATCATACACACAAGTGCATTATCATCCTCATATGGATCAAAAACACCTTGTGTACCACTTCTTTTCTCAACTAACCTTGACAGAGTATCAGCAACATCATTCTCAACTCCTGGTATGTATCTCATGGTAAAATCATATTCCTGTAAGGCAATAACCCATTTTGTTATTCTGCTAGAGACTAGATCAACACCTTTCTTAGTGAATATTTCACAGAGAGGTTTGTGGTCAGTCCTCACCATAAACTTCGTGCCCCACAAAAATTTCTTAAGCTTCCTAATTGCCCAAAATACTGCAAGGGCTTAACGTTCAATTACTGAACACCAAGATTCAGCATCTTTCAACCCTCGTGACACAAACATGATGGTATTCATACCTTCTCTTCCTTTCTGTTGTAGCACCGCACCTAGACCCTTAAGGCTAGCATCTGCAGTAATTATTGACTCCTTGCATGGATCAAAACTCCGAAGCTTAGGAGCCATATTGAGCTTCTCCTTCAAAATCAAAAACTCTTTTTCACAGGCATCATTCCAGGCATCATTCCAAGCAAACTCAACACCCTTTCTCAGGAGCAACCTCATGTTCACACTTAACTCCGCAAAGTTCTCCACAAACTTGTTGTAATATTCTATCATGCCTAAAAACTTAATCAACTCTTCACGTGAAGATAGAGAACACATGCGCAGGATAGTATTCACCAACTCCGCCTTTGGCATCACCCCATTGCTAGAGATGGTGTGACCCAAATAATTAATAGTGGTGGTGGCGAATTGACATTTCTCTGCCTTAATGGTCAAATTTGAGTTACTTCGTTTTTCCAGCACTCACCTCAACCGAACACCATGTTCCTCCTCATCATTCCCAAACACAAGGATAACATCTTGATAGACACAGACTCCCTCACACCCTTTCAGTACCTTCTCCATAGCACGTTGAAAGACCGATGCCGGTCTTGTTGCAGAGCCTATGAGCCAGCGTGCATTTGCAGCGATCGCTGCTCGGGTAGAATTTGTGTCTGACCCATAAGAGGGCATACTCCACTCTATCTAGGTCCAGACACTTTAAAAGAAGCCTCTTTCACTTCAGGTCTCAACAGACCCTAAGGGACCCCGTCTGCTTATGAATCGCCTCTAAATCGGAGACCGCTTTCTCCAAGTGATGGCGCTTCTCCCAGTGAACCCGATTTTCCGCCGCTGAGATAGCGATGAATTCGCCCCTTACTACCAGCTTTGGCGCTTTCCACACCGATAACGGAGTGCCCTCTACTTCATTGGTGTGCAGGTAACCCGCAAGCACTGTGGCATTCGTGGAAGGGGATTGCAGTGACGCATCACATAGTTGCCACCGGGAAGCGCAGGGGTGCGAGTCTCCCGACCTTCGAGTCAACGAGATCATGGCGTGGTCCGAAAGGGATCGGAGTTCTATGCTCGTGTCTCCTACCTGTAATACGGTGTCAGGGTCTGAGGGGCAAATACTGTGTGGGGCTGTTGGGAGGGGGTGAGGTAAATACGCACTCGACACTGTGAAGAGGTCTGGCCGTAAGGTCACGTGCGACCTACGCCACTTTATTTTATACCCCCGTAACCGCGCCCGGTCACGAGGGGTGTGGTGCGTAAGCGTACGCCCGTAGAGGCCGGGTGGCACTCTACATCCCATCCCACATTTAGCTACAACTGGACAGCCTGTGAGTGGTGAAGGAATTAGAGAGAAAATACAAAACACGAGGAGAGAGAGAGAGAGAGAGAGATAAAGAGAGAGATAGATAGAGAGAGAGAGAGAGAGAGAGAGAGATAGAGAGAGATAGAGAGAGAGAGAGATAAAGAGAGAGCAAAATGGCTTGCAGCAACGAATGTCCATAGTTCATCGAGTCTCTTCCAAATCCATCAGGTGTTCTGCGGGCCCGACGGTGTGACACACATAGTCTCTCAACTTCTGGCTCGGCGCCGGATTGGGCCTCAGCTGGTATTGTTGACTACGGGATGATGTTTCACCGGGGCTGGAACCTGCGCACTCTGCTGATCGTGACGGGCCTGACCCTTGGTCATCTTCCTGATCCTGGCCTGGTGCAGGCGGATTCTCGGATTCTCCTTGAGTGGTCGCTCCAGGCGAATCGGGCATTTCCTCCCCTGCTGCGGGTGTCGCTGGACCCGGTTGGGGGGCCTTGGTGATCTCCTTGAACCACGAAACATTCCTCACCACCGTGTGTCTCCCACGTTGCGCGGTGACCATGGTTCCGTTGATACTTGTGACGACCCAATCTTCCGGTTCATAGGGTGTGCGGAATTTCCACCCTGGGTGTCTGTCTTTTAGGATCACGCGGGCTCCGACTTGTATTGATGGTGCCTTGGCTTTGCGGCGAAGGGTGGCCTTGTCATTAGTCTGTTGGCGCTTCTGTTGTGCCCGTTCTGAGTCGACGTCTGGGGAAGCCCAGCTGGTGTCCTCGGGGATGAGGTCCCTGGGCGACCGCCTTAGCAGGAGGGCTGCCGGGGCACACCCTGTCGTGGAGTGGGGCGTCTGCCGGTATGCAAACAGGAATTGATGCAGACAGATCTCTGGGTCTTGATGCCGGTCTACCCCTATTCGCAACACTCTGTTCAGGGTCCACATAAAGCGCTCGACCTCTCCATTGGCCTGCGGCCATTGCGGTGTGATCCGCCGATGTCGGATGGCTCGCTTTCCTAGGAACTCCTGAAACTCCTGCCCCTGGAACGGTGGTCCGTTGTCTGATTTTATTTCCTCTGGTAGGCCGAACATTGCAAAGATCCTTTCGAGTGCTGGCTGTACATGCATGAACGCGGTGGATGTTACAAGCTCCACCACCGGAAACTTAGTGCAGGAGTCGATGGCTACAAGGGTGTAGCATCCGTCTGGGAAGCTGCCAAAGTCGACAATTATCTTAGTCCATGGTACGTCACAGGGCCCTTTCGTGATAACAGGCGCAGGAGTCGGGTCGGCGCCCGTGATGGCGCAGGGGTGGCAGGTCTGTATCTCTTCGTCCACCAACCTGTCCATCCCTGGGAACCACACCTTGGACCGGAGCCTGGCCTTCGTCTTGGCTGCCCCTTGGTGCCCTTGATGGGCTAGGGTCACCATCCGGCGGTGTAGCTCTCTTGGAACCACTATTCTCTGTCCTCTGAGTACCAGACCGGATCCTCCTATGCTCAGTTCGTGCTTCACCCTCCACACTTGTCTCCTGGCGTTCTGCTCTTCCTCTTCCAATTCCGCCACGCCTTCCAAAAATCGGTGCCATATCCCTGTCATGAGGGCGTCCTTTACCCGTTGAAGGGTGGTGTCCAGCTCCGTGGCGCTGCTCATCTCCTCTTTGGTGACCGCCAGCGGGCAGGCGTTGTCTTCAATCATCTTCACGTATGCTTCCATGCTCGGGCTGTCATCCTGGGCCTGTCCGGCCTCCTCTTGCAGGGGGTGTCTCGACAGGAAGTCAGCAGGATTGTCTGCTCCTGGGCGGTACAGCAGTTGAAATGAGTAGGTTTGCAGTTGTACTGCCCACCGTTCGATTCTTGGAGGTGCCAACCTATTGGATCCACTAAACAGGGGCACCAGCGGTTTGTGGTCCGTTATGACCTTGAAGGAGTGGCCATACAGGTAGAGATGAAAATGTTGGCAGGCCCAACGGATCGCTAAGGCCTCGCGCTCAATCTGCGCATATCTGGTTTCCGTCGGCGATAGAGCGCGGCTGGCGTATGCTACTGGCACGTACACTCCTTGTCGTTCTTCTTGTAGCATTACGGCACCTAGCCCCACCGGGCTCGCATCGACGACCACTTCCGTGTTCCGTTTGGGGTGGAAATACGCCATTGTCGTTTGGTCCAGCAGGGCCCTTTTGATGTTTTGGAAAGCCTCTTCCTCCAGCGGGGTCCACACCCAGGGCGCCCCGGTTTTTGTCAGCTGTCGCAGGGGCTTTGATATCGTGGCGAGATTGGGTAGGAACCTGCTGCAGTACGTCGCCATTCCCAGGAAGCTTCTTACTGCCGTTGGGCTTTGAGGTACTGGCGCGCTCCTGATCGCTGCTGCCTTCTTGGGATCTACCCGGAGTCCCTCCCGGGAGAAGACATATCCGAAGAAATCTATGGATCCTTGGTAGAACGCACATTTCTTCTGGTGCAGGGTAAGGCCCCGGTCTGCTAGCCTTTGGAGGGTGGCCCTTAGCCGAGTGTGATGTTCCTCGAGGCTCTGAGAGTAGATGAGGATATCATCGCTGAGGTTGATGACCCCGACCAGGCCTGACAGAGCTTCTTGGACGGCATTTTGAAAAACCTCGGCGGCGGATGACACCCCGAAGCTGAGTCGGGTGTATCTTCTCAGACCCACGTGCGTGGAGAATGTGGTTATATATAACGGCTTTCAGGGGCTAGCTCGAGCTGCTGATATCCTGAGTTTAAGTCGAGTTTCGAAAACCACTGGGCCCCGTTGAGATCCGCCACAATATCATCCATCGTTGGGGTCACGTGCCTCTCTCGTCAGATGGCCTGGTTGGGGAGCCTCATATCAACACATAGGCGGATGGCGCCCGGTTGTTTGGGCTTTGGCGCCACCACCAGCGGGGATACCCACGGAGTGGGTCCTGACACTTTCTCAATCACCCCCATGTCCTCGAGGCTCTGGAGTTCTTTTTCTACCAGCGGGCGGAGATGTATTGGTATCCGTCGATGTCGCAGAGCGTGCGGTTGGACACTCCGATCGACATGCAGCTTGACTTGATAGTCCTTCAGCTTTCCAAGGCCCCTGAATAGTTGCGGGAATTCCTTGAGCATTGCTTCGGCATGATGTTCGTGCACCTGCTTGGCGAAGGACACGAGTTCTAGGTCCTCCGCCGTGTGACAGCTAAGTAGTGTCCCCTTTTCTCCTTCAGTGACATGGAATGTCGTTGTTACCGTGTGTGAGTCGCTTGTGACTTCTACCTCCACCACCCCTCGCAGGGGATGGGCTCCGTACTCCCATACGTGAAAATCCTCGCTCTGCTTGGAACCAACGGCGGTCTGGGCATTAGTTGGTCATAGTGTTTAGAGTCCATTACATTCACGGACGCCCCGGTGTCGATCAGGGCCGAAATTGGGTGTCCATTGATCTGTATCTGACACAGAGGGGGTGGGCGACCTTTCTTTCCGGACCTGCCCGCGAATGAGATGACAAATATGTCGTCGTCGTCCTCATAGTGCGTGACATCAGTGGTATATGCCATGGCGTCGGTCTCTTCACACTCTTCCAGAGATAGGTTCCTCAGGTTTGCCTGGCGTCCTCTGGTTGCGCCGCCGCGTGTCCTTCCCCCTCGTCCACGACAGACGCTTGCGTAGTGGTTCGCCTTGCCGCACTTTGTGCACGATTGCCCTCTCGCGGGGCATCTGTCTCGTTCCTTATGGTCGAATCCGCAGTATCCGCACTTGCTACGGGACCTGTCACCTGTGCCCCTTCCAGAGATCCCCATCGACCGCCTTTGGATGGTGTCTACCGTTTCTTCTTTTACATGTACCTGTTTTGGCATGGCGGCAGCCGGCGTGTTCCTGAGACGAACGACCTCCATTTCTTCGGCCCTCTGGTCAGACAGCTCATGCGAACGGGCGAGAATCAGGATGTCGTCAAGCAAAATTCCGGGCTGCCGCAAGATGAGGCGCCGCAGGTCCACTGACTTGCAGCCGGCGATCAGCTGTGCCCTAATTTCGTCGTTCCGGTCTATCCCCGTGCATGTAGTTGCCAGTCTTCGAAGGCGGGCATAGAACACGTCCACCGTCTCTGCCTCAGTCTGTCGCGCTTGCCTTAGCTTGAAGCGTTCGTAGTCCGGATTCATCTGGGGGTCAAAGTATTTATTGAGAGCCGTGATTGCAGTGTCATATTCGTCGTCTTCGCCGGTATCTGGCAGAGTCTCAAACAGGTCGTACAATTCTTCCCCACCGAAATGCATAAGCAGTGAGCGTTTCACTTTCCCATCATTTTCGCGGGTCCCAGTGAAGTAGTGGTTGAGGCGTCCTACCCAGCGCTTCCACCGCGGCGCCGCCGTGGCCGGGTCAGTGAGCTGGCTGAACGGAGGCAGTGGCGTCACTGATGCGTGAGAGTGTGGCGTGGCAGGAGCTAGTGCCTGAGCTTGTGCTGCCGGCTCATCCCCCATAATGCCTCTTCTCTAGGTTTGCACTCGCAGGGGGGGGGCTTTGGAACTCTCTTGATGCACGTGCGTGTCCCAAATTGATCTGGAGCGCAGGGGGGGGGCTAAAGAACCCACTCGTCCAGCGGAGTCGCAAACCAGCTGACTGACTGAGATCTGCGCTCACTGAGCGTCCGTTGCACGCGGCAGGCCTGAGCTTGTGGCTGCGCGCGTAGGAGCAAGATTACCACGTGGCCGCATAAGTCAACAAGGCCCTTCGTTTAGGGCGCATGCGCGTTTGTTGAGCACTTCTTCAGAGGCAGCAGGTGATGCGGCCGGGGCTTTGCCCTCGCGCATGTAGGCCATGCGCTGCCTCTCTCTGCCTCTCACAGCGCACAGCTTTCCCACAGCGCCTTGCGGGCGGTTTCGCCCTACCTTCACCGTTGTTGGAGCGGGCGGGTCGTCGCAGCGTGAGGGCCGGTGGCCGGGGTGCGCACGGCAGATGGATCGCCGTCAGTGCGTGCGCTTCCGCCTTGGCACCGACACCGTCCGATCACCGCTCTTGATTTTCGCCGACGAATGCGAGGGTCCGCATACACTCCCTCGTTCGCCAAATGTAATACGGTGACAGGGTCTGAGGGGCAAATACTGTGTGGGGCTGTTGTGAGGGGGTGAGGTAAATACGCACTCGACACTGTGAAGAGGTCTGGCCGTAAGGTCACGTGCGACCTACGCCACTTTATTTTATACCCCCGTAACCGCGCCCGGTCACGAGGGGTGCGGTGCGTAAGCGTACGCCCGTAGAGGCCGGGTGGCACTCTACACTACCATACTGTGAGTGTGGGGAACGTAAGAAAGTGGTCAATGCGCGCATACGATTTATGCGCCGCTAAAGTAGAAAGTGTAGTCCCTCAAAGAGGGGTGCAGGTGGCGCCAGATATCGCAGAGCCCCCCATCCGCCAGCCAACGAAGCCCATCAGACATGAAGGCTCCTGCTTGCATGGAGCCCTGGCTGGAGCGGTCCAAAGTGGGGTCCATGACCAAATTAAAATCCCCCCTATCAACACTGCTACATCCGGAGTTGAGAGGGCCGCTGCAAGTGCATTAAGAATAAAGGCTTCCTGTCGCTCATTTGGGGCATAGGGTGAAATGAAATGAGCCCCACTGTATGCGCACTACTAGGAGGCACCCCTTTGTTTCAGCTATCGTGGATATTAGCTTGCTGTTAAATTTCTGGGAAAAGAGGATAGCTATCCCTTTCTTCTTAGTGGGGCCCGAGGACCAGATCTGGTGGGGAAACCAGTGGGAGCGCATGCGGGCGGTGTCCTTGGGGACCAGGTGAGTCTCTTGAAGTAAACATATGTCCCACCGATCGCTCCAAGAGAGACAGTACTGCTGCATGCTTCACAGGATTATTTAACTCCCAAACATTAAGGCTGAGTATCTTTATTTCCCTAGTCATGGGGAGAGTGGGCCACGCGGCGCGTCTCAGGTTTAGGTGTAATAGAAAATGAAAGCAGCCTATGCAGCTAGGGATTACAAGAACGCTTTTACAGGGACACGCTGCGGGCAACTGCTGCAGTAAGTGAAAAGAAACAAAGAAAACCATAACAAACACAAATCAGCAACAATCAGTGCAACATCTGGTGACATCAGCCCGTTGCAGTGAGAAAACTTGTACAGGACGTTGGCCAGTCGAGGCTTAGGCAGCCAGTCCAGACTCCCCTACCGGGGGTCACAACTCCCAGAGGAGAAGGTAGAATGGGAAATGTCTGCACGGCTGTCACACCTCTCCGACTCAGTCAGCCCTGAGCCCTCCTGCCTGGCATTCCTCCGCTATTTCAGGGAGTCTCCGGCAACACCAGTGAACCGGCAAAAGTGGTGAGCACCGCCTGCCTTTCTTTGGCCATGGTGGCTGTGTCTGGTTTGTGTCTCCCGGGGGTTCCTTTCTTCTTGTGCCACTGATGCTGACTGTGTCCTTTGTCATCCGGAGAGTCGGACCTCCCCTCCGCAGCCATCTCTTCTTTAAGGTCCACAACCTAGAGAGCCTCCCGAAGGGATTGCAGTTGCAGCAACCTGCCCTCGTAACAGAAAATGAAGCGGAAGGGGTACCCCCATGAATATGATATCCCTTTCTCTCCGAGGTACGCCATAATGGGGAGAAACCCTTTGCACTTTTGGAGGTTAATCACGGACAAGTCCTGATACAGCACCGGAGTATGGCCCTTGAACCGGACCGGATGGGTCTCTCTGGCCCGGTGAACGATCGACTCCTTGAGTTGAAAATCGTGCACGCACTTAAGTATGTCCGCAGGAGTGGCATTTCCAGATCTGGGCTAGCAGACTTTATGGACCCGGTCAATCTGAATGACTGTTCCTTTGGGGGACCCCAGGATGTGGCGGAACATAGCCCCTACATAGCCCCTCAGGTCCTCTCCCTCCACTTGGGCCGGAACCCCTCTAATTCGGGCGTTGTTCCGGCGGGACCGGTTTTCCAGGTCCTCTGCGTGTGCCTGAAGCTCGACATGCTGTCTCTTCAGCCAGAGGATCTCCTGCTGCATCATCTCCAGCTCCTCCTCCCTCCTGGATTTGCAGTTTTCCAGTGCGGCCACCCTGTCTCCCACCTCCTCTAAGTCCTGACGCACCTCTTTCAAGTTCACAGAGAGCTGAGTCTTCATAGCTTTAAGTCCTCGCGAAGGCACGAGAAGAGTGATGCCATGAAAGCTTTCGCGGCCGCCTGTCCATATCCTCAGCCTACGGTTGGGGGTCCGCGGCGGATGAGGGAGACTTAGATGGAGCCCCGGCAGCCATAGGTTTGGTAAGAATGTCTCTCAAAGACCAGTCTTTCTTAGAACGCACGGCAGACATGATGAGGGTCACCAATCAGCCCATCCGATTAAGGAGCACTGGGGCCCGTGGCCCTCTGGCCACAGCGACTCCACCCAGTGCAGGAACGATCAGGCGTGTCAAGCACCCCGCCCGGGTAATATGTGTGGAATATCTCTAGGCAATCGCGTGGCCCAGACTGTAGAGTCCTGACGACCTCAGAGGCAGTGCGCTGTCCAGGTCAGAAGCGTTCAGGATGCCACCCCGCAGTGAGGCAACCAGCCCCCCCCTCCCCCCCCCCCCCAGCAGGCTGGTGTCTCCAATAGATGTTCAGAGGGCAAGCTCCCCTTTCGGGGCCGGGTCTCGGTGGTAGCCACTCTGCAGGGAGGCCAAGGAACATCCCCACACTTCAGGGCCCCTAACTCCACAGCGATTGGGCCCACCCGTATCTAGTTTCAGGGCCAACTCTGTGTACACACCTCTCAGGGACTAGGAGCAGGCGACGTCTTTCCCCAGCAGAGGCCACCCTGGGACACAGCAGCAACAATCCAAGCATTAGCCAATTGAGAGAAGCCGGTGCCACTAGTAGGCTCTCTGCGCAGTAGGGCCTCACAGGGCCTCCCCCGCTTGCAGCAAGAAAGAGGGGGTGCAGCGGCATCCCAGCAGCCCAGGTCTTCTCCGCTTGACTCTGGATTATGGCTTTCCAGGTCAATTGCCCCCCCAATTGGTCATTCAGGCGGTTCCAGGGGCCCTGGGGGGGGGGGTCAGCCCCCTCACCAAATCGTCCCGTGGGCCCCACCTGCGATAGGTCACATGCCGGAGCCTCTCGCAGCTGTCTCCATCTGTGGTGAAACAGCCAGGACCTAGTCCAGCTCTAGGCTGCACCAGGGCTGCCTCGCCTCTGCTACCTCTCACTAAGCCGGAGCTCCCCCGGCTCAGGGTCCCCGCTGGCTGTGCTCTGCTTGAGAAATTTGGTGGGGGGGGTCACACCACCTCTATTTCACCACCCCCACGATGAAGTGGCTCGGTAGCGCTGCAGCCTTCCTTCTTCTCCCGCTCCATTAGCTCCTAGAGCCGATTGCCGCTCCACAGCTGCGGCCGCTCTCGGAGCCTGCCCAGGCTCCCGGCGCCGCCTCCACAGCCGCCTCAGGATGCAGTCTCCGGCAGATCTCCTCACCGAGCGCTGGCTTCTTCTGGGCAGCAGCCGCCTCACTGCTTTCACTTCAGGCGGCCGCCTGGCCTCTGTGGCGCGGCAGCTGCACAGCCACACGGCCGGCAGGCTTCAGCCCCTGGACCCACCGCAGGGTGTCCTCACCCGCGGACCTGCCCTCGCTGCAGGGGAGGGGACTCTCCCCACCCTCCGGCGCTGCTCCCTTGCGCTTGGGAGATGGCAGGACGGCACTGTCCGCTGCTAGTTCTTCGTGGAGTCGGAGAGACACGAAGGAACGTCTCACCCAACCTCCATTTTGGCCACGCCCCCAGAGATTTTCTTTTGAAGTGCTTGGAGTCCACCCCTCCTGCCCAGGCACCAACCTGACTACAGGAACAATGAGGTAGTGTGAATTCCTTTGTGTGAAAGCAGGGAAGAGCCTATTGATTTGGAAGCTGGCTATGCCCAGCTCCATGTTCCCCCCGTCCTGCCAGTGGGGCCCATCCAGGCACACCTAATCTATCTTGTGTGACTGTGTCGGAGGAATATACAAATTCAACTGCCAACTACACCCAGTAATGTGACCCAGGAAGAGTCTGCATTCACAAACTAGATAGGGCAGAAAAATGCCAACTTTCTAAAAGTGCCATTTTTAAATTGTGACTTAAAATCCGACTTTACCATTAAGCAGGATTTTATATTTCAATATCTTAAACACGAAGCATGAATTTCCTCCTCCTAATAAAAGTTATAAGGCAACCAATGTTATTCTATGGGAGAGGTAAGCCTCACGGTAGTGAAAAACGAATGTAGGAGTTCTTCACTACCAGGACATGTAAAACTTAAACGTACATATACCAGCCTTTTAATTACAATGCACCCTGTACTATGGACTGTTCAGAGCCTATCCTAGAGGTGACTATATGTAAAAAAGGGGAATTTAAGGCTTGGCAAGGGGGTTATTTTGCTAGGTCGAATTGGCAGTTTAAATGTCTCTGGAAGAAGAGGGTTGGAGGCTATCTTGCACACCAATAGACTATTTTATTCCCACCCATTTTTCAGTGGAGTGGGGTTACTTCAAAGGGACCTCAGGAATGTTTTCATCGGCTTCCTTCAATTCACAACCCTATCTGAAAAGGTTCAGCTCTGACCTCCATTTTGTTGTCCATTTGAACAAATGAGCTCCAAAATAGACCCATGTCTCCATACAGTCACGCACACATAAACTTTCCATGTTCATCCTGACTTATCACGGATACGCACAGACCTGCCATCCAGATCCCACCGGGATTAAACGAAAGCCTCAGTGGAGGCAGCACACACGCTCTCCTGAAGGAAATGACAAGAGCTACTCTCCAGTAAGGCCAGTGGGTACTTTTGGTTCCCTCCAGGCCACAGTCTCAAGTCATTTTACAAGTGATGTCCACAGTGAACATGTATGATGGTTGTGGAAGCTGAGGCAGAAAATCAAACCTGAAAACCCAATCTAATGGCAGAGGTGCGTAGTCTGGTAGCCATGCAGACAACAACTGTCCCAGCATTGCCATACAGACACACTTGACTCGCGCATCTTACGCTGGCTTGCATTGGACAAGGTGTCACCCTTTCTTTTAATAGGTTTTTCCGATATCACATGTGTTTTCACCCAGTGGATTCGACAATCTCTGAGTCAACTGGATATGTTCAACAATGTTACTGACAGTCACCTGTGTGACCCCCCATGGGCCTTGGAAATAAACATCCAGCCCCGGTCAGCCAGCTCTCCTTTGCCAATGTTTGTTCTACTACCACCTCGTTTTGTTGTCCTTGCCATTGCCTTGAAAGCTGAAGCCTTAAGTAAGGGTGTCTGGTGTCTCTTGCCATGACCAGTCAGTGCCACCCTATAATTTACCATCCGTGCGGTAGAATGGCCTGAGAGATGCACTGTGTCCTGTACTCCAGACTTGCGCCCAGATGTACGAAGAACTCCAGTTGCCCTTGCCTCCCACAAGCTGGCGCAAGGCAGTGCAAGGGCTTCAGTGAGATTTACTAAGCCACGCAACGCCACCGAGCGTGGCTCTGTGTGGTTTAGTAAATCTGGAGTAACGCAGCGCGAATCGCTGCCCTGCATTACTCTGCTCTAGGAAGGCGTTCCATGGGTGGCGTGTGAACGTTCCCACGCATCCACCCTTGGATTCTGGCGCTTCCCGAGATCTACTAAGACAAGAAAACCTGAGAATGCGTCAAAATGATACGCCATCCCAACAGAGGCATAACAAGAGAAATATCTATTTCTCCTTGTGATTTCCTCTTTCTGCAGCACACATAGAAAGAGAAAAATGCCTCTGAGGTTTGATTTTGTGCAGAAAGGTGCCCCTTCCTGCACAAAAATAATCCTGCCTGTAATGCAGGCACCCTAGCACCATGACGCAATGGTGCCTGTGTTGGTGCTAGGCTGCACTGTGTGTGCCAGCGTAAAGAAAGCGCAGGAATACACCGCATATTAATAAATATGGCACATTCCTACTCTCCCCATTTACAGCAGCGCAGCAAGTGGTCTAGCTGTGTTGCATTGTGTTAAATAGTAAAGCTGTGCCTTGATTTTTTGCCCGTGTCCCTAAAGAAGGATTAATACTGACACATCACTTGAACCACGGCAAGGGCATTGTATCTCCCTTATCAAGACCAGTACCGGTCCAAGGAAACTTTGTTGTGCTATGAAAGGAGAGGCCCAGTGTTCACTGCCCATGTACTGCCCAACATGGATAGGAGCTAATGACTTTCCGCGGAGATCCTGGAGCAGGACCCCCATGGAGATCATATCCACAGGGACCTCACCTTCCCTCGACCACCTGAAGAAGTGTCTATGGGATCAGTGATCAGTGGACCGAGGATTTGCAGGAAGTAATCTTCTACTGAGAGTGCGTTGAGCGTGCACTTTATCTGCGGAACATCAAGGTCTTATGCTGAGACAAAGTGCTGGTGAGTCCGTGCAGGCGCTACTGTGCAGCAGGCAAGATCATTAAGGTGGAATGGCTGATGCTCCCCAAGTTGGCATTGCCAGTAGGGCGTGAAGCACACTGAGTGCTTAATGAGATGTCTTAAAGATTTAACTGAAAGTGTATATTTTTCTGCCCTGTGGTAAGTGTGTGTCTGCCCTGCAGGTGCGCTTTACCTATCTCTGTTGCTTCCAGCCTCATCCGTTCCATTAGGGGTGGGGATCAGCAGGTCCACCTTTCCAGTGAGCAGTTCCTGAAATAAATCAGATACAAAAAGTGAAGTGAGACACATGTAGTGGGGGAGGGGCTGTACAACTGCTATACCACTCATCTGCAAAAACTGTGAAACCACACCTGGGTTTTATCACAACCAACTCACGGAAATGCTTTCACCACAGTCCCCATAATGCTCATTATACATAATGCAAACCACTAAAGAAACAGCCACTAGCTGGAGGAGAGTCAGACCTTTCGACCAGCCATACTTCGCCTCCCACCAGCACTGACCAGTGTGACCGCTGTGGTGAAGGGCATGTGCAACACAACATCTGGAGGCTGTCAATGAAGACTACTGGGTACTAAATATCGACACCCAGAGAGGAGCTGGTCTTTGCTCAGATAGCGCCTCCTCCCACTTGTCATCCTCAATTGTCAGTGTGTAGGGAAAACGGTAGGAGGAGTGGAAGGTGAGGGGACATCAGAAAGGAGTAAAACAGACTAGAGAACAGTGTTGATGACGCTTGTCTTTAGAGCTAGGTTGGAGAGAGACTGCTACAGGATGCTCCGGCACCCCTCTGAAGGTCTACGCCTTGGGCGTGGGCCCGGCTCACCCATGCTAAAGGCCGGGGCATCTCGAAGTAAACCACCTAGCGACTGCAAAAGAAAAGGCTCTTTTTGTACTATTTTTATTAAACATCAAACATTGTACATTCAGTCAGTTCAGAAGTTTGTGATCACATCATCTGACTGTACTCAACAATGTAACAATTTAAAACACACAACTATTCCGGGCTGTCTGCACTAATGGGTTATAACGTAAAGGGCGTTTACTCACTGTTTATGTGGTCCTAGTCTTTATTAGTATCTACATTTGCTAATTGCTTATTGTGTCCATCCTCCCAGCTGCTCAAGGTGACAAGGTTCAGTCATCGTTATGGGGAAACTTGTGTGTGCTGCACCTAGTGTGCTTGTGTGACATCTGGGCACGAGTAGGAGAACAATTTACAGTGGCTTCATGGTTGTTTGGAAAGTGTGATTGCCCATTTCTATTATAGTGTTTTTATCATAGAGGCCTCACATCGTTCTTCTTTATTACAGTACTTAGTATGTCGTCCCAGGTTGTTATTCAGGTGTTTTCAATCATCTCTTTGTTGTGTGGAGATGGCTGTTGTTGACTTGGCTCTTTCTGCAGGGCCATAACCAAACTTTAGGCCGTCACCCTCCTGTTTTCTGAACCCGTTTTTGTTGGCCTTTAGGGCTCTGTGCACTTTACGTCTGCTAACCAGTGCTAAAGTGCTTGTGCTCTCCCCTTAAAATATGGTAGAATTGGCTTGCACCCAATTGGCATATTTATTTTACTTGTAAGTCCCTAGTGAAGTGGTGCTACATGTAACCAGGGCTGTGAATTAAATGCAACTAGTGGGCCTACAGCACTCATTGTGCCACCCACTTAAGTAGCCCTTTAAACATGTCTCAGACCTGCCGCTGCAGCCTGTGTGTGCAGTTTTTGAACTGACTTTTCGACCTAGCAAAATAAATCTTTTTGCCAGACCCAAACGTTCCTTTTTAATACATATAAGTAATCCCTACTGTGGGCCCTAAATAGCCCACAGGGCAGGGTGCAATGTTTTTAAAAAGTAGAACATGTAATTTTTAGTTTTACTTGTCCTGGTACTGAAAAACTCTTTCATTTTTCACAGTGGCAAGGCCTACCTCTAACCGTAGGATAACATTGGAGTTACATTATAACATTAAGAGCCTCATTACAATGTCGGTCGGAAAGGCTCCGAACGGCATTCGGATTTTCCAATCCGATTCGGAAATCATGTTTCCGACCGACTCGGAAACATTTCGATGGTAGGTAACCGTTCGGTCCGTCCGACTCAGGTCAGACCGGCATTTGGAGGCTCCGAGACGGTCGGAGCTGAATCGTACAGCTCTATGGACCACGCTTCCGACCGACATATTACGATGTCAGATTCGGACAGCCTTTCCGACTTGGTTCGTCCAACACGGAACGGCTGTCGGAAACTGACTTTGGGGGCCCGCAGCAGGCCCTCCTTCACCCGGAGACCTCCAGTTGGGGCCGTGGGGGTACCCATGGGAACCCTCTTTACAACCATGCACAGTGTGGCAGGCACCATGGGGTGCCCACCACAGGGTGCAAGGTTTTCCGCAACCACTCCTTTCTTCAATGGGAGCCTGTGTTGTCAGTCGGGACACAGGCTCCCATTGAAGTCAATGGGAGTCTGACCGAACGGTGTTCAGAACCATCGTAATAGGTCGGTCGGACTCCCCGAACCCGAGTCGGTCGGAAACGATTCCGACAAGGAGTCGGTCGGAATGCTTTCCGACCGAAATCGTAATGAGGCACTTAATAAGCTGTAACTTGCAAACAGGAACAGGTAAATAGTTCATGTTTGGTGTCTTTGGAATCGTAATCAAAAATCGTCTCTTATGGTAAAGTTGGATGTTTGATTACAATTTTGAAATGTCACTTCTAGAATGTTGGCATTTTTCTGCATTACCCACTTAGTGGCTGCAGCCTGTCTCTAGGTCACATGACTGGGTGTAGTTGACAGTTGGGCTTTTTATATTCCTTCCAGCCACACACAATAGAGAGCTTAGATGTGCCTAGATGGGCAATCACTGGCAGGATGGGAGAGCGGAGTTAGTCACACTCCCACTTACACTTGAATAGGCTGAGTCCTGTCTTCACACAAAAGATTGCATGCCCCCTATAGTTAGTCTGGGCCAGGGATGGGAAGGCAGGTAATCTGTGCATTTCAAAGAGAAACCTCTAGATGCTTCTCCCACTTCAAAGGAGGCGCCAGGTATAAATATTGGATCTCAGACACCAACTCTTCAGTACACTTTTGGACCTGTGGAGACTGCCAGGAAGAGGAAGGACTGCTGTGCTGCTGAAAGAACTGCCACTCTGCTGCCCTGCTGGACTGCTGCCTTGCTGGATTGCTTCCCTGCTGCCCTCCTCCCTGAGAAAGAGGAATTTGGACCTGCACCTGAACCCAGGACTCTAAGAGTGACTCCAAGGACTAGTCTGCTGGCCTCCCGTTCAGAGTCACAGGGACATAACAGGCTCCCAACCATCTGAACCAGCACCCAGATCCAGCTAGAGCAAACCCCTAATCTCCAAGAGGTGCTCCTCAAGTCTAGTGGAGCTGAATTTAAGTTTTTGCGCTCTTTGTGGCCGCAAACAAGCCTGTTGATGCCAAAACCTTGTCGCTTGCACTGCCTATCAACTCACAGTTTTGTCAAACTGACCCTTCATGCTACAGCATCGAACACTCGCGGGGAGCGCCATCGTGAAGATGCGGCCTGACTGCCCGCAATGACAACAGGATCTTCGTGCTACAGCAATGATCATCCGCGAAGCCAGGCATTTTTCTGGCTACATTGACGACTGTCTGCGACGCTTCCCTGCTCCTCACTGCCCCCTTCACCATGAACAGGATTCTTTGGGCTGGACTGAGAAGGTAACTTTTCAGCTGGACTAACCTGGTCCCTGTATCTGACCCGGCCTGAACTTGTAACTTTCTCCCAGTCTCTCATGACCAGATAGCTGCGAGTGGCGCTTTGGGCTTTTTGGCACTATTTTCACCTAAATCTTTTAAATTGATACCTCCGGTTCCACTGATTGGATTTATGTCATTTTGGCCTTGTTTTATTTATAAAAATTTACTCTAAATTGCAATTGTAGTGTGGGATCCCTTCTGTGGTGTGTTTTCATTTTGCTACTGTTTGAAGTGTTGCACAAATACTTTATGCATTGCCTTCGAGTTAAGCCGGACTGCTCTGTGCCAAGCTACCAGTGGGTTGAGCACAGGTTAATATCGGCTTTGCTTGTGTCTGACCCTGACAAGGACTGTGTTTCTTGTGTGAGCAAGGTTTTACCCTCCTCAACCAGTAACCCAATTTCTTACAGCTGTGTTCTCTGTTTCAGCCCCTTCTAAGAGCTCTCTCTTCCATACACTAGTCTGAGTTGTATTAACTGATTTCCAGGTGGTAGCTGTTTGCCTCTTCAAAAGAACCAATGCTAGGTCCCTGTGTACACTTAATTTTTTTTTACTTCTTATCGTCCATTGTCGTCCGCAAACATCAGGTGTGCGTAACTTGGGTCTACTAATAAGTTCAGTGACCATGTCTGTGATGACTGCCCATAATAAGATATGTTGAGGCACGACCAGAGCATCCCCTCTCCCAAACCATGGGCAGATGGTCACTATTAAAGGAAAACGGGCTGCATTTAAAAAAGAAAAATGAAACGTTTCTGTTTCATTAGGTCGAGCCTAGAGCCAGAGCGCATGCGCTGCTCTGCGAGACTTGTTGTGGTGGAGTAGCGAATAGAAGCCCCGCCCACTCTCCGCCCATATTTGCCATTGGCTTGTGTCTTTGTCCTAAATGCTGGCTTATGATTTGTAAATAGGCTTGTTAGTACCTCCTTAGTACCGTCTCCTCTTCATTTGTCACCTCCCATGGCGACTGGCCCCTTTACTTCGGTTGTTACACAACTTCAACTTCATCGACCATCCACCAGGCGCCACAGACGGCCCCCCGCCCCCCAGAAACACCAGCCAGCCCACCATCTCCAACTGGACACCAACTGGACACCGATCACGGCCGAAGACACCGCCTCGACCATGAAAAGCATCCACTCGGGGGCCCCCACCGACCCCTGCCCCCCTCACATCTACCACAGAGCCGTGGCCGCCATCGCACCCGAACTACAACGCATCATCAACACCACCTTCAAAACAGGCACCTTCCCAGACGACTGGAAGCGCGCAGAAGTCAGACCCCTGCTCAAGAAGCCCACAGCTGACCCCACTGACCTCAAGAACTATCGGCCCATCTCGCTCCTCCCCTTCGCAGCCAAAGTTGCAGAGAAAACAGTCAACTGACACGATTCATTGAAGAAAACGCCGTCCTCGACCCGTCCCAATTCGGATTCCGAAACAACGACAGCACAGAGACCGCCCTACTCGCCGCCACTGACGACATCCGCACCCTCCTGGACCAAGGCCACTCCGCAGCCCTCATCCTACTCGACCTATCAGCGGCCTTCGACACCGTCTCCCATCACACACTAGTCGTCAGACTACACGACGCATGAGCATACAAGGAACAGCCCTGGACTGGATCCGATCATTCCTCACCGGAAGAAGCCAAAGGATCAGACTCCCACCCTTCCTCTCCGACCCCACGAAAATCACCTGCGGAGTCCCACAGGGTTCATCACTGAGCCCCACCCTCTTCAACATTTACATGGCCCCCTCGCAGCCATCGTCCAACAACACGGCCTCAACATCGTATCCTACGCCGACGACACCCAGCTCATCCTCTCCCTCACCAAAGACCCCACCACTGCCAAACTCAACTTCCAGAAAGGAATGCAAGACGTCGCAGTCTGGATGACCAACAGCTGCCTGAAGCTCAACGCCGAGAAGACAGAAGTCCTCGTCCTCGGTACCACCCCTTCTGCATGGGACAGCACCTGGTGGCCGACCGCCCTCGGAAGCCCACCTACCCCCTCAGACCACGCCAAGAACCTCGGCATCGTACTCGACTCATCACTCTCCATGAACCGACAGGTCAACGCCGTCACCTCCAGCTGCTTCAACACCCTCCGCATCCTCCGCAAGACCTTCAAGTGGATCCCCCCTGAGTCAAGGAAGACAGTCACCCACGCACTCATCACCAGCAGACTAGACTATGGAAACGCACTCTACGCCGGCATCAACAAGTCCCTACTCCGCAAACTCCAGACAGTACAGAACACCGCCGCCAGACTCGTACTCGGCATCCCCTGACACGAACACATCAGCCAACACCTACGAAGTCTCCACTTGCTCCCTGTGGAGAAAAGAGTCACTTTCAAAATCCTCACTCACGCCTACAAATGCCTACACAACAACGGACCCAAATACCTCAACGACAGAATCAACTTCCACGTACCCAAAAGAAACCTCCGATCTTCCAACCTCACACTGGCCGAAACCCCGTGCATCCACAGAGCCAGAGCAGGCGGAAGATCCTTCTCTCACATTGCAGCCAAGACCTGGAACAAGCTACCGGCAGACATCAGACACGCCCCCTCCCTGAACACCTTCAGGAAGACCCTCAAGACCTGGCTCTTCGGCTAAACAGATCTGCGGACCCCCCCCCCCTCAGCGCCTTGAGACCCTCACGGGTGAGTAGCGCGCTTACAATTCCCTGATTGATTGATTGAGTGGTTTCACGGTACGTGTTATTTAAACTGTGAGCACTACTTTCTTTATTCAGTTTCTCTTACTGCAGGCACGACGTGCTTTGGTGCCTTTTTACCCCCCTCCCTCCCATTGTCTAGCATTGTTTACCCCCCCCGCCCTCCCTCTCGTTGTCCGTGCCTTCTCCCTCCCCGTCTCCTCCCGCTGTCCGTGGCTGCTCTGTGTCCAGTCTGGTGCCTAGGGTTAGTCTACAGCTGAGGAATCTGCTCTCCGATTATCCACCAGTAAGACCTTACCTAAGGTAAATAACGTGTTAGTTTGTATTTATTCATCTTTTTTATAGTGCAGTAGATGCTTTTGAAAAAACTGGTTTCTCAACTGGTTTCTTGTCTATGCCTGCATCAATTCCGGGAGGTACAGGTACATAACACGCTTTATTCACTCCAGCCTCAAATCTTCTTGGGTCATTCTGCAAAATCGTAAGTTGTACTCCAGATTTTCTGCTGCTCGGGGGAGGCGCTCATACACATACGCAGCCTTGTTGCAGTTAGCAGTGCCATGACCTTGTCTATACATTGTCACTGGTGTGTAAATTTCTTATGAAGGATGAGGGACCCGTCGTTCCAGTTAACATCACGGCAGCACTGTACTTTTTTTTCGAACGTAAATATTCGCACCATGGAACAGACTTGCTGTAAATGCATTTCTTGCAGCCTCCTACTTACTGGCTTTCTTGGATTTGTTTTTACGTGAAGTGTTTGTGATTGTTTGCGTTGTTCTAATCATAGCTGGGGTAGTAAGGAACGTTTCCTGCATTTCGGTGCACAGCAACACTTTACGTTGATAAGCCGTCAGGTCATAGGCACTATATATAGCAAGTGGATGCGTTATCCCCGCTCACTGGTTCACGTTTCCTTGTCTGTTTTGAGGAAATGAAGCATCACTGTCTCTGAGGGCAGCCTCGTCATTTTGCCTGACTGTCTCTGCTGCTCCAGTCTCAGGAAGGCCTAGGCTTTCCTCGAGACACCTCAGTCTCTTCCCGGTCTGTGGTTTCCCTTTCTCATTTACACTTCCCATTTAATCTCCCAAGTCTATGGCTGTGTCTCTCCTTGCTTACTCTGAAGCCATAGGATGTCTTTTCTACTCTGCTGAGGTTCTTTTCCACGCCTTCGTCTGTGCTACGTTTCTATTACAACTACAAGGTTTCTTTTATATATACAATTTCTCTGATTCTTAGTAAGGAGCTCTGCTCCCATACCTCTCGTTGTTCACCTACCTCTGTTCCCACAGCACTCAACTGGAGTCCGTCTTTGTCCCAAACACTCATTTCCCTCACAGTCTCTGTCTCTCTTCCAGGCTGGCTGTCAGCACCTCACATCTGTCCCTTACCTTCATTTTTTCTGCCAGTCACTGTCTAAAGTGTTAGTGCTTTGTGACTGTATGGCAGTACGCGGTCTCTTACGGACACATGCTGTATGGAAATATCACCAGGTTGAGCGTGGCCAGCGCATGCGCTGCTCTGCGAGGCATGCTGTATTCAGGTAGGGACTTGAAGCTCCGCCCATATTTTTCATTGGCTTGTGTCATTGTCCACTGTAAACTGTGGCTTTTCATTGGTCAATAGGCTTAGTAGTCCCTCCTTAGTACCACCTTGTCTCATTTTGTAACCTCCCATGGCGACAACCCCTGTTACGAGTGTTGTTACTCGGTAGGCTTTAATTACAGCCTCCAAGCACAATTTTTTTTAAATAGCAATTGGTCTCGCATTTGCGAGAGTTTAAGCTATTGGCATTGTAAATGACATGCCTTTTATTTATCCGTTTTAAAAACAACACATAAATAAAAGGCATTGTCATTTACAATGCCAATAGCTCAAACTCTCTTAAATGCGAGACCTATTGCATTGCAATGCTTGTTTTTTAAGAGCAGGCAGTGATCCCAGGGACCACTGCCTGCTATTAAAAAATATTTTTCGCACACACTCACAAAGGGGAACGGGTCTCCTGGGGACCCCTTCCGGTTTGCGAGTGGTTTACCACCTACTTGAAGTAGGTGGTAAACTGCAAGTGTTTTGCGACCGCAAATGCGGTCACAAAACAATGGTACAGTCCATTGTGACTCGCTATTAGGAAGGGACGCTCCTTCCTAATAGCGAGAGTAACAAACACTATTTTGCAAGTCACTGACTCGCAAAACAGCGTTTGTACAGGCCGATTTTCCGTTTGCAACCGCAAAAAATGGTCGTACATCTGGCCCTTAGATATTTGAACTCTCATAGTCCCTGTACTGTGAGATCCTGTAAGTGTGCACCCTATCCGTCGAGTGATGCGTCTGTTGTGATAGTGATGCGGGGAAGAGGGTGGAGGAAACGCCACGTGTGTAAAAGGTTGTTGGTGTACCTGCACTGCAGAGAGTGATGAGTGCAGCAGTCTATCAACACTAGATTTTCCCAATGACCCTGCAACTGAGACCACTGTTGAGCTAAGCGGTAATCAGACAAAATATTTAAATTAACATATCGCCCTACCAAAATATCATATAAAAAATACTGTGATATGGAAATATCCTCTGTAAGAATATCGTTGTTAAGCATATCTATTTTAAGGTAAGTAATACCGATGTTAAAAATAGCAAAGTCATTAATATAGTTTACAAAAATATAGTTGTTAATAATATCTTTTAAAATTATTTTTATGTATTTTAGTATCTATTTTAAATGTATATGTTGTAAATTTCATGTATAATTATTGTTTGTTTTTTAATACAGTTGTTACATTTTTAGAAGTTATTAAACTTAATTAAATTAATTTGTGTGATTATTAGTGACAAAGCAGCTTTTGGGTTTATTGGAGTTCACGGTGGGAAGTAATTTAATTATAATTAATTAATAATTAGTTTCAAATTAATATTAATTATTTAATTTATAATTGTTAATTGTGCAATTATTTTTTTATTAAAATTTTAGGTGCAGGTTATGGGGTTTATAGGAGTACAGGGTGAGAAGTAAATTGATTATAATTAAGTAATAATTAGTTGTTTCATTACTATTAATTATTTAATTGATAATTAATTAAGTTAATTGTGTAATTAATTTTTACATTACATTATTAAAAAATTGGGAAATTATATAATATAAATTAAAATTATTAGTTTAATAATAATTTTTTTAACTAGATATATGTAAATATGTGTGTTTAACTTTTTCAACATACGTATAATTGTTATATTTGTTTAAATATACATTAAATCTATTTTATTTTTATTAAATTAATGTTACTATTTAATATTTAAATTCATATATATTTAAAAAACGATATTTAATACAACTGTATTAATGACAACTATATTTCTTTTTCGATATTTTTTTGCTTTCCATTATAGTTATAGGAAGGATGAATATATTTTTGACAACAATATTTTGGTCATGATATTTTTGTATGGAGATACTTTAGGAGGCGATATTATGTCAGTGAACCGAGCTAAGCATTCTTGCGACGATCACATGTGTAGTGGCGCATAAGGTACTTGCAGAAGGCCATCATGCCTAATAAACGCATGACTGTCCTGACTCTGAGTTGGTGATTTGGCTGAAACAGGGGAATTAACGCCTGCAAAGACTGCATTCTTGCAGTATTGGGATAGGGTAGGCCTATTTGTATGTTTAGAATAACCCCTAGATTGCAAATGTAATGTATGTTAACCTGTCTTAAGTGATAAATGAGACCTACACTGAAATGTTTGATGTTGCAAATATTGTATAATGCAAATGTGGAAAAACCCATAAATGTTTATAAAAATATGTTTTAAAAAAAATAGAATAACCCCTAGATAATGTTAAACCTGTAGTGGCTGAAGGTGAGCTCTTGGTGGAATTGATGGTGAACCCTAAGCGGTGGAGCAGAATGATTGTGACCCGAGTGTGGTATTGACATTCTTGGCGAGTGTTGACTTTGAAAAGCCAATCGTCCAGATATGGAAATACGTGGACATTTTTCCTGCGTAGGTGTGTGGCTACCACTGCAAGGGTCTTGGTGAACACCCAAGGTGGGGTAGTTACCCAGAAAGGAAGGGCCTTGAATTGATAATTTTCCTGCCCACCACAAACCTGAGATATCGGCCATGTGCTGGGTGTATTGCTACAATAGGTGTCCTTTAGGTACAGTGCAGCCATAAAGTCATCCTATTGGAGAAGTGGGATCACATCTTGTAGTGTGACCATATGGAAGTGCTCTGACAGGATCTATTCGTTTAGAGACCGGAGGCCTAGAACTGGCCATAAAGAGCTCTCCTTTTTGGATATTAGGAAGTAAAATGAGTTCACCCCTGTACCCTGGTGACGTATAGGGACAGGCCCTAAAGCTCCTTTGAGGAGGAGAGCTTTTACCTCTTGTTTGAGCAGTGTTTGATGTTCCAGTGATAGCCTATGTTTGCAAGGGGGAATGTTGGGAGGTGTGGTAATGAGCTCCAGACAATAGCCATGTTGCATAATGTCCAACACCCACTGATCTGATGCAACGGTTTGCCATGTGGGTAGGAGAATGTTGTAAGTGACCTCTGTCTGGTGTTATGTGGTCGAGAGGTAATAGAGGGAAGTCATTGTTTGGTGGTACACGTGAGGAAGCACCCTTGCCTCTACCTTTGGAATTGTTACCTCTATATGACCTTCTGAAATAACCCAGAGGGGAGGTATATTAACCCTTATTGTGTTGGTACGAGGTGGAGATGTCAGAAGATGTTGCATTGATACCTCCACAGTAGTTAGAGCGGCAAAAGAGTCACAGGAGCAGGAGTTTGGGGAGCACCCATTGATTTAGGCGTCTCCTTGTCTTTTTTGGTTTTCTCCAGTGTTTGGTCCACTTGAGGCCCAAACAGATGTCATTTATCTAATGGCATGTTCAGCACATTTTGCTGAACCTATGATTTGAAACCAGAAATACGGAGCCATGCATGCCTTCTGAAAAGGATGCTGGCTGCAGTATCAGCTAATTCCATGGCACAGCGGATGGAGGTGTTTGATATAAGCTTGCCTTCAAAGACACGTTCTTGGCCCTGCTTCTTGTGCTAATCTGGGATGAATTGGAGAATCTCCTCCATCTCGTCCCAGTGAGCACAATCATCCCTTGTAAGAAGGCCCATAGAGTTGCCGATACGCCACAGGTTGGCTGATTATGCTGCAACCCTTTTCCCCACTGCATTCATACATTTACTTTCTTTGTCGGGCAGGGGGGCATCACCACTGGCCTGTGAGGTTGCTCGCTTCTGAGCGGTAGTGATAACCAGGAAGTCTGGGAGACGTTGGCCCCGAATATAGATGGGGAGGCCTTATATTTTTTGTCCACTCTGGGTGTTATTATAACCCTATCTCTAATAGGGTCTTTACAAATGTCTTCTGTATGCCTAAGCATGCCCTTGAGCATTGGGAGGTATTGTGTAGCTCTGTGAGTGGAAGAAAGTGTTTCGAAGAGGAAATCTTCTTCTAAGGGCTCTTTATGGAGTTCCACTTCATGGAAAGAGGCAGCTCTCCCTATAAGCTCATGATAAGATGTGGAGTCATCAGGAGGGGAAGGCCAGGTGGGATAGAGATCCGGGTCTGTCCCCTGGTGGGTCTATATCATAGGTATCCCAGAGGTCGGTATGTGGTGGAGAACCAAAAGTGTCCTGTCCCCCACCATGCCCATCTGTATCAGAATGTGGAGACCCCTGAGATGAAATATCCAGTGGGTCCCCTGGAGAATGTGGTGGAGAGAGTGAAGCAGGTGGAGGTGGTGAGGGTGGTGTTAGTGGTAAAGGACTGGTGGCATTGTCTGCCTTCTTGTGGTGTTTCGCAGGAACCGGTATGTTCAGAGCCTCCTGGAAAGACAACTGTCTTTTGGGTGGTGGAGGAATAGGTGCCAAAGAACGGGCAAGGATTTAGACCAGACCGTATGAAGCTGGATAACAATGTGTTTTGTCAAGCATCCAGTTGCTCTTGGAGTCGATGGAGGATTGGCTCCACTGGTGTGTCAGAATCAGACTTCAAAGTTTTCGGGTCTGACACAGGTGTTGGATTTGGCACCGAAGCTCTGCTCAGCATCATAGTGCTGGACATTGATAGTGAAATTCGACCCGGCACAGAGCATTGGGTAGGTGCCAGCTGGCGTTCAGAGACCAAAGTGGGCAACACCGGAGGTTTTGGATTTTTTTGCATTTTTGGCACCGAGCCGGAAGTCGGGGCATCCAAACCAATTGCTCAGTGACGCCCATGGCCAGAAGGCAGTGGTGGACTGAGGGACTCTGTTTGATGTTCCAGAGGAGCACAATGTCTTTTGGGCTGGTTGAAACAGTACCATACCCACAGACAGTTTAGCAGGCTTTAAGTCCTCCATCTCCAGATCAAGCTCAAGGTTAGATCCGGAACTGCCCTCTATCAATAATGCCTCTTCCTCCACAAACGATGATTGAGGGTGTTCTTCTTCTTCTCAACATCAGAGGTCTAGAATGTCCTCTATGCTCCTCGGCGACATCTCGAGTCGATTTGCAAAAAAGGGTTTTCTTGGAGCCGAAGGAGTGGCAGGCGTAGCAATCAGCTTTTCTGTGTTCCAGCGACATGCAAAGATTCCAGACCTGGTGTAAGTTGGTCCGCGGGTACTTCACGTGGCAGCGAGAACAATAATGGAAGGGCGTCCGTTCCATCACCAGCAAGACATTATTGGAAAACATGATGGAGACTGAAGAAGTCCCCGAAAGGCGAGGCCCTGTGGGGGCCGTGGTCGAAGCGACTCAACGAAATCTATATACCTCGATATGCAAGAATAGGAAATGCGATCGGAAACAATACCAACAAAGGGTAAGGTATTGAGCAAACTGAAAAGAGCACTGTGACGGTGTCAAGCATGACGGCACACAAATGTCCAAACCCAACGGTGGAAAGAAAACAATCTAACAATGGAGTTGATGCCCATGCGCATTATCACCCAGAGGAGGAGTCACCCTAGTTCATGACTCGAAAGACTTCTTCGAAGAAATACAACTTGCACACATCTGGACCCAACACTAGATGGCAGGAGAATGCAAAGCATGTGTATCTACAGCCACACATGCTTCAAACATATCTTTCTTTCTTCTCATTAATTCCTCTCTGCATGTGTGCTGCATTCCAAAGCACACATTCAAAGAGGAAATAGCCTCAATGGATAGTTTTTCTGCTGGAAGGTGTCCCGTCCTGCACACAAACTGTCCTGACCTTAAGGCAAACACCCTTGCTCTATGGCATAAGGGTGCCTGCATTGGTGCTAGGCAGCTACAAGTTGCACCAGCGCATGGAAAGAGCAGAACTGTGTCATTACTTTGAAGATATGGTGCAGTTTTGCTCTTTCCTCTTCACACAATGCACCATAGCACCTTCATTTGCTGTGCTGTGTTGCTTGAACTCTTTGGAAATATGCCCCTCAGTTCTGGTTCTGCGACAAGGTCAGATCTCCTTAATTTTGTACTTAATGGGTTGAGATTTTTAGTATGACTCACAGTGTTTATTGTATTGCAGAAAAAAGGGTGGGATTCTACTCCTTTGAGGCACTAAACATTGAAGACTCAGAACTATTCCATGATGAGTGATGTACTTTAGCTGTAAGCTCACTCCAATGTGTCTGGGTCAATCAGTAGTTGGCAAGCTCCATTACAAGAGAGACTACTTTGACGACTGACATCTCTGTGGATTAAGCCATGGGCATTTGGGAAGCATGCACCACGACAAACATCCTCTCAGCCAAAAATGTATGCGTATCCGTAAAATCCTTAAAAAGGGTGGACCATTTTAGCAGCCCTAATTGGAGTACCTGCCATAGACTGCATAGGCAATCCCTTTGTTACTAGACAGATCTGATAGAATGAATGTTGTTGCACAGTCAGTCTCACACCCCAAGCAGCAACTGATTCACAAAGTAAAAATGAATCAGTGAATCAACAATGCTTCACTCAGCTAGTCACTATCAGAGTGGCTTATTAAACATTAGTCCTTGCCCAGTTATGTCGTATGGCACTGAGAGAGTACTTATTGTTTTCAGTAGTAGGTGAAGTTCAAACCCAAGGACCTTTGTCCAATGTCTTCATTGTATACACTTGCCAACTTCTTAACTAAAATTACGGGTAAAATCAGGAGTATAATAGGGTGATCCCATTAAGGTGAATGGAGAATGAACACGAATAAAAGCAAGTATGTTTGTGTAGTCTTCAGTTTCAGGAAATCCCACACTGATGGGTCAGAATTGTCTACACTTTGGTTTCACAGTTCTCATCTCGTGTTAAAAATGGTGAAAATCAAATGTTACCTGGCACATCTCCGTGATTGTGTCATCGAAGACACCCCCAGCATCATCTGCGCCTTCACCAATCAGCTTAACTTTCCAGGCGCGTGAAGGGAGACGCAACTCTGTCGGGTTCAGGTGGACGACCTGTTTGGCCAGCTGGGTGAAAACTGGCGAGCTGTTTATCTCTCTATGGAAAGAGCATAGACAGAGCATACAACTGAGGACGTTTGACATCACACAAAGAGTACCTCCAGCCCACAGATCATCTAATGAGGAAAGCCTGTCTGCTAGTCTTGCAATGAGGATTGCCAGCAACAGTTCACAGAGAGTACCTCCAGCCCCCAGATCATCTAATGAGCAAAGCCTTTCTTCAGATCTTGCAAGGAGTAATGCCATCCTACAGCTCATACAGAGTACCTCCAGCCTACAGATCATGTAAATAAAGCCTGTCAGCAGATCTTGTAAGGACCAATGCCAGCTACGGCTCACACAAAGTACCTCCTGCCTACAGATCATCTAATGAGTGAAACCAGTCTACAGTTCTTGCAAGGAGGTATGCCATCCTACAGCTCACACAAAAGAGTACCTCCAGTCCACAGATCATCTAATGAGCAATTCCTTTCTGCAGATCCTGCAAGTGCTAATGCCAGACTAGAGCTCACACATGGTACCTCCAGCCTACAGATAATCTAATGAGTGAAGCCTGTCTGCAGATCTTGTAAGGACTAATGCCAGCTACAGCTCAGACAGAGTACCTCCAGCCTACAGATAATCTAATGAGTGAAGCCTGTTTGCAGATCTTGTAGGGACTAATGCCAGCTACAGCTCACACAGAGTACCTCAGCCTGTCTGCAGATCTTGCAATAAGTAATGCCACCTACAGCTCACACAGAGTGCCCAAAGCCAGAGTTCATCTAATGAACAAAGCCTATTTGCAGATCTTTTAAGGACTAATGCCAGCTACAGCTCACACAGAGTACCTCCAGCCCACAGATCATCTATTGAGTAAAGCCAGTCTGCAGATCTTACAAGGGCTAATACCAGCCTACAGCTCACACAGAGTACCTCCAGCCCACAGATCTTCTAATGAGTAAAGCCTGTCTGAAGCTCTTGTAAGGACTAATGCCACCGACAGCTCACACTGAGTACCCTGAGCCTACAGATCATCTATTGAGTACAGCCTGTCTGCAGATCTTGTAAGGACTAATGCGAGCTACAGCTCACTCAGAGTACGTCCAGCCTACAGATCATCTATTGAGTACAGCCTGTTTGCAGATCTTGCAAGTAGTTATGCCATCCTACAGCTCACACAAAGAGTACCTCCAGCCCACAGATCATCTATTGAGTAAAGCCTGTCTGCAGATCTTGTAAGGACTAATGCGAGCTACAGCTCACACTGAGTACCCTGAGCCTAAGAATCATCTATTGAGTACAGCCTGTCTGCAGATCTTGCAAGTGCTAATGCCAGCCTAGAGCTCACACACGGTACCTCCAGCCTACAGATGATCTAATGAGGAAAGCCTATTTGTAGAGCTTGTAATGAGTAATGGCAAACTACAGCTCACATAGAGTACCTCCAGCCTACTGACTATCTAATGAGTGAAGCCAGTCTGCAGATCTTGTAATGAGTAATACCACCATACAGCTCACACAGAGTACCTCCAGTCCACAGATCATCTAATGAATAAAGCCTGTCTGCAGGTCTTCTAAGGACTAATGCCAGCTGCAGCTCACACAGAGTACCTTCAGCCCACAGACATCCAATAAGTAATTCCAGTTTGCAGATTATACAATGGGTAGTTCCAGTCTCCAGAAGACCAAGCAATGAGTAACACCAAATACAGACGGCCAAGTGGGTAAGTACCTTCTACAGTTAATACAAGTAGTATCTCCTATCTGCATGTTAGGTCTGGCTACAGATAATACAATTAATAGCTCTAGACTGAAAATAATTTAACTAACACAGTGTGCAACTGACTCAGTGAGTAACTTCAGTCTGAAGACCATACATTGAAGTAACTCCATTCTGCAGATTATAGGAGTAAATCCCCTCTGAAGAACACACTATTAACTCCAGTCCAGTACTTCTGAATGAGTAATGCTGGTCAGCAGCTCGTGCAAGAACTAATTCTGGTCTGCAGGAGATCATGCGAAGTATAACACCAGTCTGCACATACTTTGAGTAATGACCGTCTGCAGGTTATACAATAAGTTATTCAATCCTAAGAGTAACGCTCGGCTACTTATATCCCAGTGAACAACTTCCACCTGCATATCATACAAGGAGTAACCCTATCTGAATCCAGGAGGGATGGAAGGACGATGTACGTGTGGATACCAACCACCAGGCTCAACAGCATGGTCCTCATTCACTGTATCGCATCATTGTGCGCTCCTCCTCCATCGATCAGTATCATGTTTATTTCAGGCCACACTCTACAGAAAGTCTCCTGCGAATGGCATCTAGAGAAGTCATTTCATAAAAGCATTCAGAATTATAATGTGACTCAACTGGAACATGTCATTGGAATTCAGAATTTGCTGCACTGTTCTCCTTGTAATCAGGCATCGATCTGCCATCATGTGTGTGGAATCCCAGAGTCCCACGCGCTGCACCCCTTGCTTTGCATGAGTTTGCAGTTGGCTCTACTGGACTAGAGAATACTTATAAAATACAGCAGTGTTAGCCCTAAATGGCCGCACCGGTGTCAGTGATACAATGTATCGATTTAGTGATCTACCTCGTATGGTTCCACTGCTCGGGAACCACCAAACAAACAAAAAAACATACACATAAGGGAATGCTCAATAAGTCCAAGTAGTTTACTAAAATTTAATTGGATCAAATATTCATTATCATCCAATAAAAAAAGCAACTTCTTCTTTCAGTCCATCATGAGGCGGGAGCCATAATGCGGTTTCCAAAATGATTTTAGTTTTGTTCTTCAAACATCGCAATCAAGTCCAGCCAACGCGTTTCATCTTACAACACACTTCATCAGAGTTTGTAAAATCTTGTATTTTTCCTACTGGACTTATAGTGGACCAGAATAGTAAACCGGTTGATAGATATATCACTCCCAAGTGGGTCCTGCAAAGTGTTGCAGTACAAGCATGCCGCAGCACCAACAAAAAACTTCCTGGACGAGAGTTAACAGTTGCCAGTTCTACTACCAAGTTTTAAGTCTTGTACTATCACTGTGGATGGTTTCTGTTCCATCAGGCATATCGCTAATGACTCGCATAGAGGCATACTTGCCATACCTCAGTGCCATCTATGTGCTATAATGGAACCGCACAGATTGTGTGGCATCGTCTGACATAGGGTCCCATTCCTGTTCACAATGTCTCTGATGAAGGAATCCAGAACAATGGCCTCTGTGAGGATCAATGTGGTTCTCTGCTGACCATCCCATCTTTCCAGAGTGGATTCCATTTATCTGCATGCTTTAGTTTTGCACCCTCCGCAGTCCGTTCATTAGGTTTAAATTGATACCCCTGGTGGATTTCTGCATTTCTAGTCAATGACACCAGCCTTAATAGAAAAGAATTGCAAGCAAAGTTGGACATAATTCTGGTCATCGGTTTTAGAAAATGCATAAGATGTCGTTTAAGTCTGCGGAACACTCTATATTCTCTTGTTGTTGCGGTCTGCAGAAAATAGATGGCATCATGGAATCTGAGAGAGTCTGTCCACAGTGAACACAAGGAGCACAGGTTAACAAATCTGCACTGAGCAGTAGCACAGAATACTGGGAGTGGATTTTTTACATCTACCCTGGTGGCTCCCAGCTTTTTGTAACAAATACTTAATTTGACTGGATCCTGCTTTTCAGTTTGATCCTTTACCTTTCTGCCTGACCCTATCTCCTAGCCAACCCAAGTGTCATTGGTGAGTCTAACACTTGGCCCCACAGACATTAATGCATCCCCACACTTCACCCAGGTGTTTCCTGTACAAGTGGGTTTTAGCCTAAATGCTCCCACATGAGAGTTGCATGAATCCCGTGCACTGTGCAGTGCTCCTAATACTGAATACTGTACCTGTTGGTGATTCTTTTGACAGTGACCTGTGGCCCGTATGCCCGGCCCTGTATCATTGTCCGCCCAATGGCACGCACCAAAGGCAGGCTGCTCACTTTGGGCGAGAGTAGGCCTCTCAAGTGCCCCTGGGCGATGGCCGACATCCCCATGGTGTATCGCGAGAAGTACTGCAGAGGAAGAAAGCACGATCTGAGTATCTCAGGAATAGACACAGTTGGGTCATCATACTTATTTCAGTCAAAAAGTTATTAATTATATTGGACCAGAAAGACAGAGACTAGTTCCAAGGACAGTTGGATACAGTGTAAGTAAAGCGTAGGAGCAGGATTTTAAGATATGAGTACAAGCGAGCTACAGGAGAAGAAGACAAAATGGGCTTTAGTGAGAGAAGGTATGCAAGAAATGAAGGTGTGTAGGAGAGGTGAGAGGCGAGTGTTAGAGACGCCCTAGAGCTTGCACAGAAGAGGGAGTACAGGGAGAAGTGGCCAGTTAACCACAGTACCTTATTCCTTGGGGTCAAATTCATAAGTGTCCAGGATTTTGCCATCATGTGCGAGATGTGATACAGCACTTGCAGGCGGCTCTGGAGGGCCTGAGGGCTGCAGTCCACTAGAGCGCTGTACTGGGAGGGAATGGTCTTTGGAAGACTGAGCTGCAGGTGTGGAGCAGGAGCTAGAACACAGCAAGAGAAGTCACATTATGGTTGTAAAGCATGGTGAGCAGAGACTGAAAACTATGTCCATGCCCTCAATGCCCGATTGCACCTCCCGCTGAAGCACAGTGCTGGACCATAGGTAAAAGCAATGTTCATATATTGTAATAGTACTTAGGGCCTGAGTTAGATCTCGGCGGACGGGTTACTCCGTCCCAACAGAGACGGATACCCCGTCCATTGAAATACAAATCCCATTATATCGTATGGAATTTTTATTTCAGCGGACAGGATATCCGTCACTGTTGTGACGGAGTAACGCGCTCGCCGAGATCTAAATCGGGCCCTGAGTGTCTGAAATGACATTGAGTGAGATTACAATCTTAGCATTCCCTTCAACAGTCACTGACAGTGATTTCCTTCGCGACAAATAAGCCAACATACAGTATCTCGTGGTTACGTTACTTCTGCAGACGTAGGTCCAGAAGTTTATGTAGAAGAGAACTTGATACATGACTGGAGACTATGGAAGGGTAGGGAGTGACCCCGGCACCATACATGCCCCTTAGAAGACAGTTTGCCGATCACTGAGTCTGAGATCCCAAGCCCTCACCTCCACCCTTGTTTGGTGCTGGGTCACTGGGAGTTGGGATGGAGACGTCTGTGTCATGCCAGTACTCTAGGTCATGAGAGAACTAGAGGTAACAGGCAGTCACTGTGAGAAGTATGACTAGGACCCATGAGAAGGGGTGCTTCTATGGGGTTCAACGAAGGAACTTCGTTAATTTGGCCATTAATGCCTCTAAAGGTAGGTTTAGGTACTCTGGAAAGGTAACACTTAAATAATGCTGTAGCAATACAAGTTCCAGTCCGCCCTTGCTCTTTTCAAAAAGAAATCAGGCTTTATTTACAGAAAATGAAGTACATTTGTTTTTGATCAAAGCGGTCTCCACCTATTTCAAAGGCCTCCGTAACCATTCAGTTGTACCTAAGTGCAAAATGTCTAGACAGCAGTGTCTGCCCTTCAACAATGGCCCATGTGCTGCATGTCAGGTGAGGCATGAAGAGAGATACTTATGGTTTCAATACGCCCTCGTTTTTGATTGAAGGAGTACATTGTCACAGACAGTTTGTGCCGGGGAGGCGATGGGTTTGTGCAGGAGGAGTTAAGACAGTTCCAGTGGTACTGGCAGATGGGGTCCCAGGCATGGAGAAAGGCTGACAAATGGCAGTTGCCACAGGGGGCCTATAGAGGTAGCTGGGGAAGAAGACTACCTCGGAAAGCTGCAAAAAGACAGGGGTTTCTAGATGTTGGCATAGAGGCAGGGTCATTCTCTCACAGGGGACACTTGAGGACAGGCACAGAGACGTTCTCTGAAGGAGTGCAGTTGTCTTAGTCAGGATGAGCAGTGACCGCAGCACACCAATCGTGGAACAGATCCTCACAAAGCTGTCATAGCAGGTTCAAATCTTCTTAAAAATATAATACTGACTCTAACAACAAAAACTAAAACCCAAACATGTGATAAAGCATGGGCTGCGCTCCATGAAACCATACAGTGAAATTGTAAAAGGGCAATGAACTTTCCAAAGAAAAACATTCCAGACAAATGTAATGTTTGTTAAAAGACTATTTTAATCCTTTTTCTCATGACAATTATTGGATTCAATTTATAATAAAAACCACAAACTTGTTTTTTTTGTGGAGTTTTATATAGCACGAACTAGACCTGAAGGTATCAAGGCGCTTTACATGAGCACAAGTTACTTTACAGATGGACACATTCCTTTTTTAGGTCTCGCCTAGCGACGCAGCGCGAAGCGCTGTCGCTAGCGAGATCTATTGTTGTCGACTTTAGTTTGGAAGGGGGACAGGACATGTGCACGCGTATGGCAAGACAGGAGATGTGCACGCGTATGGCTCGCGGCGTTCTCACAACTCCTGCTCGCACCATACGCGTGCACATCTCACGACGCCGGACAGGCCATGTGCACGCTCACGGCGTCTCTTTCAGACAGCCGATGTGCAGGTTACACAGCGATCTCCGCGACACTGACTACATCATTGGAATGGAGACCTGCGAGCTGCGCTGCATGCCCTGCCGTGAGCGCAGAGCCCCCCCCCACCAATCTATTTCACGACGATTCAAGGCTACGGTGAGAGATCTCACACACACATCCCTGCTCGGACCGCCAAAGCCATGTTACCAGAATGAAGCCCCGAGCCTTGCCGGACACACAGGTGTGCAGCCGGTGCCTTAACCCACTGACCCGTCTTTGGGGGGGGTGCCTTTGACAACAGGGAAATGTGGTATTAAAACCGGTGGCTGACTGTCAATTAATTTCTTTGGCGGTGGAGTTCGCAAACTAACGCCTATTTACTGTCACACAGGCGGATTCTAACATCCCCAACCCCTAGGCAAGTACCACCCGCCTCGCCACTCCCCCCAAGGCTCGGGCAGAGTCTGGGGACCCCGAGTCCGACCCCAGACCCTTCCGCCAGCTGCGCCACCCTCTCCTAGCCCGGGACCGAGCCTCAGACTTCTGCTCTGAGGCGCCATCACCTTCCGGTTCCGGAAGCAGTCACATAGACTGGAGTGAAGGGTAATCACCTCTTCCGAGACTTTATAAACCCTTCACAGACCTTCCTCGGATCTACATCGACAGAGCCTGGCCACAGCGGATCCCAGGAGTTACCCCACTGAAGGGACTGTGCGAGCGCCGCCCTACAGGCCTTGAGGTCACAGGACTGATGGCTTGCTTGTCTTTGTAAATGTACCGCACGTGTCGAAAAAAGTTGAACCTCGTGTAATCGTAGAGTTCGTGCTATGAAAACTGCAATAAATAAATACAAAATGGTTTGCTCTCAAATAGTGTCTGAAATTTCCACTCCGGGTGTAGGTCTTGAAAGACCACCTGGTCCCCCACTTGAAGTTGGGGTGCCACAAGCCTTTCGAGTTCTGTCAGTGTCTTTCTGCCATTGTGTCTTGGTGACTTCAAGGCGTACACTGCGCTGCATGGGTCCAGCTGGAACACTGCCCAGTGTCTGTCACTTTACCAGGGGGGTCATGGGCGACCAATGGGTAAAGCTGTGGGGCGTTACAACAGACTCTCAGGAAATAGTGTAACCACCAATCAGGATCTTCTCCTTGCTCCTCACCAATGCCGAGGGCTTTGTTTAACGTCCTCAAAACATTCCACCTCCCCATTGGCTTATGGCCACTACATCATTATTTTCCAGTACTTGATTCCTAGGCGGTCTCGGTAGCCCTTGAATTCAGTTTCCTGACTCTGGATGTCCGCTATCTGCCTTGATCTCTACCAGTAGCCCAAACATGGCACATGGTCTTTCTAACAAAGGGCGTACCTTCTGGAATACCATGGATGAGACAATTTCAACAACTGGGAACTAAGAATGCCCATCATCATTCAGCCATTGGGAAATTGCCGAAATCCATACTGATCCATACTGCTCCAAGGTGTTTGCCATGGCTCTTCCAACACAACGGGAGCTGGCCAGGCTGCCCCTCCTGTCACCTGGCAGGCATGGCAGAGTTATTACTGTCTCAGCAACTAATCATCTATCCCTCGTAAACACAGCTTTTCCCTTAGACGGGCCTTAGTCTTGGCAACTTCTTGGTGCCCTTAGTGTGCGAGCTAAATGACCCGCTTTTACAGGGTTTGAAGCACTATGAGAAGTCATTCTCATAGGAGGCCACCTCCCCCACCCCTTTGGGCGTTCCAATCCCCACCAGGCATTCGTTTTCTTTTTTTTTGTTGTATATTTTTATTGAGAAGTACATGTCAGTTTATAAACAATACATTAAAACAACCAGCATTTGCAATGCAATAGGTCTCGCATTTACGCGAGTTTGAGCTATTGGCATTGTGAATGACAATGTCTTTTATTTATGTTTTGGTTTTTAAAACATAAATAAAAGGCATTGTCATTTACAATGCCAATAGCGTAAACTCTAGTAAATGCGAGACCTATTGCATTGCAAATGCTTGTTTTGTTAGGCACGGGGAGAGTAAGTGATTTGCCCAGAATCACAGAATGTTGAGCGTCCCTTCCAAGACTCAAACCCAGTTCCCCAGCTCCAAGGTCGACCGCCCTAGCCGTTAGGCCACATTCTCTTCCAACACCTTTTATCCCTTTCAGAGCAGGACTCTTTCAGGCCAAGTGTGCAGAACGATGAATCGTCCCTCATGTCTTTGTATCTTTCATTATCAAAAACAGTTACATTCATGTTGCATCCTCAACAAATTGTGTTTTCTCATAACAAACTTTCAATGTTGTTGGCGAAACCATAGAAGAAATATAAGTGTCCTGGAACTTTAGAAGGTATTGCCACACCCAGGCACTGACACATTTTTCAGATGAAGACATCCTTTGTTTTAGTTGGCCTCCCCAGAACCATCGACAATTTTAGAAACCAAGAGTCCCTGAAGCAGCTCTCCAGAGGGCCAGAGATATCCCTGGATGAAGTTGTAGGGTGGTTCTTAGAAGCCTGTTGGGGCCACCTGGTCAAGAAAACCATAAGGCGTGGACAGCAGTTATCAAGGTATCCTCCTGGGGAGCCCACAGCCTGGGGAACCAGCAGCCCCTAACAGATGTTACACTATTTCTCTGCAGGAAGAGGGGGTAACCGCGGCGCTGTCTCCCCTGCCCAAGAAACCTTGGACCTGTCTTGAGTGGCCCAATGTGAAGGTGTAGCTCCCAAGGCCCACACGCCTGGGTCCCACATTCTCCCTATCCCTCTTGTGCTGAGTAGCGGGGAGAGTGAGGCAGGTGGTACAACGAAGAAAGAGATGGCTTCCTCCCTTGTACCAGAAAGGAGAGGATTGTGTAAACCAACAAAGGATTGGGGTTGTTGCACGATCCACAGTCTGTCACTAGCAGGTTCCTGAAGAGGGCAATGGCACAGTATAACCTCAAACTAGAACACATCAGCAACATGCTAAGTTTACACTGAGGTTCGGTTGTTCATATACTATAGGGTACTGACCTTTAAGTAGTCTTGAACGTGAGACAAACTAGTAAATAGTCAAGTAACATCCCTTCAATCTGCCACTGTCACGATTCTTTTTGTTCTTTTGTGAAAAGCAGTACTAGGCCAGGTTTCTGGTTATGCGGCAAACACTGGGAGTCCTGCACCCCAGTCTGGGACTCTGCACTAAAGCCTAAGAGTTCTGAGCAATGAGACTAGTGCTTTTGTTAAAGCATTACTACACAATTCTGCTGCACCTGGATCCCAAATATGATTAGGAAGAACCCCTGTAAGACCCTAGTAAAGTGGTACTACATATACCCAGGGCCTGTAAACTAAATGCTACTAGTGGGCCTGCAGGCCTGATTGTGTCACCCACATAAGTAGCACTTTAAACATGTCTCAGGCCTGCCATTGCAGCCCGTGTGGGCAGTTTTAAACTTTTTTCAATAAAAGGGGGGGACAAGAAGCCGAGTTAAGAGGTCCTGCACACGGGCTCCACAGAAAGCTCAAGTCTAAAGGGAGTATGCAGTTCCTATCTGGAAGTGGGGGAAAGACAGGTCTTTCTTCATGATGCCCTCACACACCCCGAAAGGTGTCATGCTTCATCATTGGGCTGGTTGCCCCTCGTCAGGCCGGCGCTGCAATGCCTGGCGGGCTCCCGAAATCGGGGCTCTTTGTCGGGGATCTTTAGAAGAAGCCGTTAGGTGCGTGCGGGTGTGGGGGCTGGGTAGTGCACGGGGAGTGAAATAAGTAAAAAGGTCAAGAGCAGTCCTAGTAGAATCAAATTTTAATATATTAGGTAGCTCTAGCCTAGTTAAAAACTGTGCGTGTGCCCATATGTGGGAATAATGTTCCTAAAGGGCTGTCAAATTAGTGAAGGGTCAACATGTTTACGTGCCTAATCTGCCCTAAGGGGTCAATTGGCACTTCGTCAGGACCGAGAAAGCTGAGTATAAAAGTGCACTACCGTCTGGTATTAAGATTCTGTATCAAAGATTACCAGATGCGGTAGGAATTCCCTAGTAGACTTGTACTGGGGAGTACTGTAGACCCCTAGGTACAAAGTCTAAGGCTGACGGGGATGATCAGAGCACGTCGTTGCTCCGATAGAGGTGTAGGCAGTCAACTGACAATCGTCCTACCCTTGCTCCGGGCCCCGTGAGCAAGGGTAGGACGATTGTCAGTTGACTGCCTACCTCTGTCGAGCAACGACGTGCTCTGATCATCCCGTCAGCCTTAGACTGTGCCTAGAAGTCTACAGTACTCCCAGTACAAGTCTACTAGGAATTCCTACCGCATCTGGTGATCTTTGATACAGAATCTTAATACCAGACGGTAGTGCACTATACTCAGCTCTCGGTCTGGCAGTGCTAATTGACCCTTAGAGGCAGATTAGGCACGAGACATGTTGACCCTTCACTAATTTGACAGCCCTTTAAGAACATTATTCCCACATATGGACACACGCACAGTTTAACTAGGCTAGAGCTACCTAATATATTAAAATTTGATTCTACTAGGACTGCTCTTGACCTTACTTATTTCACTCCCCGTGCACTACCCAGCCCCCACACCTGACGCACCTGCGACTTCTTCTAAAGATCCCGACAAAGAGCCCGATTTCGAGAGCCCGTCAGGCATTGCAGCGCCGGCTGACGAGGCAACCAGCCAATGATGAAGCATGACACCTTTACGAGTGTGAGGGCATCATGAAGAAAGACCTGTCTTTCCCCACTTCCAGATAGGAACTGCATACTCCCTTTAGACTTGGCAGTTTTAAACTGCCATTTCAACCTGGCAAAATAAACCTTTTGCCTGGCCCAAACCTTCTTCTTCAATACATATAAGTCACCCCTAGGGCGTGCTCTAAACATCCCACAGTTTGGGGTTAAGTGTATTTAAAAAGTGGGACATGTACTTTAACCTTTACATGTCCTGGAAGTGAAACTCATTCATTTTTCACTACTGCAAGGCCTACCTCTCCCATAGGATAACATTGTATTGCCATATTACATTTAGTAAGTGATAACTTTCAATTGTGAGCAGGTGGGAATGTTGAGTTTGGTGTCTAAAGAGTTGCAATTTAAAGCCCTCTTTAATGATAAAGTCGGATTTTAAGTAACAATTCTGAAAAAGCCACTTTTAGAAAGTTTTCTTTGTCCTAATCATTTGGTTCCTGCAGCCTGTATCCTGGGTCACATGATTAGGTGTAGTTGGCAGTTTATCTTTCTGTATTGCTCCCAGACGGTGAGACAAAGACGCATAAGTGTTAGCATGAAGAGCCATCTCTGACCAAATGAGGGGGAGGAGCTGTCACCTACCAGACTTGCACATCATAAAGGCCCCGCCTGAGCACACTCACACAGGGTTTGACACTAGTCTATTGTGACCCCAGACACCTGGGGCCAGGACATGGAGGCAGGAAATTCTGAACATCTCTGGGGCCACTTCAAAGTGGGCGCCAGGTATAAATAATAGACCCTCAGCCTCAACTCTTTAGTACACCTCTGGACCGGTGGAAAACTCAGAAGGATTTTTGTATTGTTCTGCAAGAAAAAGTGCTACTCTGTTGCCCCGCTGAAAGGACTGGAGCTGCATCTTGAACTCAAGACCACCAGAGTGACTCAAAGGGCTAGTTGGCTGGCACCCTGATCACAGCCTAAAAAAAGTCTACAACCACCTTGCACCGCACATCTGGACTGACTCTATCCGCTGCGAGTCCTACCCCCCAAGTGGTGCCACCTCAGTCCTGGACCATTGGAAATGGCCTGAAGGTGCTGATCTGCCAGACCAGCTGTGGTCAGAACCGACGCAGCATGGCGCATATCCTCACAGCTCTGCTTCGGAACCGCCGCTGCACAATGCATTCCCAATGAAAGACTTCGCATCTCACCCCATAGTCTCCTCGGAACTGCCATTGTGCGACGCATCCCCAACACAGGCCATCGCATCGCAGGTTCCTTGTTGACGTCCTCCTCGACGATGATGCAGGACTCTGCATCGCAGCACCACAGCTTCTTTGGAAGCACTAGTGTGTGACGCATCTTCGACGCAGGACTTCGCATTGTAAGCCCATCGTAGACAGCATCTTCGATGACGATGCAGGACCTCCCATCACAGCCTAGCAGCTCCTCGTAACAACCACTGCATGATGCATCCTTGACATTGGATATTGCAGCAATCCACAACCTAGATTTGAAGTACTTTGTTCAGAGGGCCTAACCTGGTCTCTGTATCTGTCCCACACTCCATGGCAGTTGGCCTGAACCTCTGACTTTGTTGGCAAAAAAATCACAGTTGGCACTTTTTTCTTCTAGGCATTATTTTTACCTAAAACTTTAAAATTGCATATCTCTGGTTCTACTTATTGGATTTTTGTCATTTTGGTGTCATAAAATTTACTAAAATATACTCTATTTTTCTAAATTGGTTTGGGATTTCTCTTGTGGTGTGTTATCACTTTATAACTGCTTCAAGTGTTGCATAAATACTTTACAGCTTGCCTCCAAGTTAAGCTTGACTACTTTGTGCCAAGCTATCAGAGGGTTAAGCACAGGTTAATTTTGAGTTTGCTTGTTACTTAACCCTGACAAGGACTGTGGTTTATACCTGAATAGGTTTTCACCCCCCCCCCAACCAGTAACCCAATTTCCATCAAACATGTAACGCTTTTGTTGTTGGCCTAAATAATAACTTTCACACTTGTGTAAACATAATTGTCCTTTTATAAGTCTGTATTGGCACCAGTGCAAGTTTGAGGCTTCCTTGGATATGCGGCCTCTTAGATGTGTGAGATCTTTTTGCTCTGTGCAGGATGGGTGGATTGTGTTGGGTGCTCCTCACTGTCAAGAAGAATTTCTGGGAATCTCTAATGTGTTTTTGCAGACGCCAGACTACTAGGGTCTCACATCTGGATATAAAAATCTTTCTACCATTTCTAGAACAGGTCTAGATCCCAGTGTACACCACCCAGGTCAGCCCTGTCTGTCTTTCTCCAAAACGGCAACCAGAAATTTGTAACATCAGCTGAAACTGGAGCATCTCTGGTGAGCTTTGGTGAACGCAGTAAGGATAGTACCAAGAAATAGGCTTTGCAGAAGGACATTAATCTTATAGTCAAATTCAAGAGATCAAGGGGCACCTACCTTGTGTTCTACTCAGGCGAGGAGGTGCAGGCGTTGTCCAGGCAGCGCTGTGGTTTCGACCAGCCGAGATCTGCTGAATGTTCTCCCCTTGCAGAGCGGTCACCAGCATCGGCTCGTTCACTGCATTTGTGTGCCCTAGGCCCAGCTGGCGGGATCAACAAGCATTGGTGAAGGATATTAATATAGGACTTTAGCCGTACGCCCCATCTGTGAACAGCATCTGATCATAGAACTAGAATTACGCAGTCCAGGAGCAGACTGAGCTTCTGAAATGAAGCCATACTGTTGCTTTATGGGTAGTGCCATGCTCTATTAAGCACTAGTGCATACATACATCATACAAACATACAAACGTATGTATACACACACACACAGCTCGTGCCATAGTGTAAAGACGAATGGTGTCATTAAGCTATGTTCACCAACGCAAGGCTCTCACCTTGCTCCAAATGATTATTCATTTGTGCTCTTTGAGTGAGTGGGGTTTCAAGTAGCAGAAATAGACTGACATACAGTGGTTGGATTAAACTGTAAATGTACTGTGAAGTACACTATCTTTCAATAGATTAGGAATCAGGGAAAAAGGATATAAAATCTACAGGTGCATAAGTAACCATCTTTGAAATGTCTGCTTCAGAGACTTTGTTATAGTTGATTTCCATTTTCTCAAGGGAGAAGGGTCTCGAGGTAAGGATTGTTACCTAAAGCTTTGTATCTAGAATCGTTTCTGAGTCTTCCGGCTTAATACAAATAATCCATAAAGGTCGTCTTCCTGGACTATGCAATCCTTCCTATGCTAGTGATGGAGCAAGGACTCACAAATGAGACTTGCTCGGAGGCAATCTTCTCACAGTATTAATTTATTAAACTTTGTATTGTTCATACTAATAATTGCATACACGAACATAAGTAGAAAGGAAGCTTGCCTATGTGTTTAAACTAACAAATAACGCTTGTCTATTCTGAAATGGCCGCTAAAGCGCTGGAAAACTATTGCGCATGTGTCAACCATATCACATGGTGTGACGTCTTTCTTTGCTTGGAGGGAAATCCTTGCTTCTGCGCAGTGTGCATTAAAATGGCCGCTTTATGTTTTCACGTGCTACAGCTTGCTCTCATGTTACAATTAAACTGTGGTATTCTAACGCTATTAATGCGGGATAGAATTTATAAGTAAATGGGACTAGAGTAGAAAGAGTGGGTATACAGTGAAACAATTTATTTGTGATTTTAATATTTTCTTCTTTGACTTTTTATTAGTTCATAAATTGGGCCTGGGGTTGGTGAACTGAAACTCGAGAGACAATGGTTGTGCGCATGCGTCCTACACGGCTGCCCAGAGCAAAGGATGAAGTCAACCTGGACGTCGTCCAAGGCCGTGACCTGATGGCCAACACTGCTCTACCCATGATGTCCCTACTGAAAAGCAACAATTTATATGAACAATGTATAAAAATTGTCGTGAGACGGGTGGGAAATAAAGCAAATGTATTAATTGTGATGGGCGGTATTTTTAAACAATGGGCTTAAAGAAATTGAACCAAATCGATATGGTGTGAGGATCAACCCCCTGTCCCCGTCCAATCAGAAGTAGTGGGCCCATATTTATACAACATTAATGGGAGGTACCTGGGCATAGAAGGGTATAATAGATATAGAATTAGTTAATTAGAGAGACGAGACTAGATGCTGACAGACACAGAAGAGCAGGCGTATCGAACGGGCTGATTGCAGACTGAACCGCTGTCCAGAGAGGTCCTGAGGAGGGGGCGGCGGAGTCCATTAGAAGGAAGGCACGGGAGAATCGAGGAGAAGCGGAGTATCAGAGAGGGGAACGACGCAGGCGTCATTGATAGAGAGGTCACCTGTCCTGTCCTGATCCGGGAGGAGGTCTTTGCTCTTCATCCTCCCTGGGTCCTATTTTTCCAACTCCTTGGCCAAGGGGTTTGGTACTCGCACTTTTAGGTAAATATAAATGCAAACCTTAGTTGCACTGCTGTCTCTATCTTCTCCTTTCTGAGGGACCGTCATTGATCGATAATTGATTATTATGCTTCATCCTTGATATACGATTAAGTATCATGTGGTTCTGTATTTTACTCTGCTAAATCTTTAGATAAACATTTTAAAACTTCCTGACTCAGTGATTATTTCAGGATTATGTATTATAATGAATGTCACTCATTTTAAACTTCCCAATTAACAGGGGGTCCATTGGTGAGTCATTACTCTTCAATCAGAAAAGTAATTGGTAGCAGGGATTTTGATAAAGAGTACAACTGACCCACCAGCGGAAAATACTAGCGTAGTATGAATGTATGGGCCCAAGTGAGTATTTGGGGTATGAATGCTCGTTGCTAGTAACCCGCTGGATCTCTAGTAATGATGATTGGATCATAGCATATTATGTGTGCTTAAATAGGGTGACATCACCAGTCGAAATGTTAGTTTTGGTGGCCCATTACCCCTTCATCAGGGGCACTTTAATGGGCCGTGATAATCTTTATCTAAGACTCTATTTAACAGGTGATGCTCAAAGTATTACATATAAACTTGTCTATGTACCAAAGTGCAGTGATACAGAGAATGCATGGAGCAGTGGGCTTTCAAGGCTTGCACAGCTGTATCTGAACAGGATCCTGTCCTCACCTGCATCCTGAGAAGCTTCAAACAATTCTCCTTAATGTCAAACACAACACAGTGTTGAGCTACTTGGGAGGGGTGGACAGCCCCTTGGCAGTGAGGTCTGTGCATTCTCGTCTAGGGTGACACATGGTGGACAGTGCCTTGTTTGCGGATATAAATCATAGCAGGAGAGACGGGGAAGAGAGGTGCTCTGGAGAAACCTGCTTTATGACATGAACAATTAGGTTCCTTCAGAACAGCCACACACATGCGTTTTAGGGTTTGATGCCTATTAGTACCAACGGGAGAGCCCAGCCTATCTTGACATCGATGCCCATCTGAAGAATACCCTAAGAATATTTACTGCTTCCAAAGTCCTTTCAAATGGTAATGGTATCATAGAAAAGAGGAACTGTGGGTGAAGTGCCACTCAGCACCACTACCACCATCCGCCTGACCCATGCCTATTTAGACAGTTTTATAAGGCAACATTTTAGAGAAATACCAGTTAATACGAACGTCTTGCATGTTAGAAAATACTGGGAGGAGACAGTAGGAATCGAACATTGAGACTGGATATGTGTAGGTGAAAAGTTGCACTAGGGGAAATAATTTTGGGCTGGAGCCATGGACGTTGATTCACTAAAACGCCTTGAGTACTGAAGTGACGTCACTCCCTTTCACTATGTATGATCTCAAAAGACTGACCTGTCCCCAGTTTAGTCCCTCAACAGTGTATTGTAAATTCTGACATCACTGGTGAGCACCGTACACTGGTGTAGTCCAGCACATAGACCCACAAACCTATCTAGTGGCGATATTCAGAGGGAGATTGCCGGACTCTACAGGACTGTACCTAAGCTTAGTTGCTCCCAACTAGGTCGCTGGTAGAGTGTCCCGGAGATGTACATCTCAGAAGTGTCAGCGTATAAGTGCGTGCCTCCCAGGGGCGTAGCTTGGTCAGTAAGATTGGTGAGGTGGGGATTTGAGCTTCAATTTCCCAACAATCACGCTGGCATATCCTGGTAAAATACATTATTTGAGAAGGAGAACATGGGGGGGCTTAAGGGGCAGTGGGAAGGGAGAGCAGTGTGGATTGTTAGAGTCGCTTCACAGCCACCTCCCCATACCCTGCACCTGTACTGTATATTTACTAGAGAATACACTTATTGGGGGAAATGTAACACCCTAAACACCCCCTAAATCTAGGCTGCTGGTTGCTCCCATCGCATATAAGTGATGGCAATATATATAGAGCTTCTAATTAGATAGAGAAAGCGCAAGACGAACCAAGGTCCTCAAGGCAGAGTTTGTCCGGTGCTTACTTCTGCCCCCATGACTTCTAACAGGCTGCATGGCTGCTCCTAACTCATGTCAAGTGACTTAGGAGCGGTTCCAGCTATGTCACTCAATGTTACCTGGTGGGGGGGTTACAACATGATCACCAGGTGTGGGCCCCCAGAATCTCACTCTCCCCTTCAAATCCTGAGATACTCACCTGTCGTTCTGTGTTGCAACCCCAAGAGTAGACGTTCCCTCCTTTCGTCAAAGCCAGTGTATGCTCGGTTCCCACCGCCACATCTTGGATGAACAAGGAGCTGAGGGCCGGGACCTGCTGAGGAATGCAGTGGAACTGGGCCATGGACTCCGGCACACCGATGAGCTGCTCTGAGAGGAGAAGTGCAGAAAATGAAAGAGTCTCAGAAAGAGACATAGACATTTTAAACCTTCAAGTACAGTAGCCAACAACACATCTGGAAGGCAAAAGATAGTGCTTAATTTGAGCCGGTGGTTTCCGGTGCTCAGCACCGGCACATAATTATCAACACAGGGGGTTGTGACAGTCTGCCACACGGTGGCGCTGTATGTCTAATTTAAAGATAAGAACAACAATGTTATGACCCAGGTCGTAGGTCACAGAGAAGGGAAACACACACAGAAACGCCAGACACGAGCAGTGTATTTGCCGACATGAAACGGATGCGAGTGCGGCATGATTGAGTCCGTGTCAGTTAGTGGGACTACAAGTCCCAGAAAACCTCCAGGGCACGGTGCAGATTGCCGCCCAAACTTCTGTAATGAGGCCTATATAAGCACCGCCCTCGGATTGCCAGGTGCTTGACAATCCGAGTCGGCGTTGGGTTCCAGAGGATCGGGACTTCATTCCGCTCAGGAGAGCGAGCTTTCACGGGGCTTCTCATGCTCGCTGCAGCGCAGCCTCCTTTTGGCCCTGCATTTGCCTTTATGCTCAGGAGAGCGAACAAGGCACACTTTCAGGTGTTTTCTGCTCGCATGGTATGAGTTTATCCGTTGCTGATTTTGTAAGTTTCTCTTCAACGCGCCTCTTTAGATCGAGCCTAGCGTTGCAGCGCATGCGCTGCTCGCTTTGCGAGGCATGCAGTATTCAGTATAGCGTGGAAGCTTCGTGGAAGCTCCGCCCACTCTCCGCCCATCTTTTTCATTGGTTTAGGTCCTAAATGCTGCCTTCCAATTGGTTTTAGGCCTGTTAGTCCCTCCTCATGACAGCCATGTCGTCATTAGTAGTCTTCCATGGCTACTGGCCCCTTTACTTCAAAAACTATTTTCTTCTCGTGACCCCCCCCCCGCAGTCCGTGACTTCTGGGCCCCCCTCCCGCCCCCCCACCGCACTCCCGTTCGTCCCTTCTCGCACGCCCGCACTCCCGTTTCCAATGCAATAGGTCTCGCGTAAATGCAAGTCCTATTTCATTGCAAATGCTTGTTTACAACTCGCAACCCTCCAGCCTAAGATTAGGCGGCCTAGCACGTTGAGTATATAGATGTAAACGGCTGGGTTTTGTTGCATTTATTACACACAAAGTCAGTCTACACTAAGTTGTATTAAACACAGGACCTCGAGGCTTAGGGATTCACGGAATATTGTGTTTTCTTTTACGGCACTGCGCTCTACCACTCCTTCCAGTCTTGGCACATAATAAATTGTGTTAAATCTGTAACCCTCTTCATGTCCTCGAAGGTACTGGTACAGGAAGTGGAGCTATGCCCCAAAACAAGACAGGACTCGTAGTCCATAAGCCTCCTTTCTCCGGCAGAAGAGCTCAACGTTAGACTACATTTCCCATGAGGCCACTCGCTGGATGTGGGAGCGCATGCGCTCTACAGCCGGCTGGTGGTTCATTGTGCCCTTTGCATTGTTTGCGCTGCTGCAGCTGGAGAGGAGTCAGGGGGCGCGAGCTAGAGAGCATGGCTGATGAGCAGGAGATCATGTGCAAGCTGGAGAGCATCAAAGAGATCAGGTGCGTCCGAACCCTCGGTGTGACCCGTGGGTGCATTCACTAAGGGGGGGATTTGTGCCCTGCAGAGAGGTGGGAGTCATTCATTGGGAGGGGGCGCTCTGCAGAGGAGGGGACAGGCTGACTGGGGAGGTATGCTGTGCCAGATAAGGCATGTCTTAGGGGTAGGGGCAGGGTGGCTCAGTCAGTGTGCAGGGATCATGGTGAATAGTTGTGCATTGCTGAGAGTGCAGGGCACGCTTAGCTCACTTGGTATGTAGTGGTGTGTCGTGTGTGTTTGGCAGCACTTGCTGGGAGGGAGTAGCTAAGCGTAGGGGCATGCCGTGCAGGTAGGGCGACCTGCTCAGCCTGTAGAGAAAGAGAAAGCATGCTCTCCTGTTGTGTGGGCATGTCCTGGGTGCACGGGGGTGGCTGAGCTTGGGCGATTCCCTACAGGTCCATGTGCAGAGCAAATAGTTTGGCACATAAGTCCGGGAGAGGGACGGGGAACGGATGTGTTGAGTATGTTTTACATTGAGGGGGTTCTGTGGGGCAAGTCGTGCAGTGGTAGGGGCAGTAGCTCAGTGGTGTGTATGTGTGTGACACCCATTATGTTGGAAGCAGGATTAGCTCGCTCTGTGGAATGGTTAACTCTGTGTATGGCAAGCCCTGCAGGGAGCTGGGTGAATTAGAGTGTGGTGGGCATGTCATGCAGGGGTGGGGGAAGAATGGCTCATTGCATTGTGTGCATAGCATGCATGGAACGGTGTAGTGTGTGTAGGGCTTGTCCCACAGTAGTGGAATGGTTTACTGTGAGTGTCGTATGTCATGAAGAGAGCAGAGTGATTGTACAGTGAACATGTCCTGTCTGCAGAGATGGGGGTGGTTTGTATTTGGAGGACATGCTCTACGTTGAGGGGTTTAGTATGTGAATGGCAGGTCCTGCATGGAGTGGAATGGTCTAGTGTGTGGTGGGCACGTCTTGAGTGAAATGATCCGGTATGTGGAGAACATGTCTTGCAAGTAGTGCATGTCTTGCAGCGAGTGGAAAGGTCTTGCAAGGATGGCATGTCCTGCCTATGGATGAGGATGGTTTAGTATGGGAATGGCAGGTTGTGCATGAAGTAGAATGGTCTAATGTGTGGCAGGCATGTCTTGTATGGAGTGGAATGATCTACTATGTGGAGAACATGTCTTGCGAGCAGTGAAAATGACCAGCGTGCACGTCTTTTAAGCAGTGTGAAGTTCTAGCATGGATGGCTTATCCCACCTATGGAGGTGGCTAGCTTAGTATTAGAGTGGCAGGTTCTGCATGAAGTAGAATGGTCTAGAGTGTAGAAGGCATGTCTTGTATGGAGTAGTTTGATCTCCGCTGTGAAGAACATGCCTTGCAAGCAGTGGAATTGTCCGACTTAAGGGAGGGCATGTCCTGCAGGGAGTGGAAAGGTCTAGCATGGATGGCAGCTCCTGCATGGTGTGTGACAGTTATGTTCTGCAGGGACGGGATGTTTTTGTGTATCCTTCAGGGAGGGGAATGGTCTAAATGCAGAGGTCCTCAATCTGTGGGACTGGCAAACAGCAGCTTCATTCTGAGATCAGTGTTCCATTTTTAGTGAAGAAAAACAGAGGAAGAGGGACACCCTGTAATGTACCATCAGACACATCTTTTGTCACAGATGTCCTGGCTGGGAGTAGGTGTCAAGTGGAGCTCCACATAACCTTCAAAGTTCCTCCCCTATTTTCTGATAAAGGATCGCACTGTGGATACTTCTACACTGCAGGGAGACTTGTGAGTGTGTATGCATTCACTTTTTGCTGAAGGTTCACCATCTGCTACGCTGTCACAATTTACATTCACACATACTAGTTTCTCTCAAATGACTTTTCCTCCCAGACATAAGGTGATGATACCTGTTCAGAAATCCTTTGAGAATCAACACATATTTTTTAGGTCGAGCCTGGGCAGCGCATGCACTGCTCTGCGAGGCATGCTGTATTCGAGTATGGACTTGAAGCTCCACCCACTCTCTGCCTATATTCTTTTATTGGCTTGTGTCATTGTTTTTTGTAAATGCTGGCTTCTGATTCGTTAATAGGCTTGTTAGTCTCTCCTTAGTACCGCCTTGTCGTCATTTGTTACCTCCCATGAGGACTGGCCCTTTTACTTCTGTTGTTACACGGTATGTCTTATTTAGTCCGTAAGCACTGTTTTCTTTAATGAGTTTCTCCTACTGCAGGCACGACATGCTTTCCTGCAACATTCAACGCGCCATGTGCGCTTTCACTTTCCAAGCAGCCCGGGACAATGGCGGCCGCTTCTTTGAAATGAAATAGGTCTCGCATTTACAAGTTTGTGCTATTGGCATGACAATGCCTTTTATTTATGTGTTAATTATCAAAACACATAAATAAAAGGCATTGTCATTTACATTGCCAATAGCTTAAACTCTCGCGAATGCGAGACCTATTGCATTGCAAATGCTTGTTTCTTTTGTTTACATTGCACGGGCGGTTCTTCACGCTCAGGAGAGCGGGCCCGCTTCAGGAAATGACCGCCTGGGCAGATGGTCCTCCACAGTCCTGTCCGCGCTGGGGGCCTCGTTTGCAACGCACCTGAGAGTAACACGGCACTGCTGCACAAGGTCCACGCTGCAGCTAAGTACTATTGGCTCTTGTTTTTTCTTTGAGTGTGTCGTGTTGCTTCTTTCCTGCCTTAGAGCTTTGATTTTCCTGAAAGACCTTTCCTCTACAGTGCTGTTATCCTTATCGAGACTCTATCCTTTCAAAGGACAAGTATTGCTCTCTACTCCTTGGTTGATTGCGGTGTGTGAGGATTGTAAGTATGCCTAGCACCTTCTGACAAGCTGAGGTCATAAAACACACAGTACACATTTATGTGTTGTATCTTTTTTCTTACTACAGAAACTCACTTGCCAGGCTATCTATTCTGTACAGCGGAAGACGTTGACCGAACACTGTACAGCAGTTTCTTTCTTTATTGTTTTATCCCTTAGTTTTCCCTTCCCCTCAGTGGTGTCTTTTGTATGAGCTGTGCCTAATCACTCACGGGAGACACCATCATGGGGAAAGGATTAAAAAGCCTCGTACTTCGCCCCTGCTGGTCGCAAGAATCAGGTTAGTGGTATTTCGATCTGACTTCCTGACAAACAACAGTTGTTTATTAATTCAATATACATTAAAAATGACTATTGACTGCCGTCCAAGGCATTCTTATAACTTTGGGGCCTTGAATAGTCTGAATTGTCACACTTGTAGGAGTCTGATGGTTAGTAGTTGTGATGGTACTGTCATTGGCAGCGCTGGAAGGGGCAATGTGTGACAACTATCTCTAGGCAGTTTATGGCTCAGGAGTGCAGGTTTCTCGTGATTGCAGGTTTGCTGTGTACCATGGGCATCTGCCCACATACTACCAAGCTCTGATGGAAATTCAAACGAAATTGTGAATTTTGGAGCCGAGTGACAAACGCTGAGCTTCCACTCACAGAGGAAGAAGCCTTGTGCCTGGATGTAGTATCTGATTCTATTGCTGTTCAAATGAACCCTCATCTAAGCGCTTTTCATTCATGCGGACTTGAGCTCTCATTCTGAAAGGCCTGACGTGGAACAGGTTGATCTGTGTGTTGGTTGCTACTGGGGACCATAATCAGCTGATGTTGAAGTTCTGCCGATGAACTGGCAGGGAAGTATTCATTGCCTGGAACACGTAGGGAGTAGATGGAAAGAGAATAAGGCCTGTGAAACTCTTGTCACTGTGCAGGCACCGCTGACGCGCCTTTTTAATTGCAGGATGACCCAATGAGGTTGTACAAGTCTCCGCCAACCTGCCACCATTGTATGTTTAGTTGTTGTTGGACTGGCATCATGCAGAGGTGGCGCTGTGGCAGAATCAAGATGCAGGAAGACTTGCTCCCAAAGAGCACCTTCTACCATCTGAAAGTTCGCCCGGCCATTACTGTCCGCGGAGTGCACCCTTTTGAGGAATAATCCTTGCCCCCCACATACGCAACACGTCAATGTATACTAGAACCACTGTATCAACATCCGCAGATCTCTAATGTGGCTAAATATTTACGATGTCATTGAACAATTGTTATTGTTTGAAACGAAATGTCAATAAAAAGATTTAAACAAATCAACAAAAAAACAAAAAATGAGGGCTGGACTTCCTAATGTTATGTTGACACCAAGGCCCAGTGTTGACAGCAACTGAATGCTGGACTGAACTCATTCCAGTTGTTGAATGAGTGAGGGTGCTCCTGTATGTCAACCATCTAGATAAAGGTACCCAGCATGACCGTATCCCTGCTGGTGAGCTGCTAGTGCTGCCATGATCCTGCACTGTGGCCAGAGCTGTCCTTAGATAAGTGCCTCAACAGTTACTTTCTTCATTAGAGAGATGTAGCCCATAAAAGAGAGCGAGGTGTTACTACTGTGTACATTGGCATGCACAGGCAAGTGAGGGAAGAGGCAGGTAATACTGGTCTGTCAATCTCAACAGCTGAGGGAAGGGTTGGGTGTTGGCGGCGTGGAAATAGGTAGCTAACAAATGCAAAAAGCGAGAGATATCAGATATCACGTGTGAGATGTCATTCATGACATTGTTACTTTGTTGACTTATAAAGATGTTTTTCGCCTGTTGAGATGGTTTCACTATTTTCTAAAAGGTTGGGCACGTCATTATGCTGCCCATTTTACATCCTCAGAGTGTGGGTTGTGTGTGGAGTTCTGCAAGGATCACCGCTACTACTCAGTGTGTAGATCAAGCCAGTGTTCACCATCATCAGGGCCAGAGGATTGAATTACTACTCCTACACAGAGGAGACTCGAGTGTGTGTCTGTGTTTTAAGTGCATCAAAGACAAGGCACCAGTCTGTGCGGCACAAAATACATTGTTGTCTGCCTATTTGCTCTGTTTAGTCAAGCAATCTAGGCTAAGTGCTCCTAAAAAGACTCTGATGGAAGAGAAACCAAGGATTTGTGTAATGAGCCAGAGGATTTAGAACTATTTGCCTTCACAAAAGAGCTCAAAGGACTCTTGTTCAAGAAATAACCAGGTTCCCCATTCTCCAGGGCATGCTGCTTCAGACTTTTCTTTTTAAAAGTACTTCTTCTAAGAGTATTTATTGTTTCATTGATCCTAGCGCCCAAACAAAACTGAGCTTGCAGTGGGTGCTCTGCAAATAAATAATATAATCAAATACAACAATAATAAAATGGAACTCTCTCAGTGAAGCCTGTCAGCTTCAGAGAATGTGACACTCACGATCTAGTCATGCAGACCATTACCTTCCCCAGAAGTACTTACCTTGTCCAAAAGTGAATACCTGTCCGCCCTTCATAAGCGCCACAGAAAACTGAGCTGCACAGAGGACCTTCTTGACCCCAACATCACACAGCAGGTCCACCCTCTGCAACAACCAGAAACATGGAGAGTGGTGAGGAGGCCAAAGAGGGAGAGGAAAACAGCAAGGAAGACACATTAATATCAGAAGGCGAAAAAGGACAGTTTGCCATCATAGTGTGCCCTACTCTTGTCAAAGTACTTACTGCCTTCACTGAGGTTGCCGCTACAAAGATCACTCATTTGCTATTGGTGTCCATGCACCAGTCCTACTGATATGGAGCACTGGTGCAGGGTTACATTGGGGTCCTTGACTGTTGTCAGACAGGTGCTATATAACTGAGCCTGGTTTTGGCAGACTGAGGGGCATATGTACAAGAACTGCTGCTAACTAGCGTTAGCGGTAGTTAGCGTCAGTTTTCTTAACGTGGCCTATCACCGAAAACTATTGCCCTGTTAGCGATGTATGTAGAATACGTCGATACATGGCTATAGTTTCAGGTAGCCGCGGTGAAATCTGCCGCTAACACTAGCGTGAAGACAATATAAATTCTGACGTTAGTGGGTGGGAACTGATGAAAGGCCCATTAGCGGCAAAAAAACTCACGTTAGTCAGCCCAACGTGACTTTTTTTGCCTCTAGAGGCAAAAATAGCCTATAAGTCCACCTCCAATAAAAAATAGGAAACAAAACCATGTAATGCAGAATGGAGCAGCCAGGGCCAAGTGCAGCACAGATCAACAACCCCCACAAGCCCCCCAACAGCCAGAATGACCAGCCAGAGTCCCAGGGGAAGAGGAAATTCAGGGCTACAATCATGAAAAGGGGCGCATTGCTGGGCAAAACCATTGATGCATCACTTATCATTGCGCACTCCTTGCAACACCTTGAAAGCGCGGACAGTCAACGGGTCCCAGAGGCCTCGCTGGGCCTGCGTCTGGGACCCAGAGTGGGATGCGGAGGTGCTGTGGAGTTGTTGGGCAGTAGCGGTAGACATTGAGGCGTCGGCGATCGTCCTTACCTGATGGTGAAGTCTGCCAGGTCGCATGGAGACACGTTGCTGACCTGTGTCAGAAGACCGCCTGGTGCCCCTTGGAGCTGTGAATGGTAGAGGCGCTCCTGCGCACCAACGTAGGGAGGTCTGCATCGCATACCACGCGCCACCACTACACCGAGGTGCACGGAGGGGATTACCAATGGTGGGCCCACCTCTCTGCATCACAGGCCGGAGGATGTTGCGCTGGCCGGATGCTGTGGAGGGTGAGGCCCCTGAGCTGCGCCTAACTTGTGTGGCGGGAGCGCTGCAACTTCATGCCTAAGGTGGCCCTGTTGCATCACCTGCATCGGGAGGTTCCCCAGCGGACTTGGCGGCGACTGCTGTACCCTGGCTTGTGAAATCCCGCCTGGCTGAGACTCCTGCTGGCTGAGTCACAGATTTGGAGAGAGTGCAGCGGATTGCGCCACGGTGTCAATCTCCAGGTGAGGAGAAGGTGGGACACGTAGCGGAGGAGGCCCGGGGGTCGAGTTGGGCCCAGGCCTAGCACCTGTGGGTGACGCACCCCCAGTGGCGGCTCATCCGCTTTGGCGGAAGAGCATCACCCCACTGCTTTCAAGCAGTGCAAGAAGAGGAAACATAACATGATGATAACTTTCTGATGTACTCATGCTATGTTTCCTTTGCGGGTGGTAGGGTGGGTGGGGCTGCCCTACTCACGGAGCAGGGCAGGGACGGAGTGTAATGCCCACTCAAGTGCACAATGACTGTTTGGTCGACCCTCTCAAGCCGCCCAAAGCAGTCATGCGCACATCCCTGGTCGCAATTCATGCTGCATTACAGCCTGCATGGAGAACATGCCCACCCCTCCAGCCCCTAGCTGAACGCCTTGTCACGGTGCTCAAGAACAACCACGACGCAGCATTGTGATTGGCTTAGGGGAGGGAGCCTGGCGGCCTGCTTCCTGTTCCTGGAAGCAGACTCAGGAGAGCAAGAGCACAGAAGACGTGGGACCCGGCCTCAAGGTAAGAATTTTAAAAATATATATTTACAACCCCCGCCCCACCCTCGCGTCCCTACCCCCTCCCGTGTCCTTTCCTGCGTTTCCCGCCTCTCAGCAGTCCAGTCCCCCCTGCAGCAGTAAATAATGGCAGCCGCTGTGCGTACCACTGGTGCGCCAAAGGCAAGCCTGCCTGCGTCCGTCCGTCCGCCCCTGTACCGCACCCAGCACCAAGGAACTTCCTCTCTGGCACTCCACTGCAACGACGCCAGCACCCTCCTCGCCATCAACCCTGAACGCCACGCTGCCGGCCATCTAGCAACACTGTAGGATTCTCTTGCACCCTGCGCCTGTCGAAATTGCAAAGGCACCTTCTGCCACATCAGCACACCAGCGCCTCCCTGCCGCCCAGCCTACCAACAGCGAGCCGACCGGCTCAACTGCATCCTCCTCAATGTGCGGTCCCTCCACAAACAAGCAACAGAAATCTGGCACCTCCTCGATGCCACCTCTTCAGACATCGCCTTCTTCATGGAAACCTGGACCAACCTCTGCTCTGGACCGGACATCGCCATTACCATCCACGACGGCTACAAATTCACCCGCATGGACCACCCCAAGCGGCCAGGAGGAGGCATTGCCATTGTCTAAAAAAGGCACACTCCGACTGACCACGCGCTCTAATGACCAGATGGTGACCATTGAACACCTCCACTTCCAGATCCGGACCAACCCCAACACCACCCTCCGCGGCACCCTCATCTCCTGGCCCCCCGGGCCATGAACCCCCATTCACCAATGCCATTGTAGACCTCATTGCACCCCAGGCTCTCCCATCCACCGGCTACATCCTACTCGGAGACCTCAAGTTCCACCTGGACAACCCCAGTGACCAGAACACCACCCCCCTCCTGGGGAACCTCGCCAACATCGGACTCAAGCAGCTAGTCACCGCACCAACCCACATAGCCTGATACACGCTTAAGCCCGTATTCTCCACAAGAGGAAACTTCAACTACAGCCACACCACAGGACTCTCCTGTACCGACCATCATTGTTTACATCACACCGTCACCACGCCCACCGTACACCATTGCCATCATTGCCACACCCGTCATTGCTGGATCAAGGCCACCGAAGAACTTCCCGTCAACTCCCTCAGCACCACCACTCCACCAACGCTTACAGATGCCAACACCGCAGCGCGCAACCTCCACTGATGGATCTCCAACTGCACTAACATCCTGGCACCCCTCAAGAAAAGACCAGGTAAACAACACTCCAAGAAGGCCAACTGGTTCACTCCTGCCCTCCACTAGTCCAGCCCCACCTGCAGACGTCTTGGGAAGAGATGGAGCCACAACATCAATCAACTACGCAATACAGTCACCCTTGCACCATGGCGCAAGGGTGCCTGCAATGGCGCATGGCAGCCATTGTGCGCCAACGTAGGGGAAAAAGACAGGGGGCTTATTCATGAGCCCCTTCTGACAGTTTCACCCCGCTGGTGCATCATTTGCTTGACGTACTTGCAGCGTGATTCTTGCACCACGTTGTGCCATATTTGCAAAGTGACACATCTAGGCATATGCGTTACCTTGTGAAGCCCTGTGCCACATTATACCTGCATCAGGTATGATGTATGCAGGGTGAGTGTTCCAACGCAACAAAGCCTCATAGGAGTGGTGCACTGAAATCCATCAGATTTCACTGCAACAATTGTAGGACGCCACTGCGTCAGTACCTTACGCCTGCCTCATCGCAGGGGTAAGGGTGACGCAGTGCCACAGAGATAGGCTGGCCCCAGGCATTGCTGGAGTTGCGTCATGCTTGTGACACAACTGCAGCAATACGTGACTTCAGCGCTGACAGATACGTCATGATTCCAGACGTATCTGTCATTAGTTGCGACATGGAGCGCTGTATAGTGAATACAGGACAGGAGTTAGAGGCAGTTTTTTGGGTTTTGCACCATACAAGGAATTCCTTGTAAATATCGCGAAGTGGGGTGAGCGGCAGTTATTGCACAGGAACGCCTACTGTTAGAAATGGGGGTCTCTAGTTGGCAGAGGTAGGTACCTTTGTCCAAATAGGGACCCTTGCTTCTAGTCAGGGTAAGGGGGATGCACACTTTAGATAACCCCTGCTCACCCCCTTGGTAGCTTGGCACGAGCAGACAGGCTTATCCCAAAGGCAATGTGTAAAGTATTTGTACCAACACTCACAGTAACAGAGTGAAAACACCACAAAAGGACACCACACCAGTTTAGAAAAATAAAATATCTTTATCTAAACTAATCAAGACCAAAACGACAAAAAATCCAACATACACTATTAAAAATATGACTTTTAAAAGGTTTCAAGAACTTGTACCATAGAAAACTATGGATGGGTGACTTTTCACCAAAGTACCTGTAGTTGCGTCAAAGTTCACCAAGCCAAACAGCCACAGCGTCGGAAAACAAAGAGATGCAACACTCCTGAGACCCTGTGGAGGCGATGCGACAGCTCTGCGACATGCAGAGGACGAGTTGCGTCGAGTCCGGTCTGTATGGGGAGTGATGCGTCGATTCTTCGTGCCGGTTCCGGTCCGCAGGTGATGCGTCGGGGAAACGTGCCGCACAGGTACGATGCGTGGTTCTTAGGGATGCGCCGGCGATCGATGCAGCAGCGTTGCGCGGCGCTGCGTTGGTCCTCTTCAGCCGCGATCCCTCGATGCATTGATTCTTGCAGCGACGACAGGCACTGCGACGGTTTTCGCAGCAATGCGTGGAAATTCTTCTCGCGCCATGAAGATGCTTCGGAAGAGCGATGCGTCGATTTCTGTAGTCCTTTGAGTTTCTACTATCGTGCAGCTCCCAAACAGCAGCAACAACCTCAAGAGGCACAAAACTGGCACAGGCACCTCAAGGCAGGTCAGAACTCACACAGCAGAGTTCAGGGGAGCTGGGGGTGAACTCTTTGGGTCCCTGAGACTTCTTAACAGGAAGCCCGCTCACTTCAGACCCTTGAAGATCTCCTTCAAGCAGGGGACACAGCACACAGCATAGTCCTTCTCCTTTCCTTGGCAGAAACAGCAACGGCAGGCCAACCCCAGACACACAGCAAGGGCAGTACTTCTCCTCAGTCTCTCCAGCTCTTCTCCTTGGCAGAGGTTCCTCTTAAATTCAAGGAATGATCTAAAGTCTGGGGTTTTGGGTCGGATACTTATACCCCAAAATGTCTTTGTTCTCTTTGTGCAAGGGGCTCTGAGACCAGTTCAAACCAGTTCTGGGGGCACTCTGCCAGTGCACTACAACGTCCTTTGTTAGTGTGGGCCTTGGTCCCAGACACACCACAGTGGGCGGAGCCAGCATTGTGGTTGGCAGGCACAGCCCTATTCAGGTACAGATGCTACTCCTCCCACCACTCTAAATGCAGATCAGGCCTATTCAGCCTAGTGCTGACTCATCCAGACTCCTGGAACCACTGCAACTCCCCAGCCCCTGTCACTCCAAAGCCAGACAGTCAATCCACAAACAGGCAGAGGCACACAGGAAGGTTGAACAAGAAAATAGCCACTTTCTAAAAGTGGTAATTTCAAACACACAATTTAAAAACCATCTTTACTAAAAGATGTGTTATTTAATTCTGAGTTCAGGGGTACCAAACTCCATTTTTCTATCTTGTCCCTATGGGAAGATATGCTTGTAAAATGTTACAAAATATTCCCCATTCTGTCCTATGGGCAAGATAGCCTTTCAATAGTGAAAAACGAAATTGGCAGTATTTCAGTATCAGGACATGTTACACACACCAGTACATGTCCTACCTTTCACATACACCGCACCCTGTCCGGGGGGGTACCTTGGGCCTACCATAGGGGTATCCATATGTGTAAGAAAAGGGAAGGGTAAGGCTTGGCAAGTGGGTGCACTGGCCAGGTCGACATGGCAGTTAACAAACTGCGCGCAGGCACGGCCGTGGCAGGCCTGAGACATCTTTTCAGGGCTACTCATGTGGGTGTCACAACCAGTGCTGCAAGCCCACTATTAGCATTTGATTTACCCGCCCTGGCACACTTAGTGCACTTTACTAGGGACCTACTGGTAAAACAAATATGCCAATCAGGGAGAACCAATCACAATATCAATTTACATAGGGAGCACTTGCACTTTGACACTGATCAGCAGTGGCAAAGTGCCCAAAGTATCTAAGCTAGCAAAAACAAAATCCAGCACAGCATCAAAAACACAGTAGGTAGAGGCAAAAAGTCAGGGAAAACCACGCCAAGGATGCCAGGTATAACACGTGTCCCCTCCAGCTGAAAAGTGGGGAGAACTACCCACCCTCTTGGGAGTTCTCATCACTAAGGCGGAAGAATCTGGACAGACCATCAGCATTGGCGTGTTCTGTACCAGGGCGGTGTTCCACCGTAAAGTCCATTCCCTGTAGGGAGATGGACCACCTCAGCAGTTTTGGATTCTCACCCCTCATCTGCATCAACCATCTGAGGGGCCTGTCTGAACCCAGAAGTGAGTCCCAAACAAGTAGGGCCTTAGCTTCTTCAGCGCCCAGACCACAGCAAAAGCTTCCCTTTCAATTGCATTCCACCTCTGTTCCCTGGGAAGTAGCCTCCTACTTATGAAAGCTACAGGTTGGTCCAAGCCCTCGTCGTTCAATTGTGAGAGTACTGCTCCCACACCATGCTCTGAAGCATCTGTCTGCACAACAAATTCTTTGGAGAAGTCAGGTGCCTTAAGCACGGGTGCCGTGCCCATGGCAGATTTCAGGGCATCAAAAGCGGTCTTGCAGGCATCAGTCCAGATCACCTTCCTGGGCTGCTTCCTTGAAGTCAGCTCTGTCAAGGGGGCAATAATGGTGCCATACCCCTTGACAAACCGTCTGTAGTACCCAGTGAGACCTAAAAAGGCTCTCACCTCTGTCTGGGTCTTGGGGGGCTCCCAAGCCAGAATGGTGTCAATCTTCGCTTGTAGGGGCACCACCTGGCTGCTCCCTACCTGGTGTCCCAAGTACACCACAGATCCCTGCCCTATCTGGAACTTACTCGCCTTGATAGTGAGGCCTGCCCTTTGCAAAGCCTTCAACACTTCGCAGAGGTGTTGCAAATGTTCCTCCCAACTGGAGCTGAACACAGCAATGTCATCCAGGTAGGTGGCGCTGAATTCCTCCAGCCAGGACAGTACCTGGTTGACCAATCTCTGGAAGGTGGCAGGGGCGTTCTTCAACCCAAAGGGCATAACCTGGAACTGGTAGTGCCCCTCTGGTGTTGAAAACGCTGACCTCTCTTTGGCCCCATCGGTTAAGGCAATCTGCCAGTACCCAGATGTTAAATCAAATGTACTGAGGTACCGGGCAGCTCCTAACCGATCAACGAGCTCATCAGCTCTGGGGATGGGGTGCGTGTCAGTCTTGGTGACTGCATTGAGCACACGGTAGTCCACACAGAACCGGAGTTCTGGAGTGGCACCGGGCGCAGCAGCTTTTGGTACTAAGACCACTGGGCTAGCCCAGGGGCTGCTTGAGGGCTCTATCACCCCTAACGCCAACATCTTGGAAACTTCTTCCTTGATGCTGGCCCTGACTTTGTCAGCTACCCAGTAAAATTTCTGCTTCACAGGTAGACTGTCCCCAGTGTCCACATCATGGATGCACCAATTGGTGACTCCTGGTGTCAGGGAGAACAGGGAGGCGAACTGTCCCAGCACCTGGCGACAGTCCCTCTGCTGTTCTGGGGTCAGGGTAGGAGAGAGGTTCACCCCATCCACTGACCCATCTTGTTCCTTTGCTGACAAGAGGTCAGGAAGAGGCTCACTCTCCTCTTCCATTCCATCTTCTGTTGCAAGGAGCATAGTTACTTCAGACCTCTCAAAGTGTGGTTTGAGGCGGTTCACGTGCAGGACCCTCAAAGGGCTCCTAGGAGTCTGCAAGTCAACCAAATAGGTCACCTCACTGTTGCGCTCCACCACTTCATATAGACCAGTCCACTTATCTTGAAGCGCACAAGGCTCCACTGGTGCCATCACCCACACTTTCTGGCCAGGTTGAAATTCTACCAGAGTGGCATTCTGGTCGCACCATCTTTTCTTTTCATTTCTTCCTGGCTAGCTTCTAGGTTCGCCTGAGCGAGTTTCCTGAAGCGTTGAGTCTGGTTTCTGAAGGCCAGCACATAGCTGAACACATCTTGTGGGGTCTTACCAGGAGTTCTCTCCCAACCCTCCTTCACCAGACTCAGAGGTCCTCTCACAGGGTGACCGTACAGTAGTTAAAAGGGACTGAACCCTAAGGACTTCTGGGATAACTCCCTGTATGCAAACAACAGGCATGGCAAAAAGACGACCCACTTCCGTCTCATGGGTTCTGCAAGACCCTTGATCATGCCCTTCAGGGTATCTCTCAACCAAAAGAAAATCCTCAGCACACGAAAATAAAGTCACAGTAATTATCAAAGTGCGTCGTGTAAGCACAAATTGAACACAGGAAAGTGAATTCTTGTTCTTTTCTTTATTCTCTGGGTCTTCAAACAGCCGACACGTGTTTCGTCGCTTACAAGGGAAATCGTCCTGCGACTTTATCTAGGCTATGTCCTCTTTTTGTATATCCATTCTTTTGTGGTGATAATTCCAACCCACAAAGGGGTTCTGTTTCTCGCGACATCAAATACAGCAGTGCATATATCCAAGGGATCCTATTGTGTCCCACAGTCTCAGATTCGTGAACACCGTACTAGACTTTACACGAGGAGCGACGTCCCTAGACCGGATACCTCGAATCACGAATCTGAGACTGTGGGACGCAATAGGATCCCTTGGATATATGCACTGCTGTATTGACGTCGCGAGAAACAGAACTCCTTGTGGGTTGGAATTATCACCACAAAGAGGATATACAAAAGAGGACATAATCTTGATAAAGTCGCGGGACGATTTCCCTTATAGCTGACGAAACACGTGTCGGTGTTTGAAGACCAGAGAATAAAGAAAAGAACAAGAATTCACTTCCTGTGTTCAATTTGTGCTTACACAATGCACTTTGATAATTACTGTGACTTTATTTTCGTTTGCTGAGGATTTTCTTTTGCATGTTTAGTTGGCTCAGGCCACTAGCTTTGGGGAGATCGGTGGTTCTCCTCACCTTACAGCACCGAGACTAAGATAGGTATCTTCACACCAATATTTGAGCTATTCTCCTGAGTGGCGCCCTTTTTCCTAAATACAATACCACTGTCCAGTAGTTTTTATCTCTCAACCAACCCATTCCCTTGAGGGTGGTAAGGAGTGGTGAACAGCGCACTCCTCCCACAAAGATGTCATGTACTTCGAAATGAAGTTTGTGTCACGGTCAGAGACCACCTCTCTGGGGAACCCCACAAGGGAAAAGATCCCCAGCAATGCATGGCCCACCACGGGAGTGGTGACTGAACGGAGAGGGACAGCTTCCGGGTACCGGGTGGCATGGTCCACCAAGACCAAGATAAACTTGTTGCCTAAGGCTGTCTTGGGTTCCAGTGGCCCCACAATGTCAATTCCCACCCGCTCAAAAGGGGTGCTCACCACAGGAAAGGGTTGGAGGGGAGCCTTACACTTCCCTCCACTCTTGCCACTTGCCTGTCAAGTTGGGCAAGATCTGCAAAGTGTACCAACGTGCTTTCTCATTTGGGGCCAGTAAAAGTGACAAGCCTCTGAAAGGTCTTGTCGCACCCCAAATGTCCTGCGAGAGGCACGTCATGAGCCAGACCCAGTAGGAAGGCCCTGAAGTGCTCGGGTACCACCAGCACACAGGCTGCACGGGCTCAGCGACCTTAGGCTCACTATATAACAATCCATCGTCCCAGTAAATCAGATGTGATCCGGACTGATCACCTGCTGCCTGGTCTGCAGCCTGTTGCCGCAGACCAACAAGAGTAGGGCACTCCATCTGCGCTCTGCAGAACTCCTCCCTGGAGGGACCCCCTTCCTGCTGCCAATAGGTCAGTTCCGGCAGGTCTCCCAGTTCGGCTACCTGCTCCCCTGTGGGCTCCAGGGCATCCACTCCCAAGGTCTGCTTCTTCCTGGACCGCAGGAACTTCTGGGGCAGGTTTCCCACGCCCCCGGCCCTTCCTCTTCCTGGCATGAACCTAGGCCACTGTTTCAGGCTCCAGGTCCTCTTGATTACCCTTACTGGCTGCCATTGACCGAGTGGTCACACAGACCCACTCAAGCAGACCCAACAATTTGAAATGAGCCTGGCGTTCCACCTCCCTCCAGGGGGAACTCTCCAGGTCATTTCCAAGCAGACAGTCTACAGGCATGGATGGACTAACAATGACCTTCAAGGAACCTGAGACCCCCCCACACTCAAAGAGAACTAGCGCCACCTTACATAAACGCTCAGAGTTGTCTGCTGCAACTACAGGGTGAAGTACATTGGGAATAACCTGCTCTTCAGACACCCATTGACACCTGACAGATGTCACACTGGCTCCTGTGTCTCTCAGAGCCTCCACTCTCCTCCCACTGATGGTCACCCACTGCCTGTACTTCTTAGTGTTCTCAGGCAGATAGGATTCGATAGGATTCCTGGACCATCTCTCTGTCTCCTAATGAGACAAGGGTCATAACTGCTTGCTCCCCCCCTTCACTAGGAACCAATTCCTCCCCCAGTGCTACATTCACTAATCCCGGTGACGGAGCACCAGTGGGTGCTGGGGGTGCGTTGGGCACTTCGGATCTCTAGCAATGTGGCCCACCTGATTACATGAATAACACCTGGGGGCACCCCGGTTGTCGTGCCTGCCCTTCGGGGGCCAGGACACCTTAGGCTTGGGGGGCTGGGACTCCTTACCCTGGGAACTGTTTTGGGGCCCTTTAGAGAACACCTTTTGGTTACCCTTGTCCCCCCACTCTTCTGCTGGGGATCCTGCCCACCCTTGGCTGGGTTACCCAAAATCCCCTTGTGGACCCTGGTGCTAGTCCAGCGGTCCGCCTCCTTAGCAAGCTCCCTGGGATCAGTTAGCTTACTATCCAATAGATGCTGGCGCAGCTCTGGAACACACAGACTACTCAACTGCTCCCAACTGATTAAGTTACACAACCCCTGGTAATCAGTTACCTTGCGCCCTTTATCCAACCTTCCAGTGCACGCGTATACATGTTCACACATTCAACCCAAGTACTTGAATCAAGCTTCTTGAAGTTCCTGAACTTCTCTCTGTACTGCTCTGGGGTGAGCCCATACCCGAGGCATAAAGCCTCCTTCATGTGGGCATAGGTCAGGTACCCGCCTGCTCTAAAGGTGGTACGGTGTCCCTCCCAGAGGCCTCAAAGTGTTTCCACAGGCCCGCCCCCCAATGCTTCTCAGGAACCTCATTCATCCTTAAGGCTATCTCATATGCCGTAAACCATGCATAAATATCATCACCCTTCTGGTAATTCTGCACGAAGTCCTTGGGTATGTACACCTTACCCCCTTTCACTGGCTGTACGCTGCCACCATTTGAACTGGACTCCACTTGTTTGGCCTTAATGCCCAGTTCCCTCATGCTCAACTCATGAGCCAAAAGCAATTTCTTTTCCTCCAAGGCACGAGCGTTCTTGCTCTCCTCTGCCATCTTTTCTTTCTCCATTTCCAATTGCTTCATCTTGAGCCTCATGACTTCTAACTCATGATCTCTAACCCTTTGGTTCTCCTCCAGCTCCTCTGGGGAAAAACGTCTAGCGGAATGGTGACTGCCAGCCCTGGAGGCTGCTCTTGACACAGGCAGGTCCTGTGACCTGAAACCATTCCCTTGTACATCCTATTCCACCTCTGCTTCACCTGTCTCCCCAGCCTCTTTGGCTACCCACCAGGCCCTTAAGGCCTTCTGCAGCTCATCCTTCCTGGAGCTGCTCTTCATTGGACATCCCAAATCCTTACAAAATTGTTTGAGCTGATCTACTTTGTAGGAATGCAACATTTCAATATCAAACTCCAATTCTGCCATCTCACTTGCTGGTTTCCCTTTCTGAGACATGGTGCGTGGATACTTTAAGGGTTACTCAAAAATAGAACCAAAAATAAAACACCGTATGTGGTTGCGTAGTAGTCTGCACTAAACTAGTGATGTACACCAATCACTGTGGGTCAAGTACAAATACAGGTTCAAATCCTCACCGCTGACCACCAATGTTAGAAATGGGGGTCTCTAGTTGGCAGAGGTAGGTACCTTTGTCCAAATAGGGACCCTTGCTTCTAGTCAGGGTAAGGGGGATACACACTTTAGATAACCTCTGCTCACCCCCTTGGTAGCTTGGCACGAGCAGACATTTATCCCAAAGGCAATGTGTAAAGTATTTGTACCAACACTCACAGTAACACAGTGAAAACACCACAAAAGGACACCACACCAGTTTCGAAAAATAAAGTATCTTTATCTAAACTGAACAAGACCAAAACGACAAAAAATCCAACATACACTATTAAAAATATGACTTTTAAAAGGTTTCAAGAACTTGTACCATAGAAAACTATGGATGCGTGACTTTTCACCAAAGTACCTGTAGTTGCGTCAAAGTTCACCAAGCCAAACAGCCGCAGCGTCGGAAAACAAAGAGATGCGACACTCCTGAGTCCGGTCTGTATGGGGAGTGATGCGTCAATTCTTCATGCCAGTTCCGGTCCGCAGGTGATGCATCGGGGAAGCGTGCCGCACAGGTACGATGCGTGGATCTTCAAGATGCGTCGGCGATCGATGCGGCGGCGTTGGCGGTGCTGCGTCGGTCCTCTTCAGCCGCGATCCCTCGATGTGTTGATTCTTGCAGCGACGACAGGCGCTGCGACGGTTTTCGCAGCGGCGCGGCGATGCGTGGAAATTCTTCTCGCGCCGTGAAGATGCGTCGGAAAAACAGCCGCAAGAAGAGCGATGCGTCGATTTCTGTAGTCCTTTGAGTTTCTTCTCTCGTCCAGCTCCCAAACAGCAGCAACAACCTCCAGGGGCCCAAAACTGGCACAGGCACCTTAAGTCAGGTCAGAACTCACAACAGCAGAGTTCAGGGGAGCTGGGGGTGAAGTCTTTGTGTCCTTGAGACTTCTTAACAGGAGGCCAGCTCACTTCAGGCCCTTGGAGATCTCCTTCAAGTAGGGGACACAGCACACAGCAAAGTCCTTCTCCTTTCCTTGGCAGAAACAGCAACTGCAGGCCAACCCCAGACACACAGCAAGGGCAGTACTTCTCCTCAGTCTCTCCAGCTCTTCTCCTTGGCAAAGGTTCCTCTTGAATTCCAGGAATGATCTAAAGTCTGGGGTTTTGGGTCTGCTACTTATACCCCAAAATGTCTTTGTTCTCTTTGTGCAAGGGGCTCTGAGCCCAGTTCAAACCAGTTCTGGGGGCACTCTGCCAGTGCACTACAACTTCCTTTGTTAGTGTGGGCCTTGGTCCCAGACACACCACATGGGGCGGAGCCAGCATTGTGGAAGGCAGGCACAGCCCTATTCAGGTCCAGGTGCTACTCCTCCCAGAACTCAAAATGCAGATCAGGCCTATTCAGCCTAGTGCTGACTCATCCAGACTCCTGGAGCCACTGCAACTCCCCAGCCCCTGTCACTCCAAAGCCAGACAGTCAATCCACAAACAGGGAGAGGCACACCGGAAGGTTGAACAAGAAAATAGCCACTTTCTAAAAGTGGTATTTTCAAACACACAATTTAAAACCATCTTTACTAAAAGATGTGTTATTTAATTCTGAGTTCAGGGGTACCAAACTCCATTTTTCTATCTTGTCCCTATGGGAAGATATGCTTGTAAAATGTTACAAAGCATTCCCCATTCTGTCCTATGGGCAAGATAGCCTTTCAACAGTGAAATTACGAAATTGGCAGTATTTCACTATCAGGACATGTTACACACACCACTACATGTCCTACCTTTCACATACACTGCACCCTGCCCAGGGGGGTACCTTGGGCCTACCATAGGGGTGTCCTATGTGTAAGAAAAGGGAAGGGTAAGGCTTGGCAAGTGGGTGCACTGGCCAGGTCGACATGGCAGTTAACAAACTGCGTGCAGGCACTGCCGTGGCAGGCCTGAGACATCTTTTCAGGGCTACTCATGTGGGTGGTACAACCAGTGCTGCAAGCCCACTAGTAGCATTTGATTTACCCGCCCTGGCACACTTAGTGCACTTTACTAGGGACCTACTGGTAAAACAAATATGCCAATCAGGGAGAACCAATCACAATATCAATTTACACAGGGAGCACTTGCACTTTGACACTGATCAGCAGTGGGAAAGTGACCAAAGTATCTAAGCCAGCAAAAACGAAATCCAGCACAGCATCAAAAACACAGGAGGTAGAGGCAAAAAGTCAGGGTAAACCACGCCAAGGATGCCAGGTCTAACACCTACCTTGCATCTCTTTTTCCTTAAGTCCCGCTAACAGAAGTGGCGATCTTAAAAATTCACATTTTCACCGGAAAAGCGGAATAGCGGCAACTTGTTAATACGGCGATTAAAAATAAAAATAAAAAAGCCGCCGTAACGTCAAAAAATGTACGCTACTGCGATTTTAAGTACTTGTACATATGTCCCTGAATCCGGTGAGGCATGGTGAAGCATTAACAGGTGCCTTACAGTTTTTCTAAAGCCTGGTGGCTGCTGCTGGAATTGTGGCAGGCATTTGTAACTGCCACACGCCCTGCTCTCAGTTGTGGTTAAGAATTGGGATACCCCTTAGAGAGCTGCAAGGTTGCTTTTTAAAATCCTATAAGAAGCATTGCTTCTCTTTGATTCCAACAGACAGATCAAATTGCTTCTAAGCTTTTTCCAGTATGCGTTGGAAACTAGTAATATTATCCTGTAGCGGATCAGCTGGAGGTGCAGTTTTCTAAACGTCAGTAGTAATGGCATAGAGTTGTTCTTTTACTTCTTCAGACACCTCTCCTTTTCCCCCTCCTCCTCCCTGAAATTTGAGGCTTGAGCAGCCCGAGGGGAGGACGACTCCTTTCTAAGAAGCTGAGATGGAACTACTGCTGTAGGTGAATGGAGAGGCAGAAGTGGTGATGAAAGCATGGCTGTTATGGAAGAGAGAACCAAGTGTTAAAGTCGTTCAGCATGTCTTGGAAGAACATGAGGAAATTAGTAGGAATCTGCATTGCAGTAGATTCACAAAACTGTGGTCAAGCTTCATACTAAGCGTAGCATTCACCCAGTCAGCAACTTTGGAGGTATCAGGAGCCTCATTTTGCAGCGGGATGTTCATTTTGCAAATGGAGATATGCCCATCATTCAGGGTGATAGGGTATCAATCCCTGTTGCGCCTTCATTTGTTCCTCTTCTCCTTTGTCTTCATGCTCTTCAACAGGTAGACAGCATTCCTGTAGCTGCCCATGACTTTAGGCCCCCTTGAAGGTCTCTCCCTTGATGCTATAATCTTCTGCAGATGCCCAGAAGCATGGCTGAAGATTCTAATGTCACTTTGTTTGTGAATCTATCACTGATAGAATATGCAACTCGGTTTTGTAAAAACTGTCAAAGTTCTAGTGGCTGGTACAGCACAGCATTGTTCCCTGACGTTTTGATCAGGATGCTTACTAGCTGTTAGCAGAGTTTTCTTTGCCGGCGTTTATGAGGTTGCCATAGATGTGAAAAGCACAGATGAGGTCAGATCTGCCATTGAGGTTGGGATCACTGATACAACAGGTCCAGATGATGATGATTTTACAGTAGATGAGCCTAAGTTGATAGGGCTGTCGTGAACAACAGTTTAATGGTTACCAAGTCAATGGTTGTTGAAAGGGTCGCTGACGAGGCAACAGTCAATGATTGTTTTCTACCTTATATTTTGTGGTTGAGGAAGGAGCAGTGAATGATGATGATTTGGGCAGGATGTCAGCTGAAAACATAAAAGAGTTTTAAGAAGTGAATGAGGTTTTGCTGGGTCTAGTGGTTGTTTTCTAGGGGGAACCTATGGGAATGAGTTTTTTATGAACCCACTTCAGTGATTACTTTTGATTTTAGAAAGTACAGTTGGAGGAAGCTGTTGCGTTTTATATTTTGTGCGATCTTTTATGGTGCTGATACTGCTAATGATGGGTCCACCTCACAGAATAATCTCCTTAAAGTGGTCTTTTAAGGAAGGCATTTCATAAGGCAAGAACTAATCGTCTCTCTATAACTCTTAGAATTTAGACAGATATGGTCTTCCAGATATTGCAGTCCTAAAGAATGTGATGTGGGTGTAAACAACAAAGACATTACTTCTAGGCATCATTTTATTATATTTCCCTGAGGCCAGAGAAAGAAGTGAGGCCTGGATAAAGATTTTAGCTGAAGAGAGATTTCAGTCTTTTGCTTATTCCACAATTATACCAATTTTAATATTTCCTGGGCCAAAACTCCCAAGAACAAACCCTCAAGCCAGGATTGCCAATGAGATCAAGTTTACATTCTTAAGTAAATATTCAAAATAGACTTTGCTCAAGTGACGACCCACACATGTGTCCTACATAAATCTCAGATATGGTATCCTCTGGTTGGTGGAGGGCTCAGCACCTTCACCTCGTTGGTTGAAGTTTAAAAAGTTCACAGTAAGAGTGATATATTATCTAGAATTTTTCTAGAGACACAGAGGTTGGGTTTGTAGACCTCCTTGCACCAAGGACTCAGTCAATGTGCAATCCCGAATCAGAAAACCAGTTGAACTGAAACCACTCCACAACCCACTGAGCAATACTTGAGGGAGATGTGTTTCAGGTAAATATCAATTCCATGAGACATCACAGGGATAGTTGATGTAACCACAAACCCTCTTTCATTAAAGAATCACACATTGAAGAACACTAGAACATACAAAAGATACTTTTTGAAGATGTATGTTAAAATCAAAATCCTAGTCTAGTGCACACAATATTAATTGTAACCGCAATGAAGACAAATAAAATAACAGCCGCAACGTTTACCAACAATGTGAATGAGGAACCGCTCCAACATTCTTGCTGTTATACAATTTTAGCAGCCCTACCCTAATTTTGCTCCTTCTAAATGCTAATGTAATCCAAGCATAGGAAAATATAAAACCTATTTTGAGTTTTAGAAGTTATCAATTAAAGCTTATGTTCAATGAAATAGTGAGGTCCGCTGCACAGATTAAGTCATTGAGTATAGGTTAAGTGCCCCCCATACATGTAGCCTTCATGTGGAACTAGAGTTATGGTTCTGTAGGCCCCTTCACATTTTCGCCTTGGGTGAAGATTCCTCTCAATCTTTGTGCTTGGCTTTTATAACCTTATTTTATTGTTGTTAAGACTCTTTAGCATAAACAATTAACAGAAAGTGGCCTGATGCCCTTTCACTCATTTTTATTCTGCGAGACTGTGTTTCTTTGAATAACAACAATAAACATTCTTCAAGAAACTCTTAGAAATCAATAACAAAGCAATATAAAAATAAAGTAATCAGCATTTAGATTAAATGCTGTGAATATATTCTTTTAAGCCCGACTATCACGTTGCATAACATGATGACATAATATAAATGTGTCATATTAATCACACATTTCAGCATTTTGATTGATCGGCTGGCTGATGTAGCTCAAGTAGGGGAATACCCAGAATAGAAAAGACATACTATTCATAACAAGGAGACTGTGTTACTAATCTGAAGGCAGGTTCATTCTCTTTACTCCTCTGAATCCCTGCAGTTTTACAATGGAGCAAAGGTGCAAGCATGTGGAGTGGATCTTTGAGCTTTCCATGGCAGGAGAAGCATCAGTTCTGTTCTTCATACGTCCTTTCATTAGACCTACTGGGGTCCGAGCTTCTGAAAGGGGGAAAGGGCAGCGAGGGGAGTCCATTACGAGTACCTGAACCATCCTTTATCTGATCTTGTTCCACTCTGGAATGGACTCCTGCGGTGCGTCCAAGTCTTATGCTGATAATATATAGCCAGGCTTCTTCCCTGCCATAGGAGAAGAGGAAGGGGGGGGGCTATTCATACACTAAGTTATTTCCTTTCTACCTTAGCCTTGCCAGCTTCTGCACTTTAACCATTGTCTGGGGTTTTAAGGTCAGAAAATGCACCCCCTTCAAAGAAGCTTTTGGGGGCACAGCTGGTCACCGCTGAAAACTGATTGCAGCTCAGTATCCCCTCCATGAGCTGTAAAAACATCAGCTATCTGGCTGCCGATAAATTGCCATGAATGTGATTTGACCAGCTAAGGATGGGCACCCAATTACAATGTTAAATCACTGTACCTTTCATATGGAATTAATGTGACATTCTTCCTAGTACCCCGGCCAGAGCCCACCCAGCACTGCCATTGGTAGAATGTTCACTGGAGCATACCAACTTGAGGCTAGTGGGTCCATTAGCTAAGATTTCACTCCCCAGCAACCTGTTCTGTTTATGTTCATAACTCTAGCAGGCTATGAGGGCAGTGGACGGGGTACACAGCTTCACTGTGAATCTGAAGTCTCTAGATTTGTATTTTGTCTTGGCGTGTCCCCGGCATCCAGTTCTGTTTATGTTCATAACTCTAGCAGGCTATGAGGGTAGTGGACGGGGCACACAGCTTCACTGTGAATCTGAAGTCTCTAGATTTGTATTTATCCCCTGGCGTGTCCCCGGCATCCTGTTCTGTTTATGTTCATAACTCTAGCAGGCTATGAGGGTAGTGGACGGGGTACATAGCTTCACTGTGAATGTGAAGTCTCTAGATTTGTATTTTGTCTTGGCGTGTCCCCGGCATCCTGTTCTGTTTATGTTCATAACTCTAGCAGGCTATGAGGGTAGTGGACGGGGTACACAGCTTCACTGTGAATGAGAAGTCTCTAGGGTTGTATTTATCCTGTGGCGTGTCCCCGGCATCCTGTTCTGTTTATGTTCATAACTCTAGCAGGCTATGAGGGCAGTGGACGGGGTACACAGCTTCACTGTGAATCTGAAGTCTCTAGATTTGTATTTTGTCTTGGCGTGTCCCCGGCATCCTGTTCTGTTTATGTTCATAACTCTAGCAGGCTATGAGGGTAGTGGACGGGGCACACAGCTTCACTGTGAATCTGAAGTCTCTAGATTTGTATTTATCCCCTGGCGTGTCCCCGGCATCCTGTTCTGTTTCTGTTCATAACTCTAGCAGGCTATGAGGGTAGTGGACGGGGCACACAGCTTCACTGTGAATCTGAAGTCTCTAGATTTGTATTTATCCCCTGGCGTGTCCCTGGCATCCTGTTCTGTTTATGTTCATAACTCTAGCAGGCTATGAGGGTAGTGGACGGGGCACACAGCTTCACTGTGAATCTGAAGTCTCTAGATTTGTATTTATCCCCTGGCGTGTCCCCGGCATCCTGTTCTGTTTATGTTCATAACTCTAGCAGGCTATGAGGGCAGTGGACGGGATACACAGGTTCACTGTGAATCTGAAGTCTCTAGATTTGTATTTATCCCCTGGCGTGTCCCTGGCATCCTGTTCTGTTTATGTTCATAACTCTAGCAGGCTATGAGGGCAGTGGACGGGGTACACAGTGTAGGAGAGTAGGATCTGCTTCACATGGGTACCCCCACTTTTGCTGATGCTTCACTGTTTTTCGACTTTAGTCTGGCTGGGGCCCTGCTAATCAGAACCCCAGCCTGGCTGCTTCCTCTCTAAAATGGTTTCCATGTGCCTTAGGCACATCTCTGATTGGAATCTGGAGTGCCCTTATAAGTCCCTAGTATATGGTATACTATGTACCCAGGGCATAGGTACCTCAGAGACCTACCAGGGGCTGCAGCATGTATTGTGCCACCCCTGGAAGGCCATCCAAAATGACACCACAGGTCTGCTCCTGCAGCCTGGGTAAGGTGGTGCATGCACCCCTTACAGTGGTATAGGCTACCTATATCACTACCACTGCACACACATATAAACCTATAAGTCACTCCTATGGCAGGCCTTACCAATCCTGAGGGCAGAGTGCTTGGTTTTTATGTTAGAGGGTGCCCCTGCATGAGCAGAGCCCCTCTACAGCGTTCGGAGTCCCTCCTCTGATGCTGTTTGTGGTACAGCCTGACCATATACTCTTAAGTGCATTATATCCTCGCGGTACAATGCTAACTTTGGACTGGCTGCACCAAAACATGTTGTGTTTGGTGTCAAACATCTTGGAATACTACCCCCCCGCCAGTCCTGGCGGTGGGGGTAGCATTCCACCCTTCTAGAGGGAGATACATGTACACACCAGGCTACCTGGTAACTTCTTTCCAGATCCCTGGCATCACAAAATGGATGCCGCTGCCACAGACACGGGTCTGGCCTCCTGCTGCTGACTGAAACTCCGGCAGGAGGCCTGGACAATAGGTTTCCTGTCGCAGGGAGGTGTAACCACCTCCCCAGACAGGATAATGTGTATTGGGGCTGGGCGGGAGCACTCTCTGGTGCTCAGAAGTCCTGCACTGGGGGCACACTTGGTGTCCCTGTGCATATGCCAGTTCAAACCGGTTGCAGGGGCTACCTGCCCCTGCTCTGTGCGAGAAACTGGACAAAGGGAATGGGTGTAACCACCCCTCTTCCCTGATCCTCCCATAGGTGGGTCCCCAGAGTATGTCCAACCCCTAACTTGGTATAAGTATGGGACCCCAGTCCTTAGGACTTTAGATTACCCTGGACGAAACTCTGACACTGAATCCTGGACCTTCGACGCTCTACCTGAAGATTAGAGGACTGAAGAATCTCCCTTGGGGTCAAGAAGTGACTCCCCTGCTTGGCAGGCACCTAAGAAGCAATTGTCCGGTCTGCATCGCTGAAGCTACCGCCGGACGCCGAAGTCTTTGCATCACCAGAGGTGGATTTCCAGACTTCCCCGAGGCTGCCCTGAGTCCTCAGCAAAGCTGAGGCCCGTAGCTGTCGTGGGTAACGTGTAACCGTGACCCCTGAACACCGAGTACATTTGCAAGTGCATCCTCTTCCTGGTCTCCCACGAAGTTGTGCTTTGGGCTCTGAGTAGCCCCCGCCTCCAGCACCGACTGCACCAAAGATCACTGGCCTCCACTCCACGAGTGTCCTGTAAGCCAGCTCCAAGTGCGTCCACTCGAGGCTCCTTCGCGGTCGCTAGTCCGTTGGCTAGTGGGCCCTCCCGAAGGCAACTCTTCTTTTGCTTGGGCTTTCCTGGTTGCTCCAGACGTGCCCTGACTTACCCTCGCTGGGTGAGTCCCTCAGACCTTGCTGGTCTGTACCACCGTCCTTCTTCTATTTCCACGTGACTTGCCGTTGCCAAGGCTTGTTGGGTCCAATCCGGTCGCCGACACCCCTGCAATCGACAGACGTCGTGGGACAGCTTGAATCCAGCTCCTGGTCGTCGTTGACGCCTCCTGGACCTCGTGGCTGAAGAGTCAAGACGACCATCAACCTACCTGAAGCACCCGACATCGGTGGGCATCTGCTCATCGCCCTCCTGGTCACTGGCTAGTGACCCAGACTCTGTCCCCTCTGCTTCAGGTTCTTCAAATCTTCGATCCACCTTTGGATCCACCCGAACACTTTCGACCTGGTCGCCAGCAGCACTTTGCAGCAGATCGCCATTGAAAACGACGACGAAACCCGACCCCGAAAGACACCTATGCACCCGGCTTCCCTGGGTGAGGTAACTCGAGTACTCCAGTGCTCCCGTGGGTATAGACTCTAGAACGACCTAGTTCTAAAGGGGTTTGCTCCAAGTCCTCCTCTAAGTGTCCTTTTCTTTAAAAACACCAACCGCGACATTCCCCATAGAAGTCAACGGCGGCTCGCGGCTGTGTTCTCACACTGCACGCGTCCCCCGTGGGTCCCTGTGTCACTACCTTGGGTGGTTCCTTGAGGGCCAAGCACTTCTACAGGCTCTAGGCCTTGTGTCTAGCTCAGTCGTGGTTCTTATACCACTTTATTGGTATATGGTTTGGTACGCCCCTAGGGCTCAAACGTGTATTTGTGCTATTACTGTTGATAACTGACTTGTAACTTATGTACTTCAAACTCTAGCCTCATAAAGAGACTAGAGGGGTGTGTTTAAGACTAAATACATATATTTTAAATATATACCTGGTGTGGTCCTCTTTCATTTGGTCACTCAAGAGATTATAGACTGGTAAAACAAGCTGCTTTACGTTCCTTCAAGACTTACCCTGAAGGCTGCTCTCCATAGCTACCACTAGGATAGCTTTCAATAAAGGTTGTCTTTAACCTATCTCCAATAAGGGGTTGTTTGGACTGGTGTAAGGTGCCCACTATAATTAGTGGACAGCATATACCAGGCCAACTTCTCACACACAGCTTCACTGTGAATCTGAAGTCTCTAGATTTGTATTTTGTCTTGGCGTGTCCCCGGCATCCTGTTCTGTTTATGTTCATAACTCTAGCAGGCTATGAGGGCAGTGGACGGGGCACACAGCTTCACTGTGAATGTGAAGTCTCTAGATTTGTATTGATCCCCTGGCGTGTCCCCGGCATCCTGTTCTGTTTATGTTCATAACTCTAGCAGGCTATGAGAGCAGTGGACGGGGTACACAGCTTCACTGTGAATCTGAAGTCTCTAGATTTGTATTTATCCCCCGGCGTGTCCCCGGCATCCTGTTCTGTTTATGTTCATAACTCTAGCAGGCTATGAGGGCAGTGGATGGGGTACACAGCTTCACTGTGAATGTGAAGTCTCTAGATTCGTATTTTGTCTTGGCGTGCCCCCGGCATCCTGTTCTGTTTATGTTCATAACTCTAGCAGGCTATGAGGGCAGTGGACGGGGTACACAGCTTCACTGTGAATGTGAAGTCTCTAGAGTTGTATTTATCCCCTGGCGTGTCCCCGGCATCCTGTTCTGTTTATGTTCATAACTCTAGCAGGCTATGAGGGCAGTAGACGGGGTACACAGCTTCACTGTGAATCTGAAGTCTCGAGATTTGTATTTTGTCTTGGCGTGTCCCCGGCATTCTGTTCTGTTTATGTTCATAGCTCTAGCAGGCTATGAGGGCAGTGGACGGGGCACACAGCTTCACTGTGAATCTGAAGTCTGTAGATTTGTATTTTGTCTTGGCGTGTCCCCGGCATCCTGTTCTGTTTATGTTCATAACTCTAGCAGGCTATGAGGGTAGTGGACGGGGTACACAGCTTCACTGTGAATGAGAAGTCTCTAGGGTTGTATTTATCCTGTGGCATGTCCCTAGCATCCTGTTCTGTTTATGTTCATAGCTCTAGCAGGCTATGAGAGCAGTGGACGGGGTACATAGCTTCACTGTGAATGTGAAGTCTCTAGATTTGTATTTTGTCTTGGCGTGTCCCCGGCATCCTGTTCTGTTTATGTTCATAACTCTAGCAGGCTATGAGGGCAGTGGACGGGGTACACAGCTTCACTGTGAATGTGAAGTCTCTAGAGTTGTATTTATCCCCTGGCGTGGTGCATGTGAAACTAAGGCTCCACCCAGTCACCCTTTCTAAAATCCACTCAAAGAGGGGGAACCACTCAAATGTTGCCGCTGTTACAGGATAAATGTTCTCCTCTTTTTCATTCACTTCAGTTAGAGATCAAGATCTAATCATGCCCCTTTCCATAGCTGCCGAACTAGTGGGGCAATACTTGCAGGGCTTAGATGGCCACGTCTCCACTATCCTTTGTGAGTTTTACCAGTCTAGGTCTCAGACGTTTGTTTAGCAAGAATTCAGAAAACTATCAATTTCCCTGTTGTATTTTCTCTTCCTTCCCTTTTCTTTGCTTGCTTTTTCTCCTCTTCAATTTCTCTTCTTTTTTCCCTTTAAAATAAAGCCAGGGAGGGGACATGGGGTGCTAAACCCAATGCCCACAAATCTAAGCTTCACTTAAAGCCAGGCTCCTCATAGCTCTCTAGAGCTCCAAGGATCAAGACGCAAGCAGCTACAAATGAACAATCACTTGGTCTCACACAGGAGCAGGCAGACACTCCTTACCTGGAATCGTATTTGGCATCTAGCAGTAGCATCCTGTAGGTATCCTCCTCCTTCTCCCACACTGATGCTCCAGTGTTACTCTTTGGCTCTAGTAGATTGCAGCCTATTAAGGGACTGCAGCAGTCCTACTTTCAAGCAAGCATTTCTATTATAACCTTATAGCCCACCGTAGCGGGCTACACCGGCCATCAAAGGCCTGCTCCAGCATTAAAGGTCTGAGCCGATGGCAAGGGCCTTTAACAAGGGAGAAGGCCTTTAATGGGCGGTATAGTCCAGCTACGGCGTGCTATAAGGGTATTAGAACATTGCGTCCCATCAGGGCAGAATGTTCTAATTAGTAAAACAAAGGCCTCACGGAGCCCGAGGGGGTTGAAATCGCCTTGGGCTCCGTGAGGCTTTTGTTCCCAGCTCTTGCTGTGAACAAAAGCAACATTGGAATGTTGGAACTCCCGGCTTTTACCATCCATTAGAAGCCCAGAGCTACTCCATTGTCTTCAACGGGGCGCTCAAAATTCCAATGTTCTATTACTAAATATGTAACTCAGTTTAATGACCTGCCGGGATTCAACCTTGTGACCTGCAGATTACTGCAAATTTCATTGCATACTTCTTGATTGCCAGTTACTATCAACCACTAGCTAAATGTTTGTTGAATGTAGGTTAGTCAATATTATGATGACATATCCATCAACTAAAAGCTGAGGGGTTGGGGCGTGGGGGGTCGGGGTTGACTGTATGCCCTGGTCTCAGTATGGAATTTAATCCCACTCAGAAAGCGGCTATGTCAAATGTGTCACCACCGAAAGCCCCTTTCTGCCCAGACTGGATAGTCTGTGAGCCCAGCTGCCCCCTTGGCTGCTGACACAAGGGTGCCCTACGAGTGAAACTTGGGGCCAGTGACTGCTCCGCTCGACTTAACCTCACACTGTGAGGGTGCTGCTGGATAATTTTGGCTCTGCTACCTTCCCTCCTTTGCATCCTCATTCATGTCGCTAACGGCAGTACCTCTGAATGCCCACTCATTGGTTAAGCACACCATCTAAGTCCATGACCTAATTATCAATAAAAAAACAGAACACATGACGATCGTTGAATCATGGTGTAGTAACTTGCTAGGGTTGGATATAGATTTCACTGTTCCCACAGTCTTTCATGCTCATTGCCCTGACTGCATTGCTGGTCTGTCTCATATAGATCTCCTGGCCAGCCTGCTCACTTTTTTCCTTGCCCATGAGACCACTTAAATCCTTGATTTGACATTTCCCTCAAAGCTCAATCACAATAAAATACTGAAAGCACTGCACCTCTTGTGGACAGACCATGAGGCTACCTTCTCACCACCTGCTTTGGAACCCTAACCACCACGATAACAAGGATTTCTGCTGCCACACCTTTTCAATTTCATCCATAGGTTAAATTGATTCCCACAGCTTTCCGAGACATGCTTTGGCTGCGCTCCCAGATTCCTACACCAACAGTTGGCTACGAGGTGTTTGATAATCTAGTGCTCTAGTCTTTCCCTCGCAGATGGTTTCATGGTAGAACCTGAGGCTCTTAAACCCCTGTAAGCAAGCAGAACATATCTGGTGCAAGCATTACAGCATTCTTATAAAGATTAATGACACTGACTTAGTCAGAGCCAAAATATGGCTACATCTGCCTGTAGCTCTTAATTCCAAAATTACAAACTCTTCTTCTAACACTACTACGGCATCTTTGATATTGCTAAGGAGCTTGCGGATCCGGCATGCAGGAAGACTACATTATCCTTCACTGAGTCTCGGAGACGAGCTATTTGTTTCTTCCTCACCACAATTTAAGACACCAGCAAGACTTGCAGCTCCTGTCTTTTACCCCACTCGCTCACTGACTATGACCAGTTACTGAACAGCTACTGAAGAGCTTCTCTTCGCTTTTAAAAATATCCTCTTGACCCACTCCCATGCAATGTAAGGTTGCTCAGGTGATGGCGCCTGACATCAAGCAAATCCTCAATCTCACTCTAGCTTCAGCCCCGGCTCCTTAAATATAATATTATTACCCCCTGCTGAAAAAAGCAAATGTGGTGAATGAAATCCCCTCTAATTTTAGGCCTCACTCACTCTTGCGGCAAAAATTCTAGAAAAAAAACCCTGCTCATTCACCACTGTCAATATTTACTGCAATCTTCTACTAGCCTTGATCTGGACCAGGTAGGGTTCCAACTTCTACAGGGAACGGAGGCTCTGCCAGTGGCAGCCCTAGGTGGTGATATAATGAGGTGCCTCTGACGTCTTTGCAGGTTTAGATATTTAGGAACAAGATATTTAGGAATAAGATAGCAAAAGCCAAAAAAGGTGAAGGAAGGTACCCAACAATGGCACAGTATGGTTCCCAATGCTGACCACACAGCCACTGATGCACACACATTCAGATACACATGGGCTCAGTATCCTCTGAATAGCTGCGATCTGATACAACGTCAGAAGAGAGACTGCTGAAAGAGCTGTAGGTATCAGTCACCAGGGGTGGAGGCAGGTAGTGATGGACATCAGTACAATAGCTTTGCATAACTTGTCTAGGAATAGCAATACAATGTGTGACTACCCTAAGTGAAGTGTAACATCCAAGCTAAACCACAAACATAGCTCATGTTTGAGCAATGGTCATACTGAGGGCAGCCACTCATAGTGATCAGAAAAAAGGCCGCAGTAGACCATGCTTTGAGGGAAGAAGAATGCTGTTCGAGCCTGGGTTTCTCATTGTGCTATTATGGTTAGAAATTATGTCTGAAAGTATAGTCTTTGTTGTGTTCTTCAGATCTAGGGAAGGCTGCAACTTTTTACAGTGTTGCAGATACTGTTGGGAAATGAATTGCAGCATTACTGCCAACCTTCTGGAGGTAACGCTTTCTGCACCACATACCTGGGGGTACACCTTTCCAAAGCAGCTTCCACACCCAAGCTTTCCATTGTCTCCATCTCCAAAACTCCAGACCGTCATGCCATCGGAGGAGACCACCAGCGTGTGATTCATGCCACAGGACACCTGGTGGAAAGGGCAAATGTGGAGTGGAGGGTCAGAGTGGGAGGAACGGTCAGGAATCATGGAGAAGATAAACACAACTTAGGGGCAAAGAATCGCAGACAATTCTGGAACTTCTAACTTTCCTCTAGTACATAGACATGGTGTAGGTATCATTTACCTCTGCCTCTGCTCCAGCACACATCTAGGGCATGTATGTGTCCTCCCCACTGCTGTTTGAAGTGTGTGTTGTCTATTACAGTTGCCTGGCCAATGAAAATCTATAAAACTAAATGGTTGACTAAAAGCTTTGTTAAAAACCTCTGACAAAACCAATAGGCTTTGATGTTTACAGTGTAAGGCGTTAATATGTTGATTGAGGTTTGGTGAGTGTACAATTTAGACAGCCAAGATAAGTACTACACTTCAGATGAGTGTGAGCAGGGGTTGTTAGTGCCATGCATTCATAACCCTCTACATAAGCATCGTTTGAGTGGAGTACTAGTTGAACACTATACTTGTATAGTAGTCCCCAGTTTCACGACGGTGTAGTGGTATGGTTATAGGTAAAATGGCACTCCAAGAATGAGTAGCACTTACACTCTATTTAGATTTCTGAGAAATTTATATGGACGGTGCTGAAAGGTGAGAAGAACCACCAGTCTCCCCAAACACGTGGTCGAAACCAACATAAACATGTATCATTTATGCTTGACTAAAACAAATTGGATAATTGCATATTACTTAAAAGACGTGTGCTGAGGATTGTGTTTATAGTCCCCAGTTTCAGCCACTTTCTATAAAGCGGGTGCAAATAAAAAAACTTGGAACATCTGATGAAAACGTTATTTGTGCTCGATTCTTGTTGGGCCCATATATATTAGATAAGCCCAAATGTTCAAAAAGTGGAACACAACCTATTTACCTTTGTGTACAGAGTGCTTTCATGGCTCATCAAGATAGACGTGGAGACTGAATAGAAGATTTGTTGTTTTAGCAGGCAAGAGAATACCTAGGGTCCTCATTACAAGGTCTGTTAGACTCCTTATACAGTAATACTACTCCTATCAATCCAGATATCGTGGGTTTGGTTATTCACAGGCAATTCAAAGAATTAAGGGTGTCAAGAATGGTCGCATCTTAAACTTTTCCGTACCCATTAAGGAGTACAGCTTGTATATGTCTATTTTTCCTATCTCCTTTGGTCTATTTGACCTGGTATTCACAAAGCTTGTGAAGTGGGTGTGATCCTATAATGAGAGATATCTAACCTTCGAACTGAAACTTTGGGCTATACAAGTATGGACCAGCCTGTCGCTGCAGCACCCATGTGGCCTTTAGGCAGACCCGCACATGTCAGATGCTGTGCATCCCTGTCTGAGTGGGACTAGTCATTATGGTGTGCACAGCCTAGGAAGTTGCAAACTCCTTACCTGTCCAACGTGATGCCCTTCTAGTGCTGTCACCCTTTCCGGCAAAAGTCTGTTTGCAGTGCCCCTCAGCCCTAGCCGGCCATACTCTGCTCCACCAAAGGTGAAGAGCTTTCCGCTGGCAGTCACCACAGCGGTATGTTTAAATCCACAGGAAAACTGCATGGGGTAGACAAGAAGGAGAAGAGGAAACATCAGTATGGAAAAAGCTGAGGAATTTACAAAGAACCAATTAAACAGTTAGTCACACCCACATCCTACATTGACCATCAGTCTTCTGGATGAGAAGACACAGTAGCCACACTAATACCATAATGTTGGTCACTTTAAAATATCTGTATCCAAACCTGCAGAGGCTATTTCAGAGTATTGGAAAAATGTGTTTCAGCAATAGTGAAAGTGTTGTGTAAGAAGCTGGCAAGTACAGTGTAAGAGACTCTAATACTGTGCAAGAAACTCTTTAATACTGTGAAAGAGACTAACAAGTTCTAGGTGAGAAGCTGTTCAGTACTTTGTAAGAGGCTGTCAAAGTACTTTGTAACAGGCTCTTTAATAGTGGGTAAGAGACTATCAAGTATTGTGTAAGAGGCTTTTTAATATTGTGCAAGAGACTGTTGAGTTCCGGGTAAAAGACTCTCAAGTACTGTTTAGGACACTCTAATACTTTGAAAGAGACAGCCAAGTATTGTGCAAGAGATTATCAAATATTGTGTAGGAGTTTCTTTAATACAGTGGAAGATACTATCAAGTACTGTGTAAGAGACTCTCTAGTGGTAAAAGAGTCTGTCAAGTACTGTGCAACAGACGTTCAAGCTGTGTGTAAGAGACTCCTTAATATTGTATAAGAAACTGTTAAGTGCTGTGTAAGAGACTATCAAGTCCTGCATAAGTGACTGTCAAGTATAGAGTAAGAGGCAGTTAAGTACTGTGTAGGAGACTGTTGAGTACTGTATACGAGACTGTCAAGTACTGTGTTTGAGACTCTGATACTATGTAAGAAATCATCCAATATTTTGAGAGGATATCAAATATTGTGCAAGAGACTCTTTAATACGACATAAGAGACTGTGAAGTACTGTGTAAGAAACTGAATTACTGTGTAAGAGGCTGTAGTGTACTGGGAAAGAGACTGTTAAATGTTGTGTAACACACTGACAAGTATTGTATACAACACTGTGAAGTATTGTGTAAGAGACTTTTAAATATTCAGCAAGAGCCTGTCAACTACTGTGTAAGAAACTTTCAAGTATTGTGTAAGAGCCTGTTGAGTTCCCTGTAAGAGACTGACAACTACTGTGTAATAGACTCTAAAGTATTGTGTACGAGACCGTCGAGTACTGTGTAACAAACTGACTGTCAAGCACTGTATAAGGAGACTTTCAACAACTGGCAAAGTGACTCTAATACTGTGTAAGGGACTATCAACTACTGTGTAAGTGACTGTCAAGTGTGTGTAAGAGAATGAGAAGTGTTGTTTAAGAGACTGTCATGTACTGTGTAATCGACTATCAAGTACTGCATGTGAGACAGTCTAATACTGTGGACGAGACCATCAAATACTGTGTTAGACACTGCCATTTATTGTTTAAGAGGATCCGTAAAAAGTCAAGTAACGTGCAAAAGACTCTTTAATACTGAGCAAAAGGCTATCAAGTACTGTGTACTAGACTCTTTAATACTGTGTAAGAGACTGTCAAGTGCTGTGTAACAAACTCTTAATACTGTGTAAAAGACTGTCAAATACAGTGTAAGAAATTGCCGAGCATGGTAAGAGACTCTTTAATACTGTGTAAGAAGCTGTCAAGTACTGTTTAAGAGACTCTCTAATGCTATGTAAGAAACTGTCAATACTGTGTAAGAGCCTGTTGAGTACTGTCCGGGACACTGTCCAGTATTTTGTAGGGGACTCTCAAGTACTGTGTAATAGACTGCAAGTATTGTACAAGAGACCGTCACGTACTGTGTTGGAGACTGTCAAGCATTTTGTAAGAGGCGCTTTAATACTGCGTAAGAGAATGTCAAGTACTGTGAAAGAGACCATCAAGTACTGTGAAAGAGACCATCAAGTACTGTGTAAGAGACTATCAAGTACTGTGTAAGAGACTGTCAAGTATGGTGTAAGAGGCTATCAAGTACTGTGTAGGAGACTTTTGAATATGTGTAACAGACTGACACAAGTATGGTTTAAGAGACTGTCAAGCACTACTAAGACACGCTTTCATACTACCTACAAGACTGTCAAGTACAGTGTAAAAGAGCATTTGATACAGTGTAATGGACTGTCACATACTGTGCAAGAGACCGTCAACTACTGGGTAACAGAAACTCTATATGCAGTGTAAGAAACTTTCAAGTACTGTATAGGAGATTCTTTAAAACTGTATAAGGAACTGTCAAGTACTGTGTAAGAGACTGACACATTCTGTATAAGAGACTACCAAGGACTGTGAAAGAGGCAGTCAAATGCTGTGTAAAAGACTGTTGAGTACTGCATAGAATGGGTGTCTAATACTGCGTAAGAGACCCTCAAGTAGTGTGTAAGAGCATGTTTAGTACCATGTAAGAAACTCTCAAATATAGTGTAAGAACCTCAAAAGTACTGTGTAACAGACTGTCAAGTACTGTGCAATACTAGTTAATTAAATACTGCAAAACGAGATGAGACTCTCTAATAATGTGTAAGAGAATGTCAAATACAGTGGAAAAGTCTAACAAGTACTGTGGAAGATACTCTAATACTGTATAAGAAACTATCACGTACTGTGTAAAAGACTGTCGAGGACTGTTTAAGAAACTGGCAAGTACTGTCTAAGGGACTGGCAAGTACTGTGTAAGAGGCTGTCAAGTACTATGTAAGAGACTGTTGAGTGCTGTGTATGCGACTGTCAAGTAGTGCCTAGGAAACTCACAGAAGTTTTAATACAGTGTAAGAGACTGTCAAGTACTGTGTAAGTGCTGAGTATTATGTATGGGACTGTCATTGTATAAGACACTCTTTAATACTGTGCAAGAGGCTATCAAGGGACTGTTGAGTGCTGTGCAAAAGACTGTCGTACTGTGTAAGAGACTTAGAGACTCTTTAATACTGTGTAAGAGTATGACAAATACTGTGGAAGAGACTGTCAAGTATTGTGTAAGACAATCTTTAATACTGTGTAAGAGGTTGTAAAATACTGTGTAAAAGACGGTCATGTACAGTGTAAGAGGTTGTAAAGTACTGTGTAAAAGACGGTCATGTACAGTGTAAGAGACTGTTGAGTACTATGAAAAAGACTGTCAAGTACTGTGTAAGAGACTTCCAAGTACTGTGTAAGATACTCTTTAATTCTTTGTAAGAAACAGCCAAGTACTGTCTAAGGGACTGTCAAGTACTGTGCAATATACTGTCAAGTACTGTGTAAGAGGCTGTCAAGTAAAATGTAAGAGACAGTCGATTGCTGTGTAAGAGACTGTCAAGTAGTGTCTAAGAGACTCAAAGATGCTTTAATACAGTGTAAGAGACTATCAATGACTGTAAGTGACTGCTGCAAACTATATATGAGACTGTCATTGTATAAGACGCTCTTTAATACTGTGCAAGAGGCTATCAAGTACTATGAAAGGGACTGTTGAATACTGTGCAAGAGACTGTCAAGTACTGTGTAAGAGACTTAGAGACTCTTTAATACTGTCTAAGAGTATGTCAAATATAGTGGAAGAGACTGTCACGTATTGTGTAAGACAATCTTTAATACTGAGTAAGTACCTCTTCAAGACTGTGTAAGAGACGGTCAAGTACTGTGCAAGCGTGACTGTTAAATATTGTGTAAGATTGTCAAGTACTTTGTCAGAGACTGTAGCCCACATTTCCAGTATCATCGTACATGTATATTTCAAAGGAATTACAAGTTAAGTTACTTCAGTATATGGCAATGCAAAACAAATAAAGCTTCCAATAATGATGAAAAAAGAAGCACTAAAAAGTAAGTTTTTTGGACACTGAGGCACAGAGAAAGCCTGCAGGCTGAAACTCTGTTTGGAGGCAATACTTCCAGCGGTTACTGTGGTGGCTGTAATGAGAAGGCACGAGGATGACTGAACAAAATATAGAGGGGACTCTCTCTGTTTGTGCCTGGACTATGCTGTGCCAGCCAACCAGACAGCCAAATGCAGTCTGGCCCTGGCCATAGGCAGGTCAAGGGGCAGTTGGTGATACATTGCCAGCTCTCAGACGAGAACAAAACCGCCTAACCCACCCTTTTACAATTTCATACGTCTAATGGTAAATATTTATTTCAAACATTTAAGTTGAGCCCAACATGTGATATACATACACTAAGGGCCTAATTTATGGGGTTTTGGCATAGGGCACCACAGCAAGTCACCTTGTCACGGATGTATAGAGCAGAGCTTCCTATAAATCGTAAAACCTACTTAAAATGCCAAACAGTCACAGGCCTTCTGGCAGGCCCTCGGGAACCAGGATATACTCACCTGGGTCACCTCCTCGCCCTGGAATATCTCAATCAGCCGCGGCCTGCGTTGTCGCTCACTGTTCCCGTGACCGAGTTTGCCATAATCCCCGTCTCCCCAGCTGAAGACCTCTCCGCTGTCAGTCAACGCCAGAGAATGGCCATCAGAGCCACAGGATGTCGCGATTTGGGTAACGACATAGCCTGCAAGAAGAAGATCATTGTGAAACAGAAAGGCCTATGTATACAAAATAACCAGAATTGTCTTGATTGGGATATAAATATGTTTTTCAATTACACTAAACACAACCATCACACGTGTTTTGAGGTCATCATGCCACAATGTGATATACCTTAACAGGACCTCATCATGAACACACTACACATGGCAGAACCATAACATCAGGACTGTGCAGGCCACGCCCATAGAGTCAACACAGCTATACACACAATACTATGCCAGAGGTTTCCTTCAGAGACTTACCTGACACACAGCAAGACAGTGTGGCAAGTCACAGATATTCTAAAATCCCATGTTGCATGAGGAACCACCTTCCCCTGCACTCTGCATGAGATCACACATGCCCAGCACCCATTGGTAGCAGTTACGTGTGAGGTGCATCAAGGACATACAGGTATGCCTGGAATGCAGCTGCACATACAATGCAGAGAGTAGTTGTAAACTGGGAAGTAACCCAACTACTGCCTTCTATTGCACCTTCGTTCAGACGTATCGTTCCAAGGGGTCCTGGCATCCACAAGCCAGCTTCTGAAGAGAGTCAAACTGCAGTGGTATTGGGATTAAAGGGATGTCAGAGGCAGGTGTTGTGAACACTGATCTGCTCCTACCACAGGAGATGTGTAAGGCTTGGGCTCCAGGGTCCTCTGCGCGCATAAACACATTAAGCACACTGCTTAAGAAAACTGCATTGCTGGTAGACTCCGATTGGTTCACAGCAGAACAGAGAATGTAATGTATTTGTCGGAAGCTGGCTCTCTATATAGTGTACTAAAAAGAAGTACACTGTGCAGAGAGTCCAGAGAATCCTTAAATGGTACACAGAAGTAAAAGCAGATAATTTGAATGCTTTTTAGGTCTCGCCTGGCGACGCAGCGCGAAAGCGCTGTCGCTAGCGAGATCTATTGTTACTGACTTGCTTTGGAAGGGAGACAGGAGCTGTGCACGCGCAGGACGGACTGGAAATGTGAACGCGCCCGTGAACACGCACGCGATGTGCACATCTCCTGTCCCCCTTCCGCCCTCGCAAGCCTCATGCAATATCACTTTATTTTTTTTTTAATGCGCACGCGAGCTCCAAGCGCGGCGCGCTTTACACGCACAGCATGCCTCACCCCACTTACCTGCTCTTGTGGGGACTCTGCGCTGCTCCTCAGCTGGTCTCCGTCTTCAGCCGGTCACTGCAGCAACACGCGGGGCTCCGTGTTGCTCCCAGGAGCCCCGCCTAAAATCCTGCTTTGGCCGCACCATACGGCATTCACGAAGGCGGGGTGGGCTCCCGCCGGACTTCCTCTACTGTTTTATTTTTTTTGCTTTGGCGGCCCCGTCCCTGGGCCGCACGAGCCGCGCAGCACTTATTCAAGTACGGCGAAGTCCGCAGGCGCCGCCACTGGGCACGAGCCGCAGGCCACGCTGATGTGCACGCTCACGGCGTGCCTACAACGCGCGCATGGCGCTCTTTCACTTTCCCTTGTTATTCTGAGCAGTCGCTATTGAATTGCCTCTTTCTAAAGGTATTTACCGTGGGAGGGGTGATGAACCAGGAAACGCCACTACCAGGACAACTCACTACGCTGCGCTTGTATGCTCTGAGGAAAAGTCGGTCCCGTCCTTGACTGCACAGGGAAGAAGCAGAATGGAGATCACAAACGGGGGAGCTGTGAAGTTTCAGGTAAGAATTGGGGAGAGTGCACCCCCCACCGCCCCTCACCTTCTGTGGAGAGGATGTCCTGTATTCAGCATTCTGCCTCAGTGCACCCGGCGTCTTGTATCTGAGGGGAAACCTGCTTGGAAAGGGGTTGATTTCTGAAAAGGCTTGTCATCTTATAGGCAGGTAGGGCTGGTGCAGTGATTTGTGTCAGTATAAATCTGGCACTCCACATACTTTTCACCAGATTCGACCGGCCTTGGAGGCACCGGCCTGCTGGGTAATTTGTTACTTTCTCCATTGCCTGTATATGTTCTCACTGTGTGTGCTAATCTCTACTTCTGTCAGGATGTCTTCAGGTTTGTGTCTCTGTTCTGTTATAGTCTGCCCTCTACTGCTCCACTGATTGTATTCCCCGTGTCCGACCCCTGGTGTCTCTCTATTCTGAGTGTCTCCTCCCTGCCAGTCTGTATCCCAAGGTGTGCCCCGTCTCTTCTTCGTCACTTTTCCCGTGTGTCTCATGTCGCGCTGTGTTGTCTTCTGCCCCACTGTATAATCTCCCTCTCTCTGAACCCTTGTGTCCCTCTGCCTCTATTGTAGGGCTCCTGGTGTCGCTGTTCTTTTTCGTGTCCCTTAGTTTTACTGTCTCTATTAGTCACTTAGCCCAGGTGCGTCACTCTCTGTCCCAGGTGACTTAAATCTCCTTTCACATGTTACATGTGTCTGTTCTGTGCCACTGTCTGTCCCCAATTTGTCTCCGGCCTCATCTCTTCTCGGTCTGTTCTGTCACTGTTACCAGGTCTCGTTTCTCCTCTCATCAAAGTGACTCGTTTCTTATGGACACTTCTAACCACAGATTACTAACGTTGGGGAATATTCCCTAGAGGTGAGACTGTATCTGGAAACTTTAAAGCAGTACTCGTGCGCACCGGTAGGTGGTATCACACAGCTCCAGCCTGTCATTTCGGTAAACGTCTCCTGCCCCATTAAAAGTACAGCCGCCCCTCAGACACGCTCTGTTGTAAGCGGTGCAGGGGCTGCCCATTCGGTGCGTGGCACGCCTGTCTAGAACTCCACGTTCTGTCCTGACGCTCATTTATTTTCAGGCTACGGAGTTTAGGCGTTGTTCTATTTAAAGAAATGCAGACTTTGCCCCATTAAATGTATTGCAGCCCTGCCCGGCAGATTTGTAGCGCGCACTGTCACCCGGGAGGGTATCTTGTAGCCGAGGTGTGAGTCTAGCCAAGCCCTTGGCACAGTGGGACTACTCGTCTCGAAAAGCTTGGTTTTCAGAGTAGGTTGTTATGTGTAGTGGCAAATTGTTCCACACTTTAGGAGCGATGTGGTAGAAGGCGCGCCTGCCAGATCTGGTTTTCCCTATGTGTGGCATGTGTGCAAGTAGGAGTCCAGACGAGCGCAGGTGGCTGGAAGGCTGGTGAACGCAGCTTAGATTGTTGAAGTCTGCTATGGGCCACTGGAATTATGCGATCGGCGGATGTGGCGATTTTCCACATAATTATAGCCTTGCCGCTTTTGCCACATAATCCATTGTCTGCACATAATCTGCAGATTTGAATCAAAAAATGTTTTGTTTCTAGCTCAAAGGGTTCAAAAGTTACTCAAAATCCAGTGACATGTGTTACTGTGCAGTGAAAGGCCCCTAGCAAAGCTGGACCTTTTTGTTTCGTGTTGCTATATTTGGGTATTAAAATAGTACTAATGAGGTCATATCAATTCCCAGACAGTGTTACCGAGTTTAACAAGCATCTGCAATGCAATACGTCTCGCATTTACGCGAGTTTGAGCTATTGGCAATTTAAATGACAATGCCTTTTATTTATGTTTTGGTTTTAAAAACATAAATAAAAGGCATTGTCATTTACAATGCCAATAGCTCAAAGTAGCGTACATGCGAGACCTATTGCATTGCAAATGCTTGTTTTGTGGTAGTGTGGGCGAGCAGTTAGGCTTGTCAGCGGGCAGTGCTTAGCATGTGTTGAACTCACAGGGGCAATAAATGAGACACATCCAAGAATACATCTGAGACCAATATGTAAACATAAAGTTGATTTTTATGTATTTTTTAAGTTCAAGAACACAGTTCTAAGGTAAGTACTTTCGGAGTTACGATTTTTCAAAGTTTGAAAATGATATCAATTTTATGCGCAATTATACACCATAGGCATCAATGGGGAAAAAGAGGAAAAATGCAGATAAAATCAGGCAGTGCTTTCACGAAATTAACCTTCTCCTTTTAGGTCGATGTTGGGACCAGGTCCAAAGTTCCAGCAGGAGAGGTTCAGGAGTAGAGTGCTGAGGGTCTTGGAAAGGGGGCCACATGAAAATGCACTGCACAGGTGGACTTATAGGTATGCCCGGTGGGTCTCATTGGAAGGAGGAGGTCGCAAGGGCCTGGGGACCATGGGAGCAGAGCTTGTTGGTCTGTTCTGGGGCAGGTGGGGCCGGATGCAGAGAGAACAGGTCAGCTGGGCGTCATGTGTCTTCAGGCTCCTCGGGGTCAGGGGCAGGTAACTTGGAGAAGTGTTTTCAGGACAGCTGGGCCACTCAGGAAGTGGGTCTCAGGTGTCTCAAAGTTCCTTGACAGGTGCTTGCTTATGGTGCTTTGGGAGTCCAGAGTAGACTCTTCTTCTTGGTTTTTAGGTTGAGCGTAACAGCGCTTGCGCTGTTGCTTAGTGACCTTTTGTAGCTGGTTTGTGAAATGAAAGTTCCACCCACTGGTTGTCCTTTCTTTTTATTTGTGTTTGCCACTGTCCTTCTAAAATCCTTGCTTGCTACTGGGCAATTGCTTCTCTTTTCCCTCCTTTCTGTTTCCGCTTTGCAGTTGCGGAGCACCGGCCAATTACTATCTCCCTACACTATCAGTGTTTAAGTATTCCTCTGAGGACTACTTTTTTTTGTTGGGTCAAGTTACTATCTAGACCACGCGCACCACGCTTCGCGCTTTCACTTTCAATATAGGGGGCATACGTTATTTTTTTTAAGAGCGCTGTGCTTTTTAAAAGCGCTACTGTTCGCGCTGCACTTTTTAAAACACTACTTTTTGCTAGACCTCGGATTAGCTGGTCATCTGGCAAATGATCCAGATATCCGAGCGCACATAGAAAAGGATTTACGGCCGGCAGTAAGTGTTGCAGGAAGCCAGGAACTTCGGAGATGTCAGGCTGCAGGGGACAGGTCCCAGGTAATGTGACGCAGCACAGATAGGGTGACCAACCGTCCGTAAATTTCACGGACAGTCCGTAATTTCGGCCGTCTGTCCGTTGTCCGTGAAGGTTTCTTTAACGGACGCCATTTGTCCGTAATTTTACCTGCTGTTGGGTGACCGCCAATCATGTGCCTTTCTATCACCAACCGTTGCTCCAATCTTTGTTGTGGAGAACAAACAAAGCGATCTAGGATTGGCTTGAAAGCCATCAGCCAATCCTAGAGCTCGCACACTGCAGGAGTGTTCTCATTGGCCATCAAGCTAAGCAAAGTAATGTATCCCGACTCATCCATTGCGATGAAAGCATTCTGTGGCCGCACAAAGGCATCGAGCATCACTGTGAATGTGCTTGCACCTCTATCGTTGCAGCAAGCACAAGAAGACTTAAAAGATGGATATTTAGCAGTGATGCCTCAAACAAAGGTAACATTAAACTCTACCCACTTTTGTTGCAGCACTTTAATTTCACCTCCAGTGTGGCCTACACTCTGCTGGATTTCTACGAGGATGCAGCAGAGACTGCTACAGCTATTGCACAGCAGATCACAACAAAATTAATTAACCATGGTTTGAAAATGGAGCACGTTGCGGCATACTGTGGGGACAACGCAAGTGTCAACTATGGACAACATCATTCTGTGTTCCAGCTCTTGAAGGGAGCAAATGGAGACATTCTGCCTGCAAACTGTTCTGCCCATATCCTGCATAACTGTGCTAAACAAGCTATTAATGGACTTTCAATGGATGTAGAATCCTTTGTTCTAAAAGTCTACAGCCATTTCTCTGAAAGAGTTTTTCACTTTTGTGGACCTAGAGTGGCAGCCTTTGTTTCGGCATGTCCCAACACGGTGGCTCACATTGTTCCCAGCCATTGCGCGACTGTTGAAGTGCTGGGCATCACTAAAATCCTATTTCCTTTCCCTTGGGCCAGAAAAAACACCCAGAGCAATATGGGATTTTCTAGGACTTGAAAGTGGGGAGGCCACTATGTCACTTATTTTGACTTGTACTTATGTTTGTTGTCTATTTACTTACATGCTATTGCACAACCTAATTTGTAGTGTCGGTTAAACTTGCCCTTTGTCCCGAATTTTTGTCCTGAATTTTGACCCTTTGTCCTGAAATTTTACACTCCCCGTCCTGAATTCACACCCATGCCAGTTGGTCACCCTAAGCACAGAACATCTCACTTTCAAACATGGCCACAGGGTTATTAATTAACAGCAAGTGGACTACGCATCACCTGACTATGGGTGAAGTTTGCGTGGTCTGTTTACTATGTTGAGGGCCCTGCTCGCACGGCCGTGGCAGCCCTCGGCTGGACTCTGGAATCCCTGCTCACCGGGCAGCGATCACCGTGCAGCTGAAGCAGAGGGACCGGGCACAGAAAGCGTGAAATTATGGCATTGTTTTTAACTAGGGTGTATTGAAGAGACGGGGGCATATGTACGGAGAAGCCTACGCCGCACACTGAGCCACACTACTCTCTTTCCCATAACCATTAGTACCTTTGCGTGGATCTTTTAGTCACCGACAGACTGTTTTGCAGACGCTAATCGATGCAAGCTTCCCTCGTCAATCTCGCTTCTTGGGGGACTTAATGAAATGTGCACAGCTGCAGCTTATGCATACAGGCCTAGATTCTTTTTCGTGCCACGCATCTTAAACTAAAACAAACAAAGTAGCTTAGTTGAAGAAATGTCTACGACCCACGTAATAGCCTAAATTAGTTCAGTGATCTTTAAATCACACTTTAATTTAGTTGACCTCCACCTCGAGAACAACAAGGACACCAACTCCACCACCCTGATCGACAACCTCGCCACCCTCGGACTCAGACAGCTCGTGACTACACCCACCCACGCCGCCGGCCACACGCTAGACTCCATCTTTTCCGCAAGCCCACACGTCTCCTTCAACCACACCTCCGAACCCCACTGGACTGACCACCACTGCATCCACTTCACCTACAGGAAGCCCACCACGCACCACCGCACCGAACAAATGCCTCGCCGCTGCTGGAGCAGAGTCACGGAAGACCAGCTAACCACAACCCTCGCCCTGAGCCCACCCGCCGAACCCTCCGACCCCGACACCGCCGCCCGCAACCTCAGACAGTGGATCGACGACTGCGCCAACACCTCGCCCCGCTCAAGAATCCGCCCAACAGCCACACCAGCAAGAAAGCCACCTGGTTCACCGAAGACCTCCAGGCCTCCAAACGAACATGCCGAAAACTGGAGAAGATCTTGCTCCACGAACGGACAGCGGACAGCTACGCCGCCCACAAGAGCGCCACCCGCAGTCACCATCACCTCATCAGATCCGCCAAAAGGGCCTCACTCAAAGACCGCCTAGACAACAACGCACACAACAGCAAAGAGCTCTTCAACATCGTGAAGGAACTCTCCAACCCCAGCTCCAACACCAACGACATCCAGCCGTCGCGAGACCTGTGCGACTCACTGGCCACCTTCTTCCACCGCAAAATCGCCGACATCCACGACAGCTTCAACACCACGACCGCCCGGCAACCACCGAGACCACTGCCCCCACAACCACCAACCGCCTGCTCTCCTGGACCAACATCAACGACGAGGACACCAGCGAGATCATGAACACCATCCACTCCGGTTCACCGCTAGACCCGTGCCCTCACCACATCTTCAACAAAGCCAGTACAGCCATCGCGCCCCATCTCCGGAAAATAATCAACATCTCCTTCGAGACAGCAACCTTCCCGAAAGCTGGAAGCACGCCGAGATCACCGCCTTACTCAAGAAACCCAAGGCAGACCCCAAGGACCTCAAGAACTTCCGACCCATCTCTCTGCTCCCGTTCTCCACGAAGGTCACCGAGAAAATCGTCAACAAACAACTGACCCGCTACCTCGAGGAGAACAACATCCTGGACCCTTCCCAGTCCGGCTTCCGCAGCAACCACAGCACCGAAACCGCCCTCATGGCCGCCACCGATGACATCAGGACCCTGCTAGACAACGGAGAAACAGCAGCCCTCATCCTCCTGGACCTATCAGCCGCCTTCGACACGGTCTGCCACCACACACTACGAACACGCCTCACGACGCCGGGATCCAAGAGAAGGCCCTGGACTGGACCACATCCTTCCTTTCCGGCAGAACACAAAGCGTCCGCCTCGCCCCTTCCGATCCAAGGCCACCAAGATCATCTGCGGCGTACCCCAAGGCTCCTCCCTCAGCCCAACGCTGTTCAACATCTACATGGCACCCTCGCCCACGTCGCCCGACAGCACAACCTCAACATCATCTCCTACGCCGACGACACCCAGCTGATCCTCTCCCTCACCAAAGACCCTCACACCGCCAAAGCCCACCTCCACGAAGGAATGAATGCCGTCGCCGAATGGATGAGGACCAGCCGCCTGAAGCTGAACTCGGACAAGACGGAGGTCCTCATCCTTGGTTCCAACCCTTCAGCCTGGGACGACTCCTGGTGGCCAACATCACTGGGAACAGCCCCGCCACCCACCGACCACGTACGCAACCTAGGGGTCATCCTCGACCCCACCCTCTCCATGACTAAGCAGGTCAACGCCGTTTCCTCATCCTGCTTCAACATCCTCCGAATGCTCCGCAGGATCTTCAAGTGGATCCCCACCGAAACAAGAAAAACAGTCACCCAGGCCCTCGTCACCAGCAGGCTGGACTACGGAAACGCCCTCTACGCAGGAACGACGGCTAAGCTCCTGAGACGGCTGCAACGCATCCAGAACGCCTCTGCACGTCTTATCCTCGACATCCCCCGACGCAGCCACATCACACCCCACCTGAGAGACCTGCACTGGCTCCCTGTCAACAAGAGGATAACCTTCAAGCTCCTCACCCACGCACACAAAGCACTCCACAACTCCGGACCAGCCTACCTCAACAGACGACTCAGCTTCTACACCCCCACCCGCCAGCTCCGCTCGACCAGCCTCGCCTCGCCACAGTCCCCCGCATCCGGAAACGACCGCCGGCGGCAGATCCTTCTCCCATCTCGCCGCCAAGACCTGGAACACCCTCCCCACCAACCTCCGACAGACCCAAGACCTACTGGCCTTCAGAAGACTCCTCAAGACCTGGCTCTTCGATCAGTAGCAGCACCACCCCCCTCTTCCCCCAGCGCCTTGAGACCCTCGCGGGTATGTAGTGCGCTTTATAAGTGACATGATTGATTGATTGATTGATTGACTGCGTTCAACGGTTTTTATTCAAATGATCTTGGGATACCCGAGCAGTGCGTTTTAAACCATAAAGTTGCGAGCAGCAGACTGCTTTTAAGCTAAAACCAAACATAACTGCCAAGCTCTCAATTTAATTATGCCTGACATTTCTGTACATACAATTTTGTATCATAAGCATGCTTGCAAATACTGACTAGGTCGAAATCTGTTAAAAAAAAACCCAAACAATTTTGCATACAGCCAAAAGACAGACGTTACCGAGATGGACTAATAACATGCGACCTGTTTGGCAGACGGCTTGCTAACTACGAAGGAATCATTTTATCACAGCCTGCTCTCCCCGTTTGTCACACTCCACTAAAATCTTCCACACATATAGAAAGCAGCATACGCTGCTCGCGCCAGAAATTCTAACATAACCATATAATGTCAGTCTCCACGGCCATCAAATACAGATTGAGGCGCACGACTGGAAGAGAGAAAAAAAATTGTGATTTAGGAATCACTGGCCCTGGCACTTTAAAAGATCTTTTAATTCACCCTGGGCAGGTGACTTATTCAAGTTCTGGTGCCTCAATACAGGAAACTACGGGCTTTAAAGTATAAGGCCAGTGGTACTTCTGAGAGGTCAAAGGGCAGAGCACAAGATTGCTGCAGAAAGCAATTCTAATGAACTCTTTTGACACTGACCTTGTAAGACAGCTGCTGGATTTCAAACACTGCCAATGTAAGTTGTAGACATGAACAAGAGCGTGCCGCAGGAAGCTGCCATTGCAGAGTGTCGTAAACACGAGGAAAGACCCTTAGCAGGGACATCTACGGAAATATGTATAAATTCCATTCCGATCAAGAATGTTGCAAGAGATATTTTGCTTCCATGGTCGCGACTAAAGTCAAACAGCAGCAAGGCAGAGACTTACATTAACCTATGACATCCCAGGAGTCCCAGGCTGAAGTACAAGTGCGAATCACCCACAAATGAATGAATGCTGAAGATCTGGCGTTTGGTTATGCTTTTGAAACTGACCGTTTATGTTATTTCCTAATCAGCATATGTTTGATTCTATTTTATTTAACCAACTTTTCAAGGATCTCTATTTGCCACATGCTGGAAACCACCACCCGCCCTCCTTGTTTTCCGGTTCAAAAGGTATTATATTAGAAAAGGACTTCAGCATTGCTTTGTATTAACCCTTTAAGCCCCAAGGGGGGAATTCTCCCAAAGCAAATAGAAAGCAGGCTTTATCGCCATTTTTAATATACAGCGCTTCACTCGTTCATTGCTCAATCTATCTCTCATGCGTCATGCATCATATGACTCTGTTATAGCTCATACTTTGAACTGAGTTGCCTCCAGCTGCCTGGGTCGGGTTGCAGGTGGGGGTTTATGACGGCGCACAGGTAACAGCTATGAAGTTGGTGCTGAAGGCAATATGAGTTTCTCACCGTGTCTGTCAGTAGGACATAAAATCTTGCAAACCACATGCACATCCAGTCCTTGGCTTCTCTACTGAGTTATAGTTGCCTATCTGGCATAGGATCCTACTATAACATGGCTCAAAGACATTGCCTTTGGCAAAACCAATAGTTCTCACAGTTGCTGAGATCTATTGGCCATGCCTCCTAACAGACCTGCCCCAAAGGTGCTGCTGCTAATGTGTGGCTGGCCACGGACTTTGTTTATAACCACATAATAAAACAAAATTCAACAGCACACCACATAACTAAACTGCACTACATACCTATCCACAACACAAAATACAATTCCACATAATAACACTCCATCATACACAATCCCACTCCACATAATTCCATTACACTCAATACCACATATTTACGATCCACATAATTCCACAGCACACCATGCAACATAATTCTACTACCCAAAACCACTCCACACCTTACAATTACACAACTAACTAATCATATCCAACCCACACAATTCCACTACACACCACATACATACACTTCATAAAACATAGGTAAAAGACATTGCCATTTGTAACGTCAATAGCTCAGACTTAAAGAAATGCGAGACCTATTGCATTTTCAATGCTTGTTACTGTTGGTGGTCCGGTACCCCGGGCATTGGTACGCCATGGCTCCAGTAGTTCCTGGTGCCTCCAAACATGGTGGAGAGGCAGATCTGACCCTCCGGAGCGCTTCTTGCTTCGGTGCTGCATCAAGGCCATTGGGGAGCAGCAAATTGACAAACCGGGACTTCACTGGATCGGCGCCTACGGTGTGCAGGGGAGTGATACCTTCACTCCAAGGGAGCTTCTCAGTGATTTCTCAAAGGCTGGAGGTGCTTGGGGTACTTGGAGTCCTTTCAGGGTTCAGGACGACACAGCAGCAGCGATTGTCGAGTCCTTCTTGCTGCAGGCAGGGTTTGGCGCCTTTTCTTTCTGCAGGAGGGCTTCTGTTCTCTCGTAGCAGGTCTTCTTTTGTCCTGGTCTTCCTTGGTGCGATGAATCTGAGGTTCAGGTCTCGGGAGCCACCTAAATACTGAATTTAGGGGCATTACAAGGGGAGACAGGTAGTATCCAATGGGCTACTTACCTTTTAGGGTGCCTACACCTTCTAGTGACCACTTCCTGTGGGAGAGGCACTACCCTAGCCCTGATTGGAGGTTTTCTCACCATCTCAAGATGGTGGAATTTCAGGAGAGGGGTTCACCTCACCTTCCCCATCCTAGGGGTGGTACAGGGTGAGGAGGGAACCGCCTCCTCTTCATCTAACTACTTTCCTGCCTTTCCTCCCGCCAAAAGTGGGGCAGGAAAGGGGGCATGGCCTCCCCACTATCTGGAGGTTCCTGGGTTGGATTTCAAAGGCAGCATCGCCTTTGAAGCTTCCTGCCCAGGAAAGCCATCCGTCCTGGAGGAGGTGTGAAGCACCTCTACCCAGAGCAGGCTTTGTCTCTGTCCTCTGAGAGCCCTGGCTCTCAACCCATGAGGTCAGAAACATGTCTGGTATTGGCAGGCTGGTGAAAACCAGCCAGAGACCACACTAGTGTTTGGTTAGGTTTCAGGTGACCCTCTAAAAGGGTCTCTTATGTGAATTTATTAATAAATGCAACACTGGCATCAGTGAGGATTTATTAAGACAAGATGTTTGGTACCAAATATCTTAGAAATCAGTGAAGCCATCATGGAGCTAGAAAACTAGTGTTGACAAGTATCCAGCCCATGTACTCTTTATGGCTTCCCTGTCCACGTACAACATCACAGATTGGACTGGACATTGTAGGGGCATATCGGCTCATGCTGATATGCCCACAGATAGGATATAGTGCACCCTGCCTTAGGGTTAAAGGCGTGTAGTAGGGATGACTTATATCTTATGCAGTGTATGGGTGGCATGCAGTGTATGGGTGGCATGGCACACAGGGCTGGGTGCCATGTCGACTCTTTGGATTTTCCTGCACTAAGACATGCAGCTTGCAATGGCAGAGGGCATAGCCTTGGTCCCTGGGGTGGCACAACCACTGCTGCAGCCCCAGGGGACCCTCTTCAGAACCATTGCCCTAGGTACCAGGGTTATCATTTACTAGGGACTTATAGGGGTGACTGAAGTTGTGCCAATTGTGGTACAGTGTTTGGGAAAGAGATCTGGCACTGGTAGCCTGGTTATCAGACACCGAGTGCACTTACAGTTCAAATTCACATCAGGCAAAAGGTAAGGGCTAACCGTTTCAAAAGAGGCACTTTCTTACAGTGTTGAACTATGGTTGTTACTGTGAAAGGTATATGTCCCCCAACTCAAATACAGTGCGTCGCATGCTTGTACCCCTTTTACCATTCCACCACTGACATCATGCTCCTCCTATGACTTTGCTGGAATCTGGAGCAGCACTTCCATCACTGTACCCATCACCTGTGTTTGAGCCCAGGATTATTTCCATCTCAACAGAGCACTGTGCAATGCAAGCTAGCCATACAGTGCCCTGGATCCTGCTGGCAGATGGTGACCACGGAGAGCACAACAGATGCATCTAACTGCACTCACCACCCTCTCTAAATGTGATATTGTCCCACACCTAGCCTCATGGGCACTTCCTCCTCTTCTCTTGTGTGCCTGACCTTCTTCAGGATTTGTGTCATCTTTTGTAACGTGCCCCCACACTTACTGTAACCCCCCTAAAAAAATCTCAGGAGCGTATGAGACCAATCATTTCTAGTCCCTCCTTCGGCCTGGAGAGAGTCCTGCGATAGTAGAAAAATCAAATCACAGACATGGCCAATATCTGCCTTTTTCAAAGCAGGCTGCCTGCCAATGCTTGTTCCCTCAGCCTCCTCTTCCCATCTACCAGCAGTAGAAGTGCTGGGCTTTATGGCACTTGATGGAGGGTCCCGAAAGTCCCGTATTACCATTTAACAAGAAACTCATTACTGGTTTGGCACTACCCACCAAACATGATACTCCTAGATAGGCCCTACCAGGCAGGCTCAGATAGAATGTCTTAAATTGTCCACTTTCCCTTGTCCTGGTAGCACTTCTCACATAGGCCCAAGCCCAGTTCCCTAGATAACTATATCTTACATAGGCCCAAGCATACCTTCCTAAGATACAAATGTGTAGGCCCAAATGCAAGTGACTCTTGCTCTCATTTTTTATAATAATAATAAAACAGACCTCGTAGGCCTCACTGATCTGCTAGCAGAAATCTGTCCCATCCACCCAGATACAACATTAGCCTGTCTTGTAACTTTCCACAGTTACAAGAGCAAGGGTGGCCCTCACCCACTTGACAACTTGATGGAACATCTGGCAGTGTCACATGCAAGATTCATGATATTCTTAGCTATGGGACTTTCCGCGCTTGCTAAACTGGAACCCAAGGCAGGAACTTGACCAAGAATTAATATATTTAATATTAATTCTAAAGCATTTTTCACTGTAAAAGTTATCCTTTGTTTACTTTTTGCGGTCAGAGAACTCTGACCTTCTGCCACCAGTTCTGTTTTATCCTGATACCACTTCTCATATAAAATTTTCCAGTAAACCAGGTGGCCGAGTGGCTCATGCGTCACATCTCGTGTCAAGCCTCGGGCCCACGTAGGCGTAGGTTCTGCATTTTAACGATAAAGTTCTGCATTCAACTATATAAAAGAGCCGCACCCACACTATAAGCTTTGAACTCTCCATTGCTTCAGAGCTTGACTGCAGTTAGAGGGTTCCCGTGCGATCGATCGTCTGTACTACTGGGCTAGAGCTTCAAACTTTCAAGGTGGTAATATTCTTTTCTTAATAATTTAGCCTTTTGGCTTTAACGGCCTATCTGATGGCATAGCCTATTGGTTTTGTCAGCCTATCTGATTATTTCATCATTAGCTTATTCAGCCTCTTTAATAATTTAGCCTTTTGGCTTTGACAGCCTATCTAATTCAGCTCATTCTAAACCAAGTCATTGCATTTAACTTAGTTTAAACTGCATAGTCTAGAATGGTGTTGCTTTCTTAAGAAAAGATTAGCCTTCTAGGCACTAGCCTACCCATCCTCTTTAGAGTTAGGGTTGCTCCTTGGGCAGCTGCTTATAGCATAATATTTTAGTCATATATTTGCTTCTTTGAACAACTGAGTTTGAACATTGTCGATGCATTTATTTTTTCATACTGCTCATATGTAGATGGGCAACATTTAAATTGAATTGTTTTATGCTTTGAACTGCTCATATGTAGATGGGCAACATTTAAATTGAATTGTTTTATGCTTTGACCTGATCATGTGTTGATGAACACACATTTAAGTTGAACTGTTTTCTGTGGGTTTGAATTGCTTAATAAAGTGCTACTGTATTTGACATCGTTGTTCCTTCCTTTCAAGAGAACGTGCAGAGCGCAGGTCTTGCTCTCGTGAGCTGGTAAGCCATGTGTGACCACTGCAGTGTCTCTCCATTTACCCCCCGTCACACTTTGCTGTTTCACAAAGCTGTGGCAGCTACAACATGTTAGACGCTAGAGACACCAGTACTCATGGACAGAAGTTCAGGTATTAATGGATGGATGTGCATGGGGACACATGGCAAGTGTGGGAGATGCTCTTTCCGGGACAGTCAGTTGTGGGTCAGTGGATCTATTCTGTGCAACATGTGGAGTCTGCCCAGACTTTAGTGTAGACTCACCTTGCAGAGCTGTGACGGCAGTGGGAATGCTGAGATCATCTGAGTTTCCATGTCCGAGACGGCCATAACTTCCTTCACCAAAGGACAGGACAGTGCCACTAATCTGAATGAGAAAAGTGCAGTTCTGACCACAGATCACCTATAGGGAGATAAGGTGGCAGGTAAAAGTAAACATCAGTAAAAGTATAGAGACAGGATCCTTGGTGAAATGGCAGTGGATGCATAAACACTGTTGGAGGGGGGTGAGTTAGGAAGTGAGGTTGAGAGAGGGTAAAAATGTGTATGTATGTGTGCATATATATATATATATATATATATATATATATATATATATATATATATGGAGAGGGAGAGAGAGAGGGATAGAAAGCATAAGAGTGGTGGAAAGAGAAAAAGAAAGATAAGAAATGGGGACTGGATTATACAAAGGAAGTAGGGAGAAAGAGAGGCTGGGACAGATCGACAAGAGGAGGTAATGAGTTCTATGGAGAGAGGATAAAAAACAAGATGCGGGTATGGTTACAGTCACTTTTGGAAAAAAGAGAGAGAAGGTGGTCTATTTAAAATGAGCCACTGCAAAGAAGAAGTGGAGAATGTCACTCACTTGAGAGTGAGGAGTGGAGTTGGAATGGACAGGTAGGTTTGGGAGAGAGGAATCCCGTTCTACAGATAGTTATAAGGCTGACCTGATCTGCTTGCAAAACGGTAGGGGCTAATGTTGGCACCAAAGCGCTGCTTCCAATGTCTGCCAGTTGCCCCTGCTGTCCTGATCCCCACAAATACACGTGGGCCTTCCCTCCCAGCTGCCAGTCCTGCAGAAAAGAGAAGAAGCTACAGAAAGGAAGCAATGGAAAAGATTCAAACTAAACTTTCCAGAAAAAACTCTGGTTTGCGAGTGAGAGAGGATGGCATAACTTCCCACGTTCAGACCGTTGATCAGAGCTCACACGGAAGAGGCACCACAGAAGAAGCTCAATCGGCAATGACTTGAGCATGTGCCCTGGCCGGCCGTCTTCCCTTCACTGTCACAGGCTCTAGTGGGAGATACTGAGCGATGGAATCCTGGATACTGTGCTGGATATTAGGTTATGTCTACATCAACAAAGCATACTGCCTACCATTTAGCAGTGTCCCTTGCAAGTGACTAGTAGTACAGCTTGTGAAGGTCTAAAAATATAACCTCAAATCACTCTTGTATTAGGTTGATGTCTGCTGTCACACTTCTTTCTTAATTCCTTATTTAACTTGTTCCAGGTAACCCTGGAATCAATCTCATCCTGGTGGTGAACTTATCTCACATCTTTTCCTTTACCTCTAAAAGGCAGTCAGTAACAAAGTGATAATAACCGAAATCATTCAGAACCTTGAATTGGATCTGTGTGGCATTGGTTTATAGAGTTTGGCCAATGCGGTGGCTGCTGAAGATGACCACGAAGGAGTCAAATAGGTGCTGCATGTCATTGAAGGTCTGGTAGCTGCTTGAGCTGCACAGCACAGTAGCTTGGTGGATGTAGGTAGGAAAGGACCTAAAATGTCTTGCGGAGTACAATTTCAAAGAAACAATTGAACCAAGTAAAGTACTCACCCTTGAATACCACAGGAAGACTTCAGTGGATGAGAAGCCTATTATCATCCACAGTATCAAAGGCCACCAATAGGTCAAGAAGCATTAACGCACAATCCTGTACCTCTTGTCTAATAGCAGCTCTTCTCTGACATAGTTTGCATCCCACCATGTGGCCTAAGCCACCCTGAAATCAATGATAGGGTTGTTTAATTCCATGGGCAGGCAGCTGAGACATGCTACGCTATAGGAATTTATATAGAAAGTGGGTACCCGAAGGCTTCCCAATGCTTAGTGAGTCCCAGCTAGTATGCAACTGCAAGGACAGAAGAGGGTTACATTAGTGAGTTACATTAGTGAGTTACATTAGTGAGGGTACAACCAGGTTTTTAACATTTTTATGAACCTTAGCTCATTCGTTTCGATTCTCAGGTCCTGGGGCAATAAGTTCCACAGCTTTCGTACCAGGTACGAGAAGGATCTGCCTCCCCATCTGACCCTTTGTACTCACGGCACTTGTAGACGCTGTGCATGGAGGTCCTTAAGGTTTGGCCAGGGGTGTATGGGACCAGAAGAATGCTGATCAACAGAGGGCCATTTGACCACCATTTTGTGAATCTCTGCAGTAGGAGACAGATCAGAGATAGGACTGTGGGTAGGGTGATTTTTTAGAAGTGGGTTTACTGTGGCACAACACTTAATATAAAGACATTATTTACCAATCTTCCAATAATCGAGATGATGGGTGACTAGAAAAAATAAAATGGTTCTATGTCTCCAGGGAGCTAATGGAAAAGGAGAGGGTTAGGTTTTTAATGATTTTATAAATCGTTTCTTGTAGGACTTCAGAGTCCGTCTAAGATTGGCCGATCAGGCACTGAAAGACCAAGGTCCTTATGAGGGCTGATGCAGTGGAAGAGAATGGTCAAAAGCAAGGTGATGTTGTTGAAAGAGATCAAGTTGCTGCCAAGCCATTGAGACGTCTGAATGTGAGCCTTTTTAGCTCTGCTTTCAATAGGCCATAACTCATTCCACAATTCATGGTCCTTGCCATTCACCAGAAAGATCTTCAACCTAGTGGAGTTCAGCCAAGTTACTACTCATGCAGTTACTGACCCCTTCCTTGCAGCCGCCGAAACTCTCTGCTAAAGATCTCATAACCTAAATAAAGGGTGATCTGTGTTCACATAGAATAGCAGAACAATTCTGTGTTCCTATAGATAAAGAACAATAGACCTGATCAGTTTGACTGGCAGCAGAATGTTAAACATTAAAATAGGCAAGGGAGAACGCAAATCATTACAGAAAACTTCAGGTTAGTTTCTTCTTCCCAGAATGGCATGGAGGGAGGTGTGTATCCTGGGTTCTGTTTGGTGGGATTCAACCCAGTTAAGCACCGTAGCCTGTGAACCAACTGCCCAGAGTCCCTCCAGCAATAGGAAATGGTTAATAGTGTCACATTCAGCTTATAAACCCAGCTCAGTCAGTGCTCTGATACGGCTGCATGTAACACAATTTAGGTGATGTTCTTACATGGACACGAATACCACCAACATGTTGTTCATTTTAGTGTTCATGTTTACAGTGCAAATGTTTTGGAATTGCAGAAGTATAACTTGCACCGCTGTGACGCACTGCTTATGACCTGACATATTACATCACTGATGACATCTGAAATCTATAGCAATGCAAGTTATGGTTTTATGGTTTTTAAACAGTAGTGTTTTTCCGTGAATGTCTAAGGTTTTATTAACGCAAGTTAAAATCCTACTACTACTTTCCTCACATACAAATCCAATTTAACCTTTGTTTTTTCAGTGTATATATAGATATTACTCATTGGCGGTTGTCACTGGGTAGTTATAGGTAGTTTGATGACTCTTCACGAACCTGTCCAAATAAAAATCTAATCTATCTCAGCTTCTTCCTGACAAGGTTCAGAGTGACCTGTCAAGTGGAGGCCGAGAAACAGTGGTATCCCGAAACATGTTTTCCCATGCAATTTCCCACCAAATTTGTTTCGTGAAAATTCATGAAACGACAACAAAGTTATTAGCAAACCAAGAAATCCAGCGGAAGTAGATGGAAAGTATTGTGATGATGCAAAGGGAATAAAAAAGTTCCAGCTGCAGTGATGAGGGTTTCACCAGACATTTCTATTGAGTGGACTCTATCAACAAAGGCCCATTATCTTACTAACAGAGAAGCTTTGGAGAAGCTTGGGGTACTGGAAGAAATGAAGAGTTTCCTCACCTCTTCTTGATTTGGGGACCTCTTTATTGCATATGGGAACTAATAAGACCCCATCCCAGTCTAACTTTTCTTGACAAAGCTATGGTTTTCAGGTAATAGAAACTGAGGAAGAAGCAAACAGCACTTGATGGCACTGCAGAAGGTATGTACCACCTGTTTGGTCTATTCACAGCTAACGGCGCGTAGCCATGCTTTTCACTGGCAGAGTTGGTCTGACATGATAGGGCAAAAAGAGACCTACCTCTGGCCGCACGGATGCCCATGATACTAACTGCTCATCCACTGCTATGGTCCAGCTGCGGTTATTCTGCCAAGAGAGAGATGTACTCAGTAAACTGGATTACGCAACTACGCAAAGTTTTAATAAAAGTTAATGTATAGCTGTATGTGTAGGAGTAAGTAAGCAAAGTAATTTATGGTATGATCAATTTGAATCTATACAATATATAACCATCATAGCATACAACATTCAGTGCATTACTTCTTCACAACACCTACACAAATCTCAATAATAGCATTTGACCAGATCACATTAGTTTTCTCTATGTTTACAGTTTGTTAAATTTAAAAATATGAACACTCAAACTGACATATTGCACAGTAGAAAATGTCCATCCTTTCACCTACTGTCAGTGCTAAAGCAAGTTATGACATAATTTGGAAGACAGTCTCTCTGTTCCTACTCTCCCAACATAATGCTTTTTAGCGGATCTTCCATCTCACTAATTAAGTTGAAGAACTTTGCAGCACTAATAAGTATTGGGATATCATGAATATTTAAAAAACCAAATTGTGTCTCCGCATTTCCTAATTTCTGCATTCATAAAATGAATGTATTTTATTCCTAGAGAAGAATTTTATAATAAAAGATGTGAATTTAAGATTCATTCTTTATAAGATATTCTACTTTGCTTAAGTTGATATATAGCGGCCTGAAAAAGCACATTTTAATGATTTTCTGACTGTTCCCGAGATTCATGCCCTGCAGTAAGTGTGGCTGCACAGGATCTCATAACATAGAAGGACCCAGTAGGCATGATCATTATTCAAAACATTGCCTGGTCCATGATTTCATTCTCAGTTGAAATCTAGTCAAATGTTTAACGTCAGTGTATGACACTCGGTTTTTCCATACCTCATCTACTTCCTAAATCCTTTCATGAACCTTTTGGCCCAGGGAATCATACCAGTGTCTTCTTCATGCCCAATATGTTCCCATAGGATCTCTTTCAATGAGCTGTGATCAGTGTATATAATTCTATATCATAGCCTCACACAAAAAAGCCACACATTCCAAATTCTCCCTAATCATACCAAATTCCAACCAAATTGGATTTTGATTTGAACTCGTGGGCGGGTTGAAGATCTTTCTCAATGCTGAGCATGATATCTTTTCTAGGCTCAGAGAGGCCCTGGGAGGAAAGGACTCCTGACCATATGATGCTGCGGGCAGAAATTGACGGGCTATCAAGTTTAGTGTACATTTGCCCAGTGCAAATGTCAGTGAGGAAACCTGTGTTTTCACAGTGGAGAGATGGAAATGAAGGCACTCAATGGCCTTGATTACGACTGGGAAAAACCACAGGATTTGATAAATAACACATGTATTAAACCACACTGATGACGACTTTTTACGTGTATGGCTGAATCATTAATTACAGCAAAACGAATGTGTCATGTAGCACACGTGATGAATACTGCAACTCGATAAATAGCACACGCACAAAACATCAGGAAGGGCCCATTTTCAGGCATTGGAAATCCTGGAGAGAGAAAATTAATTTGTAGAAGGCAGACACACACAGAGCAACACACAGCATTGTGTTTTCAGCCACAGCAACGAACACAGAAGTTCAGTATACCCAGATCCACATCACATAGCTTTGCACATAAACAGAGTGCTTTATTTTACAGTTTCAGTACACTTGTATTGTATACGAGTGCAATCAAGTGACCCTAGGATGTCAGGAAATCCTGTTGTTGCACAGATGTTTGCTTAGCTGTGTGATTGTCCAAGGGGAACTATATATGCTGCTAACTGGCTCTCTGCAAAGCATCCATCGCTTAGCAAAGTATGTTGCTAGAGGTTGACTGAGAAATGCCACAGGACAACTCTACTGTCTGCTGTGTGGTGCTTGTTGAAAACAAGTCTAGCAGAACCAGCATTTTTAGGGATTGGTAGTGGATCCCTATGTTGAGCTCCAGGGTATCCATATTGATGAAAATGTTTTGTACGGCACCCATATGAAGCCTGCGTATTCTACAGGTCTCAAGCTAACTTATGTATATAGGTTCCAGCCTGTCAATCCTGACTCTCATCCTTCATTGCTGTGCTATTTGAGGTCATTCATTGGTAGTCCACCACAAGTAATAAAGTCACTATGCTTGTTAGGTCCAGTAAAGGTTTCAGTAATTTAAACCGGAGCTCAACCCCTGGTAGGTATGGCACAGCGAAGACAGGCTTAACTTAAGAAAATGTGTAAATCATTTAGAAGTATCTAAACAGTTAAAAAGTTGAAAACACAAAATAATAAAAAAAACACTCCAATGTATAAAAAAAAATAGATGACATTTTAATGAATACCAAAAATCCAATAAGGGGGCCCGGAGATATGAGTTTTCAAAGTTTTAACTAAAAATAGCGCCAAAAAGCACAAGGCGCCTACCGCGGAGAACTGGTTGCACTAGACCGGGACAAGGATATGGTTTGAGGTCGACTGTGTTGGAGCATGGGTCAGATACAAGGACCAAATTCATATGGTGGACCAGTCCCCCCCCCCCCTCGACATCAACAGCCTTCTGAGAATGCAAGCAGTGGGCTGGTGCCAAGAAATTTTGGTTAGGGATCATCGGAGTTGGGCGTCAATATGCAGGCTCGGTGAAACTGTTGATTTAGGCAAAAAAAGGCTCAAGTGGGAGAAGTTCAAGTTTCCGCATCCTGGAGTTCTTCGGCATAGATCGGGGCCTTGTCAATGGTTGCGTTGAGGGAGCTGCAGGGTGGAGTCGAAGCAGCCTCAGCATTGATGGATTCAGATGTTGGGAAGGGAACATAACAGGAGCTATGCGGCGATGCACCCCAGCAGATCAGTTGGCAGGTTGGCCCAGGTCCCTCGCCGGTTCTCCTGTAGATAGTTTCGAAGATACAATTTTTAGGGCTAGGCAGAAGGAGTACACTCTGACATCAGCCAAGGATTCCAGGACCTCAGGAACAGCAATTTGGGGTCCAGGCTCACACTAATCAAAGCCATCAGCCAGTTCCAGGACAGTTCCAGTTGAGACTGGTCAGCTGGGCTCTTCCAGGGAAGTAGGCTTCCTGCAGGCTTTGTATCCCTGTAGCTTAACAGGAGGTCAGCAAACTGAATCTTGGAGTCTACTTCTCTGTCCTGTGTACAATTGGGAGCAGGTCCATCCTTTGGGGTTCTCCTCACAGGTCTCAACAGAAAGTGAATTCCTTGTTCTGTCTTTTATAGGTCCAGTAATGCTCTGAAGAGGGTGCCGCAATTATGCCAGGCACTAGCCTGTGGGTGGGGGTGACTCCTGCCCGCTCCTTAACCAATAAGGAAAAAGTTCTCAGGGGTAACCCAACCCACTTTTGCAGCATGTCCTATATGCCCCACTGCAAACAATCCCACAGTGCCCCTCTCTACCTAAACTCAAGATGGCAGAACCTTTCTTCCCTTGTGCAGAGCTACTGTGCCAAAACTAGACATTTGTGGTCACTCAAACCCGATTCTGAGGACAGCTCTTCTCCCATTGGGATTGATACCTGGCTGGCTAGGCTAGCAGGACAAAAGAGGTGTTACCTACATCTGAGTGCGACATGGTAGGCCTCTTTGAATATAGTTACATTCCTGGAACTGCCTCCTGTTAGAAGAACAAAACACCTTTTCAAACCCATGACCTTTGTCTCAGCCCTGGGAGCAAGTTCAAACCTTATCAAGGACCTATTCAGCCCTTGGGTGGCAGCTGGAGGTATTGCTTCAACATGAAATACCTTGAAAAAACTAGAGATAAGAGGCGTATAGAAAAAGAGGAACAGATTATTTAATTAAACAATGCGGCTGGGAAAACAGTTAGAGGCATAGGGTCTGAGGACTGTCTCAACATACAATCAATCTGACTCGGGTTTTTATACAATTAACTGAATGCCATAAAATAGTTCCTGCAATCCTTTTTTGGTAAGAAATGTGAACTGCTGTCTTTTAAGGCATAAATTAATGTAGTCGATCAGGAATCCAGGTGGGCCTCGACTTTGCGTGGAAACAATGCGGCCAGTGGGTAACGTGTACAGATGGTTGGCATGGGGAGGGCGTGGTCACTATGTGTGCTGTGTCCTAATTGGCTATGTGTTCCTTACTTCATGTGGCATCTGACTTTATGGTGTTTTGGGAACGTGTGTATCCCTCTGGTATGTGTATTTTATTGGGGCCAATCTCCCTGGGCCATTGTGGTGTCGCTGCACCTATCTGTGGGCTTGATCTGGGGATTCCTGTTCGTGCATTTGTCTGCCGACTACGTGCCACCTCATTTGTGACCTGTCAGTCAGTGACCTTGGGCCTGGGTCTCAGCACCTGCTTGACTACGTAGTTCTGAGTCGGGGTTGACATGGATTTCTTAACTGGAGAATTAGCCAATAAAGATGCGACTCCATTGTTATACCTGCATGTATCGTTATTCATATTGACATCGACTTTCTCAATATTAACAGAGGCTCATGCAAATAAGCTTCTGGAAGCTTTGGGCAGGCAAAAAGGTGACTTATAAAAAGCACCTTTGGTCAGATTTGTAGTACATATTTTGCAAAGTCCAAGAATGAACGTTTTAGCTGGTTCCTAGGTGGGGGTAACACTATTTCATTTTATAATTACCTCCCAATATCAATGTAATGACATTTTGTACTTTAAAACTTTACATCTCATTCATTTAAATATCATGCCTTATAGGGCATTAAGGCTTACATAGGAGTGACATTAATATCTGAAAGGGGGGTTTAGGCCTGTCAGAAGGGGTTACTTTGACAGGTCGAACTTGCAGTTTAAGCCTGCGCAGCCAGGTTACTGGTGGCGGCCTGCAGTCATGTCTTGTATTATCACTTTAGTGGTGCCACAATATGTGCTGCATTCCACTAGTGCCTTTTAACTTCTTTGTCAGTGAAATTGCTCTCCCACCCTCGCAGCTCCACCATTGAGTGAGGCCTTCCCCAGCCCCTGCACTCTCCAGTGTGAGTGTTCACCCTCTTCTCTAAATCTAGATTTCTGCTTTTTTCTGCTTTCTGCACTTTCCTGTGCTCTGCTTGTCTTCTCTTTTTCCCGCTTTCCGCTCCGGTTTTCCACTCGTTTTCACTCGTTTTTTCACTCGCTTTTTTCACCCTCTTCTATAAATCTAGATTTCTGCTTTTTTCTGCTTTCTGCACTTTCCGGTGCTCTGCTTGTCTTCTCTTTTTCCCTCTTTCCGCTCCGGTTTTCCACTCATTTTCACTCGTTTTTTCACTCGTTTTACACCGTCTTTTCTAAATCTAAATTTCTGCTTTTCTCTGCTTTCTGCACTTTCCTGTACTCTGCTTATCTTCTCTTTTTCCCCTTTTTCCCACTCTCCTCCGTTCCCGCCCGTTTTTCCCCCACCGCTGCTGCCCCCGCGGCCCCTCCCCCCCAGCACGACCAGCGCGACCAATCCAGTTCCCCTCCCCGCTCCCGCCTCCCAGCTGTCCAGCCCTTCCCGACCTCTACTTAATGGCGGCCGCTGGCGCGCCAAAGGCGTGCCAAAGGCAAGCCCGTCTGCGCCCGTCCGCGACCCGTCCACGACCAGTGCCAGGAACCCTGGACCTCCGCCCGCCAACGCTACGACCCAGCAGCACTCCACGCACTCAACCCAGGCCGCAACAACAACTGCAAGCTAGCATCACCAGCCGACACCCACGGACCCTTCAGCTGTCACCGCTGCAGGCACACCTGTAGCACCGCCAAGAACACGGATCCAGCACAACCCGCCCACAAGAACACAACCGAACCGAAGACCCTGCAATGCATCCTCCTCCACGGCCGATCACTCCACAAACACGCCACCAGAATCTGGGACCTCCTCGACAGCACCACCCCGGACATAGCATTCTTCACCGAAACCTGGACCAACACCACATCGGGACCGGACATCGCCATCGCCATCCCCCAAGGATACAAGATCTCCAGGAAGGACCGCCCCACCCGCCCGGGAGGAGGAATCGCCATCGTCCACAAATCCACCCTCCGCCTGAGCACACTCCCTGACGAGCACACAGACCTGATGGAACACCTCCACTTCAAGATACTGGCCAGCCCCACCGCCACCCTCCGAGGAACCCTCATCTACCGACCCCCTGGAACCCGCGGACCATTCGCCAACTCCATCACGGACATCATCTCCCCGCAGGCCATCACATCCACCAACTACACCCTGCTGGGAGACCTCAACGTCCACCTCGACAACCAACTGGACCCCAACACTGCATCCCTCCTGGACAACCTCCACAACATTGGACTCCGCCAGATCGTGACCGAGCCCACGCACTCAGCAGGACACACCCTCGACCCCCTCTTCACTACAGGAAACTCCATCACCTTCAGCCAAACCACCGAACTCCCATGGACCGACCATCGTTGCGTCCACTTCACCTTCAGAACACCCACCATCCACAGACACCAGCACCTGCTCCCACGAAGAAACTGGACCAAAATCACTGACGACCAGCTCACCTCCTCACTCAACAACTCCACCCCAACCATCGCGGAAAACGACGACACCAACACTGCAGCCCGAACCCTGCATAGATGGATCTCGGACAGCGCCAACACCATAGCCCCCCTCAAGAAAAACAACAATACCCGCGCCAAGAAAGCCAGATGGTTTACCACCGAACTTCGAGAGTCCAGACGCACTTGCCGCCGCCTCGAAAAGGCCTGGAGGAACACCAAATCCACAGAAGCCCACAACAACTTCAGAGCCGCCACCAACGCCCACCACCAACTCATCAGAGAAATGAGGAAAAAAGCGATCGAAGACAGAATCTCCACCCACGCGCCCAACAGCAAGGAACTCTTCAACATCATCAAGGAGTTCGCTCAACCCACCAGCGAGTCTACTGACATCCCTCCCTCACAAGACCTCTGCGACAAACTCAGCACCTTTTTCCACCACAAAATCAAGAGCATCTACAACTTCGACGAAGACAACCAACACACTGAACCCACACCAACCACCCACCACACCCAGAAACCAGCGTTTGACAACTGGACAGCCCTCACCACCGAAGACACACTGAAGACAATGAAGTCACTCCACTCAGGGGCCCCCACGGACCCCTGCCCCCACCACATCTTCAACAGAGCCACCGACACCATCGCACCCATGCTCCGCCACACCATCAACCGCTCCTTGGCGACCGCCTCGTTCCCCGACGACTGGAAACACGCCGAGGTCAACCCCCTCCTGAAGAAACCCTCGGCGGACCCCACCGACCTCAAAAACTACAGACCCATCTCCCTGCTCCTGTTCCCAGCGAAAGTCATTGAGAAAGCCATCAACAGCCAACTTGCCACATTTATCGAAGAGCACAACATTCTCGACTCCTCCCAATCCGGCTTCAGAAAAAACCACAGTACGGAAACCGCCCTCCTCGCTGCAACAGACGACATCCGCACCTTACTGGACAAAGGAGAAACAGTAGCCCTCATCCTCCTCGACCTCTCAGCGGCGTTCGATACAGTCTCTCACCGCACCCTAATACGCAGACTCCACAACGCAGGAATCCAGGACAAGGCCCTCGACTGGATCCGCTCCTTCCTCTCCGGCAGAATGCAGCGGATCAGACTCCCCCCTTTCCTCTCGGACCCTACACCTACCGAGTCCATCAGGGCTCCTCCCTCAGCCCGACGCTCTTCAACATCTACATGGCTCCGCTTGCCCCCATCGTCAGAACCTACGGGCTCAACATTGTATCGTACGCAGACGACACCCAACTCATCCTCTCCCTATCCAACGAACCCAACACCGCCAGACACAACTTTCGAGAAAGCATGGAAGCCGTCGCCAAATGGATGAAAAACAGCTGCCTACAACTAAACACCAACAAAACAGAAGTACTCATCATGGGCCCAAACCCTGACGCCTGGAGCGACACCTGGTGGCCTCCCGCCCTCGGAAACCCGCCAACCCCCATGGACCACGCACGCAACCTGGGAATCATCCTGGACTCCGAGCTCAAAATGGACCGCCAGATCAACTCCGTCTCGTCTTCCTGCTTCCACACCCTCCGCCTCCTTCGTAAGACCTTCAAATGGATCCCCCTCGAACACAGAAAGACAGTCACTCACGCCCTGGTCACCAGCAGACTCGACTACGGCAACGCACTCTACGCCGGAATAAACAAAAACCTCACCCGCAAGCTACAGAACATCCAGCCGCCGCCGCAATACTGATCCTTAACCTGCCAAAACACTGCCACAACTCCCAGCACCTGCGCACACTCCACTGGCTCCCCGTCGAGGTGAAAATCACCTTCAAGATACTCACCTACGCACACAAGGCCCTCCATGGCACTGGACCAGCATACCTGAACAGCCAACTCAAATTCCACGCACCCCAAAGGACCCTACGATCAGCCCAGCTCTCCTACGCCGTGGTCCCCCGCACCAGAAAGACCAGATCGGGAGGCCGCTCCTTCTCCTTCCTCGCGGCCAAAGCCTGGAATGCCCTTCCGCTCCACCTCAGACTGACAACATCGCTCCCCATCTTCACAAGAAACCTCAAAACCTGGCTCTTCGACAGACCTCCTCCTTGACGGATTCAATCCTCTCCCTCCATCCCCCCCTAGCGCCTTGAGACCCTCACGGGTGAGTAGTCGCGCTTAACAAACCCCTGATTGATTGATTGAACTTACAGGCACCGGGTGCACTTTGTACCATTTACTAGAGACGTATAGGTAATTTAAACGGGCCAAAAAGGAGTACAGCCAATTTCAACATATTTTAGGAATCGGAGCATATGCCCTAGGGCCTGATTAGCAGAGTCCCAGTGCACAGTCAAAAAACCAGCAGCATCACCCTTAAAAATGGGGGTGATCATGCAAAGAAAAGCCTTTTCTTACCACCTAGTTTCCAACCTCATACCACATGGTTTGTTGTAGCAGAACATACATCTGGCATAGCGTGATATAGTGGCCCGACACAGCTTCATCCAGGGTGGTGAACTGCAGAATGGAAGTGTGAGCTGCTGTAATCACCCTGCGAGAGCTGCACCTATCCATGGCTTTTTATGCAGGTCTGACCCTGTGTGAGGTGTTTGCCAGATTTAATTTGTTTCAGCTCCAATTATGTGTATTTTACATTATTGTGCTGATCTTGGTTTGTTTGGATTGTTTTACAGCTTTTATTTAATTCCCTACACTTTCATGAATTATTACCATCTGCTTTTGACTGGAAGGGCCAGATTTACCAACTTCTCACACAATGGAGGGCAACAGTTGAAAATAGTGCATTGCGTCCGAAGGAGAGAGGAGGAGAGCACCATATCTACAGAGATATGGCTCTCTCCTCCCCTCTCCCTAGAGCCGGAGCAGAATTTTGCTGCTGATCGCCACGCACACACCTTTGTGCCATAGTGCAAGGGTGTGTGCATGGGTCCAGTATAGGTTATGTACTAGAAGTGTACCCTTCCAGTACAAAATACTATGCTTAAATGTCTTTTAAAACTTTTCCTACTTTATATGTGTGCTGCACAGTGAAGCACACATGCACAGTTGGAAAAGAAAGGGGAAATTAAAACCTTTCTCCTTCTAAAGACTGCTTTCAAATGGTGTTAATTTTTGACGCAAAACCGTCTCAATTCTTCCGTAGGTAAGGTTTTGCATCAACCTAATGCAAAGTTATGCAAAGCAGCCCTTTGCGCTACTTTGTGTTACTTTTAGACACTTTCCAGTGAAAAACAAATTTTGAGCTGTAAAGTAAATAACCCAAAAAACATTTTGTGCTGGTTTGCGTCACTTTTGTGAAACAAAACCCAGTGCAAAACGTTAGTAAATGTGCCCGAGGTATTTTAAAATGCCATTTTCCACTGGTTTTTAATGACCTCATGTACTTGTATATTGGGTAATCACATGTGATAAAGAGTATGTGTTAAACAGTGCATATAACCCACAGACCTGCAGTATGTAGCACAGTTGCTAAATTTCACATCCGGTTTTTAACTTGTGATCAGATGATCTTTGAGAGTCCTACGCTATTTACTCTGGCATGCGGTAATTACCAATACGCGTAACTCAGGGTCATAGCCAGTGTCCGTATCCAAACAACCAAGTAGTTGTGGAGGAGGCATAGGTTAAAGGTAAATTACCCCTGTGCCATTTGTCAGATGGTCTTCGCCCTTTACGAAATATCTTGTTATTTCTTTTATTTGAGATTACCCTCAGCTTGTAAGAGTTGTGAAGCAGGTGGAGAGCTTCAAGAGAGCACAGGAGGATGATACAGGTTGTGTCCAGACTCAAGATGCCATCAGCATTCTGCAGTATCTCTAATGCTTCCTCCCTTATTATCGGGGTAAGAAACCCTGACAGACTCCGGGGCAGTGCATACGTCCAATGAGTATAGGATGAAGAACAGAGGTGTTAATACCCACCCTGCTTCAGCCTCCGGTCTAATTCTATCCCTTTGGAACAGTGTGACCCTTCACCCCATTTCACTCTAATCCAGGTATTAGTATGTTAAGGTTCAATGACCTTAAGAAGAACATTCCCCAACAAATTGTTTCAAGAGTAATGTGTGCTCAACACCATCAAATGCCACGCAATAGTCTACAAAACAGACATACCGACCGGCCTTCAAGGGCCTGATTTCGATCTCGGAGGAAGGTTACTCCTCACAACAGAGATGGATAATATCAATCTCATTATATCCTATGGGATTTATATTTCATCGGACGGGATATCTGTGACGGATGTGATGGGGTGACCCGTCCAACAAGATCTAAATCAGGCCCATCATTTGGCTGATGTATCACGAATGACAGTGCCACGTTGGGGTCTAACACTGGGGTCTAGCACTGGGGTCTAGATCCAGTCTGGTAAAAGGGGACACTGCCGTCATCCGATACCCCGGCCCCCAGCTCTTTTAATAACTCTATTGCACATACTTTGGCCACCTGTGTTTAACAGAGCTAGTAGACAGCAGACGTTGAGGGCTTGGAGCGATCTCCTTTCTTGTCGACGTGATGTAAAATCGACCCCTTCCGAAAATCTAGGAACAAGGTAGATTCAAAAAAATGATATACTCAAAGGGATTAACAAAGATTCCCAAAATGGTACATCTGTTTTAAATAGTGAAGCAGGAAGACCATTTCCCTGCGATGCCCCTATTGGCCAAACCTTGTTCAGAGCTTCTCTTAGAGCCACAGATGTAACAATCATTGAGCCTGACTCTGGATCACTTCCAACTACATCTAATAGTCTACAATAATAAGCAGGCAGATCATCTGTACTCGTTAGAACATCACTTGCATGTACAATTGTTTTACATGTGATGCCTAACTGTCTGGTTCCACATCCCGTCTAGAGTGTTAATAAAGTCAAGAGATTTCTTTTGATCATTAAATTGATAAAGTGAACAGATATATAACCCCTGGGACCCTGAAAAATATATTTTATCTGACAATACCTTTCTCTTAGCGATGAAATCGAGCTCGCGGAGCTGACGTGATAAGATGCTTTGTTGGTTCCATGGATAATTTCTCATAGCAATATGGATTTTAGGCCATCGATGCCCATAGTAATTTGCTTTCTGTTGTCTCAAATTATATGCTTTTTGATTATCTATAAAATAGTACTGAATTATGAAGGAGTCAGTCTCATAAGTGCCACTAAATTGTCCAATTTTTTTCTCCAAATTGTGTTCATTTAAGTCTGTTATGGCCATGGAGATGGCAAGTTTTTTAATGAATCTATTTCTGTATCTTATTTATCCGTCTGCCTGTTTAATGCGCTTGTTTCTGAATTGAGTTAATGGTGGAGAGTTGTTTAAAATCAAACTCCTGCTCCCTGACAACATGGGGCAGTCCACTTCCCCTACTGCTGTGTGCGATGCTGCTGGTGCATGAATCAAATTGTGGGGTACGGATCCCTTTAAAGGGCTTCTCACCATGCTAACATGAACATGTGCAACAATTTCAAAAGTGATGGGGTAAGGAAGAAGAGCTTTCTGATGTTGTCATTTTTCTAATACCCAAGTCTGCTTAGTGGCCGTGGGATTATTCTTACTCTCTCCCAGGTTCATAAAAAGGAAGTAAATTCTATGTCTCGCTTTCCACATACGGCTGATTAACTTCCTTATCTCTCCGATGTTGGTCCTGAATGTCCTCAGCCAATGGTCTCTGGAACAACAGGGCTGATTGCAAATGTTTCGTGGAGGCATGGGGTTATTTCTGTAGTCATGAAGAAACTTGTAGATGGTCCACTCCACATGTTCCTTCTCAAGCTCATCTATGCGGAGCATCCTGATCAATATTCTCATGAATCTTTCCACCTCGCCATTGGCTTGTGGCCAGCTTGGAAAGATCTCATGGTGTTTGATGTTTAGGGAGGTGATGTATTGGGCTTGTCTTGGCCCTGAAAGGGGAGGCTCATTGTCTGTCTCAACGTCTAGTGTAAGGCCATGCGTTGCGAACATTTTCTCAAGTTTCGGAATGACTGATGCTGCTGTAGTGGTCTGCATCACTTCCACTTCTGGGCATCAACTGTAGTCACCCACTGCAACTAAGAGGTGTTGGTTGTTTGGCAGAGCTGCAAAATCTGCGCCAGGTGGACCCACGGAAGCATGGTGGATCTTTGACCTATTGAGCGCATGTGGGTCTGGCTGTCCCACCGCTTGGCATGGCAGGCAGCTGGTGATGGTCTGTTCTATTTGTGCGTCTAGGTCTTCAAACCAGACTTCCTCCATAGTTTCATCTTGGTTTTTCAAATTGCTTAGTGCATCTGGTGTGTAGACATAATTAGTTTGGGTATCAGCTTGAACTGAATTACAATTTAGTTCCTTCTTCGCAGCAGCCCATCCTCTGCTAGAGATAGTTTGCTCTTTATGTTGTAGAATGCATTTGTGTCCGGACTTTGGGGTTCGATTGACCATTTTAGGATGGCCCACCATCACTTTTATTAGCACTATTGAAGATACTTTGGATGGTTCATTCGCTTGCGTAAGGCAATCGTCTTCCATGGAGGTGTGGGAAATTTCTGTAATAATGATCAGGTTTGAACCAGTACTGGCAATCACTAGTCTGACATGCTCTTCAATGTCCTGCTCGACTTTAGCAGGTGTCTCAGCCCTGTGGTGGCACAAGACGTAAACAGCTGGATCAGTTTGGCCAGATTGATATAACCGCTCGGAGGAGCATTCCTGTAGCTGCAGGAGCCCTTCTCATTACACAGAGGTAAGGGGGCTTGATTTGGACCCATGGAATAGCGGCACTAGCAGGGTTGTGGTGTGGGCCAGAAGTGGTTGCCATATAAGTAGATATGAAAGGGCCTGCAACCCCACAGCACTCCAAGAGCTTCTCTTTCTATTTGGGAATATTCTTGCCCGCTGTCTTTTTTTTCTGAGCTTTATATAGCGCAAACTAGACCCGAAGGTATCAGAGCACTTTACATGAGTTGCGTTACAGACGGACACATTCATTTTGTTAGGCACAGGGAGATGAAGTGATTTGCCCAGAATCACAGGATTTTGAGTGTCCCTGACGAGACTCGAACCCGCTTTCCCAGCTTCGAGGTCGAGCTGTCAGGCTACATCCTCTCCCCTTGTCTTGGCATTCCAGCAGCACAGCTCCCAGCCCATATATCACCAGCTCAGAATCCTTACCAAAGTCATACATTTTCAGGGCTTTCTTAGTTTCCTCAAAAGCTCTTTCCTGATCTCCTGACCACTCACAGACAGTGGTGGCTTTTTTCAGTTTCCTCAATGGTTTGGTACATGATGGTAGGTTAGGTTCTGTAGTACGTTTCCAGGCCTAGCAAGCTGCAGAATACTGATGTGTCTTTCGGGGATGGACATCTGCTTCCTTCTTGGGATCTAGGAAGACCCCTTCTGCCAGAACTCTGGAGCCAAGAATTCTGTGTTATTGGGAAGGAACTCACAATATTCGCCTATAGTGAGAGGCCACTGCTCCTAATGTTCTCCAAGAGAGCATTTTAGTCTTTTGCTGTGATATTTGATGGAGGCTGCATACACCAAGGTGTCAGTGACAATGAGCACTCCTCTTACGCATGACAGGACCACTCAAATGCAGTTCTGGAACACCTCAGCTGCGCTACAGATGCCGAAGTGAAGTCGTTGATACCGCCTCAAACCTACGTCCATGCAGAATGTTGCAAGGTAGCGGGACTCTTTACGGAGCTTGCTTTGTTGATATTCTGATTTTAAATTGATTTCAGTGAACCATCAGGTTCCACTGATTTCGGTGATTATATCTTTGACCGTCGGTGTGATGTGGCACTTGGTTTTTTCTGCTTTGTTTGGGATTTGCATATCTACGCCTATGTGCACTTCTTCCATTTGCTTGGGGTTTCTAACAATGACTACTGCTGACACCCATGGCAGCGGCCCTTTAACTATCGATTATGTGAGATTTTTCTAGCTTGATCAATTCTTCTTCTACTTTGTTTCTGACGTGAAATAGTATCCAGTGGTGTCAAAGGAGGAGTCGATGTGCAACTTCGCTGTTTTTCTTTGCAAGCTGCATATTCCATTGAAGATGTCCATAAGCGCGATGTGGGTATTTGCCCGTCTCTAGACTCTGAACGCAGGAGCATAAGCTCCTCTACTGCCTTGCATCTGATTAGCGTCTACCCTTTGCTTTGGTTACTAATATTCTTGCTAACAGTGTGTTATCTGCATAGCCTTCTTGGATGGTGAACAGGCCGGCTCCCTGGATGGGCTCATACCCCCGCTTGGCATAAATGCGGGTTGCTGTGGGACTCAGAACAGGTGTTGGGTGTAGTTTTTTTAAATCGTTCCTCAACATGACTTGCACCTGTGTGGATGAGGCTTGTTGGTGTGCGCCTGTGTACGATCAGCTCACAACTGCCCTACCAGGTGGAGATGGATGGACCTTTTCATTGCAGCATGAGTCTCTTTGACTGCTGTTCTCAAATCATGTCACCCATGTTGGGCCACAACCAATGATGGAGCTGACAGCACTGCAAACCATTAAATGGCAGATGCTGCACTCTGAAGCTTGAGGCATGACTGGACCTTGATGCATGGTTGACTATAAAGTGCTCTCGTCCTTCTTCGATGCAAGGTTGTGGTTATTGGGTCACTTCAAGGAGTGTACCTTTGATCTGCTGGTCAACGCACATTTGACTTAGCAGTGGACTCGCTTTCCATAGAAACCCTTTGCTTGGGTCAGTCAGCAGTTGTGCTTTTGAACTGAGCTCTGTACCTTGATTGAGCTACTGATGGTCTTAGCAGGCCTGCTGCTTTAGTTCAAGCGTTGGGTAGCTGTTATGTTCCTATGCTATTAAAAGGCGCTGTGTGGGATGATCCGAGTTTAGAGACGGGCAACACCATCATATAATGCAGGCCGGACAAGTGCACTTGAACGATGCATGGCATTCCCCGGCTCAGGTGTGCTCTCCTCAGTAGGTGGGGCAGAAGCAGGGAGCAGGTGCAGAGGACACAACACTGTGCCTCACTTGAAGTGAGCTGAACTCTCATAAATGTGTTCCGGCCTAGTAATTTCTGATGATTTAATCAGCAAAATGATACACAAAAAATACAGAAACAAGTATTCAAGAAACAAATACGCAAAAAAATCACATATTTTATTTAATTTACAAACAAATATAAAAATGAATTTTAATTGTAAGGTTGTAGTTTGTATAAATTCAATTGAGGCCACTCATCGTTCATGCTATTTTCTGTTTGAGGCACTTGCACTGCTGTCACGAATCAGTCTGAGTATACTAACTTGATTTTTAGCCTCCAATTTCAAATTCCTTCACATTTACAGAACATTTTAACATTTTAAATTTCCAGTTTTGCTTCTTTATTTATATACACTTTATTAAACTGCTAATAATATTTAATTTTCTAAGCACTCGCAGACCCCCTGAGTAGGATTTACGGACCTCCAGGGGTCCCTGGACCACAGGTTAAGAATCGCTGCCGTAGGCGGAGGGACAATGGTGTCCATACACTTTGAGGGGCTTTGGGGATGGACAGGGAACAGTTTTGACTGTTCTGTTCCACCTCTTGTGCAGCACATCCAAGTTAAAGCCCTTCTGCAGGTATCACACAGCACGATGCGCTGCAACCAATAACAACACAAACAGACTAGTGTCGCATTTGTGACCTGCTCAAGCATAGCTGCTACTCTTTGCACAGTTCCTGTGTGGCTCTGTGCAGCAGCACGCGGTCCTGGGGTGCAGCTATTGCAAAAGCTCTCCCTATCGTACAGCAGATGGAAGCACCGACAGATGATAAGCTCCCTCTCCAAAATGTAAAACACAAAAAATGCCAGACCAAAACCACACTCAGGCATAGCTTTAGTTGGCAAAATGATCTATCTTTAGGAATAAAGTTCATTGTCCTGCGGTCACCACACGTGATGAGTGTGAGGATGCTATTGTACTGCATTGATATTTCATTCGCAAGTTCCAGCCCTGGACCATCATTTTTTTCTGCCGGTCCCTCCTCAGCTGTGATTGGGTAGTATGTGTAGGTGTCGAGGTAGGTAGTCAGCGGGGTTAGTGACACCAGGCAAGTACTGCGGGTCAAACTCGTGCAGTAAAGAGCAAACCTCTGAAAAGGGGGTGTGAGCGGCTTCCCATCAGGCATGAGTCCGAAGCTGTCTCCCTAGACAGAGGCATGGAAATGTTGATGCAAGTTGCTTCTTGTTCCCTTCAGTGAGCTGCAGCTTATGCTCCAGCTCATCAGTGGAAAGCAGTGATTGGCTGAAAAGTCTTTCAGGGCAGCAGGAGAAACTGGTCCAGAGGTTGAGTGGTCTCTCTGCTCCAGTAAGCAGGTGGTGAGATAGGTAAGGTATTTTGCCACCTCCTCGAGGGCCACGAGTCAATATGTCTATTCAGGCTCTTGGCTGGAAAAGGTGGCAAAGACGTAGGCCGGTATTTTGGCCAGCAGCTTGGGGTCCATGGGCAGCTTTTTGAGAAGAGCGATTACATTCCTCCATATGGTGGAGACCATGGAAGTCTGTATTGAGAGATTAAGTCTGACAGATGGGGGCAGATAAGTGGAGCACTTAGAATGAAGATGGAAGGGAGGCCGGGGTGCAAGGAAGAGCCTGGTTTAAAAGAAGTGAACAAACTGTGTCTCTCCTCTGTGGGAAAAGTAAGTCCTTTCCAAGTGGTCAACGCAGCAGTGTGGTGGAGCCAACAAGCAAAGTGCCATAGGGAGGCCATAATTACTGAGGCGCGAAAGGTACTGCGGGGGCAGGAGAGAGGAAGAAGTGGGCAGCTACCTGGATCTGGACAGATACGAGGAAGCAGGACCCCCAGTGAAAAGCAGACTGCTCTCCTCACAATGAAGGGGAAAGCACTGTGAAAGGAAAGAAAGAACATAAATGGCAGACAAGGCACAAAGGGACAGATGACTAGGAAGAGGTTTGGGGGTACGATCCTGATAACGAGAGCCAGGGCAAAATCAACAGGTGAAAAAAGGACATTAGAACAGGAGAAAGTTGCAAAGATCACAGAGGCAAATCCTGCAAGTAAGGTATTTGAAGAGGCATTACCAAAACTGTGGGAGAGGAAGCAAGTGACTGCACCTCACTGTTCATTCTCTACATGGAACCTCTTGGTGAGAAGATCCAGAGAAACAAGATCCTGACACTGCAATCGGCCGATGATACACAACTCTGCCTTAGACGAACAAGTCCATCTGACATAGCCTGAAAATGTATCTTAAAAAATGTGAAGAACTGGATGAGCTCATTATCCCTGAAGCTAAATCCAGCAAAAGCGGAATTTCTCCACAAAGCGGAAATACCCACACAAGTAATGAAACCGCTCCTTCAAATGTACACCTTGGCATCACACCCAAACTAGACCCATCTGCCAAATCGTTGGGTTTCACCACAGATCAAAATCTCACCATCATACCTCACAATCAGAAACTTGCAAAAATGCTGCGTTTTGACTATTCTTACTAGAGAAACGAAAACGACACAACCCTCTCTCCGACTTCAGAACAGCAGTGTAGGCTCTAGTCCTCTCCCAGCAAGTTGTTGGGAGTTTAGGGGCCGATTCCGATCTCGGCCGGTAGGGCTCCGAATCGGATTCGGCTTAACCGGATCCGATTCGGAGCCCTATTTCCCGACCGATTCGTACGCGCGTCCGGGCGAGCGAGTACGATGCGAAATCGCCGACCGACTCGTCCGGGCGTCCCGACCGCTCCGACCGACTCGTTCTTGGGTCTAACCGCACCGACCGACTCGCTCGGACTCGACTCGCACCGCGCAATGGAGACGTTCCCCGGCTGGGTAAGTACGATGCGCGCCGCTAGCAGTCCGACCGAGCCGCGCACTCCGGCTCGAAAGAGCAGTCGGAGCCGGACTTTGGGGGTCCGTGTCGGATCCCCCTGTACGCGTAGCCGCGCGAGTCGCACACAGGGGGGACCCATGGGTCCCCCCTACCTGTGCGTGTACGGCGCGAGTCGCTTCGCCGCGTACACGCTGTAGGGGGCGCCCTTGTCCGCCTCGCACCCATTGAGTTAATGGGAGCCCGCGTACGCGTTGTACGACCGGCTCCCATTGACTTCAATGGGAGTCCGACCGACTCGAGTCCGATGGCATACGTGCGCATCGTACTCGTTCGGTCGGGCAGCACGGGTCCGATTCGGTCGGAAATCTCACCGGGTCCGGCTCGGTCGGAGAGATTTCCGGCCCGAATCGGAATCGGCCCCTTAGTCTTGCTCTTGAGAGAGGTGAGAACTCATCCAGTGAGGATGAAGAGATGGTCAGCAGTGCAGTAAAGGAATCACTGACAGAATATCGACGACCACAATATCGAGGTACCAAAATATCGGGACCTAAATATTGATGTCAAGAATATCGACATCCTATCTACATCATGGTTAGTACAAAAATATGGAGAAAAAAATATCGTTGTAAAAATATCGTTGTTCAAAATATCGTTTTTTTTAAATGTTAAAAAAATAATGTAAAATAAAGTAAATAATACATATAATTTCAAAAAAAGATAGTTATAATTATAAAATGTTTAAAATTAGAAATAATAAATATAATGTAAAAAAATTTAAACATACATATATATAAAATATAATATATATATTTACTTAATAATATTAATAAATAATTATTATAATAAATTATAAAATGTTAGAAACGTATTAAAAATTATAAATACATATATATATATACATATACCAGTAAAATAAAAATAAAATATATATATAATAAATTAAAATATTAAAATATTTTAATTTTTTACAATTACATTTTACACTACATTAACAGCAATAGTAGGGAAAATATTGGATAGCGGAGGGGATAAAATTACTATTCCCACTCCAGCGAGTGCAACAGTAGGGAAAGTTTTGGATAGCGTAGGGGTAAAAATTACTATTCCCACTACACTGAGTGCAACAGTAGGGAAAGTGTTGGATAGCGTAGGGGTTAAAATTACTATTCCAACTCCAGTGAGTGTAACAGTGTGGAAAATGTAGGATAGCGTAGGGGTAAAAATTACTATTCCCACTCCAGCGAGTGCAACAGTAGGGAAAGTGTTGGATAGCGGAGGGGTAACAATTACTATTCCCACTCCAGCAAGTGCAACAGTAGGGAAAGTGTTGGATAGCGGAGGGGTAACAATTACTATTCCCACTCCAGCGAGTGCAACAGTAGGGAAAGTGTTGGATAGCGGAGGGGTAACAATTACTATTCCCACTCCAGTGAGTGCAACAGTAGGGAAAGTGTTGGATAGCGGAGGGGTAACAATTACTATTCCCACTCCAGTGAGTGCAACAGTAGGGAAAGTGTTGGATAGCGGAGGGGTAACAATTACTATTCCCACTCCAGCAAGTGCAACAGTAGGGAAAGTGTTGGATAGCGGAGGGGTAACAATTACTATTCCCACTCCAGCAAGTGCAACAGTAGGGAAAGTGTTGGATAGCGGAGGGGTAACAATTACTATTCCCACTCCAGCGAGTGCAACAGTAGGGAAAGTGTTGGATTGCATAGGGAAATAATTTACTATTGCCACTCAAGCAAAATAATTAAAATTAATTAACAAACAATTAATTAATTTAAATTTTTTTGCCTCCCACCATATTCCCCTATAAATGACACCACCAATGTTCTAAAACATAATGAATTATTAATTCATTAATTAATTAATTAATTAAAATTAACAAGCAATTTAAAAATTAATAATAATAATTTAATTCACACAATTAACAGTATAAAACAACTTAAAATAAATTTTGTAATAAAAAATTTGAAAAATATATTGAAATTAAATTACTTCCCAGCCTACTCCCCTATCAACCCACAACCCGCTCCCTTGTTTGTCATGTCTGCCATACATAGTTCAGTCTCATCCTGTTTGTTCCAGGTCCATCTGTGCATTAGATAAGAAAATACTGCATTGTTTTTATTATGTCTTATATTTTTAGATACTAATTGTCTTTCTTTTGCTTCTTTTACAGGAGGAAAGGAAGGGGCCCAGACACCGGCACTCACTTTCACGGGCAACCTACCCTTTTCCCCTTATCACCACTGAACACGATCAACTGATGGTACAGTATGAATGAACTGTAGGGACTCACAACCGGACTGAAATTGATCACTTTGCAGGCACTTAATTGGCCTTCTTCACCCACACAGAGTCAGGTTGGGCACTTGCCCTGACAGTCAGTTGTTTGACGGCATATTTACCTGTTTACTGCATGTCCTTCTCTCCCTCCAGGAGCGGTTCGGGCACTTGTCCTGACTTTGAACCATGTCCTTGGCCACAAGCATAGTTGATGCCATGCTCATGCTGCTAACTTTCACATAGCGCATGCCTAAGTGACACTGTTACATTGCCTACTTGACACTTGCAACTTCATTACATTTTATGTGTATACGCGATTATGTTGCATTACTTACATTTCGTGCGCAATGTATGTGCGAGAGATATATTATATTTGTCATGTTTCCCGCACGCAGCCATGACTCTGACAGAATGTGATCGAACTATTTAACATTTTGTTGTGATTCTTGTCTTATTTTTCCTTTCCAACATGTCCGCTGTTAATTTTGAACACTGTGGGGTTATTTTTGCTGTATTTTACCTTTCCAATATGTCCGCCGCTATGGGGAATGTTACCCGAGCTCGAACAGGACATTGAGTCCCTTCTCCATGTTCATTCTTCAATACTTTATTAGTCACGATGTAATGTGCACTGATTTCACGTGAACAAGGCTTCGCAGTAAGCCGAAACGCGTAGTGAGATTAAACACCCTTTTAAAATTTGGATTGTCGTGGAGTCTGTTCTTACTGAGAGCGCATGGTAGTGGGACTTCTTTTGGATAATATTGCCGGCGCTTCGCCGGCGTATGCGCCACCTCCCTTGTGTCCCTGGCAGTCAGAAGGAGCACCGTTTTGTGTATATATATATATATACATATACCAGTAAAATAAAAATAAAATATATATATAATAAATTAAAATATTAAAATATTTTGATTCTTTTACAATTACATTTTACACTACATTAACAGCAATAGTAGGGAAAATATTGGATAGCGGAGGGGATAAAATTACTATTCCCACTCCAGCGAGTGCAACAGTAGGGAAAGTGTTGGATAGCGGAGGGGAAAAAATTACTATTCCCACTCCAGCTAATGCAAAAGTAGGGAAAGTGTTGGATAGCGGAGGGGATAAAATTACTATTCCCACTCCAGCGAGTGCAACAGTAGGGAAAGTGTTGGATAGCGGAGGGGAATAATTTACTATTCCTACTCCAGGGAGTGCAACAGTAGAGAAAGTGTTGGATAGCGGAGGGTAACAATTACTATTCCCACTCCAGCGAGTGCAACAGTAGGGAAAGTGTTGGATAGCGGAGGGGTAACAATTACTATTCCCACTCCAGTGAGTGCAACAGTAGGGAAAGTGTTGGATAGCGGAGGGGTAACAATTACTATTCCCACTCCACTGAGTGCAACAGTAGGGAAAGTGTTGGATAGCGGAGGGGTAACAATTACTATTCCCACTCCAGCGAGTGCAACAGTAGGGAAAGTGTTGGATAGCGGAGGGGTAACAATTACTATTCCCACTCCAGCAAGTGCAACAGTAGGGAAAGTGTTGGATAGCGGAGGGGTAACAATTACTATTCCCACTCCAGCAAGTGCAACAGTAGGGAAAGTGTTGGATAGCGGAGGGGTAACAATTACTATTCCCACTCCAGCAAGTGCAACAGTAGGGAAAGTGTTGGATAGCGGAGGGTAACAATTACTATTCCCACTCCAGCGAGTGCAACAGTAGGGAAAGTGTTGGATAGCGGAGGGGTAACAATTACTATTCCCACTCCAGTGAGTGCAACAGTAGGGAAAGTGTTGGATAGCGGAGGGGAATAATTTACTATTCCAACTCCAGAGAGTGCAACAGTAGGGAAAGTGTTGGATAGCAAAAGGGTTAAAATTACTATTCCCACTCAAGCAAAATAATTAAAATTAATTAACAAACAATTAATTAATTTAAAAAAACTTGCCTCCCACCATATTCCCTATAAATGACACCACCAATGTTCTAAAACATAATGAATAATTAATTAATTAATTAAGTAAAATTAACAAGCATTTAAAAAAAATAATAATAATTTAATTTACACAATTAACAGTATAAAACAACTTAAAATTAATTTTGTAATAAAAAATTTGAAAAATATATTGAAATTAAATTACTTCCCAGCCTACTCCCCTATCAACCCACAACCCGCTCTTAAAAAAATGACACAAATAACATAATTAATTAATAATTATTAATAACTAATTAATAAATAATTAACAATATATTATTTACCACGATTTACAATTTAATATTTTAAATACATAAATATTAAATAATTAAAAATATAAATAAATTAATTATTATTAAATTACTTCCCACCCTACTCCCCTATAAACCCACAACCCGCTCCTAAAAAAATAACACATTTTACAAATTTACCAATTAATTATTAATAATTAACAAACAATTAATAACTAATTAATAAATTATTTACAACAATTCACAAAATAAAATCATACATACTTAATTATTAATTAATACAAATTATTAATTAATTAATTATAATTAAATTACTTCCCACCCTATTCCCCTATAAACCCACAACCCGCTCCTAAAAAAACAACATAATTTATTTATTTACCAAATAATTATTAATAATTAACAACCAATTAATGACAAATTGATAATAAATTAATTACCACAATTAACTATATAAAATATTAAATATATAAATATTAATTAATACAGAATATTAATTAATTATAGCTAAATTACTTCCCACCCCATTCCCCTATAAACCCACAATCCGCTACGGAATAAAAACGCAAAATTTAATTAAAAAAAATTAATAACTTCTAAAAATTATTATTACATTTATTATAATTAAATTACTTCCCACCCTATTCCCCTATAAACCCACAACCCGCTAGGGAACTAAAACGCAAAATTTACTTTAAAAAAAATTAATAACTTCTAAAAATTTAATACATATATTAAAAAATAAATACAATACTTAAACAAAAATATAGAACACATACATTTAAAATACATACTAAAATACATAACACTAATATAAACATCGATATTATTAACAACGATATTTTTACAAACGATATTACTGTCTTCGGTATGAAAAAAAACGATATTTCTTACCTTACTGTCAATATTCTGGTCACCGATATTCTTGCTGTCGCTATTCTTGTACCTCGATATTTAAAACTCAATATTAAGGTACTCCGGAAAAAAAAACCTCGATATTAATACTGTTCACCGCAGTAAAGACAATGCCCATGGGTGGATGTGCAGTCAACGGCATAGGGGGCACAGCAGAGGTCATATGAACCAACACGGAAGAAGGAAGCAAAGAGGGGAAATGGGCAAATGAAATCTAGAAGCAAGAGACTAGGTGGGAATGTATAGAGATGAAGAGAAGAAAGATTTCCCAGAGTGAGCATTATCTGAAAGAAGAAGGTGCGCCAAACAAATGTGAATTCAGAGCAAAATGAGATGATTGAAGAATCTCGCTGGTAGAGCGCGAATGGAATCAGCCATGGCTGAGAGCAAGGGAGGCTCCCCCTGGTTGAAGCCCAGCATCAAAGTGTCCCAAAGAGGAGGGTTCATCATAGGTGTTAAATGGAGCTGTGGGTGCCACAGCCGAGAGAACTATGGGTGATCTTACCAGGGTACAGCAGAAAATGAGATCCTAGCAGTATTGCCATCACTGCTGTCCAGCTATCTAGGTATGTACATGGCAGATGCGCAAGGCAGCGAGCTCACAGTGATAATTCAACCATGGTCCTACACTTAGGGGCCGATTCCGATTCGGGCCGGAAATCTCTCCGACCGAGCCGGACCCGGAGAGAATTCCGACCGAATCGGACTCTGGCAGTCCGACTGAACGAGTACGATGCATTCGCATGCTATCGGACTCGATTCGGTCGGACTCCCATTGAAGTCAATGGGAGCCGGTCGTACAACGCATACGCGGGCTCCCATTGACTCAATGGGTGCGAGGCGTACAAGTGCGCCCCCTTCAGCGGGTACGCGGCGAAGCGCATCGTGCCGTACATGCACAGGTAGGGGGACCCATGGGTCCCCCTGTGTGCGACTCGCGCGGCTACGGCGTACTGGGGGTCCGACGCGGACCCCCAAAGTCCGGCTCCGATAGCTCTTTCGAGCCGGACGGCGCGAGTCGGTCGGACTGCTCGCGGTGCGCATCGTACTTACCCGGCCGGGGAACGTCTCCATTGCGCGGTGCGAGTTGTGTCCGTGCGAGTCGGTCGGAGCGTGTTGGAGCCGCGTACGAGTCGGTCGGCGATTTCGCGGGCGCTTGCATCGTACTCGCTCGGTTGGACCCGCGTACGATTCGGTCGGGAAACAGGGCTCCGAATCGGATCCGGTAAAGCCGAATCCGATTCGGAGCACTACCGGCCGAGATCGGAATCGGCCCCATAGTCATTCTAGAGCCTACCACAAATTCTGCTCCTAGTAAATCACTTCAGGCCCGATTCACAAAGGTAAACTTAGACAAAAAGTCTAAGGGCCCAATTCACAATGGTAAACTTGGGACAAAAGTCTAAGTTTAGACCTAAAGTCTAACTTTGCAAGTAGTAAAGTTAGACTTTCGGTCTAAACTTAGACAAAAAGCCTAAGGGCCAAATTCACAAAGGTAAACTTGGGCCAAAAGTCTGTTTAGACCATAAGCCTAACTTTACAAGTTGTAGAGTTAGACTTTCGGTCTAAGTTAGACTTTTGGTCTAAACGTAGACCAAAGTCTAACTTTACTACTAGTAAAGTTAGGTTTTAGGTCTAAACTTAGACTTCAGGTCTAATCGTAGACTTCAGGTCTGGATTTTTGGTCTAACTTTACCTTTGTGAATTGCTGAGGTAGGTACAGAAGAAAGCCAGGTCTTACCAGTGCTGCAACTGCTGCAGCCTCAGAAATCTCTAGGTTGCCAGTGCTGAAGTGTTCTGGGAAGGCGCTCCGCTTCGCTAAGGCTTCCAAGCACTTGACGGTGATGGAGAAGTTGTGCAGCCAGGACCAGTCGGTGGAGGCTGCTTGTACTTCAGTGCCTGCATGATGAGGTGGAATTGGGCGTCTACAAATGAGGTCATCCAGGCCAAGCCCTACAGCTAAGGAAACCAAGCTCTGCAAGAATGCGCTGTGAAGGAGCTGTTCGCCTTGGGACACCAGGGGCTGTGGAGAAAGCAAGAAAGAGAAAACAATTTTTTTAAATATAGTCTGACAGGGAACCATTGTTATTATCGCTGCACCTTCCATCGGTGGTAGCTGTGGTGTACTGCTAGCATATGAATTACATAAGGTTATTTTATTTTACTATTATGCAAAGCAGCCTGCAATCTCATTAAAAACTTGCCTCTAATTTCCTTATTACAGTCTAGTCATGACATCTCTAGGCACCTGTGATAAGAAAAGGACACAGATGCTCAACTATGATAAGGTAGTAATCTGCGGTGTGGTACTTTCTCCCATATAGAACAGTCTTCTGGCGCTCAGTGCAAAACACAAAAACTTCCTATGGAATCCCACTCCACCGATTACTTATAGCCCGGTGTTGTCGCACTCGCTTTTCTCACATGCAGGAACATCCGACCTGATTCTACTTGCTGTAAAGACTGGGCAGCAAAATTGCTTTAGGCTTCTGCTACAACAGCAGTTAATCCTCAACAGATGGCCCCACCAAAGACCTTCTCTGGCAAGGATGCTTCTTCACCTTCCCCTACCTAGCCTTACCACCCCCCATATATAGAAACCCCTGCTCCCATTTACTGCCAGAGCTACGGAGACACTGCATAAGCCTGGTATTTGACCTTTGTTGCGGGGCATGGGTACTTCGAGCAATACCCATGTAGGGAGCGAGGCTACCGACTGGCTGCTGTGAAATATGTACAAATGCATAAAGAACAGATGATGGATGGAATGCTGAACAAATCAAACATTCACCCCAGTCACAGATCTGGGTTAAATCCATTGTTTCCTTTGCATGCCACGTCATTCCAGCTTAGACCCTGCCATATGCAAATCAGTCTTGACTCTGCTTCCCATGGGAACAGTCCAGCCAGAACTGCCAGGCCAGGTCCTCCCTGGACCAGCAACAAGCATCGTGGGACTGGTTTTGGGGTATCACTCAATCGTGGTTCGCGTGCCACTATTTTAGTATATGGTTTGGTCTCCCCATGGAGACTGCTGTGTATTTGTGCTACTTATGTGTTCTATTATCAAAGTATTGAATGCATTGTGGTTATATCTCCAGGTAGGAGATATTGCAATGTGTTAGTGAGCGTTTATAATAAATACATATTTTTATAACTACACCGTGTGGTTCTTTTTCACTTAATCTACACCATAAGATTAAGTACTGGTAAAACAAGCTGCTTTACACTCTTTCTGGACTAAACTTGAAGGCTGCTCTCCACAGCTACCACTTAGAGAGCTTTCTAAGGTTGTCTAAGACCACTAAAATCACCATAAGTGTTGTCTGGATTAGTGCAGGGTGCTTCACTTACATAAGTGTGCACGATATACCAAGCCAGCCTCCTACAGAAGGTGTTAGCATTCTTTGTGTATGGAGGCAGACTCTTCTCCATCTCCTCTCAGGTCTACAAACTGCTCATTTAAGATGTTTTACTTCAGTTGAGAACCACAGGGTGTTTCTCCTTCATGTGGAAAGGAATTTCTGTTCATCAGCCGGCAATGTGGTATCCAAAGCCGCGGTAAGGCTGGTGTTGGAATGATCTAAGGCAAAGAGAATCAGAATTTCGGACTGAGGTGGTGGACGGCGTGAGCCCAATTAATTGGGGAGAGCTGAAACCACAGAAACCACAGAATCCGGCTGGCAGTTCTTCTACTTACGCCCTTTGAAAATGGCAAAAAGAACAATTGATGGACAGAATGCAGAACAATGTCATACATTCACCCCAGTACAGAGATCTGGGCCTAAATCCATCGTTTTTTTGCTCACCATGCCATTCCAGTTTGGACCCAGCCGTATGCAAATCAGTCTTGACCCTGTGCCCAATGGGAACAGTCCAGCCCGAACTGCCAGGCCAGGTCCTCCCTGGACTGGAAACAAGCATCCTAGGACCGGTTTCGGGCTTTCAGCCCTCATCAGCCAGGATGGCTTGACTCCAGTGGCATAGAGAGCACGGGACCCACGTCTGGGCATACCCGTCCCACTCGGGGTGACAAATGCAAAAAGAACAATTGATGGACAGAATGCAGAACAATGTCATACATTCACCCCAGTACAGAGATCTGGGCCTAAATCCATTGTTTTTTTGCTCACCATGCCATTCCAGTTTGGACCCATCTCCTTGTGTTTGCTTTGAAAATGGCAGGCGGTCCTTGGCCAGGAAGTTGATTAGCAGAGAATCGTAATGGACCACTGTGGTGAACAGACTTATGAAAGGGCTTGATTGTTGTGACTCACTGAACAGAGAAAAGATCACGTCTGAAAGTGTCCTGTTGACTCAAGGTTCAACAGCTCAGATATTAAGACCAACAAGTCGTATACAAAATTCAGCACCAAACCAAGGGCTGCCTCAAAGAACAGGTTCAGAACACTTAAAAGGCTAAAAGGACAAGATCTTTGTCAACTGCCAGTGCAATAATATCTTCTGTGAAAAGAGGAGAGTTTTGGCAATGTAAATGAAACATGTTTGTAGGACAGGATCAAGCTTGTGGTCGGGGGGGTGGTGTTAAGATAAAAACTCAGGGTTTTAGTCTGTGTCAAACTGTGACTGAGCTGTTGGCATGGTAATTGCAATAGTTCTCGAGCATCAATGGATGCTTGCACAGGGCTTTACATACTTTATTGTTCTGAGATATTCCAATATGAATGCATAACTGTGGGCCATACGAAAAGGGTGAAATGGGAGATGCACAGAACCAAAGATAACTCTCCCCATGCCACCCTCTGATTAACAAAATAAATTCTCTATAAAAAAATAAATATTGCATGTTTATTGTGTACCAATTGTGGATAGCCCCATAGAGCTGTTGTAGGCCTATATAAAAGGAATATAGGTCTAGTGGGAGGTTTTTGTATTGATTTCTGATTGTTGTCTCCCCCTTTTCTCCCAGACCTTTAAAAAAACCTATAGGGGGTACCCTTGATAGTGTGTGACCCTCTGAGTGCTGCTTGACCTTCTCACAGTGGGCACACTCTGTGACATTACTTGATAGCCTCCTGTTAGGTGTCTGTAAGATCTCAGCCCTAAGAGCATGGCTGCATTTTATAGCATTAAACTCATAGCCTCCCCCTCTCAGGTCCCTCAAACATTTTTTTAACCTTATCTTATTATCCCCATTGTATGACAGATCTTGGTATTAACTGCATATATGTGCACTTCACCTAGCATTTCCTCTGCAAAGACACCTGTAAGTGTACTGGAGAACCCCTGTACCCAGGACTGACCCCAGGGGCACCCCATGGTACATAGGCCTACAGCTCTAAGATGGCATATGGTAGCCCTTAGGACACCTAAATCACAGCAGACTGAGACAATGCTCAGGACCCGGCCCCATGGTACACGGCCTCCAGCGCTTCGATGGGATCCGATACCCCTCAGGAAGCTTGAATCACACAAGACTGAAGCAATACTGAGGAGCCGGCCTCTCTGGTAGCCCAATGCCGCTGGCAGTTTGTACTTGTCTAACTCAGAAACGATGCAGTAACTGACCATGTGTGATACAACAAACATATCATTCATTCAGACAGTTCCAGACCTCAAACATTACCCGGACTCCAAGGCATAGGATGCTCAAGTGTAATACTTCCACACCAGGTCAGGCAGTGAACTCACCTTCTCGTATGAATACTGTGCCTTGAGCAGCATGGGTAGGCGCTCCAGGAAGACTCTCATGCAGGGGGCCTTGTGCAACCCCACAATGCCCTGGGATCGTAGGACTCTGCGACAGGAGGCCAGGATGTGGTTCTGTGAAACCCAGCTTGGAGTACAGCCAATCACCAAAATATCCTGGAGACACAGGAGGGCAGGAGATTTTTAAAAAGCTAGACTCGTCTGAGCTAATGCAGACTCTGGAAACACAAGAGTGAACGTGTGTCACTGTACTGGTGTCCTGTGCTGTACAGTATGTGTCAGTGTACAGATTCCCAGTCCTGTACAGGATGTGTGTTGCTACACATGTGCCCTATCCTGCATAATATGAGGGTCACCGATTGGGAGCTCAATAGGATGCATGTCACTGTACACGTTCCCACTCCTATACATGATGTGTGTCGCTGCACATGCACCCTGTCATGCACAATATAATTGTGGCCACTTGGATACCCTGTGCACTATGGGATGCGTGTGACTGTGCAGCTGCCTGGAAGAAGAGGTGTGGCGCAGCGGCCAGGGTGCCTGACTCCGGACCACAGGGTTCACGGTTCGATCCTGGTGCCGGCGGCAGGTTAGCCCAGCACCATGTGACTCTGGGCAATAGCTCGCTTAATCTTCCCGACGGCCCCCAGCGCCGGGACACCTCTCTGGAGGTAGCTGTGCGCTTTACAAATGCTGGTATTTCTATTTCTATTTCCTAAGCAGTATTTGATGGCACTGTACCGATGCTCTCTCCTGTACCGTAATGTTGGGTTGCTGCATGGGCCTTGTGGAGTAGGTTGCCTGACTGTAGCAATAAAACACACCAAACAGCAGAGAGGTATTACTCTGGCCACAGAACATACACCAGGTGCGTTCCTGGCCACCTTTATTATATACCTTCGTGGCGTTACGGCAGTGACCATCACACTCACATTAGTGGGGTCCGTCTTCCAAACACCCCTACATGACTTCTCATCATGGGGTAGTCAACCCCAAACATAACATTTCTTCTTTACCCAAACATTAAAAACACCAAAAACAGTAGCATTGAGGAGATACTTGAAGGAAACTGAACAACGAGAAAAGAAAGAGGTAGAGAGAAAGATAGAAAAGAGACAGCGAGAGAGAGAGAGAGAGAGAGAGAGAGAGAGAGAGAGAGACAGCTTCTACTGGAATTCAGTGTCAGCATAATACATCAATTCTTCAGGGGAAGCGGCCTGAGGTGGTACCTCTCAGTCACTTGCCGCCAGAGAGTTTCAACCCCATCACTTGGCTCTTCTTGTGGCTGACAGATATCAGGAACAGAGTGCTGATGTGAACTATCTTTCCTTGCACCTTCACTGGTATTGTACGGGGTCACTGGGAATGGATGTCACTTGGTCTCTCAAGAGGGTGTCAGCAGGGGAAACGAGACTTGGCTCCTTGAACCCTCTGTCAGCGAGTAGTCGTCTTCAGGTGCAGACACACCCCGGTTGAGTGTTGGTGATTGACCACTTAATCTGGCAGATGGTTGCTGGTAAAGATTAAACAAGCATTTGCAATACAATAGGTCTCGCATTTACGCGAGTTTAAGCTATTGGCATTGTAAATGACAATCCCTTTTATTTATGTTTTAAAAACGAAAACAAAAATAAAAGGCATAGTTATTTGCAATGTCAATAGCTCAAACTCGCGTAAATGCGAGACCTATTGCATTGCAAATGCTTGTTAGATTAGTGAGTAGAAATGCTCTCTTTCGGCCCGCGTGGCAAATTAATTAAATACATCCTATGTGGGAAGGGTATGCCCAGACGTGGGTCCCGTGCTCACTACGCCACTGGAGTCAAGCTATCCTGGCTGATGACGGCTGATAGCCAGAAACCGGTCCTAGGATGCTTGATTCCGGTCCAGGGAAGACATGGCTTGGCAGTTCGGGCTGGACTGTTCCCATGAGGCACAGGGTCAAGACTGATTTGCATATGGCCATGTCTGAACTGGGGTGGCGTGGTGAGCAAAATAACGATGGATTAAACCCAGATCTGTGACTGGGGGTGAATGTTTTGCCAATGTGCAACATTCCGTCCATCATCTTGTATATTAACACATCAATACACATCACACTGAATAAAAATACAAATAAAACACTGCCAATTAAAGATGTTTTTATTATGTAAAGACCCACTATTAAATCATGGACTTTGCCATCGGTTTGTGTCTGATACATGTCAACACTCTCTCAATGGCTTGGTGCATAACTCTTGCGAGTACGACTAAACAATAAGGTCAAAAACACAAACGTGTTACAAAAAAACAGGTACAGTGAAATAAGGACATCATAAAAAATATGAAACATCTGAAGCAATCCTTAATTTAAGTTTTTCTCTTCAGACGCCTCAGAATGTTCTTGTGGTGGTGGATTTGGAAATGCATCGCAAAAGAGATCTTGGTGTCCACTCTGGAAATCCAAGCATCAGGGAGTGGACAATTGACCACACAATAAAAATCCACCAGTCTCAAACGAGGGTCATTAGATGAGGAACACAGAACACGTCACTGTGCTGTATTCGCTGCAGCTGAGCAGGTGCAGTCCGCGGGCGCGAGCCGCACTGACTCTGCTGGCACACACGCACGAGGGTGCGAAGCTGTGCAGAGTCTGACGAGCCAGCAGCAGAGCGCGACCGGTAGTAGCAGCTGTACCCGGACCCTGCCGCAGGGTATCGGGGAGGGAATCATCTTCGGTGGGGGGCGGGGTCTCAAGACTCAGTCCTCTGCAGCCGTCGCATGAAGCGAGGCCTCTTGGTAGCTTCTAACCCCCAATTAAAATCTCCCCGTTGCAGGGAGCTCCAGGGCAGAGACACTGGCCAGCAAAGCGTCCCGGCCGTTTGCTCTGTCCACATATGTTCAGGACCGCCTCGAGGTTCATTCCAGGGGGAGCTACTGAGTGGAGAGCAAGACAAACTGTCCTTTTTCCCCAACCTCTAAATCTATGGTATTAGGATATCAACCATTTGTACCATAAAACAAGTAACATACTGCCAAGGGACTGCGAATAGGTAGGCTTCTGAAGACCGTGCGTGAAACGATAGGATATAGCGAGCTTGACGTAAACAATCCTTCCTACCCACCCACATTATCACTTGTTTGGTTTACTCTTTTATCATCTGACGTGAGCTTTTGTGTGACTGAAAAACAGATTTCAAAATAATAACAGTGGTAGGAATCATGTAATAATGTGTAACTCAAAGTGATTGACTTGCATGCCTGACACGCACGCACTTTATTGGTTAAACAGTACTGCCTACTAACAGGAGTAAACTCCACGAGTTACACACGCACTATCCCTAATAAATATTTGCTAAAAAACATGGCACCTTTCTCTCAGTAGGAGGTGAAAGATCACCAACTCAACTCGGGGTAACCTGACGCCTTCTCTTTCAGTTCTTAACCTCAGTCAGTCAGTAAAACTGCCAGTCAAACCACCCTGGTCTCGTGGGAGGGGAGGCGGATCACATACGGAAGTGGGGGTTATTAGTAAAGCCCCCACATGCTTCCTGGCTGAACCGGAGACGTGCACGGGCGGGAGATGGATGTTCGAAGCCTCGCTTAGAGAAGATCCTCTGAGACTGGGCAGAGCATGCCATGCATACAGAGAGACAGACTGCGGGGCTCAGCGGAACGAGGGACACAGAAGACGGACAAACAAGAGAAAGTAGTGCCTAGAAAAACAAGCATTTGCAATGTAATAGGACTCGCATTTACGCGGGTGGGCGAGAAGGCACGAACGGGAGTGCGGGGGGTGTGGCGGGGGGCCGAGAAGTTACGGACTGTGGGAGGGCGGGGGGACGCAGGGGAAGAAAACAGTGTTCGAAGTAAAGGGGCCAGTAGTCATGGAAGGATACGAATGACGACATGGCCGTCATGAGGAGGGACTAACAAGCCTAAAACCAATCGGAAGGCAGCATTTAGGACCTAAGCCAATGAAAAAGATGGGCGGAGAGTGGGCGGAGCTTCCACAGAGCTTCCACACCATACTGAATACTGCATGCCTCGCAAAGCGAGCAGCACATGTGCGCTGCCGCTATAGGCTCGACCTACAAAGGATACATTCCTTGTCACAGTCTCACCTTGCATCTGAGCAGTTATCATGGTTCCTTTTACCGAGGTCACCTTCCACAGGTCAACCTCAAAAGGCAGCAGGAATTTGCTCCGGGGATGCCGATTCTTGACTAGCACCATATCACCAACGCAAATTACTTGCCTCTTGGCACGTCTCATTCAAGAGATGTAGTCATTCTGGGCCTGGCGCTGATGCAGCACTTTATCCACTTGATTCTTTAAGGCTGAGAACTCTTCCACCTGGGGAATTATGTCATTCACAGCCTGATTCATACAGAGAGCACTGGGGCTCACCTTGGTTGTGGCATGTGGGGTGAGCCGGTATTCCCTCATAAAACCATAGAGAGCACACTCCATGTTTTGTCCATTTGCCAAGGCAATTCTGAAGATTTTGTTCAAAGTCCGTATGAACCTTTCTGCCTTTCTATTGGCTTGAGGCCAACGTGGCGTGATTCTCCTGTGAATTATGCCATGGGATTGTAAGTACTCAGTGAACTCCTGACCACTGTCTGTTTGAAGCTCACGAAACAAACCATGGGTAGCCATGATTTTTTCCAATCTGGGAATTGTTCGGCTGGCTGTCATTGACTCGATGATCTCAATTTCAGGGTATTTCAAAAAATCGTCAATGACGACCTGTCGTTGACTCGATGATCTAATTTTCAGGATATTTACAAGAATTGTCAATGATGACCAGCATTTGTCTGCCATCAGGTAGACTTCCGAAATCGCACTGGCCCATGCCATGGGATGGGTGGTATGGTCTCAGTGACGATCGGTGCCGATGTCTCTGCAGCTCCAGCAGCTTGACACAGTGGGCATTGCCGAACAGTATGTTCCACCAGATCATCCAGATACGGGAACCATACTTTGCACTGCAGTCTGGCTTTGGTTCTGACGATCCCCTGGTGAGATGAGTTAGCAAGGTCAACAACCTGTTGTTGCATGGTTCTTGGGATTACCAATCGGGGGCCTCTCATTAGACACCCTTCCGGGGAGACAACTAGCTCCAGTTGAACATTGTAGAGGGAGGCCAGGGTTAGTGTGTGTCCGAGGTACGATAGGAGGCCTTTTAAGTGAGGGTGTGTCAATTTCCAGACGTTACCGCAAAGATGGACCGGTTTAAGGCAGTCATCAGTGGTGGTGGCCTTATCAGTGTCCATAAGGGAGATAAGGAGCTGCTTAGACCGCTCTACCACCAGTCGAACATATTCTTCCACTTCCTTTGCATCTGATTCCTTTTCCACAGTGGCAGGCTTTGCATGCCTGGATAAATAATCAGCAGCATTTTGTGATCCAGGGCGATACACCACAGAGAACTGGTACGCTTGAAGTTAAAGAATCTATTTCTCAATTCTTGGAGGCAGTTTAGAGGAGGATCCAGTGAAAAGAGGAACTAGTGGCTTATGATCTGTATGAACTGTGAATGGTTAGCCATATAAGTAGATATGAAAATGGCGGCAGCCCCAATGCACAGCAATGGCCTCTTTTTCAATATGGGAATAGCACTGCTCAGTTTCAGACAGGGCACGACTGGCGTACGCCACTGGGGCCCACTCACCATTGGGTTACCTTTGTGATAATACAGCCCCCAAACCAGTGGGGCTTGCATCTACTAATAGCTTTGACTGTCAGCTGTGGTCATAATAAACCAACGTGGTGTCCGTGGACAGAGCTCGTTTGGTTGCTAAGAGGGCCTTTTCCTGCGGAGGTCCTCAGTTCCACGTGGCATTGGCTTTGTCAATTCTCGAAGTGGGGCAGTGAGGGCTGTCAGGTTCTGGATTAAGCACCCTCAATATGTCAACATCCTTAAAAAAACTGCGCACCCCAGTGACAGTGGTAGGTGCAGGTGTCGATTGGATGTCATGAACCATTGTTGTTCTGGCAAAACCCCTTCCTCTGAGAAACAGTATCCAAAGAACGCCATCTATTTTTGGAGAAAAGAACATTTCTGTTTGTGGAGTGTAAGACCATTGTCCTTTAGTTGCTGGAACATGGCTCTAAGATGGTCAAGATGCTTCTCCAGTGTTGGGGCATGGACCAGAATGTTATCACTGACATTTATGACACCTGTGAGGCCAGCCAAAATCCCCAATTGTGTCTTGAAGTACTTCTGCTGCACTCAACACCCCAAAACTGAGGCGCTTGTACCTCTGCAATCCTACATGGGTGGAAAATGTACTGATTGCTCTGGGTTCTAGGGCTAGCATTAATTGGTGGTACCCTGCTCTCAGGTCCATTTTGGAAAACCACATGGAGCCACTGACTTCTATCACGATTTTATCAACCGTGGGTGTGAGATGTCTTTCAAGTCGGATGGCCAGATTGGGAAAACGCATGTCAACACAAATTCCGACCTCTCCCGGCTGCTTGGGTTTCCGGGCCGCCACTATTGGGTACACCCAGGGTGTGGGGTCATCAACCTTTTCAATGATGTCTGCTTGCTCCAACTTTCGCAGCTCAGCTTCTACCTTGGGGTGCAGATGAAAAGTTACCCTTCGATGTTTCAGCGCAACAGGTTGGATAGAATCATAGATATGCAGATGTATGAGACGGTCCCTGTGTTATGTACCCCAACCTAGGCCTATGTAGCAAAACAACCTTTCACCTACATTTGTTCTACCTTGCTCTGCATACCGGTTCTAGCCCTGTCCTTTTACCCAGTTATGTGTTGAAGAAATGTCGATTGGTTTTCTTGAAACTAGCCAAATTTATTATGCATAAGGATTCTTAGAAAAGTCCGCTGCACATGATGGGCATAACAGGATTAACATACTCTGTATAAAAGACATGGTAATTTTCATCCTAGGGCGATAGAACTACTTTGCATAATTGCAAGTATTGATTTTGGCTCATTTATATAATTGTACTCACAACATATCAATTGTGGCAGGAACCCTGAGGCTATCTTTATGGTATAAAAGAACCATACCTCCACTAGATAGACAGAGGAGACGCTTTCATGCTGACAATGAGGTCCCTGCACGCAGAAGCTCAAGCACGCAGTGGTCTGACATACCTTGCGGGGTGTCCAACTCGAGACCAAGACGGGGTCCTTCATTCTCTCCCATCAGGTAATGGGGTTGGCTCTTTCCTAGGGAGTTCTTGGCTTTACACCCACATACATGCTCAGTACAATTAGGTTCACTTAGGTAGGGTTGCATCATAGGAGTACGCTTGATTACTGTCATGTTTATATGCCTGCATATATTCACTGTTTTAGCACCATGGTAAAATTCTACCTTCTATTTACTCTGTTGGTGCTTGTAATCTTTTACATTTGCTTCTGTCTAATGATTATCGCAGCAAACATGTTTTTATTCTAGAATGACGCTTGTTCAATGAATGCTTATTGAAAACGTCCCCCACGATTATTCTGTGTATCTCTCTGAGACTAAGTGAGTACGATTGACTGAGCGAAAAGTACTTTACTGTTGCCTCGATCCCTGATGGATTTAGGGTTGTCATGGTTGATGGTTGCCAGAAACTATTTGGTCCTTGGTATGGCTAGGGGGCTTTTGGTGGCACTGTGAGCTAGCTGGTCTTTAGGCTGACATATCCTTTGGGGGTGTCTGGAATCAGTCTAGACACCAATCCCATAGTTTATGTTACCTACAAACGCGCAGATCCCATGTATTTTTAGGAACTACATGACACCTGAGACATTCTGTGCCTTAAAAGGGAGATGCAAACTCATCCACCAGATCGTCCACGGTTCCTAAGTGGATGCTGAAAGCAAAAGTGACAAATTGAAGACACTCCACCGTCCGACAGCTCTACAGCATTCCAGAGCCACATTTAGCCATGTGCACCGAGTGAGGGTCATGTGTGATTTCTGTCATGAAAACGCCTGCCAGTGAGAGTGGTGTGGATGACCCATATGCAAAAACTTGGGTGGAGGTGGGGCGCAAGACTCACTTAAAAAGGGAATGTTTTTAGGACATCTTGTGCCAAAATGTTAATTGAGGCTCCTGTGCCGATTAACACCGGCAACTGATGGCCTGCCAGAAGGATGTTGCACTTAGCAATACGTTTCTTCAGATATCCACTTGGTTGTAGTGCATGGATGATGTGAACAGCTCCTTCAGTGTCTTCGTCATTCTTCCATGTCTTCCTCATCTTGTGGTGTGGTGGGAGACTGCATTACGTTGACGACTTTGGGCTTCACCCCCTTCTTAGCTGTGGAAGAACGGTACACCTTGGCAAAGTGGTTGGGTTTGTTGCATGCCGAACACCATTTTCCATGAGCTAGGCACGGTCCGTGGTGTGGATATGACCATCCACAACCATAACATGTCTTGGGAGTCGAGTTGGATTTGGGACGGGGTTTCTTTGTCTGAAGTTGCTGCTTCCATGTGTGTGGCGCACACTTTGGAGAGTTCTTTGGAGTGACCCATCATCAGCATTTCAGCCATGGACATCCCTGGAACTTGATGGAAGAACAACCCAGTATAAATTGGGCACGAATTTCATCATTGGCATTGGGCAAAGTACAAGTGCTGGCTAAGTCTTTGAGACAAGCATAAAAAGTGTCCATGAATTCTTCTGGTAGCTGATGGACCTGGCGCAACAAGAATCTTTCATAGTCTGGGTTTGCAAGGGGTTCGAAATGGGCTATCAGAGCATGTTTTAACATAGTGTAGGTAAATTAAGGGCCAGCCTCAACAACAGACTTCCCCAGTTTATGGGTGACCACCCCTATCAAGTGCAATAGCATGGGACGCTGTCAATCATTTTCCAGGTCCACCGCAGCAAAATAGGTCTCTAACTGCTCAACTCAGTCCTTCCATCTGGCCATTTGAGCAGGTGGAGGCCCGTCCACTACAAACCGTTCTAGAGCAGGTACGGAGGCAATGATGAGGGTGGCAGCAGTTTCTTTAGATGCTGCAGAGGTCAAGACACTGACCTTCGGCAAAGATGACGTAGTGGAGTCGACTTTCGACGGGGAGCTGGGGAAAAGCAGGTGAAGGATGGTGCGAAATGGCACCAAACATGCAGTGGTAATGTCCTTAGGCGTGGCGCACGTGTTCCTGTGGTGCTGGAGCATGGACTGTCAATTACATGCACAAAGGGGTGGGGTCCGTATCCTAGGCGTACGGTAGGCGTGCCTGTGGTGAGTGTGAGTGAGGATCGGAGTAACTGCAGGCAGGAGGTAGCAGAAATGTCCTGTATGACTCATCAGACAGCCATGTGTTCAAATGCAGGCCAGAAAAACGCTCCACTGGTGAAGAATGTCACCAATGCACAGTGAAGAAACTGTGCAGCTGACAGTAAACAGGCACCCCTCCTGTGAGGCCCCAGCTGCGGTAACTGCCGATAAAATTTGAGGCCTCACAGACACTGCTGCTCTTGCGAGGCCAGGGGAGGGAGAGAGAGCCCAACTCCTCTCTCCCCGCAGAGCCCTGGACATACACAGTGTAGGAGAGTAGGATCTGCTTCACATGGGTACCCCCACTTTTTGCTGATGCTTCACTGTTTTTCGACATTAGTCTGGCTGGGGCCCTGCTAATCAGAACCCCAGCCTAGCTGCTTCCTCTCTAAAATGGTTTCCATGTGCCTTAGGCACATCACTGATTGGGATCTGGAGTGCCCTTATAAGTCCCTAGTATATGGTATACTATGTACCAAGGGCATAGGTACCTCAGAGGCCTGCCAGGGGCTGCAGCATGTATTATTCCACCCCTGGAAGGCCATCCAAACTGACACCCCAGGTCTGCTACTGCAGCCTGGGTAAGGTGGTGCATGCACCCTTACTGTGATATAGGTTACCTATATCACTAAATACATACACACATATAAACCTATAAGTCACTCCTAAGGCAGGCCTTATCAATCCTAAAGGCAGAGTGCATGGTTCCTATGTGAGAGGGTGCCCCTGCATGAGCAGGGCCCCTCTGCAGCGTTCGGAGACCATCTCTGATGCTGTTTGTAGTGCAGCCTGACCATATACTCTTAAGCGCATTATATCCTTGCGGTAAAATGCTAACTTTGGAATGGCTGCACCTAAACATGTCGTGTTTGGTGTCAAACATCTTGGAATACTACCCCCCCGCCAATTCTGGTGGCGGGGGTAGCATTCCACCCTTCTAGAGGGAAAGACATGTTAACTCTGACTAACCCGGTAACTTCTCTCCAAAGCCCTGGCATCACAAAATGGATGCTGCTGCCACAGACACGAGTCTGGCCTCCTGCTGCTGGACGAAACTCCGGCAGGGGAGGCCTGGACAATAGGTTTCCTGTCCCAGGGAGGTGTGACCACCTCCCCAGACAGGATAATGTGTATTGGGGCTGGGCGGGAGCACCATCTGTGTGCTTTGAAGTCCTGCACTGGGGGCACATTTGGTGTCCCTGTGCATACCCCAGTTCAAACCGGATCAGGGGCTTGCAGCCCCTGCTTTGGCGCGAACTGGACAAAGGGAAAGGGTGTAGCCACCCCTCTGCCCTGACCCACCCATAGGTGGGGCCACAGAGTAGTCCAACCCCTATCTTTAGTATAAAGATAGGAACCCAGTCCTTAGGACTTTAGATTATACCTGGACGAAACTCTGAAACTGAATCCTGGACCTTCGACGCTCTACGACAAGATTAGAGGATGGAAGAATCTCCCTTGGGGTCAAGGAGTGACTCCCCTGCTTGGCAGGCACCAAAGAAGCATCTGTCCGGTTCGCATTTCTGAAGCTCCCATCGGACGCCGAAGTCATCGCATCACCAGAGGTGGATTCTCAGACTTCCCCGAGGCTACCCTGAGTCCCCAGCAAAGCTGAGGCCCGTGGCTATCGTGGGTGACTTGAGACCGTGACCCCTGGACACCGAGCACATTTGCAAGTGCACCATCTTCTGGGTCTCCCAAGAAGTCGTGCTTTGGGCTCCGAGTAGCCCTAGCCTCCAGCACTACCTGCACCGAAGATCACTGGCCCCCATTCCACGAGTGTCCTGTAAGCCAGCTCCACGTGCGGCGTCACGAGGCTCCTTCGCGGTCGCTAGCCCGTTGGCTAGTAGCCCTTAACGAAGGCCAATCCTTTTCTAACTTGGTATCCTGATTGCTCCAGGACTGCCCTCACTTACCCTCGCTGGGTGAGTTCCACAGACCTTGCTGGTCTGCACCATCGACGATCTACATCTTCATCGAGACTTGCCGTTGCCAAGGCTTGTTGGGTCCAATCCGGTCGCCGACACCTCAGCACTCGACAGACATCGTGTACCAGCCCGAATCCTGCTCCTGGTCGCCGACAACGCCTCCTGGACCTCGTGGCTGAAGAGTCAAGACGACCGTCAACGCACCTGAAGCACTCGACATCGGTGGGCATCTGTCCATCGCCTCCCTGGTCACTGGCTAGTGACCCAGACTCTGTCCCCTCTGCTTTCAGGTTCTTCAGAACTCCGATCCACTCTTGGATCCACCCGGACACTTTTCACTTGGCCGCCAGCAGCACTTTGCAGCAGATCGCCATTCGAATCGACGACGAAACCCGACCCCGAAAGGCACCTATGCACCCGGCTTCCCTGGGAGAGGTAACACAGGTACTCCGGTGCTCCCGTGGGTAGAGACTCTTCAAAGTCCTAGATCTCAAAGGGTTTTGTCCTCGTCCTCTTTTAAGTGTCCCTTTTCTATACTTTCCCGATCCCGACTTTCTCCATAGAAGTCAACGGCGTATCGCGGTTGTGTATTTACACTGCACGCGTCTCCCGTAGGTCCCCTGTGTCACTACCTTGGGTGGCTCCTTGTGGTCCAAGCACTTCTAGAGGCTCTAGGCCTAGTGTCTAGTTCAGTCGTGGTTCGCATACCACTTTATTGGTATATGGTTTGGTACGCCCCTAGGGCCCAAACGTGTATTTGTGCTATTACTGTGATTTGATAACTTATAACGTATGTACTTCGAACTCTAGCCTCATAAAGAGACTAGAGGGGTGTGTTTAGCAATAAATACATATATTTTGAATATATACCTGGTGTGGTGCTCTTTCATTTGGTCACTCAAGAGATTATAGACTGGTAAAACAAGCTGCTTTACATTCCTTCAAGACTTAGCCTGAAGGCTGCTCTCCATAGCTACCACTAGGATAGCTTTCAATAAGGTTGTCTTTAACCTATCTCCAATAAGGGGTTGTTTGGACTGGTGCAAGGTGCCCACTATAATTAGTGGACAGCATATGCCAGGCCAACTTCTCACATTGGTGTGCAGCGTGTGGGATTCCAGCTTGCTATTGTTTTACCAGATAATCTCAATTGAATTGATCAACTGAAAACCACTAAAGGTACCTAAGGTACATATAATTTAAGCTTAGAATACAGTAAGTTCTACTGAACTTAGAGTTGTGTGTTAAGGGATAGCACAACCCTTTCTACAACTCAAGAGAGTTTAGTAGGCCACACTAGAGTAGGTAGTGCATACACCACACCACACTAGTAATGTCTTTAAGGGGAGGATCCAAAGAATCCTTGCAGGAAGCCATTGAGCTTCCACCCTCCAAGTATGATACACTCCCATTCTTGGAATTGAGAGCTTTATGCAACTTGAGAAAAATAAGGACAGGCCAAAGCCCCACCACCCAACACCTCAAGGAGTTGTTGGTGGCTTATGACCTTAGTAAGCCTGTAGGGACTGAAGGGGTAGGAGCTGAGGGTGGGGCAGGAGAAGAGGAGGAGGCCAGGGGTACCAATACCCCCAGCCCCCCTCTGAAACTGGCCAGGAGGGTGACAATGACCCTGACCTGGAAAACCCAATCCCTCCTGTGGATGATGATGAGGATGATCAAAATGATGCCCTCTTTGTCCCCCAGGAAGGATTAAGAGTGTGCCCAGGAAGTCTAGATCTCCTTCTCAGGAGTCTAACCACTCTGGCACCTCTATAGGGAGCTCTGTCTCCTCTCACAGGAGGGAATCCTCTCATGAGAGGAGAGCCAGACTGGTCCAGTATGAGGAAACTCAGCTGGAAATCAGAAAAAAGCAACTGGCTTTAGATAGGGAATCCCTAGATCTCCTTAGGGAGAGAAGAAAGTTGGGACTAGAGTCCCATGGTGGCAGCCATGTCCCTAGAGATAGGGAAAGGTCCTATGACCATAGGAACCTGAGCAAGAGTGTCCCTCCCTACCAGAGTGGGGATGATATCCACAAATGGATAACTGCATTAGAGAGGGCCTGTAAAGTACAGAAGGTCCCTCAGGAGCAGTGGGCAGCAATCTTGTGGCTCTCCTTTGCTGACAAAGGTAGAGATAAGCTCCTCACTGTTAGAGAGGAGGATGCTGATAATTACAAGGTCTTGAAGAGTGCTCTTATTGATGGGTTTGGCCTAACCACTGAACAGTACAGGTTGAAGTTCAGAGATACCCAAAAGCACAGACTCAAGACTGGGTAGACTATGTGGATTGTTCTGCCAAGGCTCTGGAAGGCTGGTTGATGGGCAGTAAGGTGTGTGACTTCTCAGGATTGTACAATCTGATAATGAGGGAGCAGATTCTTAATAACTGTCAAAATCAGCTGTTGCATCAATACCTGGTAGACTCTGATCTGACCTCTCCCCAAGAATTGGGAAAGAAGGCAGACAAATGGGTCAGAACCAGGGTGAAGCAGAAGGTACAGAACCAAGGTGGGGAAACCAAGAAGCAAGATGCTAAGAACTCTGAAAAGGGTGGGGAGAAGGGTAAAGATCAAAAGTCTTCATCAGGCCCCCAAAAATCTTCTTCTGGTGGGGATTCACAGTCTACCAAAGGGAAAGGCCAAAGAAAACCATGGTGCAAGGTCTGTAAGCAAAAGACCCACTGGACCAGTGATTGCACCAAGTCCAAAGACTCCAGTCCAGCACCCACCAATGCCCCTAAGGCACCTGTTCCCCCTAGTACAGTTGGTGGAAGTGCTCCAGCAAAGGGTTTAGTAGGGTTCACCCTGGGAACTGAGTTGGGCTCTGACTTAGTCAGAGAACTGACTCAGGCTGTGTTAGTCTGTGATGGAGGCATGGATGTGCCCTCCTCTATGAGTCCCAGTAATCTGGGCAAGTACAGACAACAGCCTTTAATCAATGGACGTGAGGCTTTGGCATTTAGGGACACAGGGGCAAGTGTCACAATGGTGACACAAGACCTTGTGCTTCCTGGGCAAGTTATGCTTGGTGAGATGTACCAAGTGACCAATGCTAGCAATGTCAGAACAGACCATACTCTGGCAGTTGTTAACTTCTCCTGGGGAGGGGTAACTGGCCTTAAGAAGGTTGTGGTAAGTGCAAACCTACCAGTCGAATGCTTGCTTGGCAATGACTTAGAGACTTCTGCTTGGGCAGAAGTGGAGCTCAGGACCCATGCAGAAATGCTGGGGATCCCTGCAGATGTGTTTGCTGTGACCAGGTCACAAGCCAAAATGTCTAGCACTGAACAGGCCTTGGATTCTGGAAGAATGGACCAAGTGCCTTCCAAGAGGAGGAGTAGTAGGGTTAAGGCAGTGCCTTCCCCTTGGCTCAGGAGGAGGATCAGTCCCTTGAGGGGGATGATCTCAGCCCTGAAGAAGGAACTGTCCCAGAGGAACTTGAACCTGACCAGGTTGAGTTCTTGGGGACAGGGGGACCTTCTAGGGCAGATCTGAGCCAGGAGCAGCAGAGCTGCCCCTCCCTTGAACCCCTCCGACAGCAAGCTGCTGCTGAGGCTGCTGGGAAAGCTAGTGGTCCCCATACAGTGTATTGGGATGATGGACTCCTGTACTCAGAGAGTAGAGACCCCAAGCCTGGTGCTACCAGGAGGTTGGTAATACCTTTGAAGTTCAGGGGCTTCCTATTGACCCTAGCCCATGATATTCCCTTAGCAGGTCACCTGGGCCAGAACAAGACTTGGGACAGAATTGTCCCTCACTTTCACTGGCCCCACATGTCTGAAGACAGCAAGGAGTTTTGTCGCTCCTGTGTAACCTGCCAAGCCAGTGGCAAAGCAGATGGCACTACAAAGGCCCCCTGATACCACTACCTGTGGTGGGGGTGCCCTTTGAAAGGGTAGGGATTGACATTGTTGGTCCCATGGATCCCCAAACAGCCTCTGGGCACAGGTTTATCCTGGTGGTAGTGGATCATGCCACCAGGTACCCAGAAGCTATTCCCCTCAGGACCACTACAGCACCTGTGGTGGCAAGGACCCTCCTGGGAATCTTCTCAAGAGTGGGCTTTCCTAAGGAGGTAGTCTCAGACAGGGGTGCTAACTTCATGTCTGGGTACTTAAAAGCAATGTGGAAGGAGTGTGGAGTGACTTATAAGTTCACCACACCCTATCACCCACAATGCAATGGTTTAGTTGAGAGATTCAACAAAACCTTGAAGGGCATGATTAAAGGGCTCCCAGAAAAGCTTAGGCGTAGATGGGACATACTCTTGCCCTGCCTTTTATTCGCATATAGGGAGGTGCCTCAGAAGGGGGTTGGTTACAGCCCTTTTGAACTTCTGTTTGGCCACCCTGTGAGGGGTCCACTGTGCTTGGTGAAGGAAGGATGGGAGTTACCTCTCAAGCCCCCAAAGCAAGATATAGTGGACTATGTACTTGGTCTCCGCTCCAGGATGGCTGAGTACATGAAAAAGGCAACCAAAAACCTTGAGGCTAGCCAGGAACTTCAAAAGGCCTGGCATGACCAAAAGGCTGTTCTGACTGTTTCCCAGCCAGGACAGAAGGTGTGGGTGTTGGAGCCAGTGGCCCCAGCAGCTCTCCAAGATAAATGGAGTGGACCCCACACTATTGTTGAGCAGAAGGGTGCGGTCACTTATTTAGTGGACCTAGGAACACCCAGGAGTCCCCACAGGGTTCTCCATGTCAACAGGTTAAAACCATATGTGGACAGGGCAGACATGGGCTTGCTCATGGCTACGGATGAAGGGCAGGAGGAAGAGAGTGACCCACTCCCTGACCTGCTCTCACAGAACCCTGACGATGGGTCAGTTGATGGTGTAGCCTTGGCAGGCAGCCTCACTACCCAGCAGCAAACTGATTGCAGGCAAGTCCTCAATCAGTTTAGACATATGTTTTCACTGACACCCAGTCAGACCACCTGGTGCACTCATGAAGTGGACACTGGGGACAGTCTGCCTATTAAAAACAAGATTTATAGGCAACCTGACCATGTCAGGGACTGTATCAGGACTGAAGTCCAGAAAATGTTGGAATTGGGAGTCATTGAACCCTCAGATAGCCCTTGGGCTAGTCCAGTGGTCCTTGTACCAAAACCTCACACCAGTGGTGGAAAAAGAGAGATGAGGTTTTGTGTGGACTACAGGGGTCTCAATGCAGTCACTAGGACTGATGGCCATCCAATACCCAGGGCAGATGAGCTCATAGATACTTTGGCCTCTGCCAAATATCTCAGCACATTTGACCTAACAGCTGGCTACTGGCAGATCAGACTAGCTGATACTGCAAAGCCCAAAACTGCATTCTCAACCCCTAGTGGGCATTATCAATTTGTGGTGATGCCCTTTGGTCTGAAGAATGCACCTGCCACTTTCCAGAGGTTGGTGAATACAGTTCTCACAGGACTGGAAGCCTATAGTGCAGCTTATCTAGATGATATTGCTGTCTTTAGCTCCACCTGGGAGGATCACCTGGTCCACCTCAGGAATGTTTTACAGGCCCTGCAAAAAGCAGGCCTGACTATCAAGGCCACTAAGTGCCAGATAGGGCAGAGTCAGGTTGTGTACCTGGGCCACCTTGTGGGTGGAGGCCAGGTTCAACCTTTGCAGAGCAAGATCCAGACCATCATGGACTGGACTGCTCCCACTACCCAGACTCAGGTGAGAGCCTTCTTAGGCCTGACTGGGTACTATAGGAGATTTGTCAAGGGGTATGGATCAATAGTGACACCCCTGAATGACTTAACTTCTAAGAAAATGCCCAAAAGGTTCAGTGGACAGCTAGCTGTCAAAAGGCATTTGATGACCTCAAGCAGGCCATGTGCACTGCTCCAATTCTGCAGAGTCCTGATTACTCCAAGAAGTTCATTGTTCAAACTGATGCATCTGAATTGGGGGTAGGGGCTGTACTGTCACAATTGAATGAAGAAGGTCAGGATCAGCCAGTAGCTTTCATTAGCAGAAGGCTGACCCCTAGAGAGAAACGTTGGTCAGCCATAGAGAGGGAGGCCTTTGCTGTGGTCTGGGCTCTGAAGAAGTTGAGGCCATACTTGTTTGGTACACACTTCCTGGTTCAGACAGACCATAAGCCCCTCTTATGCCTAAAACAAATGAAGGGTGAAAACCCCAAACTGCTTAGGTGGTCCATTTCCCTACAGGGGATGGACTTTACAGTGGAACATAGGCCTGGGAGTAACCATGCGAATGCAGATGGACTCTCTAGGTATTTCCACTTAGAACATGAAGACTTAACTGGGCAAGGTTAGTTTAATGTCCCTACGTTTGGGGGGGTTGTGTAGGAGAGTAGGATCTGCTTCACATGGGTACCCCCACTTTTTGCTGATGCTTCACTGTTTTTCGACATTAGTCTGGCTGGGGCCCTGCTAATCAGAACCCCAGCCTAGCTGCTTCCTCTCTAAAATGGTTTCCATGTGCCTTAGGCACATCACTGATTGGGATCTGGAGTGCCCTTATAAGTCCCTAGTATATGGTATACTATGTACCAAGGGCATAGGTACCTCAGAGGCCTGCCAGGGGCTGCAGCATGTATTATGCCACCCCTGGAAGGCCATCCAAACTGACACCCCAGGTCTGCTACTGCAGCCTGGGTAAGGTGGTGCATGCACCCCTTACTGTGATATAGGTTACCTATATCACGAAATACATACACACATATAAACCTATAAGTCACTCCTATGGCAGGCCTTATCAATCCTAAAGGCAGAGTGCATGGTTCCTATGTGAGAGGGTGCCCCTGCATGAGCAGGGCCCCTCTGCAGCGTTCGGAGACCATCTCTGATGTTGTTTGTAGTGCAGCCTGACCATATACTCTTAAGCGCATTATATTCTCGCGGTAAAATGCTAACTTTGGAATGGCTGCACCTAAACATGTCGTGTTTGGTGTCAAACATCTTGGAATACTACCCCCCCGCCAATTCTGGCGGCGGGGGTAGCATTCCACCCTTCTAGAGGGAAAGACATGTTAACTCTGACTAACCCGGTAACTTCTCTCCAAAGCCCTGGCATCACAAAATGGATGCTGCTGCCACAGACACGAGTCTGGCCTCCTGCTGCTGGACGAAACTCCGGCAGGGGAGGCCTGGACAATAGGTTTCCTGTCCCAGGGAGGTGTGACCACCTCCCCAGACAGGATAATGTGTATTGGGGCTGGGCGGGAGCACCATCTGTGTGCTTTGAAGTCCTGCACTGGGGGCACATTTGGTGTCCCTGTGCATACCCCAGTTCAAACCGTATCAGGGGCTTGCAGCCCCTGCTTTGGCGCGAACTGGACAAAGGGAAAGGGGTGTAGCCACCCCTCTGCCCTGACCCACCCATAGGTGGGGCCACAGAGTAGTCCAATCCCTATCTTTAGTATAAAGATAGGAACCCAGTCCTTAGGACTTTAGATTATACCTGGACGAAACTCTGAAACTGAATCCTGGACCTTCGACGCTCTACGACAAGATTAGAGGATGGAAGAATCTCCCTTGGGGTCAAGGAGTGACTCCCCTGCTTGGCAGGCACCAAAGAAGCATCTGTCCGGTTCGCATTTCTGAAGCTCCCGTCGGACGCCGAAGTCATCGCATCACCAGAGGTGGATTCTCAGACTTCCCGAGGCTACCCTGAGTCCCCAGCAAAGCTGAGGCCCGTGGCTATCGTGGGTGACTTGAGACCGTGACCCCTGGACACCGAGCACATTTGCAAGTGCACCATCTTCTGGGTCTCCCAAGAAGTCGTGCTTTGGGCTCCGAGTAGCCCTAGCCTCCAGCACTACCTGCACCGAAGATCACTGGCCCCCACTCCACGAGTGTCCTGTAAGCCAGCTCCACGTGCGGCGTTACGAGGCTCCTTCGCGGTTGCTAGCCCGTTGGCTAGTAGCCCTTAACGAAGGCCAATCCTTTTCTAACTTGGCATCCTGGTTGCTCCAGGCCTGCCCTCACTTACCCTCGCTGGGTGAGTTCCACAGACCTTGCTGGTCTGCACCATCGACGATCTACATCTTCATCGAGACTTGCCGTTGCCAAGGCTTGTTGGGTCCAATCCGGTCGCCGACACCTCAGCACTCGACAGACATCGTGTACCAGCCCGAATCCTGCTCCTGGTCGCCGACAACGCCTCCTGGACCTCGTGGCTGAAGAGTCAAGACGACCGTCAACACACCTGAAGCACTCGACATCGGTGGGCATCTGTCCATCGCCTCCCTGGTCACTGGCTAGTGACCCAGACTCTGTCCCCTCTGCTTTCAGGTTCTTCAGAACTCCGATCCACTCTTGGATCCACCCGGACACTTTTCTCTTGGCCGCCAGCAGCACTTTGCAGCAGATCGCCATTCGAATCGACGACGAAACCCGACCCCGAAAGGCACCTATGCACCCGGCTTCCCTGGGTGAGGTAACACGAGTACTCCGGTGCTCCCGTGGGTAGAGACTCTTCAAAGTCCTAGATCTCAAAGGGTTTTGTCCTAGTCCTCTTTTAAGTGTCCCTTTTCTATACTTTCCCGATCCCGACTTTCTCCATAGAAGTCAACGGCGTATCGCGGTTGTGTATTTACACTGCACGCGTCTCCCGTAGGTCCCCTGTGTCACTACCTTGGGTGGTTCCTTGTGGTCCAAGCACTTCTAGAGGCTCTAGGCCTAGTGTCTAGTTCAGTCGTGGTTCGCATACCACTTTATTGGTATATGGTTTGGTACGCCCCTAGGGCCCAAACGTGTATTTGTGCTATTACTGTGATTTGATAACTTATAACTTATGTACTTCGAACTCTAACCTCATAAAGAGACTAGAGGGGTGTGTTTAGCAATAAATACATATATTTTGAATATATACCTGGTGTGGTGGTCTTTCATTTGGTCACTCAAGAGATTATAGACTGGTAAAACAAGCTGCTTTACATTCCTTCAAGACTTAGCCTGAAGGCTGCTCTCCATAGCTACCACTAGGATAGCTTTCAATAAGGTTGTCTTTAACCTATCTCCAATAAGGGGTTGTTTGGACTGGTGCAAGGTGCCCACTATAATTAGTGGACAGCATATGCCAGGCCAACTTCTCACACACAGCACCACCGGGTTCAGGTGCGTGGAGATGGTTGTGCCAGCCGGAGGCAGGCTGGGACACAGTCAGCGGAGCAGCAGCAAATGCGGCTGCCCGCGGCCCCCGCAGGTGGCGGGCGGCCCTTTAGTGCCATTTGGGCACTACCACACCCCTCACTAGTGGTTGGACTCCAGTTAGGAGTCCTCTCGCGGTGGCGCGCTATGTGCGTCACTTCCGGGGCACCATGGTGGGGAGGGTATATATGCCTCCCCCGCCCCTCCTGGCGTCCTCTGTTGCGCCAGCCACGCCGTCTTGACTTGGTCGTCGTTGCGGTCTCGCCGATGCGTTTTGTCCTGTTCGGATTGCGTGGTGTCTGAGGCAGGCATCGGTGATTACATGCGGTGAGTCTGGGCCCCCCCCTTTGAAGGGCAGTTTTATTTGCCTCATGGTGGGGCCGGTTGCCACTGATTGCCTTCGGGCATGCTTTCTGGCAGGGGGGCCCCGATCTGCATGTGTGATGAAGGTTAGGCGGCACGAAGACAGACACTCACTGAGTCTGTCGAGGGTTGCGGACGGCGTGCAATGGGATTCACAGCTCCAACATTTAAATTAGGGAGGCATTGCGGAAATACTGTTCGGTTGGTTGCATGCACAAGCGTATGACCACTGGCAGGGTGAGTGTCATAGTCATTACAGTGTTGACTGAACGAACACACTCCAGTTGCACCCGTGTCTGCAGCCCCTTGTTGGATCCGAGCGTGGAGGCATGTTTTGTTTAGTTTGGGGCCCGAGAGACCTTCTAAATTCTGGGGCAGCCGCGGGGCACCCGGGGGGGGGCAGTCGCGGCGCGGAAAGACAGACACACTATTTATGGAGCTTGCAGACGGCACAGTGGAGGCTCGAAGCGCAGGCTATTGTTGTTAAAATGGGAAGCCTTTTTGGCTGTTTGGTGCCTGGAGTCAGCTGTGTGTGGCCCCAGGAGACTGCCGTGCGTCACGCAGTGGGGGGGGCTTACTTACGGTCGGGCCGCGGGGTCAACCATAAGATGCATAATTACGGCAGATCAGGTTTAGACAAAAGATTGCTGTACGTGGAACTCTCCGGCCAAGAATAGTTTACTAAGGATGCACGGCGCATACAGTGTGCAACGCACAATGGAGCATCGAGTTTGGGAATGATGACTCTTATATGTGCTTTCACGTTTTAAAAAAGGACATAGCTGTCATACCAGGCTTCATCACTCAGAGATAGTTTATGAGGCTGGTGCTAAAGATATGCCTGATGCTGCGGACACGTCTCAATAAGTTAATGGTTGCAACCTGGGATGAATGGGCATGTTTGGACAAGTGCCCGAAGGGTAGGGTGACCAGAATTTTAAAGCCAAAACCGAGACATTTCCCATATGTAATGAGGAGACTGAACTATTTGGAACAGAACTGCAAAGTTTTAATTGTTTTATGTGTAATATTTCTGGGTGTATAGTGTACTGATACGTGACTTCTCAGTTCCCCGCTTACAACACCTTGATTGAGACGTTATCACATGCTAAGCATTTTTAAAGTTATGGCTAATGGGTAGAGAGTACCGCTCACCCCTGAGGGCGTGCAGGAGCTGGCGCATACCTGCAATTAAAACCGCCAAGACGCAGTGGGCGGAGTGGGCAAACGCGCGTGGGTACTCTCGCCCGTTGCGCGGGACACGCTGTGTCGGTAGGTCGTTGCTTGTTCCCCCCGCTGGTCACGACGTCAGCTGGCTGGCTCGTTTGTCGCGTTCTGTCTGATCGTCTTTGTATTGTGGTGAGTTTGTGTGCCTCGGGGGCCTGATGTTGCCGCTGACCGCGGTCCCCCTTTTTGGGTCCGGCTGCCTGGCGTCCAGTTTTGGGTCCGGGGGGAACAATTGAGCGGGAGTCGGTGGCCCGCAGGCTATCGGGTGCGCAGGCTCCCATCGTGGTTTGGGCACGAAACGGTCACGGGTTAGACGGCAACTCTTCGTATGCTCGGTAACTGAATCAGGCTGGCGACGTGAGGCGGCAAACTGCCGTGTCGCGCCGTGGTCCACACGCCGTGTCCAGGGTTGTTGCCTTCGCTGTGCGCCATTGTCAGAGAGCAGTGTCAGTTTACTTCTCGCATTGAGTCCAGGGCCTATTAGGACGCTCGCAGTGACTGGTGGTGGCTCATTGGCTTGTACAAAGAGCAGTGGTTGTGCACAGCGAGGGGGAGGTTCGGAAACCATGTATTATGGGCAGCACATTTGAGCCGATTTGTCCTGCCCCGGGCGTTTTGGGGCACGCCGGGTCTGGCGATGTTTGTTGGGGAAACTATATGAGCATCACGGGCGAGGAGCTGGTGCTCCAAGGCACGGTTGTGTCGCGTTGGGGGCAGCGTCAGGCGTCGATGTGTGTGGTGAGTTCAGGGCCCTGTGGGACCCCTGCTCTTAGCTCCTGGCGACCCCCTTCGGGGACAGCTACTCCTGCCTTCCGGAGCGCTTCGCAATTGCGTGGTGTGGCGATCTTGCGCCTTCGTGGGCGGACAGGGGAGTCTTTTCCGTTTGCCCCCCCGAGTTATCCGTTCGCCCCGCAAGTGCGATCGTTGGCCACCTTCTGACTGTCAAGGAATGGAGTTTGAGGCGGTGTGCAGGACTCGCTTTCTGGGGCTCATGGCGCGTGACGGTGCGGGCGGTAGAGTGGCTGGATCGTTGTTCTTTGTTTTACATTGGTTGGGCGATGGGGTTATGCCGTCGCCAGGCATGGGCGTGGGGCATTGCTCACGGGGAGCGGGGGTCTCGGAGTCGGACTCTGTCAGTGCCTCAGCCTGCTTGGGTTGGAGATTGCCTCTTTTATTCACCACCGTCCCTCCCTGCTCATTGTCTCACTCTCGCTGGTTCTTTGTCACTGTTTTTCGTCTTTCTCTTCCATTCCGTGGTTTGTGTTTTTCTCGTAGTTGCATATGAAGCACTGCACTGATACCAGAGTACCGGGAATGAGCACTACATTTCCCATTAGCACGGTGCTCCTCATCCACAAAAAGTCTTAGCACCTGGGTAAGCAGACACATTGATCTAATAATGCAAATAATTATGGGACAGTTGTCCCACTTACTATGGCAGAACAGATCACCTTTATGAAGATGGATGCCTCTACCTAAATTCCTAGGCATGTTTGTGAATATTCTTAATTTCCTGCCCACTCACTTATTGGCCATCTCAGGTCAGTAATGGTCAAAGTAGCCTAGGCAGGCAAACATCCGAGACAAAAAAGGAAAATACTTAAAGTGCCTTATAGCCACAGATGCTTCACGTCCCCACATTTAGAACTCTACTATCCATGCACTAAGGCTCAGTATGCACACTGCTGGCATTACCCAATGTCATATCAACCCCACTTAGCAGCTGAAACAGGCACAGCTCATCCCATATCCATAACCCCACTTTACGCTCTCTAGTGAAGCGTCCAATGACAAGAATAGATACTGTCTGGCACGCACAGTGTGGGCCTGGGACAGACTCTACTCTCGAGCCAATATAGAGCCAGGTTCCTACACCTGACCTGAGCGCCCTGCTTCTCAGCATGCCGGATAGAAAACTGTTGTTGGGGAAACTTCAACATGACTTTATGTAAACAACAGGACCGTTGGCCCCTCAAACTAACAGGACCCACTTGTCGTCCTCTACCTGATTTCATATCCTCCTTTGGCCTGACAGATATATGGCGTGCTCATAATTCCAGAACACAACAATACACGTTCCATTCGGGAGCACACGGCAGCCTAACTTGAATAGACTAGCTTTTTACCCTCAGACACCAACTGCAGTATTATTCAGGGGTCCAACACTTGGCAAGAGGAATGACAGATCACTCTCCCACATGGGCTGTATTTGCTCTGTACAAGGGCTCAGTGCAACAAATCATAGTGCTTAGTCCCTGGTATCTTAAGGTGCCTCACATTAGGGAGGGTTTTTGTTGACAGAGCAATAGTAGTCGGAAAATGAGAATTTGGTTCACTCCACTCAGACCATAGGTGTATGAGCATGTCATAAAGGGCATGGCCTTTGCCTAAATGTGGGCCATAAACGAGATAATCTGGCTAAACTAGAGACACTTGACAATGAGTATCGAATCTGGAATCGGGAGTTCCTTCCCGGATTACCCGCCTAAGAGAATGTTGTGATCTTGGGAAAGCAGATCTAACTTAGTCTTTGAGGCTGTGCTTGGTGTAACGGCGAAAGTCAGGGACCTTGGAGCTCAGGGACAAGGTTCACGTGCGGGCGTCGGCACGAAATCCTGTGGTCCTGGGCAGAACAATAATTAGCGGGGCCACTGCCATGTAAATCTCTCTGTGCCGGTAAGGTGGCGCAAGTTTTTGTATAGTGTAACGGGTGCGCATGTAAGGCGCTCTGATACCATCAGCTCGAGTATGCGCTAGATAGAACTGAGAAAAGACAACCAAAGACGCTTTGCAATTTAAAAAATAAAAAAAAAAACTTTAAAAAAGCAGACTTGCTAGGAATTACTAGTGTTGCTTAACTGTTTGGAGCTGGTTGAGCACAGGTTCGGGATCTGTCTCTTTCCCTCGTTCTGTTTTATTTGGGCCGGCGGCTGACAGTGCATCCCACTGCTATTCTGAAGGGGTGTATGGCGATGCTATGCTATGTTCTAACTGTTTTGGGTATCTCTGGGTACAGCACATGGGCTGTAATTCCCTGGTCACATTAAGGTGGGCGCAAACCGGGTTGTTACCCATTAAATGTTTTATAATAAATGCTTTGGGGCACCTGCAGCAGCGAGGGATGCTTCCTGAGTGCCTAGGACTTGAGGGTTAGTAGCACTCCCCTCCCCCAGGCCACAGGGCGTTCAGCAGAATGGCCACATGCTCGAGCAGGTCAAATGGGGATTTCTGTGCAGAGCTTGTAGCACGTCACATACCATTAAGGGGATGGTTACTTCTAAAGTTGTCCCAAAGTTTTGGGATCAAACTGGGTTGGAGCAGTAAGTTAAAGTCAAAGCACAAATAGGCTATAATGTATTCAAGAACATTTGGCATTCCCAGTATTCAAGAAAGGGCAGGTATTGATCATATTGTTGCTTGCACATGCTGTTGTTTCCGCAGATTTTGGGGCAGGTTAGCATCCTCACATTGTCTCTGCGGGGTTGATGTGACTTTCGGGTCATTATGATCAATTAGAGCGATTATCGATTGGTATAGTTGGACATAAGGAATGCCAGGCTAGAATCCAAAGGATTATAGAGCAAGTGTTCCGTGTTCTGAGCCTAGTATATGCAGGCGTGAGTAATAATGGTAGGCGCCAGTTCAATCTTGCATCACTCTAAATTCAAGAGAATAGGCATTTCTTAAAGTGTGAAATTGGCCCCATACCGGGTTTACAGGGAACATTCACCTAGGCTATCCTGGACTGTGCAAACTAGTATGATCCGGATGGGATTGAGCGCTGCAAGTTTGGGCAGTCATTGCTGGGGTGGGAACTAAAGCCCAAAGGCCGGGCTGCAGCTTTGGCGTCAGGGGCCTCTCGGGGGGGGGTTCAAGCCCCCACCAGAGGCGACATGGCCATCTTTACTACACACTCCAGTGGGGTTGCCTGTTAAATTGTGTGCTATGACCCAACTAATGCTCCCAGGCAACAGTTCTTAGAAGCATTCAGCATTCCCACAAGTTAAGAAAGGGCAGTTGTTGGTACATAATTATCAGTGAGTGGGGTAACATACATCGGTATTCAGTGCCATCCCGGCTACGTGAGCACGCGCGCTTCACAAATAGTCAATTATGTTATGCTCCAACAAGCGCGATACACAGAAACGGTAAGAGTGGTAGTAAGGTGGGTTTGGAGATCTCTTGACTTCTGCCTGCATATGCACATCTTGTCATGAGTTGCCTGGGCAAAGGTACGGCACTCCTGCCCGGCAGCATTGAAAACCCTTCCACTCATCAGTCTGGACCCTGGTACTGGGGATCATCCAAGTAAGAGGGCAAACTAGGGCTTAGTCACCCCCGAAAGGATAGGCACAAACTTGCACACTGTGCGTTAGGGTTTGTAGTACACAGAACTGGGGGTTTCTCTTTGGGCACACTGCCTGTGCCTTGTGTATTCAGCCGGCTGTTTTATCTTTTCATAAATTGAGGTATGTGGGGTACCTAGTTGCTCTCAGTATGGCACATTAAGTTGGGCGCAAACCAGGATGTTACCCATTAATGTCGCAACTGCACACTGTGCTAGCAGTTAAGCAAACTGGAAGTCCCCTCAGATGGAGCTGAACAGGCGTCATTTCTGTAAGACAGAAAGGGTTCATGGCTAGTACATGAGGACACACTTGCTTATTATCAACTTATTCCTGGTTCATCAGATAGTTCAGCCTGTCAGGTGTTTGTCAGGGACACACTAGGGCATTAATGGAGCTGCATGAGGTAGCAAGGTAACGTGCTGTGAGGCAGTGTGGTCTCAGCAGACCCACAAAAGGGGGCTGCGGCAATACTTGAAAGTGGGAACCTTAGATTCTAACAGTATCATTGGTAATATACACATGACCCCCCCCTGGTCAAGTGGGCGATGTATGTCCCACCCTGCATTTTAAGGTGACAAGAAGGTAAGCCGAATGCGGACTTGAATTTGTGGAGGGCAATCATTCCAGGGATAACAAAGTGAACTAGGTCTATAGCTGGATTGAGCTCCAAGGGTCACGGGATCGAGCTCTAGTTAAGCAAGCCAAAGGGTCCGGTGCAAATGTCTGGGCAACTGCAACAGAGTATGGGCACCCTGCTCTAAGGGCAGGTTTCGGGTTGCTTCAGTTAAGCACAATATTCTCTGCCCTGATAGCCCCAGTAGATAGGCGGGTTGTGGAAGAGGTCATCTAACAAGGGGCTGCTGTCACACAAATTGGGGAAAAGGGTGTTAAAGCACTTAAAATACTGGAGGATTGCAACTACAGGTTGCAGGAGGTGGGAGCCTACATTAGCCTCAAGGGTAATATAGCTATGGTAAGAGTAGAGTTCCCTCCTGGGAGGCCATCAAATTCCTACAGGTATGTGAGGCAGTTGTACTTCCCGGAGAAGGATAATAGCTCCATGCGGTTTTCCCAGACGCAGTTTGTCTGGAGGGGGTTCCCAGGAATGGGATGGAGCAGCTCCGAACAGATTGGAGCAGAGACTGGCTGGGGGGGAAGGTCTCCATAACATCTTGGTGATCCACTTAGGAGGCAACTACCTCACTGCCATGGGTAGGGGGGCATTGTTGAAGGCTGACTTACGTGAGATCAGCAACTACATGGGTCAATGTGAGCTCTGGTGGCCTGAGATGATCCCCCGCAGATGTGGCACGGAGCTAAGTCAGAGGAGGCCGTTGAACATCCCTGTAAGAGTGAACAGTTCATGGCGTAAGTTCGCAGACCAGAGGGGTCTGGGTTTCATCAGACACGAGCTGATTCAGGCTAATGTTAAAGGCTACTTTGATAAAGATGGGGTCCATTGTCACCTTTGGGAATGGATTTGTTCCCTTGGCCTTGCAGGGGCCCTGGAAATGAGAGGTGGCAAGTGAGATAGTCAGCTGTCTTGGTGGCACGGGCCATCCAGGCGTACGCCTAAGGTTAGGTTGACAAACATGGGGTGCATTTGTCACAAGTGGGCATGGACACGTTCCACTGGACATGCAGGAGGCCCTAGAAAGCAGGTTGCAGGTGAGAAATTAGCTGTTTTGGTGGGGGGGCTCTGGCGGTGACGGGGGCTGCCTCCAGAGCTGTGGTGGAGTTACAGGGCGATCTGGAAGCAGACGGGTACAGTAAGGGTACCTCTGCGGCAGACGGGTACAGTAAGGGTACCTCTGCGCAGCACAGTAGGGGTGCCAGAGCCAAAGACCAGGAGCCTCAGGGCAGGTTCCTGGAAAACCGTGACGGCGCCCCGTTAGTCCTTCGGGCGGTTGGGGGCGTGACCAACCGGGGGTTTGCCCTGCTACGCTCCGCCCTGAAAAGGGCGTGAGTAATAAGAGACCAACGTGTCACGTGATCCGGAGGAGGATCACCAAAAGGTGTAGCACTGACTGGGTGTCCCACAGTGCTGGCTCATCAGGCGGGCGGGGGCAGCATTGGTTGGTACAGCTGCCTGCCCTTGGATCGCCCGTAAGATAACCCACCATATTGCATACTTTTGTATGGAATAAACCTGCAGCAATATTTTCCCATAACAAAAGTTGTCTTGTGTATTTATTTATTCACGCATGCTCAGACTGTGGGTGGGGGAAGTTGCCAATAATGGCACTATGCGGCTGCCCGCGGCCCCTTCAGGGGGCCACCCTAAAAGGGCGGCCCTTTAGTGCCATTTTGGCACTACCACACCCCTCTCTAGTGGTAGGACTCCAGTTAGGAGTCCTCTCGCGGTGGCGCGCTACGTGCGTCACTTACGGGGCGCCATGGTGGGGAGGGTATATATGCCTCCCCCGCCCCTCCTGGCATCCTCTGTTGCACCAGCCACGCCGTCTCCCACCCCACCTCTTACCCGGCGTGCAGGCTGGCGGGCAGGGTACTTAGAACGTTTTAATGTTTTCTTTTGTGTTGCAGGCGGAGTTACAGGGCGATCTGGAAGCAGACGGGTACAGTAAGGGTACCTCTGCGCGGCACAGTAGGGGTGCCAGAGCCAAAGACCAGGAGCTTCAGGGCAGGTTCCTGGAAAACCGCGGCGGCGCCCCGTTAGTCCTTCGGGCGGTTGGGGGCCTGACCAACCGGGGGTTTGCCCTGCTACGCTCCGCCCTGAAAAGGGCGTGAGTAATAAGAGACCAACGTGTCACGTGATCCGGAGGAGGATCACCAAAAGGTGTAGCACTGACTGGGTGTCCCACAGTGCTGGCTCATCAGGCGGGCGGGGGCAGCATAGGTTGGTACAGCTGCCTGCCCTTGGATCGCCCGTAAGATAACCCACCATATTGCATACTTTTGTATGGAATAAACCTGCAGCAATATTTTCCCATAACAAAAGTTGTCTTGTGTATTTATTTATTCACGCATGCTCAGACTGTGGGTGGGGGAAGTTGCCAATAATGGCACTATGCTCCACGGCAAGGTACAGGCCGCAGCAAGAACGTTAGAGCAGCAGGAGATGGGTGAGCAAGTAACCCCTCGTCGCCAGTTGTTGGGTTGCCATGTTGGCCGTGTGGGGTAGGCAGCACGACTGTTGCAATAAACACCACCATAGAGCAGAGTGGTATTACGCTGGCCATAGGGCACACAGCAGGTGCATTCCTGGGCGCTTTTATTACATACCTTTGTGACGTCACGGCTGTGACCATCATACTCACATTAGTGGGGCTCGTCTTTCAAGCACTCCTACATGACATCTCAACATGGGGAGGTCCACCCCAAACATACCAAGTATGACTCCTATACTGGATGTGTTTCGTTGCACAGGTACCCCGTCCTGTAGAGCATGTGTCATTGCATGGATACCATGTTCTACAGGATCTGTGTCACTGTGCAGGTGCCCAGTCCTATACAGTATCCGTTGTACTATGCTCTACAGGATGGTGTCACTGCATAGATACCCTGAATTTCACAGTATGAGTTGCATGAATGCTCTACAGGATGTGTGTCACTGCACAGATGCCCTGCCCTTTAGAGTGTGTGTGTCGCTGTACATGTACCCTGGCCTGGAGAGTATGCTTGTGTTGGCACAGGTGCCCTGTTCTTTACCCTGCCTGGTGTACTGTACATGTACTCTGTCAGTTTAGATTTTTTGTGTATTTTGATTACTAAATTACAGATAAACTTTAAAGTTAAAGCAACATATCCATCCTCATACCTGGAACTCCAGACATTTTCACTGTTATTTATTCATATTTAACACAAATACTGAACTATTAAAGACATATCCATTAAACATGCCCTGTTTGACCACATTTTAAAATCCGTTAGCCCACTGGCTATACGTCACCTTTGATCTCCCACAGCAGACGGAGACTCCCGCCTCTGGGATCCAGGAGGAAGAGATGATGGAGCCGAGCCCGGTGACCACCGTCTGCAGGATGGATCCGTCCTAGATGTGGGAGAAGAAGCAACAGACATAGTGGGGAGGCAGCCAATCACAAGCCTGGACTGAGTATATCCGGGAAACAAGGACAAAAAATAACCAATATAGTGAGCAGGCAGTCAATCAGAAGCCTAGTCTCAGTACATTGGAAGCAAGGACAAGAAACAACAGATATGGAGAGCAGGCAGCCAATCAGAAGCCTGGACTCAGTACATCCGCGAAGCAAGGACAAGAAACAACAGATATGGTGAGCAGGCAGCCAATCAGAAGCCTGGACTCAGTTCATCCAGGAAGCAAGGACAAGAAACAACAGATATGGTGAGCAGGCAGCCAATCAGAAGCCTGGACTCAGTTCATCCAGGAAGCAAGGACAAGAAACAACAGATATGGTGAGCAGGCAGCCAATCAGAAGCCTGGACTCAGTACATCCTGGAAGCAAGGACTAGAAACAATAGATATGGTGAGCAGGCAGCCAATCAGAAGCCTGGACTCAGTTCATCCAGGAAGCAAGGACAAGAAACAACAGATATGGTGAGCAGGCAGCCAATCAGAAGCCTGGACTTAGTTCATCCAGGAAGCAAGGACAAGAAACAACAGATATGGTGAGCAGGCAGCCAATCAGAAGCCTGGACTCAGTACATCCTGGAAGCAAGGACAAGAAACAACAGATATGGTGAGCAGGCAGCCAATCAGAAGCCTGGACTCAGTGGTGGAGGAACACAACATCTGCATCTAAGTAAGGAGGTCATTTTCAGTACTGGGCTCATTTCGTCTGTTGCTGGGAACCGGGAAGAAGGGGTGGAGTTACCGACATAGACACATGGAAGGGCCCACCTCCGTGATGACCCATAGGTCACGTGGAAAAAAATGGCAAAACCCAATGTCAGAAACGAAACCAGAGAGACCACATTCGGGAAGCAAGGACTGCCCTCACATGTGGAGGAGCAGTGCCTTCTTGGAGGTCAGCTGTACAGAGAAGGAAGTGTCAGTGGGCGGTGTGGCAGCCAAGAGTAGCTGTGGGTGATGTCACCAGACCGTGAGCAGGTGACAAGCAGTCTAAGTGATGCGAACTGGTCATGCTGAGGCCTATCAGCACAAGACAGGTACATGTAGAGGGCATCTGAAGGGCAACAATCACACTGATGGCACCTGATGGTAAACCATCAGCCACGAGCTGGCCACTGCTGCATGTGGCCGACGCTGCACTCCACTGTGGCCCCGCAGAGATGGGGAGCTATTGGTATGTTGTGGAGCAGATGGCGTTGGGCCAGGAGTGTCAGCAGAGTGGTACACATCATACAACATACATGGCAATGGCAGAGGAGGAGGAGGGCAACTGTCAAACTTTGTGCTGAAAACATCAGACTAACAAACACCCTGTCCAATAATTTGCAGCTACCATAAATGAACTATTACAATCAGCCAACCACCCCATTTTTATGAGGCCCCCCCAGCCACACAGTGCTACAAGAGATCAACTGTGTGAACTTTCATAGTGACTCTTTATGGGATTCAGGTGTTCAGCACATGTCAGCGTTGCATGTGTACTTGTGTGTGTCTGGAGAGGCTGGTGACTAGGATATAGGTTGCATTCTTGGGTGCCACTGTCTGAAGATGGCAATAGGAGCATGTGTCCCACTGAGCGCCACTAGGGGGCCCAGGAGGAGAAACTCGCCCCGGTAGAGTGGAGTATGGAACTTCTACCTGGTGTAAAAACATGATAACCATATGTAACGCCAGGGCCGGAGAGGCACACGCTTGCTGTGGTCCTCACAAGAAAGATGTGAAAAAAATGGTTTGGTACTGCGATGAGGTAAGGTCATGCAAGATTTACAACACGTCTGAAGATAGTGGACAATGTGGGTTTGCGTTCACTGGTCTCCCCTCTTTTTTATGCGGATATCCATTAGATGGTCACCTGCTACAGTCTCCTCAGTATGTGTCACTTAGTAACAAACTGACTTACCTGCAGTGACCAGATGTTGACGATTCCTGTCAGCCCACCAGAGAGCAGGCACAGGCCATCTGGAGAGAAAGAGATGGTCTGTACTGCGGTGAGATGCCCATGAAGCCTGAAGAGGCATCTTGCACTGCCCCACTGCGGAGAAACAAAAACAATCTTGAAGAAATGTATTCACTGTACCAGCTTGAGGATGATAAAAGCACATCTGTAGAAGAACACAACATCTGCATCTAAGTAAGAAGGTCATTTTCAGTCCTGGGCTCATTTCGTCTGTCACTGGGAACCCGGGAAGAAGGAGTGGAGTCACTGACATCCACACGTGGAAGGCCCCACCCCCGTGATGTCCCATAGGTCACGTGGAAAAACATGGCAAACTCAAAGTCAGAAAAGAAACCAGAGACACCACTAATCTGTAGGTTTTGGAGCAGCTTAAAGAATCTGCATGTGGTCAGAAGTTACACTGATTTTTGACCCGGACAGTTGTCTGGAGTCCACCTTGCGTTCGTGTTAGTGGCTGACTCCCATCAACCATATTGTTTTAAAAATTAAAATTGTTAAAAATTAAACAAAGCCAGCTTTGTGGTCAGGAAAATAACCTCTTTATCCAATGTAAATTTGACTTAAATAAACGTTTATAATTTCTGAATCCATGTGCGTGAAACATATTGTACCCAGCTGCTAACATTAGTGAGAGGTGGCATCTAGAGAGCTCTCCAGGGCACCACAACGGAGCACCTAAGATACAGATCTGATGATACAGATAATGACTCCTTAAGTTTTCGCAGGAGGGCCTCCCTAGGTCCCAAATACTATATCCCAGAACTGCCTATTTAATGCACATCTTTAAGGTACATCAGCTGTGAATTGGCCACTTTGTGCAAACCCTCTGTTGACCAAAACTGGCCACACCACGTTTGCCTGAAAGCAAACACCTTAAAAATGCTTATTTAGCACATTTGGCGTTGTGAAGGGAATAGTTATTAGGCTGAAGACAAGCAAATACAAACTGAATAAAGTGACAGTTCAAATCCTGTACCATGCCCACAAGACCTAAGATCTCTCAGAAGTACTAGTGTACTGCCTATAGCTGCAATATTCATACCCCGTGCTCCTGAGAATGTAGATTTAAGTTTTATACTGAGTCCTCCTGAGGATGTAGATTCGATTTTCAAACCCTGTCCTCCTGAGAATTCATCTGGAATTCATCTCACGCATCCAGGCTACATCATTAACTCCCTAGCCAGCCCGATTCTCCCCATTTGGAAAACCTTGGTTAACTCATCATTGGATCAGGACTTGTTACCAGACTTTCTAAAAAAGAGGGCTCAATGTTCTCCTCTTCTAAAAAAGAATCACTGGACACTGATGACTTTAACAACTTAAGCCCAGTATGCACCCTGCCTCTCCTAGACAAGTTGACTAAAAGTTGCATAGCCTCCCAACTGGGATCCCACATTCAAGACCACAATCTCCTCGACTCCCCTCAATCTGGATTCTGTCAGGGCCACAGCACTGAGATTACAGTTCTCCAAATTGTGGACGACCTCTTCTGCATCCTAAACACGGGCATTCCTGTCTACTTTTTCTCCTCGACCTCTTCGCAGTGTTTGACACAGTCAACCACCGGGCACTGCTAGACACCCTCAAGCACCGAATGGGTATGGATGGTGTCATCCATAAATGGATCTCTTCTTACCTCACTAACCGCTCCCAGACTGAAAAATTTGGGAATTCCGTCTCAGATCCAGTCAGACTGCAACAAGGTGTCCCACAGTTTCAATTCTCTCCTCAACCCTCTACAACCTCTACCTCAAACCCCTCTGTACAATCCTCCTCCACGCCGATGAAACCCAAATCTTCCTTCCAGTCTCATGCCTGAAAGACTGAACCCACTTATCCAACTGCTTGAATAGAATTCAAACTTGGATGGCTAACAACCACCTCAAACTAAACCCAGCAAAAACAGAATTTCATCTAATTTCTCCAGAGAAAGCTAACCCGCCGATTAAAGACTGGATGGATCTCCTCCCAGACTGGATGGATCTCCTCCCAGACATGGACGGCCGCCCTTCCATCATTCAGAATACCAAATCTCTGGGACTCACTCTCAACAGATGTCTGGTGTCTCTTCCATGGATAAGAGTGCCAGTTTCCAGCTAAAGCTTCTTTGGGGAATCAGGACCCTCATCCCAGCACACAACCTTAAATCTGTTGTCCAGGCACTTGCGCTAACCAGACTCGACTCAACTATGGAATTTCACACTTGTCCGACATTGCCAGAGTTCACTGAGGTCCTCTCAGAGTACTCCTATATGAAATACCAGCATTTGTAAAGCGCACAGCTAGCTCCGGAGAGGTGTCCCGGCGCTGGGGGCTGTCGGGAAGATTAAGCGAGCTATTGCCCAGAGTCACAAGGTGCTGGGCTAACCTGCCGCCGGCGATCGAACCGTGAGCCCCCGTGTTCCGGAGTCAGCCGCCCTGGCCGCTGCACCACACCTCTTGGTGACAGGACACAGGAAATTCAACCACATCTCCCCCATTCTATGCTCCCTCCAGTGGCTTCATGCAGAAGCTTCCCATGAACTGCCTGCATCCCTCATAGAGCTCCGCGCTCCTCTTTACCTTTGTACCTCTCTGAGGAACTAAAAATCAAATCTCAGGTGCCAGCCAAGACTTACAAAATGCTAAATTGCTCCTCCTCGAACCTCCCACCTTTAAGCACGAGCGATACATGAGCCAGTCCTTTCTGGAAGCGCTGCAAGATTATGGAACTCTCTACAGCCAAACCTCTGCCTGACCACATCATGTCACCTCCAAGAAAGATTACAAAGCTCTTCTCTTTGAACAACACCTGGCCTAACCCGCTCCTACCCTCTCACGCTCCCATCAAATGAAGACTAACCTCAACCAGCATGAAGAATTGTTGCCCAGCTCATGGTACTGTGCCACCTGCCTGTCTGCTATGGTTTACAATGAATATGTGTGAAGCGCTCTATCTCACGGGAAGGCGAACCTTTGTTATGTCCCGTTTAGAGGCCCTAATGTAGACCCGTTTATACATGCCCTAAAATGGACGTATTCGGATTTGCCCTAATACGGTCATATTCGTACTTGCCCTATTATGGTCAAAGCCGCATATGCCCTATTACGACACCTTGTGTTCTCTCCACCTTTAATGTTACATGTACATTTTCTATTTGTTATTGATATGTTCTGCTTTATTGTAAAGTGCTCTGATGCCTACTGGCCATGTTTACGCTAAACATAAATCACATAAATAAATAAAATAAATAAGGTAAACAGACTCCTTATGAGCACTGTGTATTTTCTGCAGCTCCGACTGAGACATTACACTTTCAGTTCTCTAAAACAAACACGTTCAGAAGTGCAAAGCACACTCTTTAGAACACATCATAAAATGAAACAAAAATATATGTATGTATTTAATCTTGCGTCCACATTTTATTATTTTGAATACATGAAAAATTATGTGTTTGAAGAAAAGCTTCACCTCTGTGCATCGTGTGTGTGTGACAGTTCTTTGGAAGTTATCGTAAATCAAAATAATGATAAGGGGTTCCTCAAACCTATAACATAAGTCATAGTTCCGATGAATTACTACAGATGGACTTGGCTCCAATTGTTTTTCTAAATCTATTTTTTGTGCATCTCCTGTCATGTACCATTATTAGTATCTGTTAACTTTGTTCGAAGCTTTGGTGATGTCATCATGATCAAGGCCAATTGACATCACTTCCTGGGATTAAGGGTTGTTAGCATGAGGTCACTTCCTATGATGTCATTGAGGTCTAAGGGGATGTCATGTCACTTCTACTACCCCTAGCATTTTTATGAATCGACATCCATGCAGGCACTAGCTTCATATTCCACATTTCTCTTACTTTCGGAAGCTTTGCTGGTGATGCAGTTATACATTATTGCACCATAAACCACTAGTGTGTGACATTTGTATTTTCACATGCAACTTTATTGAAAGACCAAGGTGCCAAGAGAGATGCCCAGCATGGTTGTAGGTGCCAAGAAGGGTGCCCAGCATGGTTGTAGGTGCCAAGAGAGGTGCCCAGCAGGGTTGTAGGTGCCAAGAGAGGTGCACAGCAGGGTTGTAGGCGCCAAGAGAGGTGTCCAGCATGGTTGTAGGCACCAAGAGAGGTGCCCAACAGGGTTGTAGGTGCCAAGAGAGGTGCCCAGCAGTGTTGTAGGTGCCAAGAGGGGTGCCCAGCATGATTGTATGGTTGTAGGTGCCATGAGAGGTGCCCAGCATGGTTGTATGGTTGTAGGCACCAAGAGAGGTGCCCAGCAGGGTTGTAGGTGCCAAGAGAGGTGCCCAGCATGGTTGTAGGCACCAAGAGAGGTGCCCAGCAGGGTTGTAGGTGCCAAGAGAGGTGCCCAGCATGGTTGTAGGCACCAAGAGAGGTGCCCAGCAGGGTTGTAGGTGCCAAGAGAGGTGTCCAGCATGGTTGTAGGTGCCAGGAGAGGTGCCCAGCATGGTTGCAGTTTTCCTCTTGAACATCCCGTTTTCCTTGGGAAGTCTTTTCATCTGACTGGACTAGGTCCTTGATGAGGTAGCTTCATTGAGCTGTATTCAAAGAAAACTGGAAAGTATTAGAAAACATCCCTAACCATGCACTTAAACAGAAAGAATGTATTGTTGTTCCACAGGGGATTGTATATGAACCAGCAGACAAGTAAAAGCCTCTCTCCGGGAGTAGTAGAATCCATTTTTATAAAGAAATTACTCCAATATGTTAGTGTCATTTACCTGCTATCACACCCAGATTACAAACCATGTGTCTCACATTGTAGCATGCTAAGAATAAGGTAATTACTAGAGTGGCTGAGCTGCCGCACCTCCCATCTTGGCTAGAAGACTCCCCTAGCTGGGAAAGAACATTATTAGCAGGAATATTATCCAGGGGCGGAACTATATAATGCATGCGTAATACTAAAACAGGCCCCCAGCTTCCGCTTCTGATAGCATTACTGCCACAAGTCTGGGTAAGAGGGTGTAAAAGAGTAGTAAAGGAAGTCCCCTTCAGGGGAGAGGCTGACATATGGGGATGTCCATGTTTCAATAAGACTAGAAGTGAGGTAGAAGTAATGGGCTGGATAGCGAGAGGGTGTCATGATCTGACGATTCATATGACGGGGTCCTCTTCGTTACTTTTGATAAGGCCAGGCGTAGGCTCCAGGTTGACGTGGGACAGTCTCTAGCAATTGGCAAGGTGACAGCCGCCGCAAGGCATATTTGGGAGGGATTTTTTGGGGTGCCCTCGGAATCTGTGACTATGGTCGCTCTGACCAACCTCACACGTGGAGGGGAGGCAACTTTATTCAACTATTTATAGAGCACTAGTCCAGGAACAGGCACCTGGTGCCTTGAAGATAAGCACAAAATTGGAAGAAAACAACGGCACACCATTCACAGACGCTGAATAGTCCAGAATACTGACATACCACAGGAACATATCCAGCCACGCAAGGTTTCGCCTGACTCAGTTCAAGATATTGCATAGGGCCTATCTCACACCAATAATATGATAGAAAATATATCCTGTTAGCAGAGGAGAATGTCCTTGGTGCTGCTGTGGTTGGTAGACCTCCTTCATCTGTTATGGCAGTGTCCTGTGGTGAATCATTACTGCCTCATGTGGTCTTCGCCCTGAAGAGGGTGGCCCGCCCAAAAGTGACACACTCCCTGGACAATGCATATTAGGGCTACACTCAAAACCTAGGAGAAGGACCAAGTGTACATTTGTAGCATTAACACAGTTGCTAGCAAAGCAACGAGTTATGAAGCATTGGATCCGGCCACTGAGCCCCTGCTTAGAATTATGGAGGAAGGATACAACTGAATGGCTGCTAGCAGAGGAACTCGGAATAAACATGGGTCCAACTGATGAACATCTAGCAGAAGACATGTGAGGCCACCAAGATATGTCCACTGACCTCCTTCAGGAAAAGGATGAGGGAACTCCCAGAACTGATCCACATGCTACAGGCTGGAACATACCTTGAAAGCTTAGAACAGTGGTTCCCAACCTGTGCTTTGGGACCGGAGGGGGACCGCGAAGTCTCCTCCGGGGCTCTGCGACTACTTTGAAAATTAAATAATATTAAAGGATTAATAAAGTGTATATAAATTAAGAAGCAAAACAGACAATTGAAAATTTAAAAATGTACTGGAAATGTCAGGGAATTTGAAATTGGAGGCTAAAAATTAAATTAGTATCCTCAGATTGATTCGTGGGAGCAGTGCAGGTGCATCAAACAGAATATAGTATGGACGATGGGTGGCCTCGACTGAATTCAGAAAAGCTGCAACCTTCATATTGAAATCAAAATGTATATTTTTTTTATATGTGTTTGCAAATTAAATAAAACGTGTCATCATTTGTGTATTTGTTTGCATGTTGTTTTCTGTATTTTTGTGTGTTTTGTTTTGTGGTTCAAATCATCGACAGTGCTTAGGTTAGGGCCCTCAGCTTGCAGTCATGACTCAGTGGGGGGGGTCCCCGAATTCCAATAATGGTTCGGGAGGGGTGGGGGGGGTCCCCGGGTTTCACTAATGATTTGTTGTGGGTCCCCAAGAGTCAAAGGATTGAGAACCACTGGCTTAGAATAATGGGCGAACATGGAATATATATTGTATCTACCAGGTAACGCTAAGAAAATTGCAATTGTATTGTATGCTGCTTCCAATTGTGCAATTGGCTGATGTTAACCAAAAGTAAAAAATGTGTTAAAAAATGCACTTATTCATTGAGTTCACACCATTCACAAGGTGTGGGAATAGCGCTACCTATTGACCATACCACAGATTATGAAAAACTACATGTAAGAAGGACAAAGACATAAGCACATCCATCCTTGACCCCAAGTGTCCCCCTGTGAGCCTCATGTGTCCATTCCTTCTTCATCTGTTGCCAGTAGGGTACAGCACCTTTGAGCAGCAGTACCTGTGCGCAGAGGGTCTGCACCTGATAACCAAAACCATGCTACTCGACCTGGCCAGTAATACATTCTGACTGTAACATCCACTTCCTTATGGTCTAAATGTGTGGAAATAATCTTAATCGGGAAACCAATCCTGGAAAGAAAACAGGCAAGGGCAGACTCAATCTGGACCTTAACTATCTGTAGGGGCGTTCTTCTACAAAAAAACACCAGCCTGGACAACAAGCCCCAAGAATGGAGCTTCACAAGGCAGTCTCAGTTGCTGTGAGGTTAGCATACTGACTACATGGTGTGGCACCACAATATAGTAACCAAAATATGGTCATACTCAAACATCTCATTGTGAATATTGTTTGCAAAAAATAGCCCTATTACAGTTAATAATAGATAGAAAATCTACACTCAATGGGATGATAGTTTTGTAATTTATATTCAGGCTAAGATATTTATGACAGTTATTGTTTTTATCAAGATATCCTAACACACGTCACACACGCCTCCAAAAGTCACTAGAAACTGGCTGAGATCTGACAAAGTGAGCATAGATCACGCAAAATGTGAAGGGAGGATGCTTGCAATAAGTCCAACCACTGGCAATCTCTTGGGGTAGCATTCCAACCCATCGTTCATTTTCCCCTGATGCCACCTCCGACAGACCCAGCCACATGCAAATCAGTCTTGACCCTGCTCCAATAGGAGCCGTCCAACCCGAACTGCGAAGTGAGCATACTGCCTACTGCAAGGAAGTTCAACCAGACAGAGGAGAGCATTTAGGAAAGTCAGCAGCAAACCAGGGACACTACCTCCAAATTTAAATAGTGAGGGAGAAAAAATTAGGTCAATGAGCACTTTTGGTCTAACCTTACCTTTGTGAATTGGGCCCTAAGTGAGGAGCCAGTGAGTGAGGAAAATGGCATGTATCTGAAACTAATGTGCTTGTCTTCTCTTTACTACTGAACACCCCCACAGGAAACAGGTTTGGCTGGACTGACTTTGAGAAGAAATGTTTTGAGTAAAGATTGGTTTGAGGTTTACTTCTTTCTTACATCTGAACTGAGTCTGCCTCATGGACATTGCTCAAAAGAGGCAAACTGGTAATCCAATCTCCACCCTTCTGCAGGCTGACAAGCCCCACTGAAACTGAAGTGAGTGACATATCAAATCAGAAAACAGAACATTGTGAGAGATTTGATTCTCCTACCTCTGCTGACTTATTAGAGCTGGATGCAGGTTGCATCTCCCAAGGGAGGGAAGCCACGGAGTTCTTCTCTGGTACTATCCAGACGTAGACCAGCCCATTCTGGCATCCTCTGCAACAAGAGAAGACACTGTTATTTAACTAACTGCAGCCTAGAAATCAGCAGAATGAACAGTAAAATGTGCCCAAGAGCTGTATTTACAAAGAGCCTATGATGGCATCGGCTGTGCTTGTGCACAAAATGCCATTTTAGAGTAACGCCAAGCATTGCACCACAGCACAACAGTCAGACAGTGGGGGTCTGCATGACATTTGTACTCGTTGTCCATCCTGCAGTACACATTTCTGGGCAAGGATAAGCCACGTAAAATGCATCACTTTGCACAATTTATACCTTATACACAGGGCACAAGTCCTAAAAAAAGAAGCGGGGAGACTAACCAGGCTAGGCAGTATGCAAGTGAAATCATGACGCGTGCCATCACAGCGCATGATGTCACGACGCGTGGCACTGCATGCGACCTCACGGGAAGTGACATCATAAGAAGTGACATCAGATATTAAGACCTCACACATATGTTTACCAGGTGTATCATGAGTACATTTAAGCGCATTATGAGATTTAACAAATGAGATTTGGCGTCGAGGATGTGCCGAAAATGTGGCGCAATCCTGACACAAAATCTGGGCCTCAACTAATACATTTCATTTTTTAAGCCCTGCCACAAAGAAATTGGCAACAAGGAGAAGCATGGCAGTAGATCTGTTCTGCTTAATTGACTGCAAAGTCTACATTTTTAAATATTTGATTGGGTCAAGGCATCTGCTGTAAAGGTGCCCAGTAAATCTCAGGGAATAGTAATAATGGTGAGAGAACTCTGGTGGTGAACACGTTTGTTGGAGAGAGCTGTGTTTTGTGAAGTCCCAGATTTGAATCAAAGTAGCATAGTGGGTTAATGTGTCTCCTTCAAAGCACATCACGTAACACGCAGATGACAGATTTGTATTTTATGTAGATTGTAAAGTGCGTTACTGCTTTTAACACAGAGATCCTTTTGTTTCCTGCAGTTCATAAATTGTAATCCTTGTAATATAGCACAGTGAGCTATGAAGGACATGTGACTCCTACACCTTGTAACCCTGTCTCATGTAACTCATCTTGTACATTGATTTACACATGTACATCATTTATTGTCAATGTATAATGTGTATGTTACGTAAAGAGCTCTGACACCCTGCATTGGGTTTCATAGCGCTATAAAAGAAATAAAATAGTGCTACTGAAATTGCTATTTGTGTAAATACTGGGACAGACCAACACATCTGACATTCGTACAGTGCATATACAGGGACTGAACAAAGGCAAAAGCTGCCTCTCTTAAGTACTTGTGAAGAGATAACAAGCTGTGTGCCTTTGTTTCCCCTCAGTGGCATTTACATGTAAGTGTGAGGTTCCAGGCAGCCTCCAGTCAGGATATTCAAACAAAAGGAGGCCTGATGGCCCCTTAACTTCGGCCCAGCTGGAGGTGAAAAAGAAGCCCCCTCGCTGCCTGCACGTTGCTGCTGGGAATTGAAACCAGACAATGTACAGGCGCTGCTGAACGTGTCCCGGTGTCTGAAAACTACACCGGGACACGTTCAGCATATTTCTGTGGGGCTCAATTTCTTGGCAGGGGGGACAGCATCCACCCTGTGAAAAGAGTGGGTGGACGCCGTGTACCTGTGTGTACCCCCAACCAGTGCCCTGCTTATATATGGGGATATACCATAATATTCTGCTTGCCCGTTGTTTGCATCCGGTAACATCTGATGCTAGGATTTTACATCCACTGCATGAGTATGGAATCCTACAGGACCCGAAATATTATAGCGCCATCGCCCTACTCGACAGCGCGCCCAAAATCTTTGCACACATCCTGCTCTCTCATCCAGACGAATGGGCAGAAGAGGTGGAGCTGTTGTCAATGTTCCAGACTGGATTTCAGAAGGACTCTGAAGCTTAGGACAAGGTTCGGCCAGTCAATTCAATGCCCCAAAAGGGTATTTATCGCAGCTATTTTCCATTCTCCTGGTCGTTTTTAATCCGAAATCCTCAATCATAGCTAATAGGCTATGATCCTGCCGTACGATAAGCCTCCAGATTCCAAAAACTATTGTATGTCCCAAGGATGGTGGCCAGATCTTCAATGGTGGAGAACCAGGTCGATCCTCTCCGTAGGTGACTGGGTGGAGAAGACAACGCACCTGAGAGATCGAGAGAGGCTGTACGCTCTTCGGTATGGAGGGGTTATGACATTTGATAACATTTGGGGTCAATTTAAGGTTGAGACCTCGGATGACGTTGAAAAAGTGTAGATCGTTCTTTCGATATTCCATTAGTAATGAATTGCATATATTATTTGAGGCTGATCTGTTCGATAATGGATTTTGATTTGGGATTAAATATGTTCTGGACATGTATTTATGTGCTGATTTATAGTATATGGTGATTTTTGTAACTTTTTTCTATGATAAATCGCAATAAAAGAAATATAAAACAAAAAAAAATGAAACTAGAAATTGGAACGAAAGCTTTAGGTTCTATGCATGCTACCTAGACTTCAGTGCTGCTTTCGATAAAGTAGATAGAACAGTACTCTTGGGTAAACTAAGCAACTGGAGCATTCCGAACCCACTACTGTTTGCCATCCACCTGATATACACGGATACATCAGTGGCGTTACATTAGCCCCCGCAGCCCCTGCCTGACATTGTGCACGGGTGGGACCCCCTGGCCTGAGAGCTCCTGACTGGGTCCTGGCGGGCAGGGGGTGAGGGGGCCCCCTCCATATACTTTGCAACGGGGGCCCCCTCAAGTTTTGTTACGCCACTGGGATATATGGGTGCAGGTGAAGGTGGGAGACGGCACCAGAGTATCAAGCAATATTCCTACCAATCGTGGGCTGAAATAGGGCTGTGTCTAGTACACAGCCCTATTTCAGCTTGCTTCTTTTTATACAGCAGATCTAATTCTAGAACTGGAAAATAAGGGCCTTTTTTCTGAGACTGGATTCTGTTCATGCCCCTGCTCTGCATTATGCAGACAACACGGTTCTTCTGAACCACTAACCCATTGGTCTATTGTGTTCCCTGGCCTGGCTTCACAGCTGTATCATTAGCAATGACCTAAATCTTAATGTGTCTAAAACTAAATCATTTCCTTTGGAATACCCAAAGGCCAACATAATTGGTCAATCCGTGGGGACCGCATTGTAGATGTCAAGGCGTGCCAATATTTGGGGATTGGGCAAGACGAAAAATATGTGTCATAGAATACAGTATAAAGCTACGTTAAACAGAGCATGGCATCTGTGGCAACAATTACGCCAAATGTATGAAAAATCATGCAGCCCATCTTGAAATTCCATATTAGAACAATTTAGATCAAAGTTCTACCCGGCAATTTTATATGGCTATTCCACATACGGCTTGAAATTACATAAAGATGTAGAGGTGACATGGTCTACCGCTATCGGATTTGTTTTTGTGCTTCCCTAGTGCACTCTGGTCAGTCAACTAACACTGGAATTTAGGTTCACCAACTGTACCAGAATGACTGATTTACTTTTTATTAAAAAGGTTCCGGCTGAAAAATGCAGCAGCAGGCACATTTAGGAATGTGTCATGGAAATAACTTTGGCCCTCATTATAATGGCGGGCGGACCGCCACAGACAGGCTATCGGTGGCGGTCCGCCCACCATCCAGGGCATCCGTCCGACCACTGCATTACAATGCAGCTGGTCGGACCGCAGATGTCGGGGGTAGGACCTCCACCTCCGACAGGATCAAAGATCCCTTTGGGGCGGTGTCGGATTCCTAACCCTACAATGGAGGCCGTGTCTGCGCAGGCACTGCTGTAGGGATTAGGATATCCCTTTCTGACTGCCTGTTAATGGAGGTCCCACCTAGCAAAACCAAAGGGGATGATGGACGGAGTGTTGAACATTGCAAGCACTCACCCCCAGTCAACTGATCTGGGTATAATCCATCATCATTCTTTAGCTCACTCCGCCACCCCAGTTCAGACATGGCCATATGCAAATCAGTCTGACCCTGTGCCTCATGGGAACAGTCCAGCCCGAACTGCCAAGCCATGTCTTCCTGGTCCCACCACCAGAAAACAGCAGATGGAAAAGCACTTTGGGGGACTCCAGCAGGGCCACTGTGGACCACTGCTAGGTGGCCTGGGGGGCACATGTAGTGCCCCCTACACATCCATGCACCGTGTGCCAGGCGCCACATGGGGCCTGGCGCACAGTGCACTGATGTGCACAAAGTACCTTTTTCTATTGCGAATTGTGCTGCAGCCCTTTTTCTGGCCGCAGCACAAGCCTCAGTAGAAAAAAGCATTTTACGACCGCCTATACCGCGGTCCTATCCAAATCAGGCAGGTGGGACCGCCGACACATTTGTTGAACGGTCATCTGCCCGAAATTATGGTGGTCGGCGGTCCGACCTACTGCCACTGTAATAATGGCCTTTGTATCAACCTGAAAATATATAACACAAATGACATTTCGAACCTCACTGAAAACGCAGACTGGTTGGGCCTCACCAAGGATTGGAACAGTGCTCAGAACTATAGCCCCTTCAAGAAAATATCTAAATTGCTCAGAACAATAGCGCCTTCAAGAAAATATCTAAAGAGCCTACGCTAGCTGTATGTTCAGAGAATGCAGAGGAATCAAGGTTGAAAAGAGGGGAGCTGCTGTTACCCACTTTTAACTCATTCAAGGTCCAGAAATATGTGACAACAAAGGTGAAAATGGAAATAAGAACGAAATGTAATTAAATCAGAATCTGGGTTCACAACATGGACGTCTTGTAAATGTTGCAGCTACAAGCGCGAATCATTTTCTTATATATTTTGTGTGCACCCCCTCTTGTTGGGACCAAGAATTAGATTACTAAGGACCTGCCTTTTATGTTGAGCGTACAGCGCTTGCGCTGTCGCTTAGCGACCTGTTGTGTATGCTTTAGGAGTTGAACTCCACCCATCGTTTGCCGCCAGCTTTTTATTTGTCTAAGTTAGTGTCCTTTAGAAATACTTACTTGCCAATTGACAAAACGCAGTGTGAGAAGTTGGCCTGGTATATGCTGTCCACTAATTATAGTGGGCACCTTGCACCAGTCCAAACAACCCCTTATTGGAGATAGGTTAAAGACAACCTTATTGAAAGCTATCCTAGTGGTAGCTATGGAGAGCAGCCTTCAGGCTAAGTCTTGAAGGAGTGTAAAGCAGCTTGTTTTACCAGTCTATAATCTCTTGAGTGATCAAATGAAAGAGCACCACACCAGGTATATATTCAAAATATATGTATTTATTAATAAACACACCCCTCTAGTCTCTTTATGAGGCTAGAGTTCGAAGTACATAAGTTAGAAGTTATCTAAACACAGTAATAGCACAAATACACGTTTGGGCCCTAGGGGCGTACCAAACCATATACCAATAAAGTGGTATAAGAACCACGACTGAACTAGACACTAGGCCTAGAGCCTCTAGAAGTGCTTGGACCACAAGGAACCACCCAAGGTAGTGACACAGGGGACCCACGGGGGACGCGTGCAGTGTAAATACACAACCGCGATACGCCGTTGACTTCTATGGAGAAAGTCGTGATCGGGAAATTAGAGAAAGGGACACTTAAAGGAGGACTTGGAGCAAACCCTTTGAGATCTAGGACTTTGAAGAGTCTCTACCCACGGGAGCACCGGAGTACTCGTGTTACCTCACCCAGGGAAGCCGGGTGCATAGGTGCCTTTCGGGGTCGGGTTTCGTCGTCGATTTGAATGGCGACCTGCTGCAAAGTGCTGCTGGCGACCAAGTAAAAAGTGTCTGGGTGGATCCAAGAGTGGATCGGAGTTCTGAAGAACCTGAAAGCAGAGGGGACAGAGTCTGGGTCACTAGCCAGTGACCAGGAAGGCGATGGACAGATGCCCACCGATGTCGAGTGCTTCAGGTGCGTTGACGGTCGTCTTGACTATTCAGCCACGAGGTCCAGGAGGCGTTGTCGGCGTCCAGGAGCAGGATTCGGGCTGGTACACGATGTTTGTCGAGTGCTGAGGTGTCGGCGACCGGATTGGACCCAACAAGCCTTGGCAACGGCAAGTCTCGATGCAGAGGAAGATCGTCGATGGTGCAGACCAGCAAGGTCTGGGGAACTCACCCAGCGAAGGTAAGTGAGGGCAGGCCTGGAGCAACCAGGATACCAAGTAAGAAAAAGAGTGGCCTTCGTTAAGGGCTACTAGCCAACGGGCTAGCGACCGCGAAGGAGCCTCGAGACGCCGCACGTGGATCTGGCTCACAGGACACTCGTGGAGTGGAGGCCAGTGATCTTCGGTGCAGTTGGTGCTGGAGGCTAGGGCTACTCGGAGCCCAAAGCACTACTTCGGGGGAGACCCAGAAGAGGATGCACTTGCAAATGTGCTCGGTGTCCAGGGGTCACGGTCTCAAGTCACCCACGATAGCCATGGGCCTCAGCTTTGCTGGGGACTCAGGGTAGCCTCGGGGAAGTCTGAGAATCCACCTCTGGTGATGCGATGACTTTGGCGTCCGACGGGAGCTTCAGAAATGCGAACCGGACAGATGCTTCTTTGGTGCCTGCCAAGCAGGGGAGTCACTCCTTGACCCCAAGGGAGATTCTTCTGTCCTCTAATCGTGAGTAGAGCGTCGAAGGTCCAGGATTCTGTTTCAGAGTTTCGTCCAGGGATAATCTAAAGTCCTAAGGACTGGGTTCCTATACTTATACTAAGTATAGGGGTTGGACTACTCTGTGGCCCCACCTATGGGTGGGTCAGGGCAGAGGGGTGGCTACACCCCTTTCCCTTTGTCCAGTTCGCGCCAAAGCAGGGGCTGCAAGCCCCTGATCCGGTTTGAACTGGGGTATGCACAGGGACACCAAATGTGCCCCCAGTGCAGGACTTCAAAGCACCCGAAAGTGCTCCCGCCCAGCCCCAATACACATTATCCTGTCTGGGGAGGTGGTCACACCTCCCTGGGACAGGAAACCTATTGTCCAGGCCTCCCCTGCCGGAGTTTCGTCCAGCAGCAGGAGGCCAGACTCGTGTCTGTGGCAGCAGCATCCATTTTGTGATGCCAGGGCTTTAGAAAGAAGTTACCGGGCTAGCCAGAGTTAACATGTCTTTCCCTCTAGAAGGGTGGAATGCTACCCCCGCCGCCAGAATTGGCGGGGGGGGGTAGTATTCCAAGATGTTTGACACCAAACACGACATGTTTAGGTGCAGCCATTCCAAAGTTAGCATTTAACGCGAGGTTATAATGCGCTTAATCCATGGTCAGGCTGCACTACAAACAGCATCAGAGAAGGGTCTCCGAACGCTGCAGAGGGGCCCTGCTCATGCAGGGGCACCCTCTCACATAGGAACCATGCACTCTGCCTTTAGGATTGATAAGGCCTGCCTTAGGAGTGACTTATAGGTTTATATGTGTGTATGTATTTAGTGATATAGGTAACCTATATCACAGTAAGGAGTGCATGCACCACCTTACCCAGGCTGCAGTAGCAGACCTGTGGTGTCAGTTTGGATGGCCTTCCAGGGGTGGCATAATACATGCTGCAGCCCCTGGTAGGCCTCTGAGGTACCTATGCCCTTGGTACATAGTATACCATATACTAGGGACTTATAGGGGCACTCCAGATTCCAATCAGTGTTGTGCCTAAGGCACATGGAAACCATTTTAGAGAGGAAGCAGCTAGGCTGGGGTTCTGATTAGCAGGGCCCCAGCCAGACTAATGTCGAAAAACAGTGAAGCATCAGCAAAAAGTGGGGGTACCCATGTGAAGCAGATCCTACTCTCCTACACAACCCCCCCCCCAAACGTAGGGACATTAAACTAACCTTGCCCAGTTAAGTCTTCATGTTCTAAGTGGAAGTACCTAGAGAGTCCATCTGCATTGGCATGGTTACTCCCAGGTCTATGTTCCACTGTAAAGTCCATCCCCTGTAGGGAAATGGACCACCTAAGCAGTTTGGGGTTTTCACCCTTCATTTGTTTTAGCCATAAGAGGGGCTTATGGTCTGTGTGAACCAGGAAGTGTGTACCAAACAAGTATGGCCTCAACTTCTTCAGAGCCCAGACCACAGCAAAGGCCTCCCTCTCTATGGCTGACCAACGTTTCTCTCTAGGGGTCAGCCTTCTGCTAATGAAAGCTACTGGCTGATCCTGACCTTCTTCATTCAATTGTGACAGTACAGCCCCTACCCCCAATTCAGATGCATCAGTTTGAACAATGAACTTCTTGGAGTAATCAGGACTCTGTAGAATGGGAGCAGTGCACATGGCCTGCTTCAGGTCATCAAATGCCTTTTGACAGCTAACTGTCCACTGAACCTTTTTGGGCATTTTCTTAGAAGTTAAATCATTCAGGGGTGTCACTATTGATCCATACCCCTTGACAAATCTCCTATAGTACCCAGTCAGGCCTAAGAAGGCTCTCACATGAGTCTGGGTAGTGGGAGCAGTCCAGTCCATGATGGTCTGGATCTTGCTCTGCAAAGGTTGAACCTGGCCTCCACCCACAAGGTGGCCCAGGTACACAACCTGACTCTGCCCTATCTGGCACTTAGTGGCCTTGATAGTCAGGCCTGCCTTTTGCAGGGCCTGTAAAACATTCCTGAGGTGGACCAGGTGATCCTCCCAGGTGGAGCTAAAGACAGCAATATCATCTAGATATGCTGCACTATAGGCTTCCAGACCTGTGAGAACTGTATTCACCAGCCTCTGGAAAGTGGCAGGTGCATTCTTCAGACCAAAGGGCATTACCACAAATTGATAATGCCCACTAGGGGTTGAGAATGCTGTTTTGGGCTTTGCAGTATCAGCTAGTCTGATCTGCCAGTAGCCAGCTGTTAAGTCAAATGTGCTGAGATATTTGGCTGAGGCCAAAGTATCTATGAGCTCATCTGCCCTTGGTATTGGATGGGCATCAGTCCTAGTGACTGCATTGAGACCCCTGTAGTCCACACAAAACCTCATCTCTCTTTTTCCACCACTGGTGTGAGGTTTTGGTACAAGGACCACTGGACTAGCCCAAGGGCTATCTGAGGGTTCAATAACTCCCAACTCCAACATTTTCTGGACTTCAGTCCTGATACAGTCCCTGACATGGTCAGGTTGCCTATAAATCTTATTTTTAATAGGCAGACTGTCCCCAGTGTCCACTTCATGAGTGCACCAGGTGGTCTGACTGGGTGTCAGTGAAAACATGTGTCTAAACTGATTGAGAACCTGTCTACAATCAGTTTGCTGCTGGGTAGTGAGGCTGCCTGCCAAGGCTACACCATCAACTGACCCATCGTCAGGGTTCTGTGAGAGCAGGTCAGGGAGTGGGTCACTCTCTTCTTCCTGCCCTTCATCAGTAGCCATGAGCAAGCCCATGTCTGCCCTGTCCACATATGGTTTTAACCTGTTGACATGGAGAACCCTGTGGGGACTCCTGGGTGTTCCTAGGTCTACTAAGTAGGTAACCTCACCCTTCTGCTCAACAATAGTGTGGGGTCCACTCCATTTGTCTTGGAGAGCTGCTGGGGCCACTGGCTCCAACACCCACACCTTCTGTCCTGGCTGGTAAACAGTCAGAACAGCCTTTTGGTCATGCCAGGCCTTTTGAAGTTCCTGGCTAGCCTCAAGGTTTTTGGTTGCCTTTTTCATGTACTCAGCCATCCTGGAGCGGAGTCCAAGTACATAGTCCACTATATCTTGCTTTGGGGGCTTGAGAGGTAACTCCCATCCTTCCTTCACCAAGCACAGTGGACCCCTCACAGGGTGGCCAAACAGAAGTTCAAAAGGGCTGTAACCAACCCCCTTCTGAGGCACCTCCCTATATGCGAATAAAAGGCAGGGCAAGAGTATGTCCCATCTACGCCTAAGCTTTTCTGGGAGCCCTTTAATCATGCCCTTCAAGGTTTTGTTGAATCTCTCAACTAAACCATTGCATTGTGGGTGATAGGGTGTGGTGAACTTATAAGTCACTCCACACTCCTTCCACATTGCTTTTAAGTACCCAGACATGAAGTTAGCACCCCTGTCTGATACTACCTCCTTAGGAAAGCCCACTCTTGAGAAAATTCCCAGGAGGGCCCTTGCCACCACAGGTGCTGTAGTGGTCCTGAGGGGAATAGCTTCTGGGTACCTGGTGGCATGATCCACTACCACCAGGATAAACCTGTGCCCAGAGGCTGTTTGGGGATCCATGGGACCAACAATGTCAATCCCTACCCTTTCAAAGGGCACCCCCACCACAGGTAGTGGTATCAGGGGGGCCTTTGTAGTGCCACCTGCCTTGCCACTGGCTTGGCAGGTTACACAGGAGCGACAAAACTCCTTGCTGCCTTCAGACATGTGGGGCCAGTGAAAGTGAGGGACAATTCTGTCCCAAGTCTTGTTCTGGCCCAGGTGACCTGCCAAGGGAATATCATGGGCTAGGGTCAATAGGAAGCCCCTGAACTTTAGAGGTATAACCAACCTCCTGGTGGCACCAGGTTTGGGGTCTCTACACTCTGAGTACAGGAGTCCATCATCCCAATACACTGTATGGGGACCACTAGCTTTCCCAGCAGCCTCAGCAGCAGCTTGCTGTCTGAGGGGTTCAAGGAGGGGCAGCTCTGCTGCTCCTGGCTCAGATCTGCCCTAGAAGGTCCCCCTGTCCCCAAGAACTCAACCTGGTCAGGTTCAAGTTCCTCTGGGACAGTTCCTTCTTCAGGGCTGAGATCATCCCCCTCAAGGGACTGATCTTCCTCCTGAGCCAAGGGGAAGGCACTGCCTTAACCCTACTACTCCTCCTCTTGGAAGGCACTTGGTACATTCTTCCAGAATCCAAGGCCTGTTCAGTGCTAGACATTTTGGCTTGTGACCTGACCACAGCAAACACATCTGCAGGGATCCCCAGCATTTCTGCATGGGTCCTGAGCTCCACTTCTGCCCAAGCAGAAGTCTCTAAGTCATTGCCAAGCAAGCATTCGACTGGTAGGTTTGCACTTACCACAACCTTCTTAAGGCCAGTTACCCCTCCCCAGGAGAAGTTAACAACTGCCAGAGCATGGTCTGTTCTGACATTGCTAGCATTGGTCACTTGGTACATCTCACCAAGTATAACTTGCCCAGGATTCACAAGGTCTTGTGTCACCATTGTGACACTTGCCCCTGTGTCCCTAAATGCCAAAGCCTCACGTCCATTGATTAAAGGCTGTTGTCTGTACTTGCCCAGATTACTGGGACTCACAGAGGAGGTCACATCCATGCCTCCATCACAGACTAACACAGCCTGAGTCAGTTCTCTGACTAGGTCAGAGCCCAACTCAGTACCCAGGGTGAACCCTACTAAACACTTGGCTGGAGCACTCCCACCAACTGTACTAGGGGGACCAGGTGCCTTAGGGGCATTGGTGGGTGCTGGACTGGAGTCTTTGGACTTGGTGCAATCACTGGTCCAGTGGGTCTTTTGCTTACAGACCTTGCACCATGGTTTGCTTTGGCCTTTCCCTTTTGTAGACTGTGAATCCCCACCTGAAGAAGATTTTTGGGGGCCTGATGAAGACTTTTGCTCTTTACCCTTCTCCCCACCCTTTTCAGAGTTCCTAAGCATCTTGCTTCTTGGTTTCCCCACCTTGGTTCTGTACCTTCTGCTTCACCCTGGTTCTGACCCATTTGTCTGCCTTCTTTCCCAATTCTTGGGGAGAGGTCAGATCAGAGTCTACCAGGTATTGATGCAACAGCTGATTTTGACAGTTATTAAGAATCTGCTCCCTCATTATCAGATTGTACAATCCTGAGAAGTCACACACCTTACTGCCCATCAACCAGCCTTCCAGAGCCTTGGCAGAACAATCCACATAGTCTACCCAGTCTTGAGTCTGTGCTTTTTGGGTATCTCTGAACTTCAACCTGTACTGTTCAGTGGTTAGGCCAAACCCATCAATAAGAGCACTCTTCAAGACCTTGTAATTATCAGCATCCTCCTCTCTAACAGTGAGGAGCTTATCTCTACCTTTGTCAGCAAAGGAGAGCCACAAGATTGCTGCCCACTGCTCCTGAGGGACCTTCTGTACTTTACAGGCCCTCTCTAGAGCAGTTATCCACTTGTGGATGTCATCCTCCATTCTGATAGGGAGGGACAATCTTGCTCAGGTTCCTATGGTCATAGGACCTTTCCCTATCTCTAGGGACATGGCTGCCACCATGGGACTCTAGTCCCAACTTTCTTCTCTCTCTAAAGAGATCTAGGGACTCTCTGTCTATAGCCAGTTGCTTCTTTTTGATTTCAAGCTGAGCTTCCTCATATTGAACAAGCCTCTTTCTTCTCTCATGAGAGGATTCCCTCCTATGAGATGAGACAGAGCTCCCTATGGAGGTGCCAGAGTGGTTAGACTCCTGAGAAGGAGACCTAGACCTTCTGGGCACACTCATAATCCTTCCTGGGGGGACAAAGAGGGCATCATCCTGATTATCCTCTTCATCTTCCTCAGGAGGTATTGGGTTATCCAGGTCAGGGTCATTTTCACCCTCCTGGCCAGTTTCAGAGGGGGGGCTGGGGGTATTTCTACCCCTGGCCCCATCCTCCTCTCCTGCCCCACCCTCTGCTCCTACCCCTTCAGTCCCCAAGGGCTTACTAAGGTCATAAGCCACCAACAACTCTTTAAGGTGTTGGGTGGTGGACTTTGGACTGTCCTTAATTTCCTCAAGTTACATAATGCTCTCAATTCCAAGAATGGGAGTGTATCATACTTGGAGGGTGGAAGCTCAGTGGCTTCCTGCAAGGATTCTTTAGATCCTACCCTTAAAGACATTACTAGTGTGGTGTGGTGTATGCACTACCTACTCTAGTGTGGCCTACTAAACTCTCTTGAGTTGTAGAAAGGGTGTGCTATCCCTTAACACACAACTCTAAGTTCAGTAGAACTTATTGTATTCTAAGCTTAAATTATATGTACCTTAGGTACCTTTAGTGGTTTTCAGTTGATCAATTCAATTGAGATTATCTGGTAAAACAATAGCAAGCTGGAATCCCACACGCTGCACACCAATGTGAGAAGTTGGCCTGGTATATGCTGTCCACTAATTATAGTGGGCACCTTGCACCAGTCCAAACAACCCCTTATTGGAGATAGGTTAAAGACAACCTTATTGAAAGCTATCCTAGTGGTAGCTATGGAGAGCAGCCTTCAGGCTAAGTCTTGAAGGAATGTAAAGCAGCTTGTTTTACCAGTCTATAATCTCTTGAGTGATCAAATGAAAGAGCACCACACTAGGTATATATTCAAAATATATGTATTTATTAATAAACACACCCCTCTAGTCTCTTTATGAGGCTAGAGTTCGAAGTACATAAGTTAGAAGTTATTAAATCACAGTAATAGCACAAATACACGTTTGGGCCCTAGGGGCGTACCAAACCATATACCAATAAAGTGGTATAAGAACCACGACTGAACTAGACACTAGGCCTAGAGCCTCTAGAAGTGCTTGGACCACAAGGAACCACCCAAGGTAGTGACACAGGGGACCCACGGGGACGCGTGCAGTGTAAATACACAACCGCGATACGCCGTTGACTTCTATGGAGAAAGTCGAGATCGGGAAATTAGAGAAAAGGGACACTTAAAGGAGGACTTGGAGCAAACCCTTTGAGATCTAGGACTTTGAAGAGTCTCTACCCACGGGAGCACCGGAGTACTCGTGTTACCTCACCCAGGGAAGCCGGGTGCATAGGTACCTTTCGGGGTCGGGTTTCGTCGTCGATTTGAATGGCGATTTGCTGCAAAGTGCTGCTGGCGACCAAGTGAAAAGTGTCCGGGTGGATCCAAGAGTGGATCGGAGTTCTGAAGAACCTGAAAGCAGAGGGGACAGAGTCTGGGTCACTAGCCAGTGACCAGGAAGGCGATGGACAGATGCCCACCGATGTGGAGTGCTTCAGGTGCGTTGACGGTCGTCTTGACTCTTCAGCCACGAGGTCCAGGAGGCGTTGTCGGCATCCAGGAGCAGGATTCGGGCTGGTACATGATGTCTGTCGAGTGCTGAGGTGTCGGCGACCGGATTGGACCCAACAAGCCTTGGCAACGGCAAGTCTCGATGCAGAGGAAGATCGTCGATGGTGCAGACCAGCAAGGTCTGGAGAACTCACCCAGCGAGGGTAAGTGAGGGCAGGCCTGGAGCAACCAGGATGCCAAGTAAAAAAAAGATTGGCCTTCGTTAAGGGCTACTAGCCAACGGGCTAGCGACCGCGAAGGAGCCTCGAGACGCCGCACGTGGATCTGGCTCACAGGACACGAGTGGAGGCCAGTGATCTTCGGTGCAGTTGGTGCTGGAGGCTAGGGCTACTCGGAGCCCAAAGCACGACTTCGGGGAAGACCCAACAGAGGATGCACTTGCAAATGTGCTCGGTGTCCAGGGGTCACGGTCTCAAGTCACCCACGATAGCCACGGGCCTCAGCTTTGCTGGGGACTCAGGGTAGCCTCGGGGAAGTCTGAGAATCTACCTCTGGTGATGCGATGACTTCGGCGTCCGGCGGGAGCTTCAGAAATGCGAACCGGACAGATGCTTCTTTGGTGCCTGCCAAGCAGGGGAGTCACTCCTTGACCCCAAGGGAGATTCTTCTGTCCTCTAATCGTGAGTAGAGTGTCGAAGGTCCAGGATTCTGTTTCAGAGTTTCGTCCAGGGATAATCTAAAGTCCTAAGGACTGGGTTCCTATACTTATACTAAGTATAGGGGTTGGACTACTCTGTGGCCCCACCTATGGGTGGGTCAGGGCAGAGGGGTGGCTACACCCCTTTCCCTTTGTCCAGTTCGCGCCAAAGCAGGGGCTGCAAGCCCCTGATCCGGTTTGAACTGGGGTATGCACTAGGGACACCAAATGTGCCCCCAGTGCAGGACTTCAAAGCACCCGAAAGTGCTCCCGCCCAGCCCCAATACACATTATCCTGTCTGGGGAGGTGGTCACACCTCCCTGGGACAGGAAACCTATTGTCCAGGCCTCCCCTGCCGGAGTTTCGTCCAGCAGCAGGAGGCCAGACTCGTGTCTGTGGCAGCAGCATCCATTTTGTGATGCCAGGGCTTTAGAAAGAAGTTACCGGGCTAGCCAGAGTTAACATGTCTTTCCCTCTAGAAGGGTGGAATGCTACCCCCGCCGCCAGAATTGGCAGGGGGTAGTATTCCAAGATGTTTGACACCAAACACAACATGTTTAGGTGCAGCCATTCCAAAGTTAGCATTTAACGCGAGGTTATAATGCGCTTAAGAGTATATGGTCAGGCTGCACTACAAACAGCATCAGAGAAGGGTCTCCGAACGCTGCAGAGGGGCCCTGCTCATGCAGGGGCACCCTCTCACATAGGAACCATGCACTCTGCCTTTAGGATTGATAAGGCCTGCCTTAGGAGTGACTTATAGGTTTATATGTGTGTATGTATTTAGTGATATAGGTAACCTATATCACAGTAAGAGGTGCATGCACCACCTTACCCAGGCTGCAGTAGCAGACCTGTGGTGTCAGTTTGGATGGCCTTCCAGGGGTGGCATAATACATGCTGCAGCCCCTGGTAGGCCTCTGAGGTACCTATGCCCTTGGTACATAGTATACCATATACTAGGGACTTATAGGGGCACTCCAGATTCCAATCAGTGATGTGCCTAAGGCACATGGAAACCATTTTAGAGAGGAAGCAGCTAGGCTGGGGTTCTGATTAGCAGGGCCCCAGCCAGACTAATGTCGAAAAACAGTGAAGCATCAGCAAAAAGTGGGGGTACCCATGTGAAGCAGATCCTACTCTCCTACACGCAGTCTTTGTCCCTCCTTCTCGTTTCTGGTTTTCTCCATGCAGCACCGACCAAGTACTATATTGTTGCGCTTTACGTGTTTTTGTCTTCCTTTGGGGACTACTTTTCTTCTTGTGTTTCCCTGCCTCAGCGCCACACATGCTTTACGTCCGCTTCGCTTTGCATTTGTAGAAACTATTTTAACAAGCATTGGAAATGCAATCGGTCTCACATTTGTTTGAGTTGGAGCTATTGGCATTGTAAATGGCAATGTATTTTACTTATGTGTTATGGAGTGTATGTATGTGGTGTGTAGTGGAACTATATGAGTTGGATTAGTTGGTTGTGTAATTGTGTGGTGTGGAATGGTGTTGTGGATTTGTGTAGTGGCATTATGTGGCATGGTGTGCTGTGGAAATATATGGTTAGCAATCATGTGGCATTCAGTGTAGTGGCCTTATGTGGAGTGGGATTGTGTGTTGTGGAGTGGTAAGTAGTTCAGTTTAATTATGTGTTGTCCTGTTGAATTTTGCGGCACAATGTGGAATTGTATGGTGTGGATTAAATGTATGTGGTGTGTTGTGTAATTGAGTTGTTGAGTTGTATTGTGTGATTCGGTGTTAAATTATGTGGTGTGGATTGGAAATGTGGATCTGAATTGTGTGGCATGGAACTGTGTGTATAGCTTTGCGTTTTTGGTGATTGAAAAAAACAAATAGGTAGGAGCTAAGCATCAGATCTGTGTGTTTAAAAAAAGAGTTTGAGCTATTGGCATTGTAAATGTAAATGTCTCTTACCTATGTGTTATGGATTAAAGTGGATGTATGTGGTGTGTACCAATTATGTGGGTTGGATTGGACTTGTTAGTTGTGAAACTGTGTGGTGTGGTTTTGTGTAGTGCAATTAAGTGGTATGATGAGTAGTTGTATTATGTGGAAAGTAATTATGTTTTTTTCAGTGTATTAGAAGTATGTGGAGTGGGACTGTGTGTAATGGAGTGTAAGTATGTGGAATGGTATTTTGTGTTGTGGGGTGTTATGTAGTGGAATTTTAAGAAGACATTATGTTCAATTGAATGACTCTATTAAAAAAAGAATTAACAAAAAATGTATTCTAGTTTTTTTGTCCTTGCAATGATGGCAACCTCTTCCTGCCTGTTGTAATGCTTGTTTATTATAGCTTTTGTTGTTGTTATGAATGGAGGGACATAAACAATAGGAGGGTGGAGCATGAGAAATAGTACCTGAATTACAACACTAGCAGGGGATGGACACTAGGAGAGAATCAACAGATGCCAGATTTCGAGGGCACACTAAGGTGGTGCTAAGTAATGCTGAAGTGGGGGCTGAGGTGGGGGTGTGCTGGTGCAGATGTGATGCTGAATGATACTCAGGTGGTGCTGAGTGATGCTGAGGTAGTGTGTGCTGGTGTGGAGGTGATACTGAGTGTTACTGAGCTGGTGCTGAGTGATGCTGAGGTGGTGCTGAGTGATGCAGAGGTGGTGCTGAGTGACGCTGTGGTGCTGAGTTATGCTGAGGTGGTGGTGCTGCGCTGGTGCTGAGGTGGTGCTGAGTGATGCTGAGTTGGTGCTGTGATGAGGTGATGCTCTGCTGATGCTGAGATGGTGCTGCGTTGGTGGTGGTGCACTGATGCGGAAATGGTGCTGTGCTGATGTTTATATTGTGATGCGTTGGTGCTGAGGTGGTGCTGCTCTGGTGCTGAGTTGGTGGTAAACTGATGAGGAGTTGATGCTGAGGTGATGATGAGGTGGTGCCGAGTGATGCTGAGGTGCTGGTTCATGCTAAGGTGGTGGTGCTGCACTGGTGCTCAGGTGGTGCTGAGTGATGTTGAGTTGGTGCTGTGCTGAGGTGATGCTGCGCTGATCTTGAAGTGGTGTGGTATTGGTGCTGAGTTGCTTCTGAGGTGGGGCTGCTTTGGTGGTGATGTGCTGGTGGTGGTGCACTGATGCAGAGATGGTGCTGTGCTAATGCTGAGGTGGTGCGGCGCTGGTACTGAGGTGGTGCTGAGTCATGCTGAGGTGGACCTCAGTCATGCTGAGGTGGTGCTGCTGCACTGGTGCTCAGTTGGTGCTAAGTGATGCGGTGTTGTGCTGAGGTGGTGGTGCACTGATGTGGCTATGGTGCTGTGCTAATACGGAGGTGGTGCTGCGCTGGTGCTGAGGTGGTGCTGCGCTAATGCTGAGTTGGTGGTGCACTGATGGGGAGATGGTGCTGTGTTGATGCTGAGGTGGTGCTGAATGATACTGAGGTGGTGTTGAGTGATGCTGAGGTGATGCTGAGTGATGCTGTGGTGATGCTGAGTGATGTTGAGTGGTGTTGAGTTGGTGCTGTGTTGAGGTGATGCTGTGCTGATTTAGAGGTGGTGCTGCGCTAATGCGTAAGTGATGCTGCATGGGTCCTGAGTTGCTGCTGAGGTGGGGCTGCGCTGGTGGTGGTGCACTGATGCGGAGATTGTGCTGTGCTAATGCTGACGTGATGCTGTGCTGATGTTGATGTGGTGCTGAGCAGGTGCTGAGTTGGTGGTGCACTGAGGAGGTAGTGCTGTGCACTGAGGAGGTAGTGCTGTGCTCATGCAGAGGTGGTTCAGCACTGGTGCTGAGGTGGTGCTGCACTGATGAGGAGGCAGTGCTGTGCTGATGCTGAAATGGGGCTGTGCTGATGCTGAGGTGGTGGTGTTCAGGTGGTGCTGTGCTAATGCGAAGATGGTGCTGCGTTGGTGAGCACTGATGCTGAGGTGGTGCTGCACTGATGCTGAGTTGGTTCTGCTTGGTGCTGCACTGGTGGTGGCTCACTGATGATGAGGAGGTGGTGCTGTGCTGATGCTGAGGTGGTGGTGGTGCACTGGTTCTGAGGTGGTGCTGAGGTGGTGCTGAGCTGGTGCTGAGCTGGTGCTGAGTGATGTTGAGTTGGTGCTGTGCTGAGGTGGTGCACTGATGCTGAAGTAGTGCTGCGTTGGTGCTGAGTTGCTGCTGAGGTGGGGCTGCATTGGTGGAGGTGCACTGATGCTGAGATAGTGCTGTGCTATTGCTAAGATGGTGCTGCGCTGATGCTGAGGTGATGCTGGGGTGATGCTGAGGTGGTGCTGTGGTGAGGTAAGGCTGAGTGGTGCGTATTCCTTCATCCCCACCACCCATTCAACTGGTGTCCCTTAAGGCTCCATAACCACTAACATTCAGATGCATTTAATTAGTTATAAAGCATCACTCATACCAGTGTAGGGTGTCAAAGCACTTTGCATCACACACAAATTACACAGACAATCAATCATACGTGTATAAATTATGGTAAAGGAAATGTTACATAAGTCAGAGGACTACAGGGTGTAGGAGTCACAAGTCATGCATATTGGTAGGCAGCATTGCTAAAGAGTGCTTGGGCCCGAGAAGCACAAACACAGAATTGAAAACGGAATACTATAGTTGGGGGTTCTCTTAAATAAAAACAGTCGATTTCTACCTATATGAACCCTTTTTGCAACATTAATATCTGCTCTAATCTATTCTTTGCAGTGCATGCAGTTCTTTGATGACAGTTATAAATCCACTGTTCTATGTTAGGATTTTAACTTATAAGCTGCAAGTAACAGAAAAGCAGTAACCCACTGACCTATTTACATTTTATGCACTTTGTGTTCCGCATGGTACACTTTCTTTGCAGCCGGAATATTAACCCTCTGCTACCTTGCAATGAGTCAAAACTTCTTCCACTAGACAACTCCATCTCTCCAGCAAGAACATTAATCACTGGAGTTATCTTGACATTTTTATTGTCTGGAATTGCTTGAGGCCAGGAATGTGTCAGCGAGTGCCTTTAAAAGCAAAATAAACTCGGAAGCACGGCCCCTCTGCTCTGAAGTCAGTATCCAGTGTGATCGCACTCCCTTGTACCGGCCCTGCGTTCTTGTTCTGCATTTATTTAATGTACTACATTCAAATGCACATTTACAGGGGACATTCTTCCAGAAAGAAACATTTTGGCCTCAGCGCTAAACCGAGAGGGGAGACTTCCAACCCTCAGCCAGCAGCCAAGCACAGGTCCTGGAGGGGAGGAAAGAAGACAAGCAGCATGCACATTAAAGTATCATTTGAAGCATCGATTTAATGGAACTGAAACAATGGCTGTTTTTAAGTAGTGGTTTAACTTTTTTGTACATGATTTAGAGCTGCAGTAGCTGGATGGCATTCTGTTGCAGTGTTTTTGTGCCTGTATCTGGAGGAAACTAAAGGAGGCAGACTTAGACTTGAACCCACTATAATTAATTGCTTGCATTCCAAGCCAGCCTGGGAGCTGCCTTCAGGGAGAATACAAAAGAATGCCAGCCACATGGAAGGAACTGAGAGGGTTAATGCTGCAATAAAATGTAAGCAGCTACAGGTCTGAGCAGCCACGGTGTAACACGAGGTTGAAAACATAATAAAATAGTCCCCCCACGAGCAGATCAACAGAACAAAGCGTAATGATATTGTACTAAGTCCCTGCTCCTTGGAGGAAAAAGGAGGGACAAAGAGGCAGGACTGGCCACTCGCAAGCAACGATTTTTAAAGGACGTTGAAACAAACAAATAAGAAGCAAGGAATGGCAGAGATATATGTATACTAAAGCATACAAGAGGTCTTACGCTTACGCTCGACCTAAAAACGACCAAACCTCTTCCTTGTTTAACACTGATGAACATTCGGAGTGCACCGTTCTGCCTCTGACAGCAGTCGATCCGTCACTTGAAGTGCCAGCCATACTAATGCCAATGAAATATCATTTAACTTTTACTTTAGTCGATGCCTTCCTGGCTCTGTCTTCTGGTGCTCTTCAATACGTTTTGCCTGACGCTGATAAAGTCCCTGCTCCGCCCACAAGCTCGTCCTTCACTATGCGTTTTTTTTTTAATATCTTTTTTTTCTTTTTTAGGAGACGCTCATGCCCTCAGACAAGGCGCCCGTCCATGAAGTAATGTCTGATTCCAATTAAGGGCAGAGCTGCGAAAGTAAAAAACAAGACAGAGGGGAGGGGAATTTGCAAACCGGCAGTTAGACTACAGTAAAAAGCACTTGTTTTGATGAAATTATGAAGGCGAATCTACCGTTAACTGATATAATTCTGTTTATATTTATTTCTGAGTCTGAATGTGTGTTTTGTCATATCTAACATGCGCTAAACTATTGAGGATGGGGAAAGTAACCAGCGATTTTCAGACCCTTTTGTAGTGACCTGCTGGTCACTGTTCTACTTGTTGTCTGTGCCAGCCACTGCCCAAGGGCTGGCTTATACCCCACCCCACACCCATCCAACACAGGCGTCACAGGACATGTGACCCTGATAATAAAAGGAGCCGGGCACACGTGCCCTGGGCCAGTTCTATCAACTAACTAACCGTGTCTGTGTCGTGGTTATTCATGCATGGAGGCCTAGGACCCGCAGCATTACATTGGCGACGGCGGGTTGGACCTGCATATGTAGCTACCTTGATAGTGGTGGATGGGGGAGAGAGCAGCCCGTATCAAGGGCACCCCCTGCCAGCAGGCCTAGAAAGCGCCTGACCGCCCGCAGGGCAGAAAAAAAGCCCGTGGAGAGAAGGAGGTGATCAGGAGCCCACCCCGCACCTGAAGTGCCTGCAAGTGAGTGGCGGCACACGAACGCGGAGAGACCATGTGGCGAGTGAGAGAGCCAGTGGCATGACCCCTGCCACTAGCTGATGAGGCCTCAACTGAAGAGAGAGCTGAGCGGGAGCCCACCCCGCATCGAAGTGACTGCCCGCGGGGCATGAAGTGAGCCTGAGTGTGTGCGTAGACGTGGATGGGCTGTGTGGAGAGCTAGCGTGGGGGGAAAGGAGACTGCCGCAGAAGCTCACAGTGAGGCGGACCCCCACCGGACCAGTAGGAGAGACTGCGCAGAGAGAGAAGAAATCGCCGCAAGAGTGAGCAAAGGCATGTGGCAGCAACCTCAGAATGAGTGAAAGCTGCCACCCAGCTCAGTGTGACTCGCCACCGGAGACAGCATACCAGTGCCGGTAAGGAGAGTCCGGCAAGCATAGGAGGCAAGACAGGGAAGATGTGGAGCACCCTGCGAGTGTCAAGTGTACCGGGGCCCACTTACCTAATGAGCACTGCGCAGTGGGGGCGAAGGGGTGAGGCTGTTATGCCTGAGCGCCCCACCGCACAGAAACTATTACCCTGGGTTGGCGCCTGATTGGCGCGAGGGCCTCGCGCAGCCCAGGAAGAAGAATAGACTTATCGTACCGTGAAAGAGGTGCCACTACAATGTTGGAGGTCTCTGCCGCGTGGAGACCAGCAGCGGCGTTCAGCGATGGTGCCCCGCCCGTGGATGAAGCTAACACCGGAAGGCCAGCCGGAGTGAGGCTGCTGCGTCAAAGAGAAATGGCTTCAAGCACCGGTGAGGCAAGGCCCAGCAACGCGGGGGAAGCTGTCGAGGCCGACCAATTCTGGCACTGCATGTGAGGTGTCAGCCCGGGCAGCCTTGCAGGCAAAGTACTGAAGAGGTGCAGGGCTGGAGGCAAGGCTGCACCTGCACGGTGCAAGACCCCTGCGTGGTTTGAGAAGGAGTGCAGCGTGTGCAGCTGTACCTGTAGGCCGGCAAAGCTGAAGTGAGTAGGAGGGCCGCTGCAGAGCACAATGCAGCGTGAGGGCCCCCCTCGCAATGGAGAGAAAAAAAAAAGAGCAGATACTTACCAGGGAAGCGGGAGCGCAGCCAGTGCATCAGGAGTCCAGAGGAGGTGCTGCCGCGGAGTGAATAGCGAGGCCCCAGCGCGGCCGTGCTGGTGAAGAGAGCACTGTGATGGGCAGAAAGTACGCCTATGGCAGCCCAGCCAGGCAGAGGCTGTGGCATGGAGGTCGAGAGAAGAAACGGTGGCAGTGCCACCTATAGGTCGCAAGAGGCACCACAGCCTGACATAAAGGAAAAACAATAACAATTTTAAAAGAGAGTGCAGGGGCAAGCACAGCAGCTCAGGGACAGCTGCTGCTGCGGAAAGCTGATGGGGGAAGATGGAAAATTGCCTTAACTGGAGTGGCAAACCCTCCCAAGTCTCAGTTGTGCTGGGGGTGAAGAAAGAATCACAGCAGTAATCTGCAAGCGAGCCCGTTAGGGAATCTCAAGAAGACAGGCTGCCAGAGATAGTGTGATTGGTAGGGACACCTACTGGCCATGGGTGGACACTGCAGGAGTGATGACATCAGTGAGGAATGCACTTGGACGGCAAGTGTGGGACGGGGCAACAGTCCCAGGCAGCAAGCCCCTGAAGGACTGAAGAGTGCTGACAGCACGCTTAGTGGAGAAAGGACGCTCCCGCAAAAGAGGAACTGAGAGCGCTAAGCGGCAGAAGTAGGAGCACCATAAGATGAAGAAAGGAGAGCGCAAGGATAGAAGAGCGTCAAAGATCATACCCTAGACACTGACAGTATGAGCTGGAGCCCGAGAGCGAGAAGTCAGTGGAGATGACCAGCGAGGTCAGAGAGAGAAGATGACCTGCAAGAAGATATGGCCTGCAAAAAGTCAGCCAAGATGACCTGCAAGAGGTCGGCGAAGATGACCTGCAAGGGGTCGGCGAAGATGACCTGCAAGAGGTCGGCGAAGATGACCTGCAGGAGGTCAGCGAGGATGACCTGCAAGAGGTCAGAGAAGATGACCTGCCAGAGGTCAGGGAGAAGACGACCTGCCAGAGGTCAGAGAAGACGAACTGCCAGAGGTAAGAGAAGAGGTGACCTGAGAGAGGTCAGAGAAGCGATGACCTGAGAAAGGTCAGGGAAGATGACCGAGGAGAGGTCTGTGTAGAGGACCAAGGAGAGGTCAGTGAAAAGGACCAAGGAGAGGACAGTGAAGATGACCAAGGAGAGGTCTGACAAGATTGAACGGAAGTCAAAGAATGAAAGCCTACAAGAAGTAGTGAAAGGAAGAAGGTCGCGACGACAGGTCTGGTCACCGAACAAAGAGAATACATTGTCCTAGGGGTAGGACAGGGCCAGGGAGACCCGTGTGAAGTGCACGTCACATGGAGAGGCCTGGTCAGAGAAGAAGAGCAACACCTGATTAGACTAGACCGCGTCGCGAAGTGAAAGAACCAGAAAGAGGAAATCACGTGGCATGAGGCCACCGCAGAAGAAGTTCCAAGAAGAAGAGAAAAGAAGAGAGGAGTGTGTGATCAGACAACCCGCACACCAGAAGATAAAGAAGACGACTGAGTGCAAGAACATCTGGACTGGAGCACAGTACCTTGGTAACATCGGTGGCACCAGGAGAAGCTAGCTGTCCAGGCGTCTTCGTAACATCAAGCAAACCCGGTGACTGCAGAGGTGAGCAAGCTGGACCATTTGTGACATCCACCTTTGGGGTCGCACGGGAGACTGGACAGTGAGACTGCTCAGACGTCCTGAAGAAGGGGATCCGACCACTCCACACCAGACCATGGCGACCCAGGGGCAAAGGCCTCAGGGACGCCGGTGAGAGCAGGTCCCGCCACGAGAGATGAGTCTATAGCCACTCCTCCACAGGTCCCAGGAAGACAAAGATATTGTGATAGGCGGCAGGAGTAATCCTATCAGAAAACAACTACCCTCCAGGTGGATCGAGGGACTTGAAGATGGGACTCGTGGCACTTCCTCCACGAACCTAGAGGGTGGCATTGGAGTGACACGGCAAAGTACACCCAGTCCAGTGAGAGCCTCGTGAAGAGGGCCTCCGGGACATCCCGTGAGAGGGGAACACCCAGGAGAGGGGCATCCTAGTGAGAGAGGGATGTTTGCAATTACTCCACCATTCTTCAGCAAGAAGCAAGGCTGCCTTTGTAAAAATGCAACAAAAACCAGGACGGGTTAGTGAAAATGTGACATCTACCAGATTTACTTTCACTCCACCTGCACCGTCACATAGCACTGTACAGATGGAGACTTTGGTGTCAACTTCCACGCCTTGAGTCCAAGGAGGACCGGACCCGCAGGGCAACACTGAACTGTGCCAAGCAGAACTGGTGATCCTAGCTGCAGTTGTACCATCGTCTTGCTTCTGGAAGCACCTGAACAGACTCAGTGGAAGTTTTCTATTATTGTTTTATTCTCTCCCACAGGTTGGACTTTGTAGTTCCAGTTTGAATAAAGTTTGGGAGGGATGTAGTGACCTGCTGGTCACTGTTCTAGTTGTTGTCTGTGCCAGCCAATCCCCGAGGGCTGGCTTACAATCCACCCTGCATCAATCCAACACAGGCGTCCCAGGACATATGACCCTGATAAGAAAAGGGGCCGGGCACACGTGCCCTGGGCCAGTTCTACCAACTAACTAACCGTGTCTGTGTCGTGGTTATTCATACATGGGGGTCTAGGGCCCCGCAGCATTACACCTTTGTAATATTCAATGACTATCTGCGCTAGGATGGTGTGAGTATATTAATGCGCAGTGGTTCGATGTTCTCTGTTCCCTTGCTCTGTCTCCTTAGTGAAAAGGCTGTTATGGTTCAAGTCGTCGCCATGTTGCGATGTTGTTTAAGCACAAAAATAGAATTTCCCTTTACGTGAGTGAGAGTGTGTAGTACCTCAACGTCCCTTCATGGTGTTCAGAGAAACACTGAAAGGAGATCACTCTTCAAGCCGAGCCCCACCCGGCCTGCCTATGAGTTAATGCTGGGGGGGGTCTGTCCAGAGAGTGACGCCCTCACTATCAACCATAGCATGTTACAGCCAGCATGCCAACCATTCCCGGAGCGGTGCCTTGTATGCTGTTTTCCAGCAAAGACACCACCCACCGGCACCAGCGCAAGTAGAGATTAAGCCTGGCAGAAACACACTGGTGGGCGGCAGCTTTGCTTTTTGCCATCAGCAGTGGCACCTCCCTCGCCCCCTCAGAGTGCTCTCCCTACCGTGGTGAGGGTCAGGTCGCGCTTATATATTATAAAAGGCGTACCCTTTTATAATATTGGAATGTATGCACTTTATATTGTTTTTAATATGGCTCGATTGCAATGATTTTAAATAATTGTGCAATAAACTATCTATCTATCTGTTTAGTGTTCTTGTTAGCATTCTTTTTTTAATTTTATTTTTTAATCCTATCGTTAAATGCATACATTCCAACTCTCGTTTTGGACTTTATCCAAGTTGCAATAAAGGACTGTCCGTTGAAAAGCATTTAACTAAAGGAATGTTTTTGACAATTATTGTGGGTAGTTGGGTATGTTTCAAATTAAAAACGTGATTTGCACCCTGCCAACAAACCAGGACTTTAAAACGAGTCATTTGTTATTCATGGTGCATTTGTGTGTCAAGAACCTCAAGCGTCGACAGAGGTCACACAAAGTCTGCACTACTGTCAGGTCCAACTTCCAACTCTTCTTTAGGAGCAGAAATTTGGAAATGTAGGATGGCGCCAAACCTACTTCCATTTCCCCAGTATGAAAACATTCCAAGGACGGAATAAGTAACTTTCCTGCAAGTACTATGCAGGATTTATTTTCTATGTAATACGTTGCTACTGTTGCGCTCCGCCATCCTTATCCAGTATGCAAGGCCCGACTTGGGTACATGGTTGGTGTGATGAATATAACAGTTCATCTTTAATGTTATGTGCGGTGTGGTAGAGTAACAGAGTAGTGCCTCTTCACATGCTTCTTCACTTCTTCACTTCTGTCACCTAACAAGTAATTGCAATCCAAGAGGGCTTGCACTTGCCATTGTATATGACAATGCTTTTTATTTATGTGATTAAAAAACCTGCAATAATAAAAGGCATTGTCATTTACAATACCAATAAGTCAAAGTTTCTAAAATGCGAGACCTATTGCATTGCAAATGCTTGTTTAAAATTGGGGCTACGAACCCCTCCCACACCCCCCGCCCCCCAGCGCCTTGAGACCCTCACGGGTGAGTAGCGCGCTTTATAAAAACCCTGATTGATTGATTGATTGAATTAAGGAGGCGATCACAGCCTGTGTGCTAGGCCAAGACATACAGTTGAGCTGTAAAGTAGTTAAGTACCTTGTCCTGGCAATTAGAGAACTGGAAAAGGTAACAAACTGAATACATGCTAGAGATTTTAGGGAAGGAAGGCCCAAGGATTAACGTAGACCGTCCCCCCAGAGCAGCAGATTTCAATCGAAGATCCCAATCAGAATAAATTTAGGTATGTAGGGCAGCATAATCGGTGTGATTTTGTGCATGCAATGGTTTTTAACAATAGATTTACACTTTAATATTTAACGTAGGATTTTTTATTCAAGCCACCATTCCCACATTCAACAGATCAAATCCGCGAATGGTAGAACAAGTTATCAAATTTGCCGGTTTTACACTTTTTTATTTGGGAAAATGTCCCTATTTTAAATGATGCAGCTGTAGCCACGTTGCCTTTACAAACTTTCTCCAGGTTCTATGAAGTATTTTACGCTTTTATTATCACGCTTTGGTAATTTTTGCTACATAGCTACATCTAATATAATTTTAAATGATCTGGATGTCGATTTCTGTATTGTTGTTGATTTTAATTAATCATTATAAATGATTGCATTTTCACAGAGCAATACCAGTCTTGTAGAAAACAGTCGTTACCTGCAGACGATGTGCTGATTCTAAGGGGCTTATTTACAAGCCCCTTGCGCCACTTTTGCGTCATTTTTAACATGGGAAAAATGACGTACGGGTGGCGCAAGGGGCTTGTAAATAAGCCCCATAATCCCTAATGAAATAGGTTAATAGGCAGTGTGGTGTGTGGGCTGTCATTGGAAGGGCTCCTTGTATCTGTGTTACACTGGAGGCAGCCCTCATTGGTTTTGCTGACAGTTTAATAAGCTATAAGTCTGTAACTCAGTTGAACGCGCTAGTTAAACGTTGGAGTTTCCTTCTTTACCAGCTGTTGGACTTGGCTCTCTCCGCAGGGTCACCCACAAACATTTTGCCTACACCCCCTCCTATTTTTCTGAATTCGATTTTGTGGGGTTTAGTACTCAATGCACTTTCCCACTGCTAACTACTGCTAAAGTACTTCTGCTCTTTCCCTAAAATATGGTAAAAGTGGCTTATACCCAATTGACACATTTTATTTACTTGCAGATCCCTAGTAAAGTGGTACTATATGTACCCAGGGCCTGTAAATTAAAAGCTACTAGGGCCTGCAGCACTGATTGCGCCACCCAATGAGGTCACCTTTTATAACATGTCTTAAACCTGCAACTGCAACCTGTAATGCAATTTAAACTGTAAATTCACCCTGACAAAATAAACCTTTTTCCAGGCCTGAATGTTCATTTTTAATACATATATGTCACCCCCAGGGTAGGCCCTAAGCAGGCCATCTGGCAGCGTGCATTGTATTTAAAACGTGAAATAAGTGTTTTTAAACTTTACATGTCCTCGTTGTCAAAAACTCCAAAATTCTTTTTTCACTACTGTGAGGCCTCTCCCATAGGACAACATTTGGTTCCCTTATTATATTTAATACATGCTAACGTTTGATTGGGAACAGGTAGAGAGGTCATGCTTGGACTCAAGTGAAATGTAATTCAAACCCCTCTTTAATGGTAAATTTGGATTTCAAGTCACAATTCTGAAAATACCACTTTTAGAAAGCTGGCAATTTCTTATCCCTGTGTCCTGGGTCACATTACCCTGCTGTTATGCTTTGTATATTCCTCCCAAACAGTGAGACAATATGGATTAGGTGTGGGCAGGATGGGTGGTGGTGGAGCTGCTCCCTGACCCACTTGCTCTTCAATAGGAGCTGCCTCCAGCACACAGACACCTAGCATCAGGCTTTTGTCACTCTAGACTGCTTGAAGCCTTGACAGAGAAAGAAAGGAAAGAACTTTCCAGAACCAGATGTGGGTGTAGCCTAGAAGTTGTCCCCACTTTAAAGGCAGGCACCAATTATAAATATTGGACCCTCAGATCAACTGTTCAGCATACTTCTGGACCTGTGGATGACTCCAGAAGGTCTGCCTTATTCCCCAAAGGACTGCCCTGCTGCTAGATTCCTGTCCGGACCCTTAGAGGACTGCTCTGCTGCTACAGGATGGACTGCCCTGCTCCTACAGACCTGCCTAGACCCCGGAGGACTGTCCTTCTACTTTGAGGCTTGCCTTGTTGAAGGAGAAATGGACCATCTCCTTGTTCCCAGGACACCTGAGCGACTCCAAGGGTCAGTTGGCTAACCTCCTGTTCTGAGCTACAGGGACACAACAAGCTCCAGAGGCCTCCCTGCAACTTCCCAGCTGAGCTGCTGCACCTGGACCTGCCTGGACCTATAACTGGATCTGCCTGAGCCTTTATGGTCTTTGCTAGAGCGAGTCCCTGATCTCCAAGAGGTGCCTCTCCAGGTCATGTACACTTGGCTGGCATCATAGAGCACTCCTCTGCAAAGAAAAGGAGAACGCCTCAACTTTTGGACTCTTCGCAACCGTGAACTGGCCCGCTTGCGGAGGGACTCTGCTGTCCACGTCGACCGCCAATGCAAAGCTCCAGTGAACCCGACTCTTCGCGCTACAGCAACTGCCAGCGATGACTGGTAATGTGAGATCTGCACTTCACGCTACACCAATGACAGTTGATGGGGACCGCCAACGTGAAGCTCCAGCAACGACCGGGTTTGACGCCCAATAGGCTCTTCAGACTACAGCAACGACCGTCAGTGACACCTCACTTGCTCGTTGCTCTACAGTGACGATCATCTGCAACGCTCTCCATGCTCCTTGTGGCCTTCTCCACCGTGAACTGGACTCTTCACATCAGAGTTTGAGAAGGTAACTTTTTCAGCTGGATGAACCTGGTCCCAGTATCTGACCCGCGCTCCATGAAAATCGACCTGAACTTGTGACTTTCCCTCGGTCTAGCATGACCAGATATCCACGAGTGTTGCTTTGTGTTTTTAGGTATTATACTCACCTAATACTTTGAAATTTAATATCTCTGGTTCTTCTGATTGGATTATTGTTGTTTTGGTCTCATTGTATTTGATAAACTTTACTCTATTTTTCTAAATTGGTTTAGGATTCATATTGTGTTGTGTTTTCACTTTATTGCTGTTTGCATGCTGCGTAAATACTTAACACAATGTCTCTAAGTTAAGCCTGACTGCTTTGGTGCTAAGCTACCAGAGGGCTAAGCACAGGTTGAATTAGTGACTTTTGTGGTTAACCCTGACAAGGATTGTGGTTGTAGCTTCAGTAGGATTTCCACCCCCTCAATCAATACCCCAATTTCTTACACCAGCCAATTGTTGAGAAAAGTAAGGTCCACTATAACATTGCTTTGAGTGGTATCGCCTCATACAATTCCCAAAATCCATAGTTCATAAGTTGCAGCTCCATCATACCTTCATCACCAAAAGAACTGTAAGAGCCAAGCATCCTTACATCTCTATGCTGATGTCAGACTGTGTACTCTAGACTATTTTAACACCAATGCTCTACATGGTTTGTTATCTCAACAACTGAACACTATGTATTTATATGTATGTATGTATGTATGCATGCATTTACATCTGTATGTGTTGGACTTGGCCCTCTCTGTAGGGTCATCCCCAAACATTTTGCTTTCACCGTCCTGTTTTCTGAACCCGTTTTTGTTGGATTTTAGGACTCTGCAGTTTACCACTTCTAACCAGTGCTAAAACATCTTGTGCTCTCTCCCTAAATCACATGGCAACATTGGCTTACACCCAATTAACACATTTAATTTACTTGTTTGCCCATAGTAAAGTGGAACTACATGCACCCAGGGCCTGTAAATTAAATGCTACTATAGGGCCTACTGCACCCATTGTGCCATCCACTTAAGCAACCTTTTAAAATGTCTCAAGCCTGCCATTGCAGCCTGTGTGTGCAGGATTCAACTGCCATTTCGAACTGGCAAAATAAACCTTTTGTCAGGCCTAAGCCTTCCTTTTTAATACATGTAAATCACCCCAGCATAAGCCCTAAACAGCCCACAGAGCAGGGTGCAGTGTATTTAAACATTTGGACATGTAATTTCAAGTTTTACATGTCTTGGTAGTGAAAAACACCTACATTAATGTTTACTACTGTGAGACCTACTCCTCCCATAGGATAACATTGGGTTACCTTATTACATTTAATAACTAATAATTTTCAAGTGGAAGCAAGTTGGAAAGCCGAGTTTGGTGTCTAAAGAATTGTAATTTGAAACCCTCTTTAATGGTAAAGTTGAATTTTAAGTCACAATTCTGAAAATGCCACTTGTAGAATGTTGGCATTTATTTCCAAACCATTTGGTGCCTGTAGCCTTTATCCTAGGTCACATGACTAGGTATAGCTGGCAGTTGGTCTATGTGTATTACTCACGGACAGTGAGACAAAGGGGGAGTAAGTGTTGGCAGGATGGGCCATCTCTGAGTTGATAGAGACTGGTGGCTTAGTGGATTAATGTGTCCACTGTATGAACCAGTGTTTGACCTCATGGTCACAGGTTCAAATCCTGGTGGGTCCACTCAGCCTGTCATCCTTTTGAGGTTGATACAATGAGTACCATTGAATTGGGTAACAACAAACATCTGTAATTCAGCTCCAGAATTCCTGTTGCGGTGAATGTGCGCTTTACAAATACACGTTATGTTATGATTTATTGGGGGAAGGAAGTGTCACCTATCACACTTGCACATCAAAAATACTCTGCCTCAGCACACTCACAAAGGGCTTCACGCCAGTCTATTGTACCCTCTGTCAAGCTGGGGCCAGTGCAGGGGGGCCTGAAATTCTGAACACCTCTGGGGGTAGAAACCTCGAAGCTCCTCCTACTTCAAAGCTGGAACCAAGTATAAATATTGGACCCTCAGATCCAACTCTTCAGTACACATCTGGACCTGTGGAAGACTCAGAAGAAGGACTGTGTGCTGCAAGAAGGGCTGCTACTCTGCTCACTGCTGCCTGAGTGAAAAGGACTGGAACTGCATCTTCAACCCAGGATCACCACAGTGACTCCAAGGGCTAGTTGGCTTGCCTCTTGATCGGAGTCTCAGGGACAGAAAGGGATCCAACTCTCTTGAACCCTGCACCTGGACTCTGCCTGCTGTGAGTCCTAATTTCCCAAGTGTCCTCTGGTCTTGGACCCTTGGATGTGGGGATGGAGGTGCCTTGCCAACCCAGCTGTAGTCTTCACCAAATCTGACATGAAGCAATGCGAAGCCCTGCAAAGCCTGGCCAAACAGCTACAAGGTTCATCGGAACCGATGCAGCGCCCTGCAGAGCTTTGCTGCACAGCCTCAACAGAATTGAGGCTGTGCAATGCAAAGCCTTGCCAAACCTTGCTGCCCAGCTGCCAGCTTTATTGGAGCCAATGCAACTCGATGCAAATTCTTGCAAAGCCTCACCGCACAGTTTCAATGGAACCAAGGCAGCATTGCGGACCTCACAGCTCCTCTGAACCGATGCCAGACAATGTACAGCCACGCAAATCAACACTTTGCAGACCGCGCACCAGGAATAAAGGTACTTGGTTCAGTGGCCCTAACTTGGTCCCTTAAGCTGGCCTGCGCTCTATAGCAGTCAGCCTGAACCTGTGACTTTGTCCCCGACCAATGTGACCAGAAACCCACAATTGGCGCTTTGTGCTTTGAAGCACTGTTTTCACTTTACAACTTTTAAATTGCATATTTCCGGCTTTACAGATTGGATTTTTGTTGATTTGGTCTGAAATAATTACATTTTACATCCAGTGGCACAGTGAGCAAGAGACCCGCGTCTGTGCGCACCACATCCAGTGGCACGGCGAGCAAGATAACCACGTCTGCGCATACCACTGGCTGTTTAGTGTGCCATGGCCACTCAGCTACTCGGAAGTCAATAAAGCAACTTCATAGATTTCTATTTAGTTCCACGACTTTCAGGTATAAGCCTACAGAACAAAACAGCAATCGACTGTAAAATAACCCCCGCAAAATCAATCTTGCTCATTGGGAACCAGGTCATTATTTAGGATCAAGTCAACCAAAAATTGTAATATGATTTTTGAGTGTACAATCCTGTCAGTTAGACTAATTACTCTATAGTTTGATGCCGTCACGGCCGGCATGGCTCGCGGGTGGCCGGGCGGGTCGCGCGGGGAGGGGGTGGGGGGTGTAGACGGGGTGGAAGGGTCCCGCATATTTATTTTAAAAAAAACAAAAAAACTTACCTTTGCGCCGGATCCCGCTTCTTCGCCGCTGCTCTTTTCCGGACAGAAGCACAGCCAGGCCCCACTAACTAATCACTATGCTGCAATGCAGCCTTGTAATTGGTAGGCACCCAGGCTCCCCTGACCAAACACAACGCTGCAATGCAGCGTTGTGATTGGTTTTGAGCGTCCTGGTTGGACTCTCAACCAGGGAATGGGAGCCTGGGCTTGCTCACCATGCAGGCTGTAATGCAGCCTGCATGGAGAAAGGGGAAAGTGCGCATGACTGGTTTGGCGGCACGAGGGGGCCAACCAAATAGTCATTGTGCACTTAGGAATGGGCAAACCACTCCTCCCCTGCCCTGCTCCGTGAGCAGAGCAGCCCCGCCCACCCGCAAAGCAGCAGAACACATCCCGAAGCATAAAATGATAATAACTTGAAGTTATTATCATTTTATGCTTCTTTGCACTGCTTAACAGCAGTGCAAAAACAGGCTTTTTGCAGGCTACCCCCCTTTTTGCCCCAATTTGGACTACTAGTGTAATGAGAATGCCCTGAGCCCTGCTAAACAGGACTCAGTGAATGTGCTCTGACCCTTAAAATGGTGTATGTGTAATTGACTTGCTCCCCACTGTCATAGCCTAACTTACTTGTTAAGTCCCTAGTATATGGTACCAGTAAGTCAGGAGTGTCCCCCAGGGCCTACAGCACTTGTTGCCCACCCCGAGTGGGACAGGGTAAAACCTGGCTCCCAGTCTGCCACTGCAGACTGGGAGGGCAGTTTAAAACGGCTAACTCGACTTTGCCATTAGAGGGTAAGGCTAGTAGGGACTAGTAAGATTGGTACTGTTTGGTATCGAAAGAATCAGTGAATTGAATCTGATTTAATAGTTAAACCGAATGCAATGTCATTGGTGAGCAAAGTGCAAACTTAGAACTTGCTACTTTAGTTGCCCAAGGTTTTCAATACCTGTTTACCAATGTACATGAGGCTTGTCCTGCAGACAGCTTTCTGCCCTGCGAGGGAGACGTGCTAATGACTTCCAGGGAAGTACACAATAGGGGTCTGCATGGGAGACAGGTGTTATCTTTCTCTTGCAGGAAGCCACACAGGTGTTAGCCCAAAAGGTGAGCTTCAAAGGCAAAGCCGCCTTTGAAGGGCAAATGGGTAACACTTGGGAGAGGGGCTACTCTATTGTTTAGGCAGACAGGCTGGCACTGGGAACAGGAGAGGAGAGGCCAGTTGTCAAACTGTTTTTTCCAGGGGCGTGTAGCCCCCTGGTAGCCACACCTCTGGGGGTGGGCTAGGGAGCTCTGAGCGTCTAGAGAGGGGTCTTGCCATGTTGGGAGTGGGCAGAATGGTATATCCTGGGATAGCCAGATGCCACACTTCCCAAGAAGTGGTCATCAGGAGGGAGGGAACCTAGTAGCCCATTGGCTACCAACTGCATTCTACCCTTAGGGCATTTTCTGAAGATAAAGGGGATCCCCTGGCACCCAGAAATTAGATCTCGACAGACTTGGAAGAAGGACGAAGGAGGACTGCACGCCCTGAGGAACCTGCAAAGAGAGGCTGCAAGGATGAGGACTGCACCTGGTAACTAGCGATGAGAGGAACTGTGCTTGCTGTGTCCTGCTCAAGGAGAAGTAGCCTCCAAGAACCCAGTCAAGCCAAAGAATTCCAAGGGGCACAGCACAGGACACAGCAGCTGAAGAAGCCTGCTGGGGCAAGTTGGTAGCCGAAAGTCTTCAAGCCGCTCCCATCGCCACCCGGCGGCACCAAGGACTAAGAAGCGACACACAGAGTTGCACCTGAGTTCGCTGAGCCCAGTAGTGCTGTTGGAGAGTTGCTACGACCCTCAGAAGGCAACTTATCGACCCAGGAAGGATTGGCTTGTACAATCTATATCTCTGGAACCATCTGGTGGATCTTTTTAGTTCTACTTTCTAAATTCTTATAAAAATACAGTCGTTTTTAGGTCTCGCCTACGCAGCGCGCATGCGCTACATAGGAAAAAGACCTTTAGCCATCGAGTCGGTTTTGAGGCCAAAAACGTGCACACGTTGCATTGCTTTCAATGGCAACGCGTGCACGTTTGGCGATTCCCTTGCGGGAGCGAGCAGCGGCGCCATATGTTAGCAATTATCGCGCCTTGCTGCTCGCTCCCGCAAGGGGATCGCGCAGGCCCCCTCCTCTCTCCCCTCCCCCTGCTGCCGCGCGAGGCGCGCGCGCTTGTGCTTGTTATATACATGCTGTAGTTTTTAGAGGGTCATTTCCCTGCTTGTGTTACCTCTTTTATGTTGCTGCAGGGTCGCATCGCCCACCTCATCTCAGTTCATGCTGGCAAGTTGTCTGCCCTAGGGATTACTTTTGTTCTCAAATTGTCGCATTTTACTTTTATTTATTTCTAGCATAGTTATTGATATTAATTTGATCGTAATGAGGCAGTTTGTTAATTCACAAGTCGCTTCACGCAAACCCACGACGGGTTGCAGAATATTTTTATTATTATTCATGTATTAATACATTTTAAATGTTACATCAAAAAGAGCAATTAAAGTAGAAATGCTTACACAGTTTTCAAAGCAAGAAGAGCTATCTATGCATACCTGCATATCAATACTGCTTAGCATTATCAATGCCAATTTATACATATAGATAGTGCGTCAAAATCTTACAATATTATTATTATTACTGCCCAGTGTTATCTGTTTTTGTCTCAGCGTCTGCCTGTCTGGTGTGGCCACATTATATTCCGAAGCCTGCCTGTGGGTGGCAGTAGTAAGCCATAATTCTCTGATGCAACATTGTAAAAGGCGAAGTCTCGATGCCACTCCTCCACTCTCATTGCTACCTCACTAGTACCGGCACCTCCGTAACGTACCCAACAGTGCAATCAGTACAGCCGGTGTAACAAGGACTTTCTATGATTTTGCTGAGTTCTGTTACTATCAAACCCCAATAATTTCGTATGCCTGGTCAATCCCAAGACACATAAGGCCTGCCGTACCCGCATGGCATCTATATTAAATATTCTGAGTTTTTTTAAAGTCCATAATGGAACAGTTTAGCAGGAGTGTGATAGTATCTCTGAATCTATTTAAAGTGTATTAGCTTGTGACGGATATTTTGGGAAATACTACCAATCATCTGCAGTCGGATGGCGCAGGTCTGCCCGCCAGTCCTATCGACCCTTGCATTCCTCCGGCGTTCCTGCTCCTTTAGCTAATACATACAATCAATCGGGTAATGATACGTTCAGGATTCTCATTTTGAACAACATATGTAAATAAGCTAGGTGAGTTTTATTCACTCGGGGAATCGCTCAGAATATCCGTCAGTGCAACGGCACCATCTTGTTCGCCTAGTTGGTCAAGTGTCGGTAGCTTGGTATCCGGAAGCATGTTGTCAATTATATATATCATTAATTCTCGCAATTGTTCGGCAGTTAATTTCTCCAGGCAAACCGGAAGCCAAGCTCATCAGTACATTGGTTTTGCTGGAGCTTATAGTGCCTGGGCAGCCAGTGCCGCGCGCATACTGTAGTGCCCACGGGGTCTAGCTGGGGTACTAAACCTTAATCGTCCTCAGTGTAGCTGCGTCCCCCTTAGGGTGACCAACTGGTATGGGAGCAAATTCAGGACGGTGAGTGTAAAAATTCAGGACAAAGGGTCAACATTCAGGACAAAAATTCAGGACAGGAGGTCAAAATTCAGGACAAAAGGTAAGTTTTACAGACACATCAGAAGAGGTCGTGCAATAGTATATAAGTAAGTAAATAGACAACCACTTAAGTACAAGTGAAAAGAAGTTTATATTAGGTTGAGACAATTGTGCACTTCATATTTTTTCAGTATGTGCGCAGCTTTGAGCAAATGTGCAGATCTTTTTGTGGTAACAAAACCGCCCCCCACCCACCCCCACCTTTACAGCCTCCCAGGGAAACGCCCGATGCCCGGTCCAGCCAGTCCGGCCTTGCTACCACCCTCCAATGGTGACCCTCCTCTTCACATAGACCCTCTCTCATGTGTATTTAATTTCTTTTATAGTGCTACTCATCCCAAGTAAGTAGGACAGGGTGTCGTAGTGTGTTACATCACACACACATTATATAGAGACAATGACTCATATAAATGTGAAAGTCAATCTATAGGAAATGTACTTAAGATAATGGGGGTTACAAGGTGTAATCATTCTTTCATCCATCATTCAGTCTTTCACCATTCATTCTGTCCTTCCATCTGTGTGCCCATCCATATCAATATTTAACCATTTGCAAACCTATCCATCATCTATCCTTCCATCCATCCATCATTCCACTCATCCATCCCTCCATTCATCCTTTCACCTTCTCCATCCGTACACTCATCCATCCACTCTTCCTCTCATCCATCCATTCACTCATCCATCCAGCCATCTACCCTTTCACCCATCCAGCCATCCTTTCACTTACTCATTCATTCACCCAGTCACTCATCCTTCCACCCTTTCAGTCATCCATCCATCCCCCCCTTTCTCTCTCCATCCCTCTTTCATTTAGCCATCCATCCATCTACTCATCCATTCATGAATCCATCCATTGACCCTATCACTCATCCATCCTTTCACTCATCCATCCATCCTTTCTCTCATCCATCCACCCTTTCACTCATCCATCCACCCTTTCACTCCTTCACTCATCCATCCTTTCTCTCATCCATCCACCCTTTCACTCCTTCACTCATCCAACCATCCTTTCTCTCATCCATCCACCCTTTCACTCACTCATCCAGCCTTACATCCACCCTTTCACTCATCCATCCATCCATCCTTTCACTTATCAATTCACCAATCCATCCATCAGTTCACTCATCCATCCACCCATTCACTCGCCTGTCATCCACCCTTTCACTCATCCATCCACTCATCATCCATCCTTTTACCCGTCCATCTACCCTTCCACCCATACATCCATCTATTTACCTTTTCTCTCATCCATCCTTCGCCTCACTCATCCGTCCATCCTTTCTCTCATTATCCATCCATTCACCCTTTAATTCATCTATTCACCCTTTCACTAATCCATCCACCCATCCCTTCACTCGCCCACTTTTTCACATTAATTATGAGCTGAGCCTTTGTCTGCTGAGTTGCAGACAGAAGAGGCCCATCAAGGACTTCTCCCCTGCTGTAGTTCCTAAAGCAAGGGGTCGGGTAGGGGTGGGCTCACTATGCCCCTGTACATAGGCAATCCAAAAAGTGGAAGTCATGAGTCATGCATGATGCACAGTGGCACTGTGACATGGTGTTGTTTTCAGGGCTTTAAGTGGGATGAAAAAACTGGGGGGTCTCTCCAAAGGGGGTGTTCGATGTAATTAAGGGCATGGCTTAAAACACCTAAGCTAAAAATCTGTGCTTAGCATAGTGTGCCGCCCGACTGGTAATTTGCTGCTTCTGTCATTGCATCCAGATATATAACACAACAAGTAGTGTTACACCTACAAGCCAGAACTATTGGCTTTGTCAGTAGTTGCTAGTTGCATAAAATAAAAAAAGCAGCAACCATGGATTTGTTGAATGTAACATTGAAAATGCGTCAGTTTTAAAATGATGAGACAGTGAAAGACCCATAACCCTTTTTAGGTGTCGCCTAGGCAGCGCGCATGCGCTGCTCTAGGAGGGCCTTTAGCCATCGGTCTGCTCCTTTTCAAGCAGCACTCGTGCTTGTGGCGGCATCCACCTTGTGGGAGCGAGCAGCGGCGCGCGTACTATTGGCTTTGCCAGTAGTTGCTAGTTGCATAAAATAAAAAAAGCAGCAACCATGGATTTGTTGAATGTAACATTGAAAATGCGTCAGTTTTAAAATGATGAGACAGTGAAAGACCCATAACCCTTTTTAGGTCTCGCCTAGGCAGCGCGCATGCGCTGCTCTAGGAGGGCCTTTAGCCATCGGTCTGCTCCTTTTCAAGCAGCAGCTGTTTTCAAGCATACTCGTGCTTGTGGCGGCATCCACCTTGTGGGAGCGAGCAGCGGCGCGCGTGCTAATTGGCCGCTGCTTGCTCCCGCAAGGCGGATGCCACTACAAGCACGAGTGTGCTTGAAAACAGCTGCTGCTTGTTATTTAAGTAGCCTTTGATGCAACTAAGAATGTTGTCCTTCTGAAGTCTGTGCTCTGTATCCCGTCTCACCCGAGCTGTCCCGTGTGAGCTGCTCATCTGAGCCCTGTTCGTTTGACACAACAGCTTACAGACAAGTAATATTACGCGGATGCGCACTGCTTTTAAGCATAATTTAAAGGCAGTCAAAGAGACTATTACAAGGATGCGCACTGCAATACCTATCTAAGAATTATTAACTCGGTATTTGTATTTTTAATTTTCTCTGGCAAACCGGCACTCGCTGTACTGCGCTTGCTCCGTGTCCTCGTCGCGCATCACTTGCAACCTAATCAAGCCTCGCCCCCACCACTCCCACTAGACACTTTCTGCACACAATCCCCGGTAGACTGCTCACTGTGGACACAGGGCCTCTGACTGCATCTCTCCCTTTCCTTCCCGCCTCTTGCGCTCTCCGCCTCCAGATCACCTCTCCAGTTCCTGGCTCTGTTCCTCCACTCCTCTCCACCTGCCTGTCCACTCTCTTTCTCTCTCAGTATCCACCTCCCTTTCTCACTCCCCACATGCCGGTCCTCCGCATCTCTTCCAACGCTCCTTGTCTCTGCCATCTGCTCTTTCTCTTTCAACCCCGCTCTCTCTACCATCTTTCCTTGCTTGTATGTATCCTCTCTACACATTTTCTCTCCTCTCTTTCTCTCACACTCACATCTCAACGTCTTCTTCCCATCAGTGGAAAACCTATATCTCCCCCATTGTCCCGCTCTCTTCCCACTTATCCCTTTCTCTCTTCTATGTCCGTCTTTTTCTAAGTCTCCCTCCAGTCAGCAACTGCCTCTCTACATATATATATATATTTTTCTTTCTGCTTGTTTTGCCTTCTGTGCAATCTCCCTGTCAAACCTCTCCCCATTCACTTCCATTCAATCTGCCTGTATCTCTTTCCCTCTGTTCATGTCTGTTTTTGCCAGTTCCAACTCAGTCTGTAAACCCATTGCTATCAGCATGCGCCTGTGCCTCTCTTTAACTTTAAGCCTGTCTTTCTTTGACCATGTAGGACTACATGCCTCTCTTCAAACCCTCCCTCCCTCTCACTCCCTCTCACTCTCTTTGTGCACTTTTCTCCATTCCTGCCTATCGCATCTGTGCCTGTCAGTGTTCACTGTCTGCCTCCCATGAGCATGCCCTTCACTTTCTCCTCGTCTCTGCTGGCTCACTCCCTCACTCTATCTGACTCCAACCCCACCCCAACTTGAGGGCATCCCTCACGCCTCTCCTCCCATCTGTCCCTGCCCTTTCTGTGACTGCCATGGCCCACCTCCCCATCTGCCCCTCCCTCCCCTACTTGCCAGGCTTTCTCTCACACTATGTTTGTATGGCTCTCTCCCTGCCTGTCTGCCTGTGCCTCTTCCTTCATGCCACCCCTTTTTGTGTAGTTAGTTAGTCACCCCCGCACGTAACCTTTGCTGCCCATATTTCTTTTCTGAATGCATTAATCTCTTCTGTCTTACTTCTTATTTGCCTTTGTCTCATGGGAAACGACCAATCTTGGTCCCCACTGTCTCTCCCTCACTGTGAATGTCTCCTACCTCATACCTTCCTCTAAATGCACCTACCTCTCACGTACCTCCATTCTCTGCTGGCTGCTTCTCCTCCCCTCCTCTACCTGCAACAACCCCCGTCATCAAACTCAAGGCAACTCTCTCTTTCTTCCTGCCTGTCTTTTGGGACCTTATCAGTATTTAGTTAGGCAGCACAATATCCTTGGTGCAACAACATGAACTGTTGCATGGTTAAACACTTATAAGGTCCCAAAGGCGAGACCTATTGGCTATGCCAATGCTTGTTATAAATTGGTGTCAGATTTCTTGAGTGTCATGTTGATTTCTTCTTCAATTGTTTTGGTGCAGTTTAAATGCTTAACACTTGTTTCTCTGTGTAAGCCTTGTTGCTCGGTGCCACAGCTTCCCAGGGTGAGCTGAGGGTTCCACAGATCCTACTAGACCTACAGGGGTTGGTAAGAGTATTACACAGTGAGATCCCACAACCACACCATATAATTCACCTCATTTCATTACACTGAGTTAGAGCCAGGGCTACTCTATAGGCAATAAAAAGGAAGGGAGACACAGCTGTAGTCCAGTGTTACTCTCCAGGCAGTGGGAATGAAGGGGAACAGAGCCATGACCTGGCAATAGAAGAGGAACTCTCTTCCGCTCGCTCTTAGGAAGATATCTTCTCTGATTGAGTTCAGGAAAAATCTTAAAACATGGCTTTTCAAAAACTAATTTCCCTTTACAGTATGCAGTCCGTAAGCGCCTAGACACCTAAGGGTATTAGCGCGCTATAAAAGTTGTTATAACATAACATAACAGAGGCATTGCAGTGGCCCAGGACACTCTTGGAGACATGAAGAGGCAGGTTGGCCACGGCCATAGCCAATGCCCCCCAAGCAAGCATTGGAAGCAACGGGTGTCTGAGCCAAGGCACAGGAACCTAAACCAAGGCGATGGCAGAGCATGGGAGACAGATCAATGGCCCGAGTAACCTCTTTAGGATATCGGAGCATAAGGAATTGATGCAGAAGTATTGTGATGAATCCTACGAGCACAAGCATTCCAGGTCATTATGGCCGTGGAGGAGAATCTGTGGGTGTGAGCAGGTGTGTGGGGCACGATCCTGTTGCACAAGTAGATTTCACCAAGGTAACGGAGAGAGTGATGCACTTGGCAAGAGACTTGAACACAGCTCATGTTTCAACAGGCAGCCTGCGGAGATGAGTAGAGATGGATAGAGATTGGTCTGCAGTCCAAGCAGTAAGCGTGAGGCACTGTTTTATACAATCTGGAGTCCTGAAAGAGTGAACCAGCAGAGTACATTGGCAGCCTGGCCTAGTATATATCTGCCTTTTATGGAAAGGTGTGGCAGGATTTTCATGAGAGTTTTAAGAAGGAGAAAACACGTAGAGGCTACTTTTTAATTTAGGGTGTGAAAAACATTGTGTTGACTCTCAACAGGAGTAGTCAGAGGTTCAAAAAACATTGGTCCGCATGCTGAGGAACAAGTGGATGAACAAGAGTAGACTGACCATGGGCTGGGACACCTTGTCAAGACAAAGCATGGAAATGTTGCACAAACACAGCTCATGCCTTCTTCTAAGCAAATACAGCATGAAAGAGAGAGAGGGTTTAGAAACAGAACAGGGTTGACCCTCAGCCAAGGATCCTGTTTTAAGACCATGAATGGGACGTCACCGAGCCAGAGAACAGGGTGGAAAACAGAGACACACAAAGCAACTGATAGAGGATTGAAGTCAGCTAGAGAGGAAAACATATGCTATCCAGAGGGGACCGTTCATGGATACCCAAGACTACTTCCAACTTACGCTTACAGTATAACACTGCTCCTGCACATCACTGACACAACTTGAACAGAGCACTTGATGCTGGGGCTTCAACCTATGTTTCCTATTTATAAAAATCAATACAAATTCACAATGTGTGGGTACTTACGCGGCAAGCATGAGCTGAGGTGCATCGACTCTGCCAGGCAGCAGGCACCAGGCAGCGGTGTTTACCAGTGTGGAGTGAAAGAGGGAATGGATGGCCAGCCAGGTACCATCCACTTTGCTCCAAAGCTTTACCATTTCTGCACGGGACATTGAAAGCAGAATCTTTCCAGTGGGATCCCACTGAAGGGAGGCCACGCCATCCTGCAAGAGGGAAAGAACAGAGATAGTTTATGCAATGCAAACCACAACACTAAATACATATAACTGAAGACAAAACTGACTTTTAGTAGTACTCTATTGGACAATGGCTGGCTGGTGGCCTAAACACTTAATAAAGTCTTTAAATAGGGTAATTCAGTGTTTCTCTGATGATGAGTTTTTCATTTGTGCAGTATTGACAGGCCTGTATTTGGGGGGTGAAATGTCGTCACTGTCCATGTGCACCATTGTGCACCTTCTTGAAAGAAAAAGCAAGGTGTTGCTATTTTGCTACTGGTATTCCTATTAGTACGACTACTCCTACTACTACGTGTATCATGGAAATTAATACCTGCAGATGTCAAGCTGTGGATTTTCAGGCCCCGTTTGTGGGGGCACAGAGCAGGGAGGGGCTTCTGGGCCTCAACACATGGGAGTTGAGATTGTTTGCTCTGATTTCCTGGGCCCGTCTACTATGGGTCTACAAACCTCTTGTGCACTTTACTCTCAGGGGTACTAAGGGTGAGCAGTCAAAGGTTTCTCAGGGATGTAGTTTGAGAGGAAAGAGCTCAGAATTCAATAATTAACTAACAGACAATAACTGCACTATCCAACCCCGTACTTGTCTTTACAAGAAAGAGAGTACTTTAATCACATTTGCTTTCAAAATTCATCAGGACGTCCGTCTATGGACGCTACAAATGGTATGCACGGCCTGAAGATATTACAGTGTCACCACCGTAGCTTGGCCTCCTAAGCGCGTTGAGCCGGGGCTGGGGTTGCAGCTTGTGGTGGCCCACCACAGACCACCGAAGCAGACAAGGACGCACTGGTGGGCACTCAACCGGGAGCTCATAGCGTCCTTTGCCTGGGAGGCCCCACACCCGGAGAATGAGTGGGTGAGTGAAGCACCACAGCGTAGGGGTACTGAAGCGTCACCACCGCAGCCCAATATCCTGATGGTGCCGAGATGACCCCATGGTTAGAGAAGTGGAGCCGCCTGAAAGGGCTCTGGATGCACAGGAACCCAATGCGCTGAGAGGGGGATCGCCTGTGAGGAGATTGCTTCCCACATCAGAGGGCCCTTCGTGTCTTGCCCTGGGGGCCTGATTGGGGCCGGCCTGGTATCTCCTGCAGGGAACGACTGGGGGGCCCTGGGCCATCCCTCGGCCTGAGTGGACACTGCCGGGGAGACGCTGCTGGTGACATACAAGTGACTGGAGAGGGGGCCTGGAGTGGCGGGGGGATGCCCCCCTGCACACGCGGTGAGTAGGACACATAGATGGAGCTTAAAGCTGCCAGACCCTATCCTCTGCAGCACTGTAAGGCTCGCCCATACCATCTAAGCAGGGCTCAGTAGCACATACTTGATCATCGCGTCAGCGGCGCCAGCCCTTCTACAACCTCTGGGTGAGGCGGGCCAGCGTTCATGCATGCCCACCTGCAGGTCCAATCGGCAGCCTCTAAGAAGCAGTCCAGAGATATCCTGCTGAGGTGAGGAGGGCCCGCCGCTTGGAGACTCTTCCTCATCCTCTGGACTGTCGGTGCTGCTGCCTGGGGGGTAACTCAGGTGTGCCCACTCCCATGTGCACAACAGAGTAATCCTGAATAAAGGGAACCTTGGTGGCAGCAGAAGCTGGTGAACAGAGAGCAATGCCCCTGTCTCGACTTGAGGCCCCTGGTGCAAAGAAGGCAGTTATCCCAAGCGGGCCCCAGTCTTGGAGTGCAGCAGCGGTGGCACAAACCACAGGCAGTGCAGCAATCATAGAAGTCCTCTCCTGGTGGTGGGGATCCAGCGTTGTGGGCTAGACAGCACCGACACTCCTGTCCCCGCTTTAGGCTCACCCGTTCGGACCTCGAGCAGGGGATATGGACCCAAGGCTAGCGGCAGCTCCGGTGCCTGTGAACTCTGACTTATAAAGTACTCTGAATCATGGGAAAAGACAGGCCGGCACGGACCCATGTGACGAACACCATCACACAATATAGCATGCCGCGCCAACCTACCCAGAGAATCACCAGGCAAACGGGCGCAAATGATACCAAGCACATACTGGGTGGCAAATAGGAGCCATCCAGATCGAAGCTATTGGCTGCCTTAGAGGGCTCCTGCACCACCCTTGAGCATAAAATCTGAGCTAGTTTCATCGCCGTCATAGCATAGCATGGGTGCAAGAAACCCATCCAGATGACGCAGGCGACTTGAGATTGACCAAGAAATGGCGGGGTCAGGTATATCACGCCTCCTTCTTCACATATTCTAGGGTCACACTGATATGGGTGGCTCTGGGAGTCCCCATCTCTCTCAAATATGGAGGCTGATGTGGGAGGTAGGTATGTCCTGATTCAGGGCACTCTGGACGGCCGCAACCTAATTATACTAAACACATATGCCCTCAATACTGACGACCACGCTTTCTTCCTCACAGTACAGGATCTGATCACACAAGAGGTCAACTTGCCCCTGCTGTGACTAGGAGAATTAAACTGTATTTTAACCTAGACAGGACTCCTGCCAGGACAGATACAAAGCCAAACATGACAGCTGCGCTCTAGGGGGTCATGGCCAACAGTAGATTGGCAGATGTATGGTGCCTAAAACATCCTGCCACCCTGTAACACACAATATATACAGCAGGCTGGACAGGGTGCTGGTGGCGGGGGTGGCACAATGGCAATAGCTAAAATGGTACTGCTTCCAAGATGCCCGTATGTGCTGCAGAACCCACTTTGCCCCCTTTCAACGAAGGTCTTCAACCAGTTAGACTCCTTTCTTATCTCTCTCATGTGGCCAGGCCCAGGCAGCAGCGTGGCTCTGACAACACTGACAACACGATATGAAGATGGGGGACTGGAAGACCCGTACCTTGATCTGTATTATTACGCTGCACATCTTCAACATGCGGCCTGATGACTAGACCTGGGTGAGAATGGGGAGAAACGGCTGCTGACTTGTAGAGTCGCGGCGGAACATCTACCGGAGCTGCTGATGGAGTGCACAGGGACCCTGAAGGACCTTTCCTACATAGTCCAACAAACAGCCCTAATTTGGCATCGATTTGCTCAGGCTGTTCTGAAACATCCCCATTCCACAAAGAACTCTTGGTCTGGATGTTGAAACCGGTCAGACAGATAATGAACAATATGTCATTTCAGGCATGGCAAGAGGGATGGTGCGCCTACCTTGGTGATTTATACACTGGAGAGACCTTCATCTCCTTTGAGGAGGCCCGCCAAGATTTTGCCCTCAGACCTAGTCATTTCTTGCACCAGGCTGGCCTGTCTGAAACAGCCAAGGCAACCTGTCCTACTTACCCTGCAGCACCCAATCCTTCACAAACTCTTGGGATCCTACTAACCTGTGGTTCAGGCAGCCACAAGGCTATGCATGTGGACACAGCAGGAGCACCGCCCCTGGCTCGCGCAGCTTAAGACCTAGATTTGGACACCCCGTTGGATGACGGGGACTGAACGCGAGTCAATGAACTAACCCATTCAGTATCTTGTAACGCACGCCTTAAGCTGATATAGTACAATTTCCGTCATAGGACTAACCTTACTCCCAGGGACACACATCGCATGTCCCCGGCCCGCCCAGATAGTTGACCTCGCTGCGGCGGCAGTGGGGCTGACCTCCTGCATTCAGCTTGGCAGTGTTGTCTGGTACAGGATTTCTGGAGACAGGTAGTCGTATACATAACAAGGACCACACATTTGAACATGGTCCTTTTTCCTCACTGTTGTCTCCTAGACAACATTAAGTGCCCAAGGGGCCAAAAGATGTGAACACATTTTTACAACTGGTGTTAGTCTTGGCCAGGTGTAGGGTCAACATGACCTGAATGGGACAAAGGGCACCCGAGATTACACACTGGAACAAAGACGTGCTGGAGTGGACTTTGGTGGGGGAGACCCGCATGAAGCTCAACAGATGAGACGATAAGGTGACTGATGACCTATGTGACTGGAGAGACCTGTGTGATACACTCCTAGATCCGGAATCTGACATGACCTTGATGGACAGTGACAGCACTGACGAAAAAGAGGGGGTGACACGCTGGGTGGGATCTCAACCCCATTGAGCTGATGCTAAAGTATGTGGCATGCATGCAAGGTGAGCACTGTGGTTCCCTGGGCGGTACTGTTTACGCATTGTACTCTGAATTGTTTGTCGAAATGCCATATTGAGATATGTGCACTACATCTTTCACCATGCCCACCACTGCTTGCTGTTTTCTTTTGTAATGTTCTACAAAACTGAAATATAAAGGTTTCTAAAAAAATAATAATAATAATGCCCAGGTGCAGTTTAATTCACCCTCAAATGCATATATACAGTCTTACCCGTTCACATGATGAGTAAGTCCAGACGGAATTCTACGCCACGTACTCAGTGGAACTAATACTTAAATTGGTCACTCTATACACGGCGGCAAAGACTGCCGGGTCCCTACCAGATGCTACCAGTGAGGCAGTAATAGTCCCTACCCTAAAGCCAGGTAAGCCTGCCCATGACCGGTCCGCATATCGACCATTATCGATGCTTAACATCGATTATAAAATTCTAAGTAAAATTCTGGCTTCTGGACTTTTGCCCCTTATGCCCAGATTGATCTACTCGGATCAGGCAGGATTTATCCCAGGCCGCAACACAGCAGGTAATATCCGATGGCTATTGTCAATTTTGGAGGCTAGAGGAAGTGCTTAAAGGAGGCCACAGTCTTTGCGGTGGATATCAAGAAGGAATTTGACAGTTTGGAATGGCCCTACCTATACGAGGTAATGTCCCATATGGGAAATGGGCGAAAGCTTCATACTGTGGTCTCGATTATTATATACCGGCCCCATGGCTAGGGTACGCACAGGGAGGACCATATCGGCGGGTTACTCGGTGGGGAGGGGAACATGACAGGGATGCCCCTTGTCCCCCTGCGGTTATCTCTAGCCATGGAGCCTCTGGCGGCTTCGGCTCGGTCTGGGCGTCTGTACAGAGGTTTGCACATTCATGGGCATCATCACCGGATAGCGCTCTATGCCAATGATTTACTCATCTTCCTGAGCAATTGCGAGGACGACTTGAGGGGAGCTTGAGCCATGCTGGAGGAGTTTGGACTATTATCCGGCCTGAGGGTCAACTGGCAGAAGTCCCCCAATGATTGACGTACCTTGGGGTTAAGATTTACCATGACGTACTAATCTGCTGGATGGGAATGTGGGAGGGGCTGTTAGAACTCTGAGGGCCTCTGTCGATTTCTGGAAGACGCTACCGCTTTCAATGACGGGCCAAATAGCGCTCCTGAAGATGGTGGCCCTGCTCGCCTTTTTGTTAATCTCCCGCTTTGGATCCCAAAGGCAGTATTTAAAAACCTGGACTAATTGATCACTGGGTTTATTTGGGGCATGGGACGCAAAAGAGTGGCACTAGCAATGCTACAGCGCGCAACGGCGGCGTGGGGGATGGCAGTTCTGAATCAGGAGACATAATATATAGCAGCTCAATTGCAATGGCTGATCAAGGGTTTGGCACAGAATAGGAATCGGGATCGGGGACTGGGCCCCTTTGTACAGCACTTCCTGTCCTCTGTAGAGATTTTCTCCGGTTGAGAAGATCGCCTACTAATGCTTCACAAGAACTTACAGTGCTGGCTAAATGCTGGGGCAGAGGGTTGCAGAAGATACATACTAGAACCCCCTATTCACCGGAGTTACCGCTAGACCTACTACGGGCATTGCCCCATGGTGGCAGCTGGAGAGACCTTGATATATGGATCGAGGCGCGCGCAACAAAAGTTGGTGATCTTTTCATAGATGCGGAACTACTTCTGTTTGAGGAATTCCGAGCGGAATTTGGTCTGCCCCGGGGACACTTTCGACTACACACGGCACGCACGTCAGCAATACACACACATTGGAATATGGGCACCATCGAACCCCATACATCACAGAGTTGTCAATACATGGCCCTTTCAGCGGGCACCATTAAGACGGTCTCCTGCTTGTATAGAGCGCTGCGAGCAGACCAGCAACAGCCGCTAGACACGCTACGGTCCAGATGGGAGGATGACTTAGGCCTTCCCATTGCTGATAGGGACTAGGCTAATATACTAGATAGAACACCCAAGATATCTCGTAATGCACGCATTAAACTCATAAACTATTATGCTTTACATAGGTCGTACTTGACCCTCTAGCGCATGAGCCAATACTTCCAAGTGGCAGGTGCGGCATGCTCTAGATGCGGAGAGGAGATAGCTCATATATTGAATATGTTCTTGGTGTGTCCTATCCTGACCGCCTTTTGGGAGGGAATGCTCCACACACTTGAAGAGATTTTAGAGAGGAAAACTCCACATACCCTGGTGCATTGTTTACTGGAATGGTTTCCCCACAAATCTAAAAGGAAAGGTACAAGTAGGTTTCAGGACTTCACCTTTGTCTTTCCCAAAAGAGAGATAGCTAGGAATTGGAAGTCCTCGGGGCCCTTTCGGATCCCTGTATGGAGAAGAGATTTAATAAAATGGGCGGGCTGCGAAGGGAGGATACTCCTACGCGAAGTCCGGAGAGGCATAGGGAAGATTGAAGTAGCAAGAGCCTGGAGCACCATAGTGGATAGGTTATCCAACCTGGAACCAGATACACCTGGGGGATCACCTACAGGTCCGCCATGATTAGAATTGTTTAGAGATGTTCCGCCTGCCCTGCCTGGTATTGTTTGCCCTCCAATGTTTGCTGTGAGCTTATACCAGACTGTATGTGCTTCATGTCTTCATATTAGGAGCGCTGGAACCCCCTACTTGAACATGCCTGATAATATTGCTTTAGCAGTGCTGGACCGACTCATAGGGGAGGGGTTGGGGGGAGGGAGTTGAATGTTTACTGTTTGTACATCATTAGGCAGATGATTGACGACTGCAATGATTGTCTTTGGAGATATGTGAAAATCAATAAACTCTGTTTAAAAAAACACATGATGAGTAAGTTCTGTCAGGATCATTTCAGGGCCGCCTGGTGCACAGTGGCCTGCTCGCGCTCTCAAGAAAAATAAGCAGCGGCACATCAGCAGTTGTCAATGGAGCTTCTTTGTTGCAGGGTGCAAGACCAGGCTCAAGAGTGCCCCCGCTCAACCTTCACTTCTAAGCTGTCTGAAGACTGGCAGCCCTGGGGTGGGGGAGTCTCAGCTGGACCATACAGTTCCACAAGGGGCCTAGCCATCAGCAGTTGTAAGATGGTCCCATCCCTGAAGGACCATTACTTGGTGCAGTCCCACATAGGTCCACGCGATTGCCAGCTGCAGCCCATGCCAGGACTGACTGGACCGACATGGTCTTCAGCAGTTCGGCAGATGTAACCCAGCACAATTTATTCAGCAATTTGGCACCTGCGGTCCCACACGGACTGTTCAGCAGATTGCCATCACGGTCATGACTGGGCCCTCTGAAATCACGTTGTCACAAAGTCATGGTCCCTGCCTGGAACTAGCAGGTGAGTCTGGAGTGGGGCCTCCGACACCAGTGTCCTCCTGTATCGCTCTTTACAGGTCTGCTTCTTCGCGGTGCCTCACAGTCACTGGGGACGTGTTGAACCTCGCACCTTCCTGCTCAGTCTGTCCTTCTGCAGGGTAGACAGCCTCCTCCCCTCTCTCAGCAGGCAGGGAGGCTTCTGGGTGCTTCAGGAAACGTATACAGCTTCTCCAGGAAGCAATCCAGACTTCACGTGATCCCTTCTCACCCTGGGAGAAAGGCTGACAGGCAGGCACCAGCCCTGGTTGCACAGGAGCCTCTGTGGAGCACTTCCTTCATGATTTACTTAGGAATTGAAGCTAAAACCAAGTGGGTAGTGGGGGATTCCACATTTATACACTACTGACACAGTGTAGGTGTTGTCCCACTGTCTCAAACTGCAGAATCGGTTTGGTTCTGGCTCACTCAAACACCATGCACGTATCACACGAACTACACACACCCACAGGAAAGGGATCGTAAAGTCACACACAAAAAAGTATTGAAAACATCTGTGAAGGATCAACAGCAAAGATTAGAACTTCTTATACCATCCACACCCCAACTGAAGCAGAGGCAAAATATTTTATATGAACATGGACACGTTTTGGAGAGTTCTTCAACCTTCAATAATATCACTGCAGTGGAACTCATGATGTTATACCTCCACAAAAGAAATTTCCAAAGCTACCTAATGAAGGTGCGTATCAGAATGGAACAACTATTTTGAGCACAACAAAGAAGGGCACATATCCATGCCTACAACACATTTACAGTAACAGCATTACAAGCGGTCTTTGTACACGCAACTCAATATCACAACAAAGCAGGGCACATATCCATGTCTACAACACATTTACTGTAACAGCATTACAAACGGTCCTTGTACACACAACTCAACATCACAACAAAGCAGGGCACATATCCATGCCTACAACACATTTACAGTAACAGCATTACAAGCGGTCTTTGTACACGCAACTCAACATCAAGAGCTCAGATTCCCATTCAAGGGTACTTACTATACCTGCAACTCTCAGAATGTAATATATCGAATCAAGTGCCCCTGTGGAATGGGTTGATCAGGAGAAACTTCAAGAAAATTCAAATCACACATAGGTGGATACAAATCTATTATTCACATTGCAAATAAAAAAAATCCAGTCTAACTAGATAATGGCTTGAGCACAAACATCAGATCTACCAGGTCAAATATAAAATATGTGACCAGAGAGAACCAACTTTACGAAAGCAAAGGCTAATGCAAGACGCATTTTTAAAATGTGAGGTTTTTTTAATGTAAAATTTGAAAGCAAAGCTCCCACGGGTCAGAACGATGAAGAGAAGTGGTTTTGCTTTTTGTTAGCATGGCATGAAGGACTTTGGTATAAATTAAGATCTTTTTAAGAAATAGATCTAGCAATATATGAAAATTGTTTTACTTTCTTTTCCGTGGGTCATTAGGTAAATTTAAACATTATTATTTTTCATAGGATCACTTAAAAATACTACGAGTAGTAGCATTCTACACTTAAAGGAAGTCATATACACAAATACATCATTTTGTTTCTGAAAACAGATAAGAAAAAAGTTGCTTTTGAATTTAGAATATGGCGCACATAACTATGAACTGCACAAATGCATCAACTCTAAGCATTAACGATTAATATGTTTACGATAATACTTTGTCGGTAAACTAAAGATTGGCATGTGAACGAAAGTACTTTTCTTTTCATACACTTTCTTAGAAGCTTTCATTTGGGGTAACTGAAATTAGAGATGGAAGTAATCTATGATGAACTGTTAAAACCACAAAATATTGTATTGGATCTTTCAAATGCTTGATGCTAATTTGGCAAATGATTGGCGAACAATATCAAGGAAGACATAGGGCCTGAATTAGATCTCGGTGGATGTGTTACTCCATCACAACAGTGACAGATAACCCGTCCACCGAAATATAAATTCCATTATATACTATGGGATTTATAATTCGGCGGACAGGTTAGCTGTAGGTAGGTAGGATCTGACTACATGGTTACCCCTACTTTGTTCCTGGTGTTTTGCTGGTTTTTGACTAGTCTGACTGGGATCCTGCTAATCAGGACCCCAGTCTATCTGCTCTCTCCCTGAACTGGTTGTGTTATGTACTTTAGGTACACTCCAGATTGGATTCTGGGGTCCCTAGTATATGGTACACCATGTACCCAGGGCATAGGTACCCCAGAGGCCTCCCATGTGCTGAAGCATGTATTATGCCACCCATGAGAGGCCATTCAAAATGACACGACAAGCCTGCTACAGCAGACTGTGTAAGCTGGTGCTTGCACCACTTACTTAAGATTTAGGTTCACTATATCTCTCTAAATCACTACACATACAAACCTATCAGTCACCCCTATGGCAGGCCTTATCAATCCTGAATTCAGGGTGCTGGGTTTTATGTGAGAGGGTGCCCCTGCATGAGCAGGGCCACTCTGCAGCCTTCGGAATCCATTCCCCGGGGTTGTCTGTGATGCAGCCAAACCATATTTACTTAAGTGCATTATAACCTCGCCGTAAATGCTAACTTTAAAACGGCTGCTTAGAAACATGTCGTGTTTGGTGTCAAACACCTTGGAATCATACCTGGTGTGGGAGGTATGATTCCACCCTTGTAGAACCACTACTATGGGTCACCGATCTACCCGGTACCAGCTTTCTCGACCTGGGCAGCGCAAAATGGATGCTGCCAGCCACAGACACGAGTCTGCCCTCTTGCTGCTGAGCCGAGCTCGAGCAGAGGAAGGCCTGACAATAGGTTTCCTGTCACAGGGAGGTGTGACCACCTCCCAGACAGGCTTTAGTGTATTGGGGCTGGGTGGGTGCACTCTTAGAGTGCCAGAAAGTCTGCACTGGGGGCACATTTGGTGTCCCAGTGCATAGTCCAGCTAGAACCAGTTCATGGAACCGTTGGCTCCTGCTCTGGCGTGAAACTGGACAAAGGACATGGGTGTAGCCACCCCTCTGTCCTGCACCTCCCCAAGGAGGGTCCCCAGAGTCAGTCCAACCCCTTCCCGTGGGTATAAAGTGGGAAACCTGATACCAGGACTTTAGATTATACCTGGACAAGACTCTGCAAAGAAACCAAGTACTTCGACGGTCTACACTTCGCTGGACGACAGAAGAATCTCCCTTGGAGTTAAGGAGTTACTCCCCTGCAGCAGCAGGCACCTAAGCCCACCTGACCGGTTTGCATCTCCCGAGCTTCTGCAGACTCCGAAGATTCCTGCATCACAGGAGGTAGGTTCCCTAACGTCCCTGAGGTTGATCTGACCTCTCAGCAACTCTGAGACCAGTATCCCTTGTGGGGACCGTGCAACCCGAACCCCTGTGCACCGTGTACATTTGCAGCAGCATATGCTTTTTGGCGATCCCTGAGGCTGTGCTTTGGACTACGTGTAGTCCCAAACCAGAGCATCATTTGCACCAAAGATATCCGGCCTCCACTCCACGAGTGCTCTGTGGGCTGGCACTTTGTACATCCGCTTGAGGTCACCTCGCGATCCCTGGTCCGTTGACTGGTGGGTCCTGGCGAGGGTCACCTTGATTGTTCTTGGGCTTCCCTGGTTGCTCCAGCTGTGCCCTGACTTTCCATTGCTTGGAGAGTCCCCTGGACCTTGCTGGTCCACACCGTAACCTGTTTCCTCTGTCTGCGTGGGTTGCCGTTGCCAAGGCTTGTTGGTGCTCCAGCCAGACACTGACCCCTCAGCTCTCGACATCCTTCGTGGAACAGCTCACCTCCAGACCCTGGTCATCATCGACATCTCCTGGTCCCCGTGGCTGCAGAGACAAAAACCCTTTCTCTTCACCAGAAGCACCCGACATCGGTGGGCATTCGACTATCGAGCCCCTGGCCACCTGAAGTGACCCAGACTTTGTCCCCTCTGCTTTCAGGTTCTTCACATCTCGAATCCAGGCTTGGATTCCACCGGACACTCTTCGCCTTCCTGGCAGCCGTACTTTCTTGCAGTCCTCCATTGAAAACGACAGAGGTTTCCGACACCACTTAACCCCTATGCACCCGGCTCCTCTGGGATAGGTAACTCGGGTACTTCGGTACTCACAAGGGTGCTGGCCTTAGAACCTCTTGTGTTCCAAAGGGTTTGCTTGAATTCCTCCTAGAAGTGTCCTTAAATTGTAATTTTCCAACCGCGACTTTCCCATAGAGTTGCACGGAACACGCAGTCGTGTTCCCACACTGCACCCGTCCTCCGTGGGCTCCCTGTGTCACTCCTCTGGGTGGTTCCTTGGGGTCCCAGTGATTCTACGTGCTCTAGGCACTGTGTCTATTGAAGTCGTTGTTGTTATACCATTTTTAGGTCTCGCCTAGGCAGCGCATGCGCTGTCTTGACGAGAGATGCTGTATACACTATAGTGGGGGAAGCTCCGCCCACTTTCCGCCCATCTTTGTCACTGGCTTAGGTCAGTAAATGCTGGCTTCCCATTGGTTTAAGGCTAGTTAGTCCCGCCTCATGACGATTATATCGTCATTTGTATCCTTCCAAGGCTAGTGGCCCCTTTACTCCCCGCACTTTCTTCTGGTGCTGTAGCCTAATCACAACGGCAGGCAAGCGATGACGTGCTCTCTTCCTGGCCGGTGTTCCATCGTTTCCAGCTCCCCGTCTGTAAGCGCTTTCCCGGTGTGTGTGCGCGGTGCGTGGAGGTCGGTGTGCGGTAACATCAGACCAGTGCAGGAGGTCGGCGTGTGTGTGTTGTAAATTCAGACCAGTGCGTGGAGGTCGGTGTGTGGTAAGAGATGTTGCGGGTAGACCGGTGTGCGTAGGTAGAGCAGCGTGCGATAACTTCAGACGCACCTCACATGCAGCCCCAGGCAGCTGCAGAGCCCCCTCCGCCCGCAGACCTCCCCCCTCCCGCCGGCTGCCTCGCCTGGTAACAGCACCGGGCCCTCTCCCGCACACACGGCCAATAATGACAGCGCGGGCCTGGCGGACGCCAAATCCATTTTCCCCACGCCGTTTTATCTCCGGGCGCTGCGGCGGGACATTATGATGACCTAAATGTAAACTGGGAGCAGATCGATGCACCGTGCGCCCCGCCGGGCCGACACACGCATCCGCTGCTGAAATCAAGGCACCGGCTGCTCACGGGTCTCGCTTGTAGTAAAAGGCTGTACATTGTGAGCCCGTTCAACGAAACATAGCTGAAACTTGCACTTTTTGGTTATTGATATGGTGCCTAATGCTGCGCATTCAGTCTGTTTGCAACTTCTACGAGAGCCGAGACTTGGGAAAATAAGTACGTTTGTGCCCAGGCAGCTCTCGTGATGTGGCGGGCAGTAAATCCTGTGGAGATTTTAATATTGTGGACATACTTTAGCAGCGCTGCGCCCGTTTTACGAGCGCCGCGCTGGTTTTAATTTCATTCTTGTGTCTCTTCCCCGCTCCTCCCTCCCATTCTCTGTCTTCCTCCCTCCCCCTCAATCATTCACGTGCTCCAGCTAGGTCAGGGCTTTAAACAAACCACAGAAGTATGGTTTGGCAACCAGAAGCCTGGCAGAGCTGCTGCAAAAAGCGTGCAAACAGCTGAAGGTGTGTACCTTTTAAATGTTGCCACTATAGACAATGCAGTCACACTATTCCTTCTGTTGTGTGCCAGAAGCGCCCTCATGTTTAGTTCTTTCCTTCAACCGACCATCGACTTTCAACTTAGCCTTCTTCCATATTTTCAACTAGTTCATAGTATCGTTCCTAGGATATTCTAGTCAAGTATTCGGGAGTTCTCCGGAAGGAGGTACAGTGTCAGGTTCGTACGCACACCTAATAGGGAGCACACATTGTATACAGTGTTGCTATTTCCACCAAGTGTGTCACGCCGCTTTACACACCTAATACCATAACAACTATTCTGGCAAGCATATTCTCTTGTGTTTACACTTCTAATGTGTGGTGTTCCACACAGCTCTTAAATCGTATTGCTCTGCAACTACACAATATTACTGCACCTTTGTTGTGGCAAACACACCCGGTAGAAGTAATGTTTAAGACTTGAATCCAGAAGAAAAGCCCACAAGCAATGCACAGAGATATACAACCGAGGCGACTTCAATATACGCTTATCAGATAACAATCTTCACATTTGTTCACATATTCCTCAATATGCACATCACCGATAATACTTCCTCAACAATTTTTTAGTGGTTGATATGCCAGGGTGCAACTATGTGGTATATCAATCAATGTACTTTTCAAACATTCTGGAGAGAAAATCAAATCTAGTCTGGTAATCATGCAGCTCTCAAATTATTCTGCATTTACAAAATGCTGATTGCTTTCGGACACAAAATATTTTTCTCCATTATAAATCTGAAATCCAGGTATCCTCAGGTTAGCCTGTCTGTGGAATTTTAAGATCTAACCTTATGGTAATTGCACTGTTGATTTTTGTGTGGGAAGCATAGGTATTTGGAAAAGTATCTTATAGTAACAGAATGATAAGTTAGTTGTTATGGTCAACGGATGTTATCATTCCTTATAACATAGTTCTTTTATGCTACTTTAAGATAGTGCTTTGTATAGTGTATGGTGATTTTACACTTGTTTTTAGTATTCAGCTTACACTGAGAGACTGCATACCTCTGCAGTGCCTCATCATATCTCCCCCAGCCCCTCATGCTCTCCTTAGGACCACCTGTCCTCGCGCTCTCTGTCAGTGACTTGTTATATATACCACAACGGAAAGATAAAAAGCATAAACTGCAACCACCTAAACTACCCCACCCCGTCTTGTCCCGTATGAGAGTCGGATCAAGGGGTATTAAACGCCCAGTATCGGTAGCGTAAACAGCGACGTAGTTCCTAGAGGCTGTAGTGAGACCAGCTGGTTGGCAAAGGGATGGATAGGAACAGGAGACCTGTTTTTGGGGAGAAAAAAAAACTTTGCGTGTTCTTTGGCCTCTTAGCACCGCTAGGAGGCTCGTTGTGCAACCAGTTCTGGGCTTTTCCATAACGGCGCTCCATACGTTTTTGTTTTTGTTTTTTTGGGGCCTGCGTATTTGACGCTTTTCATCCTTCCAACATCTGTGTGAGTGTGATCGAGAAGAACGTCAGTTCTGGTCCCAGTATGCCAGTGACGTGTGTTCCTCGTCTCAATATGTCTCTCCATGCGCCGATTTCTTAAGATCCCTTTTCCAGTGTCTGTCTCCATTTATCAGCCTATTCCCCCCCTCCCCCTCTGCCAGTGTATTCTCTGACCAAGTTTCAATGTGCTCCCTGTCCAAGTATTAGTGTATTCAGTGTCATTGTGACTGTTGTGTATCCCTGGCTGCATGTGTTGCCTGTACACACATTCCTGTATAACCAGGGCCTCTGGAATTATGCGGCAGCGGACGATCAAATTATGCGGCAGATCTGACTAAAATATGCAACAAAAACGGCGAATCGAGGGGCGTAATGCAGCACATTTTGTGATGGTATTACTTCATTATTTTGTCATTTGTTCTCAGGTTAACACTGTCAGGGCAAATGTTTTACCTCATCAGTATCAGTTTAACACCCAAATAAAGCAACACGTCACCGCTTTTTGTTGTTGTTGTTTTATTTATGCTTTTATTGCAAAGAACCAAGTCAGCAACATATGAAATAATAAAATATATTGTGGATCAATGCAACATGGACAAATATACACTAAATAACAACAAACACGCATTCGCCTCCTCTTCTTTCACTATGTTCTAAATACACAACCACAGCCTCTTTATAAGTCTATAATATTCTCTCCCCTTCTATCTCTCTTTCTCACACACTGTTTATACTACTTTATCTGCACTTCATTCACCACTTCATACACAAACTACGTATCCCTCTCATTCTTACTTTCAACCTATTCTATAGCTCTCACCCCTATCTATTCACCATACAACATATTTACAATACACAAATACACTACACAATTCAATCACACACAATTCAGAAACTAACAATCCAAGTTTAAACCACATAATTCCACTACAAACAACATACATCCACTGCACTACAAACAAATAAACATATATAAAAAACAATATCATTTACAATGCCAACAACTGAAACTTTCAAATGCGAGACCGGTTGCATTGCAAATGCTTGTTTTAGTATATGGTTCGGTCTCCCCTGGAGCTTGTTGTATATTTTGCTACTTACGTACATTCTGTTGATTAAGTATTGTGTGCTTTATGTTCTAATCTCTTGTCGAGATTAGTAGAGAGTGTTTTAGTAATAAATACATATTTTTACATAACACTTGTGTGGTTCTCCTTTCATTTGGTCATTCAAGAAGTGAGATTCTGGTAAAACAAGCTGCTTTACATTCCTTCAAGATTAAGCCTGAAGGCTGCTCTCCATAGCTACCACTAGGATAGCTTTCATAAAGGTTATCTTTGACCTCATACATCATAAGGGTCGTGTGGCCTGGTACAAGGTGCCCACTTTAACCAGTGGACAGCATATACCAACCCACCTTCTCACATTGGTGGCAGCTGTGGGATTCAAGCTTCTTATTGTTTTACCAGAAAAATCTCATTGAGTGATTAACTGAAAACCACTAAAGTACCTAGGTACATATAATAAATCAAGATTGAATAAGTAAGTTCTACTGAACTTGGAGTTGGGTAAGTCAAGGGCCTAGCAAACCCTTTCTCCAACTCAAGAGAGTTTAGTCTCCACTAGGTTAGGTAGGTGCCTACACCACATAACACTAGTATGTCTTCTAGAGGAGAAGCCAGTGGCTCGCTGCCAACTAGGTATGACCATCTCTCATTCAAAGAATTGAGAAATATGTGTACATCTAGGAAGCTGAGGACAGGGAGAAGTGCAAGCACCCAACGTTCCATAGAGATGTTGCTCTTAGATGACCTCAGAAAGACCCCAGGGTCTGATGAAGTAGAAAGAGTGGGTGGGACAGGAGATGAGGAAAGACCAGGAAGTGAGCACTTCTTTGATCTGGACTCAAACCCTGGCCAGGAGGATCAAAATGATTCTAACCTGGAAAATCCAACTCTTCCTTCAGGTGGGGGAGAAGGCCCCAGTGGCCCTCTCTTTACTCCACCAGGAAGAGTACAGAGTTTGCCTAGAAGATCCAGAACTCCCTCTGTGGAGTCTAACCATTCAGGTACTTCTGTAGGGACTTCCATATCACATAAGAGGGAATCCTCTTATGCTAGACAGTGCCAACTTCTGGAGCTTGAGAGAATCAAGCTTAGGCTCAAGAAGGAGCAGTTGGCCCTAGATAGGGAATCCCTAGAGCTCCAAAGAGCTACAAAAAGATTGGGACTAGAGTCCCATGGTGGCAGCAACAGTGTTCCTAGAAGTAGGGAGTATACTCATGAACATAGGAACCTGAACAAGATAGTCCCTCCCTACCATAGTGGGGATGACATCCACAAATGCATAACTGCACTGGAAAGGGCCTGTAAAGTACAGAAGGTCCCTCAGGGGCAGTGGGCAGCTATCTTGTGGCTCTCCTTTGCTGGCAAAGGTAGAGATAAGCTCCTCACTGTTAGAGAAGAGGATGCTGACAACTACTCAGTCTTGAAGAGTGCTCTCATTGATGGGTTTGGGTTAACCACTGAGCAATACAGGATTAAGTTCAGAGACACCCAGAAGACACAGACTCAGGACTGGGTAGACTTTGTATATTGTGCTACTAAGATTCTGGAAGGTTGGATACATGGCAGCAAAGTGCATGACTATTTAGGATTGTACAATTTGATTATGAGGGAGAAGATCCTTAATAATTGTCAAAACCAGCTTTTGCACCAGTACCTGGTGGACTCAGATCTGACTTCTCCCCAAGAATAGGGAAAGAAGGCAGATAAATGGGTCAGGACCAGGGTAAAGCCAAAGAATCAGGGTGGTGACCAGAAGAAAGATTCTTCCAAGACCCAAGAGAAAGGTGGGGATAAATCAAAAGACAAGTCCCCTGTAGGGCCCCAAAAATCCTCTTCTGGGGGTGGGTCCCAAACTCCTTCCTCCCCTGTAAAGAAACCTTATTGCTTTGTTTGCAAACAACAAGGCCACTGGAAAAATGATCCCATTTGTCCAAGGGTCAGCAATAAGGAAAATGTTCCTCCAAGCACTACTACCACTCCTCCTGGTACTACAAGTAATAATCCCCCAGTTGGTAGTAGTGCACCCAAAAAGTTAGGTGGGTTCTCATGGGGAACTGAGGTGGACCCTGACTTAGCAAGGTCCCCCTCCCAGGCCAACTCAGTCTGAGATGGTGGCATGGGATTTGCCACTTTTACTGTCAGTCCTAATTCTTTGGGCAAGTACAGACAGGAGCCACTGATCAATGGTCAGAAAGCTGTGGCCTTTAGGGACACAGGGGCTAGTGTCACCATGGTGACAGGGAAACTAGTACCCCCTTAGCAGCTTTTACCTGAGTTTAAGTACTAGGTGACCAACATTGATGGTGTCAAGACAAATCATCCCATGGCAATAGTCAATCTCAGCTGGGGAGGGGTCACCGGCCCTAAACGAGTGGCAGTGTCCCCAAACTTGCCTGTAAATTGCCTCTTGGGCAATGATGTAGAGACTTCAGCCTGGGCTGAAGTAGAACACCAGGCCCATTTAAGAATGTTAGGCCTCCCTGAGAAAGTTGGTGGGACCCTTAGGGCCTCAGTCCAACCCCAGGGAAATTTTGGAGGAGTGGAGCCTAAAAAAATGGCCCACTCTACTCCACCAGAGAGCAAAGGGATTGAAGAAAAGTCTTCTTCCCCCCAGACTATAGGTAAGGGTCAGCTTCCTCAGGGAACTGATCCTACCCCTTGTGGAGGAACTGCCCCAGAGGTGGTCAGGCCTGTCCTGGCAACACCCCTGATGGCAGGGGACCCTTCCAAGGTGGTACCCAGTCTGGAGCAGGTATCCTGCCCCTCTCTACCTACCTCAGTCAACCTAGGGCTGCAGAGGTCAGGGAGGTCAGTGGACCCCTACGGGCCCACTGTCCAGAGGAACTCCCTCATCAACAGATTAGGGGCACCCAGGCTAGTAGCACTAGCCAGGTGAAAATTCCTCAACACACTGAGGGATCCCTCTTACCCTTGGGTAGTGACCTCCCCCAGATGAACTCTGTTGGGCAAATGCAAACCTGGGACCAGATGGTTCCAAACCTACCCTGTCCCTCCAGTGTTCCAACCAAAGGGACTCAACCCCCAGCTGTAGGCAGCCAGAGGTTGACCCCTAGGGCCAGATATAACTCAGTCATGGAAAGAAAGGCCTCCATGGTGACCAGTGCTCTGAGGAAGCTGAGACCAACTTATTTAGGGCCTCACTTCTCCACTCAGGCACCCCACCAGCCTTTTTCTTTGCAAAAATACCCTACAGGTAGTACTCCTAAATTTTGGAGAAAAACCGGGGTAGAGACTCCTTAGTGGACCATAAGACAGGGGGTATCCATGCAAGTGCAGGATCTTCCTTATATGGCCACTTAGTCAATAAAGTCTCAACTGGACAAGGTTAGCCTTATCTCCTTTCGTTGGGGGGGTTATGTAGGAAGGTAGGATCTGACTACATGGTTACCCCCACCTTTTTCCTGGTGTTTTGCTGGTTTTTGACTAGTCTGACTGGGATCCTGCTAATCAGGACCCCAGTCTATCTGCTCTCTCCCTGAATTGGTTGTGTTATGTACTTTAGGTACCCTCCAGATTGGATTCTGGGGTACCCTTATAAGTCCCTAGTATATGGTACACCATGTACCCAGGGCATAGGTACCCCAGAGGCCTCCCATGGGCTGAAGCATGTATTATGCCACCCATGAGAGGCCATTCAAAATGACACGACAAGCCTGCTACAGCAGACTGTGTAAGCTGGTGCTTGCACCACTTACTTAAGATATAGGTTCACTATATCTCTCTAAATCACTACACATACAAACCTATCAGTCACCCCTATGGCAGGCCTTATCAATCCTGAAGGCAGGGTGCTGGGTTTTATGTGAGAGGGTGCCCCTGCATGAGTAGGGCCCCTCTGCAGCCTTCGGAATCCATTCCCCGGGGCTGTCTGTGATGCAGCCAAACCATATATACTTAAGTGCATTATAACCTCGCGGTAAATGCTAACTTTAAAACGGCTGCTTAGAAACATGTCGTGTGTGGTGTCAAACACCTTGGAATCATACCTCCACACCAGTAACTGGTGTGGGAGGTATGATTCCACCCTTGTATAACCACTACTATGGGTCACCGGTATACCCGGTACCAGCTTTCTCGACCTGGGCAGCACAAAATGGATGCTGCCAGCCACAGACACGAGTCTGCCCTCTTGCTGCTGAGCCGAGCTCGAGCAGAGGAAGGCCTGACAATAGATTTCCTGTCACAGGGAGGTGTGACCACCTCCCAGACAGGCTTTAGTGTATTGGGGCTGGGTGGGTGCACTCTTAGAGTGCCAGAAAGTCTGCACTGGGGGCACATTTGGTGTCCCCATGCATAGTCCAACTAGAACCAGTTCTGGGAGCCGTTGGCTCCTGCTCTGGCGCGAAACTGGACAAAGGACATGGGTGTAGCCACCCCTCTGTCTTGCCCCTCCCCTAGGAGGGTCCCCAGAGTCAGTCCAACCCCTTCCCATGGGTATAAAGTGGGAAACCTGATACCAGGACTTTAGATTATACCTGGACAAGACTCTGCAAAGAAACCAAGTACTTTGACGGTCTACACTTCGCTGGACGACAGAAGAATCTCCCTTGGAGTAAAGGAGTTACTCCCCTGCAGCAGCAGGCACGTAAGCGCACCTGACCGGTTTGCATCTCCCAAGCTCCTGCGGACTCTGACGATTCCTGCAACACAGGAGGTGGGTTCCCTAACATCCCTGAGGTTGATCTGACCTCTCAGCAACTCTGAGACCAGTATCCCTTGTGGGGACCATGCAACCCAAACCCCTGTGCACCGTGTACATTTGCAGCAGCATATGCTTTTTGGCGATCCCTGAGGCTGTGCTTTGGACTACGTGTAGTCCCAACCCCGAGCATCATTTGCACCAAAGATATCCGGCCTCCACTCCACGAGTGCTCTGTGGACTGGCACTTTGTACATTCGCTCGAGGTCACCTCGCGATCCCTGGTCCGTTGACTGGTGGGTCCTGGCGAGGGTCACCTTGATTGTTCTTGGGCTTGTCTGGTTGCTCCAGACGTGCCCTGACTCTCCATTGCTTGGAGAGTCCCCTGGACCTTGCTGGTCCGCACCGTAACCTGTTTCCTCTGTCTGCGTGGGTTGCCATTGCCAAGGCTTGTTGGTGCTCCAGCCAGACACTGACCCCTCAGCTTTCGACATCCTTCGTGGGACAGCTCACCTCCGGACCCTGGTCGTCGTTGACATCTCCTGGTTCCCGTGGCTGCAGAGACAATCACCCTTTCTCTTCACCTGAAGCACCCGACATCGGTGGGCATTCGACTATCGAGCCCCTGGTCACCTGAAGTGACCCAGACTTTGTCCCCTCTGCTTTCAGGTTCTTCACATCTCAAATCCAGGCTTGGATTCCACCGGACACTCTTCGCCTTCCTGGCAGCCGTACTTTCTTGCAGTCCTCCATTGAAAACGACGGAGGTTTCCGACACCACTTGACCCCTATGCACCCGGCTCCTCTGGGATAGGTAACTCTGGTACTTCGGTACTCACAAGGGTGCTGGCCTTAGAACCTCTTGTGTTCCAAAGGGTTTGCTTGAAGTCCTCCTAGAAGTGTCCTTAAATTGTAATTTTCCAACCGCGACTTTCCCATAGAGTTGCACGGAACACGCGGTCGTGTTCCCACACTGCACCCATCCTCCGTGGGCTCCCTGTGTCACTCCTCTGGGTGGTTCCTTGGGGTCCCAGTGATTCTACGTGCTCTAGGCACTGTGTCTATTGAAGTCGTTGTTGTTATACCATTTTTTTAGTATATGGTTTGGTCTGCCCCTGGAGCCCGTTGTATATTTTGCTACTTACGTACGTTCTATTGATTAAGTATTGTGTGCTTTACGTTCTAATCTCGTGTCGAGATTAGTAGAGAGTGTTTTATTAATAAATACATATTTTTATATAACACTTGTGTAGTTCTCCTTTCATTTGGTCATTCACGTGAGATTCTGGTAAAACAAGCTGCTTTACATTCCTTCAAGATTACGCCTGAAGGTTGCGCTCCACAGCTACCACTAGGATAGCTTTCTAAAGGTTATCTTTGACCTCATACATCATAAGGGTCGTGTGGCCTGGTACAAGGTGCCCACTTTAACCAGTGGACAGCATATACCAACCCACCTTCTCTCATTATCCGTCACCATTGTGACGGAGTAACATGTCCGCCCTTAATTTGAAAACTGAATCAAGGTGAAATAGTATACAAAAAGCAGCACACTGAAACGCTTACGCATTGGAAGGAGGATTGTGAACAAATTCCTTTTTCGCTAAAATGGTCTTCCTAAGATCCAATGGTAACCTGTGTCCCCACCACACTAGCTGGGGAAAAACGCGGTTCAGTTGGGGATTCGAGCTGTGTATGCTTTTGATGGGTTGGAAGGGATCTGTTTTGCACTCGATTCTATGTTTCTATTATATCACATCTGGCTTGATAGCTGTCACTTATATGAACTAATCTCGAAGCCTGTGCTGAGGTCCTCGTGAGATTTGCTTCCTGGTGAATACTGGAATAAAGGGTGTCTGTAATTGTTAATTATTTATGAGTGACTTAAAATGTTGCAATCCTGAGAAAGAGAAACAATTGATAGATTTTTGCCAGGAACTGTAAGGGAGAGTGTAGATGAGCAAACAATCTATACAGGGTCCTGTATGGAGCACCTGTATGTGTGACTTTTGTATGGATGTCTTGTCCATGGATACTTGTAAGTGGGCCTCCTATGGAAGTCTTTGGCTCTTGTGTTTATAGACAATCTAAATGAACTAATGTCTTCCTTGTTTACACTTTTGCCCATTGTGTACGGCATTGCTTGCCCGTCTGAAGCTCTATAAATGCATAGAACCAGCATATGGTGTTTCTACTCTTTTCCTGAACACTGCATTATACTTTACCACCCACAAATGTGCATGGGGTTCCCCAATGTTGTGGGCAGTCAGGTGGCATTCACAATATATTTCAGAACAGCATATGCTGCCTATTGACAAAACTTTTTCAACAATGAAGTGATAAACTTCTATGCATAAAATGTAGAAATTAACCAATCTCTTTAGAGGTCTAAAAGCATTCATGAATATAATTTTAGGAGTAATTTATTTCTGTGCCTATAAAAATGGAATTCAAAACTTTGATGAGGTGCTGAATGGAATCCTCCTGATATATGATTTAGAACTCAAAAAACGAAATGATAGCCAATAGGATCTGAAGGAGCCCAACTTTGGCTTAAGAAGTGGAGAGAGGGAATCAGTGAGAACAAATGAGGTATCAGCCTGTTGAAGACTGTTCAAATGTCCTAAAGCTGGAAGTCCTACTTTACACACAAATAAATCCATGGATGTCATTGACTTTCTGGCTCATATGTTTTCAGGGTTTTGGATTTTGTTGTACTTCCATTGAAAGGGCTTAATCCATGCTATCCATGTGGGATGTGTTAGCGGAGCAAGGAGAATCAATAAGGGTGAATGGTTTAGTGAGTACTCTTGCACTGTCACATATCTAGACAAGGCTCCAACCAGCACTCTGTACGGTGGGACAAGTGGGTGGGACGCAGGGCTCAACAAAGACACCATGCCACCAAACATTTTCAGTTGCTGTGGACACCATAAGCTCAAAGCATGATTCTGCTTTCTGTAGACACAACCGCACAGCAATTTACACAATTTAAGCATGACACACACTTGGTGAAGAATGGTGCAATGTACACAATACAAGAGACTTTGATTAAGAATTTGCAAGATTTACCAAAAGCATCTGATGGACACACAACTTAAACATTTGAGGCACTGAGCATGTGGTTGGCAATTAAATGATATCCTTACTGTGAAGGCACTGAAGGTTTCTGCGTTCTCTCCCACATCAGGCTCTTTAGATCCAATCAGAATTCTCCCATCCACATATCCAGCCGCAAACGGGTCGGCTTCACTGAACCAGGCTACACTGAGGACTGCAACTGTGGAGAAGGGGATAGTGTGAGTAATAGGAGAGAGTGGAGCTGTGAAGGGGCTCAGGGACATTTAATATAAATTCTTATTTGATCCTGGGCTCATTCTAGAAACGTTGGTTGGTGTGCATTGGGCCTCTTCCCACAAGCTTGCCGCACTCAGAGAGTAATGGCACAGAGTTACAATACAATGCCCTTTTACGGGAATTCAAAGGTGAGGCTATAGTCCCTGCCACTACTCAAATCTGCTTTGTATTGGTACCGAGTTGTGTCATTGGAAGTGCAGAGTTCAGTATGATGTGGAATGGGTGTAAACTTGAACTCATTACTGCAAGTGCAGAAGTAGAGGAACTAAACAACTGGACATCTGATGCTGCACATTAACATGTAAGATGTAGTAGCCTGTGAAGCATGCACAGGAATCACCACCCTATTGCGAAGAAACTTTTCATTCTTCAATATTCTTGGTGGGTTAACAGACCCACTCACCTATTCTGCTAGATTACACCTCAGCCTGAGAACTCCCTTAGGTTCAACTGAATGCAGGTAGGACAATAGACTAAGGGAGTGATTACGACTTCGGCGGTCCATAGGACTGCCAAACCCGTGGTGGCTGGCGGCTACCACCACACCGGCGGTCCGACCATCGTATTTTGAGTTTGGCAGTCTGACCGCCGCAGGCCAGCTACAACTGTCGGTGTTGCAGCAGTGTGAGGCAGTATTATGCACTACAGGGCCCCCTGGTGCCTCAGGCCATGGGGAAGCATGCAGGGGGGCAACTCTGTGCATGCACCCCCTTTCTTGCATAGTATGGACTGCAGAGTCCATGCAGTGCAGGAACGGGCTTTGGCGCTCCCACTGCAGTTGCCTTTTAAAAAGGCACTGCTGTGGGACCGCCAAAGGACCACCCACCAGACAACGATAAAACTCGAAATCTGGTGGGCGGGCGGTGGTATACTTTGGTGGTGAGTGGGGCCGTGGTGTGGCAGCCCCACTCCCACATTGCCAAAGTGATAATTAGGCCCTATATACGCCCTTAGACAAATCCATCTTTTCTTCCATACATACATGAAGTCTGCCAGGAATCAGTGTCTTTTGCCCAACCCTTTCATCTGTTTCGCTCACTTGCATTCTGCACTACATATTTAGGGACAGTGCAGGGATGATTTTGAACGCATGCCTTAATCCCAAATCTTCCATTTGTTCATTGCTGCCAGGAGGATCCTCTCTCGTAACATTCTTTTGATTGTAAATAGCTTTGTTTCTACCTGTCTCTTTACTGTTATGGGCCTGTCGTTCTTTCTGGAAACAATACATTTGTATGGAAATAAAATGTCTTTGTATTTATTACACAACCGTTTGTGACCCACAGCATGCACTGGGAAATTATTACACTCCTCTGCTTTTGACAGTTAACTCAGTGTGAGACTTGTGGTAAGAATTCACAACAAAGAACACTGTTGGTCATCCGATGCTCATCAGAAGCAGACAAAATTAATAGTTGTTGTGTTCCTAATTAATCAAACAATGTATAAAGGCTCATTCTGTGTACTGCATAGGACACATGTTTAACACTGTTTTCACCCATCCATTATAAATGACTTTATTAGGGCACTTAAACTGTTAACAAGTAATAGCAAATACGAAGGGCAAGAAAATGAGTCACATTTACTGACCCAGGTTTTTTATGAAACAGAAGCAGTTAAATTGAACTAAAACAAAAAAAGAAATACGATGCAACAATACAAAACCCCAATTAATGAAAAACAGCGCCGTAGTGACTAATATAAGCAAAACCGGAATAGAACCTATATACAGGTGAGTCCAACGAATCACGCAAATCTATACACAATGTAATCCTTGATAAACACGTACAAGCATACTGTGGGCAGCTCTTCCACTAAGGCGGAGGAGTGTCGCTCCACTGCTCAAAAGGAAATATAAATCATAATAATGTAACGTTATTATCATTTTTTTTTTTCTATTGCAGCCAGTGGCGGACGGGACTGGCCAGAGCAGGGGGAGGAGTGGTTTGCATTCTCGAATGTGTTTACACTACATTGCATTACACAGCTTGGTGAGGAACATGCACAGGCTCCCTGTCCCCATCTGAGGGCCGAACCACCGCGCTCAGACCAATCACAATGCTGCATTGCAGTGTTGTGATTGGCTCAGGGGAGCCTGTGTGCCCGGGTGCTTCCTGCTGCCGGCTGGGACAGGAAGAAGGATGATGAAGAGGACGAGGACAGAGGAGAGGTGGCGGCCGGCCGTTTCAGGTAAGTCCTTTTTTTCCATTCACTCCCCATCCACCCCCCTACCCCCGCCGCCCCACTACCACCGTCCGGTCGCAGTTGCTAATGACAAGCAACAATATATGTCATCCACCAGCGGTCATTTCATTACACAGATTTCACTGCTGATGCAATATGCGATGTAGCTATTGGAAGAGCACCAAGCTTCCAAGCTTCAAAGGGTAACCCTAGAAAGAACATTAGGCCCCGACATCCCAGGAAAATACTAAGGGGCTGATTTACTATTTTTGATGCAGGGCAGCACAGCAAGTCACTTTGTTGCGCTGCCCTGTGTCAAAAGAAAAGGGCAGGAATGCACAATATCTATGGGATACGGCGCATTCCTGTCCTCTTCCACAGCGATGGTGCACAATTGGCTGCCTTGCGCCAAAGCAGGCACCTTTGCACCATGGGGCAAGGGTGTCAGCGTTGTAGGAATGATTTGTTTTGGCATTTTACTGCCCATTAAACATTCCCACACAAAAAAATCAGTGGAGGCATTTTCCTCCTTCTATGTGTGCTACAGAATGCAGCACACAAAGAAAGAGGAAAAAACGAGGAGAAATAAAGTTATTTCTCCTCGTTATGCCTCCCCTGGGGAGGTGCAGGCTTTTGACACATCCCAGGTTTACAAATCCTTGCAAATCTGGGAATGCATCAAAATCCATAGTAGTTGCGTGGGAACACCCACCGCACCGGCCATGTAACGCCTCTTTGACACAGAGTAAAGCAACGCAGCGACTTGCGCTGCTTTACCTTACTCCATATCTACGAGGCCATAAAAAGCCATGCAAAGTGGATTTGCGTGGCCTCGAAGATAAGGGTCTGCACTCTGCACCACCGGTGCGTCAAAAACAGTGATGCACCTGCGGCGCAATGGGGTTCTAAATAAGCCCCTCAGTCTCTTGAACACGCCAGATCCTTGGGTCCTCACAATCGGTCAGCTCTATAAGAACAACACAAATCACATCCTGGCTGCATTTCGAGAAGATCTAGAGCTACAGACTGCCACGTCCCCTGTTGTCAAATTACCTGCAGTACTGCCTTGTTTTTGCAACTGGCCCTTCCAAGCATACAAAGGGCTTTGGGCAAGGGTTGACAAAGCCCATTAGTTAACAAAATACTGACTGAGGTCATGACCGTTAGGCTGAATTGAATTAACCGGTTCTTGTATTCCCTACAGACTCGTGTAGAGTGAATGCAATGACGCCTCTTCTGGCTTCTCTGATGTGTTAGGGCCGTAGTGTGCACCCACGTTGCACTGTTCGGTCCTAGTCGCAATGGAGCCAGGGTATTATAATTGTACAATGCTGCACACCACCGATGTACAGAAGGCGTTTGGACAAAATATCGACTTAAAAATATCGGGAGAAAGAAATATTGGAAATAAAAAATTGTGACAAATATCATGATGCACAAATACCAAGGACAGGAATATTGTTTTCTGAGGTAATATTGTTTTAAATACTATCGATGTTTTTAATATAATTTTCAATAATATAGTGGTTAAAATATTGTTTTTTAATTATTCAAATTTGTTTTAGTTGATATATTAATGTTATGCATTGCTATTGTTCATGTAAATGTTATTAATTTTTTTTAAAACATAGCTTGTAATTTCAGGTGATTTAGAATTTTTTATTGCATTTTTAATAGTAACTTATAGTGTTGTAGAGGGTTGTTGGGTTAGTAGGGGGATAGTGTGGGAAGTTAATTAGGTAATAATTAATTTTGAAATATTTAATAAATGTTATTATATACGTTATATTAATTATGTAAATTATTTATTACTGATTTATTTATTTTTGTTATATGTTATTTGTAGGCTGTTAGGTTTGTAGAGGTATAAGGTGGGAAGTAATTAATTTTTAATTATTTAATTGATTTTTCATTACGTAAATTATGGAATACGTATTGGTTTTATTTATATATTAATTGCGGGCTGCTAGGTTTGTAGGGGTCTAGGGTAGGAAGGTAATTAAGCAATAATTAATGAATAATTATTAATCATAATTTTTTTTTTTAAAGATTATTTTTATTGTTCTTTTTCGGTAACTGATACTGCTTATGAAATTACATAAATCGTAAATACACACCGATAGTACATCCGTGCCAACATAGCAATAGTGGCCTCATGGATACACATTTCTTGTATGCCCCCCTTCCCACATATACTATACAAACATCGTTCTCATGAGATATGCCGATGGTGGAATTGTCTATTAGGCACTTAGGTCTGAGTCTGATTCCTCGAGGGGAGGAGTGCAAATATTCCCTCTGTATGCATCCCACTTGCCCCATACCCGTGTCCATTTTTTGGGGCATTTTCTGTGGATAAAAACTGCTTTCTCTGCCCCATTGCTCTCTCCATGTCTCCACACCACTGCCTATGTGTGGGGATTGTTTGTGCACCCCAATTCTGCGCTATATTACGTTTAGCCAGCATCATTCCCAAGGTTGCCCAGTCTTGCGCTGCATGATTGAGGTCTGTCGGTTCCCAAATGTTGAGGAGGCAACGCCTGGGATCCGGGGGGGCAGTCGGGCCACAAACCTGTGAAATAGTATTCATGATAGCCTCCCAGTATTGCGTAATTTTTGGGCACTCCCACACGGTATGATAGAAAGTGCCCTGTGACCCGCAATCCCTCAGGCATTGTGGATTGTCTGCCCTGCCCATCCTGTGTAGTGTCGCTCATGTGTAGTATGTTCGGTGAAGTATCTTGAGCTGCACTAGCTGTAGTTTGGCGGGTATGGCTACTTCTCGTGGGGTGATCCAGAGTGGTGTGTGTTGTGTTGAGACCCCCTCCCAGCCGAGCGCCCTGAGCGCCGCGAACCAAACGTGGACAGTGTGTGCAGTGGGACCCAGTAGTGTGTGTACGCGTGGTTTGTTGTATAGTGCACCCAATACTCCCCTGGTCCCGAGAGTGTGTCTGTCCATACGGAACGCAGGGTCGTCCTGTGGAGCATGAATCCACTGGATTACTACAGTAAGCTGTGAGGCCCAGTAATATGTTTTGATGTTGGGTAGAGCGATTCCGCCGTCGTACCAGCCCCGCACCAATTTAAGCTGGGCTATGCGAGCAGGTTTCCCTTCCCAGAGGAGATGACTAACTTCAGCATCGATCGACTTAAAGTAGGAGGGAGGGACAGGGAATGGAGTGTTTTGCAAGGCGTACAAAAACCTGGCCATCATTTTGAATAGGGCGGCTCGACCCAGGAGAGTCAGTGGGAGGGAGTGCCAATATTTAACGTCGCGCCGGAGTCTCTTCAGGGGCTCTGAGAGGTTCTTTTCAGTGAATTGTGCAGACATGGAAGTGATATATATTCCTAAGTATTTAAACCCTCTGTCCGTAACGCGCAGTGGGCAATTTGGCGGCAGCCGTGGAGGCTGGCCGTGAAGCACATAAAGAACAGACTTGGCCCAGTTTATAGTGTAGCCGGAAGCCCTACCGTAGGAAGCACAAATGTCCAACAGACGAACGATCGATCGATCGTCGGGGGATGCCATATAGAGGAGGATGTCATCCGCATATAGGGAAATGCAGTCTTCCCATCCCTCCGTCCATTTTAGCCCTCGTATGACGGGGTCCCTCCTGATCCAGGCCGCCAACGGTTCCAACACCAGCGCAAACAGGAGGCGAGAAAGCGGACAACCCTGCCTTGTCCCGCGACCAAGGGGAAAGTCAGCAGTTACTCGCCCATTTACCACCACATGTGCCATCGGTTGCGTGTAAAGAAGATGAACCCAGGCACAAAATTTGGGCCCAAAGCCCAAGTGCTGTAGCACTGCAAAAAGAAAGGGCCATTCTACTAGATCGAAAGCCATTCGCGCATCTAAGGAGAGCACGACCGCTTCCTCCTAGATAGCGGGAATTCGGGCCATCACACCATGGAGTCGTCTCAGATTGAGCGCTGTATTACGGCCTGGCATAAAACCTGATTGGTCGGGGTGCACTAGGGTTGTAAGGTATGGTTGGAGCCTAGTGGCCAGCGCCTTTGCTAATATTTTGGCTTCTGCATTAAGCAGCGAAATTGGTCGATATGATGAGCACTCCTGAGGGGGTTTGCCAGGTTTTGGAATTGCTATGATTGTCGCAGTGCGCTGATCCCTAGGCAGAACTCCGCCTCAAGGCTAGCTTCATACATTTTAAGTAGGTGGGGAGTGAGCATACTTGCAGCTTTTTTGTGGAGTTCAACGGGAATGCCATTCGGTCCTAAAGCTTTCCCCGATTGGAGCCCGTTTATGGCCAGTATTAGCTCATCTGGTGTCAGGTCTGCCTCCAGGGCCTGAGCCTCATGTGTTGCGAGTTTGGGCATCTGGATGTCATGGAGGAATACTAGGTTCTCCTCCAGGGTGGATGTGGCCTCTGGGGTGTAGATTTTCTCATAGTGAGTTGCGAATGTTTTAACTATTTCCTGTGGGTCCGTAATCACCCCCCGGTGTCTGAGTTTAATTGTGGCACCCAGCGACTTGCGCGTTTCCTCCTGTCCAGCCACGCTAAAAGCTTGCCGGCTTTGTCGCCAACTTCATATATAGTGTGCTGTGTCTTGGTGACCCTGGCTTTGGCTTCTTCCCACATGTAGTCTCTGTACTCCTGTTTTACTAAGTTGAGTTTATGTGTTATGTCATCATTGGGGTTTAAGGAGTGTTCGGCTTCAGCTTGGCTCATTGCCTGCTCAAGGTTCTGCACGTGTCGCTTCGAGTCTCGTTTGTGAGATGTAATTACAGATATTGCTTGCCCACGCAGGACGGCCTTATAGGCTTCCCATAGGATAGTCGGGGAAGTCACTGAGTGTTCGTTTTCCTGGAAGTATTGTTTCGTGGTAGTACACAGGCCCTTCCAGATGTCCGGGTCATTAAGGAAACCCGGGTATATAGGGTATGTGCGTCGCCTCCCCGAAAAGCAAGATGTTAATTTTATCATAACAGGGGAATGATCGGAGATACCTCTGGGGAGGTGTAAAACCTCCGACACTCCCTCCAAGACAGATGCGAGCGCTAATATATAATCTATCCTGGAAGAGCTATTGTGAGCACCTGAGTGGAAGGTGTACTGTCGTGCCTGAGGGAAACGTAGGTGCCAGATGTCTATCAGGCCGAAGGCGTCAAGGAACTCAGCCAGGCGCAGCTGAGTTCCACAGTGGTCCCTAGGGGGGAGTCTGTCGAGTGTAGCGTTAAGTGTGGCGTTGAAGTCGCCCCCCACAACCAGTTCACCCTGTGGGAGTGTGAGCAGGAATTTGCCAAGTGCGGGGAGGGCTATATTCTGCAGGGCCGGCGGGATATATACTGAAACTAAGTTGTATGCCCGCCCTTCCCACTGACATGAGATGGCTGCGAATCGCCCCTGATCGTCCGTCCAGGACCCAGTCAAGACAAGTGGGTAGTTTTTTCGAACAAGGATCCCAACCCCCCTCGACCCCGAGGTGAACTCAGAGTGCGCCACCATTTTAAATCCCCACCTGTCAAGAGCCTTACAGGCCGAACCCGTTAAATGTGTCTCCTGGATGAGGGCCACCGCTGGTGCGTGACGTTTGAGATATTGTAGCACCAGACCCCTCTTTATCTTGTCTGATAATCCATTTACGTTCCAGGATATAATTACCAGAGGGGGGCCTAGCGTATCAAGGGGCTCGGGTTGTGCTTGCATGGGGTCGGTTAAGTCGTCCCCCCACGTCAGTGGGTGTATCAGTGATGCCGGTGAATGGAGGGCAATATGATGTGGCTAGCGAGCAACGGTCTATTGGTTTAATTAGCATTTGGTGTACCTGTGTGAAAGAACTAAACATGAACTTAAACTTAAACTGGTCCCCACCCCCCGCCCCCCTCCCTGCATCCCTGCAAGACGGAAACAAAACTACCCACCACCCCAACTTCGCAGAGTGCTTAGTCCCCATTAACTTGTACTTGCGTGCGGGGGGAGAGTAGTCCAGAGATCACCCGGATCCATCCCATCCATCGAAACTATAACTGTACGCTTCAGTCTGTCCAAGTTCAGAAAAAAGGAGGGGCGCCGGTGTCCGGGCGCCCGGTGAGTCGGCGACCCGGGGTCCCTCAGGTCGGGGATGCCGCCCCAAAGACACACCCCGATGAGTGTGTATCTCAGTGTGTATTCCCCAGCGGTCCCCAGCGTCGCTGCAAGACAGGAGCACGAGTGGTCCGAGCATCTTCATTTTTCGGTCTCCTGCTGTGTGGAGTCAGTCGTGTAGCCTGTATCTCTTGAGCCCTGCGGTGCCACCTCTTGTAGACGTTGATGCTGCTGTTGAATCTTGCTTGACCGTCGCAGCCCCGATGCCCGTCTCCATCCCTCCAGCCAGTCCTGGGCCTCCCCAGGTGTCTCAAAGAACCACGTTTTACCATCCGCCACTACCCGCAACCTTGCCGGGAAGAGCATTGAGTAGGCAAGTTCTCGTCGCCGGAGTTCCTTCTTCACCTCAATAAAACTTCGACTTTGTTTGGTGACTGCTGCCGTATAATCCGGAAAGAATGAAATGACAGAGTTCTCTAAGCGCAGCGGAGGAGCCACTCGCGCCGTTTGTAGTATGGCGTCGCGGTCACAGAAGTTAAAAATGCGGGCTAGTATGGGCCTGGGGGGTCCCCCGGTCTGGGTTTGCCGCCTGGCACTCGATGGAAAGTCCCCGAGGTTGGAGAGGAGTCTTAATAAGGTCTTCAACAAATAAATCCATTGCAGGGCCCCCTTTACTTTCTGGCACGCCCTCGATTCAGACGTTATTGCGTCGGGAGCGGCCTTCTTGGTCATCCAGCTTAGCCATTATCAATTTATTGTCTGTTTCAAGTTGGCGCACTTGTCGCTGTAAGGCAGCAGTGTCAGCGGAAAGGGTCGTCGTGGTGCTTTCGACTTCGGACACCCTTGCGGCCATTTTTTGGAAGTCGGCCCTCAGGAGTGAGATATCGGTGGAAATCGATCCCACGGTGGCTTGGACACTGTTAAGGGAGAGCATTATATCTTGCAGTGTGACCTCCGCCGGGTCCTCGGGTGTCTGGGTGTTTTCATGCGCGGTGTTTCTGTCCGCCAGGTCCGGTTGGTCCTTGCGTATGCATACTTGTCCAGCTTCAGTTGTTGTGCCTTGCGCTGGCCCCGGCCCCCCCATGTTGGCTGGTCCGCTGGGGCGCGTACGTGGCAGTAGTCGCCGCTGCCTGCCTCTGTGGCTATTAGCCACGCGCGGCCTTTCGGGTTTCCTGCCACGTGCCCCCAGTTGCGGCAAGAGGAGGTGTCTTCGCCTCAACCAGACCCAGACGTGAAGCAGGCAAGGCAGGCCGGCGGGCAAGCTCTAGGCTCTTTCGATATGCACCACGGGCCCCCTGAGTGCAGGTATCGCAAATATCAGGAACGGGCGGCGGCTGCACCCGCCGCTTAGTGTCTCCTACCTCCGCTGTGGCCGGTTTCCACTATCTCGTCACTTCGGCAGCCCAGGTGCGGCCACGGCACATCAATGTCATTAATCACTGCCAGGGCCCGAGTGTGCCTCAATCATGGTGGGTCCCGCGCACCAACACCCACTCCGTCACCGAGGAGCTGGTCACACTCCTGGCAATATGCTGCGGATGGCCAAGGGTCTCCGCGTGTCTGCACGGCAGTGTCCCAGCACGCTTGTATCTTTGCCACTGCCACGGATTACGGGGTGCGCTGCTTAGATATCGTACTCACGGATCGGTGTGGCGCGGGCTCCGCCTCGCGCCTGCCGGCCCGTTCCCCGCACCCCACACGGGTCCCGGGGGGAAGCGCACATCAGCATCGCGCCACGGAGTGCTTCACAGGGCGCCCGGGCACACCACTGCCTCCCTGTGGGCGTTGCCGCCTTGCGTCTCCACACAGCGGATCTCAATGCCACGCTATGTCCCGGTCTCTCTCTCCGGCTCCGGCCGCGCTTCAAAGACCCGACGCAGGGTCCCCGCAATTCAGTTCTGGAGTCTTGGAGAAGGATCACAGGGTGCTCCAATACTTCCGACGCCTGAACCTCGGCGTCTCGTTGCAGTGCGTGGACAGATTATTTACCGGATCGTCGGGAATGTCGGGTAGGTCTCGGAGCCTCTCTAGGTAGCGGCCATTACGGTTGGGTGTTAGTCACGCCCCCCGAATAATTATTTATTAATTGGTAATTAATTGTTTAATTGATTTTAAATATTAAATATGTAAAATTTGGAATACTTATGTTTTTAGTTATATTTTACATGTGGGATGCTATGTTTGTAGAGGTATAGGGTGGGAACTTAATTCATAATTGAATAGCCATTATTTATTAATTGACAATTATTTTATTGAATAGTAATTATGTCAATTGATTAATTGTGTATTGTTCATGTTATGTTTTATTATTTTTCTACATTCATGGTGTTACTTATATACGTAATGTGTTTGAAGTGGAGTACCTTCCCTACCCTTGTTTAGACTGCAGTAAGAATCGTAAATATAACCTCTTCCCAGTTCAACACTTTCTCTAATGTTGCGCTGTTTGAAGTGGGAATAGAAAGTTTCACCTACTCGAAATAACATGCTTTCCCTACTATTTTACCCTTCCAAAGTCCAACGCTTTCCCTACTGTGTTTATACTCAATGGAAATAGTACATTTTACCCCACGGAAATCCAATGCTTTCCTTACTGTGTTCCTGTTTGGAGTGAGAATAGTAAATTTAACCCTCTCCAGAATCCAAAATCCAACGCATTCCCTACTGTAGTACATTTTACCTCTTTGAAGTCCAACGCTTTCCCTATTGTTGCACAAACTGGAGCGGGAATAGTACATTTTACCCCTCCGAAGTCCAACACTTTCCCTACTGTTTTGTTGTTTGGAGTGCGAATACTAAAGTTCACACCTCTAAAATCCAACTCTTTCCCTACTGTTGCACAGATTGGAATGGGAATAGTAAATTGTAGCCCTCTGAAGTCCAACTCTTTCCCTACTGTTGTCTGCAGACTGGAACAGTAATACTAATATTCACCCGTCTAAAGTCCAACGCTTTCCGTAGTGTTGTACAGACTGGAGTGGGAAAAGTAAATTTTAACCCTCCGAAGTCCAATACTTTCCCTACTGTCACCTTGCTTGTAGCGGGAATAGTAAATGTAACCCTTCCGAAGTCTAATACCTTCCCTACTGTTTTTTTAGACTGAAGTGGGAATAGTAAATTTCACCCCAATGAAGTCCCACGCTTTCCCTACTGTTGCACTGACTGGAATAGGAACAGTAAATCTAATCCCTAAAGTCCAAAACATTCCCTACTATTGTTGTGACTGGATTAGGAATAGTAAATCTAAACCCTCCGAAGTCCAACACTATCCCTAATGTGGCATAAACTAGAGTGAAAATAGTATATTTAATATTTTTAGACCTTAACCCCTTGACCGCGATCGGAATTCCGCTCGTGTGCTGGACATTCCGATCGCGGATGCGGTCGTGACGAGCTCAGCTCGTCATGCGCACAGCGCTACCGCGCAGCATGATGAGCTGAGCTCGTCACGCGCATCGAAGGGGTTAATATTCTTCATAATATTGTTTTTTGTTATACTGTTTGTTTTTATTTTGAGATTTTGGGTTTTTAAAATTTTTAACATTTTATTTATTGCCTAAATTAATTAATAAATTTTTTCTTCTTTAATTGTTTACATTTTTATGGTTTTATTGTGTATATTACCTACTGGCAGCTGCCAGCAGATAGTTATAGTTAGGAGCTAGTTTCCATAGGAAAAGCATTTTTTGTTTTGTCAATAATTTTGGCACTGTTTGATGAATCCTCGCGAAATTTTCAAAACTAGTTTGCCACTCACTTCAGCTGCTGTTTTGACAGTTTTGGGATGATTCCTCAAGTGGGGGCCAAGAAGAAGGGGGGTCCCAAAATGTGTTTTCCCCATGCAATTTCCCATAGGGATTTTGAACAGCCCAAACTGCTGGACGGAATTACACCAATTTTAGCAGAAAGATAGCTCTTGGTCAAGAAAGCGTGCTTTTTGTGATTTGGTGTAAATCCATTCAGTAGTTTGAGAAATAATAACTGAAAAGAAAACCAAATTTGTATATCTAGGGACGGGACCATCCAGGGATCCACCCGCAGTGAATCCGTAACTCCACGTGCCTAAGCAAGGTCGTGATTGGCTGGCCAACACCTTTACAGAAAAGATGCAGCCATCATTTTATATCTTGGGAAATGGTCCCTGGGGCTGAAAAGTTGCTTGTGCACTAACTGAAGGAGTCAGATGAGAGCTTTCTTGACCTCTTGTGTATGTCATAAATGAGGTGAAATCACGTTTAATGGGCAGTAAAATGCCAGAAAATATTTTTGGGGGCTCGTCCGAGATCCGCTTGTCCGTTGCCGGGCCCAGCATGGCCCCTCGTGCCAATCTGCGATGGATCCACGGATTTCGACGCAAATGGATATATATATATATATATATGTATATATATATATATATATGTATATACATATATATACAGATATATATGTATATCCAAGAAAGAAGTGACTCAAACAGATAGATTCACCAAAGAACAAAAATATATTTCCACTACAACGTTTCAGCCTCCGCCTTCCTCAGGTAGTACAAGATGGTTTGCTCAGTGGCAGCCACTGAGCAAACCATCTTGTACTACCTGAGGAAGGCGGAGGCTGAAACGTTGTAGTGGAAATATATTTTTTGTTCTTTGGTGAATCTATCTGTTTGAGTCACTTCTTTCTTGGATATTTTATTTCTTTGTGACTCATTGTATCCTTTGGGATCCCGATTTTTGCCCTGGCTGGCTGTTGTTTTCTTGTGATCCTTCATCTTCAATTATACAGATATATATATATATATACAGATATATATATATATATATATATATATATATATATATATATATATCCATTTGCCACTAAACCTGCCGAACTGCTTTTGGACGGGTGCCTCCGTGGTGAATGTGACCTTCACAGGAAGAATTTAAAAACTAAATTCAGAGCACTCTTAGGGGCACAAAGCTGTAATTTATTTTGACCAGGCAGAGTAATTTTATGTCTCTTTGTAGAGTCAGGAAACTTTGCACACACATGTATTATTAAAACGTTGGTTGTCTTTTAAATTGCAGCGTGTCTTTTCCATTAAACATGTAGGCTCAAATCAAAAGTTCTGTGCCCTTCGTCCAGCCGCTATTTACACTGACTTTTGGCACGTACCTGCAGGCTCTACAAAGAGACATAAAATTACTAAGACTATACATAAGCAGGATGTGCACAATTCACTGGAATATTTAATGTTTTACAACAACGTTGAGACTTAAATGAGTACGAACTCACCCAACCTTGGTAAAAAAGATGATCAGTCCGTTTTTACTTGCCATGTTTTCACTATCCAATGGGAATGTGGCAGGTAATGATTTAAAGATGTAACAACTGGCACTTTGTAAAGGAACCGGCATTGAGAAAGGCGAAATGTTGAAACGCGTCTGCCTGGTCAAAATAAATTACAGCTTTGTGCCCCTAAGAGTGTTCCGAATTTTGTTTTCAAATATATATATATTCACTGAAAAAACCATAGGTTTTAGGGAAAGTTATAGTTAGTTGGACATTTCACTCGTACAAAACCAGAGAAATTCCCCCGTTATAGTTAGTTCAGCTAACTATAACTCGCGCCCCGCAATGCATTGCTGATGACGTCACATATTACATCACTCATGACATGGTCAGTGACATCACTGATGACATCTCAAATGACATCACTGATGACATCACTGATGACATCATCCAGTGACTGTGTGTTTCTGTAAAGTTTAAATATGTTTAATATATATAGGGAAAGGCGTATTGAAGAATGAGTGGGTGTATAAGTGTCTGAATGGATGATTTAGTAGGTGCGTGACTGACTCTATAAGTGAGTGATTAAACGTATCTTACTGAATGCATGGGTTAGTGACTAAACTGTGTGAATGTCTGTATCCGTCTGTCTGTTGGTGTGTAAGCGGCTGCATGGGTTTGTGAATAGCTACATGAGTGTCTATATGGGTTATTGATTGGTTGTTTGAGTATCTGTTTGGGTGCCTGAGTGTTTGTGTGGGTGGGGTGTGTGTGACTCTGTGCATAGATGTGTGAGTGGGTGATTCACTGGGTGCATGGTTTCAAGAGTGCATCTGTGATGGACTGTATGGGTGGGTGAGTGTGTATGGGTGTGTTAGTGAGTGAATGTATATCTCAGTGGTACATGTGTGAGTAACTACATATGTGAAAGGCAGTATATATGTGTGTTGGAGTATATAAATGGCTATAAGTGAGAGTGTGTGATTGTGAGAGTGGCTGTATGGATGAGTGTGTGCTTGTATCAGTGATTGTATAAGAGCGTAAGAATGTGTTAGTATTTGTATGAGTAAGTGAGCTGGTGTGTGTATAACTGTATAGGTGAGTAAATGGCAGTGTGATTAATTATTTGCATGACTGACTAGGTGTGTGAGTACCACTATGGATGAGTGGCGGTGTGTGAGTGTCTATATAGGTGTATGAGTGCATATGATAGTCCTGTACTGAGTGACCGTAAGTATGAGTGACTGTACGGGTGAGTAAGTGGATGTGTGTGTAGACCTAAGAATCAGTGAGTGGGTATGTAGTTATTGGTGTTGGAGTGTCTATGGTTTTGAGAATGGCAGTCTGTAATTTAGAGTGGGTGTATCAAAGGTTATATTAGGGTGTGAGAAGATGCATCAAATTATCACATGGATGATGTCATCAGTGATGTCATCAGTGATGTCATTTGAGATGTCATCAGTGATGTCACTGACCATGTCATGAGTGATGTAATATGTGACGTCATCAGCAGTGCATTGCGGGGGCGCGAGTTATAGTTAGCTGAACTAACTATAACGGGGAATTTCTCTGGTTTTGTACGAGTGAAATGTCCAACTAACTATAACTTTCCCTAAAACCTATGGTTTTTTCAGTGAATTTCTAAGGTTTTTTAAATGCTAATTTCTAACTATAACGTGCCTGAAACCTATGGTTTTTTCAGTGAATTTCAAAGGTTTTTTAAATGCTAATTTCTAACTATAAAGTGCCTGAAACCTATGGTTTTTTCAGTGAATTTCAAAGGTTTTTTAAATGCTAATTTCTAACTATAACGTGTCTGAAACCTATGCTTTTTTCAGTGAATTTCAAAGGTTTTTTAAATGCTAATTTCTAACTATAACGTGTCTGAAACCTATGGTTTTTTAAGTGAATTTCAAAGGTTTTTTAAATGCTAGTTTCTAACTATGCCTACAGAGGTAGGACATGTGAAGAAAGAAGAAAAAACGCACAGAAAGAAGCAAAAGAAATGCAGAAAGAAGCAACAGAAGTCCACAAAGACGAACAAAAGTGCAGGAAGAAGCAAGACGTGCAGAAAGACCCAACAGAGGAGCAGAAAGAGGCCTTGTTGCAAAATCATCCTGTGCCCACAACTTTTTCAGACGGGTACTGGTGGTAACTGACTCTGACTAACCAGACCTAGAGCCAGTGCTATGCTAAAAGACACTTAGAATATAGTGAAAACACCTACATACACTAGGGAACACTATGCGTTGGGGTACCCCTGTGATTAGCATGACCTCCTCTGTAAGGCCCTAGTACATAATAGGGCAGGGGGATTAAAACTACCTCTAAGTCAGAAGTGCAGAAATATGCTACTTTAACTAGTAGTCACGTTTGCAGAGTGGTGGAGAAAGGGTGCTGGGCGTCCAACCAACGCTCAGGAATTCAGCTGCGTAGGACTTACAGGAGGTACCAGGAGGGATTCTTGGCCCCCAAACCCCCTCAGGACTAAATTGGACTTCATCCCCCATCCCGTAGTTTGCCACGAGGCATGTTTGCAGAGTGGTAGAGAAAGGGGGCCATGGCCTCCGAAGACGTCTTAGAAATCCCACTGTGTGGGACTTACTGGAGGTAACAAGAGGGGTAGTTGGACCCCAACGACATCCTTGGGGCCCAACTTCCCAAACTATTACCTCCAGTCAGTCCCACACAGCAGCACTGGTAAGTACTCGTACCAGGCCACGCCCACTTTGCCCACCACTCTACAAACGCGCTCCCTGGCATGCTCTTGGATGGGGATTGAAGTCCCCTTCACTGCTGGAGGTCCTTTAGGGGCCAACTAGCCTACCTTTTACCTCCAGTAAGCCCCACGCAGTGGGATTGGTGAGAGGTACACAAAGGCCATGCCCCCTTTCTCCACCACTCTGCAAACACGCCCCCTGGTGCGTTGTAAATTGGGGGATTAAGTCCCCTTGAATCCTGAGGGTCCCTGGGGTCCAACTAGCCCACCAGGTACCTCCAGTAAGTGCCACAGAGCTGCGTTGCAGAGAGGTGTAAAAAGGTGCGTGGCCTGGACCACCTCTCTGCAACGCAGGCCTGTGGCGCTTACTGGAGGTACCTGGTGGGCTAGTTGGCCCCCAGGGGCCCTCAGGATTGAAGGGGAATTAATTCCCCAACTTAAAACGCGCCACAGCGCGTGTTTGCACACATGTCACCTCAGGCCCCGCCCCCTCCCTTCACCACTGTGCAAACGCGCCCTGTGGCTTGTTTTAAGTTGGGGGATAAAGTCCCCTTGAATCCTGAGGGTCCCTGGGGTCCAACTAGCCCACGAGGTACCTCCAGTAAGCGCCACAGAGCTGCGTTGCTGAGAGGTGTAAAAAGGGGCGTGGCCTGGACCACCTCTCCGCAACGCAGCCCTGTGGCGCTTACTGGAGGTACCTGGTGGGCTAGTTGGCCCCCAGGGACCCCCAGTATTGAAGGGAAATTAATTCCCCAATTTAAAACGTGCCACAGGGCGCGTTTGCAGAATGTTGCTGTGAAGGGGCGGGGCCTCCGGCACGATCGCGGTCTTTTTTTTTTTTTTTTAGAAGGGGGGCTGTGTGGCCCCCCTTCTTTTTCCTTTTTTTGGGCCCTGGGGACCCCATACCCCAGGGCCTGACCCCTTTTTAAAAAAAAATCTGAACGGGAAGGGGGCCGCGTGGGCCCCCCTCCCGTGGCCAATTCCGGCCCCGGGGACCCCATCCCCCGGGGCATGGTCACATATATTTATGTTTTTTAAGGAGGGGGGCTGCGTGGCCCCCCTCCTGAGGCCTCTATTGGCCCTATCCGTTGTGGACCGTGGGGGGAGCCCGAATGCCCCCACGGTCCCGCCAGCTCCCCGTGTCCTGCAGGAGCCGGCATTGCTTTTTCACATGGGGAGCTGCTGCCATGCAGCTCCCCGTGTGGAAAAGCAATCTGCTTTGCATTTTGGAAGCGAGAGCAGGTTACCCTGCTCTCGCTTCCAAAATCCAAAGCAAGTTTGCTATGGCAGGGCGGGAGCCGCGAGGCTCCCGCCCTGCCATAGCAAACAGCAGTGTCCTGGGGGTGGGCACCCCGGGACACTGCAGGAGCCGGCCCTGGGGGGTGGTGGTCCCCAGGGCCATCACTGGCTCCACGAGGGGGGCCGCGCGGCCCCCCTCCCTTCAGTTTCAAAGCCCCGGGGAGGTGGTGGTCCCCGGGGCTCGGCGGTCCGTAACGGACCCTCAAATTTACATACTTAGTGCCCCGGGGAGGTGGCGGTCCCCGGGGCGAGTGGGGGGCTCGAGCCCCCCCACACAGGTTCTTTTTTTTAAAAAAAACAAGCCCCGGGGGGTGGTGGTTCCCAGGGCTGCAGGGGGGCCATGTGCCCCCCGCAAATATTCAAGAAAAGCCCCAGGGGGTGGCGGTCCCCGGGGCTGCGGGGGGGCCATGTGCCCCCGCAAATATTTAAGGAAAGCCCCGGGGGGGTGGCGGTCCCCAGGGCTGCGGGGGCCCCTGCAATTACAATATAGCATGCCCCCGGGACTAGGCCCACCCGGGGGCTAAATATTAACGAAGCGCGGTAGCCCGCGCTTCGTTTTTTTTATTTTCACGGCAGGATTTGCGGATCCTACGCAAATTTTGCAGATTTAAAAAAATAATAAATGTTTTTTTTGGCCCTGGGGGTCCTTGTGGGACCCCGTGAGCAGGCCTAGGGGGTCAGGGTGTTTCTACCTTGCCCCCTTTTCTTCTTTCTCACCTTTGTTTCCCTGTTTTCTTGTGACTCGGTTCTAACGAGTCACAAGATGGCTGCCAACACTTCCTGGTTTGAAGTGTTGACAGCCAATTAGAATAAAGCTCGTGGTCGGGAGGGTCCGCGGATCTACTGCGCCTCTAGATATCAAAACTTTTATTTTTTGATTTTCTCAGCAACTACTGAACGAATTTACACCATTTAACAAAAAGGGCTCTTTCTGAACCAAGGGCTACCTTTTTGCCAAATTTGGTGTAATTCCATTCAGCAGTTCGAGCTGTAGCCGTGTCTAAAGTTTCCTATGGAAAATAACATGGAGAAAACATGTTTTGGGACCCCCCTTTTTTCTCGGCCCCCGCTTGACGAATCACCCCGAAACTTTCAAGACAGGAGCTGACCGGAGCGCCCCACTAGTTTTGAAAATTTCGCGAAGATTCGTCAACCGGCGCCAAAGTTATTGGGAAAAGAAAAAACGCTTTTCCTATGGAAACTAGGTCCTAACTATAACTATCTACTGGCGACTGGCGACTATAATATACATACTGGCTGAATTAAGAATAGAGCTTGATAAAATTAAAACTGAAAAAGCGGTGGTTGAATTCTTTAAATCCCTGCCAAATAAACTAAAGGAATACGAAGACGCAATAAAGGTAAAAAAACAACGTAAATTCCTTAGAGATAAAAGGGACTATGCTGAAGGAAGGATTCTAACTTATGCGAAACGCTTTGATTGGGCTCAAAGAAATTTCAGGTCTGCTAACAACTATCGACAAGGGGAAGCTCTCTCAACCGGATCAAGCTCTGATTTGAGTACTGATTCGGAGGAACGTAGTGCAAGTGGCCCTTTAGGTGTGCGCCCATTGACATTTCTTCACGAGTTCCAAATTTTGAAACAGAAAAAAGATCAAAATCAATCAGACAAGCCACCAACGCGGGGCAGAGGAAGAGGCAAGGGTCCCAAAAAAGGAAGAGGTCGAGGGACCAAAAAAGACTCAGACTAAGGCAAAGAAGAAGACGAGGGGCATCGGCCATAGTACAATCAATGGAAGTCCCTCCACAGAACAAATCAATAATCAATTTGTCATCAAAAATATTAACAGCAGATGAAATTTCAGTACTACAACTGGGGCTATCATTCTGTCCGATCACTGACTTTAATTACACGGATACTAGAATAGATTTGTTTCTCTTTATCCGGAAGTTAAAACTGATGAAACTGTACAAAATGTCGATTGGATCGGCATCACGGATATCAACTGAAACTCAAAGCGATACTCTGGCCGAGATAGATTTGGATATAAGAGATATGGATTCACTGAGAGATATGTATGATCTGGAAACTGGGAATGAGTCAGGGGGACAAGGTGATATCATGGCAATCATGGAACAATGTGGAATACAGAGGCAAGGAGTGAGCCACAGTGGACTGAAAAGAAAATCTAAATTTAATCCAAATGTCCCTTTTGACAACATTGAGGCTTACAGCTCGGCAGTAATAATCGAACTCTCGAAAATGCGGAGCAAAAATCAAATGAATAAACGAGACAACTTATCTAAGAATCAGAGGAAAGCCATAAATAACTTAGAGAAGGATTCGAGCATTGTTATAAAGCCCTCCGACAAGGGAGGCAATGTTGTTATTATGGATGCCACATTATATAAAGTGGAAGCAATGAGGCAACTTAAGGATGAAACGTGTTATGAACTCATTAATTGGGACCAATACAAACGAACGATAAAGGAATACCACGAACTTTTAATGGATTGGTACCAAAAAGAATTATTGGATACTGATGAGTATAAATTCCTAAGAACTGATAATCCACGTATGCCATGTATATATTTTCTCCCGAAAATTCACAAAGACGCCATGAATCCACCAGGGCGCCCAATAGTTTCCTCCAATGGAGGACTATTGGAGAATACCTCGATCTTTCTAGATGTTTTCTTATCTAAGTATGTGTTAAACCTGAGATCTTATTGTAAAGATAGCTCTGATTTTCTAAGAAGAATATACGACATCAAGTGGGAAGATAGCTATTTTATGATAGCCCTGGATGTCTGCTCCCTTTACACATGCATTGAACAAGAAATGGGGGTATCAGCTTGCATGTATTTTTTAAAGAGTAGACATATCAGTTTATGGCAACACAATGCAATGTTACAAACTATGATGCTCTTCTGCCTAAGAGAGAACATTTTTCTCTTTGAAAAATCGATCTACCGACAGCGGTCAGGTACAGCTATGGGTACATGTTTCGCCCCCAGCCTAGCGAACCTTTTCCTAGGCTGGTGGGAGGAACAAATTGTCTGGACTGACAGATATGAACGATATACTGACCATATACTTATATGGGTCAGATATATCGACAACTTGTTCCTCATTTGGGATGGATCAGAACGACTAGCACAAGAATTTATTCAGGAACTAGGGGTTAACAACCTGAATCTGAAGTTCACACACAAAATCAGTGACAGTTATTGTGAATTCTTAGACATAGCTGTAATTATAGAAGAGAATGCCATTACAACCCGTCTGTTCCATAAAGAAACAGCGGGTAATACCATCTTACATGCTGCTAGTCACCATCCTGTTTCTTTGGTACAAAGCATCCCCTATGGGGAGATGTTATGTGCCCGTCGTAATTGCAATACCAGCGAAGGATTTGTCACAGAGCAATTAGCTATGACAAAACGCTTCAAAGATAGAGGCTACAGTAGTAAAATCATAGAGTCAGCTAAAGAAAAAGTGCAGAGTAAAACACAGAGGGACTTATTGTTTAATACATCTATTAAACAATCTCAAAATAAGAGGCAGGAAAAGGATGGTATTCCAAGAATGATAACGACATTCAGTAGGGGAACTAGGGCATTAAGGATAGCAATGAAGGCCCATTGGAATCTCCTAAAAGCTGATCCCATAATAGGGAGGAGCATAGGCAGCACCCCACTAATGACATATAAAAAACCCAAATCACTAAAAGATCGTTTGGTACGTAGTTACACCCAGGGCATGTCAACTGCCAATTGGTTAGAAACAGTGAAAGGCTTCACTACATGTGGAAGCTGTAAAGCCTGCAGGAATGGGAAGAACTGCAGGAGGTATGTCACTGGAGCAGGGACCGAAGAAAACATAACTAAATTCATTAACTGTAATAGTGACTTTACTGTCTACGTACTGGAGTGCCCTTGTGGCCTCCAGTACGTGGGCAGTACGAAACTCCCACTGAAAGTAAGAATGTTACAACATCTTCGCGCGATAACCAACAGAGAGTTTAATTACCCAGTAGCACAGCATTTTGCGGACAAACATAAAAGCCAGAATAGTGGTCTGAAATTCTTTGGCATTGATAGAATCCCGCAACATATCAGAGGAGGATATAGAGAGAAGGAGCTACGAATCTTAGAGTCTAAATACATCATTGACCTAAACTGCAAAAGTCCTAAAGGTCTAAACAGTGGAGAGGAACTTGCCACCCATATAGGATGTTAAATTCCAAAGAAAAAAATCTTAAGCTACTACTTTTCTGTGTTTTAAACAATTTGTATATTTTTTATGTATATATTTGGATCACTCTTTCACAATTTTAAGGGAGGAACGAGATTTGGGAGCTCACTGTCTCTATCCAAGCCAATCTGTGATGTAAAAATGGTAATTATAACCTAGAGGTAGGGCTTACCATAGGGGTTCCCATAATGGCAGGGTTATCTCTAGACAGCGCTCTGTCCCAATCGGATTCCAGTCACGTCATCACTTGTGTTAGGGAACTATTATTCACATTAATCTCATTCACTTTGCACCATGTTAAGTTCTATTCCTGATGAAAATATGCAAATATAGGAGTTTTAGAATATATAGGATTTGAAAAGGTTATGTCTTTAGGATGAAATTCCATAGATTAGACTGCCCTCGGTTAAAAGGCCGCCATGTTTTTCGTATTAACGCACATAAATAATGATTACATAAAGGGGTCATATGGTTATGCAATAACCTGGGATAACATCGAGCAATATAGCATTTGTCATGAGATTGTACAGTTACCCCCAATAAGGTCATTTATTCACATTGCACACCATTGGGTGATGCGCCCCATGAGTAAAGATTAGATCACGTAATTCTTTAAAAGATCCCTGGTAACAATATAGTGGATTCACTATGTTGGTTGATTAATAGATTTGAAAGCGCTGATGTGCTAAATATTGTGTGTTTAACCATAATAGTCAAATTACGTGTTGGCTATTGCACTGAGATGGCACAGTCTTATCCTGATTGGTTTCTGTTAGATGTTATTCTTTGAATAAGATCATTGTTGTGACGAAATATATGGGTTTTGAACTGATGTTCCCAGAATGCGAATGCGTTTAACAGTGACCTTTATATAATGCTATATTTAAAATCAACATTATCTACGAATGATCTTTACTCAGTGGCATATAAATGTACATAACATGATTATCTTAATAATGAATTGTGAATTTATGCAACTGAATTGATATGCAGTATTCGGAAGTAATTGTTGGTGGGTTATTATGTTGGTTGCTGCAGTAGAAGGTCACTATTTAGCCGCAAATTGTCTTGGCAAAGATTTATCGTATGAAGACGATTACAACTTGTACGCAATACATGAGTTCTGTCAGAAGCATTCTGGGATTGGTAGTCCGCAAATTGTGTGATGTGAACAATGGCAACTTTATTGTACCACAGAACGAACATTACCCAAGAATAGTTAGCTATGCAACAGCATTAAAACGTACATATCTTGATCTTCACAGCAATGAAATGTAAAGGCATGACATCGCATTTTGAAAATGCCAAAATATCTTAAAATGTTATTTTTGTATTTTTGTATTTTTTCGTATGTATCGTCACATTGAGAAATACTCGCAATATGCGAAGTATGTTTTCTATGCCTATGATTTCTGAAACGTATTTCTAAAGGAATTAGATGTACAGGAAGTAACTTGATAAAGGCTAAACGCCGAAACGCGTTGTCCTTAACTTTGGTGCACAATAAATTATTTGTGCAGTCTCCTGGTGTGCCGCTTCCTGTATTATTTTGCTATTGGGGCGAAATAAAGGACTCCATTCGAATATATATATATATATATATATTCACTGAAAAAACCATAGGTTTTAGGGACAGTTATAGTTAGTTGGACATTTCACTCGTACAAAACCCGTGAAATTCCCCCGTTATAGTTAGTTCAGCTAACTATAACTCGCGCCCGCAATGCACTGCTGATGACGTCACATATTACATCACTCATGACATGGTCAGTGACATCACTGATGACATCACTGATGACATCTCAAATGACATCACTGTTGACATCATGCAGTGACTGTGTGTTTCTGTAAAGTTTAAATATTTTTAATATATATAGGAAAAGACGTATTGAAGAATGAGTGGGTGTATAAGTGTCTGTATGGATGATTTAGTAGGTGCGTGACTGACTCTATAAGTGAGTGATTTAACGTATCTTACTGAATGCATGGGTTAGTGACTAAACTGGGTGAATGTCTGTATCCGTCTGTCTGTTGCTGTGTAAGTGGCTGCATGTGTTTGTGAATAGCTACATGAGTGTCTATATGAGTTATTGAATGGTTGTCTGAGTATCTGTATGGGTGCCTGAGTGTTTGTGTGGGAGGGGTGTGTGCGACTCTGTGCATAGATGTGTGAGTGGGTGATTCACTGGGTGGATGGTTTCAAGAGTGCATCTGTGATAGACTGTATGGGTGGGTAAGTGTGTGTAAGAGTGTGTTAGTGAGTGAATGTATGTCCCAGTGGTACATGTGTGAGTAACTACATATGTGAAAGGCAGTATATATGTGTGTTGGAGTATATAAATAGCTATAAGCGAGAGTGAGTGATTGTGTTAGTGGCTGTATGGATGAGTGTGTGCTTGTAACAGTGATTGTATAAGAGCGTAATAATGTGCTAGTATTTGTATGATTAAGTGAGCTGGTGTGTGTATAACTGTATAGGTGAGTAAATGGCAGTGTGTTTAATTATTTGCATGACTGACTAGGTGTGTGAGTACCTCTATGGATTAGTGGCGGTGTTTGAGTGTCTATATAGGAGTAAGAGTGCATATGTTAGTCCTGTACTGAGTGACCATAAGTATGAGTGACTGTACGGGTGAGTGAGTGGATGTGTGTGTGTAGACCTAAGAATCAGTGAGTGGGTATGTAGTTATTGGTGTTGGAGTGTCTATGGTTTTGCGAATGGCAGTCTGTAATTTAGAGTGGGTGTATCAAAGGTTATATTAGGGTGTGAGGAGGTGCATCAGATTATCACGTGGATGATGTCATCAGTGATGTCATCAGTGATGTCATTTGAGATGTCATCAGTGATGTCATCAGTGATGTCACTGACCATGTCATGAGTGATGTAATATGTGACGTCATCAGCAGTGCATTGCGGAGCGCGAGTTATAGTTAGCTGAACTAACTATAACGGGGAATTTCACGGGTTTTGTACGAGTGAAATGTCCAACTAACTATAACTGTCCCTAAAACCTATGGTTTTTTCAGTGAATTTCAAAGGTTTTTTAAATGCTAATTTCTAACTATAACGTGTCTGAAACCTATGGTTTTTTCAGTGAATTTCAAAGGTTTTTTAAATGCTAATTTCTAACTATAACGTACCTGAAACCTGTGGTTTTTTCAGTGAATTTCAAAGGTTTTTTAAATGCTAATTTCTAACTATAACGCCCCTAAAACCTATGGTTTTTTCAGTGAATTTCAAAGGTTTTGTAAATGACAATTTTTAAATGTATTAATTGTTATATTTATTTTTTTGACACTGATTTACTACATTTTTTAAAACTATTTATTTTTAGATATTTTATTTATTAAATTACATTGTAATTACATTATACATTACATTACAAAATATACTTTCTCAGAATGAATTACTTTAGTTTAAATAGTTTGCAAATAGGCAATAGAGTTTTAAGTACAGTAGTTACAGTTGTTGCAATGGGCAACACAATTTCAAACACAATGCAACATTGAGCTCAATGTGAATTTCTAGTTAAATGCAATTAGTTACTTTATGGATTACTTTTCTAACCACAGGACTGGATCCTAGATTCAGTCCTGGGACATCTCCTATAAACAGTTGAGTAAAAGCGTTTTGGTTACAGTAGTGATTTTTAAGGAATATTATTGTATTTTAAAAGTTGACACTTCGAAACTTTTTCACATAGAATCACCAATGTTATCCTATGGGAGGAAATTCACTTAGCAGGTAAGTAGTGTTATCGTTACTTTTTCTTACTCAGTGTTGGATCCTGGATCCAGCACTGGTGCATCTCCTGTAAACAGTTGAAAGAATGCGTTTAAGTCATACAGGCGATTTTTAAGGAATATTTGTAGTTTGTGAAAATTGACACTTTGAAACTTTTCTGCTGAAAACCAGACAATGGATTCCTATGGAAGGAAATATAAGTTACTGGTAAGTACGGTTAGAATTACTTTTCAGGGTCAGTGCTGGGCTAAAAGATGCAGCACTGGGTTCTCTCCTGATAACAGGTGAGTAAATCGGAATTCGTAGTTCGGTTGATTTTAGAGGAATATTATAAAGTTCCAAAACTCCACACTTAGAAGAATTTCCAAGTGAAACCAGTCAATGTTAGCCTATGGAAGGAAATTCAAGTTACTGGTAAGTACGGTTAAAATTACTTTTCAGGATCAGTACTGGGATGAAAGATGCAGCACTGGGTTCTCTCCTGATAACAGGTGAGTAAATCGGAATTCGTACTTCGGTTGATTTTAGAGGAATATTATAAAGTTCCAAAACTCCACACTTAGAAGAATTTCCAAGTGAAACCAGTCAATGTTAGCCTATGGAAGGAAATTCAAGTTGCTGGTAAGTACGGTTAAAATTACTTTTCAGGATCAGTACTGGGATGAAAGATGCAGCACTGGGTTCTCTCCTGATAACAGGTGAGTAAATCGGAATTCGTACTTCGGTTGATTTTAGAGGAATATTATAAAGTTCCAAAACTCCACACTTAGAAGAATTTCCAAGTGAAACCAGTCAATGTTAGCCTATGGAAGGAAATTCAAGTTGCTGGTAAGTACGGTTAAAATTACTTTTCAGGATCAGTACTGGGCTGAAAGATGCAGCACTGAGGTCTCTCCTGATAACAGGTGAGTAAATCGGAATTCGTATTTCGGCCGATTTTAGAGGAATATTTGTATGTTTCAAAAATCGACACTTAGAAACTTTTTCAGCAAAAAGCAGGCAATGATATCCTATGGAAGGAAATTCAAGTTACTGGTAAGTACGGTTAAAATTACTTTTCAGGATCAGTACTGGGCTGAAAGATGCAGCACTGAGGTCTCTCCTGATAACAGGTGAGTAAATCGGAATTCGTATTTCGGCTGATTTTAGAGGAATATTTGCACAATGGTGAAGGGAGGGGGCGGGGCCTGAGGTGACATCTGTGCAAACGCGCCCCGTGGCGAGTTTTAAGTTGGGGATTAAGTTCCCTTGAATCTTGAGGGCCTCGGGGCCAACTAGCCCACCAGGAACCTCCAGTATGCGCCAGGGGCTGCGTTGCAGAGGCGTGTACAGAGGCCACGCCCCTTTACACCTCTCTGCAACGCAGCTCTGTGGCGCTTTTAGAAGTACATGGTGGGCTAGTTGGCCCCCAGGGACCCTCAGGATTGAAGGGGATTTAATTCCCCATCTTAAAACGTGCCACGGGGCCTGTTTGCACACATGTCACCTGAAGCCCCGCCCCTCCCTTCACCACTGTGCAAACGCGCCCCGTGGCGCGTTTTAAGTTGGGGGATTACGTCCCCTTGAATCCTGAGGGTCCCTGGAGTCCAACTAGCCCACCATGTACTTCTAAAGCGCCACAGAGCTGCGTTGCAGAGAGGTGTAAAAGGGGCGTGGCCTCTGTACACCTCTCTGCAACGCAGCCCCTGGCGCATACTGGAGGTTCCTGGTGGGCTAGTTGGCCCCCAGGGACCCCCAGTATTCAAGGGGAATTACTTCCCCTTCTTAAAACGCGCCAGGGGGCGCGTTTGCAGAGTACTGCAGGGAGGGGGGCGGGGCCTCTGGCACGATGCCGGTCGTTTTTTTCTTCTTGTTTTTCTTAATGGGAGGGGGCTGCGTTGCCCCCTTCCCTTGGCCACTTTGGCCCCGGGGACCCCATCCCCCGGGGCCTGAGCATTTTATTTTTTTTTCAAATTAAAAAAAAGAACGGGAAGGGGCCGCGCGGCCCCCTTCCCTGGGCCTATATTGGCCCCGGGGACCCCATCCCCCGGGGCATGCCCTCAATTTTTAAATTTTTTTATTTGGAGGGGGGCTGCGTGGCCCCCCTCCTCAGGCCATTTAAGGCCCCGGGGACCCCATCCCCCGGGGCCGGCCTTGCCGTTTTTAAAATTTTTAATTTTTTTTCTAATTTGGGGAGGGGGGCTGCGTGGCTCCCCTCCCTGGCCACTTATGGCCCCGGGGACCCCATCCCCCAGGGCCTGGCCTCTCGTTGGGGACTGTGGGGGGGTCCCCAAACCCCCCACAGTCCCGCCGGCTCCCCGCCTCCTGCGCGAGCCGGCATTGCTTTTCCACATGAGGAGCAGCTAACATGCTGATCCCCATGTGGAAAAGCAATCAGCTTTGGATATTGGAAGCGAGAGCAGGTTTCCTGCTCTCGCTTTCTTGTTCCTCGGTTCTACCGAGGAACAAGATGGCTGCCAACACTTCCTGGTTTGGAGTGTTGACAGCCAATTAGCAGACAGCTCGTGATCGGGAGGGTGCGCAAATCCAACGCGGCCATAGATATATATGTGATTTTCCTTTTGATTTTCTCAGGAACTACTGAACGGATTTACACCATTTAACAAAAAGGGTTCTTTCTGAACCAAGAACTACCTCTTTGCCAAATTTGGTGTAATTCCGTTCAGCAGTTCGGGCTGTAGCCGTGTCTAAAGTTTCCTATGGGAAAATGAATGGGGAAAACACGTTTTGGGACCCCCCTTTTTTCTCGGCCCCTGCTTGACGAATCACCCCGAGACTTTCAGGGTAGGAGCGGACCGGAGCGGGCCATAAAGTTTGAAAATTTCGCGAAGATTCGTCAACCGGCAAGAGAGTTATTTCAAATAGAATGTCGCAGATTTCCTATGGAAAATAGGTCCTAACTATAACTATCTACTGGCGAGATCGCCAGTAGATAATATACATATATATATATATATATATATACACACATATTATCTACTGGCGGTCGCCAGTAGATAGTTATAGTTAAAACCTATTATCCATAGGAAATCCGCGACATTCTATTTGAAATAACGTTGGCGCCGGTTGACGAATCTTCGCGAAAGTTTCCAACTTGTTGGGGCGCTCCGGTCCGCTCCTATCCTAAAAGTCTCGGGGTGATACGTCAAGCGGGGGCCGAGAAAAAGGGGGTCCCAAAACACGTTTTCCCCATTCATTTTTCCATAGGAACCTTTAGTCGCAGCTACAGCCCGAACTGCTGAACGGAATTACACCAAATTTGGCAAAGAGGTAGCCCTTGGTTCAGTGTCGTGCCTTTTGCTTAAATGGTGTAAATCCGTTCAGTAGTTCCTGAGAAAATCAAAAGTAAAGTCACATATATATCTGGGCGGAGCCTAACCACACATGTCATCGTGAGATCTGATTGGCTGTCAGCACTTCATCCTGGAATTGCTGGCAGCCATCTTGGGACCAATATAAATGATAGTACCTCATTGAAATGCATTGTAGTGAATAGAAGATTTTGAGGGTCACCAAAAGGAGAACTATAAAGGGTGATAACAGGCTTTAGTTACATTAGAATTTATTTGTTGATGGTACCATACTAATTTTAGGAATTGTGGTGTATTCTAAGGTGATTTTACTATGTGAAAAACCTTCTGCTGGGATATCATGAATCATGTTTGATAGAACACTATTTTCACATGCTTGTCCCATGGAGGTTTGGAAGGTAAAATGAGAGCATATTTTCTGTAAATTCACATTATCTTTCTCAGTCATGTGAGAATGAAGTCTGACATTCTCAGTAAAACATGTACATCCAACAAGGGCAGAGACTGTCAGTTGATTCCTTTGTGTTCTACTGCAGCTTCCCAGAGTGTTCTAAAGAACAACTAGAGCGCTAACAGCCTTACTTATGACAAAAGTATGGCACACCTGAAGCCATCTTGATTGGAATAAACTGGTAACACTTAAAACATTTAATTTAAAAAGGAACAAAATGATGGGGTTCATTTTGTCATAGAAATTATGGTTAGTGCTGTAGAAAGAAAAATTAGGACATATTTCAAGTGTGATCTCAAATATCTTCCTGTTATATTTCAACAGGAGCAGCCTGCCAGTTGATGCCTTTGTGTTCTACTGCAGCTTCCCAGAGTGTTCTAAAGAACAACTAGAGCGCTAACAGCCTTACTTATGACAAAAGTATGGCACACCTGAAGCCATCTTGATTGGAATAAACCGGTAACACTTAAAACATTTAATTTAAAAAGGAACAAAATGAGGGGTTCTTTTTGAAATAGAAATTATGGTTAGTGCTGCAGAAAGAAAAATTAGGGCATGTTTTAAGTGAGATCTCAAATCCTCTTCTATTTCATTAGAAAATTCTGACATGCAGACTGAAACAATCACTTTCAATACCAGCAGCAGACTACCAGTTAACTCCCTGGTGAGCAGTAGCTTTACTCCAGTGATCTAATGAGCAACTAGAGTGCTAACATTCTGATTTTATGGCAGATGTGAGACACATCTGAATGCCTTCTTGATGGAATCAAAGTAAAAACTGAAAGCATTTCCTTCTGAGGAGACTGCAGTAAATGAAGAAATTAGGAAACTTCATAACAAAGAAGTCTTCCAAGCTGGCCACCAGTGAAAAAAGAGCCCAAATGTAGCACAAATATTACCCAGATGTAGCCCACATATAGCCCAATGACAAAAGTGTGCAAAACACTTTTTATTTTTAGTTTTTTTGCAGTTTTATGTAGTGCAGACTGGTCAGGTATTGGAGCATTGCATCTTAAAACATGACCCCCCTACACTACAAAAACACCACTGCACTACCTTAAACCCTAAAACACTACCCCCAGCACGACCCCCTACACTACACAAGCACCACTTCACTATCCTAAACCCTAAAACACTACCCCCAGCACGACCCCCTACACTACCCAAACACCACTGCACTAACCTAAATCCTAAAACACTACCACCAGCACGACCTCCTACACTACCCAAACACCACTGCACTGCCCTAAACCCTGAAACACCAGCCCCAGCACGACCCCCTACACTGCCCGAACACCACTGCACTGCCCTAAACCGTGAAACACCAGCCTCAGCACGACCCCCTACACTGCCTGAACACCACTGCACTGCCCTGAACCCTGAAACACCAGCCCCAGCACAACACCCTACACTGCCCGAACACCACTGCACTGCTCTAAACCCTGAAACACCACCCCGTGCATGACCCCCTACACTGCCCGAACACCACTGCACTGCCCTAAACCCTGAAACACCACCCCCAGCGCGACCCCCTACACTGCCCGAACACCACTGCACTGCCCTAAACCCTGAAACACCATCCCCTGCACAACCCCCTACACTGCTCGAACACTACTGCACTGCCCTAAACCCAGAAACACCATCCCCAGCACAACCCCCTATACTGCACGAACACCACTGCACTGCCCTAAACCCTGAAACACTAGCCCCAGCAAGACCCCTACACTGCCCGAACACCACTGCACTGCCCTAAACCCTGAAACATCACCCCCAGCAAGACCCCCTACACTGCCCGAACACCACTGCCCTAAACCCTGAAACACCACCCCCAGCAAGACCCCCTACACTGCCCGAACACCACTGCACTGCCCTAAACCCTGAAACACCAGCCCCAGCACGACCCCGTACACTGCCTGAACACCACTGCACTGCCCTAAACCCTGAAACACCACCCCCTGCACGACCCCCTACACTGCCCGAACACCACTGCACTGCCCTAAACCCTGAAACACCACCCCCAGCACGACCCCCTACACTGCCCGAACACCACTGCACTGCCCTTAACCCCAAAACACCACCCCCAGCATGACCCCCTACACTGCCCGAACACCACTCCACTGCCCTAAACCCTAGAACACTAACCCCAGCATGACCCCCTACACTACCCAAAGACCACTGCACTACCCTAAACCCTAAAACACGACCTCCTACACTACACAAACACCACTGCGCTACCCTAAACCCTAAAATACTCCCCCCAGCATGACCCCCTACACTACCCGAACACGACTGCACTGCCCTAAACCCTAAAACACTCCCCCAGCACGACCCCCTACACTACCCGAACACCACTGCACTGCCCTAAACCCTAAAACACTCCCCCAGCACGACCCCCTACACTACCTAAACACCACTGCACTGCCCTAAACCCTAAAACACTACCCCCGCATGACCCCCTACACTACCCAAATACCAATGCACTACCCTAATCCCTAAAACACTACCCCCGCACAACCCCCTACACTACCCAAAGACCACTGCACTACCCTAAACTCTAAAACAATACCCCCCGCACGACTCCCTACACTACCCAAAGACCACTGCACTACCCTAAACCCTAAAACACGACCTCCTACACTACACAAACACCACTGCGCTACCCTAACCCCTAAAAAACTACCCCCAGCACGAACCCCTACACTACCCAAACACCACTGCACTACCCTAAACCATAAAACACTACCCCCAGCAGTACCCCCTACGCTACCCAAACACCACTGCACTACCCTAAACCCTAAAACACTACCCCCAGCAGTACCCCCTACACTACCCAAACACCATTGCACTACCCTAAACCCTAAAACACTACCCCCAGCAGTATCCCCTACACTACCCAAACACCACTGCACTACCCTAAACCCTAAAACCCTAAAACACTAACCCCAGCACGGCCCCCTACACTACCCAAACACCAATGTACTACCCTAAACCCTATAACACTCCCCCAGCACGACTCCCTACACTACCCAAACACCACTGCACTACCCTAAACCCTAAATCTACCCCCAGCATGACCCCCTACACTACACAAACACCACTGCACTACCCTAAACCATAAAACACTACCCCCAGCACGACCCTCTTCACTACCTAAACACAACTGCACAATTTGTTACAGGCGTTGCAACGCAGGCCTGTGGTGCTTACTGGAAGTACCTGGTGGGCTAGTTGGGCCCCAGGGACTCTCAGGATTCAAGGTGACCTAATCCCCCAACTTAAAACGCGCCACGGGGCGCGTTTGCACAGTGGTGAAGGGAGGGGGCGGGGCCTCAGGTGACATGTGCGCAAACGCCCTGTGGTGCGTTTTAAGTTGGGGAGTTTATTCCCTTTGAATCCTGGGGGCCAACTAGCCCACCAGGTACCTTCAGTAAGCACAACAGAGTTGCGTTGCAGAGAGGTGAAAAAAGGTGCGTGGCCTCGGAACGCATCTCTGCAACTCAGCTCTGTGGTCCTAACTGTAGGTACCTGGGGGCTAGTTGGGCCCCAGGGACCCTCAGGATTCAAGGGGACTTAATCCCGCAACTTAAAACGCGCCACGGAGCGCGTTTGCACACGTCACCTCAGGCCCCCCCTCCCTTCACCACTGTGCAAACGCGCACTGGCTCTGGTTAGTCAGAGTCAGTTACCACCAGTACCCTTCTGAAAAAGATGTGGGCACAGGATGATTTTGCAACAAGGCCTCTTTCTGCTCCTCTGTTGGTTCTTTCTGCACATCTTTTGCTTCTTTCTGTGCGTTTTTTCTTCTTTCTTCACATGTCCTACCTCTGTTGGCATAGTTAGAAACTAGCATTTAAAAAACCTTTGAAATTCACTTAAAAAATCATAGGTTTCAGGCACGTTATAGTTAGAAATTAGCATTTAAAAACCTTTGAAATTCACTGAAAAAAACCATAGGTTTCAGGCACGTTATAGTTAGAAATTAGCATTTAAAAACCTTTGAAATTCACTGAAAAAACCATAGGTTTCAGACACGTTATAGTTAGAAATTAGCATTTAAAAAACCTTTGAAAATCACTGAAAAAACCATAGGTTTTAGGGACAGTTATAGTTAGTTGGACATTGCACTCGTACAAAACCTGTGAAATTCCCCTGTTATAGTTAGTTCAGCTAACTATAACTCGCGCCCGCAATGCACTGCTGATGACGTCACATATTACATCACTCATGACATGGTCAGTGACATCACTGATGACATCATCCATGTGATAATTTCATGCATCTTCTCACACCCTAATATAACTTTTGATACACCCACTCTAAATTACAGACTGCCATTCTCAAAACCATAGACACTCCAACACCAAAAACTACATACCCACTCACTGATTCTTAGGTCTACACACACATCCACTCACTCACCTGTACAGTCACTCATACTTACAGTCACTCAGTACAGGACTATCAAACAATACCTATATAAACACTCACACACCGCCACTCATCCATAGAGGTACTCACACACCTAGTCAGTCATGCAAAAAATTAATCACACACCCATTTACTCACCTATACAGTTATACACACACCAGCTCACTTACTCATACAAATACTAGCACATTCTTACGCTCTTATACAATAACTGATACAAGCACACACGCATCCATACAGCCACTCTCACAATCACACACTCTCACTTATAGCCATTTAAATACTCTAACACACATATATACTGCCTTTTACATATGTAGTTACTTGCACATGTACCACTGAGATATACATTCACTCACTAACACACCCATACACACACTCACCCACCCAAGCAGTCCATCACAGATGCACTCTTGAAATCATGCACCCAGTGAATCACCCACTCACACATCTATGTATAGAGTCACACACACCCCACCCACACAAACACTCAGGCAGCCATACAGATACTCAGAGAACCAATCAATAACCCATATAGACACTCATGTAGCTATTCGCAAATCCATGCATCCACTTACACACCAACAAACAGACGGATACAGACATTCACACAGTTTAGTCACTAACCCATGCATTCAGTAAGATACGTTTAATCACTCACTTGTAGAGTCAGTCACTCACGTACTAAATCATCCATTCAGACACTTATACACCCACTCATTCTTCAATACGCCTTTCCCTATATATATTAAACATATTTAAACTTTACAGAAACACACAGTCACTGGATGATGTCATCAGTGATGTCATCAGTGATGTCATCAGTGATGTCACTGACCATGTCATGAGTGATGTAATATGTGACGTCATCAGCAGTGCATTGCGGGGCGCGAGTTATAGTTAGCTGAACTAACTATAACAGGGGAATTTCACAGGTTTTGTACGAGTGCAATGTCCAACTAACTATAACTGTCCCTAAAACCTATGGTTTTTTCAGTGAATTTCAAAGGTTTTTTAAATGCTAATTTCTAACTATAACGTGTCTGAAACCTATGGTTTTTTCAGTGAATATATATATATATATATATAACTCTGACACCCATAAAGACACTCTGACACCCACTCACATACTCATAGACACTCTCACTCTCACACCCACTCACACACGCATAAAGTCACTCTGACACACACAGACACTCTTACTCCCTACTCCCTTTCACACCCAGTCACACACAGAGACACTCACACACCCATACAGACACTCTCAAAACCACTCTGACACCCATACAGACACTCTCACACCCAGTCACACACCCATACAGCCACTCTCACACCCAGACACACACACAGACACTCTCACATCCATTTACACACCCATACAGACACTCTCACAACCACTCTGATACCCATACAGACACTCTCACACCCAGTCACAAACTCATATAGGCTCTCTCCCAGTCACACATCCATACAGATGCTCTCACATCCACTCTTACACCCATACAAACCCTCTCACACAAAGTCAGACAGACAGACACTCTCACACCCATTCACATACCCATACAGACACTGTCACACCCACCCCGACACCCATACAACCACTCTGACACCCAGTTAAGCACACAGACACTATCACACCTACTCACACACCCAAACAGACCCTCTCACATCCAGTGGCACACACAGATAGACATTCTCACAACCACTCTGACGTCCATACAGATACACTCACACCCACTCACACTCCCAGATAGGCACTCTTACACCCCCTAATTGAGCCACTTACAGAGCTACTCTAATATCCACTTAAACATTGTCATACTCACTCATACAGGCACTTACACACCCAGTCACATGCACACACACAAAGCATCACATCTACTCACACAGCTGTAGAAGGGCATAGTAAATACCTAGTTTTGTATTAAATGTGTGCTTTTGGTTTCCGGATCCACGATGGATCCTTGGAGTTGAGTAAAAATGATTGAAAAAATTAATTTAAACTTAAATTAACAAGTGCTTTGGAATAAGGGTAGCTCTGAAAAGAGCTTTTGTGTTTATTGAGTGTATATGATAACTACACATAAAACAGGATGCAGTCTTTCAAGCTGTTCAGGAACACCCTGATGCCTTTCTCTGTCAAATGAACTCCATCAGTTCTGTAGATCCAGTCCATGTCAAAGCGTAGGTCGCTGTTGTAGATAGAGCCCATGTTATGGTCTCTGAGGAATGCAGAAACAGTTTTATTAACATGTTTCCTGACTTTGTCTATCTGTGGACAGAATTTGTTTGGCCACTTCCATTTCTGCCTTTGGCAAATACTGGAGAACACCAAGGCAGTGTGAGGAAAAAGTGTCATTAATTGAGCAAAGATATCCTTCATTATGATTTTCATTCCTACCCCAGTAAGTGTGCCAAGGTCATTGCCACCACAGTGCACAATTATGAGGTCTGGATGTTGGCAATCCATTATGGTTTTAACCAATGGAAGCGATTGATGCCACTTTAATCCTCCCTGGCCAACCCAAGTAATATCCACATTAGGCAAACCCAGGTCCCTGTCAATGTCACTCTTTATAGCATACTCTCTAGCTCAAAACACAAAGCTGTGACCCACAAGCCACACTCTAACCATTTTGAAGGTAAGGAGCAGTAGCACACAGGAGAAGGCTGCTGGTGAATGAGACAGATTTGAAAAAGAAGACAGTTGAAAAGCAGCCTAGCAACAAAATTTAAAAAAAAAATTGATTGAATGGTGTAAATATGCAAGTGATTAAAACTAGGTTCAGATATTGAGATAAAAGTAAGTTGATGTGTGGTTGGCTTTGCACATATTACCAAGATGTAATGGTGTTTGGGATATGGTTCTAATTCCAAACACTCAACTACACCTGCTACAGTTGGTTTAGGACTTAACATGCTGCTCTCAGAAAGCTACAGGTGCAAGGGGAGAAGGAAAGAAAAAAACTAGAATGTGAATTAGAAGGAAAGGTTTTCATAGAACAAATGTTGAATAAGTTGTGTTTGAGTGGAAATTTATCACAGTTGCGTTTTCGTGAAAGGGAATAACGTCTCCACTTTGCACTCCAATAGAATCTTTGTATATATTCTCTTAATTTCCTTTTGTATGATTAATCACAACGTAATCTGCTGTGTCAGTCACAAACATCATTTATTTTAAATAATTCATCAGCTGAATAGTGTTAATCCATCACACTAGATTCGTTCATCTTTATGCATTTCTTTAAGAATCCCAGTGCATTTCGGGACAGGCCCTTTGGCAGGGGAATATTCCCTATAAAATAATCAACATTTTGTATGTCAAACATAACCAAAAATGGAACAACCGGACTGTCACAAGAACAATCTGTAAAAGCCTGTCATTATTTATACCATATATCATAAAGTACCATCAAAAAAACAAAACAAGAGTGTCATAGCATGCAGTCATGAAGTAATTCCTAGTCACAAACTGTGCAGCCCAAATGACAAACTATGGTGAAAAAAGTATCTTCAGATGCCTCTAATGGTGAACTTTAACCTAACGTACTCCGAAACACCCAATAGTGTAAAAAAAGCCTTAAAAAAAGAAAACCATGCAGTACAATGAAGCCTAAGTGTTTTGTGCGGTGCAGTAGTTAACAACGAGTCGAACAACAGGTATACTCATGTCAGGAAAGAAACATGCAGTATATCGTACGGAGATTGTGACTCCTCGGCTCAATGAGGTAAACGCGTTCACTCGTAGCATGTGAAACAGTACATTGTAAAGTGCAATAGTTGGACATCCATATATTTTAATCTCCAAAATGCACGAAAACATATTTTAGAAATCCGAGGTTGCGCATACCTTAAAGGCGATCCGTAACGGTTAAACTTTGCCGAGTACACTGTGAAGTGTAATGGTTAGACAATCGATATTTTGATCTCCAAAAGTGCACGAACGCGTAGTTTTGAAATCCAAGGTTGCGCATATCTTAAATGTGATCCGTATCCTGCATAAACTCTATGGGCCCGATTCACAGAACTAACTTAAGACAAAATCCTAAACTTACTACCATTTTGGTATTCACAGAAGGCACTTACTCATTTTGGTATTCACAGAAGGCACTTACTTACTCATTTTGAGTAACTTACTCATTTTGTGTAACTTACTATTTTGGTATTCACAGAAGGCACTTACTCATTGATGAGTAAGTGCCTTCTGTGAATACTAAAATGAGTAACTTACTCATTTTGAGTAACTTACTCATTTGTGTAACTTACTCATTTTGGTATTCACAGAAGGCACTTACTCATCAATGAGTAAGTGCCTTCTGTGAATACCAAAATGAGTAAGTTACACAAAATGAGTAAGTTACTCAAAATGAGTAAGTTACTCAAAATGAGTAAGTAAGTGCCTTCTGTGAATACCAAAATGAGTAAGTGCCTCTGTGAATACCAAAATGGTAGTAAGTTTAGGATTTTGTCTTAAGTTAGTTCTGTGAATCGGGCCCAATGTACGCGAACGCCATCATCAACGGTGCTACCGTGTAAGTCAACTCCCAAGTGAATAAAAAAGCAGCAAAATAGAAAGAGGCGTTGAGTAAAACTAATGAAATAGAAAGAGGCTGCGGGTAAAACTAATGGAACACATAGTTGCATAGAAAAATGAGCGCTGTCTTATAAAGGGAAAATAAGCGGAAAAGTGAAAAGAAATTAAACTGAAAAGTGAAAAACGTGAAAAAAATGTCAAAAGACCGATAGTAGCCATTAAATATTAAATAAAGAAAAACAAGCATGTCTTAAAGGTAACAACTAAGGTCTAATCGTTCATTTAGGCCCTTCGGGCTGCAAGAGTTCGGTTTTTTCATCCAGTAGATTTCCCTTTGAAGCAGGTATTTCTTATTGTCTCTGCCTTCTTGAATCAGCACAGACTCCAGTATAAGGAATCTCAATTGGCTCACATTATGCTTATGTATATCGAAATGGACAGCAATAGTAGATTTCTCGTTTTTACTACGAATGTTACTTTTATGTTCTGTAAGTCTGATTTTGAAATGAAATGAAATTATGATTTCCAAAGCGACCTCTACCCGCGGGTGTCTAGGCGCTGACTTCCAAAAAAAAGGGTGGGCCAGGGTAAAGAATAACACCGGAGATCAGTGAAGTGAACACAAGAGAAGTGGAGGAGCAAACTAAGCTAGGGGTTGAATAGCCAAGTTTTAAGAGCTTTCTGAAAAGTGAGCAGGTTTTTTGAAGTTTTGAGTGTTAGCAGCATTGTATTCCAGAGTTTGGCAGTGGCCACTGCAAAGCTCTTGCCTCCCCAGGTAGCTCTTTTAAACTTGGGAACAACCAAGTTAGCCTGGGAGGCAGATCTTAAAGTTCTGGCAGGGATGTAACGATGGAATTGTTGCTTAATAGAAACTGGACCTTCCAAATGGAGGACCTTAAAGGCTATGCACAGGGACTTGAACATAACCCTCTTTTTGACCGGGAGCCAGTGGAGTAGGCGGAGAGACTTGGATACCGATTGATGTTTTGGAACTCCCAAAAGAAACCTGGCGGCCGCATTTTGGACCATTTGTAGTTTGTCCAGAGCTTTCTTATGGGCAGTCAAGAAGAGCCCATTGCAATAGTCTATTTTAGAGAAGACTAGTGCAGTAATCACTGCTTTGCGTAGGTCCAAAGGGATAAAAGGAAAAACCCCCCTAAGTGATTTAAAGATGAAGAAGCATGACGAGGTAATGGCATTAGCATGACCCACCAAGGAAAGTTTTTCATCAAACTGTACTCCCAGATTTTTCACCTTTTTCTTAAGGCCACAGCTAGGGGACCAAAATGATGGTTTCTTACCAAAGAGTAGCACCTCAGTTTTATCTGAGTTCAATTTCAGACAATTGTTGGACATCCAACTCCCAATCTCTAGCATACAGTTGTGGAAGCATTTAGCTGTGTTATCAGCATTCTCTGTGACTGATACTACAATCTGGGTGTCATCAGCATAAGAAACAACCGAGAAGCCAAGGTCTTTAATCAGTGAAGCCAGAGGTGTAACGTACAGATTAAAAAGGGCGGGACTTAATGCCGACCCTTGTGGTACACCACAGGGACGAGTGAAAGGTGTAGATCTGTGCCCGTTACACTCCACGTACTGCGTTCTATCAGTGAGAAATGAGCTGAGGAGCTTAAGAGCAGAACCTCTAACTCCTAACTTGAACAGCCGATTGATAAGGAGTTGATGGCTAACAGTATCGAACGCTGCCCAGAGATCTAATAATATTAGGGCAGCGTTCCCTTCTTTGCCTAAAGTCGTTCTGACATATTCTGCGGCTGTGATCAAGGCTGTCTCAGTGCTATGTTGGGTTCTAAAGCAAAACTGAGAGGAATCCAGTAAGTTGTGATCCTGGATAAATAGAGAGAGCTCAGTGTTTATAGCTTTCTCTATCAGTTTGGCCGGAAAAGGAAGTCGAGAGATTGGCCTGTAATTATTGGGATTATCAGCATCCAGATTGGGTTTTTTTAAAAGAGGAAGAATTGATGCAACTTTCCAATTTTTAGGGAAATATTCAGACTGGAGCATTTGATTAAAAATCCCCAAGAGATGTCCAGAAACTAAGGCTGATCCTAGCTGCAAGACTCTAGGCGGACATGGACCAAATGGTGAACCTGACTTAATTTGCTTAAACAAGTTGGTTACTTGGTCTATTGTAAGGGGGGAGAATGACGAGAGAGTGGAATTTTTGGATTGGGAAGGTACTAATACGTCGGTCCCCAAAATAGTGGCTTTCCTAATAGCCTTTCTTGCTTTGGACCCATTACCCACCACTGCCTATGGGTTGCCATTACCCACCGCTGCCTGTGGGATGCCATTCGAGCACAGATTTTCATCTTTCATTCTGTTTGCTAGTCCACATTGGCACTTTTTTGAGTAACAAGTAGCCGAAGTATACAATTTAATTGGGGTTTCTTGAACAGGGTGCATAATAGTGGTACCCTTTTTAATGTTATTACAATTTCCACAATTGAGGCATGGTGTGGTTCCTCTATGAATTTGATCTACCTTACATTTGGCCGGTCTGGCCTGGATCTCCTTCAAATTGTTTGTTCTCTGATATGCAAACAATGGTGGAAGACTAAAAATGCCCTTAAACTCATCTTCAGTTTGTAACATGGACCAATGTTTCAATACGACCGTCTTGATTTTGTTGCTCCTGGTGGAATATTTGGATACAAAAACAGATCTGCTAATGGTACTAGTGGGCTTTGCAACTGTAAGAAGTTGGTTTCTTTCTTTAGCATCCGCTCTCTCTACCGCTGTTTTTATGATGTTATCAGGATATCCTCTCTGTTTGAATTTGGTAACTAGCATCTCTTTATTTTTCTTGTAGTATTCCTCTCTGGATGCTATACGTTTAATTCTTAAAAGTTGAGAGTGCGACAGTGATTTTACTAATGACAAAGTCGCCCAGGCAATTAGAAACCTCCAGTCAGGAAAAGCTTTAGGCCCCAATGGGCTGCCGATAGAGCTATACAAGCTGAAGCCAGAAGTACTTGCCCCACATTTGCGGGCCATGTTCATGGAAAGCCGCGACACGGGGCTGCTCCCCCTGAATCAAAGGGTTGCCACAGTGGTCACCATACACGAAACGGGCAAACCCAGAAATATATGCTCGTCCTATAGGCCCATCTCCTTATTAAACGTGGAGCCTAAAGTACTGGCGAAACTTCTGGCCGGTCGGTTGGCTCAAGTGATCGGTAAATTAGTGCACCCGGATCAATCGGGCTTTATTCCCCACCGGAACACTGCATTAAATTTGAGGAGACCGCATGGAGTGTTGGGGTGCCAGGGCACGATCCAAGGAGCAGAAGTAGTGGTTTCGCTAGATGCCACGATGGCCTTCGACACCATAGAGTGGCCTGATCTGTTTGCAGTCTTGACTAAGATGGGATTCGGGCCCAACTTCATCGGGTGGGTGCGACTATTGTACACAGAGACCCTGGCGCAAGTAGTCGTCAACAATAAAAAGTAAGGAGTATTCACGCTGAGCCGGGGGACTCGGCAGGGCTGTCCACTGTTCCCCTTACTTTTTGCCCTTGCCCTAGAGCCATTGGCGGTGTGGATTCGTAGAGACCCAGTAATCTGGGGACTGAAGTGGACCGACACATGGGAGGACCGCATTTCTCCATATGCAGACGACATTTTGCTTTACCTTGCGTCCCCCAAGGCATCGCTCCACAGGGTACTCAACATATTCACCAACTTTGGGAAATACTCGGGGTATACAATTAACTGGAGCAAATCCCTAATGTATGTCCTCAGTGGCGAGCCACCCCCTCTACCGAGAGGGTGTCCCATGCAAGAAGCGAAAGAGGGCTTTCAATACTTGGGGATATTTATTACAACAGATCCCAGAACTAGTTATGAACGCAACCTGCTCCCCCCACTGCAGAGGCTGAGGCGAGATGTGGCTGCCTGGAAGACTCTCCCGCTCTCGTTGTTGGGAAGGGCAGCGCTGTTCAAAAGGATGTCACTGCCACGCTTTCTTTATGCGCTCCAGAATTTCCCAGACCCGGTCCCGGCGAAATATTTTAAAGAAGTAGAGAGTCTCCAGAGGGAACTGCTTTGGGAGGGTCGCCCTCGTATAGCCTTCCCTAAATTGGTTTTAAGTTGGTATGACGGGGGATTGGACTCCCAGACATTAAAAAATACTATTGGGTGGCCTACCTGGCCGCAATCAATCAGTGCACGTACCGTCACTGGGATGACCCAGGGTATAGGATGGACAAATGGCTGCTACCGGGGGGTAACTATAATTTGGCCCTTTATTCCAAGCCCAAGAAATTTCTCCTAACAGGACCGACTAGGCACTCAGTGCAAGTGTGGCATGCAGTCAATAGAAGCCTGGGGTGGGAACAGAAGCTCACACAGGTTACTCCCCTGTGGGACTCGTAGCAGTTGGGCACCCTGAGAAGCTCGAAGGGTTTTGACAAGTGGGACTTGATTGGGATCACGAAAATTGGCGACTTATGGAAGAAGGGAGAGGTGGTCTCGTTCGCCACCCTGCAACAAGAATATGATCTGGCCAACACAGAATATTTTAGATATTTGCAGGTGAGGCATGCACTAACATCGCAGTTGCCAAAGGGAGGATCTCCCCCAGAGTCCTCACCATTGGAAGATAGATTGCTCAATGGATACCTACAAACGAAAGCGGTGTCCCTGACTTATAAGAAACTGGTCAATAACGCCCCAGATCCCCTCAAGCTGCTCCGGGAACACTGGGAGAGAGATGGGCTGGAGCTTGATGATGAAGAGTGGCAAAAGGCAGTAGCCTCCCCACGAGAGGTCGCAATCTCCTCCAGACTGCGGCTGGTCCAACTGAAAATCCTCCATAGAATTTACATTACGGGGTCTCAGCTAGTCAAGATGGGCAGAGCAGACGATGGCATGTGTAGAAGACAATGTGGCCAGGCTGGTACGTTTATACATATCTTGTGGGAATGTGTGTACATTCAGAGATATTGGAAGGGGGTTCATGACTGTATTGGCGAGGTCCTCGGATTAAAGATGGGAACTGAGACTAAAACATGTCTTTTGAATGTCTGGGACCCTACCGACTTACACAGAAAAGACAGAATATGGGTCAATCTGGGCTTAATGGTAGCCAAAAGGAACCTGGCTAGGCTGTGGGGGGCGGGGGTACCGCCCACAGTGGAGGCGTGGAAAGCTGACATGGATTGGTGTATGATAAGGGAAAAAACGGTTTATGTTGCAAGGGGATGCTCAAAAAAATGGATTTCTATATGGAGTAAGTGGAATGACTATTGTGGTAGTATATGTGTCCCACCAACTGTCCCCTCTTTGGAAGATCCCATCATGCCATAGCTGATGCTACGCTATTGTACCATGTAGAGTACTGTATAACGGTGAACTGTATGAATGTAACTGTGAAATATGACCTGCCCCATCGAATTGTGTACGAAATGTTGTCTCTTTGCTGTTTAATAAAAATAATTAAAAAAAATTAAAAAAAAGTTGAGAGTAAGGTAGATGTTGCTTTAAGGCTCTTTGATGACAACTGTTGTAATGAAGTAAATTGTTTCTGTCTGTTGGTTTGATAAAAACATTAGTTTCGAGTGTTCGACCCTGAACTGTAACTTCAACATCTAAGAATGTTATTTGACTTCTGCTGATTGTATTAGTAAAACCAATTTGGTCATCTATGGCATTCAAATAATTTATAGCTGACATTAACTGTGTTTCTCGGCCTTTCCAAATAAGAAATATATCGTCAATCTATCTCCAGTATGTGACTAAGTTCTATAACCATTCTTGTTTTTGAAAGATGTTATCCAACTCAAAATGATGCATAAAGAGATTTGCATAGCAAAGTGCAGCACAATTTCCCATGGAAGTTCCTGAAAGTTTTAAATAGTATTCATTATTCCACACGAAGCAGCTGTGGTATAACGTGAAATGGAGTAATTCCAATAGGAAAATCTTTTGATGCTATTCCATCGTAGCATTTACCAAGAACAATTCCCCTGTTTGAAGAACCAAGTCATGAGGAATTGAAGTATACAGTGACCTCACATCTATAGTACAAAAGAGTGGAGTAGTATTGCCATCAAATTCATTAGATCTTATTTTGTTTAGAAAATCAGTCATGTCCTTGAGATAGGTGGTCATATTTTGAACTATGGGTTGAAGATCCCGATCCAAATATCTTCCAATAGGTTCGTGTAGGGAATTTCTTGTAGAAACTATTGGTCGAAAGGGAGGTTTATGCAAATCTTTATGGATCTTGGGTAACATGTATGTGTGTGGTGTACTCGAATGATCTTATATAAGGTAACTTTTATCCTCTTCTATGATAGTACCCATTCATCTCGCCCTGTTCAAAATAATCAATAAGATATTATAAAATTCTCCTATGAGGTTTGTTTCCATTTCATATATATAGTTGCATCTTGTACATGATCATTCACATTCCTCTGGTAAAAGTCGGTATTCAAAATAACAAGGGCTCCCCCCTTGTCTGCCTTAGAACAAGTGATCGCTTTGTTATTGGCAAATTGTGCAATGACTCCTCGTTCTTTTTTGAGTCAAATTTGAATTTTTTTATTTTCCAGCTATCCTTTTGTAAATATGTGACTGACAATAATGGAGCCATATTTGACCGTAAATGATGTTATACTGCCATAGATGATTTTGTGAATGTGGCCTCTAATTTTAATTAATATTATGCGAATAAACTCATTGCAGTCAGGCCCTTGCCTATTTTCTACTTAAAGCTCTCAGAAGTGAGAATAGAAGTGGAATAAATGTATTAATAACATTAAATACAGATACATTTAAGTATAAGATATCTGTAGGAGGCTAAACATGATGGACCTACACAAATTGTGTTTTTAACAATGCTAAGGAGTAATTTTATTTTAGGTAAATTAGATGCTTTGTTTTCATTTCTAATTTAGACATAACAGAATGGAAGTCCAAGGAGATTAGAATTTGAATCTAACTTGAGATCAATAGAGACGAGTCAAGTATAAAATGAGTCCTGTAAATGAAGGTAAGTGATAAACTATGTTCATATAAAAGTGTATGATTAATGCACAATAGAAGATTAATTAGTTTAATGCTGAATTAGAGTATACTGATTTCACAAAAGGATGATTCAATTACAGATATTATATAGATTTTGTTCGGATATTAACAAATTTTATTCAAGCAACAAACATTAAGAATTGGTTTGACAACTTGTAAAGATAAATGTGAAATTAATATGTAGTCTATTTAATTTTATCTAATTGTTGGCCTTATTTGTTGATTATGAGTTCAGATGAAGTGAAATTTGCAAAACATAGGCTGGCTGTCATTAACAATACAAATATAAATAAAACCCCAAAATAGCTCTCAGATATGATATATATTTTGCTCATATTTTGGAGTGAACATAAAAAATAATGAACTGCATGTATAAATAAAAAGTAGCATCACTGAACACAAATACTTAATAATTATATCAGTAAATGGATCAAAGTTTAGGGAATCCAAGTCAGGCACAGCTGGGTACTGGCCAGGACACTAGCCAGACAGCAAGAACAGAGAAACCAAAATTTAATATGGCCCGGCTACTTACATTACAGACTGTCTAATGCATTATTGAGAGGTTAATTTGGTAAGAAGAGTAGATGGGGTGTTATAGCGGGCAGGAAAAAGGGACATATGTATAGATTCTGATTGTTTTCACAAACTACATGAATAAAGAAATTGGTCAGGAAATATGTGCACACAGGAAAAGCTCTTAGATACCACATTTAAAGGAGCAGATGTTTCATTTTGAAAAAGATATTCAAATTATACTACTGTCTCTACTGTCAGGTCTTACCAGAGACATTCACAGTCACAGTAGGAATTCACAAGTCACAAAGGGGGATCAGTAATTATTGGTAGGCGCAACATGACTACCATCGTTAGTGCAGCCTTTTTGCCTAGATAGGGGAGTTTAGGAAGGAACGTGGATGTGGCCTAATGACTAGAGCGGTTGACCTCAAAGCTAGGGAACTCGGTTCAAGAATCGGCAGGGACGCTTAACATCCAGTGATTCTGGGCAAATCACTTCATCTCCCCGTGCCTAATAAAATTAATGTGTCCATCTGTTACACAACTGGGGCTCATGTAAAGCACTCTGATACCTTCGGGTCGAGTTCGCACTATATAAAACCACACCCCACCCCCCCCAAATTTTTTTTTACCAGCAATGGCATGTGAATGGTTTAACATCACAATGATTTAATATCACTCTTGCACATGAATGAACAAACTGAATTGTGCATGACCAAGGCCAACTTGCTTACCTCCTTTCCTGCAGCAGTGACCCAGGTCCATCATGCCGACCCTTGTGGCACCGAAGACGCGGAGCCAGCTGAGTGAGCCATCCAGGTGACCCACAAGCAAGCTCTCCCAGGTTCTCATCCCACCTACGGGTTCCTGAGGTCTTTGGATATTAGTCCAGGCCATGGTGGTCACCCAGGAGGGTTGAAGCTGGCCATGGCTTTGGGTTTCTGGAGGGACAGAGAAATATCACCTTGCTATCACCTCAGAGGTTACATTAATACCCAAGTGAAAAGAACTAAGGCATTCAGCCATTCCAAATACATGTCATGGTGACAATCTTATCAGCCTAGAAAAGCATGAGATCATCAGTAAAAGTGTCAGGATAAAATGTTCATAGATTGCAGAGCGGTTAGAACGTACCATTTTCACCCCAGATAGTGACCAGCCTGTCCCAGGAAATGGCCAGATACCTCCCAGTGGGACTCCATAACACAGGTGAGATACTGAAGGCCTCTGTGGAGGACGCTGCGCCTGGTGGAACTTTACTATAAGGGAATGAAAACAAAACATGACAGTCACAAGAAAACATCATCCATCTTCTCACCTCTGCCACAGATGCATGCCTCATAACTTGGCAACCTTGATTGGCCTAACTAATCTTCTTATGGTATCTCAGCAACAATCATTGCATAAACCTGCCCATTTCCTTCAAGAGGAGTCCTGACATTATATATTCGCTCATTCGCAGCACCAGGACTACTCTTCAGTCCAAGACTTTGTCCATCGTACGTTACAGGGGAAACAGCCAAAACATCGCAGCTCGAACCACGCTGTGCCTTAACAATGCGGTCCGAACCACAAATGCGTTTTTACAACACATTCCTTTCCCACTTCATCACACAACTTCCATTAAGGAAAGCGTTGCTGGACGGATGTTGGACTTTAAGTCCAACACTGTCGGGCAAACTGGAGTTGGAATAGTAAATTATATTATTCCAAAGTCTAGCGATTTCCCTAAGGCAAGTCATTGTGACGACTTGCGTGGTAAAGGAATGCGTTGTAAAGACACATTCATGGTTCGGACTACGTTGTTAAGGCAGGCGTGGTAAATGCCTGCGTTATTCCGACATACAACCACATTACAGGAGTGGGCTGGCAAGTATCGATATCTGTGCAGTGAATGAACAGCTGCTAGTGAAGTGAATCATATAATCATGCAAATAAATTATCTTAAGGTCATGCATAGAAATGATTAGATTAGAATTGATGAACTGAATTCTGGGATCCTTTACATGGTGAACAGAAGCCAGTGGGATTCAGAGAGTGGCTGAAGACTGGATCAGTTCAAAAAGTGAAAAGGTGAATTGTGAAACTATGGTGAAAGCATATTGTGCAGATTCTGAAGACTTGAGCTAACAGTGTAAGCAGGTGCAAGACAAGGGTGTCTTCAGGGATTTCAGAACTCTGGTAAAAAATGAGGATGTCCGGAGATGAAAGGAGAGCTCGTTCCATGTCTTCGCAGCTAGGTAGGAGAAGGTGCGACCTTCGCATCTGCTACGTCGGATGCGGGGGTGAGGTTTAGAGAGAGAGAAGTGGAGCTGAGGTGTCTGGTGGGCTGATGAAAGTTCAGGTAGTGGTTCAAGTTGGCTGATCCATAGTTGTGCAGGGCCTTGTATGCGTGAGTCAGCAGCTTGAACTGGCATCTTTTCTGTACACGGAGCCAGTGGAGTTCCCAGAGGTGGGGGTGAAGTAGTTTTGTCTTGGGAGATCCAGGACGAGTCTGGTTGCGGCATTCTGGATGGTCTGTAGTCATCCGAGGAGGTGTGCTGCAATCCTTACATAGAGAGTGTTGCTGTAGTCCAGTTGGCTGGAGATGAGGGCTTGGGTGATGGTGCGTCCCAATCTGAAGATCTTACAAAGCATGCGGAGGATGAAGAAGCAGGAGGAGGAGACAGAGTTGACCTGAGTCGTCATGGTCAGCTTGTTTTCCAGGATAATGCAGAGGTTCCTAGCGTGGACAGCGGAGGTAAGAGTAGGTCAAAGTTCAGAGGGCCACCAAGATGGGTCCCATGGATAGAATTATTTTCCGAAGATCAGTACCTCTGTCTTGTCTTTGTTAAGCTTTAGGCAGTTTTTCTTCAATCAGTTGACGACGCCTGTCATGCAGTTGAAGTTGTTGTTGGTGGTGTCTTCAGAGTGGGATAGGATGAGTTGTGTGTTGACGTAGGAAATGAGGTTGAGTCCATGGGTTTTGACAACGCTGGCCAGAGGTGTCATAAAAGTGTTGAAGAGTGTGGCACTGAGCGAGGATCTTGGGGTACTCTACAGATGATTTACTTGGGTTGGAAGGTGAAAGGGGAAGGCGGATTCTTTGTGCTCTTCCGCTGAGGAACGAGGCGATCCATCTGAAAGCTGCTCCTTGGCTGACTATGTTGTGCAACCTTGTGATAAGTGAGTGATGGGAGGCCATATCGAAGGCTGCCAAGAGGTCTAGGAAGATCAGAGCCTCTCCTGTGTTGAGTAGGGCTTGGATGCCATTGGTGGCTCTGATGAGGGCTGTCTCTGTGTTATGGTTCTGTGGAATCCGAATTGGGAGGAGTTGAGTAGGAGGTTCTGTTTCAGATGTGAGGAGAGCTGTTGGTTGATCGGTTTTTCCCAAAAATTTGGCCGGGAACGGGAGCAGGGAGATTGGCTGTCTTGAAGGTGGTCTTGCTGGTTGTGTTCTTGCTGGTGTGCCAGCTCCTTTCCAGTTCTTTCCAGTATCATTTAGTGGTTCTCAGGTCCTAGCCTGCTTGGTGGACCTTATGTAGGTGACGTTGTCAATGGGAGCGATGCTGTCAGAGCAGATGGTGATCCAATTGTTGAAGTTTTTGACAGTTGTTTGAGGAGATGGGGTGGTGCTGTTGAGGGTGTTGATCCAAGTGTCCTTTGAGACTTGGCTCCAGCTGCGGTGGGGGGTGTTGGGCTGATTAAGGGCAGAGGTCTGTGAGCTGATGATGTTGAAGTGAATGATGGAGTGGTCGGTCTGGGTGAGTTCCGTGGTGTGGCTATAACTGATGTGGTCGCTGGAGGTGAAGATAGGGTCTAGCGTGTGTCCTGCGGTGTGCGTGGGGTCGTGGAAGAGTTGGGTGAGTCCGATGTTGTTCATGCTGTCGAGGAGGTTGGTAGTGTTGATGTCATTGTGGTCGTTGAGATGGAAGTTGAGGTCGCCGAGGAAAATGTAGTTGTTGGAGTCTATGGTGAGAGGGGCGATGAAGTCAGCGATTAAGTTGCAGAAGGCTGGACGTGGTCCTGGAGGACGACAGGTGAAGGTGCCCCTGAAAGTGGTTTTGCCATCTGTTTGGAGTCAGACGTTGAGGAGTTACATGGCTGGGGGGATGTTGTCCTTTGTGGTGGTGCATTGGATGGATTCCTTGTGTATGATGGCGATCCCTCGCCAGGCTTGTGATGCGGTCAGGGTGAGTGATCTTGTGTCCTTCAGGTATTCCAGCAGCAATATGGGGCGTGGAGCTGGGGTTGAACCAGGTCTCTGTGAGGAAGAGGATGTCGAGTGTGAGGGTGTAGAGGAGGTCCCAAATCTTGGTGGTGTGTTTGCACAGTGAGCGTGTGTTGCGAAGGGCACATGCGAGTAGGTGTTTTTGTTCAGGAGGAGTCAGTGGTGTGTTCAGGGTGGGGAAATGCACTAGTCGGCAGTATTGCCAGTGAGATATGCTAGAGGGCAAAAACTCCTCAACTAGTGCTTCGATAGTTTCAGCGTTTCTTCCTTACCAGCTGTTCAGTGTATTTAATTTCTTTCAATTCCTTTTGTTTTCAACACAGTGCTTAAACCTCGGTCTTGAAACCTACATTGTTCCAAACCAAACCCAAAACTATGCAATTCGTGTAGGAGCACTGGGACAGCCCTATAGGACGGGACAGATAAAGTAAGGTATCGTCTGCATACATTGACACAACGTGTGTGGCATTTCCCACCCTTATCCCCAATTCTCTTGTTCGGTGACAGAGTCACATATCCAGCAGCTCCACAACCAAGGCAAACAGCAGTGGGGGCAGGGGACAAATCTGTCTTGTACCTCTCTCTATTCTCCACACCTACGACACACAACTTCCAGATCACACTCTGGTCACTGGGCTAGTGTATAGCAGTTTAATCCAACCTGTGAGTTTTGGTCCAACCCCTAGACGTTGTAATACCACATGCATATAAACCCAGTCCAGGCTATCAAAGGCTATTTTGATGTCAAGCGCAACCAGTGCTGCCTCTAGGTTCGTGCCTGCTAACCTATCTACAGTATGATGCAGCCTACGCAGGTTCATTTGTGTGCTGTGCCTAGGGATATATCAGCACTGGTCCAGGTGAATCAGTGAGGATATCACATGCTTCACACGCTTCAACCTATTCACAAGCATCTTTGTCAAAACTTTAATGTCTGTGTTTATCATCAAGAAGGGCCTTTAAGAGCAAAGGTCACTCAGGTCCCTACCGACTTTAAGACCATCAGAACCAGGGCTTCTTTCATGGAATCAGGAAGTCTCTGTCTAAGTACGATTCCTCATAAACCTCCAAGAATTGATCTGTAAGGTCTTTTCGTAACATGTGACAGAATACTGTCGGGAGGCCATCCAAGCCTGGTGTCTTACCAGATGGCATACTCTCAAGTGCCGATTGCAACTCATCTTTAGTTAGTGTTTGATCTAGCTCACCCACCATGCCTTGTAGGAGTGTGGGCATTCTAATATCTGCAAGGTAGTCGAACATCTGCTCCATTGAGGCAGTCCCCATTCTGGCATAAACAGCCATTAGACAGTGAAACAGTGTATTGGTAATGCTCTGCTGCATGTTGATCGGCAAGCAGTCTAGACCCGTCAATGACAGTCTAGTGGAAATGGGGCGCTCTCTCTTCAGGAGCCACACCAACAATTTACTCTGTTTATTCCCTTCTGCGTGTAGTTTCTGCCTATAACCTTGCAGTACCAGCCTGTCTAGAGAGTCCCATATGTCGCCTACCTCTCGCTGCGCCTGGACCAGGTAGTCTCCCTCTAAGGTATTGTCTGGCTGGCATAGTTGTAGTGTAGCTAATCGGTCCTCTCCTCTCTTGAGGTCATGCTGTAGTTGTCTCCATCTCCCATATTGTATTCCCATGCATTCCCCTTTCAAGACTACCTTCAGAGCATCCCATCCATTTGCTCTAGTGGCTGTGGAGTTCCAATTGCAGTCCATATGCATAGAAATGGCAGCCCCAATACCCAGCGTAAACCCCGCATCTTGGAGGGCCTCGGATGAAAGACGCCAAACGAGACCCTCACTCTGGCAGATGTCATGGTTTGTTAGAAGAGGCGCATGATACGACAAGAATCTGGAGAGGTTCTGCATTAAGTCTATCTTTGTAGCTAGGTGTGATTTGACCAGAAATCTGTCCATATATGTATTGTGTCATGCAGATCGAAAAGAGTATTCTCTGGCCTCTGGATGGTGTACACCGCGTATATCTACACAGTGAAAGTCGAACATAGACCTCTCCTGGGCCTCTGCCATACCTGGCCTGGGACACTGCCTGGGAAGGGCTCTATCTCATTCCCCATCAATTACACAATTAAAGCCTCCTCCCCATATCAGGGGCAAATCCGCCGCAGGGACAACCACATTCTGTAGAGTGTAAAAATGTGACTTATCACCAGTATTCGATGCATAATTATTGAGGAGGTTGATGTCTGCTCCGTCTAACAGTCCCTGCACCAGCACGTTGCACCCGGAGCTACCCATATTAGCGCCCCGTTCCCCCCGGAACAGGAGGAGTATGTGGCCGCATATACTTGTCCTCTCCATTTCCTGCAACGCTTTTGCACCACATCATCCATGAGATGTGTTTCCTGTACGCTTAAGAAATGTGTGGACCCTATATCTCTCCATGTATCCATTCCATGTAGGAAGTCGTACCATCTTAAATTATACTGTAGATCTGTGGTTCTTAACCTGTGGTCTGGGGACCCCTGGGGGTCCGTGAAGTCTACTTAGTGGGTCTGCCACAGCTTAGAAAAGTAAATAATATTAACAGATGAAGCAGGTGTTTATAAATAAAGAGGAAAATATAAAGATGAACATTTTAAAACTGTAAACTTGAAGGAATTTTAAATTGGAGGCAAAAAATTAAGCAAGTATCTTCAGACTGATCCTGGGAGCACTGAAAGTTCATAAAACAGATTATAGTATGGACAATGAGTGGACTAAACTGTATTTAGAAAAGCTTCAACCTTTCGCTTGAAATTAAAATTGTGATTTTTTGTTTATACATTTGTTTGTGAATTAAATAAAATGTTTCATCATTTATGTATTTGTTTGATGAATGCTTCCTTCAGTAATTTTGTGCTTTGTTTCATGGTGCAAATCTTTGCAAATGCTAAGGCCGGGGTCCCCGGCTTCCAGTAATGAATCAGTGGGGGTCCCCGGATCACAATAATGATTCAGTGGGGGTCCTCGGGTTCTAGTAATGATTAAATGGGCGTCTACAGAAGTCAAAGGTTAAGAACCCCTGCTGAGATTACCGTAAGAAGCCCCCATCTCAGGCAATGATAATGGTAGCGTAGTAAACCATAGCTGTATTTCGACACCCCCCTTCCACCCAGGGATACATTATGACAACATTCAAACTGGGGTTCCCCAATTCGTCCCAGCTAAACCTGACCCGGTAGGTCTGTGGACTATAAATAAAATGCAACGTAAAACTTCAAACTGAATGTCCTATGTCATGCAAACGTGCAGGGGAGTATGTTGTCTGGCAGGCCTCCGCCTATAACTGTGGGGTGACAGTTCCGCATAAGCGCCACCTTCCCGGCTGTATATGGTGGGGTACTCAGGGAGCAATAGAGACAAACCTACCCTCTCGGTCTAGTACAGTCTCCCAGACCCCGATTTTACCAGCATCTGTAAGTTTAGAGAGACAATGCAGACAACATCAAGCTGTGGCAGACACAGGGGTCCGGCAGACAGCGAGGTCTTTCGCCTATCATTCCCTTCTGTGAACGCTATCTATGTTGCAGTAGTTTAGGACTTTATCAATCATTGCCCTAGGCGGTGGCCATGGTGCAGGGGCAGCACCAAGGCCCTCTGCTCCCTCTCAATAGCAAATCATGGGGATAGATACATGGGGCGCAATGTGGTCTTGATCCAAATCTAAATAAACAGATCAAGTTTCCCCGCTCCGCATTCTCAGGCAAGCCAGCAAATGGTAGGTTATTGCGGCAGGACCTACCCTCCGCATCTTTGAATAGTACTTCCAGTCTCTAAGCCGCATCTGTGAAGTGTGTCGAGGCTAGGCGTGATCTACGTCGTGTCCGCCTTCATCCCTTCCACCATTGTTTACAGTTCCATGGTCCTCTTGCATTTTTGCGTAAATCTTCACACAGCAGCGCCACTTCCACAGAGACAGTATCTATCTTTGTTTCCAGCGCCTGATGGCTTGTGAAATCTGGTCCCCCATGGGCAGCAGGGCCGAGTCCGTGGTCGCCCCATTACCCCTGTCATCATTGCACCAGTGCAAGATTTCACTCCCCCGGCATTAGGTTGATCTTGGTCTGCTGGGAGGCCATAGATGTCCTGCCTTTATCCAATATGAGACCTTTTGATATCCCTCAGTAGGCAGTAGCCCAACACCTCTCAAGTGCCCGGGTGTTTTCAGGTTAGCTCCCCAGGGAGGCATTCTCACCACCACAAGCACTGGTTTCGTGTGTGCCGGGGTGTCCTGTATCCTGTCAGCAAGTTGGACTGTGTCCTAGGATCCACCAGGGAAGCCACTGAGGGACAGTCACCACCACAGCAGTTTCCAAATGGGTGGGTCTCAATTCCCCAGCTATCTGCTCTAAGGTTCCCTCTCAAGGTCCCAGACAGCAGAGTGCGGCATGCCCCATCACGTCCTCAGCCGCCGGACCTGCCAGACCGCAGTCCACTGTCCGGCGCAGTAAGTTGTCGGCCAGTATTTTTGGCATTTGTTCCCCTAAGTGTGAAGGGTATGCCCAGATGTGGGGCCTGTGCTCGCTATGCCACCGGATTCAAGCTAGCCTGGCTGATGAAGGTTGATAGCCCGAAGCCGGTCGCAGGATGCTTGTTTCTGGTCCAGGGAGGACCTGACCTGGCAGTTCGGGCTGGAATGTTCCCTTAGGGAGCAGGTTCAAGACTGATTTGCATATAATCCACCCGGATCAGTCCGATTTTATGCCGGGCAGAAACACAGCACTCAACCTGCGATTGCTGCATGGAGTACTGGGTCGTTCATTCGAAATCCGAATGGATGCGCTCGTGCTGTCGCTTGACGCACAGATGGCTTTGGACACAGTGGAATGACCCTTATTGAACATGGTTTTAGAAAAGTTGACATTTGGCCCCCGTTTCGTCTCCTGGATCCGACTTCTATATTCGGACCACCTCGCCCAGGTGGCGGTAAATTGAGGCACATCAGCGGTCTTTCCCCTTCAACGGAGCATGAGGCAGGGTTGTCCTCTCTCTCCCCTCTTTTTTGCTTTAATCCTGGAGCCACTGGCGGCCTGGGTCCAAAGTGATTCCTTGATCAGAGGACTGAGATGGACTGCAGACTGGAAGGTTAAAATCTCCCTTTATGCAGAACATCCTACTTTACATAGCCGATCCATCCTCCACGCTCGACAGGGTAATGCATGTATTCGCACTCTACCGTAAATACTCCGGCTACACAATTACCTGGAATAAGTCCCTGAGCTATGTCCTTCACGGGGTGACCACGAGTTTACCTGTTGACTGCGAGGCCAGGGAAGTTACGGGGCTTTCGCTACCTGTTTTTTTAGTTTTTGTTTGATAAACAATTTTATTGGGTTTCATGACATATAAACAGCAGCACTGACCGTTTCTACTTTCAGAACATGAAATACTGGCATAGGCCATCATATTTGACTTTGTATAAACTTGTTACATATTGTGATCAAAGCAAGCCCATCTCATTAAACCAGCTCTTGCATCCTATATAAGTAGTCCCAGCCATTTACCCCTTCACGCGGCCATGCTTGGCGGGACAGCCTCTTGCCTCATAGACAGGCTTTTCTTGTGCAGCGCACCCGTCCACCCCTTTTCGCCATCTGACTATGCTGGGGGGGGACAGGGTCTTTCCATGAAGCTGCAATGCCGCGTTTGGCTACCGTAATAGCCGTCCCCAGGAAGATATTATCCGTCTGCGACCCATCTATGCCATCCATGACTCCCAGGAGTAGAGTTAAGGGGTTAAGAGGGACCTCCAAGCCCAAAAGGTTGCTCAGCTCGGACACTATTGTCGCCCAGCATGGGATGAGTTGAGTGCAAGCCCAGACCATGTGAAAAAAGTCTGCGGGTTCTGTCTTGCAACAAGGGCAGGCCGGAGTAGCCAAAAACCCTGCCCTGTGTAGGCGAACAGGGGTGAGATATGCACAGTGGAGGTAATACAATTGGACCAGTCGGAGCCAGCAGAAATAGTAATCACTCTGGGAGCCATTAGGGCATCTCTCCAGTCCTAGTCCTCCAATGGGCCCAGCTATGATTCCCAGCAACGCCTAAGGGGGTCAAAAGAGGATAGGGAGTTGTTAACCAGTGAACAGTAAATCTTAGATACCCCTCCTTTCCCAAGATTGCCCATCAGGATTTGGGCCTCTAGGGGACTAAATTCTGGGAATGTGGCACCTGCGGGTGCGTATGAGGTGAGATCGTGTCGGAGTTGGAAGTATTTGTAGAATTGTGAGGAGTGCAGTGAGTTTACAGTCTAGTGCCCCCACCTTGTGAAGCAAGGTGCTGTGCCACAGGGGGGTCTGCTGTGAAAGCTTAGTCTCCCAGTGTATGTGATGCAGCACAGAGCGCCAGGCGAGCAAGCCTGCTCGAGTCACCGCCGGTAGTGTGCGGGGGTTCAGGGCTCCATAAAGCATCGCCTGTATCCGGGAGAATCCTAGGCTCTCGAGTTCCACCCGGTAAGCCGGGTCGGACCAGCCACCATTAAACCAGCCATGCACCACTAGGAGGCGAGTAGCCAAGTAGTATAAGTAGAGATTGGTCATGCCCATGCCTCCATCGTATGGGGCTTTTCGGCAAATGATGAAGGCCATACGTGGTCTCGAGCTTCCCCAGAGGAATGCCTTGGCCAAGCTGTCTAGCTCACGGAACCATCCGTGAGTGAGGTGGATTGGGGTATTCTGGTTTATATACAGGAACCGGGGGAGAACCATCATCTTAAATAAGGTGATTCTCCCCATGGGGTTTGAGTGGAAGATTTTGCCACTTGGGGAGGTCCTCTTTGGTTTTCTTGACTAATGGGCTAATGTTAAGTGTCCATGTGAGATCCGGGAGTAACACTAGCAAAATACCTAGATATTTAAAGGACAAGCGTCTAATAGGAATGGTTTACTGCCAGTCTATGCATTCCCTTGACGTGTGAAGAGGCACCAATGTTGATTTAGTGGTATTCAGGCTTAGGCCTGAGGCCATTTCGAAGGATCAGAGAATTTGGAGGCACCTGGTGCCTGAGCGTGCTGGGTCTGTGAGGAAGAGCAGAACATCGTCCGCGTATATAGCAATACGATCTTCGTGTGCGCCCCGCCAGTTACATCCCTGGATCTGCATGTCTGCTTGGATGAGACAGGCAAGTCGTTCTATCGCTAGGGTGAAGAGGAGGGGTGACAGGGGACATTCCTGTCTCGTCCCTCTTCGAATATAGAAGACCTCTGAAAGGGCTCCATTGATGAGCACCTTTGCAGTGGGGTTGGAGTAAAGTACCTGTACTAGGCTACGGAAGTGTTGCCCCATGCCTACCCGCACTTAGCTCCTCCTCTAGATATCGCCAGTCAACCGTGTCGAACGCTTTTTAGAAGTCAATCAAAAGAAGGGCTATGTAGGGGGTGAGAAGTTGGTGGTGGAACAATGCTGAGTGGAGGCGCCGCAAACAGTGCCTCGTACTGCGGAGCCTCATTGATCTGGATGAAAGAGGCTGTTGAAGACTGGTTTGAGGTGCGTAGCCAGGATCGTCGCGTACATTTTGACTTCCATGTTTATTAGGGAAATTGGGCGGTAGTCTGAACAGTAAGCCAAAGGGAGCTGCGTTTTAGGTATGATGACCACTGTTGCCACATCTGTTTCTGGAGGGAAGGCGCCCTTTTCCACCACTTTGTTATACAGGGCGTTGAGGTGGGGTATCAGTATGTCTCGGTATGCCACATAATATTCCAGTGGGTACCATCTGGCCCGGAAGGATCAAGGAAATGGCCTCTCCTTTTTCTTCCTTTGTTGCGGGCAGATCTAACTGGGCCGTTTCCTCGTCTGTCAATCGGGAAAGTTGGGCCAAGTTTAGTCGCATCGATATGGGGGCTGTCGCTTCGGGCTGGTCAGCGGAATAGAGCCAGGAGTAGTACTCGGCAAAGGCCTGGGCACTAGAGGTAGGCGTGCAGTGGGTACAGCCTTGCTGATTAAGATTCTCTGGAACTATTCCACTCGCCAGGGGTTGTGAAGCCAACCAGTTAAGTAGCTTGCCGTTTTTGTCCCCCCAGCCATACACGTGGGCTACGGAGCACCTCCACAGTAATTTTGCCATTTCAAGTGATAGGTGTTTTATTTCTTCTCTCAACAACTAAAGCTGTCGGCTCACACCCTCTCCCTCCGACTCGGCTTAGGTCTGTTTCAGGCACGTCGCCTAGGCTTCCAGAAGGGTGAGCCGGCTCTCCAGTATCAACCGCTGGGCTCTTAGGTGTCCTTTGGCGAAACCCCTGATTGTGTCCTTGCCGGCCTCCCACAGCATGCCCGGTGAGGGAACTGTGTTGTGGTTAGTTGGAAAGTATTGTCTGAGTTCCTCCCCAATTGCCTGCTGAAAAATTTTGTATTGGGGGAAAGGCGTTCAGCCTCCAAATGGGGCACAGGGCACCGGAGGGGCCCCCCACATGGAGGAGATGGGGAGAGTGGTCCGATATAACACGGGGGAGGATACGGATGTCAGTTACCACGCGGCAGTCAGGGGCGGGCATGAATAACAGATCGATGTGCGCATAGGTGTGATGCGCAGCCGAGGTGTGAGTATATTGGAGCATTCTGGGGTTCCATGTCCTCCAGACGTCACATACGCCTAGCTTTGCTGCCCACTCTGTCACCCGCTTAGCATGCTGTGTCCTGTGTGGGGATGGTGTGCTGGTAGCATCTATGGATGGCTCCATAACTGCATTAAAGTCGCCCCCAATTACTGTCAGACCTGGGAGCAGGGAGGATACAACGTCAATTGTAGCGCTCAGGTAGATGTCAGGGTCGCTGGAGGCACATAAAGCAACAATAAATTGGCGGCCGCCCCTCCCAAAGTCCCAGCCAGAGCCACGAAGCAGCCTTGCGGGTCCCTGGATACATTAGTGGGGTTAAAAGGGAGGGTGCGACGAAGAAGGATCATCACCCCACGAGAGCCCCGCTCAAACCCAGAGTGCCAGACTCTGTCAAATCTGTGTCGTGCAAGGAAGGGGCAGTGATTACCCATGAGCTGCGTCTCCTGGAGCAGGAGGACGTCGGGGGCAAACCTTTGGGAGTACTTCAATACTGCTGTATGCTTCACTTTGCCGAGGAGGCTGTTGACATTCCAGGAGAGGATTCGCAAGGGTTCCCCCCTATATTGGGATGCAGTCATAGCATGCATGTGGGATCATGGGGTGCCAGCGGTGTGTCTCACCTGACGGGTCAGAGTGATCAAGGGCTGGAGTTATGCAGAGGCCTAGTCTTCTAAACTGAATGCGGTGTGCACATAGATTTACAGTAACAAGCTGGGTGCTGCGGCTGGTCAACAAAATTAAAACAAAACTAGGGACAATGGTCCCAACCACCCCCGAACCTATACTTCTGTAAAGGAAGCATCTGTCGCCCTAATAACAGCAAGTTACAACAAGACTAAACTGCAGAGCTTAGTGTGTGAGCTGCTTGATGAACCCCTCCATGTGGCAGGATGCGTTCATCTCCATGGTAGAGTCTTGTTGTTCACCTCAGCACTGCTTAAAGATCAAGGGCGGCGTTCACTAGGTGAAGTCTATTTCTGGATGAAGGAACATGTTCTCTGGTCTGTTTTCAGCTAGATCGTCGGGCTCCGTGAAAGGTCAGTGTCCTCGGACCCTATGCCCGGGGGCGTATGGGGCCGCCTATCAACTAACATCTTCTCAGCGGACAAGCCTCATGGCAGACTCGTGGTGTTGGAGGACTCGGATGGTGTGTTGGATTCTTGAGTGACAGCCTTGGGTGAGTTGGATGCTGCTCTGCAGGCGTTCCGACCCCTGCGGGAGCAGGTGCGTTGCCTCTGGGGTTTAGAGGAGAGGCCACCACATGAGGTCGAAGAGGACGCTCCTCAGTCACCCAGATCCATCCCGCTTCAGGTGTTTCAAAGAAGTGGGTTTTATTCTGGAAGACTACTCTAAGACGAGCCGGAAACAGCAGACTGTACTGAAGGTTGAGGGCTCGCAACTTCTGTTTGACTTCTGTATAGGACCAGCGCTGGGCCTGGACCCCCCTGGTGTAGTCTGGGAAGACCATCACTTTGTGGCCCTGGTAGAATAGGGTTGCGCGGGATTGGGCTGCCTGCAGGATTGCGTCCCTGTCTTTAAAGTTAAGAATCCTGGCAATAATCGGCCGGTGCGGGGCACCCCGTGGCGGCTTGGGTGCTATGGCCGGGGGGCCCGCTCTACAGCAAACCACGTTGATAGGCCCTCCTCAGGCATCCAGGATCTGATCCAGGTCTCAACAAAGTTCGCAACTTGTCCGGGTTCTGCAGCTTCGGGATGCCCACTAGACGGAGGTTATTGCGTCGTGAATGGTTTTCCACGTCTTCCGCTCGTCTGTGCAACTCTTTTGTGTGGAATTGGTTCTGCGTGCCCTGTTCCTTCAATTGATGCACGTCATCTTCCACTGTAGACAGGCGGGATTCCGCTTCCGTTATGCGGGCCGTGGCTTATAAGGGCCACGTCGACTCACACCTCACCTATTTTATTTTCAACGGACTCTTGTGAGGAGCGTATCGCTTGAAGGATTGCAGCGAGATCTCCGTCTGGGAGGGGGGACCTCCCCTGGGTGGCCTCGGCAGACTCGGCCCCATTTGTAGTATACTGGTCCATTCGGGTTTGTGTTGAGGATGGTTTCGCCCCTTTATCTTTCCCCATGATGGATTATATCTGGGGGCCTGTTCCACGACAAGGGTGCAGCGATACTGTGCGCCCGGCTACCGGTCAGAGTTTCAGGCCAAGCTTCGGGTGTGCCGCATGCCGGTCTCGTAAACTATCACAGGCCCAACGATGTTATTCCACCCTGATGTGACAGAGGCTGCGGTACCAGTCCAGCTCCAGATGAGCCACTGCATTGGAGGCGTGTGGTCCGATCAAGCTTCGCACAGGAGGGGGCTCCGTCGGACACTCCACTAGTCCGCTGGGCAAGCCACAATGGGGCGCCGTCTCTCCAGCCCTGCAGAGCAGAGGCCAGCCCCCAGATCCGGTTACTGCAGCGCCAAGAGGGCAACCCTTCTTTTAGCCCTGTGTGGGTGGGTCCGTGTCTCGCTCCTGGGCCCCATCGGTGCAGCAGGCCTCTGCCCGCTCCAGTCTAAAGTCCCTTCCGCGGGGGCCCGGATCTCTGATGTGATGGGCAGGGCTGACCAATGTGTTGAATCACAAATTCCAGTCCGTGGGCCCCAGAGGCTCGGGCACGGCCCTAGCGGGAGTCCCGGGGTCCTGGTATATGGGTCTCCAGACTTGGATGTAGGTGACAGCGTCCTCTTGCGTGGTCTCCCAAGGAAGCCTCTCATACCCGGGCCGGCACAACAACAGGGGGGGGCCAGTCACACCTGGCCCAATGGCTGCCCTGCCAGGTGCATCATTTGTAGCTCCAGGGGGACGGGACATTCGGTGAGTGGACTTCAGTGGGGTGCTAGGCGGATGCCCCCACCCGTGCTTCTGGCCCCCTAGGATACGCATTGGTTCAGCAGGGGGGGCTTTGGAGTCGCGCTGCAGTCTCGGATGTCCCCACCCCTCCGGCGCAGTCTTCTTTGCCGGTGTCCAGGAAGTACTGTATGTTTAGCGGGCGTGCAGGAGGCCCACCGGTCTCTATGCGGCACTTCCGGCACGCTGCGTACTTCTTTCAGAAGGCCTTATCATCAGGAGCCTGTTCCGTGTCACGCTCACCCGGCACGCTGCAGGGTTCGGTCCCTCGCCCCACAGGACCGGGCCCGTGTCCTGCCGAGGCAGTCTGGCCTCCCCCGACCGCTCCGTTGAGTCTTTACCGCTGCTGGGGGATGGGGGGCCAGTTCAAGCACGCCGACTCAGCCGCTTCGTCTGGCAGCAGCTGTTTTCTTAGCTGCAGGGAGAGCAGAGGAGGCCAGGGAGCCACTGATGTGGTGTCGGGAGGTTCTGCCGCCCCTCGGCCTCGGTCTGGCACCTCGTTGGGCCTACTCCCTGCCCCGGATTCCTCACTCACCGCCGCCATCTTGGTGAGTCGAGGGGCCAGTCCACAGGGCACCGCTTCCACCAGGCAGACCACAGCCTCCGCAGGGCAATGGGCGGAGAGCGTCCCCACGGCAGGGGGTTCTGTGAGCCTCAATCCAGGCTCCGCAGCGCCACTCAGTCTCCCGTCCGCTTCACCACTGATCTGGGTCACGTCACCACCATATTGCCACTGGCCAGCCACTGCCACGGATTGGCACCACAGCTGCTTTCTTGCGCCCTAGAACACCCCCGAGGTTCAGGGTCCCAGCCACCTCTTTTAGCCCTCCGTGTGGGGGGAATTATGTCAGGTATTGGTGCTGGTGGACCCTCTGGATCAGAGTGGATCATGGAGGGGTCCAGAGCACTCTTAGAGTGCGACTGCCCTCTTGACGCTCCAAGCCACGCCCTCACCTGGACATCTTTATCACCAGAAATCCCAACGCCTTTTACGTCCACAACCTTGAGCCACCACTTAAACGCTTGCGGAGAGATGTGCAACAATGGAGAACCTTGCCTCTTTCTTTACTGGGGAAGGCGGCTTTATTTAAAATGATGGAACTTCCCCATTTTCTTTATGCACTTCAGAACAAGCCCTACCCAATACCACAGTCCTACTTCAAAGTCATAGATAGTGTGGCCTGTGCACTCCTCTGGTATGGGGGCCCCCCTCGAATAGCATTTCAGAAATGTATAAGGAGTTGGTACGATAGCCTTCCCCGATGTCCAGAAATACTATTGGCCATCACAACTAATCATTGTTAATCACTGGGTTCACCTCATGGAGGACGAACCGGCTGATAGGATAGATAGGAGAAACATGCAGCCTGTGGGCTACCTGGGAGCCATCGATGGGGGAGTGCGCCACACGTCCCTCTTCAACCCTACGGCTATCACCATTTTCCTGTTGTATACAGCATTGCTGGCTATGGGCTGGTGGGGGTAAGATCCCGCAGGCCACCACCTTGTGGGACACGGCGCATCTCGGCACCCTGGCCCTACAACGGGTCTTTGATAAGTGGGACCTCTTAGGCTTATCTCGGGTTGGTGACTTGTGGAGGAATAGGGAGGTGGGCCCATTTACGGAGTTACAAAACGAATACCAAGTGGCGCCCACTGAGGCCTACATGTATCTGCAAATCCGTCATGCCCTGTATAAGGTAATGCTGAGGGGAGAGGACCCTCCTGAGTCCTTCCCCTCTTGAGGATAGGCTGCTAGATGTCTACCTTGCCAAAAAGGCGATTTTGCTTACCTACCGGAAGCTGTTACACAATTCCCCCGACACCATGACCCGACTGCGAGAGGCCTGGGAGCTGGACCTATGTGGTTTAGAGGATGATAAATGACCCGAGGCCTTGGCCTATCCTCGAGAGGTAGCTGTACGCTCACGATCTCATCTTATACAGCTTAAGATCCTCCATAGATGTTATTATGCAGCTACAACATTGGTGAAAATGGGTAAATGGACATGACGTTCTGCCCCAAGAAATGTGCACAAGAGGGTACGTTTTATCATGTGGTATGGAGTTATCCAGTGCTCCAGAGGTTTTGAATTGCAGTAGTCGATTGCCTTAATAGTGTCTGTGCAAGTGAAATGGAGTTGTCAGCGAAGTGGTGCCTCCTAAACGTTTGGGGGTGAAACTGATCTTACCCACATGAACTGCCTTTGGTTTACACTGGAGTTAATGGTGGTCCAACGCAACATAGCTAGACTTTGGGGAGCTGACGCAACAAGGGAATGGCTGGCGAGCAAAAAAACAATGGATTTAACCCAGATCTGTGACTATGGGTTATAAGGCCTTTTTTGTGCCAGCTTCTCCTTCGGTGTGTGGTAGACCTAAGGGAGGCCTTGTTATTTATATATCTTTGGCGGTTGACTGCCAAATACAGGTCGTGTCGACATCAAGTTTATGTCTCCAGGCTTTGGTACTAAAAAGGGGGCCCAACAGATTGTGTCTCGTGAATTTTTACAATTCTGTGGCAGGCACCCCGGGTGGTTGTAATATTTCATTCCTGGGTTCATTTATGAGGCAGTCTTGCACCGTAGACCTTCATCATCTTGTGGTTCTGGGTGATTTTAATATCCATCCATGTGGGGACACAAGGACAGCAAGAGCGGCTGTCCTGAAGTGCCCGAGGATGAGGGGATCCCACTTAGAACATTGTACACAAGGGGAGTTATTAAATAATTTACTAAATGAATTTGACCTGATGTCCCTGATGCCCGTACCTGACTTGCAAAACACAGCTCCCGTTCCCACTTTTAAAGGCAAAGGTAAAGGCTCTTTTATAGATTATATTTTAATTTCCTCTTCTTTACAAGTTTTATTTTGTGGTTTCTCTATTTTAGATAGTGCTTATAGTGACCATAATCCGCTTTGTGTCCAATTGCTTGGCTCCCTTTTATCTAGAAATAGAGGTGCGGCAAACAATGGTATGTTAAGATCAACAGATGGTAAACGACGGCTCAAATGGTCTCAGATCTCCCCAGATGACTTTTATTGTAAAGTAAGAGAATCTTGTGCCTCCGAACTACCGCTGTGTACCTCGCCAGGTACTTTACCTGGTGAGGTTATCAGGGCTTATAATGATATCTCTATTAAAATAGGTGATCTTTTAAGTGCTCCGGCTGGCAAAAAGGAAAATCTCATTCCTAGATGGTTTGATCAAGCATGCTCAAGGGCAGCGAGAAAGTTGAGGGAAGCCTTGAAAGTCAACCCGAGAGATCTTTCCCTGGTCAAAGTTTGCCGTAAGGAGTACAAAACAACACTGGCCAAGCGGAAGGGTATCTTGAAGGATGAGGCATGGAGAGAGCTGATTGAATCGAGTACCCTTAGGAATAGTTCCAGGTTCTGGAGCATTGTTAACAGACCACTTTTTGAGCAGGATGTAGGGGGTGGTCTTGAATCGCATATTACTGAGGAGGAATGGGTGCTCCATTTCAAATCTATATTTGAAAGTAATTCGGAGCAAACCTGTCATACAGGTCGCGAGATGGATGCCCCCGTAGTGATTTTCGAGCAGGGCGAGGTTGATGTCGGTATTAAAGGGCTAACCTGCAACAAAGCTCCAGGCCCAGACGGCATACCTCCGGACCCTTCAAGTCGGATCCAGTTTTTTGGGCACCGGTTCTTGTGGGAGTATTTAACGCAGCTGCCACAAACGGTTGCCCTGAGTCCTGGTCCACCTCAACTATAGTACCCGTTTTCAATAAGGGTTACCGCAATAGCACTTATTGCTATAGGCCGATCTCTCTTCTTGACTCAGTGGTCAAGGTTGTGGGTCGTGTTCTATTAGAGAGATTGTCCACCTGGGAGGAGGAGCATAACATATTCTCTGATGTCCAGTTTGGATTTCGCTCTGGGCGGTCAACTGTGGCTCAATGTTTAAACTTAACCATGCTTTTAAAAAAATACACAGTGGTTCGCCCAGGTGTCGTGTACCTGGCCTTCATGGACTTATCGTCCGCATTTGATTGTGTGAACAGGGCCAAGCTGTGGCAGTCCATGAGGGGCATGGGGATAGACAGTAACATTGTCAATTTTCTTGAGGATTTGCATAGGGCAACTAAGGCCAATGTCAGATACTCACAGGACCTCCGTGTTTCTCGGAACTTTGATATAAAAAGGGGCGTTCGGCAAGGCTGCATTTTGGCCCCATTTTTGTTTAATCTTTATATCAATGACTTAGATAGAGTTTTATTAGCCACAGGGGTAGATTATCCATATGTTGGGGCGACGTGGTCTGCCAGTCCTTTTATATGCGGACAACGCCGTGCTTTTATCGAGGACTGCGAGAGGCCTGCAAACTTTGTTGGATGCCTTCTTAAATTTTATGGCGGAACGTGATCTATCAATTAATAACTCGAAATCTTATGTTATGCAGGTGGGGGCTCGTATGAAAAGAAGTTTACAATTCAGGGTAGGCCGTGTTAAAGTTCCTCGTACCGATGTTTTTTCTTATTTGGGACTTCTACTGGATGACAAAATTAAATGGGGGCCACTAATCCAGCGGAAAAAGGGGGACCTAGCTAGGGCGAATGCTGCTATTTTTAATTTTGCTTCTAGGTTAGGCAAAAGACCAATTGCAGCCATATTGAAAGTCTACCAAGCAAAAAGTGTGGCCATAGCCAGCTATGGCAGTGAAATCTGGGGGCACATCTCGGTAGATCCATTACAGGTGGCGGAGAATACCTTTTTAAAGCGCCTGTTATGTGTACCGCGTGGTTTGTCTACTTTGGCGGTTCACGAGGAGTTGGGGGTGCCGTATTTAAGTGATATTTTGGCAGTGCGCCCCCTTGTGTTCTGGCTAAAGTGTTGGATGAACAAAGAACTATCCCTTACGCATTTGATCTTGAAAGAGTGTATGTCCCTTGATAATTCCTTGCGAATACCATGGCTTAGATATATTAAAACCAGTTTCGAAGCGATAGGGCGCCCTGATTTATATCTCAATCCCGAGGCGATTGTAAAAAAGGATGTGGAGATAGTGGGGGAATCGCTTAGGAGTTTGAGAAAACTGGAAAGGGACGAGCGGGAGTTACGGAAGCCAAGTGTTCGCAGCTTTTTAATGCTTAAAACATCTCCAGCTACAGAGCCGTATCTCCTGGGGTCTTTATCCACTCACGTGAGGTTTTTCTTGACCAGGTTCCGCATGGATCTTTTTCACCTCTTGCTTGCTAGACCAAGTGGGTGCAGCAGAGGTCAACTACTAGCTCCCTGTGGCTGCGACGAACAGTCTCCACAGGATCTGTTACATTTTGTGTTTTTTTGTAAATTTTATGCGGTTTCTCGAAGGCACTTTTTAATCCCAATTTTAAAAAGGATGAATTTTATTCAGGTTCGCCCAGCTCTTATGTACCTCCAATTGCTGAAGGCTGATTGTATATTTTGTATTGTTAGTTTTTTAAAAGCCATGGTGAGAACTAGGGCCTGCTTAGATACTTAGTGTTCGAGTGTCTTAGGATACTACCTGCTTCTGTAGTGTGTACTTTCTTGTCTGATAAAATTAGCGGAGGTCGGGCAATGGTTTTACAGTTTATTTTATTGGATATAGATTTTATGGATGACATATGCGAATTATGGTTTTATTGAAATTGTGGATTTCTGTGTAGCTTTTATGGTTTTATTCTACATGAAACCGAATAAAGTTTGTTTTGTTTTGGACTATGGGTGAATGTTTGATTTGTTCAGCATTCCGTCCATCATCTGTTCTTTTTGCATTTGTCGCCCTAAGTGGGAAGGGTGTGCCCAGACGTGGGTCCCATGCTCGCTATGCCACTAAATTTAAGCTAGCCTGGCTGATGAGTGGTGATACCCCAAACCCGGTCCGAGGATGCTTGGTTCTGGTCCAAGGAGGACCTGGCCTGGCAGTTCGGGTTGGACTGTTCCCATGGGGAGCAGGGTCAAGAATGATCTGCATATGGCTGAGTTCAAACTGAAATGGCGTGGGGGAACAAAAAAATTATGGATTTAACCCAGATCTGTGACTGTGGGAGAATATTTGTTTTGTTCAACATTCCGTCCATCATTTGTTCTTTTGGCAAGTATTTCAGTGTTGCCCGGCCACAGTCAGTACTACTACCAAGCTCTTTGGAGTATCTCCACCCCACGATCTGCTTTGCTTTCAGGAGGAGATGTCGTCGTAGACTCTCAGGATAATGCCGGATTCATGATGAGGGCCCACAGACGAGTACTAACGCGTCCTGTAGGCCATCTTGGCAGACCAGGCCCTGTAGGGGCCACATCCTAAACCTACACTAATATCAACATTTGAACTCCTGCGTATAAGGACCTTTAAAGACTGGTACAACAGCCTGGAATTTAAGGCTTTAAAAAAAGGCAGTTGAGGCATCAAATTTCTGTCCTACGAAGAGAACACTGATCAGATGATAAGGTTAAAAAAAAGAAAAAACATCCTTTCCACTTTTTCCAACTTAACACCTCTGTCTTACCTAATGAAATGTTTAAAATCATCAATCAGAGAAATATTCCAAAAATTTGGATTCCAACTCCTTTCAATAGCAGAGTTTTGGGCAAGAGGGAAACATCAAAACACCTTCAAATGGCAATGCTGTAGACTCTGTGGCTACCTCTCTGAATCAATATCACACATGATTTGCGCTTGTCCAAGCCTCCTATCTCAAAGAAAAATGTTATCGCAAACAGTCTTCAATCCTATGGGAATCTGCAACATCAAATGCATATCAGGTGAGGGCATTCAATTGGGTTCCCTGTTAGTCAAACTTTTAGACCTCGCCATGCCTGAATTACAGCGGAAGAACGAAGCAGCGAGTATAACAAAACATGATGTAAAAGCCTGCAAAAAGAAGCTTAAGATTGAAAGCAAACATATGTTAATACATTGTCTTACAAAGGATTTTCATTTGTATAGTTTTGTAACAATTAATGCACATATGGCTGCACAGGACAGAGTAAATCAACTGATGGCTGTGACTTGGTGCTTGCGACTGACTGCGTGTACTGTACCTGCTGGGGAAGGTGAGGGTAGAAATGAGTTCTGCACTGCTGCTGGTCACGCGCCACACGTTGATTGTGCCATCCTGTGAGCCAGTGGCCAACAGCTCCCTGGTACAGCTCCAGCTGCAGCTTGTAGCCTACAGGATAATAGTGCAAGGTCATTAATGCAGGTTGTTCTCCATCCCTGAGACATCAGCAGTCCCTTCTGTCTGTGCCACGCATACACCACCCTCTCATTGAAAAAGTGTATTATATGTCATTTGTAAAACCCACCACCCAGCATCCCTAAGCCTTCTCACCTCTCCAATCTTATTTTGTGTCTTCTAGATTTAGGAGTTGCGTTTTGTTTAGGGAATTAAAAGTCTACATCACGCCCACATTGTTCCCTTTCATCAATAAATACAATTTATAAACTCCTCTCACATGCCATGTAGTTCAAAGTATTACTCATTTTGGTCGCCCAGGTCTGGGCAGCCTCCAATCTGGTTTCATAACTCAAAACTCAACTCAAACTTAAAAGTGACATCTAGAACCACACAATAAACCTGGACACTATTCCTCCAGATTTGAACACCAAATACCACATGACTTGGATAGTTCTTCACGTATGACCTCATGGAGTGTGGGGAAGTGGGGGTTGCTTGACCTTAAAACTACCATTGGGGGAAAAGTCGGTGCCCAAACCCACTCCATCTGCTTTGTCAGCCTTACCATCTCTGAGGAGGGAACATGCGGGACAGGAGGTGTACCTTTTAGTGACTGTGCTCACCACCGGCCCAGAGGGCATTTTTGATGTTTGATTGAGGGGCTGGGAGGGAATTCCACTCCCAAACAGCCCTAGGATCAGAGAGTGTGCTGTTCCTTTCCCCACACTTAGGGCCTGATTAGGATGGCGGTCGGACTTATGTCCGACCGCCATCCCGGTGGGATACGGGACCGCCCAAAAAGCTGTCGGTGGTACCGCACCCTAAATCATGATGCGACCGCCCTCAAGGCGGTCGCAGAGTGTATATTTCGTATTGCGGTGAGTGCTGCGGGCTGGAGCACACGCCGCAGTTCAAAATATACACCCCATGCATATCCCTGCACTGTGTGGCAGACATCATGCGGTGCCTGCCACATGGTGCAGGGATATGTTGCCCCCCAGGGGCCATGTCGAAGACCCAGGGAGGAAGATGGGCCTGCTATAGGCCCCCAATGTCCCTTTCCGCCTGCCTTTTCATCACAGGTAAACCGCCATGAAACGGTCGGTGGGAAGGGACATTGTAATCCTATGGCGGTGCCTGGCAGGCAACGCCACTGTTGTAGGGATACAAGTCCCTCCGACGGACCCACGGGCTCCTTGAGCCTGTTGGATCCATGGTGGTCGGTCTCTCTGACCTCCAACCATCCGCCTGCCATCCTAATGTGGCGGGCGGTAATCAGTATTACGATGGCGGTGGGACCGCCACCGTCCCACTGTCTTCGTCATCAGTGAGCAAAGTCCCTTACCCATGTCTCATTCTCCAAGGGCTCTTCTCACGAAGGTGTAGTACGCCTGACCTTTACCTTATTCTGTAAATACATATATAGTGCGTATTTAAATCATATGACACCTTTTGCTGCACTGGGTAATGTTCAAAGCCACGGAAGCCTCAGGTGCTTTCCCTTGAATAAAGCACTGTTAACAAGAAACAGCCCCAACCAATATGCCACACAGGGACCTTGGCCAGTTATTTATAAAATAATCAGTGGTTCTATTTAGCCTACTTGAAAACATTTACACAGATATTATTCAGCTAGTAGTCTGCTTCTTAATTCATCAGCTAGTAGTCTGCTTCTTAAATCATCAGCTAGTAGTCTGCTTCTTAAATCATCAGCTAGTAGTCTGCTTCTTAATTCATCAGCTAGCAGTCTGCTTCTTAACTCATCATCTAGTAGTCTGCTTCTTAATTCATCAGCTAGTAGTCCGCTTCTTAACTCATCAGCTAGCAGTCTGCTTCTTAACTCATCAGCTAGTAGTCTGCTTCTTAACTCATCAGCTGGTAGTCCGCTTCCTAATTCATCAGCTAGCAGTCTGCTTCTTAACTCATCAGCTAGTAGTCTGCTTCTTAACTCATCAGCTGGTAGTCTGCTTCCTAATTCATCAGCTGGTAGTCTGCTTCCTAACTCATCAGCTAGTAGTCTGCTTCTTAACTCATCAGCTGGTAGTCTGCTTCCTAATTCATCAACTAGTAGTCTGCTTCTTAACTCATCAGCTGGTAGTCTGCTTCTTAACTCATCAGCTAGGAGTCTGCTTCTTAACTCATCAGCTGGTAGCCTGCTTCTTAACTCATCAGCTAGTAGTCTGCTTCTTAACTCATCAGCTGGTAGTCTGCTTCTTAACTCATCAGCTGGTAGCCTGCTTCCTAACTCATCAGCTGGTAGTCTGCTTCTTAACTCATCAGCTGGTAGCCTGCTTCTTAACTCATCAGCTAGTAGCCTGCTTCTTAACTCATCAGCTGGTAGTCTGCTTCCTAATTCATCAGCTGGTAGTCTGCTTCTTAACTCATCAGCTAGTAGCATGCTTCTTAACTCATCAGCTGGTAGTCTGCTTCCTAATTCATCAGCTGGTAGTCTGCTTCTTAACTCATCAGCTGGTAGTCTGCTTCTTAACTCATCAGCTGGTAGTCTGCTTCTTAACTCATCAGCTAGTAGCCTGCTTCTTAACGCATCAGCTGGTAGTCTGCTTCTTAACTCATCAGCTGGTAGCCTGCTTCTTAACTCATCAGCTGGTAGTCTGATTCCTAATTCATCAGCTGGTAGTCTGCTTCTTAACTCATCAGCTGGTAGTCTGCTTCTTAACTCATCAGCTGGTAGTCTGCTTCTTAACTCATCAGCTGGTAGTCTGCTTCTTAACTCATCAGCTGGTAGTCTGCTTTTTAACTCATCAGCTAGTAGTCTGCTTCTTAACTCATCAGCTAGTAGTCTGCTTCTTAACTCATCAGCTAGCAGTCTGCTTTTTAACTCATCAGCTAGTAGTCTGCTTTTCAGTGTGCTGTAAGCCTTAGAAGTGCAGTGACAACACATCATGTGAAACATTTTTGAAGGCTGCGTGCTCTGAGTTTCTCTGACTCACTTAAGAGCATCACAGCACCTCCATGTTACAGAATAGATAGTATGGCCCAGATTTACTAGTTTATCACGCAGCGCAGTGTAGCAGCCACAAATGCTGCGCTGTGTGAGAACAGAGAGCAGGACAGCGCACTACTTACACAAATATTGCACTCTCCTCCCCTCTCCCTAACGCCGGCACAGAAACGTGCTGCCATGTGCTATGGACACACAACTTTGCACCATAATGCAAGGGTGGTTCCGTGAGTCTAGCATAGGTTTTGTACTGGAAGGAAACCCTTCCAGTGCAAAATACTATGCTTAGACTAACTTTACACCTTTTCCCACTTTGTCAGTGTCGGAAAAAGAAAGGAGACATTAAAGCGCAGCACCTATTTGAATTGGGTGTAGTTTTTTGCAGCAAAACCCTGTCTACTTTTTAAAGCAAATAGGGTTTTACGTCAAAAGCCTTGGGTTGTTGCATGGGAACGCCCATGCAATACCCATGGTACGCCCCCTTGGCTCTAAGTATTGCAAAGCAGTGCTGCTTTACATTACTTTCGAGTGAGTTTCCAGTGCTAAAGAAGTTTAGCGCTGGAAAGTAAGTTAGTAAAAAAAGATTTAGGGTCGTTTTGCATCACTTTTGTGATGCAAACACAGAGCTAAAACTTTGGGGGTTATTTACAAGAGGCCCGCACCACCGGAGCATCACTTTTTTTTGATGCTCCGTTGGATCAGGCCTCTCAATCATATCTATGAGGCAACGCAAAGTCACCGTGCGTGTCTTTGAATGGCCTTATAGATATGGAGTAAGGCAAGGCAGCACAAAGCGCTGCGTTGCCTTACTCTGCGCCAAGGGGGCATTGCCTGGGCATTGTGGTCGGTTTTCCCACTCAACAGCCAAGGATTTTGACGCTGCTCCAGATTTACAACATCACATAAACCTGGAGAGCACCAAAAACGTACGCCTCCCCAGAGCAGGTGTAACGAGGAGAAATGTTTATATTTCTCCCTATTCTTTCCTCATTCCACGTATGCTGCATTCTGCAGCACACATGGATTGTTTTTGTGCAGGAAGGTGCCCCTTCTTGCACAAAACAGTCCAGCCAACAACACAGACACCCTTGCATCATGGTGCAAGGGTGCCTGAGTTGCCTGCAAATTGTGCGCCGGCTGTACGGACAGGAATGCACTGTATCTTTTAAATTCGGTGCATTCCTGCCCTACAAATTGGTGTACGGCAGCGCAGCAAAATTACTTGCGGCACTGCCATACGCCAATTCTTTGTAAATGAGGCCCTCAGTATTTGTGACCTATTCTAGAAAGTTTTTCAGACATGTATAATTGTATGGGTTGTCTGAAGATTTCTTCGACACTGGTGAGTAGAGTAGAGGTACCTGCTGGGAGGCATAAGCTCAAAGCTAGCTGGAGTGGGGATGGGTCTATGGAAAGCATGACCCCCAAGGCTCTAAACTTGGTGAGCAGGTACAGAGCTTTGAAACCTCAAAGACACACTTGAAAAGGAATGTTAAAAGGAAGGAACAGGATAACTGCCCCAGACCTGGAGATGAGAAAGACAGGACAGGCCCATTATACAAGCACATGAGTGTGGGAGATCATGTGCATGTTCTGTGATGGAAAACTAGACTAGATAGCATGTGCTTGTCAAACAGTCATATATTGTGGCTTCGACCTGGAAGTCATTCTATATCCCTCTTGGCTGCAAAGAACTGTAAACCCTACTGGAACTGCGCCCTCGCCCCCTACATCTCTTGAATGGTGCCAGTTCCACTGTGACCCACCGTGGTGGGATATTTCAGGCAGGTGGTATGCTACCTCCTGGTGAAGGCTCACCCGGTTCTGGTGGGCTTCTAGAGTGAGAGTGGGACACTTGCGCAGCTCAGAGTTCAAGTCAGCATAAGTGCGGGGTCGAGCACCCCCGTTTCTCTCCCACATAGAGAGAATGCAGAGAAGCTGTTGTGAGGCCCACTGACGATGTGTGGGGGACACGATGACCGAGAGGCAGCAGGCAGCCAGGGCATTGAGGAGCTCCAAGGGTCCGGAATATTCAACAGTGACCTCTGCAGAGAAAGGAAAGAAAGCATAGGTGTGAGTCTTGTACCACTCAGGATGGATGTCAACATCTGACTAGCAGCAGTGTCACATCTAGACAACATTTAGGGCCTGATTCACAAAGGTAAACTTATACTTTTGTGCAATTTTACTGCTTTTTTGTATTCACAAAGGTAAGCTTAGACCAAAAGTCTAACTTTGCTACGTTTTGGTGTTCGCAAAGGTAAACTTAGACCAAAGTCTAACTTTGCTACTTTTTGGTGTTCGCAAAGGCAAACTTAGACCAAAAGCCTAACTTTGCTACTTTTTGGTGTTCGCAAAGGTAAACTTAGACCAAAGTCTAACTTTGCTACTTTTTGGTGTTCGCAAAGGTAAACTTAGACCAAAGTCTAACTTTGCTACTTTTTGGTGTTCGCAAAGGTAAACTTAGACCAAAGTCTAACTTTGCTACTTTTTGGTGTTCGCAAAGGTAAACTTAGACCAAAGTCTAACTTTGCTACTTTTTGGTGTTCGCAAAGGTAAACTTAGACCAAAGTCTAACTTTACTACTTTGTGGTGTTCGCAAAGGTAAACTTAGACCAAAGTCTAACTTTACTACTTTTCGTTGTTCGCAAAGGTAAACTTAGACCAAAGTCTAACTTTGCTACTTTTCGTTGTTCGCAAAGGTAAACTTAGACCAAAGTCTAACTTTGCTACTTTTCGGTGTTCGCAAAGGTAAACTTAGACCAAAGTCTAACTTTGCTACTTTTTGGTGTTCGCAAAGGTAAACTTAGACCAAAGTCTAACTTTACTACTTTTTGGTGTTCGCAAAGGTAAACTTAGACCAAAGTCTAACTTTACTACTTTTCGTTGTTCGCAAAGGTAAACTTAGACCAAAGTCTAACTTTGCTACTTTTCGTTGTTCGCAAAGGTAAACTTAGACCAAAGTCTAACTTTGCTACTTTTCGGTGTTCGCAAAGGTAAACTTAGACCAAAGTCTAACTTTGCTACTTTTTGGTGTTCGCAAAGGTAAACTTAGACCTCGAGTCTAACTTTACTACTTTTCAGTGTTCGCAAAGGTAAACTTAGACCAAAGTCTAACTTTACTACTTTTTGGTGTTCGCAAAGGTAAACTTAGACCAAAGTCTAACTTTACTACTTTTCGTTGTTCGCAAAGGTAAACTTAGACCAAAGTCTAACTTTGCTACTTTTCGGTGTTCGCAAAGGTAAACTTAGACCAAAGTCTAACTTTGCTACTTTTTGGTGTTCGCAAAGGTAAACTTAGACCAAAGTCTGACTTTGCTACTTTTTGGTGTTCGCAAAGGCAAACTTAGACCAAAGTCTAACTTTACTACTTTTCAGTGTTCACAAAGGTAAACTTAGACCAAAGTCTAACTTTGCTACTTTTTGGTGTTCGCAAAGGTAAACTTAGACCAAAGTCTAACTTTGCTACTTTTTGGTGTTCGCAAAGGTAAACTTAGACCAAAGTCTAACTTTGCTACTTTTTGGTGTTCGCAAAGGTAAACTTAGACCAAAGTCTAACTTTGCTACTTTTCAGTGTTCACGAAGGTAAACTTAGACCAAAGTCTAACTTTACTACTTTTCGGTGTTCGCAGAGGTAAACTTAGACCAAAGTCTAACTTTGCTACTTTTTGGTGTTCGCAAAGGTAAACTTAGACCAAAGTCTAACTTTGCTACTTTTTGGTGTTCGCAAAGGTAAACTTAGACCAAAGTCTAACTTTGCTACTTTTTGGTGTTCGCAAAGGTAAACTTAGACCAAAGTCTAACTTTGCTACTTTTTGGTGTTCGCAAAGGTAAACTTAGACCAAAGTCTAACTTTACTACTTTTAGGTATACACAAAGGTAAACTTAGACCTCGAGTCTAACTTTACTACTTTTCAGTGTTCTCAAAGGCAAACTTAGACCAAAAGCCTAACTTTACTACTTTTTGGTGTTCGCAAAGGTAAACTTAGACCAAAGTCTAACTTTACTACTTTTTGGTGTTCGCAAAGGTAAACTTAGACCAAAGTCTAACTTTACTACTTTTCGGTGTTCGCAAAGGTAAACTTAGACCAAAAGTCTAACTTTACTACTTTTTGGTGTTCGCAAAGGTAAACTTAGACCAAAGTCTAACTTTACTACTTTTTGGTGTTCGCAAAGGTAAACTTAGACCAAAGTCTAACTTTGCTACTTTTTGGTGTTCGCAAAGGCAAACTTAGACCAAAGTCTAACTTTACTACTTTTCAGTGTTCACAAAGGTAAACTTAGACCAAAGTCTAACTTTGCTACTTTTTGGTGTTCGCAAAGGTAAACTTAGACCAAAGTCTAACTTTGCTACTTTTTGGTGTTCGCAAAGGTAAACTTAGACCAAAGTCTAACTTTGCTACTTTTTGGTGTTCGCAAAGGTAAACTTAGACCAAAGTCTAACTTTGCTACTTTTCAGTGTTCACGAAGGTAAACTTAGACCAAAGTCTAACTTTACTACTTTTCGGTGTTCGCAAAGGTAAACTTAGACCAAAGTCTAACTTTGCTACTTTTTGGTGTTCGCAAAGGTAAACTTAGACCAAAGTCTAACTTTGCTACTTTTTGGTGTTCGCAAAGGTAAACTTAGACCAAAGTCTAACTTTGCTACTTTTTGGTGTTCGCAAAGGTAAACTTAGACCAAAGTCTAACTTTGCTACTTTTTGGTGTTCCTAAAGGTAAACTTAGACCAAAGTCTAACTTTACTACTTTTAGGTATACACAAAGGTAAACTTAGACCTCGAGTCTAACTTTACTACTTTTCAGTGTTCTCAAAGGCAAACTTAGACCAAAAGCCTAACTTTACTACTTTTTGGTGTTCGCAAAGGTAAACTTAGACCAAAGTCTAACTTTGCTACTTTTTGGTGTTCGCAAAGGTAAGCTTAGACCAATTGTCTAACTTTACTACTTTTCAGTGTTCACGAAGGTAAACTTAGACCAAAGTCTAACTTTACTACTTTTTGGTGTTCGCAAAGGTAAACTTAGACCAAAGTCTAACTTTACTACTTTTTGGTGTTCGCAAAGGTAAACTTAGACCAAAGTCTAACTTTACTACTTTTCGGTGTTCGCAAAGGTAAACTTAGACCAAAAGTCTAACTTTACTACTTTTTGGTGTTCGCAAAGGTAAACTTAGACCAAAGTCTAACTTTACTACTTTTTGGTGTTCGCAAAGGTAAACTTAGACCAAAGTCTAACTTTACTACTTTTTGGTGTTCGCAAAGGTAAGCTTAGACCAAAAGTCTAACTTTGCTACTTTTTGGTGTTCGCAAAGGTAAACTTAGACCAAAGTCTAACTTTACTACTTTTCGGTGTTCGCAAAGGTAAACTTAGACCAAAGTCTAACTTTGCTACTTTTTGGTGTTCGCAAAGGTAAACTTAGACCAAAGTCTAACTTTGCTACTTTTTGGTGTTCGCAAAGGTAAACTTAGACCAAAAGTCTAACTTTGCTACTTTTTGGTGTTCGCAAAGGTAAACTTAGACCAAAAGTCTAACTTTGCTACTTTTTGGTGTTCGCAAAGGTAAACTTAGACCAAAAGTCTAACTTTACTACTTTTCGGTATTCACAAAGGTAAGCTTAGACCAAAGTCTAACTTTGCTACTTTTTGGTGTTCGCAAAGGTGAACTTAGACCAAAGTCTAACTTTGCTACTTTTCGGTATGAGCAAGCAAATAACAGCAACAAATGGTCAGAGGTGGGAATTACCAATTAATAACCAATATGCATGTATGTTATCAATGTTTGCATTTGGCTTTTCTAGATGGGGGCTGCAGCTCTTACTCGTGACCAGGTCTATTTTAGGGAACATGGGCATGTCTGTTCATCTGTGCCTGATTCTGGATGTCAGCACTAGATGCCAGCTGCGATACAGGTTTTTGGTCAAGGAATTGCCGTAATGAATTCAGTGATATGGCATTTTTATTGTGGCAGGGGGAGAAGAGCAGAAAACAGCAACGCTATGCTTCTATTTTACAGCAGATATCTGTGACCTGTCATAAGTGGTTCAAAAATCTAACCAGAAGTGGTAGATTATAGCCACATCTGCCAAGCAGCGCCTGAGATCTACAGCAGTGCTGTCAAATAAAGGCCCAGGTTGACAGATGAATGTCAGGTTTTCAAGATTCCCACTGACTAAACAAATGTAGCCCATTTGTAGTCACTGTAAGTTCATTTATGTTGTGTGGACGTCCTGGAAATCTAGCATAGATTCTGCACACCTTGACTTGGTTCAGCACATGTGAACTGGAGGACTTAGATGTTGGGTCATTCCATACACATCTGTTTAGCAAGCAGGTTTGCATCTACTGCAGCAGCGTGCTCTGCCATGACATACATCTCAAGACCCAGCACTCATCCATCTTACAGCCGAAGGCTCACCCTTCATCTCAACCTCTTCCTTTTCAGCTGGCAGGTGCCGGAAGCCCTTCGCTATCAGGATGTCAATCAACGCCTGGGTGACCAGGACCTGGGTGGAGCCCAGCACTCGTGCATCACTTCCTGGTCTACTTGGCGTAGAAAGCTCTTCAGGTCTCTGATGGCTAGTGCGGATTGCTCCAGTGGCCATGGCCATCAAAGCCTGTGAAAAGAAAGTTTCACACATAACATGTTCTCAACCGTAATATATAAAATATGGGATGTGTGTCAAATGTGTTTCAGAGTGTGTGAGCGCATGTGAGTGTGGATATGTGTGTATGGTATATGTGCATCCCTGTGCATATTTAAGAGAGAGCAGGCCTAGATCTAAAATGATTGCTGTACAAATGCAGCCTCTGCCAGTCCTTTGAGTTAGTGAGGTGTGAGCAGGCTTGTAACTAAGGGGCCAATTACAATGACGGTGAGACCACCACCGACAGCCTGTCGGTGGCGGTCTCACCTCCATCGTGTGCATGTTTACCGCCCACCATATTATGATGGCGGGCGGATGGTCGGGGCGGAAAAACCATCCGACAGTAATCCAACAGGCTCAAGGAGCCCGTCGGACCATCGGATGGTATGTAATGCCCACAATGGTGGCGGTGTCTACCAGGCACCGCCATAGGCATTACGATGTTCCTTTCAACCGGCCCTTTCATGGCGGTGAACCTGCCATGAAAAGTCTGGTGGAAAGGGACATTGGGGGCCCCTAGTGGGCTCCCCTTATCCCCAGACACGGGACCCGGGGGGCACCTATGGTGGCCCTCCTACATATCCCTGCACCATGTGGCAGGCACCGCATGGTGCTTGCCACGTAGTGCAGGGATATGTCAAGTGTCCCTTTTTTGCATTGCGGCGGGTGCCGCAGCCAGCAGCACCCGCTGCAATGCAAAATATAGATATTTCGACCGCTGTGGTGGCGGTCGCATTCTAATGCCTACTGCTGGACCGCCGACAGCCTGTCAGGCGGTCCCAATCCCTGATAGGGTGGTGGGCGGACGTAAGTTCGAACGCTATCCTAATCGGGTCCTTAGTGTAACTCGTGCTGGTGTAGCATGCCTCGTCTGGCACTCCTGTGGTCATAGAAAGTCTGTCCAGAGCAAAGAGAGTGCCTCTAATGCTCCTCCTCTTCAAGCAATGCAAGAAGGTGTCAGATTAATTAGGAAATGTTAGCTCACGACAGTATGTTTTCGTAATGATTCTGTTTTAGTACCATTTCAAATCACATTAGTGTGACTTTTATACTGTTGTAACCATTACACAAAAGTCAAAGAAGTTGTTTTATAAATGCTCAGGCAGGAAAGGAACACCATGGAAGGGGGTGGGAAAATGTGGTCTTCACCCTACGTCGTCAGTAGAAGAGGTAAGCACACTATCGCCCTGTTCCAAGAATGTAGGAGAGTGATTTAGAACAAACTGTAACAGTGTATCCCGAAAAATACTAACAACAGTAATCATATTGATATGAGTGTGCATTGGACTGGGGAAGCAAAGGAGACTTAGGGCCTGATTTAGATCTAGGCGGATGGGTCACTCCATCACAACGGTGACGGATATCCTGTCCAACGAAATATATATCCAATAGGATGTAATGGGATTTACATTCCAGCGGACGGGATATCCGTCACCGCTATGACGGAGCAACTTGTCTGCCCAGATCTAAATCAGGCCCATAGTCACATTATCAGCTTCTTTAACCTGTACAAACTTTGAGGTCTCTCTTATAACCACTTGTAGTCATGTTGGGTATACCACGCAATTGGTTGCTAATTTTAAAATGTCTTCCTTGAGTATCTCTTCATGCTGGGCGGCCAGAATTTTACACAGTATTTTATGACACTATCTCATTTCCCATAATGATTGCTTCTGCATTTTTCAAAAGAGGGCTTTCTGACTAAAATGCATATCTCAAACAAATGCAAGTATCACTGAGTGTATAGCTTCCTAGTGTATATATCTCACCTGAGCGCAGATCTCATTCAGTGTCCTGGCAGCAGAAATATCGCTGGATACCAGGAACTCAATTGCAGAGGTTAAGCAGGGGACGGAAGAGGCCGGTGACAACCGTCCTATGTCACGAAATTGTGGTCGGTGGGCACTGCTGCCAGTTTCCAAGGACCTTCCCGCTGCTGTTAGACACATCAGGTGAACAAGAGTCTTGATGTTGGTAAGTCCCAGAGCTTCAAATCCAGGCATTGCCGACTCTACTGAGGAACTAGAAGAAAGAAACAGGATGCAGAAAGAGCAGTGAGAAGGGTCTAAGGATATGTAGCAGTGCTATCTATCTGGATTAAGAGTGGAGGAGCTACCTGACCCATGAAAGTGGCAGTGCTCTTAATGGTGTCTCGAGGGGAGTTCTGAGAATGGTACCCATCTTACTGATATAGGGTGCCCATACTGCAGCCCAGTGTGGAAGAGGATCTAAAACAGACAGAAGTGGGCAGATTTAAAAAAAAAAAAACATTTTGATCACCTATCCAAGTGTTGTAGATGGATTGATTGCATTGATGAGAAATTTTGATCACCTTAAGAAAGATGTTTAAGATTAGAAATATAGCTAAAAACTCAAAAACTTTGAAGAATTTTGCCACATCTTTAGAGTTTATTGTTGTGGATATCTAGATCCCTCGCAGTGGGACCAAATCCTATTCTGATGAATATGTCATAGACATTTGTCTTGCCTTATTGCTGATTTTAAAGTCGCTCATAGTTTTGCCTATATTCTACATAGCATAATACTGCTTGCAATTTCATGTTTATGTATTCACAGTATAACAATGTTTGTGTTATAGGCTGACAGTGTATCAATAGTTCACATCATATATTCAATGAACTTGATGCATTAGAGGGAAACACAGTAGCTTTAGACGAATATGCAATAGAATTCACAGGTTTCTTTTTGCACCTTACATCTCGGATAACAGGGGTGATTTTTCTCATAATAATGCTGAAAAATACTATATAAAGTCTGTGCAAGAGCCATTTTGGGAGAAAGACATTCCAGAAGGTGTATCTATGACAAACAGTCTGTATCAAGGCTGAGCACTAGTGCTTGCTAACCGAACAATGACAAAACATAGACGAAAACTGCCCTGGCCTCTGGGCCATCTGTAAAACACAAATAGACTTAGGGGTCAATTAAGATGGCGGTCAGAAAGGCTACGAACGGGATTCGGCGAATCCGATTCCTAACCTATGTTTCCGACCGAATCGGATACATGTCAGACCAACCGATTACGATGCAATGAAACTGATCGGGCTGTCCGAATCGGTTCTGATCGGCCTTCGGACAGACAGAGTCGTTTGGAGTCGAATCGTACAGCTCTATGGACACTGCTTCCGACCGAGCGATTGTGATGTCCGATTCTGACAGCCGTTCCCAATTGGTTTGTCAGACACAAAACGGCTGTCGGAATCTGACTTTGGGGGCCCATAGCAGGCTCCCCTTCACCCGTAGGCCTCTGATTGGGGCCCATGGGGGTACCCATGGGACCCCTCTTTACAACCATGCACAGTGTGGCAGGCACCATGAGGTGGCCACCACAGGGTGCAAGGTTTTCCCAACCACCCCTTTTTTCAATGGGAGCCTGTGTTCTCGTTCGGAACACAGGCTCCCATTGAAGTCAATGCGAGTCCGACCGAACGATGCTCGGAAGCATCGTAATCGGTCGGTCGGACTCGCAGAATCCGATTCGGTCGGAAACGATTCCTAAACCTATTCGGTCGGAAGAGTTTCCGAATGACATCGTAATCGGCCCCTTAGTCTAAGTTCTCCAAGGAAGCAGTGAATCATTCTCTATATAAGCTAAGGAAAATATTCTCCAGTAATTTCCTCAAGACAAATATTGGTTGATTGAATTATCTCAATTGTATTTATTTCCAGAACAGAAAAATGGCCCTGTGCTGCCATTCGGAAAGCTTATATTTTTGGGAAGATATTGGTGCCAGTGTAAACATTAGCAAGGATTAAGAAGGAAGGGAACTGAGTGAACTGATTCCATCTCAGATTATGTCAAAGATTGTCATCAATCACGTTGCTAATGTTCATATTATTTACATGTGATGGCTCCAAATTATGCTCTTTTATTTATCAGGCACTATAATAAGGCATTAATATATCAATAAAGTCTTTTAAAAATTATAGTGTGGGCTTTTTGTGTGTACGTATCCTTGGAGGGAAGGTGTTACAGTGTCTGGCAGCATGTAATCGTGATCCGATATTCATCATCAACAGGTAAATTGATGGAGATGCGTGGGTCAATGCAGGTCTGTTTCTTCTGCTCAATCGGGAACAATATGGTTGAAACCTGTGCTTGCATGACAGCCAAAAATCTACTGGAATCTACCGGGCAAGAGGATTTGCAAAAAAGTAACACATGTCTGGTTATAGGACGTGGAAAAGCACCCCATGAAGGAGATTGGTTTATGCAGGTTCACTGACAGAATATCGACAACTATAATATCGCCATACCAGTATATCGAGTTATAAATATAGATGCAAACAATATCGACATCCTATATTTATAATGGCAAGTACAAAAATAACGAGAAAAAAATATTGATGTCATAAATATAGTTGTACAAAATATTGTTTTTTATATATATAATAAATTAATAATTATTAAATATATTAAAGAATAAAATTAAATTTAAAAAAAATTATTAGATTTAATATACATTTTACCAAATATAACAAATAAACTTAATTTAAAAAAGTTAAACACACATATATAGTAATTAATATATATATATTTATTTACTTTAAAACAATTATTAAACTAATAATTTTCATGTATTTTATAGTTATAAAATTAAATAAAAATTTAACAAATAAATATATATACATATAACAATAACATAAAATCTATTAAAAAAAAATTCTATTATAAATTAAAGCATTAAACTATTTAAAAATCTTTAAACTTACATTTCCCACTCCACTCAGTGAAACAGTAGGGAAAGTGTAGGACAGCGGAGGGGTAAAAATTACTATTCCCACTCCAATGACTACAACAGTAGGGAAAGTGTTGGATAGCGGAGGGGTAAAAATTACTATTCCCACTCCAATCAGTGCAACAGTAGGGAAAGTGTTGGCTAGCGGAGGAGTAAAAATTACTATTTCCACTCCAGTGAGTGCAACAGTAGGGAAAGTGTTGGATAGCGGAGGAGTAAAAATTACTATTTCCACTCCAGTGAGTGCAACAGTAGGGAAAGTGTTGGATAGCGGAGGGAAAAATTTACAATTCCCATTCCAGTCAGAACAACAGCAGGGAAAGTGTTGGATTGCTGAGGGGTAAAAGTTACTATTCCCACTCCAGTCAATTCAACAGTAGGGAAAGTGTTGGATGGCGGAGGGGTAAAATGTACTATTCCCACCCCAGTCACAGCAACATTAAAATCAAACAAATTATTTTGAACAAAATACAATTATTTCAAAAACAAAGAAAATAAAGAAAAATATAAATATGTACAAAAAATACTAAAAATAAAAGCTTATTACAATGTTACATACATATCACAAATAACCACAAATATTATTACAACTAAAATACAAAAACAATTTTAATACAAATAAATATTTTTATTTAGAAATTATTTATTAACAACATAAATTACATAATACATACATTTTATTTAGTTACTTCCCACAATATACCCCACAAAACACACAACACACTCATAAAATTTAACAGAAAATTATTTACCAATTAACATCATTGTCAATTTAATAATTAATATTAATTTAAAAAATAATTATTAAATACTTAAAATTTGTTCACTCCCCAGCCCATACTCCTACAAAAACTACAACCCACATCTAAAGTCGTTAGAAAAAATAATTAATTTCACAATTAACATAATTATCAATTAAACAAATATTATTAATTAAAAAGTAAATATTAATTCATTAAAATAAATTAACTTCCCACCCTTTACCCCTATAAACCCCACAACCCACACTTAATATTAAACGTACAAAAAAATGTATTACACAATTAAAATAATTAATTGTCAGTTAAATAATTAATAGTATTTAACAACTTCTTATTAATTAATTTAAATTAATTTACTCCCCACCCTTTACCACTATAAACCCCTCAACCTGCACCTAAAAAAACATTTATTACACAATTCACATAATTAACAACTAATTAATATTAATTAACAACCAATTATTAATTAATTATAAATAAATTACTCCCCAACCTTTACCCCTATAAACCCACAACCAGCACCTAAAACAAAATTACACAATTAACATAATTGATAATCAATTAATCAATTAATATTAATTAACAACTAATTATTAATGAATTAATAATACATTACTTCCCACCCTTTACCACTATAATCCCACAACCCACACATAAAATGTATATTCAAAAAAATGAATAGCACAATTAACATAATTAAATATCAATTAAATAAATAATATTATAAAAAAAATAATCATTATATGTATTATAATTAAATTACTTCCCACCCTATACCCCTATAAACCAACAACCCTCTACGGCACTAAAAATCACAAAAATTAATTAAATCTAATTTAATAACTGCGAAAAATGTAACAAATATATTAAAAAGCATAAATAATAATTATACAAAAAATGTACATTATATACAATTAAAATATATACTAAAATACATAACAATAATTAAAAAATCATATTTTAACAACTATGGCCCTCATTATGATGTCGGGCGGAAAGCCATCTGACAGCCCGTTGGAGGCTTTCTGCTCGACATCATAGTTACCCGTCCAACCTCCGTATTATGATACTGGCAGTCGGAGGGAAACCCGCAGGAGAATTCCGCTCTGCTTCCGAAGGGATCACGGAGCCCATCGGGGCGGCAGGCAGAATTGCAATCCCAAAATGGCAGCGGAGCCAGCCTCAGCTCTGCCGTCGGGATTATAATGTCGCTTTCCGCCATGAAAAGGCAGACAGAAAGTGACTTTGGTGGCCCCCAGCAGGGCCCCGTTCCCCCCTGGCCCTCTGCTATGGGACCTGGGGGGCACCTCTGGTGCCCCCTAAACATCAATGCACTATGTGGTCGGCACCACATGGTGCCTGCCACACAGTGCAGGGATGTTTGAAAACATAAATTTTTCTATTGCAGCTTGTGCTGCGGCCCTTTTCCGGCCGCCGCACAAGCTGCAATAGAAAAACGGATGCTTCTGACCGCCCATAGGGCGGTTGCATCCTAATACTGCAGGTGGCACCGCCGACTAATAGTCAAGCGGATTCCATCCCATTATGGTGTTGGTAGGCCTCTTGTCCAACCGGCATCAGAATAGGGCCCTATATTCTTGCAAACAACATTAATTACTTCGATATTTTATAAATCGATATTACTTACATCAAAATCGATATTCTTGACAACGATATTCTTACTAACGATATTTCCATATCACAATATTTTGGACACAATATTTTGGTATGGCGATAATTTTTTTCTGATATTTTGTCTGAATACCTTACTGAGTACAGGCTGTTAGCAGACTAACTGAAGCCCACCCAAGATACACTGCTAGCAATGTCCTAGTAATTTTTATGACTACAACTTTACAGGTAGTACTTGGTGACCAGGGTACTAGTCAGAACTGAACCTGCCTGTACAAATCTTAGTAAGCATATGAGAAACTGCAGAGGTTTGGGTAGCCCAAGCAACAACAAAAAAATTGAAGGAGTATTGCGTGCACTCCAGACATAATGCTAAAGGAATGTGGGACCAGATACACAGGTCAAGAGGAGATAGGTGTGGGCTGCAGTACAAAACTGGCACTGTAGCCAACAGGGTGACGTTACACCAAGCATCCATGGAGGACCTTCAGCGATGAAGCGGGAGGCGTCGTTCTGAGGCATTTCAGAGATTAGACAGGCAGAGCATTGAGGTAGTAAATTGATTGGGCAAATGGATTCTGAGGAATTTCAAAGAATGTAGATGAGGAGTGTGACAGGCATATTAGAGACAGGACAGGAGGAGCCTCTGTGCATATCAGAGACTGGACAAGAGGCGTCTGACAGAGGCATATCAGAAACTGGGAAAGAGGAGTCTGACAGAGTCATATCTGAGACTGGACAAGAGGAGTCTGACAGAGGCGTTTGAGAGATTAGACAAGAGGAATCTGAGAGAGGGCAAGAGGAGTTTGACAGAGCCATATCAGAGATTAGACAAGACGAATCTGACAGAGGCATATCAAAGACTGGACAAAAGGAGTCTGACAGAGGCATACCAGAGACTGGGCAAGAGGAGTCTGTTAAAGGTGTTTGAGGGATTGGACAAGAGGAGTCTGACAGAGGCGTTTGAGAGATTAGACAAGAGGAATCTGAGAGAGGCCAAGAGGAGTTTGACAGAGCCATATCAGAGATTAGACAAGAGGAATCTGACAGAGGCATATCAAAGACTGGACAAAAGGAGTCTGACAGAGGCATACCAGAGACTGGGCAAGAGGAGTCTGTTAAAGGTGTTTGAGGGATTGGACAAGAGGAGTCTGACAGAGGCGTTTGAGAGATTAGACAAGAGGAATCTGAGAGAGGCCAAGAGGAGTTTGACAGAGCCATATCAGAGATTAGACAAGAGGAATCTGACAGAGGCATATCAAAGACTGGACAAAAGGAGTCTGACAGAGGCATACCAGAGACTGGGCAAGAGGAGTCTGTAAGAGGTGTTTGAGGGATTGGACAAGAGGAGTCTGGCGGAGGTGTTTGAGAGATTGCACAAGAGGAGTCTGACAGAGGCCAAGAGGAGTCTTACAGAGGCATATCAGAGACTGGACAAGAGGAGTCTGACACATGCGCTTGAAAGATTAGGCAAAAGGGGTATGGCAGAAGCCAAGAGGAATCTGACAGACGCATATCAGAGACTGGACAACAGGAGTCTGACAGAGGTGTTTGAGAGATTGGACAAGAGGTGTCTGTCAGAGGCATATCAGAGAATAGGCAATAGGAGTCTGACAGAGGCATATCAGAAATTCGACAAGAAGAGTCTGACAGAGGCGTGTGAGAGATTGGACAAGAGGAGTCTGTCAGAGGCATATTAGAGACTGGACAATTGGAGTCTGGCAGAGGAATATCAGAGACTGGAGAAGAGGAGTCTGACAGAGGCATTTGAGAAATTGGATAAGAGGAGTCTGACAGAGGCCCAGAGGTGTCTGACAGGTATATCACAGATTGGACAAGAGGAGTCTGACAGAGACGTTTCAGAAATTAGACATGAGGAGTCTGACAGAGGCATATCAGAGACTGGGCAAGAGGAATCTGACAAAGGCGTTTGAGAGATTGGACAAGAGTCTGACAGAGGCATATCAGAAGCTGGTCAAGAGGAGTCAGACAGAGGCATATGAGAGAAGGGACCAAAGGAGTCTGGCGGAAGCATTTGAAAGACTGAACAAGAGGAGTCTAACAGAGGTGTTTCAGAGATTAGACAAGAGGAATCTGGCAGAGGCATATGAGAAAAGGAACAAGAGGAGTCTGGTGGAGGCACATCAGAAACTGGACAAGAGGAGTCTGACAGAGGCATATCAGAGACTGGACAAGAGGAGTCTGACAGAGGCGTTTGAGAGATTGGACAAGAGAAGTCTGACAGAGGCCAAGAGGAGTCTTACAGAGGCATATCAGAGACTGGACAAGAGGAGTCTGACACATGCGCTTGAAAGATTAGGCAAAAGGGGTATGGCAGAAGCCAAGAGGAATCTGACAGAGGCATATCAGAGACTGGCAACAGGAGTCTGACAGAGGTGTTTGAGAGATTGGACAAGAGGAGTCAGTCAGAGGCATATCAGAGAATAGGCAATAGGAGTCTGACAGAGGCATATCAGAAATTTGACAAGAAGAGTCTGACAGAGGCGTGTGAGAGATTGGACAAGAGGAGTCTGTCAGAGGCATATGAGAGAAGGGACCAGAGGAGTCTGGCAGAAGCATTTGAAAGACTGAACAAGAGGAGTCTAACAGAGGTGTTTCAGAGATTAGACAAGAGGAATCTGGCAGAGGCATATGAGAAAAGGAACAAGAGGAGTCTGGTGGAGGCACATCAGAAACTGGACAAGAGGAGTCTGACAGAGGCATATCAGAGACTGGACAAGAGGAGTCTGACAGAGGCGTTTGAGAGATTGGACAAGAGAAGTCTGACAGAGGACAAGAGGAGTTTGACAGGCATATCAGAGACTGGACAAGAAGAGTCTGGCAGAGGCATATCAAAGACTGGACAAGAGGAGTCTGGCAGGGTCATATCAGATTAGACTGGAGGAGTCTGACAGAGGCATATCAGAGACTGGACAAGAGGAGTCTGACAGAGGCATATCAGAGACTGGACAAGAGGAGTCTGACCGAGGCATATCAGAGACTGGACAAGAAGAGTCTGGCAGAGGCATATCAAAGACTGGACAAGAGGAGTCTGACAGAGCTTGTTTGAGAGATTGGACAAGAGGAGTCTGACAGAGGCATTTCTGAGATAAGACAAGAGGAGTCTGGCAGGGTCATATCAGATTAGACTGGAGGAGTCTGACAGAGGCATATCAGAGACTGGACAAGAGGAGTCTGACAGAGGCATATCATAGACTGGACAAGAGGAGTCTGACAGAGACATATCAGTAGCTGGTCAAGAGGAGCCAGACAGAGGCATATGAGAAAAGGGACAAGAGGAGTCTGGCTGAAGTATTTGAAAGACTGAACAAGAGGAGTCTGACAGAGGTGTTTCAGAGATTAGACAAGAGGAGTCTGGCAGAGGCATATGAGAAGAGGAATAAGATGAGTCTGGTGGAGGCACATCAGAAACTGCACAAGAGGAGTCTGACAGGGGCATATCAGAGACTAGACAAGAGGAGTCTGACAGAGGCATAACAGAGACTGTACAAGAGGAGTCTGACCGAGGCATATCAGAGACTGGACAAGAGGAGTCTGACCGAGGCATATCAGAGACTGGACAAGAGGAGTCTGACAGAGGCACACGAGAGACTGGACAAGAGGAGTCTGAAAGAGTCATATCAGAGACTGGACAAGAGGAGTCTGACAGAGGCATATCAGAGACTGGACAAGAGGAGTCTGACAGAGGCATATCAGAAACTTGACAAGAAGAGTCTGGCAGTGGCCTTTGAGAGTCTGGGCACGAGGAGTCTAATAGAGGCGTTTCCTCGATTGAAGAAGAGAAGTCTGATGAAGGCATTTGTTTGAATGGACAAAGGAAGATGAGGGGTGACTCCATGTGAAGAGTAAGGTTAACCCAAGACAAATGCAAAATGATGACAGGTCATGCAGGAGCCAAGTGAATCATAACACCTGGTAAGACGAATATCTGTACCTGACGAAGAGCAAGCAAAGGGCCTTCATGACCATGCGGTGTGCAAGCAGGATGTGTGTGGTAGTGGTGATGTGTCTGAGGGCAAGCATTCGGTCCTTGGCGCCTTGGAGATAGGTGGTCTGCTCCGCCAATGTTCCTCGCCCGCAGGAGACTGCGTTTTCTGCCACTTCCACCCCTGAAACCAAAGAGAACTGTATTAAGGAAATCATAAAACCTGATATACTAACACAAGTTCAGAAAGTCATATAGTTTTGACTCTCTGAGAAGTCATTTTTAAACAGGAATACGATATGTAAAAACTTACTACTGCGATGTTTAAACAGTTCTTATCAAGGGAGAGGTGAAGCTACTGAAAGCCTGAATTCATATATATATATATATATATAGACAGCATATACACTGATGAAATGTAAATACACATATTTGCCTTAACGTGCTGATATATTAATCAATTGCAACTTAGTTGTTGTACCTGCTTGAAGCTCATGTATGTATTGTACATTTATATGCATTTTAAATGAGCTACCATTCTGTTATTCTGCACATTTTAGCACATCTTAGCTTAACCATTCTAGGAAGTGTAGTCTCCTTCTGAAGTTGGCACATGGAAGGGCGGATTGTAGAAAGCAGTAGAGCCTTTTGCTCGAGACACTAGTAACAGTTGCTCAAGGGCCTCTGATAGATTAGTGCCTATCTGTAGGTTTCTATCTTCCATGTGTTCCTGTTTCCATTTACTTGTATTGACATAAAGGCCTTGGTTATGAGCTTGGTGGTAAAAACAGACAAACTTGCACATTCGGTACATGCCAGTTCTGTGAAGTTGGGAAAATAACTTATATTAAATAACACTGGTTATGAGTTTTACTATGTACCCTGGAATTGTTATTTACGCACGTGTTAAATACCGCATGTGTGCTATTTACAGAGTGCGTTAAATACTGCACCCAATATAAAGGACATGCACAAAACATCAGGAAAGGCAAATTATCAAGCATTGGAAATTCCAGGTGTGAGAAAAGTAAGCCCTATTTAATCCTTGGAGAGCAGACACAGCCAGAACTCACAGAAGGACCTCAAGACACCCCAAAGCTCCCCAACAACTCGTTATTGTTTGGGGGGGGGGTGCAGGCATTTATTTTATGTGCTCCAAGCATTTTAAAACAAGAGAAACAGAATTTATTGCCAGCCTTTGATATCACTCAGTCATCACAAGCACAAACCTATCAAACTATTCGATCATATACCCCGGCAGGCTAAGGACATACAAGTTTAAGGATCCTGAGCGGATGGTCCTTGCCAAGGGGATGGTAAAACACCATGAGTGTCTCATGTGCCACCTTATGCTAAAGATGCCACCAACAACAAACAAGAACAAACCTCTGGAAGGAGAGAAGAGACAAAATTAATGCTGTATAAACATGTCCGCAGGATGCTGAGGTCAGTAAAAACAGCTTCCAAACCTTGAAATGCTAGGTACTTAAGCGAGTTATCAAGCACAAGCACTAAAGCATGGCAACTCGAGGTGCTGCTCCACCTCAACTCTACCTCAAGTTGTGTGAAGAAAAAATTATAAACATCCTTAACATATCTGGAGTACAAGACACCAAAGAGGGCTGGAGGAATCCAGGGTAGGAGCCAGAAGAGTTGTAATGGAAGAACACGCAATTGGTAAAAAGCTGACGGGTGAGAATTATCATCACTGGGACCATCTTGCTATCCCCAAAGATTTGGGGACCCTCCACTGGGCACCCCTTGAGGACCAAGAGGTACCTCACTCTTGACTCCTTTCTGCAGGCAATGCCTTGCAGGAGCAGTCCTAGTCCCTTGGGGGTGCGGTAGCTGTGACAAGGGTGAAGACTACTGGCCTCACCGTCGAAATTTAGTCCAGCGACCTGAGGTAAACGGGTGCCATCCAAGTTTATTTTTGAATGAATTGGGATGTTCCTGAATATTATGTGCGAACAACGGAACATGCATAAATGTAAAATTGTTTACAATTGCCTCGGTAAACCTGCTGTTAGAGTTAGAACTTGAAGATCGAAAGCATCTTTTTAGTGTAAAGTATGAAAAAAAATGGCTGTCGCTAGCAGAAACAACATGGACAGCTTCCTCCTCACCCTTCACCTCCCTCTTCTGCTTCCTCTGTTTCCAGGTCCTGCCTGAAGGAAATGCAGTGGCATTCGAACCAGAACCAGTCCTTGGAGGTGCCACCTAAGCGCCAGGCCTTGCAGTGCTGTCTGACCAGGAACAGCTACGGTTAAGTCTTCCAGCTGGAGAACTGGACTGACTCTGAGTGGCAGTGGGTTGCTGCAGCTAAGCAAAGGAATCCAGGAATAGTGGATAGCAAGTGGTGGTCCACTGCTGCGTTAGACCACCGTATTTCCATCCTCTTCCATGGGTTTCATCATTTTCTTGAATATAAATACAATATATGCGTTTAACACACGCATCCTGCAGCAGATGAACACAAGGTTTTTGGTTTATCCATGCTTCACAAACAAGACTGAATATATGTTATCTCTATTCCAATGTTGTCTCTCCCTGGCATTTGACCTGCTGAAAAAATGACACCAGGGAATACTTCAGCATTCCCCAACCTAGGAATTACCAGTCTCCACAGCAGTGGTAGACACAGAGATGCATGCTCCATTTTTTTTCAATTCGTTTGATGGTTGAATAGATATATCACACACTAAAACACAGAACTACAGGATGTCAGCATCTTCCAGTACAAATACATTCCCGCAAATTAAAGAGCATGAAAGCAGCTCTTGTTGTAAAGTTCACCACATTCCCTCTGGAGTGTTGTGTGCTGTAGAAACCTTGTAACAGAGCATACCAAAAGAATATGCATTTCATTGTAACAACCCCATATGCAGGCAATGTCAGTTTCCAGCTGCAAATCTGTGGCTTATAGACTCTTGAAAGACCTCTGCAACTGGTGCTTTAACCCACCAAACTAGCTCACATACTATGTATCTTTAAAAAAAAATGCTGGATCCAATTCTAAATCAAAAAACATGCATCATTTACCACAATAGAATATGCCAGATATTTTAAAAAAAACTTGATGCAGTAACTCTACTTTGAAGTCACAGAGTAAAGGGAACACGTGTAACAACAGTGAAACCCCAATCATGTCCAGAGAGGCACCTTGGCACAACATTTACATCCAGTGACGTGAAAAAGACACTACAATCTTCACTTTGTTCTCATCTGCTCAGAGAACTTTGCTGTAGAAGTTCTGAAGTTCATGCAAGTGCTGTTTTGCAAACTTAAGCCACACAGGTATGTTCCCACTAGAGAAAAGAGGTTTCTCTTGCCTACCCTTCCACAAAATCTGTGCTTGTTAAGTTTTTCTCTAAAGGTGGATTCATGGACTCTCGCATAACCCTACTGACAGAGGTCTTTAGATCCTGGATGTAGCTCTTAAGTTCCTTGCGATATCTAGTGGCATCATATTATCTGATCTTGGAGTGAATTTTCTGGTAGACTAAATCTGCAGTACATTGTCTTGAACTTTCTCCATTTGTAAATAAACTTTCTCACTGTGGAACGAAGCACTTCATGGTGTTTGGAATTTGCTTTATAAACCTTAGAAGACTGATGGTTGGCAATGATCCTTCTCCAAAGACTGACTGTCTGAGACTTGGGCACGATGAATTATCACAAACCCGGCAGAGCTTCTGATTTTATAACCAGGTGGCACCACTTCCTGATAATCCAGTAATCACGTGCACCTGTTTAGCAGCACCGGATTCGGATTACCCCCTTCACTGATACGGAAGTAGTCAGGACTTAGGTTAACTGACAGCCACATATGTTGCTCGGATCTCTAAAATGACCATTGAGGACAGGCTGGGCCACGTCTTTACTGTCACTTCCGCTTGGTTTTTCCTTCCTGTTTTTCGGCTTTCTGCCACAGGAGGTGCTCGTCTTCCTGTACTCATCAAGATCTAAACCTTTCAAGGAGTGGGGGGGGGGGCGTGGTGGAATCCGTGCTATCCCTGATTCCGCCATTCATCCAGTTGCCCACATTCAACCGCTCATGTGGTTGGCCTCAGTCAACCACTCATCCACTGTACTCCTGTATATTTTGAAACATATGGGGCCTCATTACAATGTCAGTCAGAAAGGCTCCGAACGGCATTCAGTTTGTCCGAATCCGTGTCAGAACCCGTGTTTCCGACCGACTTGGAAACATTTCCAACTGACCGATTACGATGGTAGGTAACCGTTTGGCCTTCCGACTCGGTTCCGACTGGCAATCGGAGGAACTGAGTCAGTCGGAGCTGACACATACGGCTCTATGGACCGCGTTTCCGACCGACAGATTACGATGTCGGATTCGGACAGCCTTTCTGACTCAGTTTGTCCGACATGGATTGGCTGTCGGAATCCGATTTTGGGGGCCCGTAGCAGGCCCCCTTCACGCGGAGGCCTCCGGTTGGAGTCCGTGGGGGTACCCATGGGACCCGTCTTGGCAACCATGCACAGTGTGGCAGGCACCATGGGGTGCCCGCAACAGGGTGCATGGTTTTCCGCAACCACCCCTTTCTTCAATGGGAGCCTGTGTTGTCGGTCGGAACACAGGCTCCCATTGAAGTCAATGGGAGTCCGAACGAACGGTGTTCAGAAACATCGTAATCGGTCAGTCGGACTCCCTGAACCTGAGTCTGTCGGAAACCATTCTGACACTGAGTCGGTCGGAATGCTTTCCGACCGACATCGTAATGAGGCCCTTAGATCTCATTCGCCCATTCACTCACACTCTCTGATCAGTGGATTGTTATAGAAATACGTAAAACTTTTTTTTTAACAAATTTTTATTGTTTTTTTTGCAGATCATGTAGTACATTCGCAGTTGTGCAGCTCATGTGCAACAGTCTTTTAGGTTCAACAACAATTGAGATTAATTTGCAATCCCCCCCCTTTAACGAAACAATCCCCACCCCCCTCTTTGAGTCAGTACTCAGTCCTGTATACATCACATCTTGCACCCTGTTCTAACGCGCTGTTTAGAGATACGTCAATCGCATTGGTCAGCTACATTTCTGTCCGCTCTTTAATGTTATGTGGTTTTGGAAATGGCATGATTCCATATTTAAGTTGGAATTATCCCAGCTTTCGTGCAGCTACACTGCGTTAGGAGTCATTCACATGGTGCATGCCAGCCCCTTCCTATTAAAGTGCTGTTCCATGTAGTGCATTTGCTCTAAATAATATAAGTGCAATAACAAAAACCTTGTGTCTTTTAATGTAATAGTGTTGTGTTTTTGGTATGTTCTTCCCAGTTTAAGGCCTTGTGTGCAGGTTGTCTCCTCCTCTGTGACACAAGAGTTGTCTCTTCATGGAGTTTTGTTTGCTATGTCCCACATTTAACCCTAACAGGATAGGGATGTGTCACTCACAGACATGTGCCTGGTATCACACAAGGCAGTCCCTCCTTCATGTCATAGCATCCCACACATGTGGATCGAGCACCAATCACGTTTGGGTGTAAGATTATGACCTCCATGCTCGTGCTTTGTGATAATCACAACATCTGAAGGAAGATGGAGCGATTTGGTGATGTAGGACATGAAAGAATTAACACCGAGAGGGAAAGTCACTGTTTGCTCCTGGGTTGGCACTTCTACCTTGGCCATTAGTGTGTTTCCTGAACCCTTGTGAGAAGAGGTCACTTGAGGCTGGGATAGTGGTACACTGAGGCCACTGGGCTTTAAAAGGAACAACCCCCCCCTGGGAGAGGAGCTGTTGTTACAGGGTGGGGGACATTAAGCTTGTGCCCTCCTCCTCTGAGGATCATGGGAACATTCTTTGCACCAATATATACAAGGTAGTAGATCACTTTTATTTCTAGTAGGGACACCATGTCACCAACCTTGGAGGCAGGACACAACAGCTTCCCTCTGAACAAGCCTAGCCATTGGTTTATGACCATTCGGGGGTGCCTGTCAGTTGTCAGAGGGGACACACTGGCAGCGTCACTGCGTTAATCGGGCGTGTCTGGCCACCACCCTGGCAAGAGGGAGATCATTCTTGTAACACCAAAGATCTCATTTTTAGCAGAAGGGTTCATTCATTTGATGTTCAGCTGCAGGGCTCAAAGTATGCCAACATCAGAATGAGGAGTTCAGACCCAAGTCTGCCATCTTGCCATCAAGGTACAAGAGCTCACAGCTGCCTCTTTTGCAACCTCCAGCATCCATCAGAGCAGGGCATCTGGAGCAATCAATCCACCCTCCCTGGTGTCCGCATTGGGTTGACTTGAGGTCACTAACCAACTTAACCTCATAGCTTCCGGAGTCCCCACCCTAAAACAAGGGACGAAGTATGATATTGGTACCAATCCTAGAGGAGTTTAAGGGGTTGCTCAGTTTTCAGCTGGAATGTAGCAAGAGGCCTGGTTCCTTGAACCTCTACTCAAGTAGGGCTACATCTGTCAGAGAAAACAGCTAGGTCCAGCATGGCTGCCACCAAAGAGAAAAAGGGCTCAACTTGACACATCTAAAATGGCCCACAGGCAAAGTGCTGACCTGGAGGACAGAAGGTTGTGGGAAAGCAATAGAAAACGTTTTTCAGGTCATCACCAACAGCAACACAGCCTTCTGTAGAGCAGTTGTTTCTATCATGTGTGCCTCACGTGCGCCCGCTTTTGTTCGACCCCAGGATACTTTGGAGGAGGAGCCACAGACACTTGTGAGGCCCCTTCTCTAATAGTGATAGTTCTGGTGCACATGTAGCACAAGCAATACCTTGAGAGGACAGTCCCTCATTTGCATGCGGATGTGGCCCCACGCACATGATGGAACCACTTTGCCTCTATGACCGCACCGTATTACAGACATGGGTGCAGCTGCAAACAGGCCCTTAGGAGGCGTGTTGAAACTGTAGCCACAAAAACATGGCACACTGTCAGTGCTTCCCTAAGGGCATTACTCTGTAAGGGTGACCCCCCCCCCGACACCCTCCTGCAGGTGGGTGCAGTCACTCACTGCACACACCTGCAGGGTGATTGCTAACCCCTCTTTAAAGTGCAGGCAGCTGCCACTTGCACCGAGAAACACAGAGCGGCTTTGAAGTAGCCACTCCGTATCTCACTGAGGGGTATATTCACAAGAACGTGTGATAACTACCGCAAGAGTAGCGTAACGCAACTTACAGCATCGCAGCCTATCGCGGGAAAATAACCCCTTGACAACGTGGAATTCACAACATGGCGGTAGCATGCGATAGTTGGCCGACACCGCGGCCAATGCTCGCGACACAACCACCTCGACGGAGATAAAAAACACAAACCACAACGCGAAAAAAGCTGCGATGGGCCAAAGCGCGATAAGAAAACGGTGACAACCAGCGCGAGCGCAGCAATACGCACGCGCAATGCGGGAAAAAGCACAAGAACAGTATACAGAAAATGCTACAGAACAAAATACATCAACAGCGGAGTACCACGGATGCACCCTGGCCAACTGCAGAGGACAACATGCACACCACAACATCCACGCACCGTGGAAGAACAGAACCTAAAGGCACACCACATGAAAGAGACCAGTGGCAGACAAATCTGAGCCGCAGGAGCGACACACCCACCGTGCAGCATACGCACATAAGCAGAAGTGCACCCCGACAGTGACAACATCCCGTTACAAAAAGCAACACCACCACAACTGAACACAGGACACAACTGGTTCGGAAAATGTGCACAACATGGCAAATCACATCTGAAACCCCAGGGACATGTAACATGACAATGTACAATTCCAACCTGTGACCTGCAAATATGTTTTATTCACACATGCAGTGCAATTGGACATCTACTACTGTCCCATGAATGCCACGGACGGTCACAATGTGACGTGCTCATGAGAAGTAAGTGTCAATGATGGAGTCCCTACGGGCCATTCCTGCCGCAGCTGCAGTGGGATGTGGGCCACCTGCCCCATCACCACCATCATCGTCCGGTACCTCTGGAACTGGGATCCATGGGGCCCTGGTGCGAACACAGATGTTGTGCAACACACAACATGCAACGATCATCTTGCACACGACGTCCGGGCTGTACAGGAGCTTCCCACCAGTGCCGTCCAGGCACCTAAAACGTGACTTCAACACGCCAAATGTACGTTCAACGATGCCCCTGGTGCGTATGTGGGCCGCATTGTACTGCCTCTGGGCGGGTGTGTTTGGGTCTCGGAGGGGTGTCATCATCCAAGGGCAGAGTGCATATCCTTGATCACCTGTGACAGTGCAGGGAGAAAAGAGTCAATACTTGGTTCGGCAGGATGTGATGGCAGGCCCACCAATTCAGTGACGCCTGTGCTGGCTGTGTGTGGGGTGAGTGTAAGCCAGCCCTCAGGGAGTAGCATGTGCTGGCAACTACACCAACAGTCATCAGGCACACAGACATGCAATGTCAGAACTACAAGGGGGGATGACTCGAGTCACACAGGGCTAGTCGCCCCGGATGCACAGCGGCCGATACCGGCCCACCACCACGGGACGCTGACCTGCGGGAGACTGGGGTAGGGTCATGAGGGCAGAGCTGTGCCTCACATGTGTCATGGCTGCATTCTGCATCTCCACACGTTCTGCTGTTGTGTGGCTGTGGTGCCATGTTAAGTCTGTATTGGGTGCTGGGGTAGCCCAGGATGACCATGGAGTGGTGTAGTCATGTCTGGTAGGTGGTCTTGTAGTTTGACATGTCGGATGTGGTTAGGTCACGTGTGCATCCCCACAGTTGTGCTTTGTGCATTGGTGGCTGTGGGATGTGTGGTGTGTTGATTTGGTACTTACCAACGAGCAGTCCCGTTCCATATGTGCCATCCTGGAAGCGCTGGTTGATGATGGACTGTCGGAAGATGAAGGAATCATGCACACTGCCTGGGTAGTTGGCGACGACATTGGTGAACATTCCCCGGTGGTCCACTATTGCCTGCACATTGATGGAATGCGTGTGCTTCCTGTTGCGGTAGTGGTGTGCAGTATCCGCAGGGGGCACAAGTGGGACATGTGTGCAGTCGATTGCCCCCAACACGGCCGGGAATCCGGCTATGGCGTAGAAGCCTTGCTTAGTCTCCAGCTGTTACTGCGCAGTGTTGGGGAAGTGAAGGTACTGTGGTATGAAGCTGATGATGGCATCCAGGACGGGTGTGATGAACTTTGATAGGGCTGGCTGTGAGACCCGTCCGACTCTGGCAGTTGTTGGTTGGAAGGTCCCAGAGGCCAACAGGTGCAGCACTGCCAGCAGCTTTGTCTGCGGAGGGATGTTTGTTCTCCACTGTGTTGGGACCGTCAGCCTGTGGGCGATGTGGGTCAGGATGCGGAGGATGGTTGTCCTTTTGAGCCTGTAGTGGGCAATGACTTCCGCGGGCGTTAGGTCTGTGAGAGTGGTGCGTTTTCGGTAGGTCCGCTGTCTTACTCTACGCTGCCTCTGTGGTGGTCCGGGGGGTGGAGCGGGTCCGGGTCTTGGGGGTGGTGGCGGTCCAGGGGGTGGTGGCGGTGGGTGTTGTGGCCCTGTTGGGGCTCCGAGCTGCATGTAGAGTAGCTCCATGGTGTCGTTTGTTCTTCGGATATGGCTGTGTGCAGGACTCCGTTGCCTACTGCAGGTAGACGTCCGTCTTTACACCTGCTTGAGGCAGGTTTTAAATACCTGCGGCTACCGCACCTTATCGCCTGTTTTGTGTTCTTATCGCCGATGTGGCTGGTCGTTGTGAATGTTGAGGTGTGATGTTGTCTCGACTTTTGACACGGGAACGCCCACTCTGCATCTCATTAGCGATATTTGCGGGGGTCCTCTGTGGTGATTTTTTTTGCGGCTGCTATCGCGGGTATACTGGTGCTGTGGGCTGTTAACTACGGCTTGTGAATGGGGAGGTAAATTTATCACGACTTTGGCTGCGATAAAGTGCCGTTAATTTGGGGATAGCTCCTTGTGAATATGCCCCTGAATGCGTTGCCCTCAGGGCAGAGCAAGTTCGTGGCTGCCCTGAGGGCAGTGCATTTATGGTAATAGGGCTCATTGTTTATGTTTAAAGGTGCACTGTGGCACAAACAGAGAAAGTGTACCCTATTTTCGATACGGCTCATGGATTGCTGTCTGCAATTGTGTCCTGAATACCAACAATGGCTGATTTTGTGACCATATTAACCCCAGGCTTGGAGGAGAGGGAAGCACCTAGAGGCAGACCAATGATTATTACTGTTGGTTTCTGCTCGCAAGGGACCTCTGCTGGGAAGAGGATTCTAACTTTAGAGTCTCAACAAAAGATTATGGCCCTGATTTAGATCTTGGCGGACGAGTTACTCCACCACAACGATGACAAATATCCCGCCCACCAAAATATAAATTCTATAGGATATAATGGCCTTTATATTTTGGCGAAGGGATGTCCGTCACCGTTGTGATGGAGTAACCTGTCTGCCAAGATCAAAATCAGACCCTATGTCTCTCCCCCCAGGTACAAATCAAAGTGTGAAAGTCTATCCCCTTCTTCGGCGCATGGATTGATGAATGCTCATGGGGGTTTCCCTTCGGATTTGCCCACTAAGGTCACATTCAGAACATGTTCAAAGGGAAACATAATTGACTGTAAAATACATGGAAGCCTGTAATGCCTGTATAAAATCTCGTCTCTAAATGTGACGTCTCTAGTTACCTCTAATAATAAAATGCCATAGCAGCTCAACTATCTTGAGGTATTACAGGTGAGTTGCAACATTAGACTGCCTGCTACCAGAGCCAGCAGTCCAGGTAAAAGGCAGGTACCACAGCATCATCACAGCTGCAGTTTAATCAATGCAATGAAAACCGTCTTTTCAGTCTTAGGATCTGTTTTTCAGAAGCAAACAGTGATGAGGAGAAAGGGGACATTTATGGGACCATATTTCTTTTTTGCATTGGGAAGCCTACCATTTTTAGGTCGAGCATCAGCGATGATCTGTTGTATCTCTCTGTGTGGCTTTGGCAAACCCACCCATTGCTATTGGCTGTTAGCTGCAGCACTCAAATGCTGGTTTCTTATTGGCGCATTTCTGTTAAAGTCCCTCCTTTGTGTGTTTAGCTCTCTTTCCGGCGATTTCACTCAGAGAGCATTTTGGTCGGCCATCACACCGTACAGGGTGTGATGGCCTCTCTTCCCTCCTCCCATCTGGCTATTGCAGGTCAGACGTTGTTTTTTTGTAGTTTTATATTGTGCGAACCGGACCCGAAGGTCACCAGTTAAGGACACATTCATTATTTAATAGGCACGGGGAGATTAAGCGCTCGGTCCGACCGCAGCTCTGCAGGGCAGTGCTGCTCGCACCCACGGCTGGTTTTCTTTGTACATTGTGCACCCACAGAAGATGTGCGCAGTTCAAGAAAGAAGTTTGGATCCATAAACGGAAAAAGCGCGCTTTCCGATTGTCATCTTGTGGTCTGACGGCAGCCAGGCAGGCAATTAACTGTCCCCTAAGTGAGTTAAAATAATCTTATTTATGTTGCAGAGTGCGATGTGTAGATCTATCATAGAAGAAATAATCTTTTTAGCCCCCCGCCCCCATCCCCGAAATTGCCTGTCACAAATTAGAATGAGAGCTTTTTTTATGATCGGCTCTGTCTTTCCTCACACTTGCATTCAAATCCATATATTTTCAGGGTTCCCTGACAGAACTTTTCATCTCGTGCCATTCGTACTCCACATTTGCGAGGTTTGCACAAATGCACTATTTATGGCGGTCTCTGCATCATTGATGGCAGCCCCTACTTTCAGTGCTGTCTTGGGCTCCTTGATGCTCAGATGTGATGCGGTGTCGCACCACAGACGATTTACTTAGTAACAGAGTAAGTGGAGCTCGAAAGGCGCGCGGGCCCTCCGTCCTCCTTAGTCCGTCTTCTCAATCGTGCGCTTTCATCATTAAGTGAAGTTGAAGTGCTTAATTTGAGGCGGTGCTTTCCGGTGCTGAGCACCGGCACCTAATTGTCAACACCACACTTAGGGCAGTCTGCCACAAGGTGGCGCTGCTCATGTAATTTAGAGATGAGCAGTATGACAGTTGTTTAGGAAAACAATATACATTAAAAAATTGCTAATACTTGCCTCCCCAGCCATTCCTTTAGCTTTGGGGACCTGGAATAATCTAAACTGTCACATTCACATGCGAGAGAGATGGTTAGTAGTTGTTTTGGCAGCAATGACAAGGGCGATGGGTGGTGCAAGCTGCAGTGGCCTCCTAGTCAGAGCCCTGGCACTTAATATTTTACAAATTAAGCACTATTTTTGGGAATGTTCTTTTGACCAACATGGCCACAGGGTCCAAAGCGAAAAGCTTCAAGATCGCTGTTTAGTTTTGGGGTCGGAGGTGGTTTGCGTCTCCAGAACGTCCAATTGAACACAACACACAGCAGCTGATCAAAATAAACAACCACAACACTAGACCTTGCCATCGCTTATGATATATATTTTCTGGATTCATTTCTATATTGTCATAATTAATTACAATTACACCCCAGCTCTCCCGAACACAAATTACAAATAAAATTAGCCACGGGAAAGCCCAAATTACAAACGGCTACTAATTACTAAAGACTATCATTACAATGGCATCATTTTATACACAGTAAGAAACACCTTAATGGTGTGGTAATATCTTAATATTTAATTCCACCCAAGGGTAGTGGTCGAATACGTTTATTGTGTATATTTAAATTAATTACAATAAATACAAAAAATAAAAGCAGATAAAGAATAAAATGAGCTGTCAATACAGTCAAGCCACACAAGATGAAATAATGAAAACTTCGCAACATCATAAATATGCAAACTTAAGAAGATAAAGCTACTGTTCGTAATGAACTCTAAAACATGACGATAAATACATGTCCGCATGTCACTAGGGCCTGGGCAGATACTTAAGGTTCCATCAAAATTATTACACAACCTTCGATACTCCAGGAGCTCTCAAACTGCTTCAGAGGAATGAATAAAGGCCTAAGTATTTTTGTTTAGCTCTGGGGATCAAGTTGGAGTCAATATAGTACTGCCAGGCAAGAAATCTGATACCAACAACTACTCTGAGTGATGATATCTGATACCCTGAGAGGGTGAGTTGTTTGGAGTCCTTGTCTGATGGTGTTTGTAAGGACTGTTTTCCACATGCACAGCAGCCCCCGATAGACGGCAGGTCATCTACGCTTATAGAAGCAAGACCTTGCAGAGACTTAAACGTCAGTTATAGGAGGAATCAAAACTCGACACACACACCTTGGTTGCAGCAGAGTTCTTTGCATAAATAGGAAGTTAGGAACCGATTCAAGATTGTGTGCAATCAGGACACATTTTTCCTACGTAATTGCATGCTTTATAAACTAATTTAGTTCACTCCTTCATCAGGCGGGGAGGGAAAATGTGGCGTATTAGCTATTTGGGACTGCAAGAACTTTTGGACATGAGAACCTGAATAACGACCGAAGTGCTCTCTGAAGAGATGTTGTCTTTAGCTCTTTTCTGAACTGCATGCATCGTCTGGTGAGCCTAATCTGCAGTGGCATGTTGTTCTCAATTTTTAACGCATGCTTGCTGCTGTGTTTTATTTTTTTCTTTGGTTTTCTTTTTCGGTATTTCTTCACTAGCAATCTGGTGATGCCCTGGCTCATTCTGCTGGCCTCTGGAGGTGCTTAGGGGCATATTATCAAGGGCTGGCAATACAATTTTCGCCGCTTTAGCGTCCGTTTTCGGGCGAAAGGCGGCGATAATTTTATCGCATTATTTACAAGGACACGCTAGCGCATGTTTCAATGACTTAGCGCCCGTTTACGGCACGCCTCACATCGCATCGTTAATAAGATGCAAAGGAGGCGTGCCTCACAAAACATCATGGAATAATATCGCTAATGGGGCATCGCGATATTTACAACGAGGCCCCGTCCGGCCAATCGATAATATTATTTGCGCTAAGTCGGCATCAACGCTGCTTTCTAATGTCTGCAAAAATCATGACTTATGTATACATTACATGGGGGGTGGATTATGGTGATACGACCACAGGGTCGTATCAGCAAGGTTATCGCCGTTTTTCATGCAACATTGCTGGTTTTTCAGTGATGTTGGCCCATTTCCCCCACTATCGCTGGAATATTTATCGCCATTGCGCTATGCGTTGTTAATACAGCGCTAGCATGGCGATAAATTCCAGCGATAGCCGGCGATAAGAAAATTTGCGCTAAGCGCGGCCAGCGATTATTATCGCTGCCGCTTGATAATATGCCCCTCAGTTTTTTAAAACAGGTTGTGTGAGATACTATTCTTTGCTGCTTTGTAGGTGATGCGGCAGGTCATCAGAATGCCTTAGTCTTGTAGCAGCATCCATTTTTAAATGCATCACAGTCTGAGAGACTTGTGACGTCAAAGCGGGTTCTGTTCACTGGTGTACTAGGGGTATTATCAATACCAACAAGTAGGACATCGCCACGTCTTATACCACAAACAGCAGCGTTTCACCACAGCTGTTGCTCCTGTACCCCTGCTCGTACATCTTTCTTCTTTATTGCGCATGAGACCTCCTCCAGATATCTGACTTCAGACTACCAGTTTTACAAAAATAACACTTAAAAAAAATACTTAATTAGTTGCTATAATGTGCCTATTAGTGTCAATGTTTCCACGTTAAAGAACAGTAAATGTTAAGCACGCAGGGTAATGTGCTGCATGGCTAAATACTTATAAGGTCCCAAAGGCAAGACCTATTGGCTATGCCAATGCTTGTTTTTATATGCCTTACATTACACTGATTCTAATATATTTTTACAGCACCTTAATAACTGCTCTTTGATATGTTTCATTTCACACTAGAATCTGCTAATATCCAATGCCACAATTTTATTATCTCAAATTAAGACGAAGACACCAAGGATTTAAGTGGTTTGAGGGAAGGATGATGATGTGACCATGTATTATAATGAATAAAATACCCCCCTGCATTCGTTAAAAGGATATTTCAAGACCTTATAAAGGAAGTCGGCCTTCAGCTTTGTTCCTCTATATGATCACAGAGTCCTCAATTACTTGCAGTAGCTTTACAATGTTTGGTAGGGGGTACTTTATTACATATATATTAGTTTCCATAGAACATTGATCTAAGCTTTGAGATCTCAACGTTCTGGAGTAAACCATAAGTGGCCACAATCTTATTCACCATGTGTAGGATATTATGCACAAACTGTGCTTGGGGTACCTTTGGGGGATGATAAACTAGAGATATCCCCATCTCCAGGTAGTAGTTTCCAAACTCTATACCTTAGTTCTTGATAATCTGACTTCAGTCATTCAGCCTCTGAATTCAGATCGGAACATGATTTGGGCAGCATTGATGAAGTAATGGAGTGTCTGTCCATGGTATTCCCAAAGGCAGCAGGATGTAAAGAGGGACGGAAAGACCAGGGATCTTCTCATCTGTATGAAAGAGTACAGACTAGCTAAATCAGATGGGATGAATTATAGACTGCTGTGTCTCCTCTCTCAAGGATGATGTGGTGAGGATGGCTGTAGTGATGTCCCGTGCTGAGGTTGGGTTTAGCCATTTTTTTCTTGAGAAAGAGCAGGTACGGAGGTTGGTGGTGCAGGAAGTTCCATATCTCTGTGGTGTGTTTGGTGAGCAAACAGGTGTTGAGGAGCATGCATGCTAGTGTGGCATGTTGTTTGGGTGGTGTTAGGTCTGTGTGAGCGGGTGGCTGTCTTCTGTGAATGTGAGTAAGTGGGGTGCTGGGGGCTGTTGGTGCAGGTGTGGTAGGTGTAGGATGTGGAAGCGTCCATGAGAATTCGCAGAAGGTGCATGTGAATGCTCCTTCCATGTTGTGTGGTGTGATAGTAGTGAGGCGAGTGGCAGCCGGAGTTAAGCGCATGGCCAAGAGCAGTAGGGTAGCAGTAGGTGGAGGGAGAACACAGGTTTCTGGCATTGGGCATGGTACAAGCACACATGGGCGCAGATGGACTTGCCTTTGGTGCATCTTTGGAACACCAGCAGCATATGCGCTGTGCTAATCTGCGCTGTAGCTGCCATTAAAGAGGGAGGAGGGAGAAGCGCAGGGTACCATGGGCGGGAACCAGTGATATCACTTCCTGTGCAGACGGATGATGGGAAATCCAGTGATGTCACTTCTTGGACAGATTGATGATGGGAAATCAAGTGATGTCACTTCCTCTGCAGATGGATGATGGGAAATCCATTGATGTCACTTCCTGTGCAGAAGGGCAATGGGAAAGAAAGTCCTCTCGATTGGCTTCCTCTTTCAAAGACAGCTTTACTGGGAAACCAGTGATATCACTTCCTGTGCAGATGGATGATGGGAAATCCAGTGATATCACTTCCTGTGCAGATGGATGATGGCAAATCCAGTGATGCCATTCCTGTGCAGCTAGACAATGGGAAATTAAATTCTCTTGCGTGACATATTCTTTTAAAGACGGTTCTGGTGGGAGACCAGTGATGTTAATTCCTGTGCAGAAGAATGCTGGGAAATCCAGTGATGTCACTTCTTGTGCAGATGGATGATGGGCAATCCAATGATGTAATTTCCTGTGCAGATGGGCAAAGAAGTGAGTCTTTAACTCTTTCATAAATTGGACCAGCCTTGGGCAGTTCGGATGGATTCAGGGATGTGGTTCTAGATCCTGGGTGCATAGATGGAAAAGGCCTGCTGCCTTGTTGTTTTCTTTTTTACCCCTCTTAGTCTGCAGTCTGATGGTGTCCTGGCTGCAGGTGTGCTGGGATCCACCACAGATGGTGAGATTGTCTGCAAGAGAAGCCGGGGTGTATAGGTTGTGATGGCTTTGTAAATGATTAGCTGGGTTTGAAGATGGTGTGGGCCAGCATGGAGTTCCATTAGGATGGGGGTGACGTGATCATATTTCTTTGGACCCTGGATGAGACGTGCTGTAGCATGTAGGATCCCATTAAGAGATGTGAAGTCTCTGAGGCCCTGGAACAGGGTATTACCACCATCAAAATACAAGAGTACGAGGACTTGAACAGAATTTCAGAAGTCACAGAGCTGGTACCATGCTGTCTTTGTATTTTTTGGCAATGTGTTCCTTGAAGGTGAGTCCAAGTGAAAATTCAGGTTCGAGGCCGTCAAGTTTCATGACACTGAGCCAGGTTTGTATTGTATCTTGTCTGTTGTTCTTGACAAAAAACCCAGGAATTCTGTCTTGGTTCAGCTGAGTTTCAGGTAGAAGCTGGAAATCCAGGTCTGGAAGAGGTGCAGGTAGTGTTTGAGGCGCTGGATGTCTGAAGCAGAGGAGGCTTTTATGCAGAGTTGTGTATTGTATGCTTAGTGGTGAAGTGAAGCTAACTTGGTGAGTGATAAAATATTTTAGACAAATATGATTTAGTATTGGAATGCATAAACTCAGCAAATGAGGATGAACATTTGGAAATATAAAGAAATAAAATAAACTATAGAGATTAAAAATGCATCTCAGCTACACTCCATAACAAAGTGTAAGGGAAGGGATGGCATTTTATTTTCATATAAAAATCATGTACCTCTTCTGACTGCACACACAAACTATTGGAGGGGGAGGGGGGCCTAGGACTCAAAGGAAGTTTATTCAATAGATTAGCAAAACAGAGAGGCCAGTTGGCTGCCAGGGAGGTTGCAACTCAGCTTCAGTCAGTAGACATATCTGGCTATACATGATCTGAATTTAAACTCCAGTTTCACCGGAAATAGTTCACTCAGGACAGCAGCAGCTCAGATGCCTTTTATGTCCATATATAATCAAACTACAGGAAGCGCCATGTTTTGTCCTTTAGGAGGGGAGGGGTAATGTCTGGATCACTAGGCCTGCTTCTATTATCACACACCATTTTCATGGGACAATGTGGGCCATTACTAATGGAAAGTCAAAGTCTTAAATCGAGGCACTTGACTTCAGTGAGCTAGCAGTCGTACGCTACTCACACATTTCCAATGAGAGCAGCCATACTTGTCACAAGAAGACCTGCCTGACATAGGACATTACCTGCATTGTTATTGGACAGCGTGGAGGCGCCCAGAGGGTCTGGTCCTGGAAAACGGATGGGATCTGGAACCAGCTTATGATCACTCAAGCCCAGCGGCCCATAGAGGAGGCTGAAGTCCTCCTGCCCGGTCAGCCTGTCCACGCCATCCATTCCTGAAAAGGGCCACACTTCTGTGGAAGAGAACAAAACCCACAGTTATCCAAGGAACGCAGAGCGAGCAGGCAGACAAGAGGCAGTGACATAAGCTTCCAAATGGCAGAAGGATTATGGGACCATTAAATATACATTGCATAACAAAGTGATAGCAATAACTACTTGCCTCTGGGTCTCAATGTTGCACCACCCGAGTCACAGAAATAAAGTGAGGCCTTATCTCCAGGGACCAGGACAGGTCTGGATCAAGAGACCGGGAGAGTCCCATCCACTCTGGTGCAAAGAGACCTGGTGTGGCCTATCTCCACTGAGACCAGATGCAGCCTAATCACTTTAACTCAAGACACAGTCTTGCTCCACTGAGACCAACACACAAGGCACAGTCTTGCTCCACTGAGACTAACACACAAGGCACAGTCTTGCTTCACTGAGACCAACACACAAGGCACAGTCTTGCTCCACTGAGACCAACACACAAGGCACAGTCTTGCTTCACTGAGACCAGTAGACTGAGATTCAAAAACCATGTATGGCCTAGTCTACTGAGATGAGGTGGAGCTTTGCTCCATTGAGACTATGTTGGATCTACCTCCACTGACACCAGATGCAGCCTAGCTCCACTGAGACCAGTGCATCCTACTTACACTGAGACCAGATAAGGCAAACTTCACTGGGACTGGGAGAGTCCTGGTCGCTCTGGCACAAGGAGGAATTTAGCTGCACTGAAACCAAATGCCGCATAGCTCCATTGACACCTGATGCTTCCTCATCCCACGTGGACAATCAGCAGCCTAGCTCCACTGAAATCAAGGGTGGCCTAGCTCCACTGAGACCACTTGGACCAGGTGTGGCTGGTACATGCATTTGTGAGTATTCAAGAATGCATGAGGGATGTCAGAACCACTATCACCATTTTCCTGCTTTTATTCTCTGTCTCAATGCTGAATTCCTGACCAGACAGCCTCTCCACAGACTTGTCCCTCTACCGATGATCCTTTTTCCATGTAACCCACAGTTCAAATGCAGTTTTCTTGCTTTCTGTTGCCATGCACATCTCCACAAAGTATCCAGCTTGGACATATTCTTCTCCCGCAGCTTCTCAACCTCGGATATATTTACACTGCTGAGGTTCACATGCAACCTGTCATACCTTCCTCTCGTAAAGACTGAACTGTTGGATATTTTAGATAATGTAAATTGTCTGTGCATTATTCTTCAGTCACTGTTTAAAATGTATATTTGTTTTGTTATTTAGATTGTCTGTTTCTTTCTACATATTTAACGTTACCGCTAACAGCAGGTCCACTCTGCACACACACACAGACACACATTCTTACCTTCTCCTGTAGAGTTCTGAGCACTGATGAGATCAGAAGCCTGTTCGCCAGACCTGCAAGACAACATGAGCAGCTTCACTTGGACAATGCATGAAAGATCTGGTGGTCTGGGGAAATTGGGTGGAGATCTGGTGGTCTGGGGTAATGGGGGTGGGGATCTGAGGGTCTGGGGTAATGGGGTGGGGATCTGAGGGTCTGGGGTAATGGGGGTGGAGATCCGAGGGTAATTGGAGTGGAGATCTGGTGGTCTGGGGTAATGGGGGTGGAGATCTGAGGGTAATAGGAGTGGAGATCTGGTGGACTGGGGTGGAGATCCTGTGGACTGGGGTAATGGGGGTGGAGATCTGGTGATTTGGGCTAATGGGGTAGAGATCTGGTGGTCTGGGGTAATGGGGTGGAGATTTGAGGGTAATAGGAGTGGAGATCTGGTGGTCTGGGGTAATGGGGGTGGAGATCTGAGGGTAATAGGAGTGGAGATCTGGTGGTGTGTGGTAATGGGGTGGAGATCTGTGGTCTGGGGTAATGGGGGTGGAGATCTGAGGGTAATAGGAGTGGAGATCTGATGGTGTGGGGTAATGGGGTGGAGATATGGTGGACTGGGGTAATAGGGGTGGAGATCTGGTGATTTGGGCTAATGGGGTGGAGATCTGGTGGTCTGGGATAATGGGGTGGAGATCTGGTGGTCAGGGGTAATGGGGGTGGAGGTCTGGTGGTCTGGGGTAATGGGGGTGGAGGTCTGAGGGTCTGGGATAATAGGGGTGGAGATCTGAGGGTCTGGGGTAATGGGGTGGAGATCTGAGGGTAATAGGAGTGGAGATCTGGTGGTCTGGGGTAATGGGGTGGAGATCTGAGGGTAATAGGAGTGGAGATCTGATGGTGTGGGGTAATGGGGGTGGAGATCTGAGGGTAATACGAGTGGAGATCTGGTGGGCTGGGGTAGTGGGGTGGAGATCTGGTGGACTGGGGTAATGGGGGTGGAGATCTGGTGGTCTGGGATTATGGGGTGGAGATATGGTGATTTGGGCTAATGGGGTGGAGATCTGGTGGTGTGGGGCAATGGGGGTGGAGATCTGAGGGTAATAGGAGTAGAGATCTGATAGTGTGGAGTAATGGGGTGGAGATATGGTGGACTGGGGTAATAGGGGTGGAGATCTGGTGATTTTGGGCTAATGGGGTGGAGATCTGGTGGTGTGTGGTAATGGGGTAGAGATCTGGTGGTCTGGGGTAATGGGGGTGGAGATCTGAGGGTAATAGGAGTAGAGATCTGATGGTGTGGAGTAATGGGGTGGAGATATGGTGGACTGGGGTAATAGGGTTGGAGATCTGGTGATTTTGGGCTAATGGGGTGGAGATCTGGTGGTCTGGGATAATGGGGTGGAGATCTGGTGGTCTGGGGTAATGGGGGTGGAGGTCTGGTGGTCTGGGGTAATGGGGGTGGAGGTCTGAGGGTCTGGGATAATAGGGGTGGAGATCTGAGGGTCTGGGGTAATGGGGTGGAGATCTGAGGGTAATAGGAGTGGAGATCTGGTGGTCTGGGGTAATGGGGGTGGAGATCTGAGGGTAATAGGAGTGGAGATCATCTGATGCGGGGTAATGGGGTGGAGATCTGGTGGTCTAGGGTAATGGGGGTGGAGATCTGAGGGTAATAGGAGTGGAGATCTGGTGGGCTGGGGTAGTGGGGTGGAGATCTGGTGGACTGGGGTAATGGGGGTTGAGATCTGGTGGTCTGGGATTAGGGGGTGGAGATATTGTGATTTGGGCTAATGGGGTGGAGATCTGGTGGTGTGGGGCAATGGGGGGGAGATATGGTGGTGTGGGGTAATGGGGTGGAGATCTGGTGGTCTGGGCTAATGGGGTGGAGATCTGGTGGTCTGGGATAATGGGGTGGAGATCTGGTGGTGTGGGGTAATGAGGTGGAGATCTGGTGGTCTGGGGTAATGGGGTGGAGATCTGGTGGTGTGGGGTAATGAGGTGGAGATCTGGTGGTCTGGGGTAATGGGGGTGGAGATCTGAGGGTAATAGGAGTGGAGATTCGGTGGTCTGGGATAATGGGGTGGAGATCTGGTGGTGTGGGGTAATGGGGTGGAGATCTGGTGGTGTGGGGTAATGGGGTGGAGATATGGTGGTCTGGGGTAATAGGGGTGGAGATCTGAGGGTAATAGGAGTGGAGATCCAGTGGACTGGGGTAATGAGGGTGGAGATCCTGTGGACTGGGGTAATGGGGGTGGAGATCTGGTGATTTGGGCTAATGGGGTGGAGATCTGGTGGTCTGGGATAATGAGGTGGAGATCTGGTGGTGTGGGGTAATGGGGTGGAGATATGGTGGTCTGGGGTAATGGGGGTGGAGATCTGAGGGTAATAGGAGTGGAGATCCGGTGGACTGGGGTAATGGGGGTGGAGATCCTGTGGTTTGGGATATTGGGGTGGTGATCTGGTGGTCTGGGATAATGGGTTGGAGATCTGGTGGTGTGGGGTAATGGGGGTGGAGATCTAGTAGTTTGGGGTAATGGGGGTGGAGAACTGATGTTGTGGGGTAATGGGGGTGGAGATCTGGTGTTGTGGGGGTGATGGGAGTGGAGATCTGGTGTTGTGGGGTGATGGGGTGGAGATCTGGTGCTGTGGGGTGATGGGGGTGGAGATCTAGTAGTCAGTGGTAATGGAGGTGAGGGCTGGGTTCCTTACTGGGTTTAAGCAATAACTAGTTGTCCCATTTGCTCCACAATAAACAGCTGGCGGTTTCTGTAAGCCCCAATATCGAGTACAGTGATCTATCCAACTCAAGCTCAACCCCAATACTATTGTCTATCCCATCATAAACTATCAAGAGACAGTCAGAACAATGGAACCCCCTCGAAAAGCTGAGTGTTCTGCTTCTGGCTCGCACTATCATTATTTTAATTCTCACCAGAGGCTGTTAGGGATTACACCCACTGCCTGTAAGATACATGAGCTTTAACCTGGCCATATAAAGCTATCCCATAGGTACTGTGCCATAGTTTGGATGCCAGTCGCTATTGGTATGCAGCCGGATAAGATAAAAACTAACAGCCAAGTGCCAAACACATTGTGAAAGTTGAGTGAGAGGCTGGAATATCACTTGCAGCATTTGCATGCCAAAGTGCTAATTCAAGATTAAAGAATCCAGTAGAATTGCTGGTTTTGTGATTTTTATGTGAAATGTGTATGCCTCAGTAATTGCCATAATAACACTTCATTTGAAGTTCCACTGAGGTACTGCTACAAATAAATCATCTCTTCAGAGAAATTATTTGAGTCAGGCAGTGAGTTTTTCCAAAACTCTTTCCACATTGTCCAGTATTCACAGACACGTCATTCTCCTGCTCAGACCCCGCCCAGAGTGGACGAAAGAGGCTGCTCCTCATGTGTGTCCTCTTGGGCCAACTATACCCTTGCTGAAAGCCATGACCATTTAGTCTTCCATGTCTTATTTTTCTTTCTAGAATGTCACAGAGTATCTTAAAGTTCACAAAAGGCATACCAGAAACATTATAATTATGACTGTGGACAAAGTTTTTGGTCATGAACCACAGGATGCTCTAAGCTACTGCGCAAGCAACAAAGTACTGGCCAGGCCTGGTCCAGTGAACAGACCAGAAGATTCTAAAACACTTCACATGGCACAAAATGCTCTTATCCTCACTGAATGTGGAAATGTAGTCTCTGAAAGAGCTTATGGAGAAGGATGGAGCAGGCTTGCAAATCATCTGTGGAATAAAGTCTAACCACCCTCTTTCCAGAGTTAGCAGGTAACCACAATGCAGTCAAGTATAACTTGTTATTAAAATAGCCTGCAGTAATTTATGTTTTTTAACAAATGTATTTGTAGTTTTATATTTAATGGTAACTTCTGGTTTGTTTTTATATGTTGTGCACAAGAGACCCTGGCAGCAGAAAATGTTTTAATAACTGTAATTGAGCTTAGACATTCCTTGGCATTGAAATGCAAAATCAAAACACATGCAGTTCTGACTGAGCGCTGCATTATGAGATCTTAACCCATGTTCCACACAGGAATCCTTAAGCAAATCCTCTTCTTGCAGCCTTCAGTAAAGCCTCACCTCTGGCTTCAGGTGGGTGGACAGGTCTTGCCATTGACTATGGGTTACAAGCTGAGGTAGACTGATGGAACTCATGTGGTGTTCCTGTAGTGGTAACGGGTGATCTTTCCAACAGGGGGTGTAAATACACAACCCAAACTCTGCTTGGGTGCTCACTCCCACAGCCACCCTCAAAGATGCAGAGAAAATCATGACTTTTACACAGCAATTTCTGAAAAGCCATACAATCTTCAGGCTGTTCTGAGAAGGCACCCATGTCAGAGTCTACTACTTGTCAGTCTGCAGATCAGTGAGCGTCAGACTGGTGACAGACCTGCTCCAAAGGCTTCTGCCAAGTGATGATAATAAAAGCAGATGTGAAGAGGGAGGCACTGGCTGGCATTTAACCCTTATAGTGATTTCAGTGGCATCAGTAGATGGGATCCAGCCCAAGTGAAAGTTTTTAGAATATATGTGACCGGCACACCTGCGTATGTGGCTGTTATCCCTGGTGGCTCCCGGCACACCTGTCTATGTGGCTGTCATCCCTGTTGGCTGTCCGCACACCTGCCTATGTGGCTGTCATCCCTGGTGGCTCTCGGCACACCTGCCTATGTGGCTGTCATCGCCGTTGGCTCTGGACACACCTGCGTATGTGGCTGTTATCCCGGGTGGCTCTCTGCACACCTGCCTATGTAGCTGTCATCCCTGTTGGCTCTCGGCACACCTGCCTATGTGGCTGTCATCCCCAGTGGCTCTCGCCACACCTGCCTATGTGGCTGTTATCCCTGGTGGCTCTCTGCACACCTGCCTATGTGGCTGTCATCCCCAGTGGCTCCTGGCACACCTGCCTAGGTGGCTGTCATCCCCAGTGGCTCCCGGCACACCTGTCTATGTGACTGTCATCCCTGTTGGCTTTCCGCACACCTGCCTATGTGGCTGTCATCCCTGGTGGCTCTCGGCACACCTGCCTATGCGTCTGTCATCGCTGTTGGCTCTGGACACACCGCTTATGTGGCTGTCATTGCCATTGGCTCTCGACACACCTGCCTATGTGGCTGTCATCCCGGTGGCTCTCGGCACACCTGCCTATGTGGCTGTCATCCCCAGTGGCTCTTGGCACACCTGCCTATGTGGCTGTCATCGCCAGTGGCTCGCGGCACACCTGCCTTTGTGGCTGTCATCGCCATTGGCTCTCGACACACCTGCCTATGTGGCCGTCATCCCGGTGGCTCTCTGCACACCTGCCTATGTGGCTCTCATCCCCAGTGGCTCTCGGCACACCTGCCTATGTGGCTGTCATCGCCAGTGGCTCGTGGCACACCTGCCTTTGTGGCTGTCATCACCATTGGCTCTCGACACACCTGCCTATGTGGCTGTCATCCCGGTGGCTCTCGGCACACCTGTCTATGTGGCTGTCATCGCCATTGGCTCTTGACACACCTGCCTATGTGGCTGCCATCCTGGTGGCTCTCGGCACACCTGCCTATGTGGCTGTCATTCCCACTGGCTCTCGGTACACCTGCCTATGTGGCTGTCATCGCCAGTGGCTCGCGGCACACCTGCCTATGTGGCTGTTATCCCTGGTGGCTCTCTGCACACCTGCCTATGTGGCTGTCATCCCTGGTGGCTCTCTGTGCACCTGCCTATGTGGCTGTCATCCCCAGTGGCTCGCGGCACACCTGTCTATGTGGCTGTCATCCCTGTTGGTTTTCGGCACACCTACCTATGTGTCTGTCATCGCCGTTGGCTCTGGACACAGCTGCTTACGTGGCTGTCATTGCCATTGGCTCTCGACACACCTGCCTATGTGGCTGTTATCCCGGTGGTTCTTGGCACACCTGCCTATGTGGCTGTCATCCCTGTTGGTTTTCGGCACACCTACCTATGTGTCTGTCATCGCCGTTGGCTCTGGACACAGCTGCTTACGTGGCTGTCATTGCCATTGGTCTCGACACACCTGCCTATGTGGCTGTTATCCCGGTGGTTCTCGGCACACCAGCCTATGTGGCTGTCATCGCCAGTGGCTCGCGTCACACCTGCCTATGTGGCTGTCATTGCCATTGGCTCTCGAAACACCTACCTATGTGGCTGTCATCGCCAGTGGCTCTCGGCACACCTGCCTATGTGGCTGTCATCACCTGTGGCTCACGGCACACCTGCCTATGTGGCTGTCATCGCCAGTGGCTCGCTGCACACCTGCCTATGTGGCTGTCATCCCTATTGGCTCTTAGCACACCTGCCTATGTGGCTGTCATCCCTGGTGGCTCCCGGCACACCTGCCTATGTGGCTGTCATCACCATTGGCTCTCAACACACCTGCCTATGTGGCTGTCATCCCCAGTGGCTCTCTGCACACCTGCCTATGTGGCTGTCATCCCTGGTGGCTCCTGGCACACCTGCCTATGTGGCCGTTATCCCTAGTGGCTCTCTGCACACCTGCCTATGTGGCTGTCATCCCCAGTGGCTCGCAGCACACCTGTCTATGTGGCTGTCATCCCTGTTGGTTTTCGGCACACCTGCCTATTTGGCTGTCATCCCTGGTGGCTCTCGGCACACCTACCTATGTGTCTGTCATCCCCGGTGGCTCTGGACACACCTGCTTATGTGGCTGTCAATGCCATTGGCTCTCGACACACCTGCCTATGTGGCTGTCATCCCTGTTGGTTTTCGGCACACCTGCCTATTTTGCTGTCATCCCTGGTGGCTCTCATCACAACTACCTATGTGTCTGTCATCGCCGTTGGCTCTGGACACATCTGCTTACATGGCTGTCATTACCATTGGCTCTCGACACACCTGCCTATGTGGCTGTTATCCCGGTGGTTCTCGGCACACCTGCCTATGTGGCTGTCATCCCCGGTGGCTCTCGGCACACCAGCCTATGTGGCTGTCATCGCCAGTGGCTCGCGGCACACCTGCCTATGTGGCTGTCATTGCCATTGGCTCTCGAAACACCTACCTATGTGGCTGTCATCGCCAGTGGCTCTCTGCACACCTGCCTATGTGGCTGTCATCCCCAGTGGCTCGCAGCACACCTGTCTATGTGGCTGTCATCCCTGTTGGTTTTCGGCACACCTGCCTATTTGGCTGTCATCCCTGGTGGCTCTCGGCACACCTACCTATTTGTCTGTCATCCCCGGTGGCTCTGGACACACCTGCTTATGTGGCTGTCATTGCCATTGGCTCTCGACACACCTGTCTATGTGGCTGTCATCCCTGTTGGTTTTCGGCACACCTGCCTATTTTGCTGTCATCCCTGGTGGCTGTCATCACACCTACCTATGTGTCTGTCATCGCCGTTGGCTCTGGACACAGCTGCTTACGTGGCTGTCATTGCCATTGGCTCTCGACACACCTGCCTATGTGGCTGTTATCCCGGTGGTTCTCGGCACACCTGCCTATGTGGCTGTCATCCCCGGTGGCTCTCGGCACACCAGCCTATGTGGTTGTCATCGCCAGTGGCTCGCGGCACACCTGCCTATGTGGCTGTCATTGCCATTGGCTCTCGAAACACCTACCTATGTGGCTGTCATCGCCAGTGGCTCTCGGCACACCTGCCTATGTGGCTGTCATCACCTGTGGCTCGCGGCACACCTGCCTATGTGGCTGTCATCACCAGTGGCTCGCGGCACACCTGCCTATGTGGCTGTCATCACCTGTGGCTCGCGGCACACCTGCCTATGTGGCCGTTATCCCTAGTGGCTCTCTGCACACCTGCCTATGTGGCTGTCATCCCCAGTGGCTCGCGGCACACCTGCCTATGTGGCTGTCATCACCTGTGGCTCGCGGCACACCTGCCTATGTGGCCGTTATCCCTAGTGGCTCTCTGCACACCTGCCTATGTGGCTGTCATCCCCAGTGGCTCGCAGCACACCTGTCTATGTGGCTGTCATCCCTGGTGGCTCTCGGCACACCTGCCTATGTGGCTGTCATTCCCAGTGGCTCTCGGCACACCTGCCTATGTGGCTGTCATCGTCAGTGGCTCGCGGCACACCTGCCTATGTGGCTGTTATCCCTGGTGGCTCTCTGCACACCTGCCTATGTGGCTGTCATCCCTGGTGGCTCCTGGTACACCTGCCTATGTGGTCGTTATCCCTAGTGGCTCTCTGCGCACCTGCCTATGTGGCTGTCATCCCCAGTGGCTCGCGGCACACCTGTCTATGTGGCTGTCATCCCTGTTGGTTTTCGGCACACCTGCCTATGTGGCTGTCATCCCCGGTGGCTCTCGGCACACCTACCTATGTGTCTGTCATCGCCGTTGGCTCTGGACACAGCTGCTTACGTGGCTGTCATTGCCATTGGCTCTCGACACACCTGCCTATGTGGCTGTTATCCCGGTGGTTCTCGGCACACCTGCCTATGTGGCTGTCATCCCGGTGGCTCTCGGCACACCTGCCTATGTGGCTGTCATAGCCAGTGGCTCTCGGCACACCTGCCTATGTGGCTGTCATCACCTGTGGCTCGCGGCACACCTGCCTATGTGGCTGTTATCGCCAGTGGCTCGCGGCACACCTGCCTATGTGGCTGTCATCCCTATTGGCTCTTAGCACACCTGCCTATGTGGCTGTCATCCCTGGTGGCTCCCGGCACACCTGCCTATGTGGCTGTCATCACCATTGGCTCTCGACACACCTGCCTATGTGGCTGTCATCCCGGTGGCTCTCGGGACAACACCTGCCTAACTGGCTGTCATCCCCAGTGGCTCTCTGCACACCTGCCTATGTGGCTGTCATCCCTGGTGGCTCCTGGCACACCTGCCTATGTGGCCGTTATCCCTAGTGGCTCTCTGCACACCTGCCTATGTGGCTGTCATCCCCAGTGGCTCGCGGCACACCTGTCTATGTGGCTGTCATCCCTGTTGGTTTTCGGCGCACGTGCCTATTTGGCTGTCATCCCTGGTGGCTCTCATCACACCTACCTATGTGTCTGTCATCGCCGTTGGCTCTGGACACAGCTGCTTACGTGGCTGTCATTGCCATTGGCTCTCGACACACCTGCCTATGTGGCCGTTATCCCGGTGGTTCTCGGCACACCTGCCTATGTGGCTGTCATCCCCGGTGGCTCTCGGCACACCAGCCTATGTGGCTGTCATCGCCAGTGGCTCGCGGCACACCTGCCTATGTGGCTGTCATCCCTGGTGGCTCCTGGTACACCTGCCTATGTGGTCGTTATCCCTAGTGGCTCTCTGCGCACCTGCCTATGAGGCTGTCATCCCCAGTGGCTTGCAGCACACCTGTCTATGTGGCTGTCATCCCTGTTGGTTTTCGGCACACCTGCCTATGTGGCTGTCATCCCTGGTGGCTCTCGGCACACCTACCTGTGTGTCTTTCATCGCCGTTGGCTCTGGACACAGCTGCTTACGTGGCTGTCATTGCCATTGGCTCTCGACACACCTGCCTATGTGGCTGTTATCCCGGTGGTTCTCGGCACACCTGCCTATGTGGCTGTCATCCCCGGTGGCTCTCAGCACATCAGCCTATGTGGCTTCATCGCCAGTGGCTCGCGGCACAGCTGCCTATGTGGCTGTCATCGCCATTAGCTCTCGACACACCTGCCTATGTGGCTGTCATCCCGGTGGCCCTCGGCACACCTGCCTATGTGGCTGTCATCGCCAGTGGCTCGCGGCACACCTGCCTATGTGGCTGTCATCCCTGGTGGCTCCCGGCACACCTGCCTATGTGGCTGTCATCACCATTGGCTCTCGATACACCTGCCTATGTGGCTGTCATCCCCGGTGGCTCTCGGGACAACACCTGCCTATGTGGCTGTCATCCCCAGTGGCTCTCTGCAAACCTGCCTATGTGGCTGTCATCCCTGGTGGCTCCTGGCACACCTGCCTATGTGGCCGTTATCCCTAGTGGCTCTCTGCACACCTGCCTATGAGGCTGTCATCCCCAGTGGCTCGCGGCACACCTGTCTATGTGGCTGTCATCTTGTTGGTTTTCGGCACACCTGCCTATTTTGCTGTCATCCCTGGTGGCTCTCATCACACCTACCTATGTGTCTGTCATCGCCGTTGGCTCTGGACACAGCTGCTTACGTGGCTGTCATTGCCATTGGCTCTCGACACACCTGCCTATGTGGCTGTTATCCCGGTGGTTCTCGGCACACCTGCCTATGTGGCTGTCATCGCCAGTGGCTCGCGGCACACCTGCGTATGTGGCTGTCATCGCCATTGGCTCTCGAAACACCTACCTATGTGGCTGTCATCCCGGTGGCTCTCGGCACACCTGCCTATGTGGCTGTCATCGCCATTGGCTCTCGACACACCTGCGTATGTGGCTGTCATCCCGGTGGCTCTCGGCACACCTGCCTATGTGGCTGTCATCGCCAGTGGCTCTCGGCACACCTGCCTATGTGGCTGTCATCACCTGTGGCTCGCGGCACACCTGCCTATGTGGCTGTCATCGCCAGTGGCTCGCGGCACACCTGCCTATGTGGCTGTCATCCCTGTTGGCTCTTAGCACACCTGCCAATGTGGCTGCCATCCCTGGTGGCTCCCGGCACACCTGCCTATGTGGCTGTCATCACCATTGGCTCTCGACACACCTGCCTATGTGGCTGTCATCCCTGGTGGCTCTTGGGAAAACACCTGCCTATGTGGCTGTCATCCCCAGTAGCTCTCTGCACACCTGCCCATGTGGCTGTCATCCCCAGGGGCTCTCTGCACACCTGCCTGTGTGGCTGTCATCCCCAGTGGCTCTCGACACAACTGCCTATGTGGCTGTCATCACCATTGGCTCTCGACACACCTGCCTATGTGGCTGTCATCCCCGGTGGCTCTCGGGAAAACACCTGCCTATGTGGCTGTCATCCCCAGTGGCTCTCTGCACACCTGCCCATGTGGCTGTCATCCCCAGTGGCTCTCTGCACACCTGCCTATGTGGCTGTCATCCCCAGTGGCTCTTGGCACACCCCCAGTGATGATACCATTAGAATAATTGAAGACGTGCAATAAAGAATACAAGGCAACAGGCCTACTCCATTTATGCAACCAGAATCTGGAATAACATCCCTGTATACACCAGGAATGACCTGAAAAAAGCTGAGGACACACCACTTAAAGGAACCTAACATTACCACAAAGTGAGAGCCCACTTCCACTCTCAGACCCAGGTACCTCTCACTCCTTGACTTTAGCTTTGATTTTGACCCTGACCTCTGCTGCTTTCAGCTGGATTCACTCTATACAAATAATACATGCACATCTGTGGTAGAGAGAGTTCATGATGAGTAACTCAGCTAAAATGATCTTCTCTGGGTATCTTAATACTGGGCAGCAGCTGTAAGAAGGCCTGAACCAGCAGCAACGGGTATCAAGTAAATGAAGGGTGTATTATTAGAGGGAGGTGGAGTTTGAAGAGAAAGACAAAGAGTGGCAGTCTCACAGATTCACAGACCTGACAGTCTAACAGTAGGGGCAGAGGAGGTTAGAGGTAGAGCTGTCTAGTTACGTTTCCGCACATGCGTGGAACGGAAGGCGTGAAGGAGGGATAAACACATGAGAGCGAAGAAGGAAGAAAGGCTGGATTCGGGAAGTGGAGTCTGTTACCTGCAACAGGCTGTGAGTTTCTTGTTCCTTTTTGAAAGCAGGTACTTCTCTTGGCAGCTGGTGCACAGCAGGTAGAGCGGCCCTCCCGCTCCACAGCGCCCTCGGCCCCAGGAAGTTAAGTGACTGCCATTAGCACGATATACTCGCCCGTGACTGATCTCCGCTCCACAGCCAGGATGAAGTGTCCCCATGTGGGAGAGGAAGCGAGGCGTGTGGAAGTCACAAAGCTCACAAGCCACTGTCCCATCAGTTTCTAATTCACTTCCGGTACCATGGGTCTTGAAAGTTTAAAAGAAAGACAAACAATGTGTTAGACAAAAGGGTATACTACACTCATGCATATGCAGACAGTGTACAACACGATGCAAGCATTAGGGCTGGATCTAGAGTTGGTCATTTGCTACGTAAGCGGAGGAAGTCACATCTGTCCTATTTAAAGTGCATAGACATAAATACACTTTAAATAGGGTACACAGGACATCAGACACTTTTGGGCAAGGGTCCCACATTTGCCAAACTCTAGATCGGACCCACAGTCATACACATGACTAAAGTCACTAGATGACTATGATTTCAGGATCACCATTAGCCAGTCCTGGAACTTCATCTTCAAAGTAAGTGTTTTCAGGTATCTAAATGAAACTGTTTTAGTTGATATTAGCAAGGAAATAATTTCAGAATGCATAAAGTTATTAAAGGAAAGTCTGGCATATTGTATCTCAGATGCCACAGAGAGATCTGTAAACCTAAACCTGGGGTTTATTTATAGTATGGGGGCTGACCATGAATGAGGCGGGTGAGGCACCATATTTAGAGATTCCATTCTTGCTGGCACTTCTTTTTGACGAAGAAGCACCCACCATACTTAGATATAAAAATAAGTAATGACCTGCCTACCAAGCAATGGTGGATTCTATGGAAATCTAGAAACTTTTTCATTTGACAAAGATAGACCCTCAAAGTGGAGGCATGACAATAGAAGCATCGCCAGATCCGCTGGAGGCTCCCCCAAACATGAGAAAATAACCACCCCGCAACCTCCAAAAATTCAGACATCCACCGGTGGATAGTCTATTGTGAATAGCAGTTTTAGCTTTTCTCAAAGATGGCTGGCAACAGGCTTTGGCTCTCAGCCACAACCGACACTGACTCGTGCCTCTGTAACCCACACCAGTGCTAATACTGCCTTTTAAAATTACCATTCAAATTAGCTAGAATATTAAGAATGAAAACATAGTGTTAAAACATCGAAAATATAATTTACAAATATTAAGGGGCTTATTACGATGTCGGTCGGAGTTGCCACTGACTGATACCGTCTCAGACTCGGGAGAGACCGACCTGAGGTCTGCGGTTCTGACCGCCTGATTACGATGCGACCGAACACTGTTCGGTCAGATTCCCACTGTTCTCGATGAAAGATTGTGTTATGGCCGTAATACAAGCTCCTATGAAGAAATGGGGGTGTGTGTAAAACCCTGCAACTTGTGGCAAGCACACCTTCAGTGCTAAAGTGCATATGCCCTCTGTGTAAACTGTGAACATGATTTGTTATCCATGATTGGCATATTTGATTTACTGGTAAGTCCCTAGTAAAGTGCACTGAAGTGTTCCAGGACTTGTAAATCAAATGCTACTAGTGGGCTTGCAGCACTGATTGTGCCACCCACATGAGTAGCCCTGAAAAGGAATCTCAGACCTGCCACTGCAGTGTCTGTGCGCAGTTTCTTAACTGCTGTGTCGACTTGGCAAGTGCACCCACTTGCCAGGCACTAACCTTCCCTTTTCTTACATGTAAGGCACCGCTATGGTAAGCCCAAGGTACCCCTCTGGGCAGGGGGCAGTGTATGTGAAAGGTAGGACATGTACTGGTGTGTGTGACATGTCCTGATAGTGAAATACTGCCAATGTCGTTTTTCACTATTGAAAGGCTATCTTGCTCAATAGAATAGAATGGGAATGTATTCATAATATCTTATGACTATAACTACCCATTGGCACAAGATAGAGAAATAAAGTTTAGGCTCTCTGAACTCAGAATTTAATAACACATTTTTAGTAAAGATGCTTTTTAAATTGGGTGTTTGAAAATGCCACTTTTAGAAAGTAGGCATTTTCTTGTTTAACCATTCTGGGGCCGATTCCGATCTCGGCCGGTAGGGCTCCGAATCGGATTCGGCTTAACCGGATCCGATTCGGAGCCCTATTTCCCGACCGATTCGTACGCGCGTCCGGGCGAGCGAGTACGATGCGAAATCTCCGACCGACTCGTCCGGGCGTCCCGACCGCTCCGACCGACTCGTTCCCGGGTCTAACCGCACCGACCGACTCGCTCGGACTCGACTCGCACCGCACAATGGAGACGTTCCCCGGCCGGGTAAGTACGATGCGCGCCGCGAGCAGTCCGACCGAGCCGCGCACTCCGGCTCGAAAGAGCTGTCGGAGCCGTACTTTGGGGGTCCGTGTCGGACCCCCTGTACGCGTAGCCGCGCGAGTCGCACACAGGGGGACCCATGGGTCCCCCTACCTGTGCGTGTACGGCGCGAATCGCTTTGCCACGTACACGCTGTAGGGGGCGCACTTGTCCGCATCGCACCCATTGAGTCAATGGGAGCCCGCGTACGCGTTGTACGACAGGCTCCCATTGACTTCAATGGGAGTCCGACCGACTCGAGTCCGATGGCATACGTGCGCATCGTACTCGTTCGGTCGGACTGCACGGGTCCGATTCGGTCGGAAATCTCTCCGGGTCCGGCTCGGTCGGAGAGATTTCCGGCCCGAATCAGAATCGACCCCTCTGTGTGCCTCTGCCTGTTTGTGTATTGACTGCCTGGTTTTGGAGTGACAGGGGCTGGGGTGATGCATTCTCTCAGACAGCCACCGGAGGGGTTGATGTGTGTTCTACCTTTCCTGAATGAGTCAGGGCTGGGCTGAATAGACCTGGGCTGCATTTAGAGTAGTAGTAGGAGATTTCCTTGCACCTGAATAGGGCTTGTCTCCCTAGCACAATGCTATCTCCACCCCCTGTGGTCATACTGCACCAATGAGGACAGAACTGGTTTGGACTTGGCTCAGAGACCCTTGCACAAAGAGAACAAAGACATTTTGGGGTATAAGTATTAGACCTAAAACCCCTGAACTTTAGACTACTTCTGGAATCAAGAGGAACCTTTGCCAAGGAGAAGAGCTGGAGAAACTCGGGAGAAGTACTGCCCCTTTGCTGTGTGTCTGGGGTTGGCCTGCAGTAGCTGTTTCTGCCAAGGAAAGGAGAAGGACTTTGTTGTGTGCTATGTCCCCTGCTTGAAGAAGATCTCCAAGGGCTTGAGTAGAGCTTGCCTCCTGTTTTGAAGTCTCAGGGACTTCACCTCCAGCTCCCCTGAACTTCCTTGCTGGGAGTTCTGACCTGCCAGGAGGTGCCTGTGACTGTCTTGGGCCTCTGGAGGTTGTTTCTGCTGTTGGGAACTGGAAAAGCAATACAACTACAAGAAAATCGACGCATCACTCTTCTTGCGGCAGTTGTCTCGACGCAGCACCGAGGTGCGAGAACAATCTCCACGCATCGCTGGCAAAACCAACGCAGCGCCTCTTGCCGCTACAAGAACCAACACATCGAGGGCTTGCGGCTGAAGAAACCGACACATCTCCGCTCGGTGCCGCCGCATCGATCGCCAACGCATCCCGGATTTCTATGCATTATACCTGTGCGGCAAGTTTTCCCGACGTATCACCCGTGGACCAGAACCGTCTCAGAATCGACGCATCACTTCCCCCTACAGACCAGATTCGACGCATCACTTCTCCTGCATGCAGCAGAACTGTCGCATCGCCTCCCCAGGGTCTCAGGAACTGACGCATCTCTTTGTTTTTCGACTTTTCCAATCTTTGCGGCTGTTTGGCCTTGAGAATTTTGTCGCAACTACACGTACTTTGAGAGAAATCACGCATCAATATTTTTCTATGGGCCAAGTTGTTTGAAACCTTTTTAAAGTCATATTCTTAATACTTGTATGTTGGATTTTTGTCGTTTTGATCTTGTTGAGTTTAGATAAAGATACTTTATTTTTCTAAACTGGTGTGGTGTCCATTTGTGGCGTTATCACTGTATTACTGTGTGTTTTGAGTACAAATACTGTACACATTGCCTTTGGGATAGGCCTGTCTGCTCGTGCCAAGCTACCCAGGGGATGAGCAGGGGTAATCTAAAGAGTGTATCCCCCTTACAATGACTTGAAGCAAGGGTCCCTATTTGGACAAAGGTACCTACCTCTGCCAACTAGAGACCCCCATTTCTAACAGCAGGGTTTTGCAGGGGGTACCCTAGGTACCCCCTTGACACCGACCATAGACCACGGAGGCAGGGGGGCCCTAAAGTCACTTTCTGAAAGCCTTTCCGTGTCGGAAAGGCTGGTACGGAAAGGCTGTGAGAAACCGTCATTGTAATCCCGACGGTGGAAACGCCGTCCATAGGGGATTACGGTGCGGTTCCGACCGGCAGGAAGACTCCGAGAGCCAGTCGGGACCCAGTAAGAATGACCGACCGGTTTACGTTCCGACTGCCGAAATTGTAATCGGTCAGTCGGACCGCAAACCAACCGAGTCGGTCGGAAAGCCTCCGACCGCAGTCGGAAAGCCTCCAACTAGCAGTCAGAGGCTTTCCGACCGACCTCGTAATCGGCCCCTAAATGTTGTTTCCCTTCATAATAATGTTAGAATGCCAAATGGAATGCTTTCGATATGATTACTGGTGGGAGAAAGTGGGCCTCATTTGGATGTCGGTCGGAAAGCCTCCAACCGCTGGTCGGAGGCTTTCCGACCGACATCCATGGTTTAAACTCTGACCACCTTATTACAAAGAAGGCGGTCGGAGTTTAAACTGGCTGGTCAATCTGACTGGCTTCCGACAGGCTCAAGGAGCACGTCGGCCAGTCGGTAACAGATCATAATCCCTAACGGATGGCATTTCCGCCGTCGGGATTATGATGTTAGTTTCCGACAGGCTTTCCATGTCGGGCTTTCCGACATGGAAAGCCTTCGGAAAGTGACTTTTGGGGCCCTAGCAGGGCCCCCTTCCCCCCTGGCCCTCCGCATCTGGGCCTAGGTGCCCCCCTGTAAATCCCTGCACTGTGTGACCGGCACCGTGCAGGGATTTACACAAACTCTCATTTCTCTATGGGAGTTTGTGCTGCGGGAGAGAAATGGGAGTTTGCAACCGCACCATGTGCGGTCGCATCATAATGCGGTGTGCGGAACCGCTGACCTATGGTCAGTCGGTTCCCACACCGAAACGGTGTCGGGCGGACTTATGTCATAATAGGCCCCAGTGTGTGTGTTTGGGGGAGGGATAGTTCTTTTTTTCTCTTTGCTGGTAATACTTTTTAGTTTTGACTCCACCGACAAATTACAAATGCCATCTACTTTATTATCTGTTGTGTAAAATGTTGGCATTGTTTTAGATATTGAAAATAAAAATATATATTTAATATAATTAAAATGAATTATTTGTAATTATTATTTAAAAAATAGGTCTAGTAAATTATAATTAACAGAAAATAGAATTTTCCTACATTAAAAATATTGACCAGAGACCAATTGATAAATGAAAATAATTTCTGTAAGCATCAATTTATCTTAAAATAAAATTAAAATTGAATATCATCACAAATAAATGCATTTTTATTTGGGAATGACTGCTCCCACTCCGAACAAAGAAACACTGGGTAAAGTTTGAAATGGAGGGTGGTGGGGTGCGAGGGGGTGCAAATTGACTATTTACACTCCGAATGAAACAAAATTGGGGAAAGTATTGGACTCTTGGTGGGAGGGTCTGAATTACTATTCCAACTCCAAACTAACCAATATTAAAAGGAAAAAATGTGAAAAAGTATATATAAAAATATTAACTAAACAAAAGAAAAAAATGTTTTACCTTTTAAAATAAAAACATTTGCAAAATATATTTTAAAAGGAAACCTATAAAAGTAATATAAATAACTGAATAACTATACAAAAACCTGATATACACATTTAGGTTAACACAATAAATTAATTCACAATATTTAATTTAAATTTTTTATCAATTATATTTTTTCTTAAATTAAAAAAACTAAAATATTATTTTTGGGGAAAAAATGTACAAAATGCAACCAAGCAAATGCACAAATATTTATAACAAAGCAAAACAGATATATATACATATGAAAACACTAACAAATCAAAACACCCTATAGAACCCACCCTAAAACATAAACCAAACAAAAGTATATTCAAAAAGTAAATAAAAAACATAGAATAGTATTAAAAATGCAATCAACTTCAAAAATAGTAAAAAAACAATTATAAACACTTCCCACCCAAAATCCCTCCTAAACCTAACATCATAAAAAATAAATACCGTGAAACTTACAAAAATAAATATTTTATGAATGCAATCAAAAATATAAAAAACACAATATTTAAATAAATAAAAAAAATACGTTATTGTAAAATACTACCCACCCAAAACCCCTATAAAACCCAACAACCCAAAAACCATTACAATTCCAAACTTAGGGCCTGACTTACATCTCGGCGGATGGGTTAACCCATCACAATGGTGACGGATATCCTGGCCGCCGAAATATAAATCCCATAGGATACTATGGGATTTATATTTTCGCGGATGGGATTTCCGTCACCGTTGTGACGGAGTAACCCGTCTGCCAAGATCTAAACCAGGCCATTAGTTAAATAAACAACAATTAAAAATATTAAACAAAAAATTATAAACCACCCCCAAAAACACAAAATTTAGCAAATTGAAGAATATTTTAAACATGCAATAAAAAAAAATATTATTAACAAAATAAATAAACACATAAAATAGATATTATTACAATACTGAAGTACTAGTTTGAATTTTTTAAAGTATTTTGGGTCCCTACATTTAAAGAAAAATCGGTCTACGCCAATCTTGCTTTCTTTTATCATTACTTAAAACATAATTCCTACATCTGAGCCATCCGGTGTATTAAACAGCATTCTAGAGTTTGTCATCAGGAAGGCCCAAGCGTAATATTGGATGTCTGGTAGAGATAATCCCCCTTTCTTCTTCTCTGCAACTTTTTCCAAGAGATCCGAACCCTCTTATGAGCCCAGATAAAGGCGTTTATCACCTGCTGGATTTTAACTATTGCCGCTTTCTCGACGTGTAGGGGGATTGTATTAAATAGAAAAGCGATTTTTGGCAGTATCACCATTTTAATCAAATTAACCCGTCCAAAGATCGTAAGGGGGAGATGTGCCCAACCCTTCATTAACTGCCCAACGTCTCTAGGGATCCTATCCAGATTTATTTCAGGGATTTTGTTTATATCGTTCACTATTTTTAGACCCAGATATCTCATCTCCTTCTTAATCAATGGGTTATCCTTTCTCTGGTTCCAAACCATAATCTCTGTTTTCCCCTCATTAACCAGATCTTTTACCAACGTCTACACCCATCTGTATAGACGTGATAAGGCCGCTTCCAGATCCAAGGAGAAAATCACCAGATAATCCGCATATAAAGCCACTTTCTTTATCCAGCCCCCCCAAGAAAATGGGGGAATGTTAGCTGCCATCCTAAGTTTCTGTGCAAAGGGCTGTATATAACAATTAAATAAGAGGGGAGACAAGGGACACCCCTGCCTTGTGCCCCTAGAAATTTTCAAAGGTGCAGATAGATTTCCATTCACTAAAACTCTTGCTGAGGGATCCTGGTATATCAATTGGATTGCTCTGCAGATTTTATCCCCAAGCTCGTACCATTTCAAAACAGTAAGCAGATAAGACCACCTAACCCTATCAAAGTACTGCAAGCATTAGCTAGAATGTGGTATAATATAAGACGACGATCCAAACTAGATTATTATTCCTTCTCAGCCCCAATCTGGGAATTCCCAGGGACACCTGAATGTCTCAAAGATAAACTGGCATCATCAATAAGGAATGCTGGGGTACTCGTTTGGGGAGAGATTACTCAAGGCGGACAGCTAATATCATGGAACGAGTTGAAAGACCTCTCGGGGGCAAAATTTCAAGATTCAAATATATGCAATTGAAGAGTTGGGAACAGAGTCGGAAGCTGCCCTTGGGTATTGGAAATGACTTGGAAGAGCAACTTGTTGGAAAACCCCCTGGAAAGAAAGAAGTTTCTTTCTGGTACTGGGAACTTCAAGACACCATGGATGGAGACTTCACCCTGGCAGAAGATGTGTGGGGAGGATGCTTGCCGAGGGACGATTTACAATATACGTGGAAAGTATCGAAGCGCACATTATATTCCATTGTCAGGCCTGCTTTGTTAAAACGAAACCACCTCTTTTCACTCCACAGGGCATATATTACACCTGAGTAGTTGTCAAAGATGGGGAAGGGAAGACCGACGGCATGTGCAAAGTGTGGTCTTTAAAAGGAGATATGTTCCATCAATGCCCAGAAATCAGGAGGTTTTGGGATGAAGTAGAATGACAGCCTTTCATTGATCATTTTTGGAGTAATGGAAGGAGCGACAGGAATTGCTAGAGACTTGTTGTTTTATGCAATTCTATTGGCTAGCAGAGAAATCTGTCGTAACTGGGTAAGACAAACCCTGCCTCAACATTCAGAGTGGTTAGATTCCATGTTTTATGTGTCTAAAATTGATTTATTAGGGAAAAGATCCAAGAAGAAAAGGTTTTGGGTTATGTTGAAAAATTGGGCAAGGCGCAGCAGAAAGTAAGAATTATGGAGGAGATAAGTGATGTAAACTTCGGTCCAATGTTTACTCCTACACAAATCTCTGTTTTCGCTGCAATGGACCCCCCCTCCCACTGGTTGATCGATGCAGCTGCCGTAAATCGTACAAAATCTGAGAGAGATGTACCTACAGGGGGAAAATGTCTGGCCTAGATGCCTTTCTTTGGGGTTGGTCCCTCTCTGGCACTCGAAGGCAAAGGCACTGGACATTAGAACCTGAGGTAATGGGGACTAAAAAGAAAAAAGAAAAAAAAGAAAACATTTAAGCCCTAGATATTGAAAACGTTGATATTATAACATTATTATTATGTTATTATGTCATAACATTGTGTACCCACAATGTTATGACACAATATTATGTACCATCAATATTCTGCCATTGATGGTGAGGCCTAGGCTCCCTAACCAAAGGTGTTGTTTGTGAACTTTTTCAGGTGAGATGCTAGCCAATAGTGGACTGGCCAAAAGCAGTGGGGCTTCCTGGGCAACTTAGTCCCCTATTTTGCCTTGTTATACCTTCTTCCTGCTGAGCGTGGCTGGCATGTCTCCCCTAATACACATAATTGTGGCAATTTATAGGGTAAGTCTCGTGCTGGGAGCTGCCTGGCATACAGAGAGACCAAGCTCAGGGTGTCTTTGCCGTGCCTCTACAAAACACACTATTCAGCCATGCGGCGCTTCGATCATCTATACGGTTATTAAGCCCAGAAATATTAGCCATGAACGAGCTGGTTGAAATTATGACATTTAAAGGTTCAACCATTCATAGTGGCCTTGGCCCATCCCCTCTGCCCCTAGTCTGCTATTTAGATGACTTCACCAATATTGAGAAATGTCTGAGTCTGACCTAGAGTTTGTGATGCTGTTTCCCTCAAGACTAGGACCAAACCTAGCAGCACTTGGTTTTCTAATTAGAGTGCAATAGTTCTCTGGGACACAGGTGATAAACAACAGTATTCACAATGGATGCCCTTCAGCAAGCACTGTCTGCCACAAGAACAGGAAGAAAGCAGCACATTTGTCTGTGAGTATAACTGAATTCAGTTCCATATGTTATAAGTTCAATAGATTTACAGTGGGAGCCAAGTTATGCCATGGCTGACAATAACCCTGAGGAGGTCCATGCAAGAACATGAGTTCAAGACAATTTACAAAGCCATGAATATCGCATATGAAGTCTTGTCTAAGGATGTGCACATTGGTAGGTAGATGGCCTAGCAACCAGACTCAGGACCTAGTGAGATTCAGGGTACCCACAAAAGCACCAGAGTGGAAAAACCTCCCACAGACTCTGTTCTGAGTTCCCCTAAACTCTCTATCATGGAGCGAAAGACACAAGGTATCTCAATGTAGAGATGCCGGGGAGTTCGATCAGGGAAAGCTGGGAGTGTAGAATGAAAAGAAACAGGAAGAGATTAAGGGCCTGATTTAGAGTTCGGTGGACGAGATACTCCTTCAAATACGTGACAGATATCCCGTCCGACGTATTGCATGTGCTATCGGATATGATTCACTTGTAATATGGTGGATGGGATATCCATCACATTTGTGATGGATTATCCTGCCTGCCAGACTCTAAATCTGGCCCTGAGTGTGAATGAGCACAGAGGGAGCAGCTGGGGGTACTGAAAACAGGTATTTGCCAAAATCCTCAAGTTGAAAGATCTGGATATATTGAAGTAAACACTTGTACCCATTGCAGTTCCAGCTTCCCTCTCACAACATTGTCCCAAGAACCTTGGGGACTATACTATTGGCACTGATGTACTGACATGGATGAGTGTGTTTGAGTTTGCATGTAACATACAGAGCTGGACCGAAGAAGAGGAAGCAACAGCTTGACACATTCCAAAAACCATCTGCAACATTCCGCCCAAATCATGCTCACACTCCAAAGACACCTGCGTACATTCCATCATTGCCTCATTCGTATCCACACATTTCCCATTCCATATACACCACAAGCAGCAGAAGTGTCACATTCAATCACATCTGCCTCCTTTACAAACACAAGAAAAAATACACCTAATTTGATACCATAATGTCTGCCTCTATGTCTGCCTTCCTGTCACTCGAAGGCTGTATTTGTAAACAGCCGAAGACACCGTTTGTCACTGAGTGTAAGGGGCAGATGTATCAAGTGGTGAGTTTCTAGTGCAGTACAAAGTCATAACTGAGGTTCTATAAATGTCAACACTCTTGAGTTGAGGAAGTCCTCTCAAAAATAAGAAAAGGGTCGGCTATGGTTTGCGCTACACAACAACTGTGAAGTAGAGAAATTGCTGTGATTTCTTTGTAATGTGTTTGATCTTAGCAGAGAACTACAAATCATTTATCTATTCACCCCTCTGAGAACCCTCGTACCAGGTCACTCCAGTTGATCTCTATTGGCAGCCACATCTGCACTTCAGTTCTCGGTGTGGTTCTCTGTGGCAGGGGTATGGCTTCATTCGGCTTCGCTGAAGCTTGGGCCATCTCGCTCACAGTTCCCGAGCGGTGGCTGGACGTGCTTCTGAACCATCCCATGCTATGCGGATCCGGGCCAAACACAATGTGTGAAGGAAAATGGTCTACACAGGAGACAGAAAGGCAAGCATCTTACCAACCAAACATCTCTTTGTTTGCTTGAAGATATGTTAAACACAGCAAGCTGTTCATTCAAGGCCTCCTAACCTGATGAGCTCTACGCTCACAAATCCACAAAATATTACAAAAGTGAAAAATCCAATAGTTTATAGAAATATTGTGTGTGAAATAAAGTTCTACTGACTATGAAATGCACGACAGAGTCAAAGTACAACACATCAGCAACAGTAAGAAATGCACATTAATACTGGAGGTGAATAGGCTTATGCTTTATCAAGAAAAGAGTGGACTCATGCTATGTAACGTGTTTTTGTTTTTAGAAAAAACATGTTGAACGTAGGAATCTATGGTACCATTCTATGAAGGCTTCTACAGAGATCCAATTGCATGGTAGTATCATCCCAGTTAGCCAGGGTCACCACTGCTATACTGTAACACATCCTAATACTTGTGTCATAGTGTTCATTAATGTCGTACATAGTCATCAGGTCATTAAATAAGAAAACTCCATATATAAGAAAAGGGAGCTAAGCTACATCTGCAAGACTAAGTGATGGCTATGTGGGATTAGGATATACTCTACCGAAAGAATAGTTACCTTTCATAACACTCTTTCTGGTGGACACTCCTTCTTCCTGCAGATTCCTCATCTTTCAAACCCTCCAGATGCCACATTGGATCAGAAAACCGTTCTCTTGAAGTAATAGCATCGGAGTAGAGTAGGTGGCACTGACACAGATCCAGACATGGAGATGAGGCAGGAAATAGAGTATCCACCACAAACAGAGTTACTGAAGTTAAGTAACGTATCCTTCTGAGGCATAATTCTCACAGATTCATCATCTGAATCTTCTTCTAAGGCATACTTCTCACAGATTCATCATCTGAATCTTCTTCTAAGGCATACTTCTCACAGATTCATCATCTGAATCTTCTTTTTCTAAGGCAACCTCTCACAGATTCATCTGAATCTTCTTTTTCTAAGGCAACCTCTCACAGATTCATCATCTGAATCTTCTTCTGAGGCAACTTCTCACAGATTCATCATCTGAATCTTCTTCTGAGGCACACTTCTCACAGATTCATCATCTGAATCTTCTTCTTCTGAGGCATACTTCTCACAGATTCATCATCTGAATCTTCTTCTTCTAAGGCATACTTCTCACATATTCATCATGTGAATCATCTTCTTCTGAGGCATACTTCTCACAGATTCATCATGTGAATCGTCTTCTTCTGAGGCATACTTCTCACAGATCTGAATCTTCTTCTGAGGCACACTTCTCACAGATTCATCATCTGAATCTTCTTCTGAGGCAACTTCTCACAGATTCATCATCTGAATCTTCTTCTGAGGCATGCTTCTCACATATTCATCTTCTGAATCTTCTTCTGAGGCATACTTCTCGCAGATTCATCATCTGAATCTTCTTCTGAGGCATACTTCTCGCAGATTCATCATCTGAATCTTCTTCTTCTGAGGCACACTTCTCGCAGATTCATCATCTGAATCTTCTTCTGAGGCATACTTCTCGCAGATTCATCATCTGAATCTTCTTCTGAGGCAACTTCTCACAGATTCATCATCTGAATCTTCTTCTGAGGCATGCTTCTCACATATTCATCATCTGAATCTTCTTCTGAGGCATACTTCTCACATATTCATCATCTGAATCTTCTTCTTCTAAGGCATACTTCTCGCAGATTCATCATGTGAATCGTCTTCTGAGGCATACTTCTCGCAGATTCATCATCCGAATCTTCTTCTGAGGCAACTTCTCACAGATTCATCATCTGAATCTTCTTCTAAGGCATGCTTCTCACATATTCATCATCTGAATCTTCTTCTGAGGCATGCTTCTCACATATTCATCATCTGAATCTTCTTTTTCTGAGGCAAACTTCTCACAGATTCATCATCTGAATCTTCTTCTGAGGCATACTTCTCACAGATTCATCATCTGAATCTTCTTCTGAGGCACACTTCTCACAGATTCATCATCTGAATCTTCTTCTTCCGAGGCATACTTCTCACATATTCATCATCTGAATCTTCTTCTTCTAAGGCATACTTCTCGCAGATTCATCATCTGAATCGTCTTCTTCCGATGCATACTTCTCGCAGATTCATCATCTGAATCTTCTTTTTCTGAGGCACACTTCTCACAGACTCATCATCTGAATCTTCTTCTGAGGAATACTTCTCACAGATTCATCATCTGAATCTTCTTCTGAGGCATGCTTCTCACATATTCATCATCTGAATCTTCTTCTGAGGCATACTTCTCACAGATTCATCATCTGAAACTTCTTCTGAGGCATACTTCTCACAGATTCATCATCTGAATCTTCTTCTGAGGCATGCTTCTCACATATTCATCTTCTGAATCTTCTTCTTCTGAAGTATACTTCTCACAGATTCATCATGTGAATCGTCTTCTTCTGAGGCATACTTCTCACAGATTCATCATGTGAATCGTCTTCTTCTGAGGCAACTTCTCACAGATTCATCATCTGAATCTTCTTCTGAGGCATGCTTCTCACATATTCATCATCTGAATCTTCTTCTGAGGCATGCTTCTCACATATTCATCATCTGAATCTTCTTTTTCTGAGGCAAACTTCTCACAGATTCATCATCTGAATCTTCTTCTGAGGCATACTTCTCACAGATTCATCATCTGAATCTTCTTCTGAGGCACACTTCTCACAGATTCATCATCTGAATCTTCTTCTTCCGAGGCATACTTCTCACATATTCATCATCTTAATCTTCTTCTTCTAAGGCATACTTCTCGCAGATTCATCATCTGAATCGTCTTCTTCTGATGCATACTTCTCGCAGATTCATCATCTGAATCTTCTTTTTCTGAGGCACACTTCTCACAGATTCATCATCTGAATCTTCTTCTGAGGCATACTTCTCACAGATTCATCATCTGAATCTTCTTCTGAGGCATGCATCTCACATATTCATCATCTGAATCTTCTTCTGAGGCATACTTCTCACAGATTCATCATCTGAATCTTCTTCTGAGGCATACTTCTCACAGATTCATCATCTGAATCTTCTTCTGAGGCATGCTTCTCACATATTCATCTTCTGAATCTTCTTCTTCTGAGGCATACTTCTCACAGATTCATCATGTGAATCGTCTTCTTCTGAGGCATACTTCTCACAGATTTATCATGTGAATCGTCTTCTTCTGAGGCATACTTCTCACAGATTCATCATCTGAATCTTCTTCTGATACATACTTCTCACAGATTCATCATCTGAATCTTCTTCTTCTGAGGCATACTTCTCACAGATTCATCATCTGAATCTTCTTCTTCTGAGGCATACTTCTCACAGATTCATCATGTGAATCGTCTTCTTCTGAGGCATGCTTCTCACATATTCATCATCTTCTTCTTCTTCTTCTGAGGCATACTTCTCACAGATTCAGCATGTGAATCTTCTTCTTCTGAGGCATACTTCTCACAGATTCATCATGTGAATCGTCTTCTTCTGAGGCAACTTCTCACAGATTCATCATGTGAATCGTCTTCTTCTGAGGCAACTCCTCACATATTCATCTTCTGAATCTTCTTCTGAGGCATGCTTCTCACATATTCATCATCTGAATCTTCTTCTTCTTCTGAGGCATACTTCTCACAGACTCATCATCTGAATCTTCTTCTAAGGCATACTTCTCACAGATTCATCATCTGAATCTTCTTCCAAGGAATACTTCTCACAGATTCATCATCCGAATCTTCTTCTGAGGCATGCTTCTCACATATTCATCATCTGAATCTTCTTCTGAGGCATGCTTCTCACAGATTCATCATCTGAATCTTCTTCCAAGGCATACTTCTCACAGATTCATCATACGAATCTTCTTCTTCTGAGGCATACTTCTCACAGATTCATCATCTTTAATTAATCTCCTGTTAATGTCTTGACCAGGAATTGGGACTGAGGGCAGAAGCATATTAATCCAGAAACTCTTGGAGCACTAATTGAGCAAAATAATCATTGTGATAGATTTGTAAATTCAAATAATAATATTTAGTGTACACTGCTCAATAGATATAGGGGCTGCTTTACACAAACCTGAAGAAGCAGTTTTTTTCTTGACAGAGTGACCGCTAGTGCCCTCAGGTGCATCTTTCTATTCCATAGCATACCATGCCTTGACACATGGAATGATCCAATTAAAATGGTGCATGTTTTATAGCAGACTATCTGAGAGCCTGGCTTGGCAGTTCGGGCTGGACTGTTCCCATGAGGCACAGGGTCACAGGGTCAGACTGATTTGCATATGGCCATGTCTGAACTGGGGGTGGTGGAGTGAGCTAAAGAATGATGATGGATTAAACCCAGATCAGTTGACTGGGGGTGAGTGTTTGATTAGCTCAAGCGCTCCATCCATCATCCCCTTTGGTATCGCTTTGTTCGCCCTAAGTTGGCAGGGTATGCCCAGATGTGGGTCCCTTGCTCACTTTGCCACTGGATTCAAGCTAGCCTGGCTGATGATGGCTGAATAGCCAGAAACCGGTCCCAGGATGCTTGTTTCCGGTCCAGGGAAGACATGGCTTGGCAGTTCGGGCTGGACTGTTCCCATGAGGCACAGGGTCAGTCTGATTTGCATATGGCCATGTCTGAACTGGGGTGGTGGAGTGAGCTAAAGAATGATGATGGATTAAACCCAGATCAGTTGACTGGGGGTGAGTGTTTGATTAGCTCAAGCGCTCCGTCCATCATCCCCTTTGGTATCGCTTTGTTCGCCCCTAAGTTGGCAGGGTATGCCCAGACGTGGGTCCCTTGCTCACTTTGCCACTGGATTCAAGCTAGCCTGGCTGATGACGGCTGAATAGCCAGAAACCGGTCCCAGGATGCTTGTTTCCGGTCCAGGGAAGACATGGCTTGGCAGTTCGGGCTGGACTGTTCCCATGAGGCACAGGGTCAGACTGATTTGCATATGGCCATGTCTGAACTGGGGTGGTGGAGTGAGCTAAAGAATGATGATGGATTAAACCCAGATCAGTTGACTGGGGGTGAGTGTTTGATTAGCTCAAGCGCTCCGTCCATCATCCCCTTTGGTATCGCTTTGTTCGCCCTAAGTTGGCAGGGTATGCCCAGACGTGGGTCCCTTGCTCACTTTGCCACTGGATTCAAGCTAGCCTGGCTGATGACGGCTGAATAGCCAGAAACCGGTCCCAGGATGCTTGTTTCCGGTCCAGGGAAGACATGGCTTGGCAGTTCGGGCTGGACTGTTCCCATGAGGCACAGGGTCAGACTGATTTGCATATGGCCATGTCTGAACTGGGGTGGTGGAGTGAGCTAAAGAATGATGATGGATTAAACCCAGATCAGTTGACTGGGGGTGAGTGTTTGATTAGCTCAAGCGCTCCATCCATCATCCCCTTTGGTATCGCTTTGTTCGCCCTAAGTTGGCAGGGTATGCCCAGACATGGGTCCCTTGCTCACTTTGCCACTGGATTCAAGCTAGCCTGGCTGATGACGGCTGAATAGCCAGAAACCGGTCCCAGGATGCTTGTTTCCGGTCCAGGGAAGACATGGCTTGGCAGTTCGGGCTGGACTGTTCCCATGAGGCACAGGGTCAGACTGATTTGCATATGGCCATGTCTGAACTGGGGTGGTGGAGTGAGCTAAAGAATGATGATGGATTAAACCCAGATCAGTTGACTGGGGGTGAGTGTTTGATTAGCTCAAGCGCTCCGTCCATCATCCCCTTTGGTATCGCTTTGTTCGCCCTAAGTTGGCAGGGTATGCCCAGATGTGGGTCCCTTGCTCACTTTGCCACTGGATTCAAGCTAGCCTGGCTGATGACGGCTGAATAGCCAGAAACCGGTCCCAGGATGCTTGTTTCCGGTCCAGGGAAGACATGGCTTGGCAGTTCGGGCTGGACTGTTCCCATGAGGCACAGGGTCAGACTGATTTGCATATGGCCATGTCTGAACTGGGGTGGTGGAGTGAGCTAAAGAATGATGATGGATTAAACCCAGATCAGTTGACTGGGGGTGAGTGTTTGATTAGCTCAAGCGCTCCATCCATCATCCCCTTTGGTATCGCTTTGTTCGCCCTAAGTTGGCAGGGTATGCCCAGACGTGGGTCCCTTGCTCACTTTGCCACTGGATTCAAGCTAGCCTGGCTGATGACGGCTGAATAGCCAGAAACCGGTCCCAGGATGCTTTTTTCCGGTCCAGGGAAGACATGGCTTGGCAGTTCGGGCTGGACTGTTCCCATGAGGCACAGGGTCAGACTGATTTGCATATGGCCATGTCTGAACTGGGGTGGTGGAGTGAGCTAAAGAATGATGATGGATTAAACCCAGATCAGTTGACTGGGGGTGAGTGTTTGATTAGCTCAAGCGCTCCGTCCATCATCCCCTTTGGTATCGCTTTGTTCGCCCTAAGTTGGCAGGGTATGCCCAGACGTGGGTCCCTTGCTCACTTTGCCACTGGATTCAAGCTAGCCTGGCTGATGACGGCTGAATAGCCAGAAACCGGTCCCAGGATGCTTGTTTCCGGTCCAGGGAAGACATGGCTTGGCAGTTCGGGCTGGACTGTTCCCATGAGGCACAGGGTCAGACTGATTTGCATATGGCCATGTCTGAACTGGGGTGGTGGAGTGAGCTAAAGAATGATGATGGATTAAACCCAGATCAGTTGACTGGGGGTGAGTGTTTGATTAGCTCAAGCGCTCCGTCCATCATCCCCTTTGGTATCGCTTTATCTGAGAGCCTAGCATAAAGTGGGTTCACATTCTCTGAATAACACCAGGCAACAAAACACACCCTGTGACCTGCGTACATCGACTTAGTAGAAGGTTGTTGTTCTGCCAGAAAGACATCCTTCACATCTGAGGATAGATCAAATGAATGTAAGACTCCCCAAATCATTGTCCAGGCATGCTCACTGAGGATTGAAAAATTCCTCCGTTTAACCCAGGACATTTAGCACAAGAGAATAATGAAATCGGAGGGCAAACACTGAGTACCAACAGCTCTGCTAGCCCTTTTTGCTCAATCTAGTGAAATGAGGATGTGTGAGGGTGGTCCTACTGAGCAAAAATTGTCATACCTACCTTGATGTGAAGTTTACATTCGTTGTCCGCCATCCGTAACTTGCCAGGAACATTCGTAGGGAGCGATCCTCCCAAGTGGGTATCTGCTAGCGAAATGCAGTTCAGTAGTGTCTAACACCAAGGTCTGGGAGCTTCCCACCTACTGTACTTGTTTAGATAGTACATGCTGGTAGTATTGTCTTAAGTACTTGAACTGCCTTTTCCTTTGCTGTCACTCCTCAAAAAGGCTGGGGATCAAGTTCAGGTTGGCTTCATTCTTAGAATGGTAAGGGCATCTTGCTGTCTTCTACGGAGAGTGCATTTCCTGGAGATGGCCACGATTTGTGCTGTCTGATTGTGCCCTCTTTCCACCCTACAAACTTGTGTCCACCCTTCAGAATTCTGGGTCAGTTCCTTGTGAATGCAGGATGCTTGTATGTTGACTGTCCCCTCGTTTTCTTGGAAATATCACCCAATGGCTGTGCGACTTTCATCCCAAAATACTGGGTGTAGGACCACTCTAGGCGAAAGTAACCATATTGGGTATGCCGGGAATGCCCTGGGTGGTGAAGCCAGAAGATCACTGGTAAATGGTCAGATAATGTACGAGAAAGGTGCGTTACCTCGAATGCCCATGAGCTGACATCTTTAGAAGTAAGCCAAAAATCTAGCTTTGACCGATTGTGTCCCTGAATAATATTTGCCTTGTCTAATGTCAGGGTTTCTTTGTCTCCAGATATCAGTCCTTCTTTCATTATATTGTTGAGGGCAGTACCCGTGTCCTCTAGCTAGGGTGTGCGACCTATCTGGTTGTGGATCTATTGTTGTGTTAATGTCCCCGCCCCACATTATTGGACCTGTGTTGTTCACTTGAATGTGTCCCCAAATGAAGTTAAAGGAGTCTGGGTTATCCGCCGTGGGGCAGTGTATATTAACTAGTGTCAAAGGCTGTGATGAGTGGGATCCATTTTTGGATTTCGTGTCTAAACCCCGTAGCACCATCTCAGAACACTCATTTCCTATGTCTAGTATTATGCCTTGGTGTGATTAAAATATTTCTCACAGGAACAAGAATAGGGAGGTTCTTGTGGCTTTTGTCAAGGAGTGATTAGAGAACTGGGTGAATGGGACAGAACTGAGATGAACAATGGTAAGAAAGAGTGCTGGGATGTCACGCTCTTTCACCTCCTTAACACAGGTTTTTCCCAAGCAGCCTCCTAGTGTGTCACAAAGATTAATTTGTAGAGTTTCACGAACGCAACCCATCAGCCAATTTCAAGAGTTACACTAACACAGACTTGAGTCATCCCCCTTGACTGGGCAAGTTTAGCAGAGATCCTAGTTCATCAGTTGGCCCTTCAAAAAGATAAAGCTGAGAAAAGAAGGCCAGAGACTTTCATAGAGAGAAGATGAGGCTGGCCTGCAAGTGACAAGAGGAGACAAGGGGGAGAGATAGGAGGAATGGGCCCAGGAGAAGAGGGAGAAGGATAGGGAAAGACTTGAGGAAATACAGTGAAAGGCAGAAAAACAAAAAGAGAGAATTGTAGAGAGCCTTAGAAAAGCATAAGCTCATATTTGCAGCAGAACAAGTTAATTCTGGAAAAGGCAATTCATCATCCAAATCTGAGAAACTTTCTGCCAAAGTTCAAAGAGAGCTTGTGCATATCCATAGGGCAACTTCAGATATTTTGGAATGGTTTGTGGATTTTTAAATCACTAATAAAGCACAGTGGTTGGATGAAGTCTCAAAAGCAGAAGCTCTTATGTGTCATTAGGGTAATGCCAGTGGCTGCTAACATAATGTATGAGTGACTGAAAGAAGCTCTCAACAGAGTGGGTTGAAGCCAGGAGAGTACATTCAAAGATTTCGGGAGAACAAGAGAGTGGATGGCAGTTTGTTTGAGGTTCAGATTCATGAGGTGTCACTTGATTGGAATGAGTGGTTGTGAGGGACAGAATCAGAGGTTTCCCATGCCCTTAACCAGTTGATGGTGACCGAGTGACCTGAAAATGATTCAGAGACACTTGCACTGTTAGCCAACAAGTGGCTAGCTAAGAGGGTATCAAAATGAGAATGGATCACTTGACCTGAGTAACCAGGGTTTTATGAAATTCGTGCAGTGTACCGAAAAAACTCTCATTCACGTACAAAAGTCGGAAAAGCGGTATATCTTGATTATCCGCCCTGCTCTTAAAAACGTGACAGCATCATCATAGGGTTAGTTTTTGTATGCTTCCTCCATCCGGAGGAAAACCACTGGTTATTGCAGTAGTGATCAAAGAAAGGTGAAAGTGTTTTTAGTGAAGTGAATCTCAAAATGTTAAAACTCGTAGACCCCGATTTGTAAAATTTAATCAATCTGGGTTCGAGATATATTAAAATCTGTGTCGTGTGTGGGAAGACTAGTTAGTGGTCTAACGCACTGTGAGTGTCCATAAAAAGGTCGACATGTTTCAGCCCCAGTGATTGCCCTTGTGGGTCAAGTGGGCTTTCTTCAGGACCTAAAAAAAGGAAAAGTGGTGGAGACCTTATTTTGTATGGGTTTCTATGTATCAGGGTGTATTGACCCGATTCTCATGCGGTCAAGTAGTACCTGTTCAGAGTAAAGGAGGAAACAAAAAGAAAAAAGATGCAAGAATCATTTAGCGCATTTTCTCAAAAAATGGCGTGCTGTTTTTTCTCAGAAGAAATAATGATAAAGAACATTAAAAATAACTAAAAAAAACTAAAAAAATGGCAATTCTTTCTTTCCTGCGTGAAATTCTGGCAAACTTTTTAAGAAACATTTTTTCTCTTTTGTCTCCCATACGGTGCTCAATATGGAAATATATTACCATATATTTGTCTTTAAACTCCTGAGGTGTCATGTTAAGATTGACAAGAAGAAAATTGGGTTAGTCTAATAGTTCTGCACCTTATTCTTGGTGATAGTATGGACCCCGATGTCATATGTGCAGTATACCTATAGTTGCGAGTGTTCCTCAGAGAAAGAGACTTGGTAGGCGGCCTGTTGTAATTACTGTTGATATACTAATGTGTGTTAAAGAAAGGTTAACTGAAGTTGTGGTAGAAACAATCTTATAGCAGTGTTGTTAATAGATGACCGCAGCTTATTCTCATCAGACCTTTCAATAAATGTTAGTATATCATGCGCTAGCTGTTTATTAAATAAATGCTAATGACTAGATTTGAATTACGTATTATCAAACAGCTCTAAAACGGCATGGTTTCATACCTTGAGTCTTAAATTGTGTATTTCAACGGGCAACCAGGGAGCTTGTTACCTGCTAGGGACAACAGTATAAAGCAATTTAGATTCTGTTGAGTAAAATACGTTACGGTTTTACAGCTTTCCGTCCTCGTGGCTCCTTCTCAATACCTGCTGTGCAGTGTAGTACGACTTGTGCTGACACTTCCTCTGGTTGCCTGGATGTGTTTGGCTTCCGGCTTGTGATGTTTTATACAGCCGGGATAGAAATAAAGGAAAGACTAATTCCATTGTTAAAGAGGGAATGTCGACTTGTGCTGACACTTCCTCTGGTTGCCTGGATGTGTTTGGCTTCTGGCTTGTGATGTTTTATACAGCCGGGGATAGAAATAAAGGAATGACTAATTCCATTGTTAATGAGGGAATGTCAATAAATGGTTATAGCGGTCTAGCAAGTTGGTTCAGAAGTGTTTTTATAAATAAAAATAGATAGTAAAGAATAAATTCTAATTGGAAGGTTTTTCTTATTGCAATAAATACCTGCTGCCCAGTGTAAAAATGCCTTGTGTTGACTCTACCTTAATGTGTTTATTCGGCTCTGGTTTAAAAAAAGGGGGGCGAGATTTTGGCTTCTGATATATTAGAAAAGAGCCGGTTTTGAAAGGAAAAAATGGAAAGAACAGACTTAGTGTAGCTCTATCACTTCAGTAAGGTATACAACTTAGGCAATTCTCGTATACTTGTCCAACCCAAGAGTTTTATAGGGTGGTTTTCTAAAGTACAGATTATATTTTAATGTCCTATGCTCAGCCACGGAATATTATCATTGAGCCCTTGGATGTTCGTTTGAAGCCGGTGCACCCATCTCTGTTCTTTTTCGAAGAGTATTTTTTCTGCATTGTTATTTTTTGTTGCCAAGGTTTCCAAAATTACCCATTTTAAATCAGTGGGGGTGTGTTTTGCTTCTATAAAGTGGTTGCTCATTTTTGTTGTGCTTCTTTTGCACTTGACGTTGCTCTTATGCTCGCATATTCTTTGTTTGGCTTTCCGACATGTCATCCCTATGTAATGTAAGGCACAGGGACACGTGATCATATAGATCGCATGTGTTGTGTTGCAGTTCGTGTGGTATTTGATCGTCCACTTAAAATTCGGCAGAAGTTGGATGGTTTTTGTTGCGGTTGTCAAATTGCAGACAGAACAGGAACCGCATGGGTAATGGCCCACCACTGGGGGGTTATCCCATAGCCTTGGGGTTGGTTCCTCTCATATTTGTTGTGGTGGTCTGGTATGGACCAGGATATCTTTTAAGTTCCTGGTTCTTTTATTTGCGAATCTTGGTTTTGGCCAATTCAGGGATCCTGAAGTCAGGATCCGCCAATTTTTGTTAGCAATCTTTTTGACATCGTTTGAGGCTGTATTATAAGTACTTACACATGTTACCACATCCCTTTCTTGTTCCTTTTGTGTTGTCTCCAAAAGGCTTTCTCTAGGTTGGTTTCTAGCCCTCTTTGGCATCTGTTGATGGTTTTCTCAGGGTAATCACGGTTCCTCAATTTGTCGCATAGGTCCTTTGCTTGACTTTTGTAGTCTTGAATGTTACTACAGTTACGTCTAAGGCGCAGGAACTGACTGTAAGGGAGGTTATCCCTGAGTGGTCGCGGGTGAAAGCTTTTGTAGGAAAGTAAGCTGTTCTTTGAAGTTGGTTTGAAATATGTTTTCGTTTGGATTGTATCATTCTCAACATAGATGGTTAAATCTAGGAAATCCAATTTTGTCTTGTCAGCTGTGTAAGTGAACTTCAGCCATTCAGCTCTGGTGTTGATCCATCTATGAAAGTTACTCAGACTTTCCATGTCTCCTTCCCAGATCAGGATAATGTCGTCTATGTAGCGCTTCCAAAAAAGAATCCTCTGTAGAAAGGGGTTCGAGATGTTTTGTATGTATGTTTCTTCGAAGTCGCTGACGTACAGCCCTGCCACACTCGGGGCAAAGGTGCTGCCCATGGAAGTCCCATGACATTGTTGGTACATGGTGTTGTTATATTCGAAGTAGTTCTCTGTTAAGGTTAACTTGCAGCATTCCAAGACGAAATGTCTAGGTGTTTTAAAGTCCCATTGTTTGTTAATGGGGCAGAAGTTGGATTTTACTATGGCAACCAACCACAATCAGTTCCTTTCCAACCATTTAATCCCAACTTTCATGGGTGGATGAACCCGTATTTCCAAGGACCGCCATCCCGGAACAAGTGCGACACCCTCATAATCAACCTAACAGACATAACCATAACTAAAGAACAAGAAAACGTCCTCAACAAAGGACTTGGGTATGTTCCAACACCCCCCCTTGACACCTTCAAGCTACAGTGCGAAATGGCTGAATTTTGCAGGAAGCTGAAATTAAAAGCCTTCTTTAACAATCAAGAAGAACAGGTCATGGATGGAGACACGACACTCCGTCGCAAATCCAACTTCTGCCCCATGAACCATCAAATCCCAATCGAAATACTAACTTTCGAACAGGCAGTGATGAAGGAAGTGGATGATTTAAAAGATCACACCAAAAGACCTTTCATGAATATATCGAATGCAGAACAACAGGCATTGGACGAACTACGACAGAATGGAGATCTAGTAATTAAGCCGGCAGACAAGGGTGGAGGAATTGTCCTGCTTAGCAAAGAAAGGTACGACCAACAGTGTTTAGAATTACTCTCAGATGAAAAATTCTATAAAAGGATCATGACAGACCCTACCAAATGATTACAAAGAACAATCGAACTCATGATCGATGAAGCAGAATTGAACGACTGGGTTACAAAAAATGAGGCTGAATTTTTAATAACCAAAACACCAAGGGTACCTTATTTTTATTCTCTTCCCAAGATTCATAAGGAACGGAGACCCCCACCTGGACGACCTATCGTTTCAGGGATCGGTTCAATTCTAGAGCCACTCTCAATTCGCGGATCAATACTTAAAACCACTGGTACAACAAACACCAACATATCTAAAGGACACAAGAGACCTGTTGAATCTCCTGAAAGATCAAACATACTCAGAAGAAAGCATGCTACTTGTAGGATTAGACGTAGAAAGTCTTTACACAAGTCTCCCCCAACAAAAGACCTTAGATACACTGGAGACTCTACTCTTTAACAAACAATGGGACTTTAAAACACCTAGACATTTCGTCTTGGAATGCTGCAAGTTAGCCTTAACAGAGAACTACTTCGAATATAACAACACCATGTACCAACAATGTCATGGGACTTCCATGGGCAGCACCTTTGCCCCGAGTGTGGCAGGGCTGTACGTCAGCGACTTCGAAGAAACATACATACAAAACATCTCGAACTCCTTTCTACAGAGGATTCTTTTTTGGAAGCGCTACATAGACGACATTATCCTGATCTGGGAAGGAGACGTGGAAAGTCTGAGTAACTTTCATAGATGGATCAACACAAGGGATGAATGGCTGAAGTTCACTTACACAGCTGACAAGACAAAATTGGATTTCCTAGATTTAACCATCTATGTTGAGAATGATACAATCCAAACGAAAACATATTTCAAACCAACTTCAAAGAACAGCTTACTTTCCTACAAAAGCTTTCACTCACGACCACTCAGGGATAACCTCCCTTACAGTCAGTTCCTGCGCCTTAGACGTAACTGTAGTAACATTCAAGACTACAAAAGTCAAGCAAAGGACCTATGCGACAAATTGAGGAACCGTGATTACCCTGAGAAAACCATCAACAGATGCCAAAAGGGGGCTAGAAACCAACCTAGAGAAAGCCTTTTGGAGACAACACAAAAGGAACAAGAAAGGGATGTGGTGACATGTGTAAGTACTTATAATACAGCCTCAAATGATGTCAAAAAGATTGTTAACAGAAATTGGCGGATCCTGACTTCAGGATCCCTGAATTGGCCAAAACCAAGATTCGCAAATAAAAGAACCAGGAACTTAAAAGATATCCTGGTCCATACCAGACCACCACCACAAATACGAGAGGAACCAACCCCAAGGCTATGGGATAACCCCCCAGTGGTGGGCCATTACCCATGCGGTTCCTGTTCTGTCTGCAATTTGACAACCGCAACAAAAACCATCCAACTTCTGCCGAATTTTAAGTGGACGATCAAATACCACACGAACTGCAACACAACACATGTGATCTATATGATCACGTGTCCCTGTGCCTTACGTTACATAGGGATGACATGTCGGAAAGCCAAACAAAGAATATGCGAGCATAAGAGCAACGTCAAGTGCAAAAGAAGCACAACAAAAATGTGCAACCACTTTATAGAAGCAAAACACACCCCCAGTGATTTAAAATGGGTAATTTTGGAAACCTTGGCAACAAAAAATCACAATGCAGAAAAAATACTCTTCGAAAAAGAAAAGAGATGGGTGCACCGGCTTCAAACGAACATCCAAGGGCTCAATGATAATATTCCGTGGCTGAGCATAGGACATTAAAATATAATCTGTACTTTAGAAAACCACCCTATAAAACTCTTGGGTTGGACAAGTATACGAGAATTGCCTAAGTTGTATACCTTACTGAAGTGATAGAGCTACACTAAGGGGCCGATTCCGATTCCGGCCGGAAATCTCTCCGACCGAGCCGGACCCGGAGAGAATTCCGACCGAATCGGACCCTAGCAGTCCGACCGAACGAGTACGATGCATTCGCATGCTATCGGACTCGAGTCGGTCGGACTCCCATTGAAGTCAATGGGAGCCGGTCGTACAACGCGTACGCGGGCTCCCATTGACTCAATGGGTGCGAGGCGGACAAGGGCACCCCCTACAGCGTGTACGCGTCCATGCGCATCGCGGCGTACATGCACAGGTAGGGGGGACCCATGGGTCCCCCCTGTGTGCGACTCGCGCGCCTACGTGTACAGGGGGGTCCGACGCAGACCCCCAAAGTCCGGCTCCGACAGCTTTTTCGAGCCGGACAGCGCCAGTCGGTCGGACTGCTCGCGGCGCGCATCGTACTTACCCGGCCGGGAAACGTCTCCATAGCGCGGTGCGAGTCGTGTCCATGCGAGTCGATCGGAGCGTGTTGAAGCCGCGTTCGAGTCGGTCGACGATTTCGCGGGTGCTTGCATCGTACTCGCTCGGCCGGACCCGCGTACGATTCGGTCGGGAAACAGGGCTCCGAATCGGATCCGGTGAATCCGAATCCGATTCGGAGCACTACCGGCCGAGATCGGAAACGGCCCCTAAGTCTGTTCTTTCCATTTTTTCCTTTCAAAACCGGCTCTTTTCTAATATATCAGAAGCCGAAATCTCGCCCCCGCCCCTTTTTTAAACCAGAGCCGAATAAATACATTAAGGTAGAGTCAACACAAGGCATTTTTACACTGGGCAGCAGGTATTTATTGCAATAAGAAAACCTTCCAATTAGAATTTATTCTTTACTATCTATTTTTATTTATAAAAACACTTCTGAACCAACTTGCTAGACCGCTATAACCAGTTATTGACATTCCCTCATTAACAATGGAATTAGTCTTTCCTTTATTTCTATCCCCGGCTGTATAAAACATCACAAGCCAGAAGCCAAACACATCCAGGCAACCAGAGGAAGTGTCAGCACAAGTTGACATTCCCTCTTTAACAATGGAATTAGTCTTTCCTTTATTTCTATCCCCGGCTGTATAAAACATCACAAGCCGGAAGCCAAACACATCCAGGCAACCAGAGGAAGTGTCAGCACAAGTCGACATTCCCTCTTTAACAATGGAATTAGTCTTTCCTTTATTTCTATCCCCGGCTGTATAAAACATCACAAGCCAGAAGCCAAACACATCCAGGCAACCAGAGGAAGTGTCAGCACAAGTTGACATTCCCTCTTTAACAATGGAATTAGTCTTTCCTTTATTTCTATCCCCGGCTGTATAAAACATCACAAGCCGGAAGCCAAACACATCCAGGCAACCAGAGGAAGTGTCAGCACAAGTCGACATTCCCTCTTTAACAATGGAATTAGTCTTTCCTTTATTTCTATCCCCGGCTGTATAAAACATCACAAGCCGGAAGCCAAACACATCCAGGCAACCAGAGGAAGTGTCAGCACAAGTCGTACTACACTGCACAGCAGGTATTGAGAAGGAGCCACGAGGACGGAAAGCTGTAAAACCGTAACGTATTTTACTCAACAGAATCTAAATTGCTTTACACTGTTGTCCTTAGCAGGTAACAAGCTCCCTGGTTGCCCGTTGAAATCCACAATTTAAGACTCAAGGTATGAAACCATGCCGTTTTAGAGCTGTTTGATAATACGTAATTCAAATCTAGTCATTAGCATTTATTTAATAAACAGCTAGCGCATGATATACTAACATTTATTGAAAGGTCTGATGAGAATAGGCTGCGGTCATCTATTAACAACACTGCTATAAGATGGTTTCTACCACAACTTCAGTTAACCTTTCTTTAACACACATTAGTATATCAACAGTAATTACAACAGGCCGCCTACCAAGTCGCTTTCTCTGAGGAACACTCGCAACTATAGGTATACTGCACATATGACATCGGGGTCCATACTATCACCAAGAATAAGGTGCAGAACTATTAGACTAACCCAATTTTCTTCTTGTCAATCTTAACATGACACCTCAGGAGTTTAAAGACAAATATATGGTAATATATTTCCATATTGAGCATCGTATGGGAGACAAAAGAGAAAAAATGTTTCTTAAAAGGTTTGCCAGAATTTCACGCAGGAGAGAAAGAATTGCCATTTTTTAAGTTTTTTTAAAGTTATTTTTAATGTTCTTTATCATTATTTCTTCTGAGAAAAGACAGCACGCCATTTTTTGAGAAAATGCGCTAAATGATTCTTGCATCTTTTTTCTTTTTGTTTCCTCCTTTACTCTGAACAGGTACTACTTGACCGCATGAGAATCGGATCAATACACCCTGATACATAGAGACCCATACAAAATAAGGTCTCCACCACTTTTCCTTTTTTAGGTCCTGAAGAAAACCCACTTGACCCACAAGGGCAATCACTGGGGCTGAAACATGTCGACCTTTTTATGGACACTCACAGTGCGTTAGACCACTAACTAGTCTTCCCACACACAACACAGATTTTAATATATCTCGAACCCAGATTGATTAAATTTTACAAATCGGGGTCTACGAGTTTTTAACATTTTGAGATTCACTTCACTAAAAACATTTTCACCTTTCTTTGATCACTACTGCAATAACCAGTGGTTTTCCTCCGGATGGAGGAAGCATACAAAAACTAACCCTATGATGATGCTGTCACGTTTTTAAGAGCAGGGCGGATAATCAAGATATACCGCTTTTCCGACTTTTGTACGTGAATGAGGGTTTTTTATCGGTACACTGCACGAATTTCATAAAACCCTGGTTACTCAGGTCAAGTGATCCATTCTCATTTTGATATCTAATTTACGAATAAGGAAGCTGAATGGATCACAGTTCCTTCTTTCTCCCTCCCCCTTGATTTAACATAGCTAAGAGGGTAAGCAAAGGGCTCGAACATCATGGTTCTAAGCCAATGGGGGTTACCAACTTCCAGCAGAATGGTACCAAACTCAAAGAGAAGTGCCAGAACACTTTCCAAGCATCCAGGGCTGGACAAAGACAGAAAGGGAACTGCTTTCCTTGTCAGGAGAACAAGGAGAAAGTTGGGAAAGAGCCTTCCCACATGCCCAAAGTGATGAGTAGCTATTAGGGCCATCACTTAGGAGATTACACGAAAGAGTTGTTTATTAAGGATCGTGTACCAGCTTTCCTTTGATAGATTGTGTGGTATCTATAGGGGAGGAGACCCACGAGGGCCCTGAGTAACTCACACTGGTAGCAATGGACATCTGGGAGATAGTGCCACAAACTCTCAAGCACGTTCACCGAATCACCAAGGGATTTGTACTGGAGTCTGGTACCAACAGAAGGAGAGTTCCTGCCCAGGAGACACAGAGTGGCACTTACATTACTATGGTTGAGAGGAAGTATCTCAAACCAAAAAGAGTCCTTCTGGTATCAACTGCACAAGCCTAGGGGCCAGTGAGACAACAACATGCAGTACCCATTTGCCAGAGCTGAGGTAGAGGCCAATGGCAAGACAGCCATGATCAATGTTTGGCTGTGAGAGAAAAAAGGCGCTGGGATGACTGTGGGCGGTGATCTCATTGCTCTCGGGTTTGTACCAGCGTCAGAAACCTACATGATTTGAAAGTCAACTGTGTTTTCCAGAGCACAGGCTACACATCAGTATCAGAAAGGGACCGTGATCACGCCAGAATTGCAAGGGCCAGAGTAGGATAGTGAACAGATCAAGGCAGACTCTGAGACAGCAGATGGAGAGGAGGATGAGATACCATAGGTGAACCAACCACGTGCTGGAGTATGTGCCGCTACCAGAACTGCAGGACTTGTTAGCTGCTGGAGGAGCAACGCGGGAGGAGTTCCACCAGGCACAAGTGGAGTGCCCTACACTTGTGTAACTGTGGAAGAAAGCCCATGTACAGCTCAACAAGGGAGTTAGGAAACATTATGTTGGATGGAAGGGCGGCTGCTCTATAGCAAGCAATCCTGATCCAGGCACTGCAAGAGGCTAGAGGTCCTTCTAGTAGACGGCAATTTCCTACTGTTGCTGATTCTTTAGGTTTCATTAGCAAGGTTTCAATGATAATTGGTCATAAAAAAAATGAAGGACAGGTTGGACCCTTTGTTTTACTAGCAAGGTATGTGCTTGAATAGAATGCAGTTCTGTAGGACTGTTACACTTGCAAGTTGAATGGTAAGATGTCCTTTATCAGAGTTCTCTCAGGGGATGCTCTTTCACCCTACATACTATTATCAGTACCTCTCTCACTAAAGGTGTCTTCCCAAAAGCTCCAAAGACAAGCCAGATCCTGATCCATCTTTCACCTACCGTTCATTGACAAAGTCAGTGAAAAATCAGTCTATGTTCAACTCTAAGATCACATTAATGCTATCTCCTGCATGACTTATGCAAAAGAAACAATTGATGGACAGAATGCTGAACAATGCAAACATTCACCCTCAGTCACAAGGATCTGGGTTTAATCCATCATTCTTTTGCTCACCGCACCACCCCAGTTTGGACCCAGCCATATGCAAATCAGTCTTGACCCTGTTCCTTGTGGGAACAGTCCAGCCCAAACTGCCAAGCCAGGTCCTCCCTGGAACGGTAACAAGCATCCTGGGACCAGTTTTAGGGCATCACCCTTCATCAGCCAGGCTAGCTTGAATCCAGTGGCGTAGCGAGCATGGGACCCACGTCTGGGCATACCCTTCCCACTTAGGGCGACATATGCAAAAGAAACAATTGATGGACGGAATGCTGGACAATGCACACATTCACCTCCAGCCACAAGGATCTGGGCTTAATTCATCATTCTTTTGCTCACCACACCACCCTAGTTTGGACCCAGCCATATGCAAATCAGTCTTGACCCTGTTCCTTGTGGGAACAGTCCAGCCTGAACTGCCAAGCCAGGTCCTCCCTGGAACGGAAACAAGCATCCTGGGACCCGTTTCAGGGCATCACCCTTCATCAGCCAAGCTAGCTTGAATCCAGTGGTGTAGCGAGCACGGGACCCACGTCTGGGCGTACCCTTCCCACTTAGGGCGACATATGCAAAAGAAACAATTGATGGACGGAATGCTGGACAATGCAAACATTCACCCCCAGTCACAAGGATCTGCGTTTAATCCATCATTCTGTTGCTCACCACACCACTGGATTCAAGCTAGCCTGGCTGATGAAGGGTGATGCCCTGAAACCGGTCCCAGGATGCTTGTTTCCGATCCAGGGAGGGCCTGGGTTGGCTGTTCGGACTGGACTGTTCCCAAAAGGAACAGGGTCAAGACTGATGTGCATATGGCTGTGTCCAAACTGGGGTGGTGTGGTGAGCAAAAGAACAATGGATTTAACCCAGATCCTTGTGACTGGGGGTGAATGTTTGCATTGTCCAGCATTCTGTCCATCAATTGTTTCTTTTGCATATGTCGCCCTAAGTGGGAAGGGTATGCCCAGACGTGGGTCCCGTGCTCACTACACCACTGGATTCAAGCTAGCCTGGCTGATGAAGGGTGATGCCCTGAAACCGGTCCCAGGATGCTTGTTTCCGGTCCAGGGCGGACCTGGCTTGGCAGTTTGGACTGGACTGCTCCCACAAGGAACAGGGTCACGACTGATGTGCACATGGCTGGGTCCAAACTGGGGTGGTGTGGTGAGCAAAAGAACGATGGATTTAACCCAGATCCTTGTGACTGTGGGTGAATGTTTGCATTGTCCAGCATTCCGTCCATCAATTGTTTCTTTTGCATCTCCTGCATGACTAGCATCTGGCTGCAGAGCACATTGCAGCACTGATACTGCTAGCTTACACATCACAGGCAGTGCCCCCTTGACCACAGAGGAAGATGATCCCTGCATCCTGATACTGCTGGACCTCTCAGTTACCTTCAGCACAGCCAAGCATCCGACCATGATACGCACTCAGGAGTCTCAAATGCAATTCACCAGCAATGTCCTTCTTCGTTCTTCTCTCACCCTTCCAACTGACACCAGTTTGTTCACATCAGCAAGTCTAGGTCCCAAGAGATTCCAATCACCTGTGGAGTCCCCCAAGGTTCCATACAGTCATCTGCGATGTTTGACCTATACATACTGCTCTACTCCGGGGTAACAGCATCAAAATTCACCAATATGCTGACAATTCACAGCTCTCATTGAAAGTCTCCCCTGCTTCAGACATCCAATGCCTCAAGCACGGCCTGCACATCAATCAGACCTGGATGTCCAGCGCTATCTGAAACTTACCGCAAATAAGACAACTCCTGTTATTTGCCAAGATCAACAAACAAGAACTAGTACAAAGCTGGTTCAATTAAATGGCCTTGGCAGCTTCAAACCCCAACTTCCACTGAATGCAAAGTCATTTTGATTCCCTGGACACCAACCTCATCCTCAAGGAAGACATTGCCAAGACGCCCTGGCACCAGCTCTCTCTTCCAAACAAAGTGAAACCATTTCTTCCTGAAAACGACTTCAGAACAGCTGTTCTAGCCCTCACACTCAGGCATCTGGATAGTGGCAATACCCTGCTCCATGGTCTCTAAGATTCCACAATGAAGAGCATCCCACATGCTGCAGCATGTCTCATTCAGGACATCCCATCCTCGTGGAAGTCCATTGCTGACCCACACCATCTTCAAATCCAGCTACATCATTCACAAAGCCATCACGACCAGCACTCCTGCTTCTCTTGTGGACAAGTTCACTTTCTCTGGTGGTCCTTGGCATACAAGCAACCAGGACAACATCCGACTGCAAGCTAAGTAATGGGTAAAAGATACAAGGCAGCAAGCCTTTTCCATCTATGCACTCCGGATCTGGAACAACAGCCCCATTTCTATTAGAACCACCCCAAAGTGGCTCCAAATAAAGAAAGAGTTGAAGACGCACCTCTTTAAAGAACACTACATCACAATACATTAACAGTTCACAAAGCAACTACCTCTCCTATCACTCGTTGTTTTTATGCTTATCTCTGTTGATGTACAGCGCTCTTCTGCCTTTTGGCTAGTGCCGTGCTATAGTGTCTTGTGAGTTAGAGATGACCGGACCCTTTGGGTTCCTGACGAACTCCATAGACCAATGGCGTAAGTGCGTGGGTGATAGAATTCATGATGTAGAATGTTCAGTTAATGGTTACATGCTGAGCAATAAAGATGTGCAATACCAGGCTCTGTGTGTGGCGTAATCATCTACATGCTCCGAGGCTATGGAAAGACCACATGCATACATAGATACAATACAAGATTTAAAACCACAGTGCCATTGGTTTCATTACCTGTAGAAGGTGTCTTCTGAGCGGGTGAGCAGTGGCATAGTGGGTCCCTTTGACCTTCTCATTTCAGCCTTAGAAATCATATATATATCTTGTATTTGGTGGATCACACCACCAAGGACCCAGAAGCAGTACTTCTGAGAAGTAAAACCGCTAAGGTAACTGCAAGGGCACTCAGAGAATTTTTCATGGGTCGGATTTCCCAAGTTGGTGATTTCTGACAGAGGAACTAATTTCATCTCCTCCTATATGAGAGAGATGTGGGAGCAAGCTTGAGTGATCTACCACTTCTCCACAGTGCACCACATGCAGACCCTGGGATTTGTTGAACTGTTTAACAAGACCCTTAAGAGTATGATGGGAACTCTACCAAAAAACCTCGGATGTAAGTGGGAGCCTCTCCTGCCATACCTCTTGTTCATCAATGGGGAAATTACACAGTGGGAGTGGGGTTCAAACCTTCTGAACTTCTGTTGAGCACTGAGTGCAGGGTCTTCTCACCTTAGTCAGCAAAGGTTAGGAAGAAATTCCGGAGCCATTCCAAAAGGAGGTGGAGGACTTTATGATTGCCATCATAAAGCTTTGCACTTACACTGTTAAATAACTACTTGATGATAAGGTTTATGCTGTGAATAAACCTATGAATAAACCTATGTGCTGTAGTTGGAGCCTGAGTCACACATTGGTATAATTTGTAATGATTTAAAAGCCCAATCAACTACAGTAATTTTTTATGTCTATTCTTTACCAATTTGTTTGTTTTATGTGAACCATTGTGTTTTATTCTATATTGATTACCCAGGTTCACATGGACATTAGGGTTGCTCTTGTTTTTGCAGAATATTAGGAAGCAGATGGCATGATATATAAGTCGACTGAAGAAAAACGAAGGCGATGAAGGAATAGTATGACAAGAAAGCACTGCTGACTAGGTGCCAGGAGGGTCCAGAGGTGTTTCTGCTGAAGCCCATTTGTACTTGACCTTAGAAGGATGAGTGGCGTGAGACAGACAAGGAACGGGAGAAGGTTTCTGAGGTGAATTATCTGGTGGACACTAGTGCCACACAGGGGTGGGTTTTCCATGTGAACCGGCCAAAGCCATACCTCCGGAGAGGCTTGAGGTGAACAGTCTGGCAATAGCAGTGCAGGTTGAGGAGGACAAGGGTCCACTCTACGACCTGTTGAACAGTGATGAAAAGGATGTCTCTGTGGGAGAGGAATGTCTTCCCTCTAATATACCCCTAAACAAGAAGAAGAATGTAAAGAGGTTCTGAGATGATTTTCCCATCTCTTTTTGTTGAGCCGAGGGTTCACACCTGTCTTTGTGCATGACGTTGACATGGGGGCAGCTTGCTTGTGAAGAGCAAGACAGACAGGATATCAGACCAAGTCCAGGAAGGTATAAAGACAGAAGACACCAAGAAACTGCATGTGAAAATGACTGAGAGCTCCTATAGCCATAGGCCAGCACAGTGATGTTAGTTCCTAGGCAATGGTCAACAGACCTATGCTGGCGCATGGGCTATACGGCATAGACAAGAGGGTTCTCAGTAAGGTGATCAAGATGGCTGATAGGCTCATAAATGTAATGTGTGCTTCCCGCTTTTTGCACACTTTTGATTTGGTTAGCAGATTGAATTTCAGACTAGACCTAGTCTACGTTCTTGATGATGGAAGGCATTTGCAAATAGTAGTCATGACTTTTGGGCACAAGAACACTCTTGTCGCTTTTCATTGGATGGTCCACCATTTTCTATTAGAGTTTGAAGGTTCTGCGTGGCATATCAGGCCAATACTGCCACCTTTAGCAATTCCTGGGAGAACCACCTAAGGCACCTAAACCAGGAAAGATTCTCCTTGTGGATGCTCAGATCTAGAGTGTGTTAGAATGGGAAGTCCCCACAACACATGTCCAAGTGAGTGACTGTGGTGAACTATGAGACCATAGTTGCGCCCAACAGCCTTGATATTCAAGAAACAGCCTGAGTAGGTGATCTGGACTGCAGAACGCCAGAACTCTTTTGAGGACCTGAAGGTTTGCGTTGTGTGTGTTGAAGGCACTTGACCTTCATTGTACAGGCAGATGTCTCAGGCAAGGGAGTGGAGGCAGTCCTGACTCAACTTGATGACAAGGATTGCGGGCATCCAGTGGGATTCATTAGTCACACATTGGCCCATAAGGAACACAATTGGGCTACCACTGAGAAGGAGTGATTTGCAATAGTATAAACCCAGAGGACGTTCCGCCCTTATGTTTACTGTTTGACACCAACTACATGGTCCAAACAGATCACAATCTGCTTACGTTGTTGATGGTGATGAAGGGTGGGGACTCTAAATTACTGAGCTGTTCTATTTCTTTACAAGAGCTAGACTTCACTGCGGAACAAAAAGCTGGACTGCAGTATGGGAATGCTGATGTTCTTTGAATAGTATTACAAAAAGAATCCCAGGATGGCCGTCCGTATGTACATGGTGTGGTCATATGGGGGCTTCGTTATACATTACTTCATAAAGTTTTATAAACTTTATTTTTCATTGGAGAGTTTTATAAAAGCATTTCCAGTGAAAATAAGCATTGGCAAACCAATAGGCCTGAACCTATGGCAGACCTACGGACTTTGCCAATGTATGTTCCAGATGGAATCTATGCGGGCCGATGATCCACCACTTTGTGGAACAGGGTCAGGATCTTAAACTGTATATGCAAGCCCACTCACCAGGTCTTAAATTGTATATGCAAGCCCACTCATCGGGTCTTAAATTGTATATGCAAGCCCACTCACCGGGTCTTAAATTGTATATGCAAGCCCACTCACCGGGTCTTGAATTGTATATGCAAGCCCACTCACAGGGTCTTAAACTGTATATGCAAGCCCACTCACCGGGTCTTAAATTGTATATGCAAGCCCCCTCACCGGGTCTTAAATTGTATATGCAAGCCCACTCACAGGGTCTTAAATTGTATATGCAAGCCCACTCACCGGGTCTTAAACTGTATATGCAAGCCCACTCACAGGGTCTTAAACTGTATATGCAAGCCCACTCACCGGGTCTTAAACTGTATATGCAAGCCCACTCACAGGGTCTTAAACTGTATATGCAAGCCCACTCACCGGGTCTTAAACTGTATATGCAAGCCCACTCACCGGGTCTTAAACTGTATATGCAAGTCCACTCACCGGGTCTTAAATTGTATATGCAAGCCCACTCACCGGGTCTTAAATTGTATATGCAAGCCCACTCACCGGGTCTTAAATTGTATATGCAAGCCCACTCACAGGGTCTTAAATTGTATATGCAAGCCCACTCACCGGGTCTTAAATTGTATATGCAAGCCCACTCACCGGGTCTTAAACTGTATATGCAAGCCCACTCACTGGGTCTTAAACTGTATATGCAAGCCCACTCACAGGGTCTTAAACTGTATATGCAAGCCCACTCACAGGGTCTTAAACTGTATATGCAAGCCCACTCACAGGGTCTTAAACTGTATATGCAAGCCCACTCACAGGGTCTTAAACTGTATATGCAAGCCCACTCACAGGGTCTTAAACTGTATATGCAAGCCCACTCACAGGGTCTTAAATTGTATATGCAAGCCCACTCACAGGGTCTTAAATTGTATATGCAAGCCCACTCACAGGGTCTTAAATTGTATATGCAAGCCCACTCACCGGATCTTAAATTGTATATGCAAGCCCACTCTATTGTTTCGCTTTCTCAGTCCCTTGCTGACCTCTTACAGTTGCCTAATCCCTCCTTTAACACACATCTGTGGGCTCCTTTTCTGTGCCTCCGCATTGCTCCTGCTGACTCTTTGGTACTGCTCTTTCTAGACTCACCTTTTAAGATATTTTATTATAAAATTGTATGCAAAGGTAATGTCAATGAGTGCGCAATTTAATATTTTCAAAACCCACTGAAATTAACTGGACACCTGTGTGAAAAAGAATTCATACAGCAGAGACTCACTCTTAGTGACATCAGACTAGGACAAGGCACAAAGGAAAGAGAAGCAATGGGGGTAGTAAATCCTGATGAGAGGTAAGAGAACAAACTAGGAAACCACAGGGCGCTATAAAACATTTTCAGCCACAGCTCTGGGGACTGCTCCAGAAGATATCCTCTTGGTCACTGGAGATTTCATTCCAGCTTGCATTTTTTCCTTTCCCTCTTATCATTTTTCCTCCTCTTTTTCTCTTACTCATTTTTTCTTTGCCTCTCATTTCTCATTTCTCCTTTTCTGTTCTCCTTCTCACCCTTTCTCTGCTACTCACCTACAACTGGTTGTTCATCCTGGCTCATTCTCTCTCCCCCTTTCTCCCTCTTTTCTCTCCCCCTTCCGCTTTCCCCCCTCTTTACTATTATAACTTCTCACCTGATCTCTTGAGCTGCTGACTTCTCTTTATGGACTTGGTTCTCTGCGCACGTGGCGGGCGGATTCGTGGTACATGAATGTCCAATATCCCTTCTCGCTCCAGCTCGTTCAAATCAACTTGGTCCCTGCTTTCATGACAGGGAGACAGTGAGTTGTCACATATTTCATTCCACTTCCTATCTGTACGTGTTTTTATCTACATCTTCTCTCCTCTGGCCAGCAGGGCTAGAGTCAGTACCCTGAGGTACATGGCAGCAGGCGTCTCAATGTTAGCCTGTCATGAGGATTCCTATGTGATGCAAACCCCACCTCTGAAAACCTTACAGCAGTCCCTGTAAATAAAGAAAGTCATACGATTGACCCTACAAACAAAGAACCCTCTATGGCTGCCCTCATGCTGGAGGTAACACAAGGGAGACCTTGAAAATCCTGGGCCTCATTTATCAAAAGTGACGCATCGCTGGGCAAAAACAGCGATGCGCCACTCTTCATAGCACCATCCTTACGACACCATGGATGTGCCGTATTTACAATATGACGCTATATGGCCCAAGAATTTACAGATAGATCAGGAATTCTGACGTTTCTGGTGGTGCAAAAATGACGCATTGTTGGAGTGTGTCAGAAAACTGACGCACCTCCAGCAATGTATCATGACCCATGGGTGAGTCCCATGTGAAAAGACCTACGCCAATCCTTGCGCCTACTTGAAGCAGGCGTAAGGATTTTGACGCAGTTAAGTCGAGAAGTGGCGTAGTGAAATCTCATACATTTCAATGTGCCACTTCTACGATGCTTTTATACGTGGGAACGCCCACCCTGCATATATTATACCTGACACAAGTATAATGCAGCGCAGGCTTTTACAAAGTGATGCATCTGCCTAAATGCGTCACTTTGTAAATAGGACGCAGTGTGGTGTATTGTTTATGCTGCCGCAGCGTCACAGAAAATTGGTGCAACGGTGGCACAAGCCCTTCATAAATAAGGGCACCTGTCTTTACACAGCTACCCCTGAAATTACAAAATGTCACATGATTGAATATCGAAAGATTCTCAAACCATCCTTGTATTTGTAAAATGCTGCACGGATATTGCTTCCCCGTAAGAAAAGAGGAGACAACGATGAACGATGTTGCTGCATCTACATGCTGAGAATGCTGCAAAGATGCTGCTGCGTTTTTATGTGAAGAATGCTGCTAGGATGCCAATGCCCCGCCTGTGAAAAATGCAACAAGGAGGCTGCTGTGTGAAGAATACTGAAAGATTGCCGCTACCCTTCCATGTGAAGATATGTGAAGACTGCTGCAAGGATGGAAATGCTCTTGTATATGAAGAATGCTGCAAGGTTGCCAATGCATCTACAAATGCTACACGAAAGCTGAAGTCTCTATGTGAAGAATGCGGCAAGAATACTGTTTCCCTGTATTTCAAGAATGCGGCAAGGATGTTGCTGCTTCTACATGTAAAGAATGCTGCCAGGATGTCAATGCCCCTGCCTGTGAAGAATGCAACACGGAAGCTGCTGTGTGCACGCATGCAGGTTCCTGGGCATGTGAAGAATGCTGCAACGATGGATGCCATTGCTTTTGTATGTGAAGAATGCTACAACGATGCCACTGCTGCTACATGTGAAAAATGATACACAGAAGCTGCAGTCTCTATGTGAAGAATGCTGCAACGATGGATGCCATTGCTTTTGTATGTGAAGAATGCTACAACGATGCCACTGCTGCTACATGTGAAAAATGATACACAGAAGCTGCAGTCTCTATGTGAAGAATGCTGCAACAATCCCGCTGCAGCTACATGTTAAGAATGCTGCAAGGAGGCTGCACATTCTTATGGGAAGAATGCAGCAAGGAAGCTGATGGCTGTATGTGAAGAATACTGCAAGAATGCCGCTACCTCTATATGTGAAGACTGCTGCAAGGTTATCACATCCCTTGCATGTGAAGAATGTTGCAGGACGCAGCTGCCCGTGTATGTAAAAAATGCTGCACGGATGCCACTGCCGCTTCATGGGAAGAATGCTGCAAGGAAGCTGCGTCTCTTTTTGAAGAGTGCCACTGCATCTACATGTGAAGATTATTGCAAGGCTATTACTCTCCCTGCATGTGAAGAATGGGGAAAGAACGCAGGAACACTTATACATGAAGAATGCTGCAAGGATGCCAATGCCCTTATATGTCAAGAATGCTGCAAGGATGCTGCTGCCCATACATGTGGAGAGTACCAAAGCCCTTGTCTGTGAAGCATGATGCAAGGATGACACTGCCCATGCATTTGAAGAATGCAACAAGGAAGCTGATGTCTCTATTTGAAAAATGCTGCAAGGGTGCAGCTCAGTTTACTTGCGAAGATGGCTGCAATTATATCACTGTCCCTGCGTGTGAAGAAAGCTGCAAGAATACAGCTGCCTTTACATGTGAAGAATGCTGCAAGGCCGTGCCACTGCCTCAGCATGTGATGAAGGCTGCATACATACCCCTGCACCAGCACAGGAAAAATGCTGCAAGAATGCTACCACACCTGCCAGGGAAGAATTCTGCAAGGATGTCATTTCTGCCACCGGTATAAAATGCTGCAAGGATGCTACCACACCTGCCAGTGAAGAATTCTGCAAGGATGTCATTTCTGCCACCGGTATAAAATGCTGCAAGGATGCCACTGCCTTCACATGTGAAGAATGCTGCAAGGATGCTGTCTCTAAGTGTAAAGAACTTTTCAAATATGCCAGAGCCCTTGTGTGAGATGAATGCTGCAAGAAAGGTGCCATTCCTGCATGTTGAAAATGCTGCAAGGATACTGATATTTCTGCAGTGAAGACTGCTGCAAGGATGATCCGTCCTCTACATGTAAAGAAAGCTGCCCATGCAGGTGAAGAATGCAAGAAGGATCTGCTGCCTCTACATGTGAGGAACACTGCAAGGATGAAGTGGCCTCTGCGTTTAAAGAATGTTGCAAGGATGTTACTGCCTCTACATGTGACGAACACTGCAAAGATGCAGTGGCCTCTGCGTTTAAAGAATGTTGCAAAGATGTTACTGCCTCTACATGTGACGAACACTGCAAATATGCAGTGGCCTCTGCGTTTAAAGAATGTTGCAAGGATGTTGCTGCCTCTACATGTGACGAACACTGCAAGGATGCAGTGGCCTCTGCGTTTAAAGAATGTTGCAAGGATGTTACTGCCTCTACATGTGACGAACACTGCAAGGATGCAGTGGCCTCTGCGTTTAAAGAATGTTGCAAGGATGTTACTGCCTCTACATGTGACGAACACTGCAAAGATGCAGTGGCCTCTGCGTTTAAAGAATGTTGCAAGGATGTTACTGCCTCTACATGTGACGAACACTGCAAGGATGCAGTGGCCTCTGCGTTTAAAGAATGTTGCAAGGATGTTACTGCCTCTACATGTGACGAACACTGCAAGGATGCAGTGGCCTCTGCGCTTAAAGAATGTTGCAAGGATGTTACTGCCTCTACATGTGACGAACACTGCAAAGATGCAGTGGCCTCTGCATTTGAAGAATGCTCCAAGGATGCTGCTGCCTTTACATGTGAGGAACACTGCAAGGATGAAGTGGCCTCTGCGTTTAAAGAATGTTGCAAGGATGTTACTGCCTCTACATGTGACGAACACTGCAAAGATGCAGTGGCCTCTGCGTTTAAAGAATGTTGCAAGGATGTTACTGCCTCTACATGTGACGAACACTGCAAAGATGCAGTGGCCTCTGCGTTTAAAGAATGTTGCAAGGATGTTACTGCCTCTACATGTGACGAACACTGCAAAGATGCAGTGGCCTCTGCGTTTAAAGAATGTTGCAAGGATGTTACTGCCTCTACATGTGACGAACACTGCAAAGATGCAGTGGCCTCTGCGTTTAAAGAATGTTGCAAGGATGTTACTGCCTCTACATGTGACGAACACTGCAAGGATGCAGTGGCCTCTGCGTTTAAAGAACGTTGCAAGGATGTTACTGCCTCTACATGTGACGAACTCTGCAAAGATGCAGTGGCCTCTGCGTTTAAAGAACGTTGCAAGGATGTTACTGCCTCAACATGTGACGAACACTGCAAGGATGCAGTGGCCTCTGCGTTTAAAGAATGTTGCAAGGATGTTACTGCCTCTACATGTGACGAACACTGCAAGGATGCAGTGGCCTCTGCGCTTAAAGAATGTTGCAAGGATGTTACTGCCTCTACATGTGACGAACACTGCAAAGATGCAGTGGCCTCTGCGTTTGAAGAATGCTCCAAGGATGCTGCTGCCTTTACATGTGAGGAACACTGCAAGGATGCAGTGGCCTCTGCATTTAAAGAATGTTGCAAGGATGTTACTGCCTCTACATGTGACGAACACTGCAAAGATGCAGTGGCCTCTGCGTTTAAAGAATGTTGCAAGGATGTTACTGCCTCTACATGTGACGAACACTGCAAGGATGCAGTGGCCTCTGCGTTTAAAGAATGTTGCAAGGATGTTACTGCCTCTACATGTGACGAACACTGCAAAGATGCAGTGGCCTCTGCGTTTAAAGAATGTTGCAAGGATGTTACTGCCTCTACATGTGACGAACACTGCAAGGATGCAGTGGCCTCTGCGTTTAAAGAATGTTGCAAGGATGTTACTGCCTCTACATGTGACGAACACTGCAAAGATGCAGTGGCCTCTGCGTTTAAAGAATGTTGCAAGGACTTTACTGCCTCTACATGTGACGAACACTGCAAAGATGCAGTGGCCTCTGCGTTTAAAGAATGTTGCAAGGACGTTATTGCCTCTACATGTGACGAAAACTGCAAAGATGCAGTGGCCTCTGCGCTTAAAGAATGTTGCAAGGACGTTATTGCCTCTACATGTGACGAAAACTGCAAAGATGCAGTGGCCTCTGCGTTTGAAGAATGCTCCAAGGATGCTGCTGCCTTTTCATGTGAGGAACACTGCAAGGATGCCAATGCCCTCATATGTCAAGAATGCTCCAAGGATGCTGCTGTCTTTACATGTGAAGAACACTGCAAGGATGAAGTGGCCCCTGCATTTAAAGAATGCTCCAAGGATGCTGCTGCCTCTACATGTGACGAACACTGCAAAGATGCAGTGGCCTCTGCGTTTAAAGAATGTTGCAAGGACGTTACTGCCTCTACATGTGATGAACACTGCAAGGATGCAGTGGCCTCTGCGCTTAAAGAATGCTGCAAGGACGGTACTGCCTCTACATGTGACAAACACTGCAAAGATGCAGTGGCCTCTGTGTTTGAAGAATGCTCCAAGGATGCTGCTGCCTTTACATGTGAGGAACACTGCAAGGATGAAGTGGCCTCTGCGTTTAAAGAATGTTGCAAGGATGTTACTGCCTCTACATGTGACGAACACTGCAAAGATGCAGTGGCCTCTGCGTTTAAAGAATGTTGCAAGGATGTTACTGCCTCTACATGTGACGAACACTGCAAAGATGAAGTGGCCTCTGCGTTTAAAGAATGTTGCAAGGATGTTACTGCCTCTACATGTGACGAACACTGCAAGGATGCAGTGGCCTCTGCGTTTAAAGAATGTTGCAAGGATGTTACTGCCTCTACATGTGACGAACACTGCAAAGATGCAGTGGCCTCTGCGTTTAAAGAATGTTGCAAGGATGTTACTGCCTCTACATGTGACGAACACTGCAAAGATGCAGTGGCCTCTGCGTTTAAAGAATGTTGCAAGGATGTTACTGCCTCTACATGTGACGAACACTGCAAGGATGCAGTGGCCTCTGCGTTTAAAGAATGTTGCAAGGATGTTACTGCCTCTACATGTGACGAACACTGCAAAGATGCAGTGGCCTCTGCGTTTAAAGAATGTTGCAAGGATGTTACTGCCTCTACATGTGACGAACACTGCAAGGATGCAGTGGCCTCTGCATTTAAAGAATGTTGCAAGGATGTTACTGCCTCTACATGTGACGAACACTGCAAAGATGCAGTGGCCTCTGCGTTTAAAGAATGTTGCAAGGACTTTACTGCCTCTACATGTGACGAACACTGCACAGATGCAGTGGCCTCTGCGTTTAAAGAATGTTGCAAGGACGTTATTGCCTCTACATGTGACGAAAACTGCAAAGATGCAGTGGCCTCTGCGCTTAAAGAATGTTGCAAGGACGTTATTGCCTCTACATGTGACAAAAACTGCAAAGATGCAGTGGCCTCTGCGTTTGAAGAATGCTCCAAGGATGCTGCTGCCTTTTCATGTGAGGAACACTGCAAGGATGAAGTGGCCCCTGCATTTAAAGAATGCTCCAAGGATGCTGCTGCCTCTACATGTGACGAACACTGCAAAGATGCAGTGGCCTCTGCGTTTAAAGAATGTTGCAAGGACGTTACTGCCTCTACATGTGATGAACACTGCAAGGATGCAGTGGCCTCTGCGCTTAAAGAATGCTGCAAGGACGTTACTGCCTCTACATGTGACGAACACTGCAAAGATGCAGTGGCCTCTGCGTTTGAAGAATGCTCCAAGGATGCTGCTGCCTTTACATGTGAGGAACACTGCAAGTATGAAGTGGCCTCTGCGTTTAAAGAATGTTGCAAGGATGTTACTGCCTCTACATGTGACGAACACTGCAAAGATGCAGTGGCCTCTGCGTTTAAAGAATGTTGCAAGGACTTTACTGCCTCTACATGTGACGAACACTGCAAAGATGCAGTGGCCTCTGCGTTTAAAGAATGTTGCAAGGACGTTATTGCCTCTACATGTGAGGAGTAAATAGGTTGCTTTATTTAAAATTAAGGGGATGGGATCACAAAATGATTGCATGTATAAACAATAATGTTCACGTGTATGAGATAAATTATGCTGAGAAAATATTAAAAGATGAAGCTATAAAGATCGACACTGCCTTTTATTAAAGGTGTAATAAATACAATGAATCTGTGAGATCCAGTAAACATAAATAAAGTTGGATCGCTCCAAACCTGGACATAAAAAACTTAAAGGCGCAGACCAACACAAGTAAAATGACACATGAAAGATCAATAAGGCATTATAAATTCAAGCATAGAAGAAACAGCCCATATGCGCTGGAAATAGGGCTGCTGGAGGTGCTGCCGCACCCTCAATAACCATGCCAGAGTTTAGATGGCGAATGAGCATTAAAAATGCATTTAAATTTCGCTTTTATCTGGTAACACTTGCTGTGTTTTAAAGACAGAGGTGAAATGTCAGGCAATATCTTCTGGCAAATGGCTGTTTATTCTTTTAATGGGGAGATTGGTGTTTACTGTATCTGACTGCAAAGTGAGATGTTTTGTAAAGTGAATAATGTGACAATCTTGCAGAGTACACGTAGTGTTAAAGCAACAGTTGTAGGTTGTCACTTTTTTTAACACACAATAACATTTAAATACCTGGAAATTAACTGTACAAATGTTTCAAAATATATCAGCAGTTTGGAAAACACACATGAAGCACAATTTTTTTGTAGTTCTGTAGTGTGATGGAAACAAAGGTTTCAATGAGATCAAAACAAATCAAGGCATACTTAGTTCCTGAAACCCGATTTCCAAACATTATTGTTTGCATACTTTTTATCAGTAAAACTGTATGCTTGAGCAAATGTAGTGGCCATTTCAATAGAGAATGTTCTGTCAGTAAATGACAGTGCACTACCATACTATCCTTTTGCAATGTATTTCCAACAGTGTCCCCCAAAAGCACCACCAACTACATACTACTAGGTGTGAGTGATAAATTCCGCTCAGCCGGTGGATTTTGCGGATATTTGCCCAGTCCGTGTTGCGCTTGTAACACGGAGTTTCTGCAAAACTCCGCCAACCACAGTGTGGTGGAGTTTTTCCTCATGTGCAGCTCACCAACGGTAAGTTAGCGAGCAAGAATTGGCATCCCCTAGCGTGAGTTTTGGGCACTAGGACGGCACACGGCATGATTTTGTCAACGTAGGCGGTTGCGACCGTTCACGGTGACAAAGATGCCCTCAAGTACAAAATCTACTCAAGCCACAGCAAAGAAACAGCACCCACTGGTGCGCTGCATGGTGCCATTTGCACTGATTTTAAAGCAGAGAACAAGCTCCCGGCACTAAAAATCAGCACGAGCAGTGTGACGTACTGATTCCACCCACTCGTGGAACTCTGTGGAATCTCACAGAGTTTTAGTATAACTCTGCGGAATTCCACAGAACGGAACTCCGCGAGTTCCGCCCACCCCAACATACTACACCCTTACCAATCTCCTGCTGGATGTTTAGACAAAATATTAAGTTAAAATATCATGTGAACAAAATATTGTGTCAAGAATATTGAGGACAAGGGTATCATGAAGGTAAGTTTCTTTGGGTAAGCAAAGTTTTACTATACTTAACTACACATATATGTACCTTGTCGATATATATATCTTCAAGGTATGTTGATGTGGAGTTAAGAATAGTAAATCAATACTTACTTATTTGTACTTACCTTCTCCATATTTTGGTGCTCGACATTTTGACATGATATTCTGTCCACACAATATTGAAAATTAGAGCTATTGGTGTTGCATTATTATTTGCAACGCCAAAAGCTCAAACTTTTACTAATGCGAGACCTATTGCATTGCAAATGCTTGTTTAATTTAGAGACACTTTCTCATATTTTTTGTTACATTTGTTGCCTGATTTACGTCTTTTGAGGACTCGGATTATGCTGTTGGTCTTAGAACCAAGGTTCTCTCTGAGGTTGTCTGTGTCCCCCGCCCTCCCCTAGAAATGTAGTGTTTCCTACGCCCCTGGCTCCCAAGTGTGGGAGAATTATGTCTACTCACTGGTCACACCAGGTTTTCTGGAGTATCTTTTCATACATTGTTGACTTCAGGCAGTGCTTAATTATGCAAATGAGTAATTGTTGGTGCCCAAAGTTTTCCTTAGGAGCCTGCTGCTTGGGCTGCCGAATGCCAGCGTTTGCCAATACCAAGGTTATCAAGTCAGCAGCAGTGCAGTACCTTCAATGGTAGAGCACCAGAACTCCTCAGCAGCGGTGCAATATTTTCAATGGGAGAGTACCAGAACTCATCAGCAGCGGTGCAGTACCTTCAATGGTAGAGTACCAGAACTCCTCAGCAGCAGTGCAGTGCCTTCAATGGTAGAGCACCAGAACTCCTCAGCAGCGGTGTAATATTTTCAATGGTAGAGCACCAGAACTCCTCAGCAGCGGTGCAATATTTTCAATAGGAGAGTACCAGCACTCCTTAGCAGCGGTGTAGTTCCTTCAATGAGAGTACCAGAACCCTCAGCAGCGATGCAATATTTTCAATGGTAGCGCCCCAGAACTCCTCAGCAGCAGTGCAGTACCTTCAATGGTAGAGCACCAGAACTCCTCAGCAGCAGTGCAGTACCTTCAATGGTAGAGTACCATAACTCCTCAGCAGCAGTGCATTATTTTCAATGGGAGAGTACCAGATTCCTCATCAGCAGTGTAGTACCTTCAATGGTAGAGCACCAGAACTCCTCAGCAGCAGTGCAGTACCTTCAATGGTAGAGCACCAGAACTCCACAGCAGCGGTGCAATATTTTCAATGGAAGAGTACCAGATTCCTCAGCAGTGGTGTAGTACCTTCAATGGTAGAGTACCAGAACTCTTCAGCAGCGGTACATTATTTTCAATGGGAGAGTACCAGATTCCTCATCAGCGGTGTAGTACCTTCAATGGTAGAGCACCAGAACTCCTCAGCAGCAGTGCAGTACCTTCAATGGTAAAGCACCAGAACTCCTCAGCAGCGGTGCATTATTTTCAATGGGAGAGTACCAGATTCCTCATCAGCGGTGTAGTACCTTCAATGGTAGAGTACCAGAACTCTTCAGCAGCGGTGCATTATTTTCAATGGGAGAGTAAAAGATTCCTCATCAGCGGTATAGTACCTTCAATGGTAGAGTACCAGAACTCCTCAGCAGCAGTGCAGTACCTTCGATGGTAGAGCACCAGAACTCCTCAGCAGCAGTGCAGTACCTTCAATGGTAGAGCACCAGAACTCCTCAGCAGCGGTGCATTAATTTCAATGGGAGAGTACCAGATTCCTCATCAGCGGTGTAGTACCTTCAATGGTAGAGTACCAGAACTCCTCAGCAGCAGTGCAGTACCTTCAATGGTAGAGCACCAGAACTCCTCAGCAGCAGTGCAGTACCTTCAATGGTAGAGCACCAGAACTCCTCAGCAGCGGTGCATTATTTTCAATGGGAGAGTACCAGAATCCTCATCAGCGGTGTAGTACCTTCAATGGTAGAGTACCAGAACTCCTCAGCAGCAGTGCAGTACCTTCAATGGTAGTGCACCAGAACTCCTCAGCAGCAGTGCAGTACCTTCAAAGGTAGAGTACCAGAACTCTTCAGCAACGGTGCATTATTTTCAATGGGAGAGTACCAGATTCCTCATCAGCGGTGTAGTACCTTCAATGGTAGAGCACCAGAACTCCTCAGCAGCAGTTCAGTACCTTCAATGGTAGAGCACCAGAACTCTTCAGCAGCGGTGCATTATTTTCAATGGGAGAGTACCAGATTCCTCAGCAGCGGTGTAGTACCTTCAATGGTAGAGTACCAGAACTCTTCAGCAGCGGTGCATTATTTTCAATGGGAGAGTACCAGATTCTTCATCAGCGGTGTAGTACCTTCAAAGGTAGAGTACCAGAACTCCTCAGCAGCAGTGTAGTACCTTCAATGGTAGAGCACCAGAACTCCTCATCAGCGGTGTAGTTCCTTCAATGGTAGAGCACCAGAACTCTTCAGCAGCAGTGCAGTACCTTCAATGGTAGAGTACTAGAACTCCTCAGCAGCAGTGCAGTGCCTTCAATGGTAGAGCACCAGAACTCAGCAGCGGTGCAATATTTTCAATGGAAGAGTACGAGATTCCTCAGCAGCGGTGTAGTACCTTCAATGGTAGAGTACCAGAACTCTTCAGCACCTGTGCATTATTTTCAATGGGGGAGTACCAGATTCCTCATCAGCGGTGTAGTACCTTCAATGGTAGAGCACCAGAACTCCTCAGCAGCAGTGCAGTACCTTCAATGGTAGAGCACCAGAACTCCTCAGCAGCAGTGCAGTACCTTCAATGGTAGAGTACCAGAACTCTTCAGCAGCGGTGCATTATTTTCAATGGGAGAGTACCAGATTCCTCATCAGCGGTGTAGTACCTTCAATGGGAGAGTACCAGATTCCTCATCAGCGGTGTAGTACCTTCAATGGTAGAGCACCAGAACTCCTCAGCAGCAGTGCAGTACCTTTAATGGTAGAGTACCAGAACTCTTCAGCAGCGGTGCATTATTTTCAATGGGAGAGTAAAAGATTCCTCATCAGCGGTATAGTACCTTCACTGGTAGAGTACCAGAACTCCTCAGCAGCAGTGCAGTACCTTCGATGGTAGAGCACCAGAACTCCTCAGCAGCAGTGCAGTACCTTCAATGGTAGAGCACCAGAACTCCTCAGCAGCAGTGCATTAATTTCAATGGGAGAGTACTAGATTCCTCATCAGCGGTGTAGTACCTTCAATGGTAGAGTACCAGAACTCCTCAGCAGCAGTGCAGTACCTTCAATGTTAGAGCACCAGAACTCCTCAGCAGCAGTGCAGTACCTTCAATGGTAGAGCACCAGAACTCCTCAGCAGCGGTGCATTATTTTCAATGGGAGAGTACCAGAATCCTCATCAGCGGTGTAGTACCTTCATTGGTAGAGTACCAGAACTCCTCAGCAGCAGTGCAGTACAGTCAATGGTAGAGCACCAGAACTCCTCAGCAGCAGTGCAGTACCTTCAAAGGTAGAGTACCAGAACTCTTCAGCAGCGGTGCATTATTTTCAATGGGAGAGTACCAGATTCCTCATCAGCGGTGTAGTACCTTCAATGGTAGAGCACCAGAACTCCTCAGCAGCAGTTCAGTACCGTCAATGGTAGAGCACCAGAACTCTTCAGCAGCGGTGCATTATTTTCAATGGGAGAGTTCCAGATTCCTCAGCAGCGGTGTAGTACCTTCAATGGTAGAGTACCAGAACTCTTCAGCAGCGGTGCATTATTTTCAATGGGAGAGTACCAGATTCCTCATCAGCGATGTAGTACCTTTAAAGGTAGAGTACCAGAACTCCTCAGCAGCAGTGTAGTACCTTCAATGGTAGAGCACCAGAACTCCTCATCAGCGGTGTAGTTCCTTCAATGGTAGAGCACCAGAACTCTTCAGCAGCAGTGCAGTACCTTCAATGGTAGAGTACTAGAACTCCTCAGCAGCAGTGCAGTGCCTTCAATGGTAGAGCACCAGAACTCAGCAGCGGTGCAATATTTTCAATGGAAGAGTACGAGATTCCTCAGCAGCGGTGTAGTACCTTCAATGGTAGAGTACCAGAACTCTTCAGCACCTGTGCATTATTTTCAATGGGAGAGTACCAGATTCCTCATCAGCGGTGTAGTACCTTCAATGGTAGAGCACCAGAACTCCTCAGCAGCAGTGCAGTACCTTCAATGGTAGAGCACCAGAACTCCTCAGCAGCAGTGCAGTACCTTCAATGGGAGAGTACCAGATTCTTCATCAGCGGTATAGTACGTTCAATGGTAGAGTACCAGAACTCCTCAGCAGCAGTGCAGTACCTTCAACGGTAGAGCACCAGAACTCCTCAGCAGCAGTGCAGTACCTTCAATGGTAGAGCACCAGAACTCAGCAGCAGTGCAGTACCTTCAATGGTAGAGTACCAGAACTCTTCAGCAGCGTTGCATTATTTTCAATGGGAGAGTACCAGATTCCTCATCAGCGGTGTAGTACCTTCAATGGTAGAGTACCAGAACTCAGCAGCAGTGCAGTACATTCAATGGTAGAGCACCACAACTCCTCAGCAGCATTGCAGTACCTTCAATGGTAGAGCACCATAACTCTTCAGCAGCGGTGCATTATTTTCAATGGGAGAGTACCAGATTCCTCATCAGCGGTGTAGTACCTTCAATGGTAGCGTACCAGAACTCCTCAGCAGCAGTGCCGTACCTTCAATGGTAGAGCACCAGAACTCCTCAGCAGCAGTGCAGTACCTTCAATGGTAGAGCACCAGAACTCTTCAGCAGCGGTGCATTATTTTCAATGGGAGAGCACCAGATTCCTCATCAGCGGTGTAGTACCTTCAATGGTAGAGCACCAGAACTCCTCAGCAGCAGTGCAGTACCTTCAATGGTAGAGCACCATAACTCTTCAGCAGCGGTGCATTATTTTCAATGGGAGAGTACCAGATTCCTCATCAGCGGTGTAGTACCTTCAATGGTAGAGTACCAGAACTCCTCAGCAGCAGTGCAGTACCTTCGATGGTAGAGCACCAGAACTCCTCAGCAGCAGTGCAGTACCTTCAATGGTAGAGCACCAGAACTCCTCAGCAGCGGTGCATTAATTTCAATGGTAGAGTACCAGATTCCTCATCAGCGGTGTAGTACCTTCAATGGTAGAGTACCAGAACTCCTCAGCAGCAGTGCAGTACCTTCAATGGTAGAGCACCAGAACTCCTCAGCAGCAGTGCAGTACCTTCAATGGTAGAGCACCAGAACTCCTCAGCAGCGGTGCATTATTTTCAATGGGAGAGTACCAGAATCGTCATCAGCGGTGTAGTACCTTCAATGGTAGAGTACCAGAACTCCTCAGCAGCAGTGCAGTACCTTCAATGGTAGAGCACCAGAACTCCTCAGCAGCAGTGCAGTACCTTCAAAGGTAGAGTACCAGAACTCTTCAGCAACGGTGCATTATTTTCAATGGGAGAGTACCAGATTCCTCATCAGCGGTGTAGTACCTTCAATGGTAGAGCACCAGAACTCCTCAGCAGCAGTTCAGTACCTTCAATGGTAGAGCACCAGAACTCTTCAGCAGCGGTGCATTATTTTCAATGGGAGAGTACCAGATTCCTCAGCAGCGGTGTAGTACCTTCAATGGTAGAGTACCAGAACTCTTCAGCAGCGGTGCATTATTTTCAATGGGAGAGTACCAGATTCCTCATCAGCGGTGTAGTACCTTCAAAGGTAGAGTACCAGAACTCCTCAGCAGCAGTGTAGTACCTTCAATGGTAGAGCACCAGAACTCCTCATCAGCGGTGTAGTTCCTTCAATGGTAGAGCACCAGAACTCTTCAGCAGCAGTGCAGTACCTTCAATGGTAGAGTACTAGAACTCCTCAGCAGCAGTGCAGTGCCTTCAATGGTAGAGCACCAGAACTCAGCAGCGGTGCAATATTTTCAATGGAAGAGTACGAGATTCCTCAGCAGCGGTGTAGTACCTTCAATGGTAGAGTACCAGAACTCTTCAGCACCTGTGCATTATTTTCAATGGGGAGTACCAGATTCCTCATCAGTGGTGTAGTACCTTCAATGGTAGAGCACCAGAACTCCTCAGCAGCAGTGCAGTACCTTCAATGGTAGCGCACCAGAACTCCTCAGCAGCAGTGCAGTACCTTCAATGGTAGAGTACCAGAACTCTTCAGCAGCGGTGCATTATTTTCAATGGGAGAGTACCAGATTCCTCATCAGCGGTGTAGTACCTTCAATGGGAGAGTACCAGATTCCTCATCAGCGGTGTAGTACCTTCAATGGTAGAGCACCAGAACTCCTCAGCAGCAGTGCAGTACCTTTAATGGTAGAGTACCAGAACTCTTCAGCAGCGGTGCATTATTTTCAATGGGAGAGTAAAAGATTCCTCGTCAGCGGTATAGTACCTTCACTGGTAGAGTACCAGAACTCCTCAGCAGCAGTGCAGTACCTTCGATGGTAGAGCACCAGAACTCCTCAGCAGCAGTGCAGTACCTTCAATGGTAGAGCACCAGAACTCCTCAGCAGCAGTGCATTAATTTCAATGGGAGAGTACTAGATTCCTCATCAGCGGTGTAGTACCTTCAATGGTAGAGTACCAGAACTCCTCAGCAGCAGTGCAGTACCTTCAATGGTAGAGCACCAGAACTCCTCAGCAGCAGTGCAGTACGTTCAATGGTAGAGCACCAGAACTCCTCAGCAGCGGTGCATTATTTTCAATGGGAGAGTACCAGAATCCTCATCAGCGGTGTAGTACCTTCAATGGTAGAGTACCAGAACTCCTCAGCAGCAGTGCAGTACCGTCAATGGTAGAGCACCAGAACTCCTCAGCAGCAGTGCAGTACCTTCAAAGGTAGAGTACCAGAACTCTTCAGCAGCGGTGCATTATTTTCAATGGGAGAGTACCAGATTCCTCATCAGCGGTGTAGTACCTTCAATGGTAGAGCACCAGAACTCCTCAGCAGCAGTTCAGTACCGTCAATGGTAGAGCACCAGAACTCTTCAGCAGCGGTGCATTATTTTCAATGGGAGAGTACCAGATTCCTCAGCAGCGGTGTAGTACCTTCAATGGTAGAGTACCAGAACTCTTCAGCAGCGGTGCATTATTTTCAATGGGAGAGTACCAGATTCCTCATCAGCGATGTAGTACCTTTAAAGGTAGAGTACCAGAACTCCTCAGCAGCAGTGTAGTACCTTCAATGGTAGAGCACCAGAACTCCTCATCAGCGGTGTAGTTCCTTCAATGGTAGAGCACCAGAACTCTTCAGCAGCAGTGCAGTACCTTCAATGGTAGAGTACTAGAACTCCTCAGCAGCAGTGCAGTGCCTTCAATGGTAGAGCACCAGAACTCAGCAGCGGTGCAATATTTTCAATGGAAGAGTACGAGATTCCTCAGCAGCGGTGTAGTACCTTCAATGGTAGAGTACCAGAACTCTTCAGCACCTGTGCATTATTTTCAATGGGAGAGTACCAGATTCCTCATCAGCGGTGTAGTACCTTCAATGGTAGAGCACCAGAACTCCTCAGCAGCAGTGCAGTACCTTCAATGGTAGAGCACCAGAACTCCTCAGCAGCAGTGCAGTACCTTCAATGGGAGAGTACCAGATTCTTCATCAGCGGTATAGTACGTTCAATGGTAGAGTACCAGAACTCCTCAGCAGCAGTGCAGTACCTTCAACGGTAGAGCACCAGAACTCCTCAGCAGCAGTGCAGTACCTTCAATGGTAGAGCACCAGAACTCAGCAGCAGTGCAGTACCTTCAATGGTAGAGTACCAGAACTCTTCAGCAGCGTTGCATTATTTTCAATGGGAGAGTACCAGATTCCTCATCAGCGGTGTAGTACCTTCAATGGTAGAATACCAGAACTCAGCAGCAGTGCAGTACATTCAATGGTAGAGCACCACAACTCCTCAGCAGCATTGCAGTACCTTCAATGGTAGAGCACCATAACTCTTCAGCAGCGGTGCATTATTTTCAATGGGAGAGTACCAGATTCCTCATCAGCGGTGTAGTACCTTCAATGGTAGCGTACCAGAACTCCTCAGCAGCAGTGCCGTACCTTCAATGGTAGAGCACCAGAACTCCTCAGCAGCAGTGCAGTACCTTCAATGGTAGAGCACCAGAACTCTTCAGCAGCGGTGCATTATTTTCAATGGGAGAGCACCAGATTCCTCATCAGCGGTGTAGTACCTTCAATGGTAGAGCACCAGAACTCCTCAGCAGCAGTGCAGTACCTTCAATGGTAGAGCACCATAACTCTTCAGTAGCGGTGCATTATTTTCAATGGGAGAGTACCAGATTCCTCATCAGCGGTGTAGTACCTTCAATGGTAGAGTACCAGAACTCCTCAGCAGCAGTGCAGTACCTTCGATGGTAGAGCACCAGAACTCCTCAGCAGCAGTGCAGTACCTTCAATGGTAGAGCACCAGAACTCCTCAGCAGCGGTGCATTAATTTCAATGGTAGAGTACCAGATTCCTCATCAGCGGTGTAGTACCTTCAATGGTAGAGTACCAGAACTCCTCAGCAGCAGTGCAGTACCTTCAATGGTAGAGCACCAGAACTCCTCAGCAGCAGTGCAGTACCTTCAATGGTAGAGCACCAGAACTCCTCAGCAGCGGTGCATTATTTTCAATGGGAGAGTACCAGAATCCTCATCAGCGGTGTAGTACCTTCAATGGTAGAGTACCAGAACTCCTCAGCAGCAGTGCAGTACCTTCAATGGTAGAGCACCAGAACTCCTCAGCAGCAGTGCAGTACCTTCAAAGGTAGAGTACCAGAACTCTTCAGCAACGGTGCATTATTTTCAATGGGAGAGTACCAGATTCCTCATCAGCGGTGTAGTACCTTCAATGGTAGAGCACCAGAACTCCTCAGCAGCAGTTCAGTACCTTCAATGGTAGAGCACCAGAACTCTTCAGCAGCGGTGCATTATTTTCAATGGGAGAGTACCAGATTCCTCAGCAGCGGTGTAGTACCTTCAATGGTAGAGTACCAGAACTCTTCAGCAGCGGTGCATTATTTTCAATGGGAGAGTACCAGATTCCTCATCAGCGGTGTAGTACCTTCAAAGGTAGAGTACCAGAACTCCTCAGCAGCAGTGTAGTACCTTCAATGGTAGAGCACCAGAACTCCTCATCAGCGGTGTAGTTCCTTCAATGGTAGAGCACCAGAACTCTTCAGCAGCAGTGCAGTACCTTCAATGGTAGAGTACTAGAACTCCTCAGCAGCAGTGCAGTGCCTTCAATGGTAGAGCACCAGAACTCAGCAGCGGTGCAATATTTTCAATGGAAGAGTACGAGATTCCTCAGCAGCGGTGTAGTACCTTCAATGGTAGAGTACCAGAACTCTTCAGCACCTGTGCATTATTTTCAATGGGGGAGTACCAGATTCCTCATCAGTGGTGTAGTACCTTCAATGGTAGAGCACCAGAACTCCTCAGCAGCAGTACAGTACCTTCAATGGTAGCGCACCAGAACTCCTCAGCAGCAGTGCAGTACCTTCAATGGTAGAGTACCAGAACTCTTCAGCAGCGGTGCATTATTTTCAATGGGAGAGTACCAGATTCCTCATCAGCGGTGTAGTACCTTCAATGGGAGAGTACCAGATTCCTCATCAGTGGTGTAGTACCTTCAATGGTAGAGCACCAGAACTCCTCAGCAGCAGTGCAGTACCTTTAATGGTAGAGTACCAGAACTCTTCAGCAGCGGTGCATTATTTTCAATGGGAGAGTAAAAGATTCCTCATCAGCGGTATAGTACCTTCACTGGTAGAGTACCAGAACTCCTCAGCAGCAGTGCAGTACCTTCGATGGTAGAGCACCAGAACTCCTCAGCAGCAGTGCAGTACCTTCAATGGTAGAGCACCAGAACTCCTCAGCAGCAGTGCATTAATTTCAATGGGAGAGTACTAGATTCCTCATCAGCGGTGTAGTACCTTCAATGGTAGAGTACCAGAACTCCTCAGCAGCAGTGCAGTACCTTCAATGGTAGAGCACCAGAACTCCTCAGCAGCAGTGCAGTACGTTCAATGGTAGAGCACCAGAACTCCTCAGCAGCGGTGCATTATTTTCAATGGGAGAGTACCAGAATCCTCATCAGCGGTGTAGTACCTTCAATGGTAGAGTACCAGAACTCCTCAGCAGCAGTGCAGTACCGTCAATGGTAGAGCACCAGAACTCCTCAGCAGCAGTGCAGTACCTTCAAAGGTAGAGTACCAGAACTCTTCAGCAGCGGTGCATTATTTTCAATGGGAGAGTACCAGATTCCTCATCAGCGGTGTAGTACCTTCAATGGTAGAGCACCAGAACTCCTCAGCAGCAGTTCAGTACCGTCAATGGTAGAGCACCAGAACTCTTCAGCAGCGGTGTATTATTTTCAATGGGAGAGTACCAGATTCCTCAGCAGCGGTGTAGTACCTTCAATGGTAGAGTACCAGAACTCTTCAGCAGCGGTGCATTATTTTCAATGGGAGAGTACCAGATTCCTCATCAGCGATGTAGTACCTTTAAAGGTAGAGTACCAGAACTCCTCAGCAGCAGTGTAGTACCTTCAATGGTAGAGCACCAGAACTCCTCATCAGCGGTGTAGTTCCTTCAATGGTAGAGCACCAGAACTCTTCAGCAGCAGTGCAGTACCTTCAATGGTAGAGTACTAGAACTCCTCAGCAGCAGTGCAGTGCCTTCAATGGTAGAGCACCAGAACTCAGCAGCGGTGCAATATTTTCAATGGAAGAGTACGAGATTCCTCATCAGCGGTGTAGTACCTTCAATGGTAGAGTACCAGAACTCTTCAGCACCTGTGCATTATTTTCAATGGGAGAGTACCAGATTCCTCAGCAGCGGTGTAGTACCTTCAATGGTAGAGTACCAGAACTCTTCAGCAGCGGTGCATTATTTTCAATGGGAGAGTACCAGTTTCCTCATCAGCGATGTAGTACCTTTAAAGGTAGAGTACCAGAACTCCTCAGCAGCAGTGTAGTACCTTCAATGGTAGAGCACCAGAACTCCTCATCAGCGGTGTAGTTCCTTCAATGGTAGAGCACCAGAACTCTTCAGCAGCAGTGCAGTACCTTCAATGGTAGAGTACTAGAACTCCTCAGCAGCAGTGCAGTACCTTCAATGGTAGAGCACCAGAACTCAGCAGCGGTGCAATATTTTCAATGGAAGAGTACGAGATTCCTCAGCAGCGGTGTAGTACCTTCAATGGTAGAGTACCAGAACTCTTCAGCACCTGTGCATTATTTTCAATGGGAGAGTACCAGATTCCTCATCAGCGGTGTAGTACCTTCAATGGTAGAGCACCAGAACTCCTCAGCAGCAGTGCAGTACCTTCAATGGTAGAGCACCAGAACTCCTCAGCAGCAGTGCAGTACCTTCAATGGGAGAGTACCAGATTCTTCATCAGCGGTATAGTACGTTCAATGGTAGAGTACCAGAACTCCTCAGCAGCAGTGCAGTACCTTCAACGGTAGAGCACCAGAACTCCTCAGCAGCAGTGCAGTACCTTCAATGGTAGAGCACCAGAACTCAGCAGCAGTGCAGTACCTTCAATGGTAGAGTACCAGAACTCTTCAGCAGCGTTGCATTATTTTCAATGGGAGAGTACCAGATTCCTCATCAGCGGTGTAGTACCTTCAATGGTAGAGTACCAGAACTCAGCAGCAGTGCAGTACATTCAATGGTAGAGCACCACAACTCCTCAGCAGCATTGCAGTACCTTCAATGGTAGAGCACCATAACTCTTCAGCAGCGGTGCATTATTTTCAATGGGAGAGTACCAGATTCCTCATCAGCGGTGTAGTACCTTCAATGGTAGCGTACCAGAACTCCTCAGCAGCAGTGCCGTACCTTCAATGGTAGAGCACCAGAACTCCTCAGCAGCAGTGCAGTACCTTCAATGGTAGAGCACCAGAACTCTTCAGCAGCGGTGCATTATTTTCAATGGGAGAGCACCAGATTCCTCATCAGCGGTGTAGTACCTTCAATGGTAGAGCACCAGAACTCCTCAGCAGCAGTGCAGTACCTTCAATGGTAGAGCACCAGAACTCTTCAGCAGCGGTGCATTATTTTCAATGGGAGAGTACCAGATTCCTCATCAGCGGTGTAGTACCTTCTTTTTAAAAAAAAAAAAACTTTTTTATTAAAAGACAAGGTTATACAGTATAGACATTGTACAAACATAGGCGCCCAAGGGTGGTTCGCTGGCACTGAGTTAACCACAAACTGGAGTCCATAGCCAGTTGCAAACAATTTACATTGGATCAAATTATGGCTATTCTACCCCGGGGTCATACCTCCGTCTAGGCTGCGGGGGATCACAAATTCCTCCTCTATACCCATTCCATTTTTCCCAAATGTGTGTCCATTTATTGGGACATCCTCTGGATTCGTACACTGTCTTCCCCGTCATCATGCACCAGTCCATGTCTTTTTCCCACGCTATCAGTGATGTTGGTTCTTGCGCCCTCCACAATCTCGCAATATTCCTTTTAGCAATTATCGTTCCAAGTGTCACCCATATTCTCTCTTTAGTGTTTACATCTGTAGGGCCCCATATAGTCAGGAGACACAGCTTGATGTTACAATCAATCTTATTGCCCATTACTTCCTCCATACACTGTCAATTCAGACCAGTTCCTCTGGATAACCGTACATTCCCAGAGTACATGCAGAAAAGTGCCCTCCTGCCCGCATCTCCTCATGCACCCTGCGTCAGTGCTATAGCCCATCCTTACCAACATCGGTCCCGCAAGGTATATTCTGTGGAGTATCTTCAGCTGTAAGAGTCAAAGCCTAGAAGAGATGGATGTTTTTCTGGGAGAAGCTAAGGCCTCAAGCCATTCCTCATCCTCCAGTCCCACAACATCATATTCCCACTAAGCTCTGAGTCGGAGGAGAGGGTCAGACAAGTTATTGATAAGTTTTATAGTATATCAACAAAATGGATTTCTCCGGGAGGTTTCCATCTAAGACCCTGTCGTCTAACAGGGAGGATTCTGGTGGCGTCTCTCCCTTTGTTATAGCCGCTTGCAGTGCGTGTCAGATCTGTAGGTACCTAAAGTGCTCTGTGTTAGCAAGGTGATATTCCACCTGTAATTGGGCAAAGGAGACTACCTCTCCCGCCTTCCATAGATCTCCAACCTTTGAAATGCTTATTAAATCCCACCGGTCGAAACCCCTGGTGTGTCTTAAGTTACCAAGTAGCTCAGTGTCCCAGAGTGGGGTGGCCAGTGTGATCTTACCCTCCCAGCCCAGGCTCCTCGTGGCAGTCCGCCACACTTGGACCGCATGCCCAGTGGGCCCGACAGTTTCAATTTAGTGGGGTTGGCATAAAGCGCCCCTGTAAAGCCTCCCCCTGGGAGTAGCCATCTATCCATGTGAAATCCAGGATCTCCCTGTGGCCTATACGTACACTGATTTATCGCAGTGAGTTCCGCCGCCCAGTAATATCTCTTGATGTCTGGGAGGCCGATTCCCCCATCATACCACCCTCATGTAGCGGTGTAGTACCTTCAATGGTAAAGTACCAGAACTCCTCAGCAGCAATGCAGTATTTCAATGGGAGAGTGCTAACACTTTTCTACAGATGTGTAATACTTTCAATTGTAGTGTACCAGCACTTCTTAGCAGGGGAACAATACTTTCAGTGGGAAAGTACCAGCGCTTCTGAGCAGAGATTCAATATTCTGAATGGCAGAGTGTCTCGACCGCTTTAATTGGAAGGTGAGAGTACCGGCACTTCTCAGCTGTGGTTCAATACTTAATTTGAGAATACTGTCACTATACAGCAGGAGTGCTGTGCTTTCAAAGGCGAATATGAGCACTTCTCAGCAGGAGCTCAATACTTTTAATGGGAGAGTACAAGCACTTCCCAGTAGCAAACAGGTTTTCTGGGATGTTGAATACCAGCACGTCAACCAACGTACACCATTTCAAGCACTGGTGTAAAGGATATTGAACAGTCTTGCTAACCCCCTTCACCACCTGAGGAACAGCAGCGCTCTTCTCTGTGCTATGCATAGAGAAACAGAGTTTTAGTGAGGTGCGGCTTGCACATACCTTCCTTCTCAGGGCATAAGTCTTAAGAAAAATAGGTAGGGGACTAACTAGCATATGGAATTCAAAAGTGCGTCACAGGAAGTGATGTCACAATAAATAATGTCGTGCCATAATATTCCTTGGTTACAATGGCAGGTATCTATTAAACAAAAACAAGAAGTTAACACAATCATACAGAAATGTGAAAAGAGCATTTTTTGGCTTGTTTTACTGGTCATAAATCACATGCATATTTTCCACATATTATTTTTGGGAACAGTCAAATTTGCTATTATAGCTTGCTTTTTTTTCTGCTGGTCTTGTTTATCCAGCTTCAAAACGCAAAAGCACATCTGTGGTTCATTAGGCGATAGAAGGGTTAATGGTGAGGCTATCTTCTCAGAAATTAGATTTAAAAAGAACCCCCTACTGAGCCTTTCTCACAAATAAAGAGGATGCTGCCAGAGGGAAGGTGGTTTAAAAAAGACCTTGAGTTCACACATACAGTGTTTGCAAAATACAAGCAGCTCCAGTGCTGGGGCACCAGGTGACACCCCTCAGCCTCCTTCTGCATTGGGTAAGGGGACGGTTGTCACCTCTCCAGAAATAACAGGGGAGGAGGCAGTCCTGACTCCTACCCTGGACTTGGGGCCTCCATTCTTGGCCACATCCAGTCATTTGTTCTCATTAACTTTCCGGCAGAGCTAGAAGCTCGCTGGTAGTGGGTTCCCCCCCTCAATCTAAAGATGTTCCCTACTGGTCTACAGGGCCATCCGATCATACGGAATCCACCCTGTCCTGCTTCAAGACTCATCGTCTATGGTCTGAGGTCCCTAGATCTCTTAAACGAGACAGGCCTCGGTGGATTAAAAGGAAAGACGTCTATCGAACGAGGTTGCAAAGCTCCAGGAAACCCTGGTACACTTAAAAAAACAAGCATTTGCAATGCAATCGGTCTCGCCTTTGGGACCTTATATGTATTTAGCTATGTAGCACATTTGCATGGGTGCTGAAACATCTCCTGTTCTTTAACATGGAGGGAAAGTAAGCACCAAACTGCGTGACACACCAGGTATGGGAACACATGGAGAGAAATATTGCCTTTCAGCGGGAAATGGTATAGTCCAAAGCTCTGTTTTTAATATAAAATCAGGGCCTTCGGTGGTCAGATCACTGAAAAAACAAGATTTGAAAAAAATATTTTTCTCTACGGGTGCTCGTGGAAGACAATTTCTATGGACTGGAATCTAGAGAATGCTAAAGTGATTCTGGTATTTTACTGACCTCTGCTGGTCGTCTTCTATTAAGAAAGTGAAAAAGAGGCAGTTGGCAGAAAAATTAAAAAAAGAAAGTGCCTCAGCAGAAAGCAATTCTGGTATTTTACTGACCTCTGCTGGTCGTTTTCTATCAAGACAGTTAAATTGAGACAGTTGAACAGAAAAAAAAGTCCCTAAGCGGAAGCCCACAAAGTACATACACATATAAGTATATAATAAGTATATACTAAAGTATAGACAAGAGGTCTCGAATGCTCGACCTAAAAAATAGAATAGAATAGAATAAAAAGCCGGCCGATGCCCCGCCCCCCTCTCAAATCCCCACCCGCCCTTGGGGGAGAAAACTATTTCCATTCAAGAAGAGGCATGAAAATGTTCGTTTTTTCCCAGAGTAAGCAATCTCTTAGGAATCCTTTCTATTTATAGAGGAGAGCGAGGGAGGCTTATTTTGAGGGGCTGCTACGATCAGAGACCGACCCAACAGCACTTACTATTGACCTCGGAGGCAGTGTCTGCCTATCAAAAGCCAGTGCGCCAAACTGCAAAACGGCGTCGCCGCCCGCGGAAACGAACCTCGAATTTTGCTTCAGCCCTCCGGGCTCCGCACTCGGCCAAGAAACGAACCCCGAATTTTGCTTCAGCCCTCCGGGCTCCGCGCTTGGCCAAGAAACGAACCCCGAATTTTGCTTCAGCCCTCCAGGCTCCGCGCTCGGCCAAGAAAGTAACCAGAACGCTTGGACTGCTCTAAAAAAGAAACTCTGCTCTCCCAATGCCTGCTGGCGTCTCTGGTGCACTCCACTTCCTGTCTGACTATAATGTCCTCCTGTACCACCCACAGGCAGGTCATTTTATCATTACTTAAAAAAAACAAGCATTTGCAATGCAATAGGACTCGCATTTACGCGAGACCTATTGCATTGCAAACTGGAGTGCGGGCGGGCTGGGGGGGAAAGGGGGCGAGAAGGCACGGACAGAGGGAGTGAGAAGGCACGGACAGCGGGAGTGGGGGAGGGGGCTGCAAAAAGGCAGGACAGCGGGAGTGTGGGGGTGGTGGGTGCGAGAAGGCATGGACAACGGCAGTGTGGGGGAGGGGGAAAAATAGTGCTGTAAATAACACGTACCGTACAGTGTAACACTCAAACTAAAGGGGCCAATAGCCATGGGAGGGTACAAATGACGACATGGCGTAATAAGGCGGGACTAACAAGCCTCATAATCAATCAGAAGACAGAATTTACAAAGGACAAAGACAGAAGCCAATGAAAAATATGGGCGGAGAGTGAGGGCAGCTTGTCTCCCATACTCTACTACTGCATGCCTCGCAAAGCGAGCAGCGCATGCGCGCTGCCGCTAAAGCTCGACCTAAAAATACGGGCGAATGTGACTGAAGGTGACCTCCTTGGCTTTGGTTCACTTGATAACAGAGTTGAAATTGTGAAAATGTACACACCCATCCATCTGGATTTCAGATTTACAAATAGACCTGGTTGAGAAACTGTACATCTAAAGTGCCCTACATTTCTAAAATTTAAAGAAAGGTTTATCTAAATCATAGCCTCTCCTTTTGTATCTGTCAGCATCCACTCCAAATCTGGTAACAGTTGTCTGTGCATTAATCAAACATTAGTTTAACACTGATCAATGCAGACCAGGGCCATATCAGATTTTCTGGATAACCACTATGTAAATGATGCTCCTTTAGGTGGATGCAAATGTATCTCACATGGAGGTCCTAGAAATGTGTCATGGCTTTGATTGTTGGAGATAAAAGATGGAAACCATGCCTGTATGTCTAACCTCTGTAAAATCCTAAACTATATATATATATTTATATATCCAAACAAAGTCCCAAGGTTCAATCACACTGGAGGAACACACGGGCACAGACTCCAAGTAGATGAAAGATGTGGTTTAATGTAACATACCAAAGTCCAAATGACGCGTTTCGGCCGCCGGACTGCGGCCTTGATCACATAGCGCGCTGCATGTAGGTTACAGTTTATATAGGCATGTTAGTATTTCTACTATGTTTACATTTTATTTACTTTTCTTTCAGTAGCATTTTTTTCTTTTCTTTTCCCAAGCCCTCAACATGAGTTCTGACCAGATCCCTGAGTGCCACAAGCTCGTGATTCGTGACTTGAACATCATGTGTTAGAGAGACATAATGAACAGACTATGCGTGTGTGAGCTAATAGTGAGTCACCAGTGCACGTTCCTAGATACGTGGGGGGAAAAATCACTAAGTAGCTGCTATTAACACAAACGGCCTCAGAAACGAAGTACATGAATGCAAGAGTTGCAGAAACCTATCTGAAGTAGATAAGCCCACAGCTGGTGTGGTTACGGTATTTGCCCAGGACTCAGGTGAATTAACTCGTCCTGAAATGGAGACAAACAGCAGGAGGAGCGGAGTAAACTCCCCATGATATGATGTAACAACAAGGAACATAGGTGAGGCCTAGCATATATGTTCAAGTCGACTAAACTCTTAAACGCACAAATGCGTGGTAAGACCGCGGTGTCAGGCTATGGTCAGATAAGATGTGCAGGGAGAGAAATAAAGATAACGAAAAATAAATAAATATAAAAATAAAAATACGAAGTGATGAGCCCAAAAGTGTCAGGGAGCAAGAGAGAGCAGAAGTTCTAAAGATGGTAAAAATCGTGATAGATGTGTAAAATGTGTAAAATAGGGACGCCGGGTGGCGGTGGTGACAAAGAAAGTAGATGTTAAAAACATGTAGGCAGAAAAACTAATTCATGACAATGAGGCCTAGGGGTAGGCGTCACAGAGGTACAGAACTGTGATACATACTGGTTCCAGCTAGAACCAGTCAAATACATTAGTTATCAACGAATGTAACCGAGATACTTAGTGGCTATATTGGGAAACAAATAGGCATTATATCTAATGTGAGTGAGCTATGTGAGGGACAACTCAAGAATAGTGCTGAAGGTCTGCGGAATTATTGAGAACAGGTGAGCGATCCACTCAATATACATGCAAGTTGCGGAGTCTGTAGTGCTTATGCACAGGGAGGAACGATATGCAATATTGACAACGGTACAAATATACATATATACAAATATACCCAAATATATAAATATATACAAATGCATACTGCGCAAAATGAGTAGACAGAGCAACACCAGCAAGTGCTGTGATAAAGTACAGTCAAGATGAGAAGGCAGACCTAACTGCCGAACACTAATTTATAGGTAGTTGTGTAAGTCCTCACTCATGTTCAAACCCCCTGGTGCTTTGGTATTGAGTTCCAAGATGTACCTCGTTCCCAGACGCCTAAGCTGTTTCTCGCGGTTCCCACCATGTCTAAGCGGGGGTATGCTGTCAATGACAAAGTACTTAAGATGGTCCAAGTTATTATTGTGTACATCCTTGAAATACCTGGCTACTGGGGATGTGGGGTCGCTGTTAACAATGGCTTGCAAATGTTGTAAAATGCGTAGGTGGACTTGGAGTTTAGTACTCCCCACATATCTCAGGCCACAGTCGCACTGGATTACGTAGACTGCGAACTCAGTTCTGCAAGTGAGTCGGCTTTTAATGACGACTGGTTCGTTCCGATAGGTAGCATTGACTTGGGTAGTATTAATCCCAAATTTGCATGCTCTGCAGCTGCTGCATTTGAAAAACCCTTTGGTATTCGTTAGCCAGTTGGATTTGGGAATGTACTTGAGGCTGCTCTTGACTAGAGCATCATGCATGGAGAATGCGCGTCTCTGTGTGATGGTAGGGCGTTTTGCTACAAGCGCTCCTAGGGTGGGGTCAGTTAAAATGATCTTCCAGTGTTTGTTGATGATAGATCTTATGGCTCGTTCCTCATTACAATAGGTAATGATGAGACGAGTGCTGACTACCCTCTGGTTTGTGGACTCTGTGTGAGCATCAGTGTTGCTGGCGTTCGTAACAGTGCTGCCTGTCAGGAGCTCAACTCTGGGTATTAGGTTGGCTTTGTTGGTAGCCGTGGCTATGATGTGCTCTGAGTACCCCCGTTCTCTGAATCTAAGGTGCGCCTCTCTCTGACAGTGTACGAGGTCACTGGTAGAGCTGCAGATTCTGCGCAACCGGAGCAGTTCTCCATAAGGGATGCTCGCAATGAGATGCCTAGGATGGAAACTGGAGGCATGTAAGGTGGAGTTGCCAGCCGTGGGTTTCCTATGAAGCTTAGAGTGTAGGGTGCCATTGGATACATAAACATTAACATCAAGAAATTCAACAGTGGTGGCATTTATATTTGCATTGAACTCACGATTAAGATCATTACTATTGAGAGCTGCAATGAATGACTTAGCACTGTCGATGGTACCATTCCAAATAACAAACACGTCATCAATGTATCGCAGCTATGTCACAATGTGGTTGTTCCAGACATCAGCATGGGTGACCCGGAGAACCTGCTCCTCCCACCAGCCCACATGGACACATGCGTAGCTTGGGGAGAAACAGGCTCCCATGGCCACGCCCCTGAGCTGCTGGAAGACGGATTTATTGAACATGAAGAAATTGTTATTTAAACACCACTCAACCATAAAAAGTATCAATATATATTGTGTGTGTGTGTGTGTGTGTGTGCGTGTGTATATATATTTGTATGTAAATATGTATAACAGCGATAGACACCGATATATCACATTCACAGACACAGATATAGATGTTTTTCTGTACATTGATAAACATTTAGCAACTCCCTCCCATAGCTTTTTGCTCAGCCTCGCTGGTCCTGAACACTGTGAAAGACTCAGGGAAGTAGTATTGCAGGTTTGACCTCAGTCATATGCCTTTGATTGTTACCTTCCTTGTCCTGTGGGTGGCAGTCTTCCTCTGCTCATTGCAGTAATTCGTGTAGGGGAGAGTTTATTTTTGACATTTCGAAGATTCCTTGCGTGCCTCTCACTGCGAAATGATGGTAACCTCGAGGCCCTAGACGTGGAAATTACCAATGAACTCAACTGAAATGGGACAGCAAACCTACATATCCTTCAACTTCCATTATTGGCTACATGTTGGTGTCATTTTAGGGGAAAAACAGTAACATTTGATTGCAAAACAAATTTACAGCTGAGTCCAAATGTTTTGTGTGTGGTTTGTATAATGCTGCTTGATTGCAAAGGTCATCTCCTTCACTGTGACATTATTCAGTAAAATGCATGTTTCTGCAAGCCGTGAAATTGTGACATAATTATTTTCTTATCCAATTTTATCTTTAGCAAATAACTATATAAGAAAAGTTATTTTTGAGAAAAAATTCTATTAAAAACTATTATGCAGCAAGATAAATAAAATCTCAAAAGAGAAATCCACTTATACTACAAGAAGAATTGGCAAAGCCAATAGGCCTGGCCTTTTTTCATAACTCTTAGCAAACAAACCATGGGCCCTATTAACAAAAGGCTTTTTTAGTTGTACATTTATATTTAGAGCCAAAATACCTACTTTTTGCCAGTAATTCACAAAAGAGTTCCTAGCAAGTGTAAGTCTCAGCAAGAGGTGGGAAGTGGGTGTCCCAGTGTGTGGTTTGCTTAGGAAGTTTGAGAACCACACCAACAAATGAACAGGGCACTCCCAACCTCCAATATGACCTCTTCCAACCCTGGAAATGGTAAGAACTTTACTCCACCCAAGGGCTTTATAACTCCCATTGCAGGATGGGAAGGAGAAGGAATCACCCCCAGATTTGCTTCAGGTGTAGGGGAAGAGCTTTCTCTCTGGGGGAAATGTTTATCATCAGAGATAAAAGTACCTTTGCACAGGAGGCTTCACCCTGTGGGAGATGTCACAAGACATTCTAAGTATTACACATGAGAACATGCGCCTGGTGCAACACTCCAAGCATTCTAGAAGGAATGTTTGTGAATAGAAAACAAATGTAAAAATAGGTTGTGGGCCTGTCACACATCTGCAAACATTCTTTGTCCTGTTTCCACACATACACAAGCTCTCAAATACAGAGTGCTCTTGCACAAACATACAAAGACACATCGCTGATGCTGGTTGCAGCAGCGATAATGGTGGCAAAAATAGTGGTGAAATTGTTGTTAGTATTGATAATTACGATGTTGATGTATACCATGATATATGTATGTATAATAGCGAACTCGCATTTCTGTTGAATCCACCTGATATGACCTCCCCCTCAACCTCGAGTCAGAAATACATGGTCAGGCAGGCCCTGCGACCTAGGCCTGAAGCAACTGATTGATAGATCACAGGTGGGGGGACATGTAACCCTTAGACAAGCGCGCAAACAGGAAACCCAGATCGATCCACAGATAGGCAGCGACACTACAATGGTCTCAGGAGATTGGCCCCAATAAAACAAGTTTGGCCGGAGCGGCGCGAGTTCCCAAAAACACCATAAAGTTAGATGCCACACTAAGTTAGGAACACAAAGCCAATCAGAACACAGCATGCACACTACACGCAGTGATCATGCGCTCCCCATGCCGGACACCTGGACACATACCCATTGGGCACACGTTGTGTCCACGCAAGGTCGAGACCCACCTGCGCTTCTTATCAAATGACCAGATTTATGGCCCTGTGACTAGGCCCAGATTTTTGTCTCCAAATGAATATACAAAACTTTTATGATGCTTCATGTAATGTATAAAATGATGGCTGAAACTAATGTGCTTTGAGACAGTCGTCAGACCCCAACTCTGTTGCCTGTTCTGCGGGCCGCTGTGTTTAATTAAACCAACTGTTTCTGTTTTGCCAAACCCCTCCTGTCTTTCATTTTTCAAAGTAAATTCACATTTGAGCAACATTGGGGGTAGTAATGATAGTGGTTATGGTGATGATTTTGTAGGTGTGGGTACCCCTAAAATCTTACACCCCAAAAGACACCTCAAAAGTACACCCAGATAGCAAGAACCTACACAATTACATTGTATGTTGAAATTGGCAACCTTACCACACGCATAATACATTCCTCTAAGTAGTGGTTCTGCACCAACCAGGCAATTTGCCAATAACAACATACTCCTTTCACACTCACTCTTTCCCACAAACTCTATTGAGCTGACTCCTCTGATGCACCATATGCAATTTACCCTTTCTCTCATGCTTTATTCTCAACCATAAATGCAAATTTGAAGACCTAAATTCCTCTTCAGCCTTAATTTGTTCCCTAATTTTCTGCTCGTCCTTCTAAAATCTTCACTCCCCTCTCATTTATTCTTTAACACATTCATGCATGCAGTATTAAAGTTAGTTTGTGCAACTGTATTCAAATATTAACTGTAGGTTACCAGATTCCCAATATTTTCAGAAACAGGAAGGTCCTCGAGTGAAGTGGTTAAATCTGATAAGTATGGCGATAAAAACTGTTGCTTAATAATTATACTAACAAAACATTACATGAAAGACTATATGAAATCAGCCTTTGGTAGTAGGCAGCACCTTCACCTGCAAAATAGGGGAGAAAAGTACACACCAGGCAGTTTTCTTCATTCACAATTGAACTTGTGCTTTGAACAACATAAGCAACTCGACTCACTGTGAACTGCTTTCTTCCCCTGGGGGTTCTTGAGACACAGAGTTTCAGCTAGAGCTTTTCATGAACTCGATCAGAGACTATATCTTGCTGCTGCCTGTGACTTTGCAACAGTTCTTCACTCTGATTCTCACAAAACTGGTGGCTACCGATACCTTCACTATATTCTTCAGTTGTACTTTCATCAGCAACTTCATCCACTTCACCAGTTTCAGGATTCATTTCTCCAATTTCTTCTTCAACTTCTCTCTCCTCTGGATCCACGCTGCAAACTTGAGCTTGACTCTGTGAATCAGTGGTTTTTGTCACCACCTCTTCATCTGCCGTCTTCACTCTTCTTGTGTGAGTTGTGAGGATCCACAGTGGGATTTCAGCACCGTTTACAGCAGTGTTAGTTACAAGCACAACTTGATTGGCATTTCCACCTGGGCTCGAGGCAGCTTTTACAGAAATGCTTCTTAACCAGGAACCAGTCTCCTGGTTGTAGTGGATGGCACTGAGTTTCTTTTGTCGGTGCATTTACCAAATTGACCTGATGAGAGACACACAAAATCTATTCTTGTGATTGTGTAATGTTTTCAAAATGGGTGGAGGCATACCTAAATTGAAGATGTGACAGCATGACAGTTGCCAAGCTTACAATCATGTAAATATTTATCACTTAATCTCATCCTAAAGCAATTGCAATTTTGAGTGTCCTTTGTAGAGTACTTTGCGTTTTTGTTGCTGAACAATAGGAGCTTGAGCACTGGCTAATTGAATTTGAGAAATATATTCTTAAATTCCTTACGGCATCCTGCTGTCTCAATTGTCATATCAGAGAGTATGCAAAACTTGAACCTTTTGTTGTTATATTTGAAGGACTTTGTAAAGATAGCTTTGACAAAATCTGTTCTTTAATTCTAAAGTCAGAAAAGTTTATAAGACATGGTTCAATGACATTTCAATTCAGGTAATGGTTGTGAAGGTCTCCTATGGCTTAATGGTGAGAACTTCAGAAAATCTAGGTAGAACAATGTTTTTTCATGAATTTCTCCCAATATTTTATTTAGCATTGTGGCAATCTTTTTATGTTCAATTTTTGAATGTAAATGGGCCTTTATACCTTGGAGCGAGTTATCAGTCTCATCTTTGATTTTAGTGATGGAGTAGAGCAGATGGTCTTTTGTGTATCTAACTCTTCCTCACCAGATTCATGTATGAGGGCAGCTTCTGCAAAACATTGTGCCCTGAATTAGTATCACCTTTTTTACCAGAAATGGAGCATCACTGTCTAACTCTGTGCTCTTAGAAATAGGAATATTGCCTGGCATAAGCAGTGTAGCCACAGAAAGTGATTTTTTATGCTTTAATAGAAGATGTGCTTGCAGATCGGGTAGTTGACTCAATGTTAGCCGAAAGTTTGTGGTTATGAATAGAGGGCAGGGTTCAATGGTAGATTGTGTTGACACCAAATTTGAGTTAGACTCTTGTGGCCCCACTGTCTCAATATGAGAAGAATTTCACAAAGCGCTTAAGTCCATTTGTCTGTTGTAAGATATCTCAGTGAGTTTTCAAGATTCTGAAGAGCTAAAAAAGGTGTTTCAATTGAATCAGTAATCAAGTTGGATTTGCACATGATTTCTGGAGTGTGAGAGGCTTCCATATGCAAGAAAGCCAAAAGAGTTCTTTCTGTAGTTAAAGGTTCAATGCTAGTTGTAGCCGAGTGCACATTATTTAGACATTTATTGATTTTCACAGGATGATGGACAGCTTTCATCATTCTTAAACCCGCATAGCTGAGATGCTTTTCTTCTACAAGTCTCTTCGTAAGGGACTCTCTCTCAGGTAAAGATGCCCTCTTCGCATTACAGGGGGCGCCTCTCACTGCATACAAATTTGTATGTGAAAATTATACATAACTAGAAGCCCTGAGGAATCACCCAAATCTATTAGTGAATATGTACATTTAGAGAGTTGTGTAATAGGCTGACATGCACAAGAGGCTTCTTAGTGCTGCCAGCAAACTGCACCTGAAAGCCATCAGATGCAGGTATAGGAAAAGCAAGCACCTTGGCTTGTGAGGATCACCCACTCAGCTGCATGAGTGGTTTGTCTGACCACAGCTAAGATGGGCTGCACCCAACACACCAACTCCAGGGCCTCCTCGCGCTCATCGCCCACTACAGGGGTGGACCAACCAAACCCTTACACCAACCCTCTCCTCCTGGGGACTGGTTTGACACTGTACAGGAGGCGATAGAGTGTTCACATGTATCCCTGGAATCCAAAATAGACAAAGTGGTGGCAGATCTCACCCTGCTCCAAGCAGATCATAGGAAGCTAGCCGACCGAGTAACGACCAAGGAGCAGGCTCTCTCGGAGGTCCAACCTGCTACTAAATTGCTGAAGAGGCAACTGCAGGAATGCGATATCAGGATCCAATGCCTGGAATCCAGGGTGGAGGACCCAGAGGGCTGGTCCAAGTGCAACAACATACACCTTGTCGGGCTTCCAGAGAGGGCAAAAGGCCAAGATGTGGCTGTATTTACTGAAAGATGGATCAAGGAATTGCTACTGGGATCCTCCTTGTCGCCTTATTTCACAATCGAGAGGGCACACCACATTCCCTCGAGGCGGCCGGCCCCGGGCTCCAGCCTTAGACCGTTCATCTTCAAGGTATTACACTACCATTACAGAGATACTATATTGAGAGAGGCCAGGACATTGCAAGATATCAGGTTGGATAGCGCACGAGTAATGTTCTTCCCGGACTACACCTAGGGTGTACAACACCAATGCAGCTCCCTTTTGGCAGTTAAACAACTCCGACCATTACATTCGAAGTATTCCCTGCTCTTCCCAGTGAAGCTACAAGTAGTGACAGCAGATAAGACAAGATTCCTTGATATACCCCAGGATGCATGGGACTGGCTTGAGATCTGTGGGAAATTTTCTTGCCTGCGACCAAGCGATGAGGACAAAGAGCGGAGAACCGCAGGAAACACATTCGGATTGCGCTGATTTCGCAGGAAACGCTGTCTTCCCAGCCCAATGGCAGTGATGAATCTGGAGCAGATTATTATGGAGCGCAGGCAGGCGGTTCAGGAAGCGATTGTTTGGTGACAAGGAGTCTTCTGTGGTCTGCCCATCGGACAGCAACTCGAGTATCCTGCCAGATATCACCCCGCAGATGTCCCACAACATTATTTGAATCAGCTTCTATGTCTCTGATGTCTAATGTTTTATGTTAACTCCACAGTCTGTACACCCGCATATTCTTGATATATTGCATATGTATGTTGTTTTTTACTGGCTGTGGAGGGCGGGGGCTGGGTAGGGGGGTTCTTTCATCCCCCATGTATCTGGGCAGATGAGTCTGTGCAAAGTTGAGCGCATGTTTGCTGTTTGCGATGCTTCCTGGGCCTGTACTGTCCCTCTGTACTAATAGGGGATGTTGATCTATCTGATCTGTGTAGCTACTCACCCGTCCACCCGCATTGTTGAGTGTTCGTTTAGATAGACACAGTTGATGTCTTGATTTGAGCAGCCTCCCCTGAGGTCCTCTCTTCTGGTATGACGACACACCACGTAGACACCTGGTTTAAGTATTATGTAGTTTTGGTTCTGCTGCACATGCTCCTGGCAGATTTCTGATCATGTTCTTCTCCAGAGTCCAGTGTGTACTATCGGGTTTCAGTTTTACGTACTTTACCACCCAGACATTACATGACATCCCAACAAAGAGGCACCAAGTCCAAATTGCTCTGCTGCAAGAGTCACATTTGGTATATCCAGAGGCGACTAAACTGCAACGTAGGTGGAGAGGGCGAGCCTTTGCCACAAATTACTCCTCATATGCCCGCGTGGTATTAATCTGGGTTCGCTCAGGGACTCCTTTCTAGGCTGAGGAGGTGGTGTCGGACACTGAAGACAGGTACATCTTCATAAAGGAAAGGCTTAATGGCCGCCACCTTCTGTTGGGTAACATTTATGCCCCTAACACTGTAAAAGGCTCCTTCTTACGGTCCATATCACAGGTGCTTTCCAAATGGTGCTGCCTCCCGTGGTTGGTGTGAGGGGACTTTAATAATGTTCTGGACACAAGTCTGGATCGCTCCTTCCCACCCTTGCAGAGTATAGCGGCCACCACTAATATGTCGCTGCTTGGGAATTGGGTGCATCAATGGGGACTGGAAGACATATGGAGGACTCACAACTTGTTGACAAGAGTAAATTCCTTTTACTCATACCCACATAAATTGCATGTTCGACTAGACAGGATACTATGTACACCCAACATGTTACCCTCCATCACCCAAATCGATTACTTAGGCCACACACATTCTGATCACAATCCACAATACATCAATATTGCCTGGGGCAGTGGGCCTCCTCCGGTCCCCTCTTGGAGTCTACAGCCATTAATGCTGGAGGACCCCCCTTTCTGCGATTCTCTACACACTGCTATCGCCGACTATTTTGACCATGAAACAGACACAGTATCATCAGCTCTGATAGAACGGGACACACTGAAAGTAACCCTGCGGGGCCACTGTCTGGGAGTGGGATGCAGCTTGCGAAAACGGGTGGAGGACGAGTTGTCTGGAATAGAGTGGACTCTTCTGGTGTCCGAAATGCACACTATCACTGACCCCTCCCAAAGGTTTACCCTCACTGATGTACAGAAACCGCATTCGGCTCTGCTCGAGCGCTTGCGATGTCTAAATTATGCAGCACATTTGGCCAGGGTCCATGCGGCTGCAGATTGTTCGGGTCTCTTCTTGCCTGGCTGATTCACCAGGAGAGGCCAATGCAGCCAATCACTGCGCTGAGGTCTCCTGGAGGCATGATGCGGTATATCAACATGAAATTCAAGAGGAACTAGTTCTACATTACACTTCACTTTACCAATCTAAACGGGTGGCACCTGTATCCAATATTGACTCTTTTTTCCAGAGTTTCCCTTCCCCACACTGACCACAGACCAGCGTCGGGACCTCAATGCCCCTATCACTTCTACCGCGATGAGGACCCTTGCCACCGGGAAGGTGCCCCATCCAGATGGCTTCCCATCTGAGTTCGATAAGGCGTACGCGGACCTCCTAGTTCCACATCTGCAGTGAGTGTATGATGAAGTACTCCTCTCCACCCACCTCCCTGATTCCCTTTGCGAGGCCACGCTTATCTCCCTACCGAAACCCGATATAGCTCCCACCCAACTGGGCTCTTATAGCCCGCTGGTGTTACTGAACGCGGATTATAAAATACTGGCTAGGATACTACCGGAGAGATTGACTCCACTGGTGCTCTCCCTGATACACACAGCCCAGAACGGGTTTATTCCAGGACGGACCACCTTTTTCAATCTACGCCGCCTCTTCCAACTAATGTGATACACCCCTAATGTCTGGCTGCAATAGGGCTGTCTTGTCCTAGATCTAGAGAAGGCGTTCGACACTATTGAGTTGCCTTATCTTTTCTAGGTCCTTCAGAAATATGGCGTTGGCTCTAGATATATACGCTTGGTGAAACTTCTCTACAATAACCCGACCATGAGAGTTTGAACGTGTAGTCTTGTCTCGGCACCACTCAGTCTGTAGAAGTACACAACAGGGTTGTCCTCTTTCTCCTTCCTTTCCTCTTTAGCTATAGAGCCTCTAGCTCTATAGCTTTAGCTATAGTACTTGAAGTTAAGCAAACAGCAGTGTGGGCAATAGGGGCTGCACCAGTGTATTTAATTCTCATATATGTATAGTAGAGATGCTCAACTTCCTGTGACCCCACCGCTAAGAAGTCACAAATATAAGAGAAAAGACTTTCTCACAAAGTAATTAGGTTCTGAAAAGGAGAATACAATTGAACGTAATACCTTCATTAATTATGCACAAGCATGTTATTAAACATCTTTTTTTTCCAAATTATACAAAATGTTATGGGATCCACAAAATACATGCAAAAATGGAGTGCAAGGAGTCTTGAGATTTCTTATTTTCAATTATTCTTTATTTGTAGTCAAATGCATCAGCCCAGCCAACGCGTTTCGTCCAACATGGACTTCATCAGGGCTAAAAAAACAATTAAACGTACGTCACTTAAAATATCTCATATACACCAAAAGGTTAGTAAAACCTAGGTGCAAAGACTAGATAGACATGAAATACAAAAACAGCCAAAACAAATCAACCTTTGAATGAACAAACAACAATAATCCAAGAGAATTGTTACCTCTCATCAAAAACTCCCTGCCTATATACAATCTCAATACAATATTAAAAATAACAATTGATTGGCTAATGAAACACAGCAGCATTATGAATTCAAAAAAGTGACTCCAATTACTAAAAGTCAGACATGGTTAATACAACATAGATTCCATTGTTAGTCTTAAAGTTTTTGAATTGCACATGTTCAATCGGCCATTATTGAGACAGTACATATGTTTATCAAAAGCTAAAAATAAAGGAGAAATTCTCCTATCAAGATCTAATGGTCCTCTTCAGTATGGCCAGAAAAAGAAATTACTTCCGGGTTGGATGTCTCGACCAATAACAGTCTAAACAAAAAGATAGCACCAAAATCAAATTCTCAAGATAGACTCACTTGGAATTGTTTTTTTGAAGATCACCAAGATGTTTCTCTATTATAACCACCGTAGCGTCTGTTAGATAAAGACATTGAAGGAATTAATGCCTTTGATTCATACTGGAAAGGAACAGGAAATCGTTTACTATTAAAGTTCAGTAATCACTCTTCCAGCGATTGGATTAAGAATATTATACCAAGGTATGGCTACAAATTAGTTATCAATTTGAGATCTATAAGTCCTCATCATTGTAACCGGAAACAATTTTAATTTCTGGTTAAACATATAGATCACTAACCATAGGACTAAGATCGCAGCACCCAGATTGAAGGGTGCTCTTCATTGTGACCAGAAATAATTTAAATTATGGTTAAGTATAAAGACCATTGACCATATGACTAAGATATCAGCACCCAAATAAATATCTCAAAAATAGACTCACTTGAGATTATCGTATTGATGATCACCCAGAAGCTTAATTTATTGCCAGATGTAGTGTCAATGCGCTGGTAATCACCGTCGCGTCCGTTCAATACAATCTTAAAAGGATAATTGCCTTAGATCATTGCTAAAAGACAAGAGAATTTCATTTGCTATTTAGGATCAAATAGTATAGTATATCTCCCTAAAAGTCCACTTAAGATTATGAGAGATGGGAATAGTAACTAATAAAAAATAGTCCCATGGCCAAGAATGGTTTCCCCTTAATAACAATCTTTCTGGACAAATATAAGGGTCCAAGGACCAGCAAGGTTACTTGTCCACACGTCTAAAATACCGTCAAGTGATCAAAAAATCCAGCCGCCCCGTAGAGGTCCCTTCCTTCAGGAGGACTCACTTAGCATGTTATCCGCTCGGGTATAAGAGGCCGTCTGTCTATCCGTTGAGGATTGTGATGGTTTCTCTATCCCTTATATATGTTGTATCAGCCAATGGAAAAGCTTGTTGCAAACTCCAAGTGCATCATAGGAGAAACTATTCAGTCTGGGAAAAGGTTCCCTCTCTGGTCCGTATATAAAAGCAACCAATCAAAACGTGTCATTTGGATCCTAGCACAAGAATACCGTGACCACTTCCTGTGTTAACAGGAAGTTCCGTTCAAGCTCCCCAGAAAAAAGAATACTGAAAATGAGCGGGTGTTCCCTCTCTGATCCGGACCGGAGTCTACCAATCAGAATCCCTGCTCCAAGTACATCATAGGAGAAACTATTCAGGCTGGGAAAAGGTTCCCTCTCTGGTCCGTATATAAAAGCAACCAATCAAAATGTGTCATTTGGATCCTAGCACAAGAAGACCGTGACCACTTCCTGTGTTAACAGAAAGTTCCGTTCAAGCTCCCCAGAAAAAAGAATACTGAAAATGAGCGGGTGTTCCCTCTCTGGTCCGGACCGGAGTATACCAATCAGAATCCCTGCTCCAAGTACATCATAGGAGAAACTATTCAGTCTGGGAAAAGGATTCCTCTCTGGTCCGTATATAAAAGCAGCCAATCAAAACGTGTAATTTGGATCCTAGCGCAAGAAGACCGTGAGCACTTCCTGTGTTAACAGGAAGTTCCGTTCAAGCTCCCCAGTAAAAAGAATACTGAATCTGAGCGGATGATCACTCTCTGGTCCGGACTGGAGTCTACCAATCAGAATGTGCCATATCAATCCTAACAAAAAGGAGCAGTATTAACTCCTTTTTCGTTCTGTAATCCTGCTTTCTCTCTGGTCCATTTATTGTGTGGACCAATCATATTATTCCCCTCTGTTTAGGCTTTTAATTTAACTGCACAGGCCAAACCCCATTCCTAATGTCAGATCTCAAGTTAAAACTTAAGATCAAATCTATATTCAAAGATATCATTACCTTGAAGACCAATCTATTTGAGAGATTTAGAGTGCCATTATATCGTCACTGATATATCTCTAATTATTCACAAGTGCCTCTTATACCCGAGCAGATAACATGCTAGGTGAGTCCTCCTGAAGGAAGGGACCTCTACGGGGCGGCTGGATTTTTTGATCACTTGACGGTATTTTAGACGTGTGGACAAGTAACCTTGCTGGTCCTTGGACCCTTATATTTGTCCAGAAAGATTGTTATTAAGGGGAAACCATTCTTGGCCATGGGACTATTTTTTATTAGTTACTATTCCCATCTCTCATAATCTTAAGTGGACTTTTAGGGAGATATACTATACTATTTGATCCTAAATAGCAAATGAAATTCTCTTGTCTTTTAGCAATGATCTAAGGCAATTATCCTTTTAAGATTGTATTGAACGGACGCGACGGTGATTACCAGCGCATTGACACTACATCTGGCAATAAATTAAGCTTCTGGGTGATCATCAATACGATAATCTCAAGTGAGTCTATTTTTGAGATATTTATTTGGGTGCTGATATCTTAGTCATATGGTCAATGGTCTTTATACTTAACCATAATTTAAATTATTTCTGGTCACAATGAAGAGAACCCTTAAATCTGGGTGCTGCGATCTTAGTCCTATGGTTAGTGGTCTATATATTTAACCAGAAATTAAAATTGTTTCCGGTTACAATGATGAGGACTTATAGATCTCAAATTGATAACTAATTTGTAGCCATACCTTGGTATAATATTCTTAATCCAATCGCTGGAAGAGTGATTACTGAACTTTAATAGTAAACGATTTCCTGTTCCTTTCCAGTATGAATCAAAGGCATTAATTCCTTCAATGTCTTTATCTAACAGACGCTACGGTGGTTATAATAGAGAAACATCTTGGTGATCTTCAAAAAAACAATTCCAAGTGAGTCTATCTTGAGAATTTGATTTTGGTGCTGCCTCTTTGTTCAGACTGTTATTGGTCGAGACATCCAACCAGGAAGTAATTTCTTTTTCTGGCCATACTGAAGAGGACCATTAGATCTTGATAGGAGAATTTATCCTTTATTTTTAGCCTTTGATAAACATATGTATTGTCTCAATAATGGCCGACTGAACATGTGCAATTTGAAAACTTTAAGACTAACAATGGAATTTATGTTGTATTATCCATGTCTGACTTTTAGTAATTGGAGTCACTTTTTGAATTCATAATGCTGCTGTGTTTCATTAACCAATCAATTGTTATTTGTAATATTATATTGAGATTGTATATAGGCAGGGAGTTTTTGATGAGAGGTAACAATTCTCTTGGATTATTGATGTTTGTTCATGCAAAGGTTGATTTGTTTTGGCTGTTTTTGTATTTCATGTCTATCTAGTCCTTGCACCTAGGTTTTACTAACCTTTTGGTGTATATGAGATATTTTAAGTGATGTACGTTTTATTATTGTTTTTTCAGCCCTGATAAAGTCCATGTTGGACAAAACGCGTTGGCTGGGCTGATGCATTTGACTACAAATAAAGAATAATTGAAGACTCCTTGCATTCCATTTTTGCATGTATTTTGTGGATCCCATAACATTTTGTATAATTTGGAAAAAAAAGATGTTTAATTACATGCTTGTGCATAATTAATGAAGGTATTACGTTCAATTGTATGCTCCTTTTCAGAACCTAACAGCTTTAGCTATAGCCTTAGCTATGCTCACATTGGCGGGACCATGGGGCATTCCACTGGGTGGCAAACTACGTGCAAATTCATTATATGCGGACAACTTGCTACTATATGTCAGAGAAATCTGCTCTGTCCCGGATGTCATACCTGATCTCCTTTCCTGTTTTGCAGGTCTGTCCGGATTGAATGTCACTGGGGAAAGTCCTGCATGTTTCCCTTCACCCCCAACACGCCTGACACGACACTCATTATTGATGGCGCTCCTGCTGCTTGGCAACCGACCATGTTCCATTATTTGGGCATCCGTATCTATCATACGGATCGGGACCTACTAGATGGTAATCTCACGAAGGCACTCACTTCCTTGACGGCACTGATGTCCTTTTGGAAGACCCTTCCTCTCTCGGTCGCCGGTAGGGTCGCTCTCACGAAAATGGTAGTAGCATCTTTATTTTTTCACAAGTTTGCCGCTGTACCTCCCTTCGTCTTTTTCTGCTCACTTGAATGTATGATGAGAGACCTCATATGGAATAGGACTCGCTGCAGGGTGGCGCTCTCGAAATTGTATCTTCCATTGCCGGAAGGAGGATTGGCAGTGCCCAACTTGGAGCATTATTACTTAGCATCATAGATGCAATGGATTGCTCGTTGGATGGCGGGACTGCACCTCTCGGACACAGTGGCAGATGGTTCTCCCTGCCAACTGGATACCCTTCTTCATTTGTTCCATCCCTGTTTGAAGATACACTGACCTCAGCGGCTGCTACTGCAGGTGGCCTACCGCTGCTTCCACCACTGTCTATATCTCACCAATCATATTACGCCCTATGTCCCAGCAACTCTGCTGTTAGGTATGCCCAGGGGCAGCAGGATAACATTACTGCCTGAGCTCTCGGTGTGACATGTAGCAGGTTTACAAATGTTGTGAGACCTGTATCATGATGGCATGCTTGCACCATATGAAACACTGACACAGGAAGAGGGCCTGCCACCAGGGAATTTTATTAGTCATGCCTCTTGGATTGGTTTGCTGCAAAGACACTGGGGGGATGTCACACAGGAATCACCGACTCACCTCAAACTCTAATTTTTGCATATCATGGGAGAGGGACGGCATCTCACCCGGTCATTGTCGGACGCGCTTCGGCTGCAAACTGCCACAGCATTGACCTCACTGCGGCATCGATGGGAGATGGACATGTCCCGTCCATACACTTCTAAGGAATGGGATATGATACTTGCCGGCCCCACATATGTCCCTCGCAATGCCAGGTTCCGGGTGAGACAATTTTACATACTACACAGGGCATATCAAACCCCAGAGAAGATCAACCGTTACTTTCATAGACTAGATGCGGCTTGTCCCCACTGCAGACACCCTGATGTAGATATTATACACATGTTACGGCCATTCCCCTCATTACGGCAGTACTGGGGGGAGGTCATGTGATATCTCACGGCTTGCACCGACCAACAGTTTGAGTGCACATGGGAGGTCTGTATACTGGGTGTCCTCCCGAGAGATAAGAAACACAGGGCCACTACACGCTTCCTGGACCTTGGTTTCATAGTGGCAAAACGCCTCATTACAAAGCGTTGGAAGTCCAGTGAACCACCATCAATAACAGCCTGGTCACATTCCATCCTAACATGGGTCAGGGTGGAAGGGTTTTGCCTTTGCAGAGAGGACGCCCTAGGACTATGCAAATACCCCATCTCATCCCACTGGGATGCAGTCCTGACTACCCTCCAGACCGCATTCAGCCCTGAGGAGGGAGTTGGATCCGTCACTGTAACTTAAATCATACCTGAACAAATATATACACGTAGGCTATGATAACACTGTTGAAGATGTTCCACCGTATTTACCACAAGATGAGTAACACAAAATATAGGACTTCAACAGAGAGGACGACAATTCACCCAAGGCGAACTTGGAAATGCATTGAGAGGCCGCAAACCCTTTTTGTTTCCCCTCAAACACATTATCCCACCCCTTTACCCATAATGTTCATCTCTGTTCTACAGTTTAAGTTTGTCTGATGTTATTGCTATGGAATGTAATGGACAACGATTTATATTGGAGGGCACTATATGGCCCTATGCAGTACCGAATACATCAGCACATTCTAGACCTACGGGGAAGCATGTACCAGGTTATATGCATTGTTAGAAATGGGGGTCTCTAGTTGGCAGAGGTAGGTACCTTTGTCCAAATAGGGACCCTTGCTTCTAGTCAGGGTAAGGAGGATACACACTTTAGATAACCCCTGCTCACCCCCTTGGTAGCTTGGCACGAGCAGACAGGCTTATCCCAAAGACAATATGTAAATTATTTGTACCAACACACACAGTAACACAGTGAAAACACCACAAAAGGACACCACAATAGTTTAGAAAAATAAAATATCTTTATCTAAACTAAACAAGACCAAAATGACAAAAATCCAACATACACAGTTAAATATACGACTTTCAAAAGGTTTCAAGAACTTGTACCATAGAAAACTGTAGATGCGTGACTTTTCACCAAAGTACCTGTAGATGTGTCAAAGTTCCAAAAGCCAAACAGCCCCAGAGTCGGAAAACAAAGAGATGCAAAACTCCTGAGACCTTGGGGAGGGGATGCGACAGTCCCGCTGCACGCAGAGGAAGGGTTGCGTCGAATCCGGTCTGTATGGGGAGTGATGCATCGATTCTTCATGACGGTTCCGGTCCGCAGGTGATGCGTCGGACGAACTTGCCGCACAGGTACGATGCGTCGAAATCTGGGATGTGTCGCCGATCGATGAGTTGGCGTTGAGCGGCGCTGCGTCAGTCCTCTTCAGCTGCGATCCCTCGATGCGTCGATTCTTGGCGGTTTCCGCAGCGGTGATGCGTGGAAAATCTTCTCGCGCCGTGGAGATGCGTCGGGAAAACAGCCGCACGGAGAGCGATGCGTCGATTTCTGTAGTTCTTTGAGTTTCTTCTTTCTTCCAGCTCCCAAATAGCAGCAACAACCTCCAGAGGCCCAAAACAGTCACAGGCACCTCTTGGCAGGCTAGAACTCACAGCAGCAGAGTCCAGAGGGAGCTGGAGGTGAAGTCTTTGTGTCCCTGAGACTTCAAAACAGGAGGCCAGCACACTTCAGGCCCTTGGAGATCTCCTTGAAGCAGGGGACACAGCACACAGCAAAGTCCTTCTCCTATCCTTGGCAGAAACAGCAACTGCAGGCCAACCCCAGACACACAGCAAGGGCAGTACTTCTCCTCAGTCTCTCCAGCTCTTCTCAATCAATCAATCAATCAATCAATCAATCAATCAGGGGGTTTATAAAGCGCGCTACTCACCTGTGAGGGTCTCAAGGCGCTGGGGGGGAAGGGGGGCAGCTCCGGATCAGTCGAAGAGCCAGGTCTTGAGGTCCTTCCTGAAGGTGTGCAGGGTTGGGGAGCGTCTGATGTTCACAGGGAGCTCATTCCAGGTCTTGGCTGCGATGTAGGAGAAGGCTCTCCCGCCTGTTCTGTTCCTGCGGATGCGCGGGACTTCTGCCAGGGCGAGGTCGGCAGAGTGGAGGTTCCTCTTGGGTACGTGGAAGGAGACTCTCTCGTTGAGGTATTTGGGTCCGATGTTGTTGAGGGATTTGTAGGTGTGGGTGAGGAGTTGTAGGTGACCCTCTTCTCGACGGGGAGCCAGTGGAGGTCTCGTAGGTGTTGGGTCATGTGTTCGTGGCGTGGTGTTCTGAGGACGAGGCTGGCTGTGGCGTTCTGGATGGTTTGAAGTTTGTGTAGAAGGGTTCTGTTTATTCCGGCGTATAGGGCGTTGCCGTAGTCTAGTCTGCTGGTTATGAGCGCGTGGGTGACGGTCCTTCTGCAATAGGGGGGGATCCGTTTGAAGGTCTTGTGGAGGATGCGCAGGCAGTTGAAGCTGGTGGAGGCGACGGCGTTGATCTGGCGGTTCATGGAGAGGGAGGAGTCGAGGATGATGCAGAGGTTTCGTGCGTGGTCTGTAGGGGTGGGTGGCTTCCCGAGGGCGGAGGGCCACCAGGTACTGTCCCAGGCGGAGGTGCAGGGGCCGAGGATGAGGACCTCAGTTTTCTCTGAGTTGAGCTTCAAGCAGCTGTCTTTCATCCAAGCTGCGACGTCCTTCATTCCTTCGTGGAAGCAGAGTCTGGTGTCTTCTGGGTTCTTCGTGAGCGAGAGGATGAGCTGGGTGTCGTCTGCGTAGGATACTATTCTGAGCCCATGCTGTCTGACGATGGCGGCGAGGGGGCCATGTAGATGTTGAAGAGCGTTGGGCTGAGCGATGATCCTTGGGGTACTCCGCAGTTGATGTCAGTGGGTTCCGAGAGGAAGGGAGGGAGTCTGATCATCTGGGTACTGCCGGAGAGGAAGGACTGGATCCAGTCGAGGGCAGCTCCTTGTATCCCTGCGTTGTGGAGCCTGGCTGTGAGCGTGCGATGAGAGACGGTGTCGAAAGCTGCGGAGAGGTCTAGGAGGATGAGGGCCGCGGTGTGTCCCTGGTCGAGTAGTAGGCGGATGTCGTCCGTGGCGGCCAGGAGAGCAGTCTCGGTGCTGTGGTTGCTGCGGAATCCAGATTGTGAGGCGTCAAGGATGGAGTTCTTTTCAATGAAGGTGGTCAGCTGGGCGTTGACGAGTCTCTCGGTGACTTTGGCCGCGAAGGGGAGGAGAGAGATGGGCCGGTAGTTTTTCAGGTCGGTTGGGTCGGCTGTTGGCTTCTTGAGCAGGGGTTTAACCTCCGCCCGCTTCCAGTCGTCTGGGAAGATGCCGGATCTGAAGGAGGCGTTGATGGTACGTCCTAGTTCGGGTGCGATGGCGGCGGCGGCCCTGTGGAATATGTGCGGTGGGCAGGGGTCTGTTGGGGCCCCTGAGTGGGATTTCTTCATTGTTGCGGTGATGTGCTCGATGGTGGCGAGTTTCCAGGTCGTGACGATTGGCTTGTCTGCGGTGGTGGAGAGGAAGGTGGTGTCCGGCGTCTGTTCGCTGAAGTTGTCGTAGAGGGTCTGGATCTTCTGATGGAAGTAGGAGCTGAGCTTGTTGCAGAGTTCTTGGGAAGGTGTGACGTCCGTGGCTTCGCTGGGGGGTTTGGTGAACTGCTGAATGACGTTGAAAAGTTCCTTGGCGTTGGCTGCGTTGGTCTGACTTTGTCTCTTATGAAGGTCCGTTTGGTGTCTCTCATGCGCTGGTGGTATTCCTTCAGGGCGCTCCGGTGGTGGTTCCGTGGAGAGGTGTGGTGCAGCGGCCAGGGCAGCTGACTTCGGAGCACAGGGTTCACGGTTCGATACCCGGCTCCGGCGGCAGCTCAGCTCAGCACCATGTGACTCTGGGCAATAGCTCACTTAATTTCCACTACGGCCCCCAGCGCCTTGAGACCCGTAAGGGTGAGTAGCTGCGCTATATAAAAACGGACTTACTTACATTTTTTTCCGTGCTTCGGTGGTTTTCTGGTTTCGCCAGGTTTTCTCTAGGCGTCTGCATGAGCGTCTGGCTTCTTGGAGTTCTGTGGTGAACCAGGCAGCAAAGGTTCCTCTTGAATTCCAGGAATGATCTAAAGTCTGGGGTTTTGGGTCTGATACTTATACCTCAAAATGTCTTTGTTCTCTTTGTGCAAGGGGCTCTGAGCCCAGTTCAAACCAGTTCTGGGGGGCACTCTGCAAGTGCACAACAACATTCTTTGTCACTTTGTCAGTGTGAGCCTTGGCTCCAGACACACCACAGGGGGGCGGAGCCAGCATTGTGGAAGGCAGGCACAGCCCTATTCAGGTACAGGTGCTACTCCTCCCACCACTCCAAATGCAGATCAGACCTATTCAGCCTAGTGCTGACTCATCCAGACTCCTGGAGCCACTGCATCTCCCCAGCCCCTGTCACTCCAAAGACACACAGTCAATCCACAAACAGGCAGAGGCACACAGGATGGTTGAACAAGAAAATAGCCACTTTCTAAAAGTGGTATTTTCAAACACACAATTTAAAAACCATCTTTACTAAAAGATGTGTTATCAAATTCTGAGTTCAGGGATACCAAACTCAATTTTTCTATCTTCTCCCTATGGGAAGATATGCTTTTAAAATGTCACATTCTGTCCTATGGGGCAAGAAAGCCTTTCAATAGTGAAAAATAAAATTAGCAGTATTTCACTATCAGGACATGTTACACACACCAGTACATGTCCTACCTTTCACATACACTGCACCCTGCCCAGGGGAGTACCTTTGGGCCTACCATAGGGGTGCCCTATATGTAAGAAAAGGGAAGGTTAGGGCCTGGCAAGTGGGTGCACTTGCCAAGTCGACATGGCAGTTAACAAACTGCGCACAGGCACCGCTGTGGCCGGCCTGAGACATCTTTTCAGGGCTACTCATGTGGGTGGCACAATCAGTGCTGCAGGCCCACTAGTAGCAGTGCACTTTACTAGGGACCTACTGGTAAATCAAATATGCCAATCATGGATAACCAATCACAATAACAATTTACAAAGAGAGCATATGCACTTTAGCACTGACCAGCAGTGGTAAAGTGCCCAGAGTCCTACAGCCAACAAACACAGGTCAGGAGAAAATAGGAGGAAGAAGCGAAACGTTTGGGGATAACCCTGCAAAAAGGGCCATTTCCAACATGCTCCCACAAGCCTCCTGGCCTGACGAACGGTCAAATATTAACACCCTCATATTTTACTGTGATGGCAATTGTAATGTAACTGTATCATTAAAAACTTAATAAACAGATAGATCAAACAAACAAAAATGAGTGGTTCGCCTGACTTAACCTGACAACCGCCTTCCTTCTATTGTGTCTATTGCTCCTGACACCGTTAAATCCTGATTTTTCAGGCACAGCTGCCAAACAAAGGATACAGAGGTTGTGGGCAAAGAGGCCTTCTTAGCATGGCGCCATGTTGAAGGTCGGCTGTGGTCAGCTCTGAGAGAGAAAGCGGAAACTCAGGAGCGTTGCACAGTGAGCAGCAGCATCTCCCTTCAGACCTCCTTCTAACACTTTGACAATGTTTTTTTCATTCCATTATTTTTATTTTGTTTAGGGATCCTTGTATTTAAACCATGTATTAAGGTTATAGTACCAATATTACTGTTAATAAGAATCATATTCTCCTCTGATATACATTTAAACTAAAAAGGGTTTCTATACCCATTATCAAGTGCAACTGCCTGCCGGGAAGCACCTATACTGTTCTATTAAAAATATGTGATAGGTATTTTTTTAATTAAAAAAAACTTTTTCATGTATAGGACCATTCTGTTTAAGCAGTGGAATGTTTTTCTTTTTGCTTTTTCATGGTGTGCAATTGAAATAATCAATAAAACAAATTAACCATCACACTTGTTTGCCAAGGCCAGACCTACTGGCTTTGCCAATGCTTGTTTTCTGTTAGCAGGGTTCAGATCTGGCAGGCAATAGCCAAATTGTAGCTCTGACAAGGAGATATTCGTAAACTAGGTAGGTTGGTAGGCTTCTCCCGCTCTAATGTGTCTAGCAGCAAGTAAAAGATTAATCAACACAATTATAGTCCAAAAATCGAGCTTGTCACAGGTGTCCGGAAATAACGATAAGATCCAAATAAAGGCCTCAGCTCTCCCCCCCCAGTACAGGAAAAACAAAACATAAACCACTTCATGGCTAGGGATGGGAACGTATGGGCAGGAAGGTGGTGTACTGACTACTAGTCAGCAAGCAACAGTGTCTGCCCGGGGGGGGGCAAAATCATCTCTGTAGAAGACCAGGGTGGAAGGGCACAGTCCTGTGAAGATCAACCGGTTGGTCCCCAATTGACCAATCTTCAGGAAGGGGAGCACAACGGGGCGATGCTAATCCTGCACCCGGAATATATATCCCGTGGGAGAGAAGACATCTTAAATAGACGTGGTACTTTAAAACTCTTATCCACTCTCCGAGTTATAGGCAGGATTGAATACAAAGATCTTGAATATATTGCTTTTTCACCTGGTACAATTGAGCATTCAAGAGAAGCAACCGAAGTGCAGTTCCGCCACGCAGAGAGAGCAAGACCCATTGAGGGGCAGTCAAAAGTGCTGGCTCAATGGGGGATCGCAATCAGCAAGCCGTCCATCCCAAAATACCCATGGATTCTTGTCAAGACATGTCATGGAACATACAGAGGTCGTCCGTCCTTCGATGCCCAAAAGGCAGAGAAAATGTAAGGCCTAGAAGGGCGCTGATTCAGATTGAGAAGGACCTTTCCATCAATGTAAGGATCTGCAGGCTGGCAGGCAACTCAGTCGGAATAGTACTAAACAACCTTGGGTAACACAGTAGCCGGATCTCTAAAAAAGCATCTTTAAATCACTCAACTATCATGCAATTTTGCTCCTGGAGCATCGATGGCTTAAACACACTGATAGCTAATGACAAACTTATTAAGGAAATTAGCAAGAACGAATAATCTGTCTTCAAGAAACATGGCAACTAACTGAGATAATGTGGCCTGACAATCTTGAATTTTTCTCACCAGCTGAACCTTCTTTGAAAGGGGGCTACCCCTCTGGTGGTGTATCTGTTCTACTACAGAGAGCCTTGGAGATAAATGCAGTGAAACTGAGAAGTGGCCTTGGAGCTTATATATTTATTAAATTAATATTGCCCATTGAAGAATCCCCAGGAAAAAGTAATCAAATGTCATTGGGTGCATCTATATTAACCCAAAACAACCAAAGAAAAGAACAACAGAGGTTGAAGTTTTAAAAACCATCAAAGTTCTAAGACATTAACATTTTGATGCAGGGGACTTCAATATGAACCTTCTAGTAACAGCCAAGCCTTTGATCTGGCAGCAGGAGGAAGATGTTGCATGGCTTATCACTCGAGATCTGCTTAGGGAAAATTAAGAAGGACAAAGCAGGGAAAAGGTTTGCGACCATCCTCAACCAACAAGGTTATAGAACGTTAAGTGGTAGAAGCGCCTCAGACCAGCAGCCGGCTTGTACATAAATTGCAGAAATCATCTTATCACTAATTGACTATATTTGGGTCTACGCTCAGAATGATAATCAAGTGAGCAGCTTTCAAGTGCTCCCTGGCCTGATTAGCGATCACGCAATTCTGATCTGTACTCTCTCTACAAATGTGCCTTGGTGGAAACAATTGGTACCCAGGAAGGCGTGAGTAGTCTCCGCAGAATAAAATGGTTCACTGGGATATCAAAACAAAGGTCAGAGGAACTGAAGAAACTACTAAATGCAGGGCTTCCCGTCCAAGTTTCATCTTCTCAGCAATTGCCTAGCCTAGTGCCAAAGCTACTAACCCAATTCTCTCAAAAGTCATGCCCTCTCAAAGAATGCCCCTGTCTCCACCCCTCAACGGAACAAAGAGCACTCAAGCAAAAATTGAACAACTACTTGAGAAGGAGTCGAATCAATAACAATCTCTGTGTACTTGCTGACGAAATACAAAAAGCAAGAAAGGCCTACAGATGAAAGATATTGGAAATTTGCAGAAAGACTGAAGAAAAAAGCAAGACATTATCATAAGTTCTGGAGGCTGGTGCTGAAACGATCAAACACAAACATCCAGAGTATGCCTCCCAGCATTTCGGCCTCAAATTGGGTCAGCTACGTCACAAACTTATATGCCACAAATGTTGAAGGTTCGAGCAATGTGCTCTCAATCTCTTCGGGCACGGAGCCCCTTGCGGACACACAAATAGAATGGGAGGTCAACAAAAATAATGTAGATAATATGTGATCAATAATTACCTCCCTTCATTTGGCTGGAGCCCCGGGCCCCTATGGCCTGCCAGCCAGTATATTCAAAACTGCACAAGACGAATGGGCCAGTCTTCTATGCCTGCTGTTCAAGAGCTGCATTATGACAAATGAGGTCCCGGACAGCTGGAGGGGCTCCATATGATAGTCAATACACAAAAAAGGCCCAACAAACCAGCTGGCTAACTTCAGGCTGATAGCACTGCTTGATGTATACAGAAAATGCTTTGCAAAAGTTTTAAACTTGGACTTAGAAGAATGGGCTACTTTAAGGGCATTAATACCCATCACAGAGTCAGGATTTAGACGAGGCTGCAGCACTGAAGACAATATGATGATCCTCTCCTACTTGATCGAAGCAGCAAATAACAATCAAGCGCCACCTCTCAGTGCAGCATTCATTGAGTATGCCACTGCCTTCGATAGAGTTGACAGGGCGAGGTTGAAGCAGAACCTCCACAACTGGGGTATTCCGTCTATGCTGTAGAGAGCCATTATGAGCTTATATGTAAAGACCTGGGTGGGAGTTAAAGTCTCCACTAACAGGGTTACCTCAAAAAAGATCTGGACAAACCAAGGGCTAAAGCAGGGGGAGTATTTTGGCTCCCCGGTTAGGTAATCTTTACTTGGCAAACTAAAACGACTCTCTAGCCGAGGTAAGAGCATTCCCACCAAAGTTTGCCGGTTCTCACCTCCAGTGTCTACAGTACGCAGATGACACAATCATATGTGATCATTCAGCTGAAGGCTTGCTAAGATCTCTGAATGCTCTGGTCCTTTATTGCAGTGCCAATAAGAACTCCATTACCGCCTCCAAAACAATGGTTGTGGAAAGAAGATAACCAAGAAAGCTACATTTCGACCGGATCGGGTAGAACTTGAGCGGGTATCAAGCTTGAAGTATCTGGGCATTTATTTTTACCAGCATGGTCCGCATCAAGCACAGTTCCTAGCACTGAAAGGAATGACTACATCCACGATTACTATTTTTCAAAAATAACTAAAACAAATGAGAGGTCCTGACCACTCCGCAATGTATTGTGTCATTGATGCCAAATTTATTCCAACATTGTCATATGGCTTGCTAATATTCAAGGATCATCTAAGAACTTGGTTGGACAAGGCTCAATGTTGTTGCTGCAGACGATTATTCCAGCTGCCTAAAGCCAGTCCATTATCTCAAATTCGTCTTGAATTCAATCTAAACAAGCATTTGCAATGCAATAGGTCTCGCATTTGCGAGATTTTGAGCTATTGGCATTGTAAATGACAATGCCTTTTATTTATGTATTTAAAAAATGTGCAATAATAAAAGGCATTGTCATTTACAATACCAATAGGGCAAAGTTTTGAAAATGCGAGACCTATTGCATTGCAAATGCTTGTTTAAAATGGTTGCAGAATTACGAACTGATCCTGGTACACTTGATGCTCATGCAGAATTACAACTCCACAGTGTCTAAGAGATGACCACGATGCCCACACAACTGTGTGTAGCCTCACAGCTCATTGCCAAATTTATGTTGTATATACTACACTAACCAAGCTCCAATGCCAAGATTTATTGGTGAAACGATCCCAAAATACAGCTTACAGCCACCGGGTTCTCTCTCTTCCCGTATAATTCTAAACCCTCCCCATATATATCCTCCCAGAACATTCACCCCATCATATGACATCAACACATCTTGCCTTTTACAGAAAGTTATGGAGTTCTTAACTGGATACTTTCATCAACACTTGTTGAGTAGGCTTAACAGTAAACCTCTTCGGGTTCATGTACAGTTTTAAGGTAGCCTTATCCACGTTTAGAGTGCCTTATAACGTAGGACTCATTTGTCTTTCACAGTAATATACATTCTTCTTCTTTGGCAAGTAGTTGCCCCCCATTTGAACTTACAGATGTAAACGCACCCAATTATATTGAGCTTCTGAACAGCACACTCACCACGAGCACTGCGTCGCTGCACTTTGGAATACCTACCTTGTGTTGTGTTATAATTTAGAATATATGTTTCACTTACAGTGAAATCTTAAAAGCAGTGTGCACTTTGTTTTTATTGACAGGAAGAGGACTCTTTAGATGTCGCCTCTCTATGAGGCAATATAATGATGGAATACTGTGGTAAGGAAAGATGGAAACTTGTGAATGTTTCTTGAGTGCTTTTTATTAGCACTCGTCCCACGCACTGGGCATCAGTAAAGACAGTAAAAGCAAACCAAACTTACAACATGGACTTGACCGCCAAGGAAGCACTCCCGGGTAGACAGCAGATACACAGAAGGCGTGATGGGAAGGATCTGGGAATATCTCAGGGATAAGGACTCCAAGGTCAGCAAAGCAGCGAGAGCCGAACATGGCTGCCTCAAATAGGTCAAACCAGCATCGATACAATCAATGTTCTCAATAACTATGCAAAACAGACCTCGCAGTATTTATGTAACTTTTGCTGCTCATATTGTGCTGCAGTTCAAATGCACATTGATCACTGAAAGTGAAAACGTAAAACACCACTTTACATACAAACCCATGGCATTATTAATCATCGTAGGCGTGATCTCATAGGACATTCGAACCAGGATACAGAGAGGATGAAGATAAGATTGGAGCGCAACACGCCATCTAGTGGTACAAAATTGTATCTATGAGGATTTATGAGACAACAACAGGAGCCAACACTGGGTGGATGAAAACATTGGGATATTGATCAAGCCCTGATGAAGTCCCACTGGGACGAAACGCATTGTCTGGGCCGAATGGATTGCTTCTGTCAAATTGGCATTTTTTGAATAAAATTGGATTCAAAGCAACTCCCAAGACTCCTGAATAACTTTTGTTTGTCACATCATGACTACTTGATCTATAGCTGGAGAACAGTTTAACCATCTGTTGATTTTGGAACAGATAATCCTGTATAGAATTGAACACTCCTTTTCATTTGTTATTGCTTGACCTTGTGTTGGGGTGGCCTCTTGGCAATGGGGCACAAAAGTAGAGCGTTGGATGAAACAGGATTTGTATTAAGTACATACCAGTGCGCCGTTTGGATCCTACATTGCCAGTGTGCTGTTTACTAGTAATTAATTTTAAGTTCGAGAACATCAGTACAATTTAAATTGGGTAGCAGTGAACACCAGCTAACCACCGTCAAAGCACCGCAAGCGGTTGGCACGTCCTTATAACACATTATGTAACAAGCGAGTACATGTATATACCGTAGACGGTCTTGTGGAGGAGGCGGGGCTTTAGGTCTGGTTGGTGGGAGGCGGGGAGAAACAGACACGAGGGCGACCGAGCGAGATTAAGCAGCGACGGGGTGGGTGGGGGACTGAGATAATGCCGGATTTTTAAAAGCGGCCGGCCATACGTAATGCTGCTAGCAAACTAAAAAGAGTGGGGTGGGGGAGCATGTGAAAGCGGGAGCCCTGGTTACAGTGAAAGCGGGCACCTGTGTTAAAGTGAAAATGGGCGCCTGTGTTGTTATTGAAAGCGGGCGCCCATGTAATTGAAAGCGAGCGCCAGTGTTAAGGAGAAAGCGGGCGCCCATGTTGTTAATTTAAAAACACATAATTTAAGATAAAGCGCGGCCGTGCTGCTTAAAAAAACACAAGCGGTTCCAGCTGAAGCAGCGCACGTCCTGCCTACAGTAAGAGAAACTCAATAAAGAAAATAGTGCTTACAGACTAAATAACACGTACCGTGTAACAACTGAAGTAAAAGGGCCAGTCGTCATGGGAGGTTACAAATGAAGACAAGGCGGTACTAAGGAGGGACTAACAAGCCTATTTACGAATCAGAAGCCAGCATTTACGAAGGACAATGACACAAGCCACTGAGAAATATAGGCAGAGAGTGGGCGAGGTTTCAAGTGCATACTCCAATACAGCATGCCTTGCAGAGCAGCGCATGAAGGCTGCCTCTAGGTTCAACCTAAAAAGCAAGTGGCCATGGGGAAAGCAAGGTTCCTAAGTTATGTTAAGGCTGCTCCGACTGTCTCAGTGAGGGAGCTAATGTGGTCAAGTTTGCAGGATCGTAAGCTCACACTGGACCGTATGTGAAAGATTCAATTGACGACTTAGGTTCCCGGGATATCCTTGATAAAAACCTGCTTCCGAAATTGTGTGCAAAAATAGTTACAAATAATGCAAGACTAAAATCTGCTGAGGATGACCGATTGGACTATCATTGAAGGCCAACGCGGATTTGTGTGTCACTTTCTATCAGTCCATTGGGCGGGCTCCATATCTATCTAGCCGCATGAGTTTCGAGCAGAAAAAAAGACCTAATCAGCCTGAGATGTGGGCTAATATCTTTGAAAGCATACAAATATGGGCATGTGAAAGGGACTGTGGCCCTGAATTGGAGACTAATATCATTCTTGAATCGCTACAGCATGTAGTGTGCCTCTGTAGTGAACTGAAGGCCTTAAGGCGCTATTGGCTAAAACTGGTATTTTGCCATCTAGGAATCAGGCAAAGCCAGAAAGAGATAAAAATGTGTCTGAGTGGGACAATGTACAGCTAACATTTAGATTTCCGAAGTTCCTGAAGGACACTTACAAGGTCATCAATAACAGCCCCCGCCTGTATAGAATCTCAAACTTTGCACTTACTGTATCTAAATACAACATTACATTTGAACGCACATAACATTTTATCAAAATGATTTTAATCAACTTTCAAGTCTATATTATAAAGGTTCTATAGTGGGAATAAACCATAGCTAATGCTCAGAAATGTGATACGTTTGCAGGAGGCTTTTAAGTTTTTGGCCAGGACTGTTGTCTAAGAAAAGCATCTTCATGTGGCACACTGCACTTTATTTATCCGACCCCAACTGATTCTGGGTGTCGACCAAGGCCAGAGTATAGGCACACGTAAGATGAGACAGTTCAGGTTGGCACTATGCACTTTCTATATACATGAATGTTTTTTCTAACATGCTAAAATGTAATGGTTATAAATAATTAAAAACAATAAAATGCACTTACTTACTCCAATGTGACTAGTGCAACTCCCACACAGCCCTACTTGTCTACAAATATTCAACAAAATAATATTGAGGTATATGGAAAAACTAAAACAAGAAGGACATCAAACAACCAATAATCAGTAACTTTAGGGCAAGATAAGTAGCTTTTGTAAGAGTCAGCGTGCATCTTTGCCACAATCGCTCTACCGTTCCTAACTCAGTTTCTCTTCTCTTCTTTCTGCCTTTCCCTCTTTCACTAAACCTTCGCATACATCCCTCCACCTTCACAAACCTTCTGTTCCCTTATTCCGACATGACCCATCTTCAAGCCCTAGGTACTGCAGGCCTTATTTATGACAACTGTTGCATCACTGCGACACTTCTCAGTGCGCCCTCCTTGCAACACCATCGATGGGTCATATTAATTGTATGATGCATCATGTCGCAAGGATGGCAGATAAGTCAGTATAACTGACGTATCTGTCGGTGCAAAACTGATGCATTGCTGGAGTTGTGTCGGAAGCGTGACGCAACTCCAGCAATGCAGGGGGGAGGGCTATGATTATAGCACTGCGTCACCCTTACGCCTGCTATGAGGCAGATTTCAATGCGCCACTTCTACGAGGCTTTGATGCGAGGGAACGCCCCCCTGCATACATTATACCTGCCGCAGGTATAATGTAGCACGGGGCTTTACGAAGTGTTGCATCTGCCTAGATGCATCACTTGTAAATATGGAGAAACGTGGCGCATTATTTATGCCGCCGCAGCGTCACTAAAAGTGACGCAACAGCGGCATAAATGTGAGGCAAGGGCTCATAAATAAGCCCCAGTGTGTGTATTGGTGTTTATACAGCATGGTGCAAGCAAGAGGACATTGATAGGGGTATTGGAAGATGGTGCAACATTGTGCACATCAGGCGGGATCTAGACATTTGAATTACACAATGACATTACATGACACATTTGCAACTGCACTGCACTGCCCACATGTACACCGAAGCCCCTGCTTACGTATCCCACACTTCACACTCTTACATTTGTACCCATCCTGAAACATGTGAGTTTCTCCCCCATATGTGATCATATCAGTTCTTATACTTCCGGTGGCGATCCAGAACCCGCAACCTGCAAATCCACCATGTAATTCGCATTAGTGTCCAACTCTCCTGCATTAGTGTCCAATACTCCTTCTCCTACCTCACCGCCAAGACCTGGAACAGCCCCCCTTCCATCTCCAGATCGCACCCTCTCTCCAGGAATTCAGAAGGGGACTCAAGACGTGGCTGTTCAACTGATGCCACCACAGTAGCCTAGCCCTCAGCGCCTGGATACCCTCGCGGGTGATTATCTGCACTTTATAAATCCTGTTTGATTGATTGATTAAACTGGGCAGTTTCACTGTGTTTGTGACCCTCCTAACATGCATGAGAGCAAACAAAAGGGCTTGCCCCTGTGCTACGAAGCTCCAGCGTCCTGCATCCCCCACTGCAGCTTCCTAATGACCTCCCTCCAAGGCCATCTACTAGTGCTGGCCAACTGCAGATGCAGCGCAGTGCCACTTTCCATGCATGCGGCCATTTAAAATGGTTAGTAAACTGGCACTATCTTTTGCATCATCTTACATTCATTGTGCAAGTGCTCAAGCAAAACTCTGGCAACTGAGGGCCTATATGTTTCTAACATTTAAATCATCTTAAGCATGATTACTCTCTCCCACAGACTCAAACTCTGTCCTCATTATGACAATCCCAAGAATCTCAATGCAGGCGCTACCTCCTGTTTGTGCCCGAATTGTGCCAGCATCCACTGATCCACCCCGAGCTCCATGGCTGTTTGCTGCAAGATTTTTGTCAGGTCAAACGGGGTGCAAATCGTGCAAACTACATGAAAATTGAGTTTTTGCTCTTTGGAACAGGGGAAGATACAGGAAACAAACATGTTATGCCCAAATTCCGAAGTCCGAAACTTAGAATGGTACAACGTTTGTGCACTCACTAAATACCTCATCCCGCAGTATCGCAAATTGTGGGTGCGGTATTAGCACATAAAGTTTGCCTGGGGATCAGAATAAGCCCCTCTGTCACAAGCTTCCACTATGGACACTTGGACTGATAATCTATCAGAACTACTCTAAGAACACCACCACCTTAGGAATCATTACACACTCCCTCAAACTTCAGTTATGGACAAGTGGACTGACAGTCCAATCAAACCAACACATTCTTACTTCTGTGCCCCAAAGTCTCCACCAGACTCAACACACGGTCAATTAACAAATGCTACTCCAAAGATTGAATAGTCACCCAGTGCACCTTACCTCTTTGCCCGCATGCTACACACTCCGTGACGACCCTCTCTACATAAACATCCATCTTTTGGCATCAATACAACTTCCTCAATCAGCCTAAGATAACCAATCTGCATCTCAACACAAGATAGGAGTCTTTTCCTTCTATGCATTAATCTCCAAGCACCATCACTCAACTCATTCTGGATTGCTTGATAATATGTAAGCTGATGACACTCCTGGAGCCAACCCTCAACCGTTTCCCTCACTACTGCCAAATCCTCATCCTCTGCTAGCATTTCCTTCTACTCTTTCTCAGCAGTGTCTCCTCCAACATGACCACTGCCTCTTAGGTCTCCTCGTCACCCAGTTCAGCACTCTGGATCTCCTCAACCTTTTTCTGTGCCATAATGTTTGACAACCAGTCCTCCCAGCAATTGTATCTGGCAGACATATATAAACATTGACATTATCTTCCAGGTTAGACAACTAATGTTCAAACCTCAGCATGACTAACTCTAATGGGTGAGTGTTGTAACAAACCACCAGCAAGAGACCAACGGCTCAAACAGGATACAGCATCAAGGATGCTGTAGATCATGTTGGCTGTTGTTTATCCTTTGTCCATCTCCACCCTTCCATTCTGCTATCTTTAATCCACCTTTCCTTTCATCGTTCCATCCTGCCATTTATCTTTCTATCCTTCTTTTTTGCATCCATCCTGTTATACCCTCTTCCTTCCTTCCATCTTCCCTTCTCCCTTTTAATCTTTCTATTCTTGAATACTTCCCTCAATTTTTATCCATCATTCTTTCCATCCTTTCTTCCACTGTGGCATCTTTCCTGTCATCTTTCCATTCTTCCTACCACTTTTTTTCTATGCAATCAAGTATCTTTCTGTCTTTCCTTTTATTGTCTAATTTTTTTTTACATTCCTTTCCTTCCTGCTTTTCTTTCATTGTTTATCCTATCCTTCGAGTTTTACATTCATCTCCTTTCCACCCTTCCTTCTTTCCTTGTATCTTTCCTGTCACTTTTCCTTCTGTCCATGTTTGCTTTCATCTCAGTCTTTCTCTCTCCTTTGTGCATTCACTCCATTTGCTTCTCTCACTTTTATTCCTTAGCTAGTTTTATAATTTCTCATTCTCCCTTCACTGTGCATAACTACTCTGGCAACTCTGAGCTCACGCCCCCAGCTCTGCAACTGTGTAATTTTTTATTTATTAGCTTCTGAGTGAGAACTGGGGGTCAAAGAACAAAGTCTAGAGCAGCAGTGTGTCCAACCTCGCTCCATGAAAGCCAGATCTAAACCAAAGGATGTATCATGAACGCGTTCCGAGTTGTACGCTTATATTTAGATATTGAGCTGTATAAAACTATTTTTAGATATTGAGCTGTATAAAACACATACATTTAACTCAGAAAATATCAGATTTCGTTCATGAGCTGTAGACAGCACAGTTCAGAAGAACAAGCTACTTACTTTCAGTAGCGCTCATTCTGGTGGAGAGTTTATCTAGCCACAGATTACTCACCTTTTGAATGTTGCCCAGGTGTCAGGCTGGATATGGAACTTTTCAGCAGTACCTCTGCATGCCAGTAGGTGGCGCTGATCTGCTCTGCACTGACGCCGGTCTGCTCATGAAATGAGGTGCTGAGCTTATATGGGTGTAATATCCGTGTGCTGATGTCAGATGCTTTCAAGATTGTCCGACCCCCAGACGCAGAGCTACAAAAGCAAATTGTTGTGACCAGAGTGCAGACTCCTAGACTTGGGATCTTATTAATGAATAGAGGTCAACCACGAAACAGGGAGGAAAGGAGGGTCAGTGAGGAAACTGCAGCTAGATTAAGGGGCTGATTTATCAAGGTTTTATACAACGCAATGCAGCAAGACACTTTGCTGTGCTGAGATGTGTGAAAAGGAGAGGGCAGGAATGCCCCATATTTAACATTATATGGCACATTCCTGTCCTCTCCTTTTGCTAACGCACAATGTGCTGCCTTGCACCAACGCAGGCACCCTGGCACCGTGGTGCAAGGGTGCCTGCGTTGTAGGCACGATTGTTTTTGTGGGTAACCTTCCTGCACAAAAACAATCCTCAAAGGCATTTTCCTCTTTCTAAGTGTGCTACAGAATACAGCCCACTTAGAAGGAGGAAACAACGAGGAGGAATAAAGATATTTCTTCTTGTTGTGCTTCTGGTGGGAAGTCACACAATTCTGATGCATTACCAGGTCTAACAGTGTTAGTAAATCTGGGAATTGGTCAGGATGCATGGGTGGATGCGTGGGTACACCCACACTCCACCCATGTAACAACCCCACCATGCAGTGTAACGCAAGGCAGCGACTTGGCAGGGTGGCCTTGCGTGGCAAATCTGAATCAAGTATTTCCGCCGCCCTGCGCTACCAGAAAGAATGTTACAGAAGGAAAGTAACTCGTTCTTTTGATAGAGACTTTGATAGAGACTTCTAGCCGCATAGACACCAAAGCAGTGCCTGTTTAGACGTGGCTCTGTTGATGGAGTCAAACTAGAAGGTCTTGTGGGACTGAGCAGAGAAAAGGCCCCTTTTGGAAGACTTGACTATCCAGTGCTTCATGAACGTATGGAGAAACACCCATGTAGCCGCCTAGCAGGTGTCTAGGACAGAAACGTCACACGCTAACACAGTGATAGCTGCCTTGGCCCTGGTGGAATGGGCACACAGGCTGCCTTTTAGCCAGTGCATAGCAGATCTTAATGCAAAGCACGATACAATGTGAAATGGTTTCCTTCTGCACAGACTTACCTTTTTTTCCTCCAGCGAACCCCACAAAGAACTGAACGTCCACTCTGTGGCCTTTGGTACAATCTATGGAGAAGCTACCCTTTGACTGTGCCCAGAGCAAGGCCTTATCAGGCTAGGGACAAAACAAACAATAAAATGTCAGATAACTTGGCCTGTAATAGGTGCCCTGTAGGTCCAATGTCATCATCCAGCCTCCAGGGTCGAGGGCAGATGCAACCTGGGCAAAAGTGAGTATCTTGCATTTTTCCTTCTGAAGGAAGACGATGAGAGGGTGCAGGCTTGCGTCCTTCTTGGGAACTAAAAAGTAGCGGTAATAGCAATCATGTCCTACTTCTGGAGCAGGCACTCTTTTGATAGCCCCTTTGGTCGAAAGGGCTTGCACTTCCTGCCACAAAATGGAAAGATGGTCCTCCATCAATCGTGGGAGACGGTGGAAGGTGTGGCAGTGCAGAAAGGAAGGGTAGGGCATAACCTTCCGAATAATTTGCAGAACCCGCCTGTCTGATATTATGCTCTGCCAAACCGGCTAGAATCATCGGATCCTTACCTCGTACCGAGTGGCTGTGCTCCACTACTGGCACGCTAAAGTGATTTTGCAGGTGGTGCTGCAAGGGAGGTAGTGGACTGGATGGTTTGATGGCCTTGGCCGTGGAGGCAGTGAATACCATGGCCACAAACGCAAAATTGCTGGACGCCGTGCTGGCGTTGGATTGGCTGGCAGTATGGGGCATCTCTGCTGAAACCACAAAACAAATGGTAGGTCTGATCAGACTGGCTAGGTGGGGTCTACAAGCCCAGCGAGCGAGCCGTGGCCCTGCTCTCCTTGAAACAATTCAGATTGGTTCTGCCTTGTTCTCAAACAGGTGACTCCCATTGAATGTCATGTCCATGAGAAATGACTGGACATTGCCAGAAAAATCACTTGACCGCAGCCAAGTCTGGCATGAAGAGCGACACTGGTGCCTATGGCCCGCCCAATGGAATCAGTGGTGTCCAGGCCAAAATGACTCGTGAACTTGTCAGAGTCCCGACCGTCCTGTGTAGCCTGGACAAGGAAAGCTCGGAGATGATCGAAAACATAGGTGAGGACTTGAGCCAGAGAGTCCCAAAGGGTGTGCAAATAGCACCCCAACAGACAGCTGGCATTCACTGGCCTGAGCACCAAGCTGGTGGATGAAAACATTTGTTTGAAAAGGTTTCAACACGTTTTGACTATCTTTCAGGAGGAGTGGTTGGGAATGTGCTGGGTTTAGTTTGGCCTTCAGAATCCTGCTGCACCAAGCTTTTGGAGGAAGGGTTCTGAGACAAAGGTGCGGGGTCGCCTGGGGCAGGGTGATGTTATTGTGCAATTTGGCTGTTGACTGGTGGGCCAGAGCAAGGTCTGGCTAATGCCCAAAAGCAGGTGTCCCTTAAAAGGCAAAAGGAGCTCAGAAGGTGTTTGCCCAGGCTGGAGGACTTTTGTTAGCACATTAGTTTTCACCTCCGAGGTGGGTAGCTGGAGGACAAGCACTTCGGTTGCCCTATGCATTACTATGGCGTCCTTTTGTTGCCGGGCTAAGGGATGAGAGAAGACCCAATTCAGGGGAGGTGTCCAGGCCGCTGGCCTCCTGCACATCCACATACCAATTCTCCTCAGGATAGGGCTGAGTGAACTCATCACATGCGTTGTAGACAATGAGTGAGTCTGTGATGAAAAGGGAGTGTAAGGGATATGTTCTCCTCCTTTGCGGAGAGGGCAAATCAATTGGAGAAAGCAGCACCTCAAAAGCAGTTGGCCGCGACTTCAGCCAAAGTCCGGTGTTGAGTCGGAGAGTAGAATAGGTATCTGATCGTCTGGTGTCGATGGATTCGGCACCAGCATTGGGAGTCCCAGGAATCAGCACAGGCCATGGTGCTGGAGTGGGGGGGGAGGTCGGAATTGGAGCTAGAGGCATTGTGATGGGCTCGAAGGATCCCACTGGTGCCGAGGATGAACCCGCTGGCCGTACTCTAGAGGGAGGGCCTCTTGGCTCAGAGGGGCCCGATGGCATGCTAGAAGGAGTCAACAAGGATCCTTGAGTCGGAGAATGGCCACATGGAACTCTTTGATCTGTTTGGGAGCAGCAGACAGCCCCAGAAAATCAGGCTGTGCCAGAACCAGATGCAGGAATGGCTCCGAAGTCGAAGGACTCCAGGAGTGAGATTGAGAGCCATGGTGATGCCTCTAGACCTTCTCAAGTGAATTCAACAATTTGGATCTTGGCGCAGATTGACCTCTGGAATAGCTCTGTCAACAGGACTGGTAATACATTTTCAACTAGGACAGCATCTTTGGCAGGTGCCGTCGTGGGGTCTTCTTGTGTTTGGCGATGTAAAGTTTCACAAAGTATTGACACACACTCACTGCAGGCCTTGGAGCCGTGACTCGACCCAAGGCACTGCAAACACACCTGGTGGGTATTGGTCACAGACATCTGTTTGCAACAGTCCCTACAGGGCTTAAAACCTGCCATTTATGGGGGTGACATCCCTTACAAGCTTCCTAAATTTTTTGATCAAAATGTCTCATCTCTGAGAGACAAAAGAGGAAGCTTCTTGAGGCGCAGAAAGAAAGGAACTGATGTCAGCGCACTGGTGTACTGGTTATATAGGCTCCACATGTCATTTCTGGAGTGGAACGGTGTCAGTGCGGAGCTGCACGGTGGCAACTAAGGTTATGCCCATGTGCGGATGAAAATTTTCCGGATCCAGTCTGACGCCTAGGGAATATTCAAAAGGTGGGGAATCTGTGGCTAGAAGTCTCTATCAGAAACACGGAGCAGGAGGTCTTCTCCCTATTTCCGAGCTATGCAATCTGTGCTCAACTGTGGCTTCTGCTAAGGCATGTATTCATGATACAGCCTCAGATTTTCAGGATAACCACCAAGTAAATGAGTTCCAGTCAGTCGCATTATATGCACATTTCTCTTATGTGACTATGATAAATATTTGACCCGGACCTATGTTGGCCACCCTAGTGTTTAGTGCTTACAAAGACAAAATATGACATGTTTGTTTAAATTCTTCCTTACTCATATTCCTTTTAATGTTAGTTTAGGCCCAGATTTTGTTCAGTCTACATTTCAGATTAAGGGTCTTAAATCAATTCATATCTCTAGCCTGTTCTTTACACATTGCTCATAACATATACACAATAGCTTGCATCGGTTTCTTTGTGTTTTTATACAAAAATCCACCTTTCAAGTTTATCTTCAGAGGTACACTGACCTCCAGGGAAATCCAGAGGTTAGGACCAGTCTCTTGGAATGTGACAGACTCCGAACCAGCCCCAACAGAGACACAGGACTGCCTTTCAGTTTTCTGATTATCATGTACGTAAATCTACACCTGGTTTCATTGGCAATCTCAGACCTGACATTTTGTGTCTTGGCTGGTGGAAGAGGCTCTGTGTGGCGAGGTAGCATTCGCAGAAGAAGGCTTCCTCATAAAGTAGGGTGAATATTAAAAGGGGTTGCCTCACCTTCTCTTCCCAGGAGGCATTTCTACATCTGATGAGAATAGCGGATCCCGATGTCTACCCTCAAAATCATGCTGGTCAACGTTTCCTTCTTCTTGGGCTTTCTGAGATGAGGAAGGCAAAGCGAGATCCTCTGAGCTCCAGGGGTGATCAATCATCCATCCTACTAGAAGCTCAGCTGCCTGTGGGTCGCCACACACACCTGGAAGTGGAAGGAACATTTGTTATCAGGAATCGGTGGAGGTCCAGTGCAGTGGTAAGTGCTACTTCCAAGAAGAGTTTCAGGAAAGGAAAATAGGCACCTCTGGAGCGCTAGATTCAGAGACAACCAGTGCCAGAGAAAATTAGATCCACTTGCTCCCGCCCATGTCTAATTCCTGACACCTGCTCCATGATCTCATTCTCTTGAACCCCTCCCACCAGTTCTAGAGTATACTGGGTCCGTCAATTTTGGCTCAGAGGTTGTGCATAATTTCATGCAGAATGATCTATGAAAGATTCAATGCCTCCCTGATGCTGTCTTCAGTGCGTCACGTTACACAGAAGGATTTGCTTAGAAAGGTGAAGCATCATCAAGTCCTAAAGTCTGCTTTGTGAACTTTACAATGACTAGAAGATCATGGGACAATTCTAGGTGATCAAGACGTGTGCAGGATCTGGTGGAAAGCCTGACTGCTCTTCATTATGTCTGATCCGCACCATCAAATCTACTGATCGTCTAGAGAGGCTGTAAAACCCTCTGTCGAGCTGTTCTACTTGACAGAGGCAGCCGTACATTGTAAAGTCTGCCTACATCACTCGCTGTAGCTTCCATCCCTACCTCACATTAGATAACCACCTCCAATTGAGCAAGCTTAGGCAAAGCCAATCGGTTTAGATTTAATGTTCTAATGATGAAAGCATGTGTTAAGTCAGATAAAGAATGAGAGCAGAGGTAAGTGTGAAAGCGCATCACAAACGGACCACTGAGAACGTTAAGTATGCCGCAACCTGCTGGGAGAAACCTGTGGTGAAAGCAGCATGTTAGATGTGGGGTGCAGCAACGCAATGCATCAGTGAAGAAGTAGTATGAGAAGACAAAGGCAGTGAAAAGAGACTAATGTAGATACAGAGCAAATTATTATAATAACAGAGGATGGACTTCAAACAACAGTTGTGGATTTGAGAGAAAGAATTTGGTGCCCATTTTGAAACACCCTGAAGACAAACCTTAATTGTAGTGTGTGTGTGCATGCGTGCGTGCGTGTGTCATCGTGAGGTATGTGCCTGCCACTGAGCAGTGTACGGAGTACGGATACGCATGGGTGAGGAGTGTGGGCGCTGCTACTGATGTAACAGCGGCTTGAACAGTTTTAGTGTGGGATAGGACTCTTGGTTCCAGTACCAGAGGCACCAGACATTTTGGTGGACAAAGAGCAGCTGGAGGCAGGCAGTGAGGTCTTGCGAGACACCCGACATACCTATAAAAGATGAAGAGGTGAGTGTGATCAAAGTCTTATGAGACCAACAAAAAGAGCCAACATCTGACTAGACTTCAAGGAAGACAGCTTGGGGTGAGCCAATGCCGATGTCTACATCCAAAAAGGAAACCAAACAGCACAGAGCTTGCAGGCCGACGTCAGCAGTAAAGATAAACAAGCATTGGCATAGCCAATAGGTCTCGCCTTTGGGACCTTGTAAGTATTTGGCCATGCAGCACATTGATAACACGATAACAAGTAAAGGTGCTCTTAAAGTGAAAGCGGCAGCGCTCACAAAGTGAAGGCAGCCCCGTTCACAAACAATTAAGGCGCACTTAAAAGTAAAAGCAGCGCCCTTCACAAACAAAGGTGCACAAGGTGAAAGCGGCACCATTCCCAAATAAAAAATAATAATAAAGGAGTGAGGTCATGCTGTGTGGTAAAGCGCGTTGCTCACCTCTGCCACTTCTTACATTTCGATTGATGTTTGCGCGAATGCCCCAGATAAAGCACGTCGGGTAGGCAGAGGACGGGAGAGCGTGTACCACCAGCCTTTCCTACAAAATGACAGCACTTTGAAAGAATGCTGGACTTCAGTTCACCCACCCAGCTGGAATTATTACGATCAAGGCTGTTAAACAGGACAGGCTCCAAAATGGCCACCGCGGAAGACAATGCACAATGCCACATTCTGGAGAGCTGGTGCTGGAGCCCCTGACAGGTGATGGATTAGCAGAAACCAGCGCAACTTCCTAATGTCTCCACAGAACAGTGTGCGGTTTATCGCCAGGCACACTGCGCGCATTATGCTGCCTCCGCGGCACCTGGCTTCCCTTAATCCACCCCTTTTCCCCTGCTGCCGATAGCTGGCAGTAGTTACACCTCCTCTGCCCCTTGCGAGCCCCCCAGAATCCCCTTAATTAGCTTCCAGCCGGCTGCTGTCACAGCGGGAAAATTGATAGGATCTGCCCACTTGATACATATTCTGTGTGTGCAGGAGCTTGCACAGCTGGTGACCATGTGATACTTAATCTGTGTGCAGGGAAGCTTGCGCTGCTGATGACCACGTGATACATATTCTGTGCGGGCAGGGAAGCTTGCACTGCTGGTGACCACGTGATACATATTCTGTGAGTGCAGGGAAGCTTGCACTGCTGGTGACCACGTGATACATATTCTGTGCGTGCAGGGAAGCTTGCACTGCTGGTGGCCATGTGATACTTATGCTGTGTGCAGGGAAGCTTGCACTGCTGGTGACCACGTGATACATATGCTGTGCGTGCAGGGAAGCTTACACTGCTGGTGACCACGTGACACTTAATCTGTGTGCAGGGAAGCTTGCACTGCTGGTGACCACGTGACACTTAATCTGTGTGCAGGGAAGCTTGCACTGCTGGTGACCACGTGATAAATATTGTGTGCGTGCAGGAAAGCTTGCTCGGCTGGTGACCACGTAATACTGTTCTCTGTGCCTTACTGTTGAGAAGACCTTTTCACTGTTCAAAAGCCAAAGCGACTGGCATTGTCAATGTTTGTGTGAAAACATTCTCAATTCAGTCCTGAGCATGCTTCGGCTCTTTCTGAATATTCTCGGCTAACGACAATATTTCACTCCAAGTACTTTGCGAGTAGCAGTTGCACATGTTTAATGTGGTACATTCTGTGCTGTTCACTAATGCGCACCCCAGTGCCACAGGAAACGTAACAACATTTCACTCATGTTTTTTTAACTACATAAGTGTTGAGGAAAAAAACTTTCGCAATTTCCTCTCGGATCCTGGTCTTTTCTCCCTGGCATTTCCCGCATCCTTGTGCAGTTCAAGACAGTTGTCAGTGTTTCACTTTGATTACCCGCACACCCAAACTGGAAAAGGCCACACTTGTAAAACCTTTATTTGCTTATTGTACTTCTTAAAAAGCTTTAATGCCTCATAATACTGATTGTGGGGTTAAAGAATACCAGGACTAAAAACCGACCGTGTTTAACAGCTGCTAGAAGGCTCGTTTCTATTGTACTTCTTAAAAAGCTTTAATGCCTCATAATACTGATTGTGGGGTTAAAGAATACCAGGACTAAAAACCGAGCGTGTTTAACAGCTGCTAGAAGACTTGTTTCCAGTTCACGTAAATCCGCACAGTTTGAGGAAGTTTGAGGAGGAGGGAGCGGGGGAGGGGAGAGAGGAGGAAGCCTGGCTCTGCTTTCTTTGCGTGGAGCGAGCAGGAAACATCTGTTTGTAATTATTAACAGATGGTTCCTACTCACTCCCGCAAGGGAATCGCTAAATGTGCACGCGTTGCCATTCAAAGCAATGCAACGCGTGCACATTTTTCGCCTCAAAAGCGAACCGATTACAAAAGGTCTTTTTCCTATGCAGCGCATGCGCGCTGCGTAGGCGAGACCTAAAAATAAAGAGGAGGAATGCAAATTAGGTGACAGAGGAATAGGGTTGACAGTGGCGATGTGCATTTGCTTTAACAGAGGCAGGAGATAGGAATGGGCCACAATATCCAAGACTTGGGTCAGCCATCTATTGGTCAGGCTGTGAAAGAGAAATGTACAATAGGGCAGCCATATTAGGGTCATGCTTACCCTCGAGTCATGAAAAACTTTACAAAAAGATGCCTCCTACAGTCGAAATAGTAAAATAGACTTGCTTTCTGTTTAACTTACATGTGTAAGATAACTGTCTGAATATAACAAAAAGTGTGTGGATTGTTTGCACTTTACGGTGTAAAATAACTTCATTTGGAATTCCAGTAGTTTGGTTTGCAGCCCACCCAATAACATTCTGAAATTAATAGATGCGGGGAAACCAATGTGAGGGAGATTTGCAGAAGTGTTAAGGCATTGATCAAACCAAACCAAACCCAGAAGATGTTCTAGGCACACGCCAGCCAACAAGCTCACACAGAGAGTGGCCCTCAAGTTCAGTGGATATTTTACTTCGAGTGTTTGTCTCCAATATAATGCACTACCTCTGTATTAATGAAGCAAACCATATCCAAACAGTATTCGGGTGCTAATCAGATAAAGTGGCTGCCTTTCAGAAATAAATATGAGACAAGTGGCTCTGAAAAACATCAAGACTAAGGGGCAAATGTATCAATCTTTCATGCAACGTAGCAAGACAACTTGCTGCACTGCGGGAAAGGACAGGCATGTGCTGTATTTACCAATATATGATGCAGTCCTGCTTTCTGCCTGCACGGACGCAAAATCTGCTGCCTAGCTCCAATGCAGTCACCCTGGTGCCATGGTGCAAGGTGGCCTGCATAGCAGGCAGGATTGTTTTTGTGCAGGTGGGGGCACCATGTGTGCTGCAGAACGAGGACAAATAAAGATATTTCTCCTTGTTGTGCCTCTGGTGGGAAGGCGTAGTACTTTGACGCAATCCCAGGTTTACCACTATTGGTAAATATGGGAATACGCCAAAATTCATGGGTGAATGTGTAGAGAAACCCACACTCCACCCACGGAACTCCATCCCAGGGCAGAGTAACACAAAGCAGCAACTTGCGCTGCCTTGAGTTACTCCAGATTTACCAAGCAACACAGGGCAACAAAGGTGCCCTTGTGTTGCTTGGTAAGTCTGACTTTAGTATTGTGTTGCACTTGCGACCCCTTGCATGATGCAAGGGCAACGTAATACTATGATAAATCTGAGCCGAAGTTTCTAGTAAGAGCACCTGACATAGGAATAATTGCTTCTTGATGGCCTGCAATAGCCGTATAATAAACAAGTGTTTAGAGTTCCTTCACCCCAGAGGAACAACTTTGTATTTTGCTGCCTTAAATCTAAGTTGCCAAGTCTCTGACCACTCCTCGTGTCCTTTCTTCACTTCTAGGAATTAGATCCTTGTGTGCTCTGCAAAGAGCACACCTTCCATTCCAGCCTCTCTGTCACTGTAACAATTGGGCCCTAGCCCCAATCCTCCATGTTTGGGCATGAATACAATCATCTATAACATGGTCAGCAACTTGATGTGGAAGGACATTCTAAGGAGTCTCTGTACCTCTGTCTTCGTCAAACAATAAGGTATAGATACCATGGATGTCACTTTACCAAAATACAAGGGCTGGTGGAAGTGTTATCCTGCACCCTTTAGTCCCAGATAACTTCACAGTTTGACCCCTTATGGGATAAGGGAAAGGCAAAAACTAGAAAGTGCAGAAGGACAACTAGGCCATTGAATTCTTGACCAGAAGTAGCAAGGACACTGCCAGGGAAGCTGAAGAGCAGACCAAGTCTAGTATCTGCTACCTTTGGCCACCATTAATTGATGCCTATGATAACTGCATTATTTCAATTAATTTATATGTGTAATGTATTAGAAAGTGCGGTATGTGCTCGGGGATAAACAAGTTGTGGGTCCAGCCTTCGTACCTGAGTCTTGAAATGCCTGATAGACCTGTGCCCTTGGAAAGCCCATCTCCAGCAGCGGCCCTACCACGGCAGAGAACTCAACCATTGCAGACGTGTCAGGTTGCGCTGAAAGGCAGAAAGGTTCACTTAGCAGCAACGCAATCTCAGCACCTCACAGTACTCTAACCGTACTCTTACTGTACTAACACAGACTAGTACATACTCTTTACTTACTCTTACTCTACTCTTATTGTACTCTTACCCTACTCTTACATACTCTTAACTTATTCTTGCCCTATTCCTATTTTAATCTTACTGTAGCCTTGCCATACTCTTACCCTATTCTTACTGTACTCTTATTCTACTCTAACGTACTCTTAATTTAGTCTTACTCTACTCTTACTGAACTCTTAACTTACTCTTACCGGCTACGGCCTTACCTTACCCTTACCGTATTCTGCTAACTGTGGTCTCAGATCCTGCTTACACCATAGGATAATCGTCTGAAATTGCTGTGAATGAAACTTGCGTGCTTTGCACAGTTTGGAAGCAATTAAACAAGGCGGACCCAGGAATCTCAGAGTTCTATCACAATTATAGAATAACATCCATTAATTATTATAATGTATGTTACTTGAAACGTACACACCAAAAACGTAATCATCTCAGAGCTCACACAGGCAAATTACAGTGTGCCCCCATACCACTGCTCACACAAGCTTCTTAGGGGAACATTCACTAACTTGTAAGTGGCTGTCAGAAGAGGGAGGGGCCCATCCATACTGGGGAAAAGTCTTTCAGAAGGAAAGAGTTTGGTTTTCATGGCTAAGAGGAAGGACATTGGTATTGGTATTGACATGATTTTCACACAAGTACAAATTTAGGGCAAGATGTATGAGTAATGGTTGCAAAATACTAGTGGCTAATTGCGACAAGTAAGGAATTTTAAAAACCAACCTGTCCATTAATAGGATGGTTCTAAACATTCGGGACCTGTGAAATTTCCATTCACATAAATGTAGTTGCAAATTGCACTCTGACTTTTTGCTACTGGAAAGGAATTTAGGTAACTGACCTATGTACTAATAGATTGGTTCATAAAATTCTGCATTTTAATAGGCTCCCAATCGGACCTACCTCATCAATATTTATGTGGCAGGTCGTAAATTGGGACTCACTATAATTGCATGCCATCACAATGATGGTGGACTGCTGGGGCCAGCAAACCACGATATCTGTGATACGTTTTAGGTAAAGTCAACTTTAAAAAAAAACTGGAGCCCATTTTCCAGGAAGGGAAGGCATTAATAAAGAGAATATTATTTCTTGTTTGATTGCTTGAGAGTTAGCAGTGGTCCCAGGAACCACTGCTTAGTCCCCAGTGAACTTTTTTTCAACATTCGCAAGGGGAAGAGATCCAGAGGACACCTATTTCCATTTCCAAACAGGTTAACACCTCCTTTGCTATGTTGGTAAAAAAGTCAATGTTTTCAGTGTCTTGTTGCAGAGGCAAAAAGTGTGTGCATGAGGTGTATTCAAGATCTTTTTGCAGAGATAAAAGGTTTGTGCATGAGGTGTATTCAAGATCTTGTTGCAGAGATAAAAGGTGTGTGTGGGAGGTGTATTCAAGATCTTGTTGCAGAGACAGAGGGTGTGTGCATAGGTGTATTCAAGATCTTGTTACAAAGACAGAAGGTCTGTACATGAGGTGTATTCAAGATCTTGTTGCAGAGACAGAAGGTGTGTGTGCGTGAGGTGTATTCAAGATTTTGTTATAGAGACAGAAGGTGTGTGTGTGAGGTGTATCCAAGATCTTGTTGCAGGGACAGAGGGTGTGCGCATGAGGTGTATTCAAGATATTGTTACAAAGACAGAAGGTGTGTGCATCAGATGCATTCAAGATCTTGTTGCAGAGATAAAAAGTGTGTGTGTGAGGTGTATTCAAGATCTTGTTGCAGAGATAAAAGGTGTCTGCATGAGGTGTATTCAAGATCGTGTTGCAGAGACAGAGGGTGTGTGCATGAGGTGTATACAAGATCTTGTTGCAGAGACAGAGGGTGTGTGCGTGTGGTGTATTCAAGATCTTGTTGCAGAGATAAATGGTGTCTGCATGAGGTGAATTCAAGATCTTGTTGCAGAGACAAAGGGTGTGCGCATGAGCTGTATTCAAGATCTTGTTACAGAGACAGGGTGTGTGTGTGAGGTGTATTCAAGATCTTGTTGCAGAGACAGGTGTGTGTGTGAGGTGTATTTAAGATCTTGTTGCAGAGACAGAAGGTGTGTGCATGAGGTGCATTCAAGATCTTGTTACAGAGACAGAAGGTGTGTGCATGAGGTGTATTTAAGATCTTGTTGCAGAGACAGAAGGTGTGTGTGTGAGGTGTATTCAAGATCTTGTTACAGAGACAGAAGGTGTGTGCGTGAGGTGTATTTAAGATCTTGTTGCAGAGACAGAAGGTGTGTGTGTGAGGTGTATTCAAGATCTTGTTACAGAGACAGAAGGTGTGTGCGTGAGGTGTATTTAAGATCTTGTTGCAGAGACAGAAGGTGTGTGTGTGAGGTGTATTCAAGATCTTGTTACAGAGACAGAAGGTGTGTGCATGAGGTGTATTTAAGATCTTTTACAGAGACAGAAGGTGTGTGCATGAGGTATTTAAGATCTTGTTATAGAGACAGAAGGTGTGTGCATGAGGTGTATTCAAGATATATTTGCAGAGATAAAAGGTGTGTGCATGAGGTGTATTTAAGATCTTGTTGCATGAGGTGTGTTCAAGATCTTGTTTCAGAGATGAAAGGGTCTGTACTGACATTAAGGTGATCCAGAAGTTCTGGAAACGTTCATGGGCTTTACTAGGCATTTAGTGGAGATCTTTCGTGAAGGAGCAGGCAGCTTCACTTTTCTTCAAAGCTCTGGATCTAGGGCATTTTGTGCTGATTTTCCCCCAGGGATTTGTTTTGTTGGGAAATAGGCGGGCACCCGCCTAATGTGCAGATTCTGTCTGCCCACTGTCACCAATGGTATCTCTTTACTTTAGTTTGTGTGACACTGTGTCTCATCACAAGTACAACACCTGCCTGTGCAACAATGTGCCATTACTTGAACACCTAATGGACTGTGTCCATTACAGTCCCAACTAAGGGCCTGGTTTACAGTTCGGCAGATGGGTTACTCCGACACAAACGTGATGAGTTATCCCACCCACCGAACTCTAAATCCGGCCCTCAGCCGTCCCAAGTGGTCCACAAGCACCAGTACCACTTCCCCTCTTTATCAGTGCCAACATTGGTACTGCTTTATTTTACCCTGTTCCATGTGTCACCTATAGTGCCCGTAAGAATCTATAAGAGTTTTTTGGCAAAGCCTTGAATGGTTATCGACTGTGAAATGCTGTAGCTCTCCATGCATTAGACCCTCTGCATTTCAGACAGATTCCCCTGGTCTTGAATGAGCTGCCAGCATTAAGAGGAGTAGGCAGCAGTTTCTTTTACCACTGCATGCTCCTTGTATCCCTCTCACACTCTGGCACTTTTTGTAACATTGTCACCACAATCCCTTTGAGTGTCAGAAGTTACAAGTGTACCACAAGGGGAAAGTGGATACCAAGACTGAGGTATCCAGCCCTTTGCAGGTTTTCATCGCTGCATTCACTGTTTTTCACAATGAGACATACAGTCGATTCATGCCTCATTATTATTAATGAGGCAGGCAGTGTGCACATCCCCGTACACAGTCGCTTTACACAACAAAGGAAACCTTTGCAATGCAAAGTAAGACTGCTCGTAGTACAACACACAGCAGACCTGCGAGTCACTTCAACATACATCAGTACCATGGCTTGGCACACCACCCCACTTACTGCTGATAGTGTATCAGCACTTTGGGCCATTTGTACAAAGCTTTTTTGAAGTCACAAACCACCCGATTCGAAGAATTTAGTGTTTGCAACCAGAAAAAAAGCATTTTGTAATGTACAGAAGCCGAATTGAGATTCGGTAACTTGTTACCGAATCCCAGCTTGGTTTTGCGATTCGGTATTTGTAAGGGGCATGTTTATGATGACCCTTTTAATTACCAAATCACATTGGAATTCGGTCTCAAAACATTAATAAGGAGGTGGTTAACCATTCGCAAATGGGAAGGGGTCCCCAAAAGACCCCTTCCCCTTCGAAAAGGTAAAAACATATTTTTAAGAGCAGGCAGTGGCCCCACAGCTACTGCCAAAAAATGAAACATAAAAGTTTCATTTTCTTTTTTTCAAACGCGTTCTTTTTTCCTTTAAGAAAAACAGGCTGCATTTAAAAAAAGAAGATTGCTTTATGTAAAATCAATCGAAGACATGGTGGTGCTGGTGGCCCCAACAGGCCACCATCCCTGTGATGGCGGCCCCAACAGGCCACCATCCCTGTGATGGCGGCCCCAACAGGCCACCATCCCTGTGATGGCGGCCCCAACAGGCCACCATCCCTGTGATGGCGGCCCCAACAGGCCACCATCCCTGTGATGGCTAGCATTCCTGATGGGTCGCCCACGGCAACCTACCTCATTCATGTTCATGAGGTAGGTCGATTTGCAACCCACTAGGAATTGCTATTTAAAAGTACAAAGGTTTCTTACATTTCTAATTGCGATTCATTAAGAATTGCAGTTTGGAAATCGCAAGGCCTAATTTCTGTACATCTGGCCCTTAATCTCATATGCCCTCATGACTTGGTACTTTACGGCATGAAGTTGTTGGCAATGTGAATGACTGCGGTCAGGTGACCATGCTCTTGTGCACGCTTCACCATATACTGCAGTGACCACTCAACACAGCTCACGCCTGGAGCGCAAATGAGAGGCGCCCATCCTTGGGAAGGCTTGGTGGGGTGCGAGTGACGTGGGCAGGGAAGTTATTCAAGTATCATCTACAGATATTCAAAGATGTTGGAATGCTTTTCATCCCAGCCAGTTAGACCAATAGACCTGGCGTAGGTCTGGATGTTGCTCGGCATCTCTTCCACTTCCAACACAGCCTCGTCATGCCTTTTTATTTATTTATAAATATTTTTACTATATTTTGTATATTCAGAACAGTTATTATTTGTGCCAGTCCCTTTTAGAGATCGACTGTGCCCTTACCTAGCCCAACTAAAATCAAAACTGTGAACACCTACACTCCAGTGCTTACCAATCGATGTAGTGGTACTAGGGGTCGATGGTTGTAGACTATAGTACGGCTGCTCTGCCGGGGACTCTATTGAAGAAGATGAACTGTCGGTGCTGGAAGGCAGGTTCGAAAGAAGAGATGACACTGATGGGAGCCGCAGCAGCGATATTTTCCTGTCAATCAAATGTGAAAGCATTCGTTCTGGTCAGGTATATGGATTGTCGCGTGGCCTTAGATCACAAACCAAGGTCCCAACATAGAGGGCAGTGTCACTGAAATTTTGGATAAGAGTGGATGGGCACACTTACTGCAGCACATGCACTGGTAAGAATGAGTTCAAGCTGCTGCAGCCATTCCCTTGCAGTGTAGACAACACCAGGGCACTGAGGTCATTCGAAGAGGACGATGAGGCGGAGACTATGCTGGAGGCAGTCGATGGAGCAACTTCCTCTGTGTTTGTACTAAGCTTGCACACCTTGTTGGCCAGTGAGGAGATCGGCGTAGGCTGCACAACACCTGAAATACATGGGATAGATACCTCATTCTAAGACAATAAGGGCGTACAGAGCATGTCCCAGAGCCTAGCGAGGACCAGAAACCAGCACACATCAAGCCATCAAATTCTCATTGAGTTATGATCATAGTTTGGTGTAAGAAGAGCAACTGTCAGGCGAAGTAAGAGAAACACTGGCAGATCAGAGATCGTAGGTAGTCCACTAGAGGAGTAGTCTTCAGAAAAAGAGAAAGAGTTTAAGATCAGTTTTAAGAATAAGCACAGTAGATAATGAATTCATGTTAAAATTAAGAGCGTTTATATTTTAGAAAACATGAGACTAAAGGAGCAAAACTATAAATGATGAGAAGGAAAATGGGAAATGCAGAAAACGCGCCAGGGAGAGCTAAGTGGAGATAGAGTAAGTGGAACACAGAAAGAGAAGACCCAGGGCATGAACAGATTTGAAAACATGGCATACAATTAAGAATTTGAAAGACAAATTGATAGGAAGCCATCAAAGAGAAGTTGTGGTAGAAGAGGCACACGAATCATGGATGCTCAGCACAATAATACAGACAGCGGGTGTACATTAATAAGGGTGTACAAATGTTGGAGCGCAACTTACTAAGGCACAGAATTAGAAACACCAAAGAGTCAAAGGAGGCTGGTTAACGAGGCAGAAGTCACAGAAGAAAGAGGTGAATAAAAGGTGAAAATAAGGATTCAGGAATAAGAGTAAGGCGTTAGTTAATGGAAGGGCGGAGAGGCATAGAGACAGGGACAAAACAAATTCCAATGTTGGAGGAGCGTAGAAGTCTGAAGCTCAAATGTATCCAGAGTTGGATTGCAGAAAAGCAGGACAAAAGAGCTGATAAGAAGATTGGTGGCGATCCAAGAGAAACGCTTGTGGGAATGAGGACAAACTTAAATGCACAGATGAAAGGCATTGGTGATGAAAGAGAGAAGAATCAGGCTAAATACACACCACAGTGGGAGCTGATGCAAGCAGAAGAAAGGAGTGAAGTTAAGAGCCCTGGGGCAAGCAGAAGAAAGGAGTGAAGTGCAGAGCCCTGGGGCAAGCAGAAGAAAGGAGTGAAGTGCAGAGCCCTGGGGCAAGCAGAAGAAAGGAGTGAAGTGCAGAGCCCTGGGGCAAGCAGAAGAAAGGAGTGAAGTGCAGAGCCCTGGGGCAAGCAGAAGAAAGGATTGAAGTGCAGAGCCCTAGGGCAAACAGCAGAAGAAAGGAGTGAAGTACAGAGCCCTGGGGCAAGCAGAAGAAAGGATTGAAGTGCAGAGCCCTGGGGCAAGCAGAAGAAAGGAGTGAAGTGCAGAGCCCTGGGGCAAGCAGCAGAAGAAAGGAGTGAAGTACAGAGCCCCGGGGCAAGCAGAAGAAAGGATTGAAGTGCAGAGCCCTGGGGCAAGCAGAAGAAAGGAGTGAAGTGCAGACCCCTGGGGTAAGCAGAAGAAAGGATTGAAGTGCAGAGCCCTAGGGGAAGCAGCAGAAGAAAGGAGTGAAGTACAGAGCCCTGGGGCAAGCAGAAGAAAGGAGTAATGTACAGAGCCCTGGGGCAAGCAGAAGAAAGGAGTGAAGTACAGAGCCCTGGAGCAAGCAGAAGAAAGGAGTGAAGTACAGAGCCCTGGAGCAAGCAGAAGAAAGGAGTGGAGTGCAGACCCCTGGGGTAAGCAGAAGAAAGGATTGAAGTGCAGAGCCCTAGGGGAAGCAGCAGAAGAAAGGAGTGAAGTGCAGAGCTCTGGGGCAAGCAGAAGAAAGGAGTGATGTACAGAGCCCTGGGGCAAGCAGAAGAAAGGAGTGAAGTACAGAGCCCTGGAGCAAGCAGAAGAAAGGAGTGAAGTGCAGAGCCCTGAGGCAAGCAGAAGAAAGGATTGAAGTGCAGAGCCCTGGGGCAAGCAGAAGAAAGGAGTGAAGTAGAGAGCCCTGAGGCAAGCAGAAGAAAGGAGTGAAGTAGAGAGCCCTGAGGCAAGCAGAAGAAAGGAGTGAAGTACAGCGCCCTGGGGCAAGCAGAAGCAAGGAGTGAAGTAGAGAGCCCTGAGGCAAGCAGAAGAAAGGAGTGAAGTACAGAGCCCGGGGGCAAGCAGAAGAAAGGAGTGAAGTGCAGAGCCCTGGGGCAAGCAGAAGAAAGGAGTGAATTGCAGAGCCCTGGGGCAAGCAGAAGAAAGGAGTGAAGTGCAGAGCCCTGGGGCAAGCAGAAGAAAGGAGTGAAGTGCAGAGCCCTGGGGCAAGCAGAAGAAAGGAGTGAAGTGCAGAGCCCTGGGGCAAGCAGAAGAAAGGAGTGAAGTGCAGAGCCCTGGGGCAAGCAGAAGAAAGGAGTGAAGTGCAGAGCCCTGGGGCAAGCAGAAGAAAGGAGTGAAGTGCAGAGCCCTCGGGCAAGCAGAAGAAAGGAGTGAAGTGCAGAACCCTGGGGCAAGCAGAAGAAAGGAGTGAAGTACAGAGCCCTGAGGCAAGCAGAAGCAAGGAGTGAAGTGCAGAGCCCTGGGGCAAGCAGAAGAAAGGATTGAAGTGCAGAGCCCTGGGGCAAGCAGAAGCAAGGAGTGAAGTACAGAGCCCTGGGGCAAGCAGAAGAAAGGAGTGAAGTACAGAGCCCTGGGGCAAGCAGAAGCAAGGAGTGAAGTGCAGAGCCCTGGGGCAAGCAGAAGAAAGGAGTGAAGTGCAGAGCCCTGGGGCAAGCAGAAGAAAGGAGTGAAGTACAGAGTCCTGGGGAACCCAGCAGAGGAGAAGAGCTAAGTACAGAATCCACAGGGAACAAAGCTGCCTGGGGACCCTGCAGAAGAGAGGGATGACTATAGAACCCTGGAAAGGCTATAGAAGATAGGGGGCTGGGTGCATAGCAGCGGGGGATCCCATAGAAGACAAGAGCTGAATACAGAGCCCTGTGAGCAGTAGAAGAGAGAGGCTGAATACAGAGGTCTCGGGAACCCTGAAAAATGGAATTCTGCTTAAAGCAAAATCCCTTTGCTACATTATTTTTACATAAATAGCAAAAAAAAGTACAATATCGTTCCTTCTAATTTTTCTTTTTTAAATGCATTTCTTGATTTCTTCAATAAAAGAACAAACAATGCTGCGTCAGACATAGGAGGACACCTTGGCATAAATATGATTGATTGATTGGGCAAGTTGCAAAGCGCGAACAAATGCCCGAGGGCGTCAAGGCGCTTATTGTATACTGTAGGTGCACTTCCATAGACACATACAGAATAACATATGAGTGTGTGCACATGCCCAGTCAAGGAGATAATAATCTAAGAGAGAAGGGATAACATATGCATGGCAGAATCAGGAGCAAGGCGACAGCGATGAAGGGGCAATACCTGAAAGGGAAACCTATGGCCACGTGAACGTGTGTCCGAGGCAAGTGTAGAGTTCCGTTGCATTAGTCAACAGCGTCGTCTGATACATAAGAATCCACTGGGAGAAGATAGGTATGAAGGGGAGCCCAAATACCTTTCGGCCTAGAGGTTAGCGACAGCAATGATGCATACAGTTGACTGGTAGTATCGCAATACGCCATGTCTTTCCGCCAGTCGTCGGTAGTGGGTGTTCTGCTACTGCCCTGCAGTAGGACTTTTTGCCGTTTGGCTAGTATAGAGTCATAGCAGCAAAGTGTTGGAGTCCCAGTTTCAGAGGTTTAACATAACCTAGCCATGAATGGATCGAGATCTACAGTCTGCTCCAACATAGTAGAAAGCAAAGTAAATATAGCCCCCCAATATGCATCTATAACAGTGCAGTTCCAAGTTAAATGTACAAAGTCAGCATTATCAGCCGCACATTTGAGAGTGAGGGATCAAACCGTGCTAAAGCCGCAGGAGTGGTGTATGTTCGATGAAGGTACTTATAGTGTAGTAGTTTGTGGCTACTTCTGGTGGACATTAATTGTATTTGATTGCAGCCCTAGTGCCAAGTCTTATCTGGGATGGGGTACCCCAAACCTCACTCCCAAGCAGCCCAAGATGTGAGTCCATGCACTGGTTTGAGCACTAAGCAGGAGTGATAGTGGCGGGAGACCAGCTTGGTATTGTCAGTGGTTGATATCACTAAGGTGAGGGGAGGGAACTCAGGCAGTTCCTCAGGGTAGTCAGGTAACTTGTCTCAGAGAGTGCTGTTGAGGCAGAGGCAGAGAAATTTGTCCATGTTGGATACACCCCCAGCAGCCCCGAATGCGGTTGTGGTATCTACTTTACCATTTGTGAGGAAGTCTCCCACTGTGCGCAGCTGGTGCACCGAAAGAGTGCGCTGTACCAATGTCTCCTGGGTCATTGGGAGCCATGGGCGGTTTATAAGGGGGATTTCCAGGGAATATAGGAGGTCAGTGCCTAGATACCTTCCAAGTTTGGACCACGCCCAGCATGTCATGGAAAGGGTATGCATATCTGTGGGCTCGTGAGGTAGCCCCTGCCGAAGGAGCGAAGATAATGGGAGCTGCTCTGCCTGGTCCTTCTTTGGTTTCAAGTAGGGGAATCTGGCGTCACGGCGATACTAGTGGAAGGAGAAGTGGCATTGCGCCACCAGATAGTATAAACGAAAATCTGGCACACTAAAACCACCCTTGGAATATGGAGGAATCAGCGTCTCCCACTTGATTCTGGGACGTCGTCCCGCCCATATGAGATGGATCAGAAGGCTGCGCTAAAGAAGGAGTTCGTCAATGCTATTGGAATGTTTAAGAATAGATATAGAAGACGTGGGAGCACCACCATCTTAATGATGGCAATATGACCCGCAATGGACTTTGGCAACCGGATCCAATTATTGATCTGGGCAGTGAGCTTGTCAACTGCAGGGCCATAGTTTGGGCGTATTACCTCTACCTTCTGCATGTGGAGGACAATTCCGAGATATTTTGGGGGGGTCAACACACCAGCGGGGAGGGTATTCCAGGGCGCATGGAGCATTGGCATCCCTGAGAGTGAAAAGCTCAGATTTATTCCAGTTTATGGAAAGACCTGAAAGAGCCCCATACCGTATTATTTCTTGAATATTAGGGGGGGAAGGTGTGAGGAGGGGGTTCCGCACAAATAGGAGAATATCATCTACGTACACAGATGCTAGGAGCGTTCCTCTGTGCATGTGACATTCTTGCAAATGAAGAATCAGGGGATCCAGGGCTATAATAAAAAGCAAAGGGGAGAGGGGACAAACACCTCAGGGATTCCCAGTTTGGTAAGTGCCAATCTCAAAAAAGGCCATTTCAAGGAATCAAACGCTTTTTGAGCATTGAGAAGGGCCACTGCGGCTGGGAGAGTTGGGGAGACTGGATTTCGGACTGCAAAAATAGTGCAAAGGTTAATGGCAATGAAGCGATGCGGCACAAAAACCGTCAGGAGGGGAGAAATTATTTGCCTTAACTTTAGCAAGTATTTTGTTGTCATAGTTAAGGAGGGACAATGGCCTGTATGAAGTACAGAGGGGAGCTTGTTTACAAGGCTTAAGGAGGAGAGTGATGACCGCTTCACGTATGGTGGGTGGGAGGATAGCATCCTGGAGGTCTTTGGAATAAACCTCTGAGAGGTGTGGGAATAGGCTTATGAATGCCTTATCAAAATTACTGGTGAGACCATCAAGGCCAGGGGCCTTAGATCCTCCCAGGGTGTCAATTTCCTGCATTATTTCCTCAAGTGTGATGGGGGCAAAGAGATCGGTAAGTAACTGCTCCACAATTATGTCAGAGTGCCCCATGTTGGTGGATTCAGTGACTTCCATAATTCAGAGGTTGTTGCGTCTAGATCTGGCTTCAAGATCTTCATTTTTCCCCATCGTGGTTTTGAGCAGGCATTCAACCTTTTCGAGGTGCATCGTGACTTTGGTGGCATCATCCTCCATTTCAGAGATCCTATGTTCTGTCCCATCCAGGCGAGTGGTATGGGGGTCAAGACGTTCCCCCCATACAGTCGAGGCAACTGCAAAAGTGTCAAAGAGAGTGTGGATTGCCTGAAACCTAGCTCACAGCTCAGCCATGATGGTGGTAGCACCATCTGGTGAAATATTGGTAGAGTCCACATGCGTGGACTCCTTTGTGTCTGATAGGCAGTGTTGATGTCTTGGCCCCCTGACTGGGTCAAATGCTAGCTTCTTCTGTTTAGGGTCCCCTCGCCCCTTGTGTGCTTGACAGGAGAGCGTAAAAGTGAAGTATTGGCGCTGAATGACAGCTGATACCCAGGCCAGTATGTGTTATGCCCCTGGTTGGATTGTGAGGCAAAGTACCATCTGAGCGAAGGGGCAAATGATAGGTGCTAGGATAAAGAGCTGAGTAGAGAGCTGAGTAGATAGCGCACAATATAGTCACAAGCACAACACTCTCACCGGGGCTCAGTCATTGTGCCCAGCATAGACAGAGACCAAAGAACCAGCACCATGGTCTCCGCCACATGGGAAGTGGGAGGGGGGAGGGGAGGAAGGTGCTCGCATGGCTCCTCCAGTGCCAAAACAGACAAGCGAGTCAGAGGAGGCAATCAGGTAATACCCACCTCAGCGACTATGGACCACAGTGAAGAGGTATGGAAAGAGAGACATGTGCACATGCTTTGGCTTTCCGCAGGCAGAAATTTCCACAGGCAATTTCCCGCTTTGGTCGCAATATGTGTCCGGGAGGTCCCTCGAGATGCCTCAAGAGGGTGCACCCAAGCACTGCCACCAGTGCATATTCATAAGACCAATCACATCGTCATATCAGTCTGGAAGGGCTGCTTCTGGCCACCGCAGGCCCCCACACGGTCCGATCATGAGGACCCCACATGCGGCCCCTTGGAAGGGTGAGTCGCAGCAGCGGGAGTCAACAACTGCCAGCATGTAGAGGGAGGAAAGAGGCGAGTCAGTTGCTTGTGAACGCTCTCACCGGTATTAGGAATGCCGCTGTGGTACTCAGCAGTCATCCAACCTCTGCTTATTGAGCCTGGTCTTGTGTGTCAAAGCCCCGCTTCGCCACTGCTCTGGGGGAGTCACACCTCCCCTGGTTAAAAACACTGCCCGGGGCACAAAAAAGCCCCCACAAGGACCCGGCGCAGGAGCTCAGAACCTCTGGATCCCCTTAGCGGCACGCAGAAGCCACAATCCCGCCTTCAGGCTCACCCATGGCCCCTGTTACCACGGGGCCTCTGAAGGCCGCATCAGTCCACCAGTGCAGCGATGTCTTTAGGGGACCCCCACAGGTCCAAAAACCCGGCTAAGTGCGAGGGGTGACCCCCTGCATGGTAAGGTGTACAATGCATGGTGTTCTAGGCAGATTGCCGTGGTTCCGCTGCAATTAGGGAGACCCGATCCGGGAGCTTCAATGCCGCGTGGCCATCTTGGTCGCAATTGACTTAAAAGCAATGTATGTGTTAAGCACTCATTCCCATCAGCATCGACCAGAGAACCGGTGCAGGGTGTCTTGATTCTTGCTCAAGTGTTGGTGGCACAATATGGTGTTCTAACACTGGACATACATACACCATTAGTGGTAACCTCTTTAGTGAACTGTACATGCAGATGATAAGTACCTGAGTGCGCAGCTGCATTCCACCTTTGTTGGGCCCTTACATAATTCTGATGCTTAGCCGCAGTTGAAACTCCATCCAACACTTCTTTCCTTTGTTTAGACCTCATGAACAGCACCCAGCACGTCTAACACACCCCAATAGCACACTTCCCGCTTCAATATATTTTAAAAAATAGCTTTCGTTTTACCACCCTTCGCTACCCCTCTTCCCTACCTACCACATACCTGCCATCCTACCACTCTTCCCTTCTACTCTTCTCTACCCACCACCTACCTATACCCGCCATCCTACCACTCTTCCCTACCCCTCTTCCCTACCTACCACCTACCTATACCTACCTACCACCTACCTACACCTGCCGTCCTACCACTGTTCCCTAACACTCTTTCCTACCTACCACCTACCTATACCTGTCGTCCTAACCACCCTTCCCTGCCACTCTTCCCAACCTACCACCTACCTATACCTGTTTCCTACAACCCTTCCCTACCACTCTTCCCTACCTAACTATACCCATCGTCCTACCACCCTGCCCCTACCACTCTTCCCTACCTACCTCCTACCTATACCTGTCATCCTACAACCCTTGCTCAAGTGTTGGTGGCACAATATGGTGTTCTAACACTGGACATACATACACCATCAGTGGTAACCTCTTTACTGAACTGTACATACGGATGAAAAGTACTTGAGTGCGCAGCTGCATTCCACCTTTGTTGTGCCCTTACATAATTCTGATGCTTAGCCGCAGATGAAACTCCATCCAACACTTCTTTCCTTTGTTTAAACCTCAAAACAGCACCCAGCATGTCTAACTCACCCCAAGTAGCACACTTCCCGCTCCAATATATTTTAAAAAATAGCTTTCGTTTTACCACCCTTCGCTACCCCTCTTCCCTACCTACCACCTACCTATACCTGCCATCCTACCACTCTTCCCTTCTACTCTTCTCTACCCACCACCTAACTATACCTGCCGTCCTACCACCCTTCCCTACCCCTCTTCCCTACCTACCACCTACCTATACCTGCCATCCTACCTCTCTTCCCTTCTACTCTTCTCTACCCACCACCTACCTATACCTGTCGTCCTACCACCCTTCCCTACCAATCTTCCCTACCTACCACCTACCTACACCTGCCGTCCTACCACTGTTCCCTAACCCTCTTCCCTACCTACCACCTACCTATACCTGTCGTCCTAACCACCCTTCCCTGCCACTCTTCCCAACCTACCACCTACCTATACCTGTCGTCCTACAACCCTTCCCTACCACTCTTCCCTACCTAACTATATCCGTTGACCTACCACCCTTCCCTACCACTTTTCCCTAACTACCACCTACCTATACCTGTCGTCCTAACCACCCTTCCCTGCCACTCTTCCCAACCTACCACCTACCTATACCTGTTTTCCTACAACCCTTCCCTACCACTCTTCCCTACCTAACTATATCCGTTGTCCTACCACCCTTCCCTACCACTTTTCCCTACCTACCACCTACCTATACCTGTCGTCCTAACCACCCTTCCCTGCCACTCTTCCCAACCTACCACCTACCTATACCTGTTTTCCTACAACCCTTCCCTACCACTCTTCCCTACCTAACTATACCCGTCGTCCTACCACCCTGCCTTTACCACTCTTCCCTACCTACCTCCGACCTATACCTGTCATCCTACAACCCTTCTCTACCACTCTTCCCTACCTTTGTAAAAAAAAAAAAAAAATAGACCAAGGTAGAAATATCCCCCTGCTAGCTCTGGAGTAGTGAAGCCAGTCAATCAGTGGAGGAGGTAAACAAAGTTAATGTCTTGGAAAGGAGTGTCTTAAGACCTAAACCTTTGGCTCAATATCTATTCTTTGATATAACTCGTAAGGTGAACAAGGACAAAAAATTGCACCCACTGAATAGGTCCAAGGTGCTTTCTAATTTCCAACAAATCGCCTCACTCTCTGAAATACGCTGGGGGGATCTAACCTATGTGGGTTTTCATATAGCAGAGGAGAGTAGAGAGCTGACAAAATAGGATTTTATATCGCCGGTCATTGATAATATGGTGTACAGTGCGGAAAAAGAGCTTTCAGGTGCAGGTCTGTCTCTCAGGGCCGGACTGGCCGTAGTGGGCACCGGGCATTTCCCCGGTAGGCCGCCAGGGATGGGGGCCGGTTTTGGGCCCCTCGGGCGCCGTTTTTGTTACAGGGCCGTTTTTGCAGCATGGCTGCAATATCGGCCCCTGTAACAAAATCGACCGAAACTGGCCCTGGCAAACAGCTCGGCCGCACACCCAACCCCCAGGGGGGCCGGCCGAGCACTTTGCCAGGGCCAGTTGTGGTTCCCAGTCCGGCCCTGCTGTCTATAATGGTTGAAGCAGGGGCTGGGCCACTTGAGAGAAGTGTAAGGTATACCCTAAATTACCATGGGGGTTTGACCTCGAAGCAGAGTGAATTTATTTCAACTTACCCTGCGCACAAAGTTTTAATTCCTAGGAGCTGTCAGTTTCATCATATGATGAACCTGCCCCTCAATGAGAATTTGAGGATAGTCATAGCAAATGATAGGGCTCCAGATCATATAGTGCCAACCCACAGGTACGAATGTGATGACCTTTTGTGCACCTCTTTAGGGGTCTCAGGCTACCCAAAATTGGGCAACCTGGGTTGAGGAACCATAGCGTATGGAGTTCTCTGGCAACCTGAAAATCTTAAGTTGGAATGTCTATGGTTATGCGTAAATTAAAAAGGAGGTTACATTGATGAACTATTAAGTAACCATAGAATTGTGTACTTGCAAGAATCTTGGGTGCGAGAGAACATAGGCATCGAGGGCGTTGTAGCCAGTAATAGTTTAGGGAACAAACGAGAGCGGGGTAGGCTCAATCAATCAATCGGTATTTGTAGAGCACGGCTTGTCACCCGTGAGTATATCCTGGTCCTGGGTTGCTGGGCATAGTTGAAAAGCTAGGTCTTGAGTCTCTTCCTGAAGTCCACCAGCGAGGAAATTGTAATCATGCAACACTAATAACATTAGTAGCTCTCAATGCATTTCATTGAACATAAGTAGCTCTCAGTACAGGAAAGGTTGGAGACCCCTGAGCTAGGTGATTGGTAGGATTATTAACACTAGTTTCTACTAAGATAATTAAGAAGGTTATAGAAGTGTTTCTGTTGTTAAGTGGAATTCAAGTTGCAGTACTGGAGTTGTGGGTGAATGATAATGGATGTGAAATGTTCACGTTAATTAATGTGTATAGCCATAAAGGCAAACTTCAGGGAGCAAAGAAATCGGTGGGTTATTTTGATCACATGATTCTTTAAGCTCTAGTAAAGTACCCAGATACTATTCTGATTGTGGCAGGTGATCTAAATGCATGACTGTTCCCCGATCACACGGATGAACTATTGCAGGATGTGTTGGAACAATATACTGTATGAGTGGCATGTGTCCAGCAGGTACGGCCGAGTAGGAAGGGGTGTTGCTGAGTCGATGACTGTCTAAGAATGGGTTCAAATGTTTGAACAGCCATTTTGAGAAAGATATCCCCACTGCACAGACTTTTATCTGGGACTTCATGGTTGCCCTATCAATTATGTATTTGTTTGGCAGTATGTTTTGTTTAAATAATTTCAATGTAATGGACTGTAAGGGAAGTGATCATTGGGCGATTGTGGCTACCCTAACATTTGAGGAATCTATGGCGTTTGATCACGTTTTTGCCATTTGCCAGAAGCTTTCCTTGGAGACTCACAACATGGTTCGATCTTTTACATCTCCAACACTTGCCTCGTATCAAGCCTTTGAGTGCATCGGTAAAGATCCAGAGGCAAGGGAAAATATAAGTATCTGATGGAACTTGTTGTCCTGTATGCGTGTTAATGTAAGTAGGTATTCACCTAGGATGAAGGGGTCAGCGAGGGCGTCTGCTCAAAGGTGGTATGATTCCACATGCCAAAAAATATAAAGCTCTTTGAAGTCAGCCACTAAACAATATATAGGCAATGCTCTCCTAGCATCACTAAGAAGTGAAGCACCTGTCAGACCAATATGAGCATCTTCCTGGAGAAAAAAACCTGCCCTTTTCTATAAACATTGGGATTAAATGATAGAAGGGATCCAGTATGGGCATCAAAGGCAATTTTGGCAAAAAGTAAATAATTCCAGTAATTTCTACCCAGGAGCTCTTCTGTGTATGCTTGCTGAGGACGCCTGATGGCGTTCCTGGATGGTTTGTACAGCATGCCAGCCGGGCACCTCACCTGCCAGCCTGGCCTTGTCACTAATCTAATTGGTTTACTTATAAGGATGTTAAATCGACAACTGCAGCCTTGAAGCTAACAGGGCAGCAGGGCCGGAGAGCATTAGGCGGTAATCACTAAGACAATAGCGATGAGTGGGACAGGCGTTTTGCACATTTGTTCCTGGGGATAACTGAAACAGAGGTTTATCCTGACACATGGAAAGGAGCTGTGCTCACGCCCATTTTTAAAAAAAGGTGATGGAAGCTCTTCATCTAACTATAGGATAATCAGCCTTTTGGATATCTCGGAAAAAATATTTCCTAAACTTTTACTGAACCATCTTGCAGCAGGATAATTGCCCCTGTAAGTGCCATATATAACAGTGCACGACCAACCTCAGTTCCTCCTGGAGAGGCGAGTTCTCTTCATCTTCCACACGCCACTAGGTGTAAGCACCTCATGACAGATTCTGCAATAAGGACAGTGGACGTGTAGTCATGCCTGAAACAAGTAGTCCAAAGGAAAAAAACTTTTGGCCTTTCTAATATCTCTGACCCAATTTGACAAATCTGTGAAAAAGTGCCATAAAAACTGCATGTAGACCTAAGATTCATCTTGGCAAGTTATTTGCAGGTTGGTCAAGAGACTATTACAGGTGGGGCCCAAAATGTATGTTTCCCATACAAACTCCCAGAAAACGCTAGATAATTTAATTAAACATGACATAAAGGTTGTGTGGTCAAGCTTGAAATACTCTCCTATTTTAGCGGGATTTTAGGTACTTACAAAATATTGTTAAGGACATCACCTCTCACCTTCCACTGAGTTGATTTCTTGCTCCAGCGCCTCAAGAACTTTCTGCTGCACCATGATATGAGTTCTCTCTAGTTCGGCCAATGGCCAAATTTCCTTAATTGGGCAAGTGAGCAAAGATTTTTTCATCATGCTTTTTACCAGCTGCTCAAAGGCTTGTCGCAAGTCATCATCTTGGACTCTGCCTGGGCTCTTATCCTCTGAGGGTACTAAGAGCAGACGAGAGTACTCACTGTCATGAATGAGAACATTGAGGCTTTTGGCAGCTGCCAGGGAAAGCCATGAAAGCTGTAAGGCACGAAGTTCCTCATCAAAGGAGGCAGTTGGAGTCCCTAACTCTTGGAGTATCTGGGACTCATCTTTCAGAAGATGTGCAGAGACTGAGACCTCAGATGTCTCTCCTAGTGTGTGTTGTTCAGAAGATACAGGTTCCTCTGCTTCCCTGTGGTCTATGTTGGTCTGAGATTCCTCTTTTAGGGGATATGCAGAGCCTCCGAGACCTGGTTCCACAAGTGCCAACTCATCTTGCTTAAGCCAAGGCTTTTCTTTCACTAAACTCAGATGTGCTGATGGACTTGGTTCTTTTGGCTCAAATTCATCTCTTGCATTGGTAGTGCCATTTTGGGAAGTTTTGGCCATTTCTGGTTCATATCCAGCCTTCAGTCCTATTTCAGTGTTGCTCTGTATGTCCAGCTCCATCTCTGTCCTATGTCTGGAGGAATCCTTCCACTGCATCCTTGTCACGTCCATATCTGCCTCGGCGTACAGGTTACTGAGGCGTAGGAGGTCCAGGATCATGCAAGGTTTTAGGCCATGCAATCGAGAGATGTCCAGTCCAGGATTCTCCAAAGGATCCAGAGAGGAGAATGGCATGTCACTGCGTGAGCAAGAGGACAAGAAGTCTTATTAGTACTGACAGAGCTAGAATTGGAAATAACAGTGAATGAGGTGTGAAATGAGGTGAGCAGTATTACAATTGGTACAGGAAAACATGGAGAAAATTAAAAATAAAAGAGGGTGGCTTACAACCATAGAGGACAGACACATTGTATGATGCCTCATCAACTGGCGGACAACCGGTTACTGGAGGCGATAGCCGTATCTCTTGTGAGTTTCCCTGTACCTTCGCTGGAGATGATAGCATCCAGTGAACGTTGCCAAGTGGATGTCATGTTTGAAAAAACTTCCAAAGCAGGAGTTTATGCTCAAAGAAGACGTATCAATGGCCTGATGCACAGAGAGCTTTCTCCCTGCGCATGGATACTGTTGTGCAGATTCTATATCCAGGACCAAGATGCCATACATAGTGGTCCCAGGTCACCCCTCTTTAAATAGGGCTGCGTGCCTGTTACTGTGACTGGGACCCTGTGGCAGGTAGACCATCAGGTCATCATTTTCCAATGGCAGAGCCAGCTAAGGCTCCACAATCAGAAACCTTGCACTTCCCTTGACACTAAATAGAGCAAGGAAAATGCTACCTTCACAAGACGTGAGTACCACCAATTTACAGCTATGCTCCTGCACCGACAAACACTAAAAGACCCCTTGGGTGGCTTTGCTTGTTTCAAACAATCGCTAAGTGCTGACTGACAGACAGGTAGGTGCAGTACAAATGTTCAGTGTCAGTTCCAGATTATTGTAGGACAGAAAACCGCAAACTACAGTCCGACAAAGAGCCTGGGCCTTGTGGTGGCATATGTGAATCATGTTCCCACCTGGCATCCCCCACTTGAGACTACCTGCAGAACGCCCTGTGCCAGAGGGCAAGCATTGCCACTACGTACAGCTTTTGATTATTCTCAGGCTGTCTTTCACCACCTCTCTGCAAGGATGGATGACACTCCCAACCTGGCTTAGTAAATCAGAAGTAACTCCAAACTGGTTCCTAAACACCCCAGAGAGTTGTGATGCGCTTGGGCCAAGTCATTATAATTTCTGAATAAGATCAACAAACACCTTTATGGAGGAGAGGACAGCTCTGTCTTCACTCTGCTGCTATGAGCAGGTTGGAACACTAGAAGGGCATGAACATTTGCTCTCACCTAAACAGAATGATGTGCTCCTCTCCTCCTGCATTCTGACATCTCCTCTAGCACACTCTGAACTGATCACAAACATCAGGCAGTGCACCTAGCCTGAAAAGATACATGCTGGTGTTCCCATGGCCCATTAGCAGGGTAACTGAACAGAAGAAAAGTCAGATTCTCCCTCTCTACAGCTAGAGCTCTATTAACTAAGGGCATCAAATTGTACTATTCAATCTAACCTAAAGTAAAGGTAAGTCTTGTCCATCTGAGTGTCTATCCCTACACACCCAGCAAGCTTTGTCTGCTAGACCTTGCTATCCCCTGACTGTTTGAGGCCCTGAGAGTCCATCTCTACCTTCACTGGACAATTTCAAGCAAGGAGATCCCTGGAAGTCAAAGCCATAAAGGAGCCACTTAGAGGAGATCCCTGGAAGTCAAAGCCCATAAAGGAGCCACTTAGAGGAGATCCCTGGAAGTCAAAGCCTATAAAGGAGCCACTTAGAGGAGATCCCTGGAAGTCAAAGCCCATCAAGGAGCCACTTAGAGGAGATCCCTGGAAGTCAGAGCCCATAAAGGAGCCACTTAGAGGAGATCCCTGGAAGTCAAAGCCTATAAAGGAGCCACTTAGAGGAGATCCCTGGAAGTCAAAACCTGTAAAGGAGCCACTTAGAGGAGATCCCTGGAAGTCAAAGCCCGTAAAGGAGCCACTTAGAGGAGATCCCTGGCAGTCAAAGCCCGTAAAGGAGCCACTTAGAGGAGATCCCTGGAAGTCAACGCCTATAAAGGAGCCACTTAGAGGAGATCCCTGGAAGTCAAAGCCCGTAAAGGAGCCACTTAGAGGAGATCCCTGGAAGTCAAAGCCCGTAAAGGAGCCACTTAGAGGAGATCCCAGGAAGTCAAAGCCCATAAAGGAGCCACTGAGAGGAGATCCCTGGAAGTCAAAGCCATAAAGGAGCCACTTAGCTTCATTGTGCAGGAAGTAGGTCAAGAGATTCTTAAATCTTCAGGCAATGCGTCATATACAAACGCCCCTTTCCACTAAGTACCCCAGACTCCAGAGAACTGTCCTTACTAGAGGAGTTCAATTCCTAAAGGCCTTATGCAGAAAATCCTAACATGGAACTTCACACCAAGCCAGACAGACCATCCAGAGAGCAGCTCACTTGGAGTTTTAAGAGATTGCAGCTCTGCTTTTAAAGGGTTGGAAAGGTGTCCCTACACAGGACATCATCACAAGTGGCTATGAAGCATCACTGTAATCATAATGACTGCTTCTGGAGGACAGCCGGAATATCAGTCGCCCTCTTTCTTGGAATCCTCTTGGAGTCGATGCCTGATGCAGGCTGCACGTCCCTTCCTGGCAGTCAGATGTCAGCCAGAGCACACCGTGCCAGCTAGAGCTGGTGTCTGCCAATCACACTGAGTGCATATTATTAAGGAGTGACATAAAGGACAGATTTACTAAGGGTTTGCGCCATGGCATATCTACTTCCAGTGTTATTTTCTCTGCATAAACATTTCCATTGTTTATTCTCACCTTCAGGACATATGCGTGCTTGTCGTCAAAGAACCTCTCATGTCCGACAGGGTGACCGATATGGTGGCTTAACCCGTTGTCTGAGACGAGTCTCACTAATAAAGACCCGACGGTAAGAATAAACAATGGAAAGCGTTGGGGGTAGATCTGTGTTAGCACTAGGGAGGATAGGTCTTAAAAATGTTTTGTTATCCAATTATTTGCGACCGGGACGGATGCAGACTCAGGATCCCTAGCGCAATCGAAATTACAGAGGGAAGTTCTTTAACTCCCTTAACGGGGCTACATTCAATGTCGTCCTTTGCAGGTATCTAGATAATAAATGACCACATAAAGCTTTTATCAATAAACAATGATTATTTTGTTAATAACAAACTTTGGTTTGTTGCCTCTAGGGACCCTCTGCCATAATACTGGCTTTGTTTTGAAGGACGGGTGGAGTATAACAAGCCCACCTATGAATTTGAGTTATAGAAATGTTCCTGAAGTGACTAAGCGACCTGATATGAAAGGGCGACCACATTAGGAGGTATGCGCATATTAACAATCATGGATTATGTTCGGACTATCTGTGGGGCCCATTGATAATGGATTCATATTTGTGTCCTATTTCCCTCTCTATTTGTTTATGCACAGAGCTCGGACCTTACTGGTGTTTAATCAAACATTAAGGGCTTATCTAACCAACTGATCCTTACTGGCGAGTCATTCATACTAAGAGGAATGGGTTGTTGTGTGCTATCTGAGTGAAGATCATCTCGATGACTGATAGGGTTAGGGTGTGTTAACCATGTTGGTACACATGGTGATATCTTTTCGAATGGGGATGAGAGGGTGCTGTGAGTTTTTAAAAAAAAAATAACCCCAGTCTTAAGGGAAGTATATAGGTTCAGTGATAGTGAAATACTGATCTCCATGATTTAAACTATTGCATAAAAACTTGTTTATATATGTATAATGCGTTTTGGTATTATAGGATGGAATTTAAATGGTTTGTCCCCTTTTTTATATTCATGTTCTGCAAACAGGCATCTATGAACGTGTAAAGAGAGGAATATATATGATTATTGTCCTGAAGAAGGTGGTCTTATTCGTGTCAACCCACCGAAACGTGTTGACGCTTTGTTGTTGTTAAATTTGTGTGATATGGAATCACATTTTGATAGGAAATTGTAGTCTGCAATGTGATATCTTGATGCTTTTTTTTTTTACAAATTAACCTTTTATGACAAATGTGATTGTCTTTGTGTTGTTTCTCCTCGTTTGTACATTGGAAGTTTTTTTACATTTTAACATTTTATGTATGGTTTTTAATATATTTCTGCATGGAATTTAATGGAAAACACTGTATAACTGAATATTTTTATTAAACTGGATTTATAAGTGTTTCGTTACCCTGTGGAATTTATGGCTCCTTTAAGACTGTGTTAGGCATGTGTGTAGAGACTACATGGAGTGATTGATCTGAAAGATAAGTGAATCCAAAGGGAATTATATTCTTGACTGCATAGTGCCTAGATGCCTATTTGTGCCCCGGAGCAGGGCTTTAGAGCGGCAGCCGGCTGATCTAATAAACATGGCTCTGTGCTGCTTTGTCCCTTTTGTGCAATGCAGCACCGCAACTTTGGTTGCTGTACCTCCTTGCACTAAAATATTAAACCAGCCACATAATGTCACTGGGGAAAAAATACTAGGAATCCTACTGAAATCTGAAGAGATTCAGGACTTAGCGAAAAACCAGCAGTCCAATGTCTTATGACGAAATAACCATGAAGGAAGGAGCAGCAATATTGAAAAATCTACAATCAGGCCAAAAACAACTGAAAAAGCACAATTACGGTCTGATTTAGACTTTGACCATAATGTAAAATCCTCTGATTTCCGGACAAAGTACTAAATCCAGAGATGACTACACTGCTAGATCACCCCATCCCCCATACTATGTCTACAGTGCAAGAATTGCCCTGGTGAAGCCGCAATAGCACTGAGTTGACGGTGGTCCTTTACCTGACTGCTGCTTCACCATCTTCCCATTGGACTTTCCCCATCTTGCTGTCCTTCTGGAGGACTCCCAAGAGCATGGCTTTTCGACCACTGGGCCTGTGCACACAATGGCTTCCTACACGTAGGCCGCTGTCGATGCCACCCATCACGGCCAGCACTGGCCACACTTGCGAGAAGAGCAATGTGAGTTGGGATGCTGATGGTTGAGTCCCATCTGGTGTCTTGTGTTCCAGTGACTCTAAGTCCTCTTTCTGTGGCTCCAGATAGAGTGGAAGTAGCTGAAGTTGGGACAGGATGTAAGAGTTAATGGCAGTTGCCCAGCTGTTGAGCCTGTGAAGTCTGCACAGAAGGTCTGCCGTGGTCTGTGCTACAGCTGTAAAGCTAGGCGTACAGTGAGGCTCTCCAGAGAGGAAGTCATGGGGTAGCTGGCGCATCTTGAGGTCGCTGATTGTCACCTACAACATGAACAACAATGTGAGAGCATGTAGGGAAGGTTTGACTATAACACTTCTAAATACCAAGAGACTATACCTTACTCAGAGACAGAAACGTTGTCCCTGACAACGGAACCACCAAAAGAACTATCTCACACTTAGTAGTTGCCATCTTTAGCATTGCTTGGACTGTCCCGAGCAATAAGATCCCACGCCAAATGCCGAATGACCTATCCCAAACACAGACACACTCAACCTGACAAAAGGATGTTTAGTTTCACACATTCAGACACCCAACTCCAAGCACTGAATAGAATGCTCCAAGCGTTGTTACCACATGTTAGGTGCTGGATCGGCTACGGAACAGTGACATCCCAACTTGAAGCACTTGTTTGAATGACTGAAACCCTGAAACTCTCAACCTAGCAACATGGCGACCACGATGCACTATCTCAAGGGTCGAGCACCTATCCTTCAGGCATGAATGGAATATCTCACTGCTCAGTGCTGGATCTAGTAACACTCCCGGACGCTTCATTCGTCCTCCGCCAGGCTGCAACACTGAGGTTTGGTTCCTCTATTGCAGCTTTTGAGCTCAACTATCGCTACCTAGCGGCTCCACCACCGGATTTACTCCGTTCAAATACCTTCAATCAAACCTTTCAAAATCACCAGGGGCACGGACACATCACGGGGACCATCGGACCCCCCTCCGATTCATCACGCTGTGTCACTTAAATAATTTAGTGCATACGCATTCACTTGACTCCCCGCCGGTTTTTACTACCCCCTGATTGCTCATACCCGGACGCTTGACCCAGCCCACGTCCAGTTAAGCACTACTTAAAAACTAATGACCATTGTCCTGATGATGACCTGAAATCAATCAGGTTGAAACGCCGTCCACTACCCAGAATAGAACTTGGGCGCTGTTGTGGTCAACATTGTATATATTTTTTTGTAATTATGACCACATTGTTATTTTTCTTACCCCTTGTCGCCGTTCACGCTGCTATCTTCACCCCTGTGTCACTGCGCCGCTCACTATCACTAGCACGTTCAGTGCTCACTTTGTGTGTTATGGTCATTGTATATTAAATTGTACTGTAGTGCTGTTATAACTACTTACAAATAATAACCTTTTCACTCTACCATCTTCGTTGTGGACTCCCTTCCTTTGTCCCCCCCCACCGTGATTTATATCACTGTTTTTTACTGTCCTGTTTTAATGATTTCAAGTTGAGACATTGTTGTTTGTTGCAAACTTTGCCCGGTCTCACCTGGGTTAACGGGTTTTACTCCTGTAATTGTTTCTTTGGATCTAGTAACACAGCAGTAAAGAGAAGCCCCCACCCCAAGTAGCGACTGAGCCTCTCACAATTGCACTTTTGGGCTGAAAGGAGTATTTCAAGGGTAGAGACGAACAAGTTACTTACCTTTGGTAACGCTCTTTCTGGTACAGACTCTTTATAGCCCCAGGTTCCCCATCTTTTGACTATTCACCAGGTGTCAGGCTAGATCCAGAAACTTTTCAGCAGTACCCAGTGTGCAGCTCGGCACTGACACTATTCCGCTCTGGAGCGCCATGCCTGCGTGCTGCTGTATGTTACTTTTGAGGCTGTCCACACCCCTAGACACAGAGTCAAAAGAGCATTTTGGTTGTGATAAGTATGCAGATTCTTAGACTTTGGATCTTTTTAATGGGTAGAGTCCAATCACAGAATGGGGAGGAAGGAAGCGTCGGTGAGGAATCTGCTGGTAGATAGAGTCTCTACCAGAAAGAGCGTTACCGATAGAGACTTCTAGCCGCAGATTCCTCATCTTCTGAATATATACCAAAGTAGAACCTATTTGTAGATGGATCTGTGAATGGACTCAAACCATAAAGATCTGTAGGACCAAGCAGGCAAATAACCTTCTCAGTGAACCTGACTGTCCAGGCAATAGTGCTTTGTGAATGTATGGAGGGACGCCCACGTAACTGCCTAGCATATGTCTAAGGCAGGGACTCAGTGTGCTAATGCAATAGTAGCAGCTTTGGCCCTAATAGAATTAACGCGCAGTCCTTCTGGAGGCTGCTGTTAGGACAATGCGTAGCAGATCTTAATGCAGTGCACAATCCATTGGAAGAGGGTTTTCATCTGCACTGCCTTTTTTAGCTGATCACCCTTCTGGTGTTCCTTTGTTTGATCAATGTAAAAGCTGAGCACTCTCTTGGGATCCAAGCAATTAAGCCTCTCCTTCCTCCTTAGAGGTGTGAGGTGGAGCATAGAACGCTGGAACACTGACAGATTGACTGATATAGAAAGCGTCACAACTTTTGGTAGAAATTATGCTTGTGTCCACAGAATGAGTTTGTCTGGGAAAAAGGTAGTGTATAGTGGATTGACACAAAGAGCCTGAAGCTCACTCACATGCCATGCAGAGGTGATGGTGACGAAGAACCCCCCCCTTAATAGTAAGGAGCCATGAGGGACAGGTGTAAAGTGGCTCAAACGGAGTGCACATCAAATAAGTGAGGACTAAATTAAGGCCCAACTGGGGCATTACAAAAGGAGAAGTGGGAAACTTATGTTGTAGCCCTTTAAAAAATTGTATCATAACTGGTGAATTAAACAATGAGGGCTGATCTGCCCATCCAAAGGCCAAAAATGCAGAAAGATAATGCTTAACTGTGCCCAAAACAAAGCTTTGTTGTTCAAAAGACAAAACAAACAATAGAACATCAGATAACTTGCCGAGAGGGGGGTCAATCTGGCGTGTGTCATACAAAACCAGAAATTTGTCCCAACGACAGGCGAATACAGTTTTTGTTGAGGGACGCCTGGATGCCAAGATGACATTGACCACTAGGGAGGAAGGTCAAAGATGTTCAGCAGCTGTCACTCAATCTCCAAGCCTGGTGCCGAACCATGCCCTGTTGCTGGTACAGCAGGTCCTTCTGGAGCAGCAGCCTGACTGGAAGACATATGCTCAAGCCTAGGACTTCTGGACATCATACTCTCCATGCTCAATCTGGAGCCACTAGGATGACTTGTGCCCCGTCTGCCCTGATTTTCTTGAGAACTTGGGGTAGGAGTGGTGTCAGCGGAAATGAGTACAGGAGTCCTGAGTTGCGCTCGAGGCGAAACGCACCTCCGAGCGAGAGATGCTTTGGAAACTCTAGCGTGCAGATGTGCTGACATTGCGCATTCTCTGCAGTGACAAACAGAGCGAGCCATGGTTCTCTTCTTTCATCCACAGAACGCCCTGCATCTGGACGACCTCCACAACCGTGAGGGATCTTCTCGGCCCCACTGCCCGAGTTGCCCACAGTTCCGGGCCCGAGAGCCTGTACCCTCCTGCTAGTGGCCCTGCTGGTCGCCTCCTGCACGCTGACCCGACCTCGATCTTTCCAAGACGATCCGACGACAGTGGACCCCCGTCCAAATTACAGCCATCGACCACCAGCAACCACGAAGGTAACTGTGTCGGCTGCCGGCTGAAACCTATCCCACACCTTGCTTCTGCCGACCCACGAGGGCAAAGACCATCGCCGGTATTGACTGCCTCGGCGAAGGTACTGAAATCCGCACTGTACGGGTGCCCTTGTCCCCCAGGACCGGCCCTGCACTCCATGTGGGTCGGACCACTGGAACTGTAAGTTGTATACTCAGTTGACTCCCTCCACAGGAATCTTTAACTATTCGAATATTGCACTGTGGATTTTTGAATGTGAAAAGAAGCTTTACTTGTAACGTACTTACCTTATTCCGAAGTCTTGGTCTTAAAAAATAAAATACAAACAAAGTATAATTTTATAAAATTGGACTAGATCTCCTTCTTGAGTCGTGTGTCTATTATTGTTTATGTGTCTGCAACAGATGTCTTACACTCCTCTGTGTTAGGCCTAAGGCTGCTCGCCCACACTACCACTAACAGAGCACTTTTGGGGAACCCCTGGACTCTGTACATGGTATTACCAACTAGTGATAATATCATATGCAGAGCCAGCTTCCGACAAGGGGTTAACCCTAGGCGGCCATTGTCTCATGCTGTAGCCTGATAAGACCCTCTGTGATCCAATGCTCATCCAAATTGAGTGTTAAGTAAAAAGGCGTTCATCGTTCGCCCGCTCATGAGCTGTGAGCATGTTCAAATATAATATGTCCACCCAACATGTTATATGAAGCGGAGTGTAGCTCAAAGAGCATGCTACCCACAGACTCGTGTATGCTTTCATGTACTATCCGGGAGCTAAAAATTAATCAACCTGGATGGTATCACCAAACATAGACTACATGCTAATTGTCTGTGCACCAATATGACCCCCTTGGAGAGAGACAGCGTAAAACCCCCTTATCTACAGTGTCAGCGCGGTCGACATTTCGGCATCCTGGAGAGAGAACTACTCTGTCCCAGGCACGAAATAATAAGGGATTGTCAGCGTCTACGTTATGTCCAGAGGGGACGTGGGAAGCATGGAGACCTCTGGGAATTGTGTGTCTTCCTTGAAGACACCTAGGTCTGATGTTATATAGACAACATATTTATAATGTGCCACAGCTTGGAAGAACTAGCCCAAGAATTGCTGATCAGGATGAACTCGCAAAATGAGTTTCTAAAATTAACACTAACCCTGAGTAACCAGAAACTCCGCCTCCTAGATCTAGAGATTAGACCAGAAAAGAGGAAACTCATTACAAAAGTTTATACAAAACCCACTGACAGAAGCAGTTTATTACACTTTGAGAGTGCACGTTCCTTGAGAGAAATCCTCCTGATAGGCCAATTTCTACACATTAGGCGTAAGAGCTCAGATCTGCAAAATAATAAGGTTCAAGCTATAAAACTAAATGAAAAGCTTCTGGACAGACACTACCCGAGACAGTTAGTAGAAAGGGCAGAGAAAGGGCAAGGTACAACCACAGGGAAACATTGTTATTAGAAAAGAGAGAGAGAAGACACTAAAGAGCTAGTATCTGTTAGTACCTTCACTAACAACTCAAATGATGTGAAAAAGATTGTAAATAAAAATTGGCGATATTGAACAGCACCAGACTGACCCTTGAAAAACTATTATTTTTCTTTAAACACAATATCAGTTTATGAAACCTACTCATCCACACAAGAGCCAGAGCCACAATAACACAGACCCCAGGCACACTGAGTGGCCTCCCAAGTAATGGGACATTTTTCATGCAGTCAGCGCTCTGCATGTGCATATACATTACATACAATAACACTGGACCTAGGCCATCAAATACCAATGGAGACAAAGGAATTACACCAAGTGCAACTCCATGAATGTAATCTATTTGATTATATGTCCCTGTGGGTATAAATATGTAGGAGGGCGGTCTCGGTGCTGTGATTGCTTCGAAAGCCAGACTGGTAGAGGTCCAGGATGTGGTTCGCTTCGATGAACTCGGAATGTTGGGCGTTGATGGCCTTCTCGATGACCTGGGCTGGTAAGGAGAGCATAGAGATGGGTCTGAAGTTCTTGAGGTCCAACGGGTCGGCAGAGGGTTTCTTCAGCAGGGGGTTACGGGTGGGGAGAGAGGGTCTTGGGAATCAAGGCTGTCAAGGCTGTCATAGATCTCCTTAATCTTGCGGTGGAAGAAGGTGCAGAGTTTGTTGCAGAGGTCTTGAGAGGGTGGGATGTCTGCTGTTTCCGTGCTGGGTTTGGCGAATTCTTTGACCACTGCGAAGAGTTCTTTGCTATTAAGTGTGTTGGCATTGATTCTTTCTTGTAGGGGCACTTTCTTTGTTGTTCTAATGAGGTGGTTGTGTTCAGTGACAGCGGTTTTGAAAGTTCAGTGGTGTTCTGGGGTCTTTCTGCTCCTCAAACTCTTCTCAAGTCGTCTACAGGTGCGTCTGGACTTATGAAGGGCAAGAGAGAACCAGCTGACTTTCTTGGAGTGTCACTTGGTTGGGGCTTTCTTAAGGGGAGCCAGTGTGTCGGCGCAGTTGGAGGTCCTTTGGTGGGGTTTGCGTGCTGAGGTGTTAGCATACGTGGATGTTGGTGGTGAGGTTTTGCTGAGGGAGGTGGTGAGCTGTTCTTCGATGACCTTGTTCCAACTTCTGCAAGGGTAGCGGTGGGCATGGTGGTGTACAGTGGGTTTGATGAAGGAGAAATGGATGCAGCGGTGGTCGGTCCAAAGGAGCTCGGAGGAGTGACTCTGTGTTGGCACCCTGCACCCGGTGGCCCCTGTTCCGCTGGTGGTGTAGTGTTGGTGCTTCTTTTGACCCTGCTCAGTGCTTGCTTCAGCCCCCGGAGACTGGTCACCCACGCCGCTGCTACTTACCTGTAAGCAGCCCCTGTCCGATTACCCCAGTCCCCATTGATTTGTATTGGGGCCCAACCTCGAACTTGCACCCTGCACCCGGCCACCCCTGTGCTGCTGGTGGTGCACTGTTGGTGCTGAACTGAACCTTGCCCAATACTGGTCTTGTAAGTCGATGTTACTGTAGGAAGCTGGCTCTGTATATACTATACCAAAGTGAGGTCAGAGTCCAGTGGAACCCCAAAGGTAGGCAGAGGTAAAGTTAGATAGCACCTCACTCTCTATTTGTGGTAGTGTGGTCGAGCAGTAAGGCAGTATCAGAGGACAGTGTTAAGCATTTGTTGTAAACACTCAGTCAGCAAATGAATTCACACACTCAAAGACTGAACTTCAGACCAATTGTTTTTGTATAAAAATATTCTTTTAGATATTTTATTTCCTAGAACCAAGCAAGCCTGGCACAGGTAAGTGATAAGTACTTTGCAGTAAATATACAGATTGTAACACAGTTTGTATTGCAATTGTAAATGTACTTTGATTTGATTACAGTAGTGTTACTGATAATTCAATGCTTTTCAGAATACAGTACATATACTTTGAATGGGACTTTCGGTAAGATTACAGGTAAGTTACTTTTGGATTACTTTTCTTACTCAGAGTAGCATACCTGGATAGTACTCTGGGACATTTCCTGTAAACAGGTAAGTAAAATCGTTTTTGTTAAACAGTACAATTTTAAAGAATTTATTTAGGTTTTCAAACTCCACACTTAGAAACTTTTCACAGAAAAACAGTCAATGTTATCCTATGGAGGAAAATAGTGTTATCGGTTTTGAGATAAGTATTTGGTAGTGGGAGTTGAGGTTCTGGGGTAGACTCAGGGGGCCCCCAGGGTCAAGGATGCACTCTAGTTACACCCTCAGCGGCACTAGGGCGGCCGGTGCAGAGTGCTGAGGCCCAAAGTTATCCAATGGGGGATAGGGGGCCTCCGGTTGGTGGCTGCTGGCAAGCAGGCCACTTGGTTGTGGGAGCAAAGCTCCTGGACTTTAGCTCAGGGCAAATGGGGAAACAAAGTAGCACCAAAGGTGCACCCTCAGCGGCACTAGGGCGGCCGGGTGCAGGGTGCTGTTTCGACGTCGGGCGCCCTGTTGTTTTCAATGGGGAACCTCCGGTTTGCAAAGGCACTGCAGGCTTGGGGACGAAGGTCTTCTGGGTGCGACCATCACTTCGAGAGGTAAGTTAGGAAGCTAGGGGTTGGTTAGACACCATCGGTTTGGGCACCCAAGGCCGTGGGGCATCGGGTGAAGGGGTGGCTTTTGGGGTCGGATCTTCTTACCAGCTCCTGGTCGCGGTTGGGGGGACCTTCTGGATTTAGGCTGCAGGCGTCGGCTTGAGGCAGGTCAGGAGTCGCCGGATCTCGGGTCAGGATCGCCAGGGGGACCTCCTCGTGGTGTTTGCCCACTTGAGCTCGGGCAGTGGACTGCGGGTGTAGAGTGGGGCGGATTTGCGGTGTCCGGCCAGAGCCAGAGGTTGCAGATGAACAAATCCGGTGTTCACGGGAGACAAAGTCTTTTGGGTTGAAGGCAGGCAGGTCCTCTGGGGTTTTCGAGGTTGCTGGCTGCAGGACACACCGGGATTTCGCAGGAGCAGGTTCCAGGTGGAGACAGGCTGGTAGGGCTGGGGCCAAGTCAGTGGGTGTCTTCCTTTTGTTAGCTGCTGCACGGCTGTTCGGTCCTTCTTCTTCTTGTTGTAGTTTCTGCTTGTCTGAGGAAGCAAGGTTAAGGGGTGCCCCTAAATACTAGATTTAGGGGCGTTACAGGTAGGTAAAAGGCAGGGGCCAATGGGTCCCTTCCCTGGGGTGGGTACACCCCCTATTATGCCACCCTCCAGTGGGAGGGGGGCATGAGCCTGTCCATGGTTGGCTGAGTCGCCCCATCTGCAAGATGGCAGGGACTGGGAGTTGTGCTTCACCTCGCCTCCCCCACCTGAGGGGTGGAGTTGGCGGAGGTGGGCACACCTCTCTTCCTCACTTGTTTTTCCCGCCGGTTCTCCCGCCCAAAGTGGGGGTCAGAGCCACTGGGGACCATTTGCTGAAAATAGCAAGTGGCCTGGGGAAGCTCACAAAGGCGGCAAGCCTTTGAAACTTCCCCTTCGTGAACCCTGCTCATCCTGGGGGAGGAGGCTTGGCACCTCGTCCCAGGATGTGCATTGTTTCAGGCCCCAGAGAGCAGCAGGCTCTCGACCCAGGGGTCCAGAAACATGTCTGGTGGTGGCAGCTGAAAGCAGCCGCTCAACCTGAACACTAGTGGTGGGTTCGTTTTCAGGGGGCATCTCTAAGATGCCCTCTGTGTGCATTTTTCATTAAATCCCACACTGGCATCAGTGTGGGTTTAATGTGCTGAGAAGTTTGATACCAAACTTCTCAGTTTTCAGTGTAGCCATTATGGTGCTGTGGAGTTCGTAATGACAAACTCCCAGCACCATATACTCTTAATGGCAGCACTGCACTTACAATGTCTAAGAATGGACTTAGACACTGTAGGGGTACAGGGCTCACACACCTGTACCCTCACCACTGGTATAGTGCATCCAGCTATAGGGGTGACTGATCTATGCCAGGGCAGTGGGTTGTAGGCATGGCACACAGAGATGTGTGCCATGTCGGCTCTTCACTTTGTTCTGCACCAAAACACGCAGCCTGCAAAGGCAGTGTGTGAGTGTAATGGTACAGGACCTCTAAGGGTGGCACAATAAGTGCTGCAGCCCTTAGAGGCCTTCTCTGGTCACAATGCCCTGGGTACCTGTGGTACCATTTACCAGGGGCTGACCTGTGGCCAGAGATGAGAATTTGGTTTAGGCTTCAATGCAGTTTTAAGGAAAGAACATAGGCCCTGGGTACCTGATTAGCAGGAGCCCAGGGCACACTCAGTCAAAGCACATCAGCAATTCAGCAAAAAGTGGGGGCAACCATGCAGAAAGAGGGCACTTTCTCACAGTTACCTATTTGTAGGCTAAATGTTTTTTTTCTCCCATAGGTTAACATTGCAAAGTCTGAAAATTGGACTGTGTCCACTTTTTACAATGAGAAGTCTTTCTATTGCAAAACATATTTTCCTAAGATGAAGTTCTGTGGTTCTACAAAATAAACATAATCAAGTATTATTTTTATAAATTGGTCTCGGATTTACTCATTGAGTGTGTGTCTCATTTATTGCCACTGTGTGTACAACAAATCCTTAACACTGCCCTCTGATAAGCGTAACTGCTCGCCCACACTACCACAAAAGAGAGCATTAGTATTATCTTCTTTAGCCTCTGTAAAGCCTCCGGGGATCCACTAAATGGTTAAGCGGTCGACCTTGAAGCTGGGGTACCGGGTTCGAGTCTCAGCAGAGATGCTCAACATTCTGTGATTCTGGGCAAATCACTTTGTCTTCCCATGCAACAAAATAAATGTGTCTGTTTGAAATGCAACTGGTTCTCAAGAAAAGCGTTCTGATACTTTTGGGTCGAGTTTGTGCTATTTAAAACTTCAAAACAAAACAACAACAAACAACTTCATTTTGGTATAGTATATAGAGAGCCAGCGTCCTACAATTGCTGTGACCAGAATTGGTCCCCAAATCTGTGGGTGTAGAAATACATAGTGGGATAAATCCCGCAATAATAGAAGTGTTCGGGGCCAATTCTCTCTCAGCTTGGGCTTTCTCAACATCTGCAGGGACAGTTGGAGTCAGAATATTGTGCACACAAATATTGTATCCAAAATGCAGACTACCATAACATTAGCAAGGAACGTACATAGAGGTAAATCTAGAGATTCTATTTTCAACTCCACATCTACGTAGGTTGAAAAAATATACATCAACAAGGGACATATGTGAGGAGTTTAGTGAGACTATGCTTACCTATATATACTTAGCTTGACTATATTTTGGTAGTCAATATTTTTCCCATGATATTTTTTGCACAAACAACGCGGCTTCTTACGGACCTCTTCTAACATCACACTCATTTCATTATAAGAGGCTGGGTCAGTTCCCCCATAATGATATATAATACCAGACCACCAATTTGTGACCCAGAAAGGACTATTATTAGTTTCATGTTATATGGTCATAAACAGTATACATTTGCAGTACTCCAAATCAAGAAAATGAAAAGATAAGGCTCAGTACATGTGAGCGGTGACACAAGTCATATTAAACAAATACATCACAGCTTGAAATAATACAACACTTGGCCGTTTTGAGGATTGGTCAAAAGACAATGGTATACATCCACATCTGTTTTCAATGTATGTTCAGCACCAAATTTGTACAGTCCAAGATTATTTAATTAGTCAACGTTTCGAACCAATAGGCAGATCATATTTAAAGCTGGGTCTTCATCAGGACACAAAATAAAGGATGCACCCTCTAGCAGGTGGAAATAGATGCCACACTGGCAGAGGATTGGAAATAGCATGATAATTCAGCTCTGTAGTGTCAAATGAAGTCAGAGATCAATCGAACCCATCCATAAGCTGCAAGAAGTGTGACAAAGCTAATTCAAACTATGGAAACAATCCGTGGTCGAATGATCCCCATGATAACCGGCACCCTGTTGGCAAATATTGTGTTTCAGGATGAAACTTTGCAGACTATGTGAAGACTAATAATTAGAAAGTACGCAGACCGAGCTTGGTTAATAAAAACTTTGCACAGACTTACCTGATGTTTCCACCAGTGTTCAGGAACTTCTCAGAGAGACACCACTCCAGCTGATTGTTAGTGTTTTACTCCAGCACTAAGGCAATTCCAGCCACCACAAGGTGGTCGAGACATACCAACATTCCATTATTCCCTTCCTTCCTTCATTCATCCATTTCAACCGCCTCTCTGCTCCTGTTCTCTGGCATGCAACCCTTTTCCATCTTCAATGCCTTCTAATTCTCTCTTACCTTTTCTCCTGGTTTGCTGCCATAGAACATGACACAAGGGTACAGCTCGACAGCGTCTAGCTCCTCGAATGCAAGCCTTAGCTCCTGCACACAGTGTCAGAAAAAGAGAGGGGAAAAAAGAGATACAGTGATTGCCAGAAAAGAGTGTAGGTAAAAAGAAAGAGACCATGAGGGAACATGTACACACCCCAACCCACCAAAATTGTTTTCACTGACCATATGTCAAATTCCATCATAAGCCCCTTTTCATGTACACTAAGGTCACACTATTAAAGCACGCCTGGAACCTGCACAATATCACATTACCTAAACCTTAGACTGGTGCAAAAACTGGGCGGATGCACTTTTCCACAGTTTCACTGTTTTCATAGGAGTGGATTACAACAGTGTTTGCACTAGATTATATTATGTAGAAACCTTTACACCAGGGACACTAATAGAGCAAACTGCTTTATTTTGTTGTGTTTGCTAATAAGATTATATAATATGCTATAAAAATATTGTGTTTTCCACTTTCAAAAGCTAACAGGTGAGTAAGGATTCTTTGTTAAAACGGCATTCCTCAAATTAAGATGTATCTATATTCATTCATTATATTTATTCTAATGCCCACATGTTTAAGTAATGTTGACGGGACAAACCCTGTTGCCCTTATTGCCTACTACACAAGCAGAAAAAACATGCAAAGGAGCAGTTTCTTATGTAGGTGATCTGGTCGGATAAAATATAGAATTAGTTTTTGCAGATCATACAACCATTCTGATATGTATAGAGGGAATCCGTCAGTCTCTGCCAAGACTCCAGTATACCCTTATATTGAATTACATTTCCAGTCTTACAATTGACTATTTGATTTCTAGCATCAAAATCAGAGCGGCCATCTGGGGCCATTCCCTACAATGCTGTCTGCTGCACTGAATTCATAAACACCTTGCATATGTTTCACAGCCCCTTCTTCATCGTCCCTCCTCCCATCCCTCGGCCATCTTGGGGAGCCTCACAAGTATCTCGTTTCACAGCCCCTTCTTCATCATCTCGCCTCCCATCCCTCACCCATCTCGGGGACCCTCAAGAGTACCTCGTTTCCCAGATCCTTCTTCAACTTTCCGCCTCCCAACCCTCGCCCATCTCGGTGACCCTCAAGAGTACCTCGTTTCACAGCCCCTTCTTCATCGTCCTGCCTCCCATCCCTCGCCCATCTCGGGGACCCACACAAGTACCTCCTTTCACAGATCCTTCTTCAACTTCCAGCCTCCCATCCCTCGCCCATCTCAGTGACCCTCAAGAGTACCTCGTTTCACAGCCACTTCTTCATCGTCCCGCCTCCCATCCCTCGCCCATCTCGGGGACCCTCAAGAGTACCTCGTTTCCCAGCCCCTTCTTCATCGTCCCGCCTCCCATCCCTCGCCCATCTCGGGGACCCTCACGAGTACCTCGTTTCACAGATCCTTCTTCAACTTCCCGCCTCCCATCTCTCGCCCATCTCGGGGACCCTCAAGAGTACCTTGTTTCACAGCCCCTTCTTCATCGCCCAGCCTCCCATCCCTCGCCCATCTCGGGGACCCACACGAGCACCTCGTTTCACAGATCCTTCTTCAACTTCCCGCCTCCCATCCCTCGCCCATCTCGGGTACCCTCACGAGTACCTCATTTCACAGCCTCTTCTTCATCTTCCCGCCTCCCATCACTCGCCCATCTCTAGGACCCTTATGAGTACCTTGTTTCACAGCCCCTTCAAGTTCCTTCCTCGCATCCCTCGCCCATCTCGGGGACCCTCACGAGTACCTTGTTTCACATCCCCTTCTTCATCTTCCCGCCTCCCATCCCTCACCCATCATGGGCACCCTCACGAGTATCTTGTTTCACAGCCCCTTGTTCAACTTCCCACCTCCCATCCCTCGCCCACATCGGGGACCCTCACGAGTACCTCCGCGTGCCTCCCCGTACCTCCTCGTTCTTGGCGAAGGAGAGGGTGCGGGCCTCCATGTCTAGCACACAGGTGATGCAGTCCCCCTGGCTGTAGGGCGCCAGAACCTTGCTCAGCTCGCCGCCATGGTATAGGTGCCCACTATAGGCCCGGTACAACCACATGTCTTGGCTGGTGCGGTGATTGACGTCAGTGATGGGCCACCGGGAAACCCCAACACAGGTGCCCTCGTTCTCCTTGTTCTCACTGGTGATGTGAAACTGGGGGAAGTGAGAAAGGGAAGGCATTTAAATACAAGGAAAGAAATACTGCAATGGAAAAACTTTGTATAAGTTTGATCTCACATTTAAAAAACCTTCATGGAAACTAAGAAAGCTTGCATGTGGCGCTCTAACATACCGTTTTCACTGAATTATGCATAAATCATGTCACAGGCTACAGCTACACCAACATACATGTACATCATGCATCTTTCATTATAGCATATCAGGAAAGTGGACACCTTGAACAACTGTTCCAGAAACCACTGTGCATTCCACAGGCATACATGAAATTCGACATCAGCCACCATCTTTTCACCATTGCATGTACTCATCTTATCAATGTAAAGTCACACATGTTTTGTCTATTACAACTCCAGGGTTACACCAGCTGCAACAAACAGTTGCCTACCAGTTTCAACAAGTGTCTGGGCAATTCAGGTAGAGGAGTGACTGAGAGCAGTTGCTGTCTTTGGTTAGCGTTGATGGAGCAAGTGCTAAGCCAGTGGTACACAAGATGCGCCGTGTACCACACCAGATGAGAGAGCCTTTGGAAAGAGAGCTAACTAGATTGTGCACGATGGGGGTCATACAACCAATAGACAGTTCAGAATGGTTGGCGTCCGTGGTAATCGCAGCCAAGGCTAGCGGAGATGGCATTCGTTTATGTGTGGACCTAAGAAGTCTAAACGAGAACATCTGGATCGAGAGGTACCCACTACCCAACATAAATGAGATGCTCAGCACCATGGGACAGGCCAAATTCTTCAGCGTCATTGATCTGTCGATGGCGTACCATCAAGTGGACTTACACCCCGACTCTAGGCCTCTCACCGCTTTCATTACCCCCCAAGGAGCCTTCATGTTTAAGAGGATGCCATTTGGTCTAGCGTCCGCCGCGGCAATATTCCAAAAGATTATGCACCAGATCCTAAAAGAGGCAGACCAAACAATGTGTTTCCAAGATGACATTCTAGTATATGGATGTTCCGTGGAAGACCACGACCGTACCCTTAGAATCGTATTCAGGAAATTGATGGATGCTGGGTTGACGGTGCAGAAGTCCAAGTGCCAAATAAGAGTAACCTCCGTCGACTACCTTGGACACTCCATTTCTGCGCAAGGGTTTAGACCAAAAACAACCTGCTGCAGGCTGTTAAGGATGCTCCATACCCCCAGAATAAGGACGAACTCAAGTCAATCTTAGGTCTGATGGAGTACATGGCCAAGTTTGTCAAGGATTTTGCATCAAAGTGTAATCCCTTACGGGAACTTATAAAAAAAGACAAGGACTTTGAATGGCTTGACCAGCACAAGCACATCGTAGATACATTGAAAGAGGAAATATTGCAGTCACCAGCCTTGGGCACGTTTGACCCCGCGAAAAAAACCGTCCTTACCACTGATGCGTCAAAAAAGGGGTTAGGGGCTACCTTGTCTCAAAGAGATGGTAAGGGAGAGAAGATAATTGCATTCGCTTCCAGGTGCCTCTCCAAGGCGGAGACCAACTATTCCATGATTGAAAAGGAGGCACTTGCAGTATACTGGGCAGTAAAACATTTCAAATTCTTCCTGTGGGGCATAAACGTTATCATCCGCACAGACCATAAGCCCCTGACCTTCATCTTCACAGTGAGAGGTTCAACAAACTGCACTCCCAGGATAGGGAAATGGATCTTAGGGCTGGAGAATTTCAACTTCAGAGTGGAGTATGTTCCTGGGGAGGAGAATAAAATTGCTGATTACCTGTCGAGAGCCCCTTTAGAAAATGAACAAGAGGAAGAAATGTTAGATAGCCCCATCATGGCAGTGGATGAGCCAGCACTGACGGAGGAAGAATGGGAGAAAGGAGAAGAGGAAGACAAAGATCTGCAGAAACTTAAAGAGTTCATGGTCGAAGGATGGCCTAAGAAATGCAGCGAACTTGAGGAAAATCTCAGAGACTTTTGGGAAGTCCGTTACGAGTTAAGCATTATAGAGAACAAGGCCTACCGCCAAAACAGGATAGTTCCACCCATCAACCTCAGTAATAGAATTGTGGAACTAGCACACGAAGGGCACTTAGGACGCAGCCTTACAAAACAAAGAGTGAGGGAGAAGTTCTGGTTCCCCAGAATGGATTCCATAGTGGAGCAGTTAGTAAAGGATTGCATTAGCTGTGCGAGGAGCGACAAAAGCAAAGCAATAAGGAAAACACCTCTATCCCCAGTTGAAGTACCCGTTAAGCCGTGGAGTAAGCTGGCCATGGACATCATGGGGCCCATGGACAATCTGGGTGTCCAGAAGAGGTTCTTGTTAGTGCTAGTGGACTACACTTCTCATTGGGTCTCATACAAGTTCGTCCATCACATTAACACGAGTGATGTCCTTGAATTTCTCAAAGATGTGTTTGCAAAGGAAGGCATACCATCTTCGCTGATCACGGACAATGGAGTACAGTTTACTTCGCAGCTCATGATTGACTTCCTCGCCAAAATGAACATCAAGCATGAGAAGACGGCTTTGTATAGCCCCAAGGCCAATGGCCTGGTAGAGAGAGCAAACAGACTCATCAAAGATCACATTCAGCTAGCCTCCACCAATGGGTGGGAAATAGAATCATCCCTGCGGGACTGCCTGTGGGCATACCACACCTCCCCCAATCTAATAACAGGTATTTCCCCTTTTGTGTCACTCAGGAGGAGAGAACCCTGCACTAAACTCAACCCCAGTTGGTTGGAGGGCGGGAAGGTGGTCAACCCATATCTGGTAAAAGCTAGTGAGAAGGTCAAACAGCACCAGAAAAAATACAAGGAGTGGTATGACAAAAAGAATGGAGTCAAAGCCCCGGGGTGGAGAGTAGGAGATATGGTGCAGGTGAGGAGGAATGCAAAAGGGGCACGCAACGTGAGCAAATTTTACCCTCCTTGTCGCATAGCCAAAACATTCAAGAATGTAGTGCTGCTTGAAAATGGACAATATTGGAGCTGTGACAAAGTTACAAAATGTAGCGTATTTTCTGTTGGTAAATGAGGGAGATGTGTTGTAACCTTATTGTTAAATGGTACATTCCACCCACCCCTCTCCTTTCCCCTTACCTGGTTTAGTCCACTGGAGTTTGACTTAGAATGTTGACAGATGTCATGGTTTTCCGGAGAGTTGGATGATCAATAAAGCAGACTGGGAAGCTCCTCCGCTGTCTGTCATTATTAACTTTTTAACAGTTTTGTTTTATGTCGTCTGGAAAATTCCCGGGGAATGAATAGCAGGTGGCGATAGAAACCACACTGCAGTGAGGTTACTTGTCTGTTGGAATAGCACTGAAAAGCTAGGTAAGGCTAGCAGTGTTAAAGTAGGGACTATTTTCTGTGTAAAAGTAAGAATGATTGATAGCAAAGAAGTTCGCTAGTGAAACTTGAGGCGTTATATCACCTAGAAAGGGTAACCCTGAAGGAGTAGTAGGTTCTTCTAAGCTAGATTGACAGCAAAAGGAGATCGCTGGTGAAACTTTGGTCTCAAATTTCCCAAAAGGGTGATACCGGAGGAGTAGCAGGTTCTCTGGAAGCTTATGTGAAGAGTAAGCGGAAGGTTTTACTCGGAGTAGAAAGAAATAACCTATCCTTTGATTTAGCGGAACAGACAGAGTAGCGAATGTTTTTATGTCGTTAATAACAAAGAATTTTAAAGAAAATTATTGAGAAATAAAGTTTCGTATTACCTTGTAAAGGGAGGGTCAGTTGCCGGAGTGGTACTGACGTCACAGTGAGCCGCGCTGGGATTGGTAGAAGCAGCGGGCGTGTGACAGGAGGAGCTTTGTAAAAGAGGGGTGAGAAGTCGCCGGAGTTGGACTAACGTCACAGTGAGCCGCGCTGGGATTGGTAGACACAGCGGGCGTGTGACAGAAACAGTCTTGTAAAAGAGGGGTCAGTAGTAAAGAGCAGCACTGACGTCAGGAAAAGGCCGCGCTGGCATTGGTCAGAGCACGAGCGTGAGCCTGATTTAATTGGATAGCTAGTTAGAAGCCGCACTAGGATTGGCGGAGGGAAGATTGTATGCGAGATTTTGATTTGACTGTAAGTGCAAGACGTACAGGTAGAAGATTTCAAGGGTTTGCGGCATACAATTTCCTACACCGTTCTTCAAGGATGTATGGAGAGAAAAGAAAGATGTCATTTTTTAAGAGGATTAAGAATGTCTTTGTGAAAGATAAGCCTGTGTTGACTAGAGAGGGAATTCCTATTCCGCCACCGAAGACACCAGCATCTTTTATGATGATGGAAAGAGGATATCATACTTGCGTGTGGTTGGAAAACTGGATAGACTATACGAAGGATGATGGTGTGTTAGCGTTTCCTAAGTTTAATGGGAGGATTCTTCAGAATTTGAGATTGAAAATGAATGATTTGGAAACTAGACCTAGGTTAACTCAATATGAGGCTTTGGAAGAATGGGAGACTGAGTCATATGAACGAGAGAAATGCAGAGGTGGAAGATATAGAGGATTTTTCCCCAGACATTTGCATGAGTCATGCGAAGGGCAGATGAAACAGTGGAGGAGAGCTATGGCATCGGAAGGGTTATATTCAGTGTTAATGGCTGAGGAACAGTCTGGAGGGAAGTGTAAGGAGAAAACAAAACATATGAACTCGGCAGGTTATGGTGAATCAGATGACGAGTTGTTAGAGGATATTTTGATTAAAAATCCACCACCGTATCAAGAAGCAGCTAGTAAGGTTAACCCAAGTGCACCAGTAATGGGAATGCCATTAACCCCACAGATTTTACATGAAACATCATATAACAGAGTATTGCAGGATAATGAAAGAGAAGCTTTGAATAAAACTAGAGAAGAACTAGTTCAAAAGATAAGTCAATTAAATTTGAATACTGAAGCCTTGACAGTACCAGTGACCATTGGTCCAGTAATTCCATTGTATGGAGATAATAAGATTTGCCAGAAACCACAACTTGTGACAGTTCCATTAAATAGTCCTAGAAAAGAAATAATAATTACAGATGATCAGATTAGTGAAAGTGAGTCAGTTATTTCACTAATGGATCTCCCTAATGTGGAACCTTTAACGGAAACCCCAAAGAGAGTTACGCCCATGAATTTGAGAGAAAGAAGACCTTTGGTTCATACTGGAACTGGAGGCGCAACAGTAGTTACCTCTGAAGAAATAGAAAGATGGGCTCAGGAAAGAGATAATCAGAACCCAACACCAAGGATTTTAGACATTAGCAGATTGAAAGTGGAATTGGAAGAGATGATGACAGGATGTGTGGGTACAGAAAGATTGAACGCTTACAATGATGAGGAATTATGATTTTTATGTAAGAGTATAACTAGGAGAGCAAGAGTATTTCATGAGAGATTAACTGAAGTTGCTTCAGAGATTGGAATAGACATAGGGAAATCAAAGTTGTTGCAGAAACCATATCGAGTGGACTTTACTGATAAAGATTTAGAAAGTGTAAATGCTTCTGGAAAGAGACTGCAGATAAAGGAATTAATGAATATCTTGCGAAAATGGGGAGACATTGATAAATGGAGAATTAGATGGATAAGAAAGAAAGAGGAAGTACAAGCGAGAGAAGCAGCAGCTGCATTTCCAGTAAGAGAATCAGGCAAAGTGGAAACATTGTGTCCGATGAGAGAGGTTCCTGGAGGTGGATATGTTCATGTTCCTTGGAGTAGACAAGATATTGTGTCATTCACAAATGATTTTCCAAAACTGAGAGAAAAACCAGTTGAATGGTACAAACAGGTAGAGAGATTTGTGAAGGTTTCAAACGTTTTATTGAAAGATTTGGATGGTCTATTTGATATAGTGGTACCTGCTGATTTATGGACAGAATGTAAGATCACAATTGATTGGCCTAATGAGGAGTACCCTAGAGATGCAAAGACAGGTGCACCCTCAGAGGAGGTGATGAAAAAGTATCACCAAGTGATTACGTATTTGAAAGGGAAAATTCCTCCTAAAGAAACAGATTGGGTAAAAATAGATAGAACAACACAAGAACAAAATGAATCTGTACATGAATACTATGAGAGATTGTTGCAGGTGTTTAAACAGTATATTGGTTTTGAGAATATTGGTGACAAAGATATGGGACATTTTGTGTATCGATTTGTATATGGTTTGAAACCAGAAATCAGTCAGATGATACAGCAGCACATGGTATGTTGGCAAAGCAAGACAGTGGATGAGATTTTAAAGTACGCAAAATATTGCGGAGATGACATTGAGGCCAGGCGTAGGAAGCTAAAGGAGAAAATGATGTGGCAACAAGTTAAATTGGCAGAACAGCAAGAAGAGAAAACAAGTGACCAAAATAATAATCAAGTGAAAGAACAGAGTCAGAATAATCAAGGAGCGAATGGTAATAAATATAAGGGACGAATGGACAGAGAAAAAGTGAAAAAGAAGTTTCCTTGTCATGCGCGCGGAAAGCTTGGACATTGGAAGAACGAGTGTAAGAGTACTCAGAATAATAAGAGTAATAATGGGCCAAATCAAAATTTAATCCCACAGATGCAGAATGAAGTACTTATTAATCAGCAGCAGCAGGTAGTTACTCCACAATATCAGGTGCCACCAGCTCCTATGCCAAATTTTGTGAACCATCAAAGTTTCAGTGCGAACACCGGATTTCAAGGAGAAAGTGATAAGAATAATAGAACAATTGCACAATATTTTTTACAGAATGATGAAGAACATTCAGATGCCGCACAATGACGGTGCCTGAGGGGGGAGGAAGAGGAGTGCGTGCTTGGCGCATCCTTGCCAGTAGATCAGTCAGGTCCATTTGTTGATGGGAGAGTAGAAGGTAAAGACATTACTTTCCTATTGGATACTGGTGCTACCAGGTCTACTGTAAGAACAGCAGACATCCCAAACCTACCCCTCTCGGGAGAATCAATCCAAGTTGTAGGCCTGTCTAACCAACAGATTAGAACCCCAATCACAAAACCAATGGAGGTGCACATTGGAAACTTCAAAGAAATGCATCGGTTCGTAGTATGCGATTCCAGTCCAGTAAATCTGTTGGGAAGAGATCTTTTGTGCAAGATGAATTGCACGATCTATTGTACACCGGATGGTGTCGCTTTCCAAACCCCTGATGAAGACGTAGTGTACAAGATGATGTTGGCCAAACAGGGAACAGAAGTAGATGAAATGTTTTCATTAATAACTGAGAATGAATTACCAGAAGAGTTGAGAACCACAGTTAATCCGGAAGTGTGGGATTTTACAGGAAAAGACATTGGGCTGATGACAAATATAGACCCAGTTAAAGTGACAGTGAAAGAAGGTGCAGTGTATCCAAACACCCGACAGTACAAAATGAGTCCAGAAGTAAAAGCAGGAATTATTCCAGAAATTGAACGAATGGTTAAACAAGGTATTTTAAAAGAAGTGATGGGTAGTCCCTGTAATTCGCCAATAATGGGACTGAAAAAGCCTAGTGGAAAGTACAGAATAGTGCAAGATCAACGGAAAATAAATAAAATTGTAATTCCCTGATGTCCAATTGTGCCAAATCCAGCAGTGATCCTTTATCAGATACCTTGGAATGCAGGTTGGTTTACAAAAATTGATTTATGTCAAGCTTTCTTTTCAATTCCTTTGCACCCAGACAGCCAGTATCTTTTTACGTTTAAGTTTGAAGATCGTATTTATGCATGGTGTCGAGTTTCTCAAGGGTACACAGAGAGTCCTTCAATCTTTAATCAGATTTTGAAAAAGTGGTTGGAATCATTGGTTATGCCTGGAAAATCTGTTTTGGTCCAGTACATTGATGACCTACTGGTGGCATCAAAAACACGAGAAGATTGTGTCACAGACACAATTGCATTGCTGAATCATTTGGCTGAAGGAGGACACAAGGTGTCGCCAGAAAAATTACAATTTTGTCAACGAGAAGTTAATTATTTAGGGCATAAAATAGAAAGAGGAGTTAGAAAAGTGACACCGGAAGGAATAAAAATAATCAAAGAAATGCAACTGCCACAGACACATAGAGAAATGAGAATGTTTTTGAGAGTGGTTGGGTACTGTAGGCAATGGATTAATGGTTTTTCGATGTTAGCAAAACCATTAATACAGATGATTCGGAAAAGAGCAAAAGATCCGATTGATTGGAATGATGACTGCATAGAGGCATTTGTTAAGCTAAGAAACTGTTTGTGTGAGGCTCCTGCTTTGGACATGCCTGATTATTCGAAAGATTTTGCTTTGTTTTGCTGTGAGAGAGAAAATTGTGCACTTTCAGTCTTAACACAGAGACATGGATTGAGTCGACGTCCAGTGGCATATTTTTCAGCCACATTGGACCCAGTGGCTTCAGCATTGCCTGGCTGCTTAAAAGCAGTAGCTGCTACCTGTATGAGTCTGGAGCAAAGTGAGTCGATAGTGATGGGACATCCGGTAAAAGTTTTTGTTCCACACTCGGTTGAGATTCTTTTGACAAGAACAAGAACACAGCATCTCACCCCTAGTCGTTTGACTAAGTATGAAAGAGTGATTCTGGGAGCTGAGAACGTGACTGTGATAAGGTGTACGATCATGAACCCAGCTACCCTACTGCCAGACCCCTGCGATGAAGAAGTGAGAGATGAGAGTGATCATGATTGTTTGGACGTGACTGAGTTATGCACGAAGCCCCGGCCGGACATAAAAGAGACACCTTTGAAAGAGGCTGACCATGAGTTATTTGTAGATGGTTCCTGCCTTAGGACACAAGAAGGAGGACTAAGTGCTGCATATGCTGTTTGTAAAATATCTGGGGTAATTGAAGCATCCTGTTTACCTGGGGTCAAGTCTGCACAAGTAGCTGAATTGATTGCCTTAACAATGGCATGTAAAAAGGGGAAAAATTGGAGAGTAACCATATTTACGGACAGTCAATATGGGTTTGGGGTTGTGCATGACTTCGGCCAGCTCTGGATGCAGAGGGGATTTCTGACTTCTTCAGGATCTCCTATCAGAAACAGCAAAAATGTGAAGGATTTGTTGGAAGCATTACAATTGCCAAAATAGATAGCAGTTGTAAAATGTGCTGCACATCGGTCAGGAAATGACTATGTGACTGCTGGCAATAATTATGCTGACCAAGTGGCCAAATACTGTGCCAAAAATACAGTGGCCATAAACCGAAAAATTGAAACAGGTGAAACCAGATGCCAACTTATGCTTTTCTCAGTACCAGAAACATGGGACGAGATTAGGCAATTGCAGGAAGAAGTTGATGAAAAGGAAAAAGAAATTTGGATAAAGGCAGCTTGTACAAAAATACCACATGATGAGGTATGGGTGTATCTAGATGGAAGACCAGTCATGCCAGATTGTTTACTTTCAAAAATGGCAAGAGTGTATCATGGAGCAACACACATAGGGAGAGATTCAATGATCAGGCTATTCAGACAGAGCTGGTACAATCCGAGTTCAGGGTAATCGCAGAGAACCTTTGCCAAAGATGCTTAACCTGTCGGCAGCAGAACCCAGGTAGAAAGACAGTGGTAAGCTGGGGAAATATTGGAAAGGCAGAAGGGCCCTTCACCAGACTACAGTTAGATTTTATTGAATCACCCCATGCAATGGACTGAAATACATACTTGTCATAGTATGCCTTTTCTCAAGATGGGTGGAAGCCTATCCCACTCGAAGAAATGACAGTCTTACAGTTGCAAAATTGTTGTTGAGGGAGTTAGTTCCGCGATTTGGTTTTCCAGTCTCTTTGGAATCGGATAGAGGCCCTCATTTTAATAATGAAATAATTTGATTAATCTGTGCTGCATTTAACATTGAACAAAAACTGCACTGTGCTTATCATCCAGAGGCTTCTGGAATTGTTGAGCAAATGAATGGCACAATCAAGTCAAGATTGGGAAAGGTGTGTGCATCCACAAAGCTGAAATGGCCAGATGCACTACCTCTTGTATTGATGGGTCTCAGAAGTATTCCAGACAGAAAAACAGGAATGAGCCCCCATTAGATTCTCATGGGAAGAGCCATGAGACAGGCATTTATTCCTGGGAATAAACTAATGAGTATAACTGATGATCTGGTATTGGACTATTGCAAAGGATTGGCTGATATGATGCGTTCTATCTCTCACCAGGTTGGAGAAGACGCAGTTGAAAGACAGCCAGACCGAGCACATGATTTAAATCCTGGAGATTGGGTGCTAGTGAAGAAACACGCAAGAAAGTCGTGCCTAGCACCAAGGTGGGACGGACAGCGGCAAGTCATACTAGTCACTACCACAGCAGTGAAGTGTGCAGGTCTGCCCAATTGGATTCATGCCAGCCATACCAGAAGAGTTCCGAGCCCATCAGATCAACAAGAGCCACCACTGACTGAACAGGCTGAAGCGTCAGGAGTTGTGAACTGTGAAATTGAAGAATCTAGAGTAATAGATTCTGAAAGACAACCATATGACGAACAGCCAAGTACAAGTCAGGAAGACTGGATACCAGTGATTGAAATAATTGATGATGTCATTGAAACCAGAAGTAGAACAGAACTGAAAAGACAGGAAAGTAGTCAGGAAGAGACAGGGGAAGAAGAACACACTCAGGTGGAGATTAAAAAAGACACATACGAACCTGAGGAGGGAAAATTAGAAGAACACGTTCAGGCGGAAGAAGAAAAATTTGAATTAAGACCTGAACAGGACCAGATAGAGTTAGAAGAACAGGTTCAGGCAGAAGAAGAAAGATTTGAAGTAAGACCTGAACAGGGTCAGATAGAATTAGAAGAACAAGCTCAGGAAGAAGAAGAACAAAATACGGGAGAACCTGAGCAGGTGGATGTAAAAGAAGGTACAAGCACAGAAAACAGAGAAACAGAACAGATTGTGCCTAAAATAAATGAAATAAAAAGAACTTTACAAGGAGATAAATAAGGTGAAAACGCAGTGCAAATCAAAAGAGTCAGAAAGGTAGACAATTGGCCAACTGGAGTAAAGAAACTAAAATATCACTTGAGAAAATCTAAAAAGAGACCAGAACAAGTAAACGAAGTCACAAGTCAAACGCAATCTAAACAAACTTTGGCAAATATAACTCGAAGAAGTCCAAGATTGAGAAATATAAACAGGAGATACAAGGCTCCTGAATGGACGTACGTTATACTCGAGGAATTTGAATCCCTAGATCTGACTGATGATACAGAAGAAATTCATATTGTCCAGATTGATGAAAGCAAATTGAGGCCTCCTTAAAAACGCAAAGATAAAATAAAAACTGACAAAGAAAAGGTAAGAGAAAAGAAATTTTCTCAGGAACAAAAATGGCAGAAATTGAAGTGGCCGGAAAACCAAAGTGTGGATTAAAAGGAAAGTGTTTTAGATTTTGTTTTTGTAGTATTTTATTAGCAGCATTAGGATGGCTATTCTTAACAGTAGGAGTACCTTTGTTAATGAAAACGAGTGACAAGAATAGTACAGATACTAATGTTAAGGTAGATAGAATAAGAGAAACTGAAATAGAAATAGGGGTAGAAGATGAAGCAAACTATCATAATGAATCAGACTATAATACGTCTTCTAATGTGTTTATTAAATTGTTATTTCAATATGTTAGTACTATGGAGATTAATAACTGTTACGTGTGTATGAAGTTACCCTCATCAGTATTAGAAGGAATGACATATCACCATATACCTTTAACTTATGGTGTGTCATGCAGTATTTTGTCAAGTTTATTTTATGCTACAGGGAAACTTCAATATTTTTATTCAGATATAGACGTAGTATTTTCTGAATTACCTATTAGAAAGAATATGAATCCAGTAGCTAGTAGTAAAAACGCACAGTTTATGGGTGAATTTTTCATAACGATGAGTTCAATAGATTTAGTTCAGGCACGTAAAGATAATCTAACATGTACATTAAGAAAAGAAGAAAAAGATTTTTGGGATTTAGTAGAAGAAAGGAGACAGGATTTAATAAAGAAAGCAACTGAACAGAAAACCCATGTACCTCCATGGGTTGGGAAGGAGGGAATCTATGCTAGTGGCAAGGCTCATGCTGCGATGTCCCTAGATTTTGTGAAAAGAGGGAAATTTTGCCTCCATAGATTAAAGACAGATTATAACAATAATTACATTGGTTCCAGTGAATGCGAACACAACTTCCTAATTTTAGGATGGTGGGGACTAAAAGGGGGAACTGATCCTGTGTTTCCAGGAGTATATTATGTTTGTGGGAGCAATGCCTATTATAGGTTACCTGCAAGATGGTACGGGAGCTGTTATTTTGGAATAGTTTTTCCAAAGATCTATCATGTAGATAAAATCAGTGGAACCAATGGAAATTCTAATGGACTAACACGTAGAAGAAGAGCTAGTTTTTCTGAAATTGTAGGAGACATTTTTAGTGCACTGATACCCTCAGTTGGAGTCATTCTAAATTCACAGAAAATGAGTAAGTTATCAACCATAGTTGATCGTCTTTCTACAGACACTGCAGGAGGATTCTTAATGATTAACACAGAAATGGTTGCAATCAGGTCTATGGTTTTACAGAACCATCTTGCTCTTGATATATTGTTAGCAAAAGAAGGTGGAGTCTGTGGCATGTTGAAAATTCAACACTGCTGCACTTATATTCTGGAAAAGAGCAGAGAAATTAAAGGGTATATTGAAAACATTACTAGAATGCATAAAGACTTGAACCAACTGGAGGTTGACAGTGTGTGGGGAAGACTAACAAAAGGTATAACATCAATAGGGAAATGGTTTATTGGTTTTGGGAAGGGTTTCCTAGGTCAAATAATAATACCATTAGTTATGATAATAACAGTAGTGATGATAATAATGATTACATATAAGTGTTGTAGAAGAGGTACGAAAGAGAAAGTACATTTTGAAAGAAAAGGAAAGGGACAGAACCGAAAGAAAAAATATGATGAAATGCAGCTGGTAGAAATGAAAGGCAGATTATATAAGAAGATGAGAGATTTAGAAGGAAACGAGTTGATTGATGAAAAATTGAGAGGAGAAATAGAGAAAACTGAGAAATGTTAAAGTTGGTATCTGGGATGGGTAATTTTGTGATGGCTTAAGATGCTATCAGAGAGGGGATTGATGGAGCAAGGGCCGTAAACGAGACTTGTTCGGAAGCAATCCTTTTGTTTTAACTCGATAACGACTTACTAACAACGTGCTTGTAATTAATAATTTGCATTTAGAAAGAGACACGCGGGAAAATGAAGCTTGCCTATGTGTTTACTAACTGCATTAACATGAACGAAGGACTAAACGCACTTTAACAAGGGAATCTTTACTGCGCATGTGTCTACTGCATCTACGTAGTATGACGTACTAATGCTTGGAGGGAAATTCTGGCGCTTGCGCAAAGAACCATAAAATGGCCGCTTGAAAAACTCACATGCATGACACCTGCTTGCTGGAATTAGAAAATAAGTTTTATACTAACGCAAATGCAGAAAGAATAATAATAAATGGAATGGGTCAGATTAGACATTGGTGGTATACAGTGAAACCATTTATTTTTGAGAATAACATTTCTTCTTTTGACTTTATTATTCGTGCGCATTTGGGCCAGTCAAACTTGTCTGAATCGAGCCGACTGACGTAGCGCCACGCATACGCACTGGCGAGAAAATACGAAAGGATGAGTAAGGACTTGTCACGCGTCCAAGGCCAGCGAAGATGTGCCCTGGGAACATGAGGGTGAAGAGTTCATATGAAGGAGCTTTATTCAGGAGATTGCTACATTTGTATTAATAAAGTTTGGAGATGTATGGGAAAGGTAATGATTTAATAAAGTTTGAGGAGTTTGAAACAATGGTTTAATGGAATAAGCGAAATGTAAGTATGGTGTGATGATCGTCCCCCCCTTGCCTAACCAATCAGAAGTTAGCATTTTGCGAAACTGAAACATTAATGGGTGGTACATGGTTATGGAAGGGTATAATTGAGGTAGTTTTAGTTAGTTAGGTAGAATTGGGTGTGCTGATGGTGCGGAGCTTTACGGGAGCACAGAAGCAGAGCTCGGGTTGCTGTCGGTGCTGTGGGTGGTGTTGAAGCTGTGAGACGCAGATGAAGAAAATCGAATGCAGAACCATCTAATTAACTTAAATGGGTTAGAAAGAAGATCACGGAAGAACCACGAGGAGGAAGAGAGTGTCAGAGAGGGGTGCGACGCAGTCGTCGGTATCTAGAGAGGTGCAGTATCCTGTCCTGATTCCTGTCCTGAAGTCTTTGGGGCCGATTCCGATCTGGGTCGGAAAACTCTCCGACCGAGCCGGATCCGGAGAGATTTCCGACCGAGCCGGACTCCTGCAGTCCGACCGAGCGAGTACGATGTGGCCGCATGCTGCCGGACTCGATTCGGTCGGACTCCCATTGAAGTCAATGGGAGCCGGTCGTACGACGCGTACATGGGCTCCCAGTGACTCAATGGGTACGTCGCGAACAAGTGCGCCCCCTACAGTAAGTATCTGTTGCTAGTACGCCGCTGGATCAGCGTCAATTCTTTCAATATATTACATAAACCATTAGCAGTCGATTTTAGAAACAATCTGTCATCTCTGACCAATATCTTTAAACATTGGCTGATCCCAGTTAAAGCCGGACAGCTCAATGAACGCACCACGAAGCATGGATACACCGTTGTTCTAGAGAATCCCTTCTATGACATTTAAACACCTAAAAAGTCCATATAGCAGGTACTCTAATCCATACATTACAATGCCTGGTACTTTAGCTTTATACGTTATCTGTACTGCCCCAGTGTTATGTATGATCATACTTGCGAAAAAGTTGAAATCCTCTTTTCCATCATCAAACCTTCTGAGATATTTGTACTGTTGTGAATTTTCCATAAGTTAGTGAAGAAATGAACTCCCAAATAAGTATACATGTTTGATGTCCTAATTCCCAGTTCTCATTTATTTCCAAAATGTTGCTTCTTGAAAGTAGTGACGCTTCTTGTGATGTTAATAGAGAGTTTTACTTTATCCATATGATTCTTGAACATACCGATCTCCTTTGAGTCCAATCGCTGTTAGGTCTAATAGGATTTTAAAGTCCACATATGGCACACAGTTAAATGGCCTCACATCCAAGACTTTGGGAGGTGAATGAAGAGTTGTATAAGACAATGGTACTATGAAAATAAAAGAGGGGCTTCTTTTGACCCATTATTAACTTGAATTGTTTGGGAATATGTAGGACCATTATTCAATAGAACGCAGACCTCGGTGGTTTCGGGCAGCTTGATTAAAATATGAAGTAAACTATTAGGGGTGCACAGACAGAATATCGTGTTGTTTTTTTCGAAGTACCATATTATCGACTTTTTAATATCAAGGTACAAGAATATCGACCGCAAGAATATTGTGGTACAGAATATCGACTTGAAGGTAAGAAATATCGTTATTTTTAATATCGAAGACAGTAATATCATTTGTAAAAATATCGTTGTTAATAATATCGATATTTATATTAGTGTTCTGTATTTTAGTATGTGTGTTAAAAGTATGTGATGTAATTTTTTTGTATAAGTATAGCTTTTTTTTTATGTATGTGTTAAATTTTTATGTTAATTAATTTTATGTTAATTAATTTTATGTTAATTAATTAATTTTATGTTAATTAATTTTTGCGTATTTTAGTTCTGTAGCGGGTTGTGGGTTTATAGGGGAATAGGGTGGGAAGTAATTTAATTATAATAAAGTAATTATTAATTTTTATTTATTAGTATTTATAATGTATTTATAATTAATTTATTATTAATTAATTATTAATTGGTTATCAATTATTATTAATTAATTAATTGATAATTATATTAATTGTGTTATTTTTTTTAGGAGCGGTGTTAGACCTGTCAGCCCTAGGGTGGTCTTGCCCTGTTTTTTTTCCCTTTTGCGCCTCATTTTTGCCACCATATTTTTACTGGACCTAGGTCTCCGGGCGCCTTGCCACTGCTAGCCAGTGCTGAGGTGCAGGTGCTCTCTCTCACTCAAGATGGCTGCCACAGGCCCCTGCTACTGCAGAGGGGCCTTACACGCATACACACTAGTAGCCAGGGTCAGGCTGGGACATAGGGATACAGTATCCATTCCATCCCCGCCTCTGGGCCACATAGCCAGGCATGTAGAAGGTTCCAGAACCTTCCGGGCTGTGGGAGGAGTTATGTTTTGCCGCCTTTGGGAGAGTCACCTGACCTAGGGGTATAAAAGGCTTGGAGGGAAAACTTTCTAGTCAGTTGAGATGGGGCACCACTGACCTGGGAGAACCTCTGCCGGAGTATAGGTTTTAGGGCCTAGGGGGGAGACCTACACTACTGCTGCTGACAGGGCTGAGGCCCTGCTGTAGTAAGATAGCTGAGGAACGCCCACCACCCACTGACCTTGCCCAGTGTGAGGGGACCCAGGGAACCACCTTCAGCGTGCGGGGAGGAACATCAAGCACTCCCAGACCACCAACTCATTCCCCCCCCTCATAAGAAGAAACTTCTGACAAGAAACTTTTGACAAGGAACTTATAATAAGAAACTTCTGACAAGAAACTCCTGACAAGAAACGCCTAAGAAGCAACCAATCTGGACCAGTCGCAAGACACCTTAATTTGAGGAGGCCTGACCGTCCAGCAAGGCCTGAAGCCTAAACTGCCCAACTGGGGATCACCAGGTAAAGCGCCGTACCCTGAAGCGCTAGACCTTCACCCCCTATCTATGCCTGCCTGCTGCTGGGCTGCCCCTCAAGTACTTTTCCAGTCAGCCCTGCCCACAGGCTGCTGGTGCGCCCCGCATTCTGTCTCCCCTCAGGTCACTGACCTTGTGAGGAAATCACCGCCGCGGCTGCCGCCGCGTGAAGAGAAGTGCTGCTTTGAGGAGAGGCCCTCCTCGAGGCCGTGTGGTGAGGTGCGCCGTCCGCGCCCTCACCGAAGGAAGCGCTGAGGTGAGGGAAGCCCCTTGAGTTGATGTGGTGAGGTGCGCCGTCCGCGCCCTCACCGAAGCCTCTACAAATCCCCCAAAGTCATTGCCGCCGGGCCCGGGGCCCCACCGCCGCCGTCGCGGCCGAAGAAATTACCGCCGCAACCCAAGGGGGCCGCGTGAAGCAGCCGCGGCCTAGCGCGATCCGCGAGGCCTCCAGGCCCCGCCGACGCCGTTGCCGAGCAACCGGAGACGCCGGCCGCGCCCCCAGGAAGGCCGCGCAGCGATGGGCGCCGGCTCCCGCCACGCCCCCAGCGCCGACGGAGGCCGAGGAAGAGCCCCGGCCGTGCAGAGGGAGACGGGGAGCCGGCCGGAGAGGACTGCCGGCTCCCGCTCCCATTCCCAGAGTCCCTGAAGCCGCCAAACCCACTCACCTGATCCCGGGGGCCGGAGGAGGGTGATACCGGCCCCCGCAACGTGCCGCACAGTCACTCCCTAATCCCGGGGGCCGGAGGAGGGTGATACCGGCCCCAGCAACGATCCGTCAGTCCGGCCAGAAGGCCGAGATACCCCGACCGGGCCCCGCCCTCCAGAACACGGGCCGGGCCTGGAGTTAGCCAGGCCCCCAGTGGCTAAAGCCAGTCGCTAAAGAAGCGCGACCAACGAACAAGCACCAGGTGAGCCCAGGAGGCCCCTAGGGCCCACAAAAATGCCACTGGGGGCCGGGGGCCACCATTAACCCCTAAAATTAACCGTGTAACTTTCCCCATGAGGCGAGGCCCCGGAGAGGAGTGGGCCTAGCCTGGAGATAACCCCTAAGGGACATAGAAGCCCCAGGATACAGGACATGTTGAGGGGTTCCCCACAGTGGTTATTAATTTATTGCAGATGCCTATTGTAATTACTGCCTAGGCCTATGCTTTTAACTGCAAAGTCTTTATCACAGGGGAAAGTGTTTAATTGAATTGAGCTGAAGTGTACACCGCCAAGAGTTGAAGTGTTTTATGTTACAGGTGTACTGGAATTGCGACGCCCACTGTACTGAATGTGGGTGCGCCTAGATTAATGCAGGCCTATTGAAATGTAACGTGAAAAGCCTTCTTTTAAGTAATTGAATATTCCTAAAGTGAACTGCATGTTTAGGCCCATGTTTTATTAATGCACCTTTAGATCATTATTAGTGCTACGTTTAGGAGATAATTCCTGCGGCCTCTTAGTGGCCTACAATGTTGATGAGCTATGATGCTTTATTAAAAATGTGCACCAGTTGAGTAATGCAATGAATTTGAATGTAGATCTGAATTAATCTGCCTCATCTGATGCTAACTTGATTTATATATAAAAGATCTTGATTTTAAATACAAAAGCCTGGTGTGGTGTCATGTTATTGCGTTCGCATTTCTGAGTCAAAGTAAGAGTGTGCTGCACAACTGCCTTACACATTGCCTTCGCGTGCTTTCCCGCCTCGCGCCATGCTACCGTGGCGGACTCGGTAACCCCGTTTCCAACATTTGGTGTTCAGCGGTTGGATAAGGACTGGTGTTTGTGCAGCACCCTACAGTGACTCAGTGTGCGCCGCAATTAGACACCTATTGTAATGCAAGTGCTAGGAATTCTTTTGTAATTGCCGGTTGTGTACATTCCTGCGTTAGACCTGCTACCTACAGTCTAGAACCCTTTCCTTAAATTGTCTGGGGCCCCACCTAGGAGGATGGAGTTTGAGTTAGCCAACCTAGAAAGGTATACGGTGACACAGCTCAAGGAGTTCTGCCTAGAGAGGGGGGTGGCCGTCAAGCGAGGCGCCAGGAAGGAGGTGCTTCAGAAAGCTTTGAGGGCATGGGTAATGGCCCACCCGGAGGGAAGATGGGACGAGGAGCAGGGGGAGGCAGACAACCCAGGAGAACTGGACCTACTGCACATTGATGTTAGCGAGAATGTGTTGCCAGGAAGACGTTCCAGGGCAGGCAGTAGTGCGTCAGGGGGAGTTTGTCGGCAGAGGAATTTGAGGACAGGAGGGAGGAGAGGCAATTAACATTAGAACTTGCTAGGATGGAAAGGGAGCGAGAACAGGCAAGGCTAGCCATGGAGGAAAGGAAGCTTGCGCATGAGCTTAGCCTGAAGGAACTAGAGCTCCGAGCCTTGCAGATGGAGATGCAGGGCAAAGTGAATGGTGGCAGCGTACCTGCTGGGGTTCCACAGGAGCCCAAATTCTATTTACCAAGAGAGGTGATAGCCAGTTTTAGTGTAGGTGATGACATCGACAAGTGGTTGGTGGCGTACGAGGTGGCTTTGGTGGCCCATAGAGTTCCTGAGAGCTACTGGGGGGGAGGTCTTTACAGGTACAACCCCTCCACTAGTAAGGGACACACTTTTAACTTTGGATAAGGGGGAGCAGACTAACTACCCTATCATGAAGGAGGCCCTGCTCAAGAAGTTTGGCCTCACCCCAGAGAAGTACCGCCAAAAGTTCCACAACAGCCACAAGCTTCACACACAAAACTGGGTGGATTTTTTTGCTTATGCCCGGAAGGCATTGGGGGGTTGGGTGCGTGGCAGCAACGTTGACAATTACAAAGGGCTGTATGACCTGTTCTTGAGAGAGCACCTCCTAGAGAAATGTTTTCCGGAGCTGCGCCAGTACTTGGTGGACCGCAAGCTGACCAATCCTAGGGAGCTTGCAGAGGAGGCAGACACGTGGGTCAGCACTCGGGTGTCCCACAAGGGAGCCGGGCGGACCCCGAAAGGTGGACAGGGGCTCCCCAGAAGAAAGAGGGGGAGATAAAAGAGGGAGTTCTTTAAAGGCCCCCAAAATAGACCGCCTGGGAGAGGGGTAGGTTCCCCATCCCAATCTGGATCCCAGAAACCCACTTATCCTGACAGGAGTCAGCAGCCCAGAACTGTCCGGTGCTACGAGTGCGGGGAGGTTGGACACTACAAGGGGGATCCCCAGTGTCGCAAGAGAACCCCAGCCCCCACAGGAGGTAAGAGCCCCGGGGTGGCCAGTGTAGCGCTTGGGGAGGAGTTGTCCCTAGGTAGGGGAGGTGAGTGGACAGGCTTGACCTTAGTTTCCCTGGGGGATAGAGAGATCATCCCACGGGTTCAGGTACTCGCGAACACTGCCAAGTATCGGCAGAGGGTCCTGGTGAACGGGGAGGAGGTGGAGGCTCTGAGGGACACAGGTGCCAGCATGACGATGGTGAGACGTCAGCTGGTGTCCCCAGAGCAGGTGATTCCTGAGGAATTCCACCCGGTTGTTATGGCTGATAATAGCCTGGGTCATTACCCGTGGCCCAAGTTCCCTTTGAGTGGGGAGGAGTATCAGGTCTGTTGAAGGTTGCGGTGAGCCCTGCCATGCCAGTTGACTGTCTGCTGGGTAACGACTTGGAACATACTGCCTGGAGGGAGGTAGAGTTCAATGCCCATGCTGAGATGTTGGGATTACCAGGATGGACTTGCGTCGTCACGCGGTCCATGGCTGCCCGACAAGGAACTCAGCTCGGGTTGGAGCCTGAAATAATGGCCCAGCCCACTGCTGGACGAGGAGATGTCCAGGAGGAGACACCCGGTGAGATGGATGGGGAGCCCGCGGAGGTGACCCCGGAGTCCGCTGAGGTGGTTGGTGTTCCCGTGGGGACCTGCCGACCCCTGCAGAGTGGCAGGTGGAAGGAGGGCCTACCCGGGAGGAATTTTGCCGGGCGCAGAAGGAGTGCCCTACGCTTGAAGGCATGTGGCAACAGGCCGAAGCCCAAGCAGCTGGAACCGAGACTGGTAACTACCATGTCTACTGGGAGGATGGTCTCCTCTACAGTCAGCCTAAGGCTCCGGTGCATGGGTCATCAAGGGCCGTAGTGGTCCCCCAATGCTACCGAGCCTTTCTGCTAGAGTTGGCAGACGAAATACCACTAGCAGGACACCTGGGCCAGGACAAGACGTTTGCGCGTCTGGTCCCACATTTTTACTGGCCCAGGATGCGCGTCACTTCTGACACTTTTTGCAAGACTTGCACCACTTGCCAGGCGAGCGGCAAGACAGGGACTAAAGTGAAGGTCCCTCTAGAACCTCTCCCAGTTGTCGATACCCCATTTGAGCGGGTAGGGATTGACATTGTCGGGCCATTGGACCCGCCGACTTCTGCAGGACATAGGTTCATTTTGGTGCTGGTAGACCACGCCACCCGGTACCCAGAGGCAATCCCTCTGAGGACCATCACTGCACCGGTGGTGGCGCGGGCCCTGATGGGGATTTTTACCCGAGTGGGATTCCCCAAGGTCGTGGTGTCAGATAGGGGCACGAATTTCATGTCGGCCTACATGCAGGCCATGTGGAAGGAGTGTGGAGTGACCTCACCGGTTCTCCACTCCTTACCACCCCCAGACGAACGGGCTCGTGGAGCGCTTTAACAAGACCTTGAAGGGGATGATCAGGAGCCTACCTGAGGACTTGAGAAGGAAGTGGGACGTCCTCTTACCCTGTCTGCTCTTCTCCTACCGAGAGGTGCCGCAGAAGGGGGTCGGTTTCAGCCCCTTTGAGCTGCTCTATGGCCACCCCGTTCGGGGGCCCTCAGTCTTGTCAAGGAGGGGTGGGAGAAGTCTTCCTCGAAGCTTCCCCGTGATGTGGTCAGCTATATGCTGGCATTCCGCAGCCAAGTGGCCAAGCTGTGGAAGGAGGCCTCGGACAACCTAGAGGCTAGTCAGGCCGTCATGAAGAAATGGTATGACCGGAACGCGCGGACGGTAGAGTTAGACGCTGGACAGAAGGTGTGGGTCATGGAGCCAGGAGAGCTTAGCGCCCTCCAGGACCGGTGGACTGGGCCGTTTGAGATCTTAGAAAGGAGAGGCCAGATCACATATGTCGTCGATGTGAAGACCCCACGTCAACCCCACAGGGTGTTCCACGTCAACCGCCTGAAGCCCCACCAGGAGCGTTCAGAGCTCACTCTCCTAATGATAACAGATGGAAGTGAGGAGGAGGAGAGTGAGCCTCTTCCAGACCTTCTGGCGGCCCATGAGAAGGATGGTTCGGTAGAGGGAGTGGTCCTCGCCCCATCCTTAACCCCAGAGCAACAGAGGGACTGCCGCCAGGTCTTGGGGCAGTACGCCTCGTTGTTCTCCCTCACGCCTGGAATCACGCACCTGTGTACCCATGATGTGGACACAGGGGACAGTCCGCCAGGAAAAACCAAGTCTTACCGGCTGTCCGATAAAGTCAAGGCTAGTATCCAGGGTGAGGTTACCAAGATGCTAGAACTGGGAGTGATTGAGCCTTCCAGTAGCCCTTGGGCTAGTCCGGTGGTGTTGGTGCCGAAAGCGGCCCCACCGGGCACCACACCAGAACTCGGTTCTGTGTGGATTACCGCGGACTCAACTCAGTCACGAAGACCGACGCTCACTCGATCCCTCGGGCGGATGAGCTCATTGACCGGCTGGGAGCAGCCCGGTATCTGAGTACCATTGATTTGACGTCAGGCTATTGGCAGATCGCCATGGCGGAAGGAGCAAGGAGAAGACTGCGTTCTCCACCCCGAGGGCCACTTTCAATTTCGGGTGATGCCCTTCGGGTTGAAAAATGCTCCAGCCACTTTCCAGCGGTTGGTGAACCAGGTGCTGTCTGGCCTAGAGGCCTTCTCGGCTGCCTACCTGGATGACATAGCTGTCTTCAGTAGCAGCTGGGAGGACCATCTGGAGCATCTCCAGGAGGTGCTACAGGCTCTGCAACGCGCTGGTCTAACCATCAAGGCCAGCAAGTGCCACATTGGACAGGGATCTGTCGTGTACCTGGGACATCTGGTGGGCGGAGGTAAGGTGCAACCCCTCCAAGCCAAGATTGAAACCATCTTGGCCTGGGAGCCCCCCAAGACCCAAACAGAGGTCCTAGCTTTTCTCGGCCTCACGGGATACTACCGCCGGTTCGTCAAGGGATATGGAACCATCGTGGGCCCATTGACGGAATTGACTTCAAAGAAGCAGCCACGCAGAGTCATCTGGACGGCTGCCTGCCAGGAAGCCTTTGAGACCCTCAAACGTGCAATGTGCACCGCACCGGTGCTCAGGACTCCAGACTTTGGACGGGAATTTATTGTGCAGACAGACGCTTCTGAGCATGGCATAGGAGCTGTGCTCTCGCAGCTGAATGACGATGGCCAAGACTAGCCAGTGGCCTTCATTTCCCGAAGACCACTCCCCCGGGAACAGCGGTGGAGTACCATCGAGCGAGAAGCCTTTGCTGTGGTTTGGGCTGTAAAGAAGTTGAGGCCATACCTTTTTGGTTGTCACTTCCTGATCCAGACCGACCACAGACCCCTTCGCTGGCTCATGCAGATGAGAGGCGAAAACCCCAAATTGTTGAGGTGGTCCATTTCCCTCCAGGGATGGACTTTCGGGTGGAACATCGACCCGGTGTAGACCACGCCAACGCTGACGGTCTCTCCCGGTTTTTCCGCCTTAGCGACGAGAACTCCCTAGAGGTTGGGAAGCTCTCCCTCTTTCAGCTGGGGGACGCGTGTTAGACCTGTCAGCCCTAGGGTGGTCTTGCCCTGTTTTTTTTCCCTTTTTGCGCCTCATTTTTGCCACCATATTTTTACTGGACCTAGGTCTCCGGGCGCCTTGCCACTGCTAGCCAGTGCTGAGGTGCAGGTGGTCTCTCTCACTCAAGATGGCTGCCACAGGCCCCTGCTACTGCAGAGGGGCCTTACACGCATACACACTAGTAGCCAGCGTCAGGCTGGGACATAGGGATACAGTATCCATTCCATCCCCGCCTCTTTGCCACAGAGCCAGGCATGTAGAAGGTTCCAGAACCTTCCGGGCTGTGGGAGGAGTTATGTTTTGCCGCCTTTGGGAGAGTCACCTGACCTAGGGGTATAAAAGGCTTGGAGGGAAAACTTTCTAGTCAGTTGAGATGGGGCACCACTGATCCTGGGAGAACCTCTGCCGGAGTATAGGCTTTAGGGCCTAGGGGGGAGACCTACACTACTGCTGCTGACAGGGCTGAGGCCCTGCTGTAGTAAGATAGCTGAGGAACGCCCACCACCCACTGACCTTGCCCAGTGTGAGGGGACCCAGGGAACCACCTTCAGGGTGCGGGGAGGAACATCAAGCACTCCCAGACCACCAACTCATTCCCCCCCTCATAAGAAGAAACTTCTGACAAGAAACTTTTGACAAGGAACTTATAATAAGAAACTTCTGACAAGAAACTCCTGACAAGAAACGCCTAAGAAGCAACCAATCTGGACCAGTCGCAAGACACCTTAATTTGAGGAGGCCTGACCGTCCAGCAAGGCCTGAAGCCTAAACTGCCCAACTGGGGATCACCAGGTAAAGCGCCGTATCTGAAGCGCTAGACCTTCACCCCCTATCTATGCCTGCCTGCTGCTGGGCTGCCCCTCAAATACTTTTCCAGTCAGCCCTGCCCACAGGCTGCTGGTGCGCCCCGCATTCTGTCTCCCCTCAGGTCACTGACCTTGTGAGGAAATCACCGCCGCGGCCGCCGCCGCGTGAAGAGAAGTGCTGCTTTGAGGAGAGGCCCTCCTCGAGGCCGTGTGGTGAGGTGCGCCGTCCGCGCCCTCACCGAAGGAAGCGCTGAGGTGAGGGAAGCCCTTTGAGTTGATGTGGTGAGGTGCGCCGTCCGCGCCCTCACCGAAGCCTCTACAAATCCCCCAAAATCATTGCCGCCGGGCCCGGGGCCCCACCGCCGCGGCCGAAGAAATCACCGCCGCAGCCCAAGGGGGCCGCGTGAAGCAGCCGCGGCCTAGCGCGATCCGCGAGGCCTCCAGGCCCCGCCAACGCCGTTGCCGAGCAACCGGGGACGCCGGCCGCGCCCCCAGGAAGGCCGCGCAGCGATTGGGCGCCGGCTCCCGCCATGCCCCCAGCGCCGACGGAGGCCGAGGAAGAGCCCCGGCCGTGCAGAGGGAGACGGGGAGCCGGCCGGAGAGGACTGCCGGCTCCCGCTCCCATTCCCAGAGTCCCTGAAGCCGCCAAACCCACTCACCTGATCCCGGGGGCCGGAGGAGGGTGATACCGGCCCCCGCAACGTGCCGCACAGTCACTCCCTAATCCCGGGGGCCGGAGGAGGGTGATACCGGCCCTTGCAACGACCCGTCAGTCCGGCCAGAAGGCCGAGGTACCCCGACCGGGCCCCGCCCTCCAGAACACGGGCCGGGCCTGGAGTTAGCCAGTCGCTAAAGAAGCGCGACCAACGAACAAGCACCAGGTGAGCCCAGGAGGCCCCTAGGGCCCACAAAAACGCCACTGGGGGCCGGGGGCCACCATTAACCACTAAAATTAACCGTGTAACTTTCCCCATGAGGCGAGGCCCCGGAGAGGAGTGGGCCTAGCCTGGAGTTAACCCCTAAGGGACATAGAAGCCCCAGGATACAGGACATGTTGAGGGGTTCCCCACAGTGGTTATTAATTTATTGCAGATGCCTATTGTAATTACTGCCTAGGCCTATGCTTTTAACTGCAAAGTCTTTATCACAGGGGGAAAGTGTTTAATTGAATTGAGCTGAAGTGTACACCGCCAAGAGTTGAAGTGTTTTATGTTACAGGTGTACTGGAATTGCGACGCCCACTGTACTGAATGTGGGTGCGCCTAGATTAATGCAGGCCTATTGAAATGTAACGTGAAAAGCCTTCTTTTAAGTAATTGAATATTCCTAAAGTGAACTGCATGTTTAGGCCCATGTTTTATTAATGCACCTTGAGATCATTATTAGTGCTACGTTTAGGAGATAATTCCTGCGGCCTCTTAGTGGCCTACAATGTTGATGAGCTATGATGCTTTATTAAAAATGTGCACCAGTTGAGTAATGCAATGAATTTGAATGTAGATCTGAATTAATCTGCCTCATCTGATGCTAACTTGATTTATATATAAAAGATCTTGATTTTAAATACAAAAGCCTGGTGTGGTGTCATGTTATTGTGTTCGCATTTCTGAGTCAAAGTAAGAGTGTGCTGCACAACTGCCTTACACATTGCCTTCGCGTGCTTTCCCGCCTCGCGCCATGCTACCGTGGCGGACTCGGTAACCCCGTTTCCAACAAGCGGGTTGTGGGTTTATAGGGGCATAGAGTGGGAAGTAATTTAATTATAATAAATGAATTAGTAATTTTTATTTATTAGTATTTATAATTAATTTATTATTAAATCATTATTAATTGGTTATTAATTTTTAATAATTATTTAATTGATAATTATGTTAATAGTGTTATTTTTTAAAAAGAGGGTTGTAGGTTTATAGGGGATAGAGTGGGAAGTAATTTAATTAAAATAAAGTAATTAATATTTTTATTTATTAGTATTTATTTTATATTTCGATTTTATAGTGTTGTTTGTGGTAATTTATTTATTAATAATTAATTATTAATTGTTTGAAGATTATAAACAATTAATTGGTAAATATGTTAATTGTGTCAAATCTGTAGGAGTTGTTTGTGCATTTATAGGGAATATGGTGTGAAGTAATTTATTTAAAAATCATTAATAAATATTTTTTGATTATAATTAATTAATTTTAAAGATAGTTATTTGTTTGTAAAATGTTGTTTTTAAACTTTTATAAATTAATGTTTGTAGTTAATTTTTTGTATTTTTTAACATTAAGGGGCCGATTCCGATTCGGGTCGGAAATCTCTCCGACCAAGCCGGACCCGGAGAGATTTCCGACCGAATCGGACCCTAGCAGCCCGACCGAACGAGTACGATGCGCACGTATGCCATCGGACTCGAGTCGGTCGGACTCCCATTTAAGTCAATGGGAGCCCGTCGTACAACGCGTACGCGGGCTCCCATTGACTCAATGGGTGCGAGGCAGACAAGGCGCCCCCTACAGCGTGTATGCGGTGAAGCGACTCGCGCCATACACGCACAGGTAGGGGGACCCATGGGTCCCCCTGTGTGCGAATCGCGCGGCTACGCGTACAGGAGGTCCGACACGGACCCCCATAGTACGGCTCCGACTGCTTCTTGGAGCCGGACGGCGCGAGTCGGTCGGACTGCTCGCGGCGCGCATCGTACTTGCCCGGCCGGGGAACGTCTCCATTGCGAGGTGCGCAGCGCATCCGTGCGAGTCGGTCGGTGCGGTTGGGACGGGCGTACGAGTCGGTCGGCGATTTGCACGCGCTCGCATCGTACTCGTTCGCCCGGACGCACGTACGATTCGGTCGGGAATAAGGGCTCCGAATCGGATCCGGTTCAGCCGAATCCGATTCGGTGCCCTACCGGCTAAGATCGGAATCGGCCCCTAAATTGTTTTTCTATCTTTTGGAATTTTTTATATTTTTATATGGTTTTTATTTTTGTGTTAACAATTTTTGTATTGTAGCTGCTATTTTGTTTCTTTTTTATTTTAATTTTAATTTTTGGGAAATATTAATTTTAACCCTCTGCTATCCAACACGTTCCCTACTGTTGTACTCACTGGAGTGGGAATAGTAATTTTTACCCCTACGCTATCCAACACTTTCCCTACTGTTACACTCTCTGGAGTGGGAATAGTCATTTTTACACCTCCGCTATCCAATACTTTCCCTACTGTTGCACTCACTGGAGTGGGAAAAGTCATTTTTACCCCTGCGCTATCCAACATTTTCCCTACTGTTGCACTCACTGGAGTGGGAAAAGTAATTTTTACCCCTACGCTATCCAACAGTTTCCCTACTGTTGCACTCTCTGGAGTGGGAATAGTAATTTTTACACCTCCGCTATCCAATACTTTCCCTACTGTAGCACTCACTGGAGTGGGAATAGTAATTTTTACCCCTCCTCTATCCAAAACTTTCCCTACTGTTGCACTCACTGGAGTGGGAAAAGTAATTTTTACCCCTCCGCTATCCACCACTTTCCCTACTGTTGCACTCTCTGGAGTGGGAATAGTAATTTTTACTCCTACGCTATCCAACAATTTCCCTACTGTTGCACTCACTGGAGTGGGAATAGTAATTTTTACCCCTACGCTATACAACACTTTCCCTACTGTTGCACTCACTGGAGTGGGAATAGTAATTTTTACCCCTTCGCTATCCAACACTTTCCCTACTGTTGCACTCTCTGGAGTGGGAATAGTAATTTTTACCTTTACGTTATCCAACACTTTCCCTACTGTTGCACTCACTGGAGTGGGAATAGTAATTTTTATCCCTACGCTATCCAATACTTTCCCTACTGTTGCACTCTCTGGAGTGGAAATAGTAATTTTATCCCCTCCGCTATCCAATATTTTCTCTACTGTTTCAGTTAATGTAGTGTAAAATGTATTTTAAAAAGATTAAAAATATTTTACTATTTTAATTTATTATATATATATTTTATTTTTATGTTATTGGTGTATGTGTATATATATGTATTTATAATTTTTTATGTTTCTAACAATTTATAATTTATTAAAATAAATATTTATCAATATTATTAAGTAAATATATATATTATATTTTATATATGTATGTTTAATTTATTTTTACATTATATGTATTACTTATAATTTTAAACATTTTCTAATAATTCTACCTATGTTTTTTTAATTATATGTATTATTTACTTTGTTTTACATTATTTTTTAAACATTAAAAAAAACGATAACGATATTTTTAACAACAATATTTTTTCCGATATTTTTGTACTTACCATTATGTAGATAGGACTTCGATATTCTGGACAACGATATTTTTGCTTCGATATTTTTGTACCTCGATATTTTCAATGTCGATATTCTGTCAGTGATCCCTATTAGGGACCACCAAAGAGACTGCAGTGGAGTCCCAAAGATGGATCAATCCGCTCTACCAAAGGCAGAAGCCAGATCAATGAAAGCCCTGTAGAGTGGATAGTACTTTTGGCTTACATGCTGATACAACACGGGGGCCGATTCCGATCTCGGCCGGTAGTGCTCCGAATCGGATTCGGATTCACCGGATCCGATTCGGAGCCCTGTTTCCCGACCGAATCGTACGCGGGTCCGGCCGAGCGAGTACGATGCAAGCACCCGCGAAATCGCCGACCGACTCGAACGCAGCTTCAACACGCTCCGACCGACTCGCATGGACACGACTCGCACCGCGCTATGGAGACGTTTCCCGGCCGGGTAAGTACGATGCGCGCCGCGACGCAGTCCGACCGACTCGCGCCGTCCGGCTCGAAGAAGCTGTCGGAGCCGGACTTTGGGGGTCCGCGTCGGACCCCTGTACGCGTAGGCGCGCGAGTCGCACACAGGGGACCCATGGGTCCCCCTACCTGTGCATGTACGCCGCGATGCGCATGGACGCGTACCCGCTGTAGGGGCGCCCTTGTTCTCCTCGCACCCATTGAGTCAATGGGAGCCCGCGTACGCGTTGTACGACCGGCTCCCATTGACTTCACTGGGAGTCCGACCGACTCGAGTCCGATAGCATGCGAATGCATCGTACTCGTCCGGTCGGACTGCTAGGGTCCGATTCGGTCGGAATTCTCTCCGGGTCCGGCTCGGTCGGAGAGATTTCCGCCCGGAATCGGAATCGGCCCCTTGGTCTGAAGTGATAGATGTCTAACGGAGATCAGGAACAACAAAACCACGGCTTCGCCAGAAGAATTCAATTACTTTCAGTCACCCAAATCTTCTAATTGATTAAGCAAGTGTTTGGCAAATATTTTTCCAGAATAATCTAACAAGGTGATTAGTCCATAATTGCCAGGATCATAGATTGAGATTTATTTTATTTAACAGTAATAGTAAGCTTTTTTTGTATGAGCTGGGAAGAGAAAATTACTTAGAACAAGATCGCCTACAGAAAAATAGCCCATTCTAGCGGAGTTTGATACAGCCATGGATACTTCATCAAGACCTTGGGCTCCAGAATTTTTGATTTCTGTATTAGCTGCCTAAGGCCCTGAAGGAGGAGATTTTTAGCTCTATTTGTACTATAGGTAAAATATCAAAGAAATGACATGACGTCACCATACTCCAAGTATACAAACTGTCAATAGATTGCAGTCCCTCAATTTCAGCAGAATGGTTGATTTTTTCATGTAAGTACCAGTTAGAAGTCCAAACATTAACCAAAAAGCCTCACAATCCTTTCTAGCAAGGGTGAGATTCACTCTACTCTACAATTTGGCTTGAGTTTACTGTTTCAACCAAATGATAATTTCTCTCGCCTGTGGACAGATTTGCGTGCACTTTTCCTGACCATCTAAGTATTTAATCTCAAACCATCTCTTTACATTGGATTATTTCACTTTGTATCACTTATCTATGTATTCACATCTTGGTAATGGTCTGAAGGAACACATTTTACATAAGGATTAATGCAATGCATAATAGAATCAAGCTATCAGTGAAATTTCGAAAATCATCCTGATGAACACAATTGATATGCCTCAAAAGATTGATTAACTCCATACATTCTGCATCATTTAGGCTATACCACTTTTTCACACGGATCTGTTTCCTGCTACATATACTTTCTTCTGTCCTAGTGTTGTAATGCATTGCCAATTCAGGTCCAAATCAATGAATGATTGGTAATTAATTAAAGTCAATAAAATCGGATACATTCTTTTGGGTTAATTTTGCATTATAATCACATAGAAGTAGTAATAGCTGTAAGTTTACTGTCATTCCATTCTGTAAGATCGCATTGTCCCAGTCACTCATATGTTGACAATAATTCTCATATCCTTGATTACTTGATTGACCATGAAACTATGGCTGCTGTTGAAACTCAACATAAGAATAACCAAAGAAAGTCCACCCGTACTTCTGCTATAACTATCCTTCCAGTACTATTATTTAAGGAAAATAACCCTCACCCACCAAAAGGTCCCTTGGTGGCAAGCTTCATCATCGGGTTCTTGCCGCCCCGCTGCGGGACGGGGCGTGCTACGACCGACGAAGACGTGGGAGCACTTTGTAGGGTGTGGGCTATATAGTGATGTGAGAGTGGAAGGGTCAAAAAACCAATGTGAATTAAAAAATACATGGTTACGTGGAACCCAACCTTTATTAGAACATTGGAATGTTGGGAGCTCCATTGAAAACAATGGAGTAGCTCCGGGCTTATAATGGCTGGTATAAGCCCGGAGCTCCAACATTCCAATGTTTCTTTGTTCACAGCTGTGGCTGTGAACAAAGGCTTCAGGGAGCCTGAGGGGATTTCAATCCCCTCGTGCTCCCTGAAGCCTTTGTTTTATTTGTTAGAACATTCTGCCCTCTAGTGGCAGAATGTTCTAATAGCCTTATAGCCCTTCGTAGCTGGGCTATACCAGCTATTAAAGTCCCGCTCCCATGTTAAAGGCCCTCGCCTTCGGCTCGGGCCTTTAACGCTGGAGCGGGCCTTTAATAGCCAGTATAGCCCGCTACGAAGGGCTATAAGGCTATATTAAATCCTGTAGCTGGTATTGTTAAAAGATGGGAGAGAGGGAGAAAAACAATATAATGGGTGTCTGTCTCCTGGTCTACATGTTTCTAGCTGATCCCCTAAGGCTTTTCTTCAGGACCAAAATCAATGATCCCTTAACCACTCCTTGAAAAACAGCGAAATCGGTCTTTTCAATTATACTTATGATAAAGTGTAAAGTGTAGTCTCAAAGTCTACAAAGCCACGGGCACTAAGTATGCGGGCGAGGGTGCAGCTTTGACGAATGTGTGACTACGAGCACCCCTCCACTCCCGTGAAGAGCTTATGGGGCCAAAAGTAGATAGTAAGTATATCTTTTTCGAAGAAATATAACAACTAGGTATCGTATTTGCATGAAGAATTCTACACTCTATACTTTATCGTTTAGGTTTTTTTGTTATGGAATTAATTCCAGTCTCATCACCATTGACAATAACGTTATCATCCACTTTAATAAAGTAAGCAGCTGTTAGTTTTTTTTTTTTTTTAAATAGTTCTTTTTATTAAACAGACTCATGAAATTACATATACTGAAAGACGAGTGCATACATTCAAATGTTCAAAATGTAATAACAGGAATACTTTATCACAAGGTCAGTACACCATTAACATTTTAATCACAATCTTGTAGGTTGCCGCTCAGGTAGGTCTAAACTATTTAGGCAGTCTGTGTGGCCTCATGTCTTCTTCAGTTGCAGGTCTCGCCTACACCCCCTGACTCACATACTTTTGATTCCTCGCCCCTGTTTCTGTATTTCTCCCAGGGGGACCATATTTTATCAAATTTTTTCCTGCAGCCCCTGCTGTCATATATAACCTTTTCCGCTTGGTGGCACCAATCAAGGTCAGTTTCCCATTCTGCCACGGTTGGGGGGATGTGTGACCCCCACCTTCTCGCTATGTTACGCTTTGCCACTCCCGTTGCTAAGGCCAGCCAGGTTCTCGTGTGCCTAGGCCAGTCTTCCTCCCCCTTAATCATCAATAAAAGACCCTTGGCATCTACAGGTATCTCTTCTCCCAAGACCTTTGACATTATCGTCGCCACTCTCTGCCAAAAGCGGTTGATTACCGGGCATTCCCATATACTATGGAAAAAGGATCCCTCCGCCTGGCAGCCTCTTATGCAGAACAACGACTGTACTTTTCCCCATTTGTACAGCAGTGTGCGGGGGTAGTAGGAGCGGTGCAGGATCCTAAGTTGTATCAATCTGAATCGCGACCTAATCGCTATTTCTCTAGGCCCCTGCAACGCATCGGTCCACTCTTCTATAGTGCCTAAGTCCGCCATCCAGGCTGCTTGTAGGGAGGTCAGGGGGTCTGGTGCGTTGTATATCAGTTTTGTATATATTGTAGAAGTCCCTTTGTCAGGTATGGGATCTGCTAATAGTCTGTCTTCAAGAGGGGAATGGTCAGGGATGGACTATCCTTGTTGTGTGTGTGTACTTAACGCATGTGCAAATCGCGTATAGGGGAAGACTTGGGTAGATGATAGTTTAAATTTGTTTTCCAAGTCCTCAAAAGGTATCAGTGCTGTTCCTCTCCATACGTCCCCTAGATGGTCAATACCTATGACCCTCCATCCCAAAAAACCTCCCAAGGTGGTTACTTCCCTCAGTTGGTCTCCCACCCACAGTGTCATTGGTGTCAAACGGCCATACCATCCCAAATATTTGTTCGCTTCAAACCAGCAGTTTATTACTGTTGCTGTATGAGCTGGGAGATCTCAAGGGGGCCTTCGGGCATATAAAAAGGCCTCATGATTCCCATTGGGCATTGCTTTTCTATCCATTTTGTAGGCCGGTTCTTCTCTATCAGTATATATCCATTCATTTATAACCATAAGTTGTGATGCCCAATAGTACAGTCTAGCGTGAGGGATTGCAAGCCCGCCGTCGTAGACTCCTCTCTGCAATTTATTCAACGCTATTCTAGGTGTTCCTCCTTGCCATATTAAGATACGGAGTTCCTGAGCTATCTGTTTAAAAAAGGTGGCGGGGACCGGGTAGGGTGTGTTTTGTAACACATAGAGGATGCGCGGCAGAGCCATCATTTTGTACAATGCTGCTCGTCCCATCAACGACAGAGGGAGCATGTGCCAATGTTTTGTATTTGCGCGGAATCTTCGCAATAAGGGGTAGAGATTTTCCTGTAGGAATGACTGAGGGTTTCGGGTTACGTATAGGCCTAAATACTTGAAGCCTCCCTCTACCACCGGGACCGCACAGTTTGCCGGTAGTCTCGGAGGGGGACCTGTCAGGGGCATAACGATCGATTTTGTCCAGTTTATAGTGAAGCCCGAGTAGCTACTGAATAGCTCAAAAAGGTGGAGCACTCGAGCTATGGAGGAGTAGGGTCTCGATAAATATAGGAGTATATCATCGGCATAAAGGGAGATGCGCACCTCCCAGCCTCCCGGCGCCCGAATACCCCATATCATTGGGTCTCTCCTAATCCAATGCGCCAGTGTCTCAAGCGCCACAGCAAATAATAGTGGTGACAGAGGGCAGCCCTGCCTGGTTCCCCTCCCAAGCGAGAAGCGCGATAGTGCCCCATTGACTCTCACCTGTGCGAGCGGGTCTTGATATAGCAGTTTCACTCAGCTGCAGAATTTGAGGCCGATGCCCAGCTTGGTCAATACTGCAAATGGATAGGCCCATTCTATACTGTTGAAAGCCATTGAGGCGTCCAGCGCCATCAATGCCGATTGGGGAGACGTGGGGGATGCCGTCATGAGTAGGACTCCGTAAAGTCGTCGTAGGTTGTGGCAGGTACTTCTACGCGGCATGAAGCCTGATTGGTCTATGTGAATAATAATCTTGAGGGCTACTTTTAGTCTATTGGCTAAGGCCTTTGCTAATGTCTTTGCTTCGAAATTCAGCAGGGAAATTGGCCTGTACGAGCTACAATTCTCTGAGGGTTTCCCTGCTTTGTGTATCACCAACGTATGACCACTATAGTGGCCAAACGTTGATCTATCGGCAGTGTGCCCCGTTCCCTGGCCTCTTCAAACATATCTAATAATGGGCGAGTGATTTTAGAGGCCAAGCCTTTGAATAGTTCAACAGGGAGACCATTAGGACCCACGGCCTTCCCAGATCTTAGGGTTCCCAATGCCGCGGCCAGCTCTTCTACAGTCAGGTCAGCCTCTAGGGTGTCGTTCATTTCTTGGGTGAGCGTCGGGAGCGAAAAATCGGCTAAGAATTCCACTCAGTCCTGTTCTGATCTCGGACTCGCGGGGGCATATAAAGTTTCATAATAGGACACAAATGTCTCTGCAATTTGGGCATTTGTTGTGTGAATGATGCCACCCCCATCACTGATTCCCACGACCCACGATCTGTCTCTGTCCCGTTTGTCCAGCCAAGCTAGTAGCTTGGAGGCTTTATCGCCCACATCGTAGATCCTGCGTTGCGTGGCCAGCGCATGTGCCCTCGCTGCATTTTCAGCCAACGCGCGCAGCTCATGTTGTCGCAGAGCTGGTCTGTGCCGGAGATCTGAGCTTCCACCCTCGAACACCTCCTGTTCCATTGTTATTATTTCATGCTGCAACGCGTGGATTTGGGAGGCTTCTTCTTTCTTCTTCCCCCGACTAGCGCCTGTACCTGCCCCCTCAACACTGTCTTAAACGCTTCCCAGAGTATCACGTGGGAATCCACCGTCCCTTCATTTTCTTTAAAATACATTTCTATTCCCTCCTCGAGTTTCTCCTCCAGGTCAGAGTCTCGGAAGTGCCAGATGTCTATCCTGGGGAAATCTGTTCGGTTGACCTCCAGTCCCATGAAGGTGACACATGTGGGGGAATGGTCTGAGATACCCCTAGCCAAGTGTGTTGGACGCTGAAAGCTTCCCATTTGGTCTTGTTGCATAAATATGTAGTCTATTCTAAAAAATTATCCATGGCAGGCCGTTTAATATGTGAATTGCTTTGACTGTGGGTTATGAGCCCTCCATATGTCCACTAGTCCCATTGCTGTTAGGAAGTCTGGGAGAACCCTCACCCCCCGGGTGCGGCCCTGTGTTGCTCAGCCTATCTAATTCTTGATCCATTTCTGCATTGGCATCCATCCCCATCAGGAGTATTTCCGTTGGAAGCCCCAGCAGCAGGGCGCTTAATTTTGATTGTAGCCTGGGTGGTACATATGCAGAACAAAGAATAAGTGAGCAACCTTCCCAGCCACCCACCAGGGCCACCCCACAGCCTGCGTCATCGAGCACAACCTTGTGAATTGTTAGGGCCAGAGAGTTGCGCACCAGAATGCCTACCACTCTAGCACCACCCGAGTAACCTGAGTGGGCTGCAAACTTATAGCCGAAGCGCTCTAAAGCTCTGTATTGGCTACCCTTCAGATGTGTCTCTTGAAGTAGCACCACGTCCGGGGCGTGGCGTTTGATGTGTTGGAGGACCAGTGTACGCTTAATCTTGTTTCTAAGACCATTTACGATCCATGAACATATGCGGACACTGGCTACTCCCTTCTCCGTATCAGGCATACCCGATTGTGTTTTGTGACCCTGTTACTACTCACCCTGACCCTGGTCTTTGTATGCGCTCAATGTCGATTAATGCATTCATGAGCATCCAAAACATGGAACCAACAATACAACAAATACACCTTAACTCCCTTCTCCCTGCATCCCTGCTAGGTGAGTTACGAACCCCCCACCACCCCAACGTGCAGAGTGTCTGTCGCCAAATTAATAACTTCATTACAATGAAACAATGCGGGGGCAGCGAGTGCCAACTGCCTTAGGAATGTCGGAGCTCAGTATGGATATACTAGTGTCCCCAATTCTATGTAGGGGAACGTCTGGTTAGGTCTGCGTGTAAACAGGGTACATGCCACAGACGACACCTCCGGCCCTTTATGGGGGTTCCGTGTCAAGTTGATCAGGGCCTCGCCCCTTCCCTATTCTCATCAAAACCACAAAAACCCAGGGCCAAGAGACCCGAAACACGTTTGATTGTCCCCTGGGTCCCAAATGTCACTTATCTGTATCTCGTTGGTTAGCTTCACCTAGCTGGGAGGGCAGGCCCTGGCCCTTCTTCAGGTGGTCATTATGGACGGGTGATTGTGTTTGGTTCCTGTCTCGTCCAACAGTTCTCTAGCCCTACAAACCAGTCCCATGCAGTTTCGGGAGACGTGGAGAAGTGCGACTTTCCATATGCCAGTACAGAGTTTTGCCGGGAATAACATCATATATTTTAAGTTCCTTTCCCTGAGGGTCCTTTTTACCAAATCAAAGACCCTCCTCTGGCGTTGCACTTGTAGTGTAAAGTCCGGAAAAAATCGGATAATGGCATTTTCAAATTGAATGTCTCCTCTTGATCGAGCAGATTGTAGGATGGCGTCCCTATGCCTATAATTGAGGATCTGGGCCACTATCGTACGCGGGGTGCTCCGGGACGTGGGCCCAGCACGTGGTGCGCTCGCTCCACTGAGAAGAATTTCGATAAATTCGTTGGTTTAAGAATGTGATTGATCATGTGTTCCAGGAAGAGGTCCACAGACAGTCCCTCGGCCCCCTACGGAACCCCCACAACTCGAATATTGTTGCACTGGGCCCTGCCCTCCTAATCCTCCAGTCTGGCCACAATATCAGTGTGTTGTTTTGTGAGGATTGTGACCTGTTCTTCGAGGCGTTTAGTCTTGGCCTGCAGGCTCCCAATGTTCGTTTCTGCTGTCGTTTTGTTTTTCACCCAGTTTCCGCAGGCCTACCCGGAGCAAGTTTAACTGTTCCGTGACTGAGTCTAGTTTCGGTTCTTGGGTGTTTCTGAGGCCTGTTATCGCCCTCATAATGTCTTTTAGGGATGGATCCGGCCCCTACTCTTCCTGTTCTTGCGGTGGATCAGCTCCCTCTGCTCCTCCATCACGACTCATCGTGACAGTGTACTTGTCAATTTGATTTGTTTGTCCTGGCCCCTTATTCCGTCCCATTGTGCTGTCCGTAGCCCCGTCCAGTGGGCTTTATGTTCTCTCAGGAGGGCACGGTGGGGGGCTCTCTGCAGCAATGCATAGACTTGGATTTATGCTGTGGCCCCTCAGTCCCGGACAATCCTTCACGTGGGGCGGTGCCTCTCAGTCGAGGAACCGTTACTGTGCGGATTAAGGAGGGGGGGGATGATGAAAAAACCTTCCTCTGACTCGCACCTTGCGTCTGTCTCTGGTGCACCCCCCCCCCCGGAGTATAATATTGTCACTGGGCCCCTAGGTGGCCCACCCAAGCCTGGGCAACACGGAACACCAGCAAGACCTCGGGGTATCTCCACTTCGGGCCCACTCTTCACCCTTGCGATTTCATTTAGGTCCGCCTCAAACGTTACTGGCTGGCTGCTTTCCCCTGATCTCCGTTCTCTCCTCAGTACGTCCATCTCGCTTTTGTGGGTGCAGCTGTGAGTGCCTCCTATGCCCGCAGATGTGGTCCGGGGATCGCGGGCACTCACCTAGTTACGGGTTCAAGTTTGGAGTGTCTCTCACTGACGGAGCTATGTGCAGGAGCCGATATTTAATATCACCGGAGGACTTTTAGTACGACCCGCTGAGACTCAGCGGCAGGCCCAGTTGTCTTCCGGTAATCTCGCTGGCCGCCTAGCGCCCCCTCCCAGCAGGCCGTAGCTCTTCAGCGCAGCCAGGAATCCTTTCCGGGCCGCTGCGCGACAGGCCGTCACACGCACTCGCCTGGTCTGTCACAGCGCTTGGATCGTCACTCCCTCTGTCTGCCGGGATCCAGCGGCTGCCGTCTCTCAAGGGTCGCGTCTTCTGTGCCCGCTCCGGATCTCCCTCTGCTGGCATCTCCCCTTAGTGTTCAGGCGGCACCATCTTGCAGCGCGACCGTGGCCCTTTCTCCTCACTCTGACTGCGCTCTGTTATACGCCGGATGGGTCGTCTGCCTACCACGCACCAATGTCACTGCGATCTCAGCCCCTCAGCGCTCCACTTTTAATCGGATTGTGTCGGAATTACATGCGGAAAGTGCAGATGGCTAGCGGAGCGCACTCAGTGTGTGGCCATCTTAGTCGGGCTCAAGCCACGCCTCCCGCAGCTATTAGTTTTGATTCATGGATCGTAGATGCTGAACAGATAAAGGGTTGGACAAATGTCCAGTTACAGCACCAGTGTTAGATATAAAAGAATCCGTTTATATCTCACTATGCCACTGTTAGACCTGGTACCATTGGCATGAGTCTCCCTTCCATTTTTCACTGATTGGTACCCAGCGCTTCAGAGCCTTCCTACTGGGTTTGGCTGATGATGTGCCTTTAGCTGGACATCTGGGGCAGAACAAGACCTTTGAAAGGCTTGTCACTAAGCCTGGGCGTAGTTCGCGAAGTAGCGCTACGCGAAGCTACGCAAAGTGCAGTTCGCACTACGCGAGCTACGTGTAGCACTACGCGAACTGCGTAGTGCACTGTTCGCAATGATTGCACAGTGCCGGATGCTTGTCCGCACTGTGCAATCATTGAAAACGGCATCTTGCACAGTGCAAGCTGTCTTTTACTGCCGCTCGAGTAGATTTTTACTCGAGCGGCAGCTTTCTAACGCGGACTGGTAGTTTCTCATCGCGAGCGGTCGCGAGCATACGCGACCACTCGCAATGAGAAACCTGACCTCCCCGCGTTGAGAATCTCGCCGGGAGGTTTATATTTCACGCTCGCGATCGGCAACTTGATGTTGCTGATCGCGAACGAGGAAAAAGTCTCGCCGGGATGTCATTTTGCTTGCTCGCGGTCGTCAACTTGACGTTGAGGACCGTGAGCAAGCAAACATGACCGCTGCACTACGCTACGCTACGCGTGTTTGCACTGTGCTACGTGCAATTCGCGTTGTGCGAAGTAGCGCAAACTTCGCAAACTACGCGAGCGTAGCGTAGTACTTCGCCCAGGCCTACGTCACCCACTTTTATTGGCCCCAGATGCGCACGAGTTCAGATACTCATTGTAGGACTTGTCAAACTTGCCAGGCAAGTGGGAAAAGTGGGAGGAAGCACAAGGCTCCTCTCCAACCTTTCCCTGTAGTCAGTACCCCCTTTGAATGGGTGGGCATTGACATTGTGGGGCCACTGGACCCCAAGACAGCCATGGGCAACAGGTTTATACTGGTCTTGGTGGACCATGCTACCCGGAAGCCATCCCTCTCAGGACAGTGACGGCCCCCGTGGTGGGACGTGCACTGATGGGGATTTTCTCCCATGTGGGGTTCCCCAGAGAGGTAGTGTCAGACCGTGGTACAAACTTCATATCTAGCTATATGAAGTCCCTGTGGCAGGAGTGCGGTGTTACCTATAAGTTCACCACTCCTTACCACCCCCAAGGTAATGGGCTGGTTGAAAGATTCAACCAGACCCTTTAAGGCATGATTATGGGTCTTGAGGAACCTATGAGGCGTAAGTGGGACGTCCTCTTGCCATGCCTTCTTTTTGCTTACCGTGAGGTGCCACAGAAGTCCCTAGGGTTCAGTCCCTTTGAACTGCTGTATGGTCACCCGGTAAGAGGACTTTTGAGTCTGGTCAAGGAAGGCTGGGAGCAATCTCCCAGGAAACCTCCCCAGGATGTATACAGTTACATGCTGGCCTTCAGGAACCAGATTAGGCGATTCAGACAACTCGCTCAGGCGAATCTGGAAGCCAGCCAGGAGGAAATGAAGTGGTGGTACGATCAGAATGCCACTCTGATTGAGCTTCAACCTGGGCAGAAAGTTTGGGTCATGGCCCCTGTAGAGCCCTGTGCGCTCCAGGACAGGTGGACCGGACCATTTGAGGTGGTGGAGCGCAAGAGTGATGTCACCTACCTGGTGAACTTGCGGTCTCCTAGGAACCCTTTGCGGGTCCTGCATGTTAACCGCCTGAAGCCCCACTTAGAGAGGTCCGAAGTGGGCATGCTCCTAGTGACAGATGATGGAATGGAGGAGGAGACCTGACCTCCTGTCTGCAACAGTGCAAGATGGGTCAGTGGATGGTGTCAGCCTCTCTGCCACACTGACCCCTGAACAGCAGCAAGATTGTCGCCAATTGTTGGGACAATTCTCTGATTTGTTCTCCCTGGTTCCTGGTGTCACTGAGTGGTGCGTCCATGATGTGGATACTGGGGACAGTCCTCCTGTGAAGCACAAGGCTTACAGAGTGACTGACAGGGTCAGAGCTCACATCAAGGAGGAGGTCTCCAAGATGTTTGCCTTAGGGGTGATTGAGTCCTCTCACAGCCCTTGGGCCAGCCCAGTGGTCTTGGTCCCAAAAGCTGCCGCGCCTGGTGCAACACCTGAACTCCGGTTCTGTGTGGACTACCGAGGAATGAATTCAGTCACCAGGACTGACGCGCACCCCATCCCCAGAGCTGATGAGCTCATTGATCGGTTGGGGGCTGCCCGGTACCTCAGCACGTTTGATTTAACGTCTGGGTATTGGCAGATCGCCTTAACTGATGGGGCCAAAGAGAGGCCAGCATTCTCCACACCAGATGGGCACTACCAATTCCGGGTTATGCCCTTTGGGATGAAGAATGCCCCTGCCACCTTTGAGAGGTTGGTCAACCAGGTGTTGGTTGGACTGGAGGATTTCAGTGCCGCCTACCTGGATGACATTGCAGTGTTCAGCGCCAGTTGCGAAGAACACCTGCGCCACCTCTGGGAAGTGTTGATGGCACTGCGAAAGGCAGGCCTCATGATCAAGGCGAGTAAGTGCCAGATCGGGCAGGGTTCTGTGGTGTACTTGGGGCACCAGGTGGGGAGCGGCCAGGTGGCGCCCCTACAACCCAAGATTGATACCATCCTGGCATAGGAACCCCCCAAGATCCAGACACAGGTGAGAGCCTTTTTAGGACTCACAGGGTACTACAGGAGGTTTATCAAGGGGTATGGCAACATTGTTGCACCCTTGACTGAGCTGACTTCCAGGAAGAAGCCCAAGAAAGTGAACTGGACTGACACCTGTCAGAAGGCTTTTGACGCCCTGAAGACTGCCATGTGCACAGCACCCGTGCTTCAGGCGCCCAACTTCTCAAAGGAATTCATTGTCCAAACAGACGCTTCAGAGCATGGTGTGAGAGCTGTTCTATCACAGATTAATGAGGAGGGCCTAGACCAACCTGTAGCCTTCATCAGTAGGAGGTTACTTCCACGGAAACAGAGGTGGAGTGCAATTGAGCGTGAGGCATTTGCTGTGGTCTGGGCACTGAAGAAGTTGAGACCATACCTGTTTGGGACTCACTTCCGGGTTCAGACAGACCACAGGCCCCTCAGATGGTTGATGCAGATGAGGGGTGAGAATCCAAAGCTGTTGAGGTGGTCCATTTCCCTACAGGGGATGGACTTCAGGGTGGAACACCGCCCTGGTACAGAACAGGCCAATGCTGATGGTCTGTCCAGATTTTTCCGCCTTAGTGAAGAGAACTCCCAAGGGGTTGGGTAGTTCTCCCCACATTTCAGCTGGAGGGGACACGTGTTAGACCTGGTACCATTGGCGTGAGTCTCCCTTCCATTTTTCACTGATTGCCTCCTCTGTTTTTGATATGTCTGCTGGTTTAGATGCTTTGGGCACTGTGCCACTGCTATTCAGTGCCACAGTGCAAGTGCTCCCTATGGTAAATTGATGTATTGATTAGTGACTCCATGATTGGATCATTTGATTTACTTGTCAGACCCTAGCATAGTGCACCATGGGTGCCCAGGGCATGTCAATCAAATGCTGCTGGAGGGCTTGCAGCACTGATTGTGCCACCCACAGAAGCAGCTTGTAAAGTGTGTCTCAGGCCTGCCATTGCAGAGCCTGTGTGCAGTCTGTGACTGCCATGTCAACTTGGCAAGTGCACCTACTTGCCAGTCCTTAAACCTTCCCTTTTCTACATATCAGTCACCCCTAAGGTAGGCCCAAGGGCAGGGTGCATTGTATGTAAAAGGTAGGACATGGCCTGAGGGGTGTAGCATGTCCTGATAGTGAATTACAGCCAATTTCGTTTTTCACTATTGCAAGGCTACCTGTCCCCATAGGCCAGAATGGGCAGCTTGATTATAACATCTTATAATCCTAACTGACCCAGGGAACATGGTAGAAATTCGAATTTAGTATGCCTGAACTCAGAATGATAAAATACATCTTTTAGTGAAGTTGGTTTTAACATTCTGTGTTTGAAAATACCACTTTTAGAAAGTAGGTATTTTCTTGCCTAACCATCCAGCCTGCCTCTGCAGCTTGTGTATTGTATGTCTGGTTTTGTGAGTGACAGGGGCTGGGGGACTCCAGGAGACAGGGTGAGTCAGCACAGGGCTGAATAGACCTATCTGCATGTAGAGTGGTGGGAGGAGTAGCACCTGGGCCTGAATAGGGCTGTGCCTGCCTTCCACAATGCTGGCTCCACCTCCTGTGGTGCGTCTGATGTCCCTGGCCCACACTGACAAAGGAAGAAGGTGTGCACTGGCAGAATGCACCCAGAACTGGTTTGGACTAGGTACAGGACACTCTGCCTTCAGAGGACAAAGGATTTATGGGTATAAAAAGGGGAACCCAGACCCCAGAACTTTAGATCACTTCTGGAACAACAAGACAAACCTATGCCAAGGAGAAGAACCAAGGAAGCTGCAGGAGTTTTGGACTGCCCCTCTGCCAGTGTGCTGTTTGCTGGGTTGGCCTGCAGTGGTCTTCATTGCCAAGGAAAAGAGAAGAAACTTTTAAAGAACTTTCATCATCTTGCAGAATCTTTCTCGAAGGGCTTGAACTTGTGCTTGCCTCCTGCTGAAGTCTCAGGGACAAAAGACTTCACCACCAGCTCCCCTCTGAATTTCCTTGCTGGGAATTCTATCTGCAGTAGCCTGTGTGTCGCTGGGGGCTGGAAGCGCGACGCAATGAGAAGAAGCGTGTCGCTGTCGCAGCTGCCTGCCGTCGCATCACCGGAGAAGCGTGTCTTCGTCGCAGCTGCCTGCCGTCGCATCACCGGAGAAGCGTGTCGCCACTGCAAGGGTCGCCGTCGCATCACCGGAGAAGCGTGTCACAGGGCCTGTCGCGCCTCTTAAAGGTACAGAGTTCGCCGCACGGCCGTCGGGCGTGCACGCATCATCTTCACATCGTCGCATCGCGGGCGCACTCTCATCGCATCGCATCGAGGCGGCTGCTCGCCGCGTTGCCCTCCCTGCGGACCCCTTGTTTGTGTTGCGTTACGCATCCAAGGTACTTTTGTGAGAAACGTGTCGCATTTATCATCAATTTGAACTAAGTTACTTCTACCATCTTTAAATCTATTTTAAGTACAGTATTGTGGATTTTTGTCGTTTGTGGTCTTGGGTTAAGTCTATATAAAGAATACTTATTTTTATAAACCCTGTGTGGTGTCCATCTGTAGTGTTTTCACTGTATTACTGTATGTGTTCACAAATGCTTAACACACTGCCTCTGAGATAAGCCTGTCTGCTCGTGCCAACCTACCAAGGGGGTGAGCAGGGGTTATCCAGTAGTGTAATCCCCTTTCCCTGACTTAGAAGCAAGGGTCCCTATTTGGACAAAGGTGTGTACCATTGCCAACTAGAGACCCCCAGTTCTAACAGCCACAATGTTCGTACTTCAAGCTGAACTATTTTAATTTGAAAATTTGTCCAAAAAAAAAAAAGGTCAACGATTCTGGACCTCGCCCTCATCTTTTGGCTTCTCAGTAAATATCCCTTCCTCACTTTCTGCGCTGACACATCATTTCAGGGGGAAGCGGCTGTATATGCCGAAAGGTGGTAGGAGTAAGGGGCAGCAGGCCGCCCGTAGGATGCAGGGCTGGCACTATATTCTGGACTGACTTCCTGCACAGGCACTGATGCCTCTACATACTTTTATTTAAAGTACTTTCAGCTACAAGAACATATGGTACAAAAGTACAAACGTCATTGACCACGCCAGTGCTTGTTGCTGAATTTGTATCCAGGAAGGTGGAAGGGGCGGTGGGCAATAAGCAGCCCAGTAAACAGAGGTAGCTTTATAAATACACACATACATACAGTACCTACTAAACAGAGGTAGCTTTATAAATACACACATATATAAAGTACCTACACAAGGCAGTGCTTAATTTGAGCCGGTGGTTTCCGGTGCTTGGCACCAGCACTTAATTGTCAACACCAGCGCTTGTGACAGTCTGCCATAAGGGGGCGCTGTCTGGCTAATTTAGAGATGACCACAACAGGTAATTATTAATTCGATATACATTAAAAATTACTATTACCTGCCGCCAAAGCCAATCTTATAGCTTTAGGGGGGCCTGCAATTGTCACACTTGTAGGAGTGTGAAGGTTAGTAGTTGTGTTGTTGCTGTCATTGGCAGCACGGCGGGGCAATGATGGTGCAAGCTGCAGTGGCCTCCTCACGAGAGCCCTGGCACCTATTTTTCTTACAAATTAAGCACTATTATAAGGTCCACATTGTGCTTGGGTTCCTTCTCTCATACTCACACTCCTCTGATCGCCTCACATACCTTCCACGTAAAGCAGCCAGAAGTAATGGTGGACCGGGCCAGCCCGTACCCTTTCCCGCCAGATGAATGCGCCAGCACATTTCCGCTTTCAAGACTGCAAGAGAGGAGTTTATTTGGCTCAAAAGAGACGTCAGGGATATCGATGGCATCTTCATTCGCCTCTGCGGGACTCTGCAAAGCACAACAAAGATTGGAGAGGCATGCATTTAAAGATTTAATGTATGAGACATATTTGGTCCCTTTGTCTATCCCTGAAAAAAATCATAATAAAAAAATCCAGAAAGAATTAATTGTTTTAAATATTCTAGAAAAAAACAAAACAGGGTGCAGGTTCTGAACCTGAAACAGAATATCATGCTGTATAACGTAAAGGATCAAAGGAACATGAGCAGCTCTGGACCGGCTTACATCCTGAATGGAAGGTGAAGAGATGTGCAAAGTAGAGGGAATAGAAAGGGGAGAAGGTAGCAACCAGAGGTGGCTAGGGTTCCTACTGTGAGTATCCAGGAGCCAGGTTCAGGTTCGGTACCCCAGTTGTACCCCTCATTGCTCATTCCTCCATCACTGACTTGAATTCCTGTTCGATAGCAGAACAGACATATATAATGCTGTCATCTTGTTGTCGTAATCAGCATGATTGATGTTTGTTACTGGTGCCCTCGGGTCCATTTGGTAGGGGTAACTGGAGAAGGACACTTGAAAAAGAACCACCTCAATCCGGTCCTGATGTCTGTGACAGTAGATTCACAACTCAAATCTAGAAAATGTGTGAAAAGAAGTGGGACTCCAGATGCGGTAGGTCGCAGAGCGAATGTCGCCAGGACGACTACGCTAAAATATAGCATCCTCTCTAGACTCTGTCGAGGAAGCAAACACATAACCCAAATTGGAAAGGTCAGCCTAATTGGGTTCGCAAGGTATACTATCTAGGATACTCCACTGTTTGGATTACATGCCCTACACCTAGGGTTCCAAACATAGAGTAGATTAGATTACTCTATTTTTGGTCCTGAAGAATTTGCCTAGACCATAAATTGACAAATACCGGCAAAAAACATGCCGACCTCTTGATTCTAAAGCCACCAGAGATCATTGTCTCCATTGGTGGTGCACACGATTTTAACCAGACAGGCAGACTCACTGAATACAAATGTTTAGTCTAGAGATTTGCCCGATCTATTTTAATTCACTATCTTCCACTATTCTGAAGCCCACTTCTACAAATCTACACCTAGGGCCCTATACTGACACTTCACATACAGCTTTGGAAAAAGATCACAGCCAAAGAGCCCCCTAGAGGGTGCCTGTTGAGCATTGCAGCGCCGGCTCAATGAGGCGCAAAGTCCTATGATGAAGCACGACACTCACACGAGTGTGTGAGGGCTCTGTTTCCAATAAGGATCCATCCTCCAGCTTTTGGTTGCAAAATATCTGGCCTGTTAGAACATCACACAACCTTGCTTCCCCCTTCTCTCACCTCTATAGGAACTGCATACCAATCTGCCTGCTAGAAAAGTGGGACCCCATTTTGTTCCAGTTCTAAGTTCTTCTTGACCAAGCAAGAAAGTACTCTGCAGAGTACTCAACAAGCTGTGTCCCAAGGTGAGGGTACGTCACTTAAAGTCTGCACAAAGTTGCAGAGAAGCTGAAGGTCTGCCTGGAGCCTGGAGAAATAAGGAGTGTGTCTGCTGGAGGAGAGACTGTCTAGGAGGAAGTTCCAGCTCTGCTCCAGTGCCAGGTTAAAGTTTGCAGATTAATATCTTGCGGCTGATCACCTGTGAGTGTATCCAGGGGCTGTCCTTGGGAACAGGGAGATTAAGTGAAGGCTAAGGGTTGGGTTTTTAGTGCAGTCAGGAAGTGTGGCGCTCAGACTAGTACGCATGGTGTTTTATGTGAACCTGAGTAGGTATGGTGCTGCCAGGTCGGGGGAATTACCCAATAACACCCGGAGGTGTGTGAGTTGAAGGACCCACACTGGGAAATGAGCACAGTCCCGGGCACACGTAGTGGAGGTATAACAACAGTGTGGAAGTCTTGTTCAAATTACAATTGCAGTGGTCGACACCAGTAAAACGTTGAAAAGTTATTTAATGAAACAACGACTGAATTGAAACAAACAACCAGCCGACATGTGTTTCGTCACTCGGAGTAGTCCTGTGACTCTTCAGGGCTATGTGGCATTTGTAGGGATAAGGAGAGCAGGCCCCAAAAAGCCGGTGATAATGCCAACCCGGCCGGGGGTGTGCGGTAGAATCGAAGGAAAGGAGGAGGCGGTGCTCCTCATAGAAGCCCGGCACGAAGTGCGTGCCGCGTGAAGAATAGTGATGCGGGTGGGGGGTAGAGGCCGCAGGCGAATAATGTCCCGTAGTCTGCGAGAGTCGTGAGGCGGGTGCGCCGATCCGTAGGTGGACGCGTCTATGCCCAAGAACTGTAAATAAGAACGTCCAGTGTCTGGAGGAGGACAGGGCTCAGGTGCCGGGTGGCGGCGGGAGATGGGGAGCCAGGAGGAGAATAGATGTGGCAATCCACGAGGCTAATGCGTGCTGGAAGGCGGATGCGCCAGGTGGCTCGGAGGAGGCCGGAAGACACTGGTACCGTGTTACTGCCGTACAGGGATTTGGCCAGAATCACAGGATGTTGCGCCGATGCCGAGACTGGAACCCGGCTCCCTAGCTCCCGAGTCGGCAGCTCTGGATGCTGCATCACATCCTCTCCCTGAACACCCAGAAGTTGCTGACTGCTCTTGGGAGTAAAATTGGAGCCAACCTGGGTAGTTAGGAGCCTCCCAGCCTCCCATCCTCGGGAATCGTGTACAGATATCATGCCAAGAAGTCATCCTGTGCTGTCCACCCCTTCCAGAGATGCCGAAGGGTTGGTGCGTCTGCTGTCGACCACCCAGACAATCATCCTCCCACCAAGCAGATGTGCCTTGCTGGTTCTCGAACGTGGCTTCAGTCCCAACTGAAACTGATGCTGCCTTCAGCAGGGACGCTACTGAGAGGGGTAGCCAGAGGGGACCCTGCCAATGTTTGTCAACCACAATAGCACGACGGAGTTAACTAGCCATGCAGGCCATGTTTTGCTGCACTAACAGTGACTATTGCATAAGTGTTCCTATTAATTTGGGTACATATTAATGACCTGAACTGCAAACTACTGTGAATGAGAAGAGACCTAGTGAACTGCATCTCTACTTAATCTGTACCTATTAGAGTCTAAGGGCCTGATTCAGATCTCGGCGGACGAGTTACTCTATCACAACGGTGAAGGATAACCTGTCTGCCGAAATATAAATCCCATGGGATAATGGAAGGAGTAACCCATCCGCCCAGTTCTAAATCAGGCCCTATGACATGATATCCATTTCTAGAATGAGGAGATGGTGCCAGAGTCGGTTGCTCAACTACACCTTGAAATTGGATTTATAACCTTGCCGCTGAGCCTTATTGAGCTGTGTTGAGTTACATTCTGCAGTCTTAATAGCCTACTTTCTTTTTAATTTGATAAAACTGCCCTGGAGAACATATTCATTGTCAGTTGTTTGGCTGCTGACGTCTGAGCCCCTGACTGCTCACCCTCACTGCCCTGAGAGTCAAGTGTAGAAAGGGCTGTTTTTGGCCCATTTACAGAGCCACAGTAGGAGAGTTCCCAGGACACCAGTAGCAAACAACCTCAACAACCACTGTTGGGACCCAGTAGCCCCATCCTCCCTGTGCCCCCTCCCCCAGACTGGGTATCACAGTGATGGACATAAATACTTGAACTGATCTGGCATTAACTAATGGAATATTTATTCAATTTTAGCTGATCTATTTCTTTAGAAACAAGACCCGACCAAAGCAAACCTTATTCCTAGTCCCACCACAAATGGAAGAGTCCACCCCTAACTGTATCAAGCACTCACTCTGAGCGGGCACTCGAGCAGCGCAGATGGATATCAGTCTGCTGGGCCTCATTGTGAGGTGACGCTTGAGTGCCCATAGTGCTTGGGACCCATGTGTCAGCATTCACTACCACTCTGGGTGACTGACCAAGGCAGGTCAAAAGAGATGGGCAGAATGCTGAGGGAAACATGGAAAGGTAAGAACAAACATCAAGGCAGTAGAGTCCTGCTTCAACGCGACAGCGGCGAATCTTCCTGGTGCAGCGTCCATGCGATAACCTGCTCCTCATTCCCTCATTCTGACCGACGCAGTATGTTTTCTTGAGCAGGTGGCCCATGCTAAGAGGCCTTTTTACATTCACATGAGTGGAGACACTGCCTACCAGCTGCCCGAGTAAATCTCTACAGTATGTGAGGACTAAGAAAACCAACAGTATGCAAAGGATAGCATGAAATGAAATGAAATGAAATTTGTACTTGTAAAGCGCACCCATACCCCCAAAGGGGTGTCCAGGCGCTGTACGCATACCGCTGTGGAACCCTTCCTGGCTTTTCCCTGTGAAATGTCCACTCCTGGGCACCCCCAGGGTGAAGCCAGGCATCCCAGCGCTGTTGGGGCCGTTGTGGAGATTAAGCAAGCTATTGCCCAGAGTTGCAGAGTGGGACCCATGATTAGAATAGGCACCGAGGCGAGAATTATCAGGTCCGAGGAAATTGAGCAAAAGACCCGCCGAGGCGGGAATTGAACCCTGGTCCCGGGCCAGATCTCTGCATCAGGGTCTGCCGCTCTAACCATTGAGCCACACTTCTCCACATGACAAACTATGTTCAATGTCATCATCATAAAAACTTTATTTCGGCAATCAAATGCCATAAAAGCGTCAATAAAAAACAAGAACTAAAAATACATAATTTCATCGGATATGTAGAATTTAAAAAAATAAAATAAAGCTTAAAAAGACAAATGATACAATACAGTCAATAGTAAAGCCCCACCATTATCCCTAGGTACAACCAGACCAATGCACTATATAACTCACTCATGGTGTTCCTGGACTATCAATTTGCTGGGACAGAACCTTAAGGATAGCTCCTTCGGGTGCACCACATATTAAATAAGAAGCGTGAGATGGAATAAACAATGGGCATTTGCTTATTTGTTTTGAGTATCCTATAGGCTTCAGAACAGCAGCGTGTCCCCAGATTTCTACAAAGTTGGAGTAACCAACGTACTCTGGCCTTTCTGTACCCCTTGCAAAAAAATAACACATGCAACTCCGATTCATCGGGATAGTTGCAGGCCGGGCAACCCCTGTTTGAGGTCCCCTCCCAGTTTCGAGTAAAGGTGCGTAACGGGAGGACTCCATGCCTGAACTGGACATACAGTTTTTTAGCAAGTAAGGGCTGGTTCAAGTTTATACCTATTTTTTATAGCCAAGAATTCCACGGTTAGACGGCCGGCGGTAGCTCTTTGTTCAAGCTCATTGAGCTTGTCCGCTCTATAGCTCTCCACCAGGGTCTTTCTTGGTAATGATAGAGATGTGACCTCCGCATTATTCCATAATTCAATGTAAAGCACATGTTCAACCCCAGGGATATCTTGGCATTAAAAAACAAATGTTTTTGTCACCCAATCTCATTTTACCAACCACAGAAGACGAAAACCAGAGTGAACCCGCCAGGGTTTGACCTGGGACCGTGAGGTTGAACATAGATTCTTGCAGCGGGTGCATCAGTTCATTGACTCAATAGATTCAGTAAATCAGCCTTTGAGCTTTTCTAGTTGGACACAAATAGAACTTCAAAACATAAATAAAAGCAATTCCTGACCTGTTTTGCTCTTGTGGCACCGCATCAATGAGGTGCAGCTTGAATCCTTGTAACATTGGGCATGGGAGCCCCATCTGAGCATCCGCGCCATGCTTAAGGAGTACAGTGAGAAAAACCCCTAAGTGGTAGGAAGAATGACTGAGGTCATCTCAGCCTCTGTTACATATACTTGGCCACATTCCAGGCCACCTTTCTGCTTGCTGTGCTACTCCAGACAGGCACCAACCATATGCAAATCAGCACTGAGTCTGCTCCAGTACGAACAATCCATACCGAACTGCCCGGTCGAGTGTTCAGGAACATGAGAGGCAGGGGATCCAGGTTTCAATATCCCTGGAACTATCTAGCCCCTATCTAGCCCATAGTCACATATTTGGAGTGAATTGACATGCAGTGAAACTTCACCCGCCAGAGAGTACTTGCTTGATTCATTATCAAAACTGGGGCTAACTAGTCTATGGGTCACCTCCACAACCCATCAGAGCTTCAAAAAGGTTGGAACAAAAACTCCCAAAATTATATCGATAATTGAAGACAAGGAAACCCTGGCTAAAAGGGCACCTGGTTGGCCAGTGCTTAACGACTGTAAAGTTCTTAGACCACAAACCTATTTAAGCAGAGGCTTCAAAATGAAGACAAAAGAAAAATTCTTAGGGCTACGTTTTGGTATTTTATCGATCCTCCCGCACATATCCCCCCTGGAAAAGGATATCAGGAGAGCATACTTGCCGCCTCTGTGGAATGTGAAGTGAGGACCATGTGCATGTAATCTGTATTTGCCCAAGTTTAATGGACATAGACGCACTCTGCTTCGTCCAACTTTTAAACAGAGCGGCATTAGGACTTGCAGGCAGTCAGTGAAGCTATGCTTCAAGCCAATTGCAACTCAACTAAACTGCCGACTACAAAGTTCTTCGGAAAGGAGACTTATTCGCAAGTCCCAAAGTGAACAGTGATTGGCTAAATTGCACTGGTTATGTTACATTTTGATGCACTGACACTTTAAATTGGCATGTTCAATTTGGTATCTTGATTGGCTAAATTACACTGATTATGTTTATATCTGGATGGACCGGCACTTTAAGTTGGCAAAATTCTCTGCGCCTGACAAGACATCAGGATCGAGACCCAGTGTGGTCCTCCACTTATGCCCCATTTTAGTGAACTCCCTCTTAAAGACTATACACTTTGGCGCAATCTCACATGTGGCATAAATCTAAAAGATAGATGGATTTTATGTGGTTTTTAATGTAATGGGCATATTTTTAATTGTGAGATTTAATTAACTGAACAATAAAGGTATTACTTACTTACATATCTAACCCATAGGAATGTTCTTTGCAGAAGAGAGGACAAGATTTGTTGAAGTGGTGGGTACCCTCCCATTTTCCTTGTTGGTCTCTCTAACCCCCCCTCCCGTTTAACTATTGTAAAATGCATGTGTCTGACCTTGATGTCTTATCATTTGAATGAATCAGGAACTATCCTTTAGCTGGATTAACCCAGACTCAGCAGATCAGCCAGTTGCCGGAGAGGCAACACAAAGATTCTAGCTCAAGTGTACGCATCAGGAATGGCACGAGTCAGATTCTTGGAGCATTGATGTTCATGAATCACATCAGCTGTGGTTTGAGTCAAAAAGCTCTGGCCAGCCAGTGTTGAAGTGTATCTGACTCGTGCCATTCCTGGTGCGTACATCATTGCTCCTACAATCCAACCCTTGGTGGATTTAAATTGATGCAATTCATCATCATCCTTGACAAGAATCCAACCCCTGGTGGATCACAAACTGAAGTACTCTACTGGCCTTTGGTTGCTAGCCTCACTGGCTGTCCCCCCGTGTCCTGAAGAAGACCGTTGTGACTCCCTCTTGAATCACGCACTTCTCTGAGTCGAAACGTCGATGTGCCTGCACAATCTATTCCCTACTCTCTCCACTCCACGTGAAAAGCAGAGCAAACTATATATGGACTGGAGATTCATATGTATAGGGACTGATGTCTACTGAATGAACATTTTAGATACATCTTGTACAGCACTGTATATACTTTATTCACTTAAAGCACTTTGTCACTTCTAGATCACCTTATCACGGATTAGTTTGCCTTGCGTCGTTTATCATTATTGTTTTGCTTTTTGTGACAGCCTGACTATGTTACAACCAGATAAAATTGTAAAAAGAAAAAATTGATTAAGTTGCTAATACAATTCCTTTTGATTACCTCAAACTTGGTGTGTTCTTCTCTCTTCATGCATAAATGTTTAGGATAGATTAAAGTAATTAATCTTCTCCCGACAGAACCTACTTTAGCATATATTTCAGATACCCAGGTTCTGAGGGTCACTGGGTCATCCCATTATACTTGATGCAATGGCAGGTCTGACACATGTTTAAAGGGCTATCTAAGTGGGTAGCGCAATAAGTGCTGCAGGCGTACTAATAGCATTTCATTTACAGGCCCTGGGTACACGTAGTACCACTTCACAAGGAACTTATAAGTAAAGTAAATATTCCAATTGGAAACTAGCCAATGTTACCATGTTTTAAGGAGTGAGCGCACGTACTTTAGCACTGGTTAGCAGTGATAAAGTGTGCAGAGTCCTAAGGCCAACAACAATGAGACCAGAAAGATATGGAGGAGTAAGGCAAAAGATTTGGGGGAAGACAACCCTAAGGCTGACAGGTCTAATACGTGTCCCCCACCAGCTAAAAGTGGGGAGAACTACCCAACCTCTCGGGAGCTCTCATCACTAAGGCGGAAGAACCTGGACAGACCATCAGCATTGGCTTGGTCTGACTCTGGACAGTGTTCCACCATAAAGTCCATTCCCTGTAGTTTGGGATTTTCACCCCTCATTTATGTTTATGTTTTAGATTTATAAAGCGCATGGCTGCCCAAAGGCTTCCCAGCGCTAAGAGATACTGTTTTCGAACTCTGACCGGCAGTGCCTACGTGGGAAACAACAGAGTTTTAAGGCGTTTCCTAAAAGATGTTTCATTGGGTAGGGTTCTGACATCATATGGGAGGGCATTCCACATCCTTGGCACCAGATGGGTGAAAGATCTGCCTCCCCACCTAGCTCTTTTGACTCTGGGAGTCCTGAGAAGCTGTTGCTGTGCAGACCTTAAATGCCTGGTCGGGGTGTACTTGGACAACAGTTGTCTAAGTTTTAGTGGGCCTTTATTGTTGACGGCCCTATAGGCCAGGCAGAGGGATTTAAACTTTATTCTTGTCTCAACCGGCAACCAGTGTAAATGTTTTAGTGAGTCTTTAGCTGATGTGCGGTTGGGAATTTTTTGTAAAAGTCTCGCTGCCGCATTTTGCACTACTTGGAGTCTCTTCGTTACATATTTAGGCGCACCCACATAAAGTGAGTTGACGTAGTCCAGGCGCGACACTAAGAGATTGAATGACCGTTTTTTTCAGGTGCTCCGGAATCACCTCAATTATTTTCCTTAACATTTTCAGGAGAGAAAAACATATTCCTGACAGCTTCCTAGATTGACAGTCCATCATGAGTGAGTTTTCTAGCCAGACCCCCAGATTCTTTACAGCTAATTTGGGGGTGGGCGGGTTTCCCATACTTTGGGGCCACTGTGTCATAGGTGCCTGGATAGTAGGATTTCCTAGTATCATAATCTCTGTTTTTTCGCCATTTAATTTCAGATAGCTATTTGACATCCAGTTTACTACTCTCTCAAGGCATTTACCCAGCTGCTGATTTGCGTTATCTGTTAGGGATACTATCAGTTGGGTGTCATCAGCATATGACACCACTGAGATACCCGAATCCTGTACTATGGGAGCCAGCTGTCGTACATAAACATTAAATAATGTAGGGCTAAGGGAGGATCCCTGTGGAACACCGCATGTAATTGGGAAGTGATCTGAAAAATAGTCTCCCTCCATAACTTGGAAGGATCTGTCTTCCAAGAAGGAGGCCAGCCAATCCAAGGCTATGCCTTGGACTCCTGTTTCCCTTAGTCTTTCTATTAAGGTGGTGTGGTCTACGGTGTCAAATGCTGCACTAAGATCTAATAGGTGGATGGCAGCCGATCCACCCTCATCCAATAATGCCTTAAGCTCCTCTGTAACCACCAATAATGCCGATTCTGTACTGTGAGAGGCTCTGAAACCCATCTGAGTGGGATGCAATGTGTCATTCGTTTCCAGAAAGTTTGTCAAGGTATTGTTGACATGCCTCTCTAACAGTTTGCTAATGAACGGCAAGAGGGAGATAGGACGCAGATTGCTAAGAACAGAGGGGTCCATATTAGCTTTTTTTTTAAGTGGCCTAATGACCGCATGCTTCCAAGATTTAGGGACCGAAGCTGTATCTAAAGATACATTGAGCAGTTCCGTTATGGAAGGTAAAATGGTCTCCAATGCTTTGGCTAAGATGTGGCGGGGGGGCTGGGTCAATAAATGACCCAGATTTAATAGATTTAAATACATTTCGGACATTTTCTTCTTCAAGTCTAGGAAAGTAGGCTAGTTTGCTTGGGGATATAAGTTCCTTCGCCTCTAAGCCTAATTCAGGGATAGCGTCCCTGTTCTTCTTCGGGAAATGGTCATAAATGTATGTTACTTTTTTCTGAAAAAAAACTGCTATATCATTGCACCTTTCTACTGAGGTCGGGGGGGTATTCATATTTTCGTGGGGACTCGTTAAAGTTTTTACCACTCTAAATAGTTCTCTTGAGGAATTGGCAGATTGAGAGATTTTTTCTTCATAGAATTTGGCTTGAGCGCTCTTCATATCATTATGATAGGTCCTGATTAACCGCTTATATTTAGATTTTAGGACAGGGTCGTAATTCTTTCTCCAGAGCCTCTCCAATTTTTTACATTGTTTCTTCAATTCTAAAAGCTGTGCATGAGCATCTGAGGGGCCTCTGGTCAGTCTGAACCTGGGAGTGAGTCCCAAACAGGTAAGGTCTCAGCTTCTTCAGTACCCAGGACACAGCGAAGGCCTCCCTTTCAATCACACTCCACCTCTGTTCCCGGGGAAGTAACATCCTGCTAATGAAGGCTGCCGGTTGACCTAGGCCCTCTTCATTAAACTGTGCTAAGACAGCCCTTATGCCATGCTCTGAAGTGCCTGCCTGAAAAATATACTCCTTAGAGACGTCAGGAGCCTTGAGTACAGGTGAAGTACACATGGACTCCATGAGGGTGTCAAAGGCTTTTTTGGAAACCTCGGTCCAGATCACCTTTCTGGCTGCTTCTTAGAAATCACTTCAGTTAAGGGGACAATAATGGTGCCATATCCCTTACCAAACCTCCTATGGTACCCTGTGAGGCCCAGGAAGGCCCTCAACTCATTCTGTGTTTTAGGGGGTTGCCAGGCTAGTATAGTCTCAATCTTGGCCTGGAGGGCTGCACCTTGCCCCCACCCTTCATGTGACCCAGATACACCACGGAACCTTGTACTATCTGGCCTTGAAAGTCAGGCCCGCCTGCTGCAGGGCCTGAAGCATATCCTAGAGGTGGTACCGGTGTTCCTCCCAGCTGGAGCTGAAGACAGCTATGTCGTCTAGGTATGCGGCACAAACTGCCTCCTTGCCAGCGAGAACCATGTTGACCAACCTCTGAAAGGTGGCAGGGGTATTCTTTAAGCCAAAAGGCATCTCCCTGAACTGGAATTAACCCTCTGCGGTTGAGGAAGCAGACCACTCTTTTTCCCCCTCAGTCAGAGCAATCTGCTAGTAATCTGAAGTGCGATCAAAAGTACTGAGAAACTTGCCAGCGCCCAGCTTGTCTATGAGCTCATCAGCTTGGGAGGTGGGGTGTGTGTCAGTCTTCATGATGGAACTGAGTCCTTGGTAGTCCACATAGAACCGAAGTTCTGGAGTGGTGCCCAGTGGGGCAGCCTTGGGTACCGCACCACAGGGCTGGACCAGGGACTGTTGGAGGGCTCAATCACCCTTAACACCAGTATCTAGGACATCTCCTCCTTGATACTAGCCCTCACCTTATCCGACAGCCTGTAAGTTTTACTTTCGACAGGCAGACTGTCTCCAGTGTCTATGTCGTGGGTATGCAGATGTGTAAGCCAAGCAGTGAGGGAGAACAGAGAGGAAAGCTAACCCATCAACTGCTGACAGTTGCTCTGCTGTCCTGGGATCAGAGTAGGGAAGAGGTTAACATCGTCTATTGACCCATCATGCTACTGGGCAGACAGGAGGCTGGAGAGAGTTTCACTTTCCTCTTCCACCCCTTCATCTGTCACTAGGAGCATGTTGACTTCAGACCTCTCAATACATTTGTTTTTCACTAGTGCAAGGCCTACCTCTCCCATGAGATAACATTGGAGTGTTATATTTAATGAAATATAATTTCCAATTGGGAGCAAGTAGAAAGGTCAGGTATGGTGTCTAGAGAATTGGAATTTAAAGTCATCTTTAGTGGAAAAGTTGGATTTTTAATCCCAATTCTGAAAATACCACTTTTAGAAGGTTGGCATTTTCTTGTCTGACCCATTTGGTGCCTAGAGCCTGATCTTGGGTCACATGACTAAGTGTAGCTGGCAGTTGGTCTTTGTGTATTCTCCCCAGACAGTGAGACAAAGGGAAGACAGGTGTTGGCAGGATGGGCTACTTTTGAGTTAACGAGTGGGAGGAGCTGTCATCCACTACACTTGCACAACACAAAAGCTCTGCCTGAGCACTCTCACAAAGGGTTTGATATTGATCTTTTGTGACTCAATGCAAGCTGGGGCCAGGGAGGAAGGGGATGCCTGACACCTCAGGGAGCTGGAAACCCCTAGAAGCTTCTTCCACTTCAAAGTGGGCACCAAGACCTAACTCTTCAGTAAACTTCTGGACCTGTGGACAATGCCAGAAATAATTACTGCTGAGCTGATGAAAGAACTGCCACTCTACTGGGCTGCTGCTCTGAAGGAGTGCTGCCCTGTTGTCCTCTTGACTGGGTGAGAAATATGGGACCTGCATCTCTAAACCCAGGATCCCAGAGTGACTCCATTGGATAGTTGGCTGGCCTCCTGATCAGAAGCCTCAGGGACGTAACAGGCTTCCAATAACCTTGAACCCAGCACCTGGAATCTGCCATCTATGCGCCCTGCCCTCCCAAGTGGTACCACTCCAGTCCTGGATCCTTGGAAGTGGGCCTGAAGGTGCTCTGCCAGCCCATCTGTGGATCCAGCAGAACTGACGCATCTCCTCCATGACGCAGCGCATCTCTTGCAGAACCAGCGCATCGCCTTTTCTGCTCAATGCATCACCCTTGGAACTGAAGCATTGCCTCTCCTGTGCGTACTTCTCTGACGCAAGGACTTCACATCACGCATCACATCCCATCGGAGCCGACGTATCTCCAAAAAATGGCATCGCCTTGTCCAATGCAGCCTATCAGAACTGCCGCTACATGACGCATCTGCACACAAGAACACCGCCTCGTACTTCACAGCTCCCCGGAACTGCCATTGCGTGACGCATCTCCTCATCCGGATCACGCATCGCCTCTGCTGCGTGATGCATCCTGGACAAGAGACTCCGCATCTCTTCACAACCAGGATTAAGGTACTGTGTTTAGCAGGCCTAAGTGGGTCCCTGTAGCTGGCCCGCGATCCATGACGGTCAGCCTAAACTTGTGACTCTGTCCCAGTCCAGCAGGACCAGATAAGCGCAGCTGGCGCTTTGTGCTTTTTGGCACTGTTTTACCTTAAAAGTTTTGAACTGCATATCTCCAGTTCTACTAGTCAGATTTTTGTCGATTTGGTCTTGATTTATTTATTAAAATTTCTAAATTGGTGTGGATTTTCTTGTGCTGTGTTTTCACTGTATTACTGTTTGAAGTGCGGCATAAATACATTACACATTGCCTCTAAGTTAAGCCTGACTCAATCAATCAATCAATCAATCAGGAGGTACTTATACAGTGCTGCTTATCACCCGAGAGGGTATCCAGATGCTGTGCTGAGGTGTCAGTTGAAGAGCCAGGTCTTCGGTCCCTTCTTAAAGTGGGTCAGAGAGGGTGAAGTACGGAGGTGGAGGGGAAGGGTGTTCCAGGACTTGGCAGCGAGGTGGGCGAAGGAGCGTCCTCTGATGCAGCAGTGGCGGATGCGTGGTATCTGTGCAAGAGTGAGGTGAGCAGAGCAGAGGTTCCTGGGCGGCAGTGGTTCATTTGTAATTTGTAATAGCCAGAGCTGCCGACTTCGGACCTGGGGAACCATGTTCGAATCTCGGCGCCGGCTCAACATTCTGTGATTCTGGGCAAATCACTTAATCTCCCTGTGCCCACCAAGAACGAACATGTCCTTTACTGGAGCTCAAGCACCGGTGTTGATGAATAAGTACTGGTGCTGATCACAGGCAACCACCGGCTCAAATTAAGCACTGCTGGGAGGTAGGTGGAAAATCAGGTGGTGGTTCAAGTAGGCGGGTCCTTGGTCATTGAGGGCTTTGTAGGTGTGGGTCAGGAGCTTGAATTCCCATCTTTTCTGGATGGGGAGCCAGTGGAGGTTTCACAGGTGCTGGGTGATGTGGGTCGACTTTGGCAGGCTGGGGATCAGTCTGGCTGCTGTGTTCTGGATTGTCTGGAGTCTTTTTATGAGTTCAGTGGTGGTGCCTGCATAGAGTGCATTGCCAAAGTCCAACCGGCTGGTGATGAGGTCCTACTTCACAGTTTTCCTGGTGCTGATGGGGAGCCACTTGAAGACTTAGCGGAGCATGTAGAGAGTGTGGAAACAAGCTGAGGAGACAGCTTTGACCTGAGGTTTCATGGAGAGTTTGCTGTCCAGGATGATGCCAAGGTTGCAGGCATGGTCTTTTGGAGTGAGGTGGGTCCGAGTTCCAATGGCCCTCATGAGTCATTCCAGAGAGAGGTGTGTCCGCCGAAGATCAGTACTTCCGTTTTGTCTGTGTTGAGTTTCAGGAAGTTGTTCTTCATCCAGGCTGAGACGTTCTTCATACAGTTGTGGAAGTTGGTCTTCGTCATGATGGGGTCTGGTGAGAGCGAGAGGATGAGCTGGGTGTCATTGGCATAGGAGACAATGTTGATGTCGTGGGTTTGCTCACTTTGCCACTGGATTCAAGCTAGCCTGGCTGATGAGGGGTGTTACCCCGAAAATGGTCCCAGGATGCTTGTTTCCGGTCCAGGGAAGACCTGGGTTGGCAGTTCGGTCTGGACTGTTCCCATGAGGCACAGGGTCAAGACTGATTTTCATATAGCTGGGTCTGAACTGGGGTGGCGAAGTGAGCTAAAGAACGATGATGGATTCAACCCAGATCTGTGACTGGGGATGAGTGTCTGAAAGGTTTCAACGCTCCGTCCATGATCTCCTTGTGTTTGCTTTGTTCGCCCTAAGTTGGCAGGGTATTCCCAGACGTGGGTCCCTTGCTCACTTTGCCACTGGATTCAAGCTAGCCTGGCTGGTGAGAGGTGTTACCCCGAAACTGGTCCCAGGATGCTTGTTTCCGGTCCAGGGAAAACCTGTCTTGGCAGTTCGGTCTGGACTGTTCCCATGAGGCACAGGGTCAAGACTGATTTGCATATAGATGTGTCTGAACTGGGGTGGCAAAGTGAGCTAAAGAATGATGATGGATTCAACCCAGATCTGTGACTGGGGGTGAGTGTCTGAAAAGTTTCAGCGCTCCGACCATCATCTCCTTGTGTTTGCGTGGGTCCTGACGATATCTGCGGGTGGTGCCATGTAGATGTTGAAGAGGGTTGGGCTGAGGGATGAGCCTTGAAGGACACCGCATATGGTGTGCTTGGGTTGAGAGGTGAAGGGAGGGAGACGGGGTCTCTGGGTGCACCCTGTGAGAAAGGATAGCGTCCATTTGAGCACTCATCTGTGATTCTGGTCTGGCGCAGTCGGTCGGTAAATGTATGGTCAGAGACGGTGTCGAAGCTTTGTGCCAAGCTACCAAAGGGTTGAGCACAGGTTAATTTGGGGTTTGCTTTTGACTTCACCCTGACAAGGACTGTGGTTCCAGCTTGAGTAGGGTTTCACCCCTCCACAACGAGTAGCCCACCTCTTACAGTGGGATTCATGTCTGTGAGGATTCCACAGACATGTTGGTATGGACGCCTAGAAATCAGTATGAAATGTACCTTACCGAAGAAAGCCATGAATCTCAGATGGTCCTAGATCATTCTACCTCTTCCAATCTGAAAAGTGAGTGGCGAGATCCCTGATTGTAGCAAAACGAAAACCAAGATATGCTGCTTGGTGTGCTGTCCCATTTACAAATACAAAATATCTTTGTTAGTTACTGGCAGGGAAACTGTGTCAGACCCCTTATGTGCCACTGTTGTGTTCTCCATATACCCCCAAACAACTTTCTATATAAAGATTCAAGCACAAAGGTGCATATATCATTTTTGTGTATAGAGTTAGGCATGAGTGAGATTTTCATACTTTTGGTTTTAGAAACATGAGTCTGGGCTCGTTGAAGCTTTAAAATATGGAGATTCAGCTTTAAACTCAGATGACGTGCTCTAGCTCTTAGCAGAACATTGATGCCACTGATAATGAGTAAATGCCTCACTGTTAGCCTCCGAAAGAAGTAAGAACTACTTCATATACCAGTTCAAATTATACATGTCCCTATAATTATCCATATCCAGGTATGGATCAGTACAACATAAGTTGTATTTGTGATCACGCGTTCACCACTTAGGGTATCATGGCCTTGAATAACAGGTGTTTATTGGTACCCAACTCAAAGGTCTTCATTTTATGGCCCTAGTATTGGTGATATGATATGATCCGGAGACCATGAAGTCAAAGACATATCCCTGGAGTGGATGCATTAATCCAAGGAGCCACCAGACCCAGCATCAGCATCAAGCATGGAAGCCTATGTGTGTGAGTCTGTGAGACAATTCTTGAGAGTGTCTATATTTCATTCACTAGTGAAAGGTACTGGTGGGATGACATTAAGGGTAATAAAAAAGTGTGAGGATCCGTATAGTCTCTGTTGGCCCGAGGATCAGGTGTTCAAGTCTTTCCCATTAGACACAATTGTTCACTGGGATGGCTGTCAGATTGAAAGACGTGCGAAAGGAAACCCCCAAAAATGACAGCAAAGTAGGAGACACACAAAGCAAGAAAAATAAAGAGAAACTTTGCTGACTCATATAAGCACAACTCGCCTACCCTATATTTTACTTAGGGGTCTATGCAAAACAATATATGTCTTTTGGCATGTTACATACAATGAATGATCTGCATAAATTCACAGCATGAAAAAGGTATTCATCAAAGATAGATTGCAATTTAATTATTCCAATAGATTGAAATTACACACGTGGAGGAAAACAAAATTTAAACTACTTCATCTGATGCTACCAGGAATAGTCAAAACATATATAAAATTGGCTCTCACTAAAATACAAACATACAAGCACACATGCATACATATACATAAATAAAAATATGGGCTCTGGGCATCCATTTGATTTGAGGCACTGAACAGTCTATTCTTGTTCAAAGGTGTATCACTATTGACAAAGAGCCAGTAGCCCTAATGAAATGTGTCACTATACGTTTCGGCGGTTTAATTTATTTAGGGGGCACCTTCCTCAGGACCAAATACACATGAAAACAGATTTTAACAAATGTAGGGGTGGGAGCTCAATGCCATGCTCTTATCACTAATAATTATAATACAGCTGTTAATCGATCAGGCTCGTTTCAGCATTAACAATTACCTCATTGAAATGCATTAGTGTCATTCAATTAAAATATAACCCTCTGAATGTTCAAATGGGTTGAACCTTTATGCCTCACAGATGTGTTGCATTTGTATAGTTAAATGATGTTGGTAATGAAATGTCATGCATATGCAGAGTCAGACACCATGCCGGTTCTGGTGCAGAGTGATGGACGGAAACCAACGGCAAGCAGGTTTGCACCACACCATTTTAATAGTTTTGGTGGGCACATTTTCCTTTCGTTATGGGAGAGAGGGGTTGTTTTTCCTTCTGTTCTCTGGTTGATCCCATTGGTTTTCTCCCAACCTTCACTATAGATTTAGAACCAAAGGCAAAGGGTTATGACGTCCGAATAAATGATTTGATGCATTGTCTAAAATGTGAACATAGAGATGCCTTACCATCACAGCGGCAGCTGATCCTTCCTTCAGCTTTTTAGCTACAGCAAAGGGCTCGATCCACACGCAGCCTGACACAACCTCAAACAACTTCTCCACCATCTGATGAGGAAGAGCAAGATGAGAAAAACCAACCTTAACAAACATGAAGAAACACATTGTAGGATATAACAAAATACAACACATTTAGTAAAATTGCTCATTGGAATAAAGAAACAGGCAGATTAAGGATACTTTAACATTTAAAAGGTGGGGCTTTAAGGTCATATGTATTACAATTGGAAGAAACAGAAAAGACAAGATGGCAGATGAACTGCAGAAAGTGAGATATGAGGGACAGAGAAAGAGATACAGTAGATTTGCCATACCCTAAGACCCATTGGTCTAAATTATGGGAGGTTAGAGTTATTGAACACTGGGGAGACTTTGGCTAAGTCACTTTAAGATGCTAGATGTTTGAGTCAGTAAGTCTCAAAATGGGTGTCGGTGCCCACTAGCAGGCTGCACACCGTCACTTCCACACAGCTCGTCACCTCAGCACTCTTGTGGGTAGCGGTGAATTAATTTTCATAGCAATGCTTGTACAACACAGTCTACATATCCTGCCTCTAGGTACTGTAGTGCGTAATGCCTGAAACATTTGAGGTCAATGTGAGGGGAATTAGGAGAACAGGGCCATTTTCAAAGTCACCCTGTACTTTGTGGGTGAAGATTGTAGCGTTCCAGATTGCAAGCATGTGTCACAACACAAAAGAAAATGACAAAGAGAACGTGTTGCTTGTCTCCTCTGCCCTTCCAAGTGCCTGATGCATGCAGGGGGCTCTTTTATTTAACAGAATACTTGCATCATGGACAATACAGAGAATGGACCATCACGGGGTGTTTACTTGGCTAGTCCACACACCCGACACTACATCCCTCCCCTATAAAAACAGTGTTACAAGCAACTAAGGAACAAAACAACCAAGCCGTACATTAAAAATCAACAAAATGCCGGGCTTACGAGCAAAGTCTTGATGTTTCCGGGAAGGCACACCATTACATTTTATATCTAGTTTGGCTAGATTGATCAGTTACGGTTAGTGAAGGACTAAGGGTGGCACAAACCCTTTTAGAGGCATATGGGTCAGGGAAATAGTTACTTTGCAAGAGTCACCGGAGATGGGGAGTCAGATGCTGCCTGACTGGGACACCCAGGAGAGGGCTCTGTGGCCAAAGAATCCTCTGACAATGGGAGACAAGTTAGACTTGGTTTTATCCATCTAGGTCTCTTTTGAGACTCCACTCATCCACAAAATCTCTTGAAGCGAGCTGTTATCACTTTTCTATTATATCTGATACGGCCCATGCACGAGGTTCATGAGAGAGTCTGAATGTTTTTCTTGGTAGTCTGATCTTTATCAATACCTGAACTCTTACATTGATGTCAAATACTCAAGCTTGACAGCTTGCATTGGCCTGGTTTTTGTTGCTTTGCTGTATTCGTTAGGCGACTTCATCATCAGGTGGGATCTGAGGCCACGTATGGTGATGATGGATGGTGTTGGCAACTGTCCTGCCAGTTCGGAGTTCAACGGGAGGATGTCCTGTGGTCTGATGAGCAGTGTTATGGTATTCCCTCAGGAATGAGCATTTGGGCCATTCAGAGGTCTGTCCATACCATGAATTATGTGAAGAACCTCGCTTAAAGTCCACATGAAGGTTCTGGCTTCATCATTGATGTAGACCCACCAGGGAGTCATCTGAACATGTTTAATGTTAAGCGAAGTTAAGTAATCTGCCAGCTCTGAGATTTGAAAAGGAGGCCCATTATCAGTTTGTAGCTCCTAAATCAACTTGTAGGTTGGAATGATTCCCATAGCAGATGCGGCTCATACGATCTGAGCTTTCAAACACTTGGAAAAATCATCAATGACAGCTAGGACACGTTTCCCGTCAAGAACAGAGTCAATGTCATCACTGGCTTGAACCCAGAGAGGAGGTGGAATATCCTCAGCGATCACAGGAGACGGAGGATCAGGTGGCTTCCTGGCACAGTAGGTATTGCTTCATCACCGTTTCTGTCATGTACTCAAGTTGGGGAAATCATACTTTGCTGCTCAGTCTGCTTGTGGCTTTCACTTCTCCCTGGTGACCAGCCTGGGCCAATGAGAGAAGACGATTATTGTGAGATGATGGGATTACCAGGTGTCTGTGTCTCAGAAGTAACCCCGTTGGTGTTACATCAAGTTAATTTCTATGATGGGGCAAACACGTTAAAGTCTGGCAAGCCTCCATGGTGCCGTTTGATTTGTCTCGTATGGCGGTGTTCCATCATAATTGGTGGGTGGCTTCGATTGCATCTATTGGTAGCCATCAGCTGTGGGAACTTGTAACCATCTGAATACCATACAGCAACATTGGTGGAGGACATAAGCCCTCTACCACCAACCAGGAATCTTCTTTCACCTCAGCCTCTGTCAGCCACAGGTTAAGGGTGTTAAGAGAGATAGTTCTCCAGGTTCTCCAAACCCAGCTGGTATCTGACTGTGAATGAGTGTTCCTGAAGTTGTAGAATGCATTTGTTGATTTGTGGAAGGGTTGTATCAGCAGACTGCGATCAGTTGACAGTACGAGGGCGAGTGAAGGGAGGTGAAGGAGACCAATAGGGAGGCGGGACCAAGACTGGTCAGAGGTGTATGAAACAGAAAAGAATGCAAAACTATCAGTATTGGTTGGTTTGGTAACGCCCGAAGATGCAGGATCTGACCCAGGAGAAACGTTTTTTGTGATGGAGGAGGAAGAACAGTGCCACTAACTCATGAAGAAAGGCCCATGAGGGAGATGGAAACACTACGGTGGGAGGCGGGGAGGGGTGGCTCAATGGAGGGGAAAGCACCAATAGTTGTCATCTCACCTCAGGAATAACATCTGATGATAAACAGGCAGGAAGCAGAGCTTCAAGAAGGTGTAGCATTAACATCCGGCAGCGGAGGGTCTGAATCACTGGTGCCCCTGAAGCAATAGAGGGAAGAAATGTGAATAGTTCTGTGAGCAATTACTACCCCTCTACCACTATCACCCTACACCCGCTTGGAATTATACTCTGAAGGGTGAGGGTAAGAACCACCCACGGGTTTTCTGTGTGCAGAGATCCCCGGTGCCTCTCCTAGACACGGCAAGCTTTAAAATGTTTTCACATGTGAACACTAATGAGGAAATGCCATGACATCTCAGAGCAAGACGTTAATTAACTAGCACAGGCCCTTTTGCATGATTTTTCACTTTCAAAATCTTTATTTAATTAAATACAAAGAAAGAAAATAAAGCAATGGATAGATTGCTAGCGAAACAGGAAAAATAACATACAAAACATGAGCTTCCAGGTAGTCACGTGTGACGTACACATAGCTCATCGCATATGATTTAAATATATCTACTATCTATCTATCTATCTATCTATCTATCTATCTATCTATCTATCTATATATATATATATATATATATATATATATATATATATATATATATATATATATACATATATACATACATACATACATAGATTCAAATACCATGAAATGGCTAGTATCAAAGTAGAGGAAAGTGTCCAGCAAGAGCATATATTGATATGTCTCTTTTTACTATTGATTATGGGTTGCTATACTGATCACCTAGAGGATCGAGGTATGATAAAACGTGTGAGTGAAAGGTACAGAGGCAGTGAGAAAAATCTGAAAGATAAAGAAGGGGGAGGAGAGAGACATCTCCTCTCCATCTTAAGTATGTCCTAGGTGATCATGGCTGAGTAAAAGATATGGTTCTTAGCATGATTTACTAAGCGAGAGGTTAATCTAGTGTTGTCATTTCACATCTTTGCCTTCATGAATCTTGTTTGGGCTATTGTATAGTTTGCGGAGCTGGGATTAACGTTTGCCTAAACTTTGCATTCAGAATTCTGAGATAAAATTGGGCAAAAGCTTGAAGGTACTAATGGCTCTTTTCCTTCCTATTAACACAGTGGAAACCTGCCCGGCTAACACCGTGGCTATGGAGATATGAGAAATGGTCATCGAGGGAGCATCAGCATTGATTCGAACATTTTATAAGCTGAGGATCTGCATGGTTGGGTAGGTCTGGAAGAATATTTATTCATGAGAGTATCTCTTGTCTGGTGGAGGTGGGTTTATTAAGTCTCTTTACTGTTTCAAACTTTATGGGCCATTTAATTTGCTCAGTGATTTAATATAATGACTAAATCATAGGATGATTTAATATAAACCCTTTATTGACATTTATTTGGTGTAAACCTTTACGAAATGTTTCTAAATTTATAAGCTATCATTTTTTTGTGTGTTATGATTTTACTATCCTTTAACTTAATGGCGCTTACACAGGGCTTCACTTTCTAAGTTTTAAGACAGTGCTCAAGCAAACATATAGTTCATCTTGACTCTGAAGCTCTGCAATCATTCACTCTTCCTTCCAGACCCCGTACGTTTCTACTATGGTCCCAGTGTGATTACCACGTGCCCTACAAGGCACACACACTTAAGTAACACCTTCTCAGGCCCTTTCTCTACCTGGACTAAACTAAGGGTGGATTAGTTAACCTGCAGGACAGGGGTAGGGAAGTACGGTCACTTGCCCCATGCAAATAGATACAAACTAGCAGAAATGATCACGCCCAGCAGCTTGACACCAACAACTTTCATTACTCTGTCAAATACTATAGAGTTATGTATGTACGTATTACATTTCTTTTCTAAGTTTATTATATTTTAATCCATGAGAGACCAACGGCTTAAACTTTTGTGAGCAAAAAATGGGACAAGGGAAGATTCTGGGGAAGACAGTGATATTTGGGGTCTCTTTTACATAAGACACCTCACTCTTCCCCTAATCCCTGCCTCTCCACAGGTGGAGACACCAAATCATGTTTGTTTATCCCATACATGCTTCCTCCTTTTGGTTTGTCCTACATGCCTTGGCTTGATGATTTGTTCCAAAGGTGTGCACTGTGCCACGTGATGTCTGCTGATGCATTTGGTCCGAGCTATCCCATCTCTCTGTAAGAACATTATCTTTGGTAGCAAGATACACTTTCTTCAAGCATCAAACACAGAGGTGAGCAAACCTTCCCAAACTCCCCTGGGAGAAGAATTCTGTTTCTTTCTCCACAACTCTATTTTTACACATTCCTCTTGTGCCCAATTTTTGCATACCTTCCACACAACACTTTTGCATATTTTACACACATCACTCTTGCACCTATCTCTCCCACACTTTTCACTCACCACTGTTGCACACATTTTACACAACACTTGTTCATGCTTCTCCTGGATGCCTTATGCACACCTCTCGCATTCTTCCTCATTTTCTATCCCAGTGCGTACGGTGTGCTCACCTGAGGGGCGTCGCTCAGCCACCATGTTGACCAGAGGCTTGATCCACTTGAACACATCCATGTGTCCTTGCACTGCTTTCACTGAGACGACACGATGGACAAACACCAAAAAGTCACCTAGCTGGGCTTCGGTGATGGGACTTGGGGTGGGAACTGGTCTATCTGCAGTGAATAGACAGAAGCAAGGTTAAGACAACGGTTCGGCATGCTGATCGGAAGGTGAGGCTAGTAGACGTGATGCCAATATGTGTATATATACTGTGTAATTATAGATAGGACCTAGTTACCAGATGAAATTCGATTGTTTGGTTTGCAAATAATTTTGGCGATGTTTGAGGAATCTTCACAAAACTTTCCTAAAAAAAGTTCATCCACCTCAACTCCTTTCTTGAAAAATTCGGGGTCATCTGGTGGGAATGGAAAAAAAGGGGGTCCTAAAACACAATTTCTCTATCCAATTTCCATAGGGAATTTTAGACACCGCTACACCCAAAAAGGCTGATTGAATTTACACCCAATTTAGCAGAAAGCTAGATCTTCACCCTGAAAGTGTGCTTTTTGCAATCTGATGTAAATCCGTTGAGTAGTTTTCATGAAAAAAAGGGACAAAATGTATTGATATCTGTATGGTTGGGTTTGTGGGTGTTGTGCTGGAGTCCCGCAGGCAGGCAACTTCAATTATTAGAGCAATCTGATTGGCCAAGCAGGCGTTTTTTTTCCCCATCAGCTGCCTCACTTCCACACGTCTTGTGTGAGCTTGTGCTCTGATTGGCTGGCCGCAACATGAAGAGAAATGTTGTGGCAGCCATTACAGAAGATGGGATCTCGGTCCCTGCGTCCGGAAAACAAAAAAACATAAAGTACAAGGGGGTAGGGTAAGGGTCACCACTCTCCACCAGGGCCGAATTTAAAGAAAACAAATGTTATGGATTGTCACCATCCTGCATGACTCATGCGGGAGCCCATTAAGAGTAAGGGGGTCATGCTGCCTCTCATGAGAGTCCTGCAGGATTGGAAAACCATTAAAAAAAAATAAGAGGGCATGGGTGTTTGTGGTGGGTTGGCTACAGACAGGCGGTGGGCCATGCGACCAACCCACGCCATCCACGGCAAAGGGCCATGCAGGGCAGGGTGTGGCTGCCCGCAGGGGGTTAGGTGCAGGCCCTAACTACACGGCCGTGCAAGGTGGAGGTTGAAATAGTTGCGTATGGTAACAAAATATTACTTAACATTAAAAATACCCTAAACATTCACTGAAAAAACACAAAGGTTGAAGTGACGTTATAGTTAGGTGAAAATGTCAGTTTAAATGTAACATTTTAAACCTAACAAAACTATGAAATTCACCAGCTATAGTTAACTGATGTAACCATAACTCGCACCCTTGCCATGCAGTGATGTCTTCGATGATTTAATTTCAGATATCATCAGTGATGCCATAGAGCATGTCATGAGTGCTGTAATATGTGAGGTCATAAGCAGTGCAAGGTAAGGGCGTTAGTTATAGTTACTTCAGTTAACTGTAACTGGTGAATTTCAGGGCTTTTTCAGTGAAAAATATTACGTTTAAACTGACATTTTCTCCTAACTAACCTACATACATTCAAAGAAAACGTAGAAATTCAGTAAAAGGTTAAAGGGATGTTATAGTTAGGTTAAAATGTCAGTTCAAATCTAACAGTATGTGTATATATATATATGTATAAATTCAACGGTTAAAGTGACGTTATACATGTGTATGGTGATAATATTTTATGTGTATCTTATTAAATATGAGATTCTAAATATTCTGGTTGGAGAATTATTGTTGACTTTTTGACATCAAAGTTACATCTGTTGTTCTAGTGTTGATAATTAAGCATCCACATAGCGAAAGTTTGGATTTTAAAAATAAGCCCAAGGGAAAATCCTTTGTATAGTATCAGCTTGGCTGGCTAGAGCATTTTCTTTCAGGTTTATAGTGCAATAATGGAGCCAGAATCTAACCGCCATTGTCCCAGGGCTCTTTGGTATGTATACGTGCCTATCTCAGTAAACGATCTGTAGAGGGTCGACACCAACCTCGCTGTTCTGGTTTTTTAATCAATTGGGTAAGAGGGGGGAATTCCGAGGGTTCATCGGGGAAGCCTGGTCAGGTTGACATTGCCGCATGACGCGGGCACATGTAATCAAATGTATCTAGAGGTGTACGAGTCCGATCTCCCCTAAAATGATACAGTGTGAAGAATATTCCATCTACAAACAGCTGCCCCACTCGCAGCAGGCCAGCATTCTGAAGCCTGAATACAGTCACACTCCTGTCCAAAGCTGGGGGGTAATGAGGAGTTGCTCAGGAGAGGGATATGTTGTGAGTATGGCTGTGTGAGTCCAACTTGAGAAGCCACGTGAAGTCTCCCCTTCTTTTATATCTTTCTTGGGGTCTGACTGACAGGAAGGTCCCAGCCCCACCTCTTCTCCCTGCTCTGGACTACTGAAGTTCAGTCCATATTCTGATCCCTGCAAAAGTCTTTAACAAGCTTCAAAGAATGCGGAATCTGGCCTTTAGCTTGGATGGTTTTGATCACATTGTGGGTCTCTGCACTGGCTTCTGAATGAGCAATGTGTGCTGTTCAACACACTATCGGCCTGATTCACAAAGGGCCTCTGCACTCGTGGCGGAGGCCCCACAGTTGTGGGGGAGTCTCCGCACTCGTGGCGGAGGCCCTGCAGTCATGGGGGAGTCTCCGCACTCATGGCGGAGGCCCCACAGTTGTGGGGGAGTCTCCCTAGTCGGGGTGGAATCTCCGCAGTCAGAATTCTCATTGCAGAGTTTCCGCCCCGAGTCCGGAGACTCCTCCACAACTGCAGGCCCTTTGTGAATCAGGTCCTCTGTTTGGTTCATCAGGCCTAATATAGTTCAAGTCTTGTGTTTGTACTCAATTTAATAATTCACTATTTTCTTGGCAGGTTGCTATATTTGGTCGTTCAATTTTTGCTTGGGGTCCCTTTAATTCAATGGGCCCATGGAATTTCCAAAAAGTGATGAATTCCATCTCTGGAATCGGTTCTCTTTTGGCTGCGCCACATTTCAAACACTGTCACTGAACAGTTATGCAGAAAACTAAATAATTTTCCTACTACTAAATTCATCTAGTTGCTTGACTTCATGGACTCGTAGGGCCAACATGCATTCAGGTGAATGAGAGCTTAAGACACAAATATGTTTAAATAAATCTATCAACCAGATGAGTGTCCTACCTTCTGCTGCATGCCCAGCTCCATCTGGTCCTGGCGTCCCTGAGGAAGCTTCTCTCCTGGGGTGAAGAGACTCTGCTTGAGATACCTCCTTCAAGAGATGGAGAAGCTGAAGATGAAGAGCCTCCAGTGTTTCCAGTACGACTGTGGCAGGAAGAGTGTCCGCACCGGAGCTGTCCATGGATAGAAGATAAGGGCAGAATAAGATTTATTTAGTATGAAATCCACCTCTGTGGAGTAAGGGTACGGAGCAGCAGCCTTGGTGCTGAATTACATATTGAGCACTCTGTCTACGTGCCACATTGTAGACTAGGATAGCACACCCAATGACACAAAATATTGCTTTGTCCTTATCGCAGTCACAAACTCAGACAGTTCGTGTCTGTGCTGGGGAGCCCACATCAGCAAAAGACAGAACTGCATTCAAAATCGTGGCATCCTATTTCCGTGAAAGTGCTTCCAGGCTCATTTTAAGAGGGGGCAAGTATACCCTGCTGAGGGTGCCTGGGACCGTCGGGCCTTGTTACCACGGTGCAGTCTCAGGGGGTGCATTGTCAGCGTGTTATCGCCCAACGACCTCTTTGCTCCTGAGCCCACATCTGTAGTGAGACACATGTGCAAGTTTCAAAGCCATTCCTGTGGCTATGGCCCCCATGCAAACAAGGCGACAACCCTGGAGGCCATGACCTAGGACATTCTGCACCAACATGATCCTTGTTATAGAGGGGGCCGTAAAAGTGTCTGCGACCTCTTCTGTAATAAGGCACAGGTGCTAGTTCAAAGCCATTCCTGGGGTTATGCCCCGTGCAAACAAGGAGACAACCCTGGAGGTCGCAGACACTTTCACTGCCCCCTCTATAACAGGGATAATTTTGGTGCATCAACGTGATCCCAAAGTATAGAGGGGGCCGTGCATGTGTCTGCGACCTCTTCTGTAATACCAATGTGCCCCTGAGAGAGCAAAAAACAGATGCAAACTCCTACTACGTCAAGGGTCACTAGGTGTAGAGTGGCTGTGCCCCTCATGGGAATGTGACCCTCAGAAATCCAAGTCTTTCCCTACTGTTGCCCCTTATGGGAATGTGATTTACTGAGGGCAGCCAATGAGAAGGACAAGCCAGAAGTCAAATTCAGCACATGATGAAGCTAAGGCAGGAAGAAGTGTTTGCAACAGAGGTTTATTGCTCCTCTGAGTGAATAAAGGGGTGGTAAAGAATAGAATTGTATTCAATGTAAAAACTTTATTGTTAATTAATTAAAATTGTTACAATATGAAATACAGTGACAAAGTTTGTTAAAATAATGAAAATGAGAACTTCTCAGGCTCGTGAATCAGAGTTGCAGTAAACAAGAGGCGGCGTAACATGTAAGAGAAATTTTAACAGTGACTCTACCTAAGGGAATTGGGATTCAAATTGTGCAGGTGGAAAAAAGTGCATTGTGCAAGGGGGAAACCTGTGCAAATGGTGCTGTAAGCCGGAGATTCAAGTCCAGTCCAGTGTTTAAAGGGCAAAGTGCTTTAGCCCAGTCCCTGGTGTGGACCAGCGGTCACTGCTGTGTGAGCTGTACAGACTGGTAAAGTACTTTCTTTAAGGCCTGGTCAACTCCCTGTAGGTATTTTACTGTTTGGGTGATTGCTCAAGGGTCCCCAGAGTTTAAACATGCTATTATTGCCTGTTGGCAGGGGCGGACCCCAGCCTGGTTCCAGAAGACCCTGAACCAGTGGTGGTGCGGATTTAAAGTAGACTTGCAGAAGGAGGAGATCGCGTCTTCTTTTAGTTGGAACTTCTCCTGCTGTCCTTAGCCATGGTGCTGCATTAAGGTGATGTTTTAGGAAGGCTCCGTTGATCCTGCTGCTGAAGGTTTCCCCCAAGTATGGTTGTGGTTTGAGAAGTGCCTAACTATTTAGAACCATCCTTGCATGGGTGCGGCTCTCAAGAGAAGCCTTGTCCTCTAGAGATGAAAATTTGTTTTAACATTTTGCTGGTAGGCCTTCAAAACGACTCAATGGTGGGCATTATGGACTATAGCTGAGATAGCCCGAGCTGATCAATCAATTCTTTTAGATATTTTCTGGCTGCTGAACAGGGTTTATTCATTTCCAGCCAGATGTTGTGATTTATGGTGTCCCTTTCAGCTGACTGGATCCTATAGCACATGTTGATATTATCGTTTGTTTGACTAGACCAAGATATAGCCTGATCTGTGCGGCCGAGGTGTATCTGGGTAGTTGGGAAATTACCCCGTAGCTTTTAATGACAGTATTGTCCAGAGTAATTGAGGCCCTCCCTAGGACGGCTTTGTGTCTGTATCCCAGAGTTGGAACAATGTTCGCCCTAGCTACTTCCAAAATGGGACTGAACAATGGCCCATTCAGGTTTCTGAAAAGTGCGCTGAGACCCAGGGCGAGCCCTTTCCTCTTTATTTCCTCCCTGTATGGTTTGGAGTTTACTTAGTTGTCAAATGTTAGACCAAGGTATTTGTATTCAGTCACTTCTTCAACCTTTATGGAATCGAGGAACCAGCAGATTTTACCTCCCGTTCTTCTGCAGCAGTTCATGATTTTGGTTTTCTTGGTGTTGATTGTCGGACCGTTTTTTGACGAGTAATTGTGGGTGGCATTCAGAAGGCGCTGCATCCCCACCTTGGTACGGCTGAACAAAACACAGCATACAGTATACAGCAATTTTGAGAGAGGAATAGTGCTGAGTTTCGGGGCGTGAGAATTAACTATGCCAAGGCTGGGGAGAGGTGAGGTCTGCCAGGAATAGATTAAAAAGCATTGGGGCCAAGACCCACCCCTGCTTAAGCCCCTGGGATGTTGAGATAGTGCTAGAAAGATTAGCCCCGTTTCCCAGCTTTATTCTGACCCAAGTGTCTGTGTATAAGTTTTCAATTGCTCTTAGAAGCACTGTCAGTACACCCCGGTTCTTTAACTTGCTCCAGAGCAGGTTTCGTGTAACACAGTCTAAGGCGGTTTTGTAATCTATGAAACATAGAAAAATTGATTGCTTGGTTGGTTTTGAGGCTTCAAGCAACAGGGTCAGTGCCATGATGTTTGTCAGAGTTCCAGTTTTTTTTGTGAACCCTGTCTGATTGGTCGGGATGATTGAAGTGGCGTTAGCCCATTCAAGGAGTCGTTCCAGTGAAACTCCTGCGTAGTACTTCGCTTCATTATCGATAAGGGTATCGATCTGTAGCTTTTGGGTTTTGACTTGTCCCCGCCCTTAAAGATTGGTGAAATGACAGACCCTTTCCAGGAGGCTGGGATTGTAGAACTTGACAGACTGTGGATGAAAAGAGGGGCCATGTATCCAGCCCATTTTTCTGGGTTGGTCTTATAGATAGCCTGGGAAATTCCGTTCAGGCCAGGAGCGCCTGTAAGTCTGCCTTTAGTCATCTGTCTTTTCACTGTGTCTTCATCTAGGGTTTGCTCCTCTTCTCAGACACTGGACAAAGGGTTGGGGGGCCTTGCTCTTCTCCTGAGGCTACCCCTGGGCAGCCCGATGTATCGACTACATTTGTGGAGTTGTTAAAGTGAGTGGTGAGAAAGGAGGCCCAGGCTTCTTCGGACAGGTTTGATCCTGGGTGTGACGGCGCTTTGTCTTTCAGGGTGTTAGTAGATCGCCAGAAGGCGCTTGCGTTATGGTGCTTTACATTCCAGATGAGCTTGTCCCAGAAGCTGTCTGCAATTTCCCTCTTTTTGGACCAGACAGCCCTTTTTAGGTCCCATTTCTTGCGCCTGAGATACGATGTGAATGTTTCAATTTGAGGAACCATCGTACTGCTTGCAGGGCTCTGTTGAGAAATTTTATATCACTGTGCTGGGTAGCCTGTTAGTGTTTGAGCTGTATAGAGTTTGGCTTTTGAAGCATATTGTTGGGAGAAGGATGTTGTAAATGTTTCCCAGTTGTTTATCCGAGAGTTTCTATCACACTGAGCCTGCTTAAAGTGGTTTTCAGCTTCCTGTTCTAGATAGTCTATGTTGGTTGCTGACCATTTTATCCTCCTGAGGTCGTGGGTGTAAGTTGATCCTAGAGGGTCTGCAGAGGGTGTGTTCACGGTCAACACAAGTGAAAATTCCAGCTCCCGGGGCAGGTGGTCGCTCTACGATCTTTCCCCCATTTTGAAGGACCGTGCTTGTTGTAATAACGGCAGATAGCAGAAAGTGTAGTCAATCTGGGAATAGCTACAGGTGGAGTGGAAAGACATGGCGGGTGGAGAATTGTCTTGGAAACGGCCGTTCAGGGCCCGTAGGCCCAGATGTTCCAGTTTGCTGAGCATGGTACGGCCCCTTTGGTCCCTATGACCCAGCTCTGTGCCAGCCTGCAATGGTATGTCAAATTGGCGCTCTTGTGCCTCAATGATCTCAGTAGATGGTGAAGAGCCTAATAGATAAGGATTGAAGTCGCCTGTGACTATGATCAGGAGGTGTGAAGAGGATTCCCCTAGACTGAGGAGGCTGTCGCACAGCTTCGTTAGTCTGTCTGCGTGATCTTCATGGTTTGGCGGTGTGTACCGGTTTATTAAAGTTTTTGAGAAGCCTAAGGTTGTTGCACGCCCTTTCTGCGATGCTAAGTGTAGTATTTGAATGTTGTCCAAGTTGGTTGTTTGCTCCTTTACGCTCACTTCCATTGATGTGGACTGGTAGACTGCAAGACCCCCTTACCTGCGTCCATATTTTGAGTTTTTTAGTCGCCGAGGTTGCATAATGACCGTGAATGTTCCAACAGCAGAGTCGGAGAGTTGGTGTTACTAGTTCTGAGACACCTTCTTGCACTATCACCTGTCACCTTGTTATATTCCATATAGGCACCCCAATATAGGCCCGGGTGACATCCCAACCTTTCACCTATATTCATCCCTACATTACATACATAACGGGCTGCTAGGACTGACCCTTTACCTAGTTACAGTACTGCTTACAGAATGTGGGGTTTTACCTGAGCAATAACCTCATACATTATGCATGACGATCCTTGGATTCTTGGAAACTCAGCAGGACTACCATCTCCTGCATAATAACTATGTACAAGGTTCATTCCCGACGTCATCCTAAGTCCGACAGTGGCACAGCAAGGTAGAACCCCTGGGGATACCTTCGGGTATATAAACATCACATCTTGCAGAGATAGAGAGAGGAGATCACGACTTCCATGCCGACACACTGAAGCGAGACGCTGAGGTTCCTGCATGCAGATACTCCAGCTCGCAGTGGTCTAACATCCCTTGCCGGGTCTCCAGCTCGAGACCAAGACGGGGTCCCACAGTCTCTCACTTCAGGTAATGGGGTTGACTTTATCGTAGAGGGATTCTTGGCTCAACACCTACACCCATGCTAGGTACACTTAGGTACATCTAGTTAGGGTAGCATCGTAGGAGTACGCATTTTATTGTCATGTATTTTATACACTTGCCTGTATTCATGGTTATAGCAAAATGGTAGAAAGCTACCATCCCTTTACCTTCTTAGTTCTTCTAATCATTTATATCTGTTTCTGTCTTGTGGTTGTTTCAGCACACCTATTTTACACTAGAATGACGAATGTCAATAAATACTTATTGAAAAATGTCCATATCGTTTATTCTGTGTATCTCCCTGAGACCAAGTGAGCACGAGTGACTGAGCGAAAAGTATTACACTGTTTCCACAATTCTGAGGGATCAGGGTTGTCATGTTCGATAGTTGCCAAGAACTATTCTCTCCTTGGTAAGAAGAGTTTCTAGTGGCACTGTGAGCTAGCTGGTATACAGGCCAACATACCCGGTGGGGGTGTCTGGAATCAGTCTGGACACCAAGCCCACAGTGTATGTTGTCTAAACACGCAGATCCTATATAGGTTCTATAGGAACTACACGACATGGTGCCGCCAACGTTGGTTGGGTACTTATTTAACGGTCAAATCTGAGTAGTTCAGTGGTGCTATTCTCAGAGACCCCTACTCACATTTCCCCAGAGACGTCTGGAGTGGGAGGGAACAGAAATCCGCTGCAGCTGAGTAGGCAAAATCCTATGTATTAGCTGTTGGTTTAATCAAGCTTGAAGGACACATTGTTCCTATTTGTGCATAACACCTTATCTCAGTTCCCCTTGAAAATTCTTCCTACTGAAAACAATGACTGAGCAGGGAGACACCGTGCGTGAACTGCTTATAACAGAGGAAGAAGAAGATGCAGACGCAATACATCTCTCAGAAAATGTTAGAAATACCATCGCCCTAAAATTAGCATCATATGGTTTAACAGCTAGGGGTGAGTCAGTAACGTTCGTGATTGAGGCACATGAATCATATAGAACAGAGGTATTCTATTCATGGGTTAGATTCCCACAGGCAAATGCATGAACAAAAATATTTCATTACTATGTCAAAGATGACCTACCGAACGAATATTGTCCATATGAGGACATTGAAGTTCCGCTCACTTACCAGTAGCACATATACTGGTTTAAAGGCGCTCTCCCCCATACAAGAAATAGAGTAAGACTTGGTCCGCTCGGAAGAGCCGGAGCAACATGGCCGGTACTAGTGGCCTACACACCACACCCTGACATTGAAATAATGCCAGCAGGAGACTTACTTACACTTCATAAAGAACTAATAAGACTTTACAGAAACATGACACAGTTCGTAATGAGAACACTCACACTCCAGCCAACCATGAATATACCAACAGGTCCGATTCAAACATCGACAACCAAAATTATACCACAAACGTTACACGTGGTGATGGGTAAAATGCCCACTAAACGTGAACAAATGCCATTTTGGATAGCTCACGAAATAACACAGCTGGAGGCAGTATTTTCACACACTGGTCCACAAGAAAAGCATAGAATGCTGACAATTTGCTTGCCAATGGGGATAGCTCCTCCGATAGAGGATTGTACTTCTTGGGGTACAGTCTTCGCTGCAAAATATACCAGAACTCATGGTATCCCGTCGTTAGCAGTAATACCAGACGTATTGAGACAAATACAGAACGAGCATGGAGCAGAACCTGCTCTGAACTTAGGGATGAAGTTACTAAATAACTTTGCCCAGGTATCAGCTATAATACTAGCAAACATTAAAGGGGAAGCAGCATCAGTGGCAATATGCCAACGCCTGAGGGATTTCACTCCTTTACAACAGGAGACAGAATTACCTAAAATTATTCAGACTGCTTATGCAGAATTAGGTAGAGATAGTTTGGGAGCTAGACCAGTAAAACCTCAACTAATGGGAGGTCCAGAAAAAGAACAGGCAAAGCAAACACCAGTTTCTTCAAAGAAGAAATGGGATAATAACAAACAACAAAAAAATAGATCTCAATCCAGAGGTAGGTCTCTTCAGCAGGAGTCCTCCGAAAGGAGGTATGACCTTAGGAATAGAGATAACATTAAAAAACCTGACAGGTATCAGGACACTGATACACGTTCCTCTCGTTCCTTTCAGGGTTCATCAAAAAACTCAGAGAGGGAAGGACGGTCAGAACACAGACAAGAAGAGCGTACAAAGTCCAGAGACATGCCACGCACTTAAGACTACGCTTCCAAAAAATAAGAAAAGCCTAAAGCAAAACCTCAATTCAAAAAGAAGAAAGTAGCAGGTCTCAAAGTTAGACATGCCCAGAATTCTGAGGACTCACCTACTGAACGGGGAATGGGCTCTGACGATGCTAGACAACGCAGCAGAAGTAACAATAGCTCGCCGGAACCTGATGGAATTTCTGGTGACAGCGGAGTCGAGTGACTATATCACGGTGGAAACACCTGATACTAGGGTAAGTGTCCCACATAAGTTACATGAAATAATACTCCAAATGGAAGGGGACAAGCCCAGTAAAATTAAAGGTCTCTTTTGGGAGAACCTGACTTTTGGCTATGACATTCTTTTAGCTGAAAGAGATTGGCTGCCTGCTATTGTTATGGATAGCCCAAAGGGAGAAACGGTTATTTTTCCAGCCTTTTCCGACCTCATTCCCACACACTTAAAACACACATATGCGTGGGAGTGGGTGGTAGCCCTTGCTCCTGCACTATATCGCAACCATGTTGGGTGGGATGAAGAGTCACCTCACCACGTGATACCACTAAAATCTACTCCAACTCCACAGAGACAGTATCCAATAAAACAGGAAGCAAAAAAACAGGTCAGGTAGATCTTAGGTCAACTTGAGTACCAAGGTGTGATTGAAACCTGCACCTCATCAATGAATAATCCTTTGTTTCCCGTAATGAAACCTGACAATTCATATCGTCTAGTTTTAGATTACCGACATCTGAACTCATGCACAAAAACATTTGCAGTACAGAACGGACATAGTGCCGCATTGATGAATAACATCATGCGGAAAAAATACAAAACTACACTAGATATCTCAAATGGATTTTTCTGCCAAAATATAGCGCCTGAGAGCAGATATTTGACAGCATTCTCAGCGCTGGGGTCCCAGGGCAATTTTGTCGACTCCCCCAGGGGTATAAGAACAGCCCGGGGTAGTTTTCTGCCAGGGTAACTGAGTTACTTCAGAATCTGGATGAGGAGGCATTGTCCTATGTAGATGATATTTATCTGACGGCTGATAACCTGGAGAAACACTTGACCAGGGTGAGCACCATCATTTTGGGATTTGCCTCTGAGGGCTACAAGTTAAACTTTACAAAATCAAAAATAGCCCACCTCAATGTGCTGTTTTTGGGATATGAGCTTTCAAGTGAAGGGAAAAGTCTGGCAGCCAACTTTTTAGAAAAGTGTGCGCTGCTCCAACCTCCAAAATCATTGAAAAATTTACAATCCATGCTGGGATTCCTGAATTTCGGCAGAACATACATTTTGGATTATGCAGAAAGGGTTAAACCTTTCTACGACCTCATAAGACCTGATTTTTCAGTTAGGCAATGGACACAGGAACACACAGATATCCTTCGTTCCCTACAAGCTGACATGATAGCGTCCAAACACTTACAGACACGCGTAAATGTCCACAATCTAGTGATCCGTATAGTTGCGGGTCAATCTGGGTACACCTACTTAACATACAATGAAGGTGAAACTGTCCCAATAGTGTACAAATCACACTGGTACACAAACGCTGAGATGCGTTTGCATCTACAGAAAAAATTCTGACAGCCGTACAGACTGCTGTAGTAAGAGAAAGAGCACTGGCTCAGGGGAAACTAATTATTGCCGTGACTTCGGTACCGGCCTTAGAGGCTGCTACAAAGGCAAGCGTTCCAAATGCTAAAGCCTTACATCCGAGATGGATACAATGGGCTAATTCTCTCACTGCATCTGATGTAGAATACAGATACGACCCAAGCCTAAAAACACAAGCATTCCTGCAACACGAACAAGAATATCCTCTCCCGAATGAAATTATGCCTCTGGATCTGTATGAATACATATTTTACACTGACGGATCTGCTCAACCGGCCATAGGAAGTAAACAGCAATACAGCGCCGCGTGTGTGATTGTTAAAGGTCGTATGAAGGATGGCTAGTTCCATCCGAGCTGTACAAAGACTCAGTCCTTAGGAGACTGCTCGGCTCAGTTAGCAGAGCTAAAAGCTCTTTTACTGGCACTGATTAATATGGATCGAGAATTCCCCACACTAATTGTGTGCGATTCCTTTTACTGTGTTCAGACATACATTCACTATTGGGGACAAAATGGGTTCAAAGACTCAAAAGGTGGCACAATTAAGCACAAAATGCTATGGGAACAGGTAACTGAGTTGAAAAACAAACTACCAAGAGCTCACGTGATACACACGCTGAGTCATCAACTTGATGGCGTTCGCGTTGAAGGGAATTCATTGGCCGATGAAGCCACAAAGGGGGCAGTACGAACTGCGTCCATAGCTGCAATCACTCGGTCAAAAACGAGAATAGACGGACAGATAATGGTAGCTGTCATTGCTTCACGCAAAGACAATAAGGCATTGCCGAAAGGTTTTCCATTCAAGTACTCCTACAAGTTAGATGCAAACAACGTTCCATTTGCTCAGATTCCAGGAGTGGGGGATAGAGTAATACCAAACATGGATCACAGATTAGGCTTAATTTTAGCTGCACACAAGGGTCTTGGTTCTGCACACGCAGGAGTTACGGCGACAGTTTCTTTACTGAAGCAACGCTATTGGTGGCCAGGGTTAACAAAGCAGACCAAAGACTATGTCTTAAAGTGTGACATCTGTTAACAGATGAAGGGCTCAACAATAACACGTCCGGCGCAGACACCATTATTGATATCAGACAGACCTCTTGCGTGTGTCTATTTGGACCACTTCAGCCCCTTACAATCTGATGGGGCTTACAAATACATAATAGTTGCAGTGGATTCCTGCTCTAGATTCCTATGGGTATGGCCTCAGCGCTCGGCTGACGCTCGAACTGTTATCAAAGATTTGCAAGTCTTTATCGGGACATACGCAGTTGGCACATTACATTCTGACTGTGGCCTCGCGTTTAGCTCTAGGGCTTACAAGGAAGCCATGGGAAGTTTGGGTGTAGCATCTCCATACCTTTTTACAGGACCGTAGCTTCCAGGTTGTACAGCACCCACATCTCTCAAAAACTCTGCCACTCCTACAAGGGGTTCCACAGGGCTCTATTCTGAGCCCCACTCTTTTTAATCTTTATATCGGCCCTTTGGCAGATATTGTGGATAAATACAAGATCACCATGGTGTCATATGCGGATGACACCCAACTTGTAGTGACCCTAGCACAGAACTCCAATGAGTCAGCTATGCAGTTCTCCTCTTGTCTTAATGATCTAGCCTCATGGATGTCGAATAACTGCCTAAAGCTGAATGGTAGTAAGATGGAGATTATGATCATTGGGAAATCCCCCTCCATTTGGTGCTCAGCCCGGTGGCCCCAGAGGTTGGGGCCTGTCCCCACGCCTAAAACAGAAGTAAAAAATCTTGGAGTGTGGCTTGATCCAAAACTGTCTTTCGAGTCCCACACTAGGAAGGTTGCAGGGAGATGCTTTGGCACCCTTAAAATGCTAAGGAAAACGTTGGACATCCTTCCCGCTTTGGCAAGGAAAACTCTAGTCCACACTCTGGTGACCTCGCAGCTGGACTATGGGAATGTCCTATATTTGGGAGCATCAAAAGGAAGCCTGCAACGGCTGCAACGCATTCAGAATCTGGCGGCACGCCTAGTTCTCAATCTACCTAGGCGGGCTTCAGCGACGAAAGCCCTGGACTCCCTTCACTGACTGCCAATCAGTAAAAGAATTCTCTTTAAAGCTTTATGTTTCTGTCACCGGAGTCTACAGGGGAAAGGTCGCAGCTACCTGTTTGATCTCCTGACCCCTTACAACCCTACTCGGCAGTTGAGATCGACAGGAGCACATCTGCTCAAAGTACCGAAAATCAAAAGGGTAAGGATGGGTGCACGCTCATTTGGCTATCTGGCAGCCAAAAATTGGAACACTCTACCACCTTTGTTGCGCGCAGAAAAAGCTGAGAACATCTTCCGCAGAGGCCTAAAAACCTGGCTTTACCAGTTATAAGCCGTATCTTCCGGTCTGACTCCCACATATAACTGTTTCTATAGCGCGGGGACACACCAGTCGGTGTAGCCAGGCGCTTTACAAATGACTATACTATTAGTATGGGACAAAGTTAATTACGATATATTTGGCCCGACCGAACTTTTAAAAATACCACATTTATTTAAAATATCCTTAAATGATATCATTACCTCCAGTACATTTTCCGCTGATTGGGATTTTGAAACTGTAAATAATATGTTGTCTGATTTAGAACAATCTGCTGCATTTTCTAGCAACGAAATGTTGGAAGACACATCAGATTTTAACACCATGTATTGTTATCAACATTATGGTCATCATTTTCTACACAAATCCAGTAGCCCTAGGAATGTTTTCACATATCACCAATGGGAACATTGCCCTACACCACCAAAAAGTAGTTCGAAAACGTTTGCACAGAAATTTTCATACTTTTCAGGGTTTAACATTTGTGACCCGACCTCATATTAATATAAGGTTGCACCTACATCCGCACAGAAAAATATGCTAACCAACACCAAACAGATTTACTCTGCGTCCTTTATTACCCAACTGTCTGAACAGGGTTTCGACTTATGGAAAGACACTATAGACTTAAAATCAGTCTGGGGTTCTAGGGACTGGCAAGTCCAGGGAACAGAAGCACTTTTTAGAGCGTGCCTCATTCCTCAGCAGATGATTTTTCTAAATGAAACTGTGCAACAAACTTCCTGCCTTGGGATAGCCAAGAACAAGGACTTGAACACACCTCGGATTCCAACACCATCACATAACGAGGAAAATTATACATCAAATGAAGGGGCTACGATAGATGACATTCTACAGTACAATAGATCAGACCCCAATTGGAAGGGATGGTTGGTTTGGCCCACAGACACAAACAGATGTCAGAAAAGATTCAGGGGTACCACCGAAGGGTTCAGTATCCATAGGCCAGACCCACGCTATGTACAAATAGAACATCCAGGAGTGGTGACATCATACAGTGTTGGGAAGTTATGCCTCGATTGGCTAAAAACCTCAACACTACCACAGGTGAAACAACACTTATCCTTACTTACAGAGGATGTGGACCTACGGGATTTTTTATTGGGTCCCAGAAAGCCACGTCAGAAACGTTTCATATATGCTGTCTATAATGAAATTTGGAAAATCTCCCAACAAGAAGCAGCGGAGAGACTACAAGAAATAGATAGGATTAACTTAGAAAAGGCGTTAGCCGTAGTTGACAATGGTATGACTACGTTAACATCCAGGATTTATTCACTGGGCAACATTGTATCTTCTGCTATTGATGTACTAGAACAAGACTTGTCCATACTACAGCACGGGCATCGCAATTACGTTGTATTATGTTATTAAGCTGGACGCTGTAATCATTGCGCGCAGGTTATGTGCCTTGGCGTTTTATCAACAGTACGTCCCTGTTTTCTGCATACAATCTAACGGAAAAACAGATAAAAATGGCATAGTGGGGAGCAAAATATACAATGCTGCGTATTGAAAAACTGGACAGATTACCTTTTACTGTGGCAGAATCACCGTCCACAGAGTCGTTAGTCCATGGCCATATAACTTTACCGGTCACAACTTTACAGTTTCAGTATTTCCTAGAACAACAACAGGCAGGCAGATACGAAGAAATGGGTAAGGAATTAATCAAGGAATCTTGGGATCTACCGTATAGATTTCGATGCAGGAGTGGGGATCTAGAAGTGTTTCTAAGCAGTATAACTGTGAGAACGCTTTAAGTGGTTCTCTCATATGCCAGGATATCATGCTGCAAGGGGCCTGCAATGGTTCAGTAGCTATCTTATCCTGTCACTTGAGGGATACCCCGGCAGCCATGATTACCCCAGTTTTCAGGCTACTTTCAAATGAGAGTTACTTGATGCTGAACGATCAAGGTTGTTGTGGAATGCTTCCGGGCTTCGCATATCTAGTCACCGTGAGCTCCAGGGTTACTTGCTGTATGCAAGTATTGTTTCCACCGACACATACAGTCAGGGAGTCGCCGCGATGGCCTTCGTTGAATGTTTCCTTTATACGGTTTGATACTCTGAACAGAATGAAAGCTATGTTTCTACAGAAAACCGTGCCCTTAACCTCCGCCCGGGAGACTTTTGATCCCCAAATAGCAAGGTCCTCGGCAGAGATACAGGCACTCATACGTACGAACTGCCCCTTCCATTTTGCAGAAATGGTAAATCGTATCTTTAACATGTCTGATACGACGGGTATAGTACACCTATTTAAGACCATGGGCTCGGGACTGTTAAGCACCTTTCAGACGGTCCCCGGAGTTATACCAAAATTTATACACTCCGTATTCGGAAACATTTTTGGAGGACTTTCGCTGATCCTGTTTCTAATAGCAGGTATCCTGATTGTAATTTTTCTGCTACGCAATGGACGTCCCAGTCACCGAGGAGATGGAAAAAGCACTTCTGGAGTGCAAATACCGTGATCGCATGGTACAACATCTGGGCACACCTCGCCTACGGGAACTAAGTGCATCTTAGTTCCTGTCATTTAGACCAGTCTGGATGGACTGCATCTTACCTGTTCTCCGATGCCTGTTCTGCGGAGAAGAATGCGTGTTGGATCTCTGTCTGACATTTCCATCAGTTGCGCAACCTGACGTTGATGCATTGCTGGACCCGATAACGGCCCATGTTCTGCAGTGTCCCCAGCGTATTCCTATGTTGATTGCGGCATTCTTAGAGTCACCACAGGAAGTCTCTGCTCCTGTTGGAATGGACACCGGTTCCTCCACTAACACCCTGGATTTGGATGGCGCACAGACTGCCCCAGCATCAGCTGCAGGCAGTACGGAAGATCATCTGTGCTCAATTGACGTAATCTGCGAGGTGTTACAGGGATCGTCGTCTGCAAAGGCAGGCAATAGCGATGTTGCGTCTACGAGCTAAGACACATGAATATTTGCCTCGTCGTGTGCTGAAAAAAAATTTGGCCTTTTTTAAACAAACTCAAAAATTGGAACTCCAAAACGATTGACACTTTTTATGACCTGCATGGCTTTCCGATGCTTGTAGTTGTTTGAACTATATATAGGGACACATTAGAGCTATTGCTTGATGACAATTTCTGTTTTAGCACTTTTTAGAGTTTTTAAAAAATGTTAATTTTTTTTTGCAGATTTAAGGTTTTTACTACATATGTTTGCGTACCAGCACCTAGACAGGTAGTACGTTAGGATTAGATTATGTCGTCCAGTCGGATGAAGAGTGGGTGTTATATTCCATATAGGTACCCCAATATAGGCCCGGGTGACATCCCAACCTTTCACCTATATTCGTCCCTACATTACATACATAACGGGCTGCTAGGACTGACCCTTTACCTAGTTACAGTACTGCTTACAGAACGTTGGGTTTCCCCTGAACAATAGCCTCATACATTATGCATGAGGATCCTTGGATTCTTGGAAACTCAGCAGAACTACCATCTCCTGCATAATAACTATATACAAGGTTCATTCCCGACGTCATCCTAAATCCGACAGCGGCACAGCAAGGTAGAACCCCTGGGGATATCTTTAGGTATATAAACATCACTTCTTGCTGAGATAGAGACAGGAGATCAGGACTTCCATGCCGACACACTGACACGAGACACTGGGGTTCCTGCATGCAGATACTCCAGCTCGCAGTGGTCTAACATCCCTTGCCAGGTGTCCAGCTCGAGACCAAGACGGGGTCCCACAGTCTCTCACTTCAGGTAATGGGGTTGACTTTATCCTAGAGGGATTCTTGGCTCAACACCTACACCCATCCTAGGTACACTTAGGTACATCTAGTTAGGGTAGCATCCTCGGAGTACGCATTTTATTGTCATGTATTTTATGTACTTATCTGTATTCATGGTTATAGCAAGATGGTAGAAACCTACCATCCCTTTACATTCTTAGTGCTTCTAATCATTTATATCTGTTTCTGTCTAGTGGTTGTTTCAGCACACCTATTTTACACTAGAATGACAAATGTTCAATAAATACTTATTGAAAAATGTCCATATCGTTTATTCTGTGTATCTCTCTGAGACCAAGTGAGCACGAGTGACTGAGCGAAAAGTATTACACTGTTTCCATGATTCTGAGGGATCAGGGTTGTCATGTTCGATAGTTGCCAGGAACTATTCTCTCCTTGGTAAGAGGAGTTTCTAGTGGCACTGTGAGCTAGCTGGTATACAGGCCAACATACCCGGTGGGGGTGTCTGGAATCAGTATGGATATCAAGCCCGCAGTGTATGTTGTCTAAACGCGCAGATCTTATATAGTTTCTATAGGAACTACACGACAACCTTGCTGGTTGTGGCTTATTTAGTGCTCTTGCAATCCACTCCCACTCGCAGGTCTTTGGTCCTTTCCTATGCTGACTCATGAGGTGGTTCTGGTTCCAAAGGACTTGCTATTCCCTTACTCGGAGGACTTGCCCCTAGGGCGTTTTTCAGTGCTGAGAATGGGTTTAGCTTTGGCAGGCTGTTTGCTTTTCATGGCTCACTGCCTTTGTTCCTCCTAAGTGGGTGTGGGCACCCTGGTTTCAGGTATTTTTCCACAATTATACCCCAAGCTAGGAAGCGGTTTATTTTTTGTTGTACCTTGTCTGCCATGTCAGTTGTGCTCCAGGCGACCTTTGTGGGTTTATATTTACACATTTGATGTATCGATGTCGGCTGAGGTTGCCCTGGCTAGATCTGGAATCTGTTTCAGCAACGTTATAATGTTGCCTCAATAGAGGATGCCATTGTTTCCTGTTGAGCAGTAGAGTGGGTGGAACAAGGTTATGCTGTGGTCTCCTGTTTCTGGGATCTCTCGGGTTATGCGCTTTGGCGACGGCTGGAGATTAGTCGAGGTAGTGAGACCTTTGTGCTTTTGTGGCACCAGGGGTCCCACTGGAATGGTTTGAATAGTTCAGAACCAGGCTGTGGTTGTTAAGACTTCCGAGGTGTATGTGAGGAGTTGTTATTTCAGGGGGGAGCAACCCACCAGTCATCTCGTCCTGATATCTTTACCTAAGTTTGCCCATTTGTCGAATTGTGGGCCTTTGCTATGACTCTGAGCATTGTGATTGGAGTTAACTGCCCGCAAGTCTTTTCATTTGCATGTACTTTCGCTGAATTGTCTGGCCAGAGATTGGGTGTGGAAGTAGGGGGAGATCCTTTACTTGCGTCTTGGTCCCCTGATGGAAGCCGGCCTTCTACAGTTGGTGCTACTTGTTGAGGAAGATTTGTCTACCTCGTCGGGGGAATTGGCCACGTTCCTTCCTTGCGTTGGAGCAGCTTTTCCAAAGATGGTGCAGTTTGTCAGCCAGTTTGTCTTGGAGAAATTTGCCTTCCTTGACTTCCTTTTTTGTCACCTTTTTTTGGGTTTAGCGCCACCAACTGCTTCGGTTGGGCTTGCCAATATTGTGTTGTGAAGTGGGCTATTGAGGCCAAGCAGGCTTGAGTCTGCCCTGCTACTGGAGACGATGTTGGGTTGATCCCGTTGTCGTTTTGGGGCCTCACATAGGTTTTTAGTTTGTTAAACGAGCTGGCAAGGGTGGCTGGTAATGATCTCAGTTTTTCCAGTATTGGAGAACATGTACACCTTGGACTTAGCTCTCTGACGTCGTTTTGGGCCCTTCTGATGAGATTGTTTAAGTAGGAGATCTAGCTGTCAATCCCTGCCACATGGGTGGTACTGTGTTTAAAATCTCTATTTGGATTTCCATTTTTGTGGAATTGACCATGGATTGTATGGTCTTCAGCATAGCAGGCCAGACTCCTGCGTCTAGGGGAGAGTTGTTGCTTTCTGCGGCAGATTCAGGTTTGAGTGTTCCAACTGTTGTGTTTGCTTTGGCTAGGGTGACTTGATGTTCAAGGTGAGGAGGTTAGTATCTCGACCCACTCTTCCTGTGTCAGGTAGGAAGTGTCTGCGCACTCTGTGTGCGCCTGTGGCACCACGTGATATCCGCCTTTTTGACCTTGCTCTGTTCCACGTGTTTCTGTTGGCATTTGACTACTGACTCCGTCGACCTGGGGGGGAGCTAAGGTGGAGGTTGTGACCTTAGGTTCCATTGAGGTGGTTGGCTCCACTGAGCGTGGAGACAAACATACTTGATGAGGGAGTGAGAGGGGTAAGAGTTTGCTGCCATTCTCTGGTGCTGAAGTTCTTGCTGCCATAGAGGTTGGAGCTGGAATTTGTTTGACCAAAGTGGTGCGCGCTCTGGGTAGTTGGGCTGATAGTGAAACCGCCAGGGGCCTTCGTGTCTATTGCCCTGCAGGCTGCTCTCGCTGGGCCTACTACCCAGGCGGGCACGCTTCATTTGTATTTTCTGTTTCGCCCTGCTGGCCCAGGGTTGAATGTTGGGGCGTGAATGGGTCTCCAGTTTTCGAAGCCAGTGCCAGCGGGTTCTGCCTGGACGTGACGGTTCTCAGGCTGATGGTTAGATCAATGATCTTGTCTGGGTCTGGGGTCCTGCTTGCTAAGTTTGCTGAGGGTTCTGGGAGTCTTCCTTCGTCAGAAAAGCCTTGATCCACCAGGGCGATGAGTTGAGAATTGGAGATGTTTATTACATATCTTGATGCTAGTTAATCCTTGGAAACAGTAAGCGACCAAGCGCAATTCATATTGTAGTCACTCGAAATGGTTGGATATGCACTTTTATTTATATGAAGGTGCCACACATTACTTTAGTTCCCACCTCACAGTTCCTTAGGACACCTGGAGCTCAGCCTTCTTAGCACAAGAGAAATGAGCCCTGGTGTATCATAGTCAAGGCAACTAGAATTATGTGATTGTGCGGCTGCAGCGTTTTTTGCATAGTTATAGATTTGCCACATTTGCCACATAATCCATCATCTAAAAAATTTAGTTTCAAGCTCAAATGGTTGAAAAGTTACTAAAAAATGCTGAGATACGTGTTGCCGCGCAGTGGACAGCCTTTTGCAAAGATTGACTGGCCACCTTTCTGTTGCTTATTGCAATATTTGGGTGTTAAACTAGGACCAATTATGTGCAACCAATGCCCAGACAGTGTTAACAAGCACAAATATTACAAAATCATAAAATATTATGATCATAAAATGTGCCGCATTACACCACATAATTTGCCTTTTCTTGCCGCATAATACACTCAACCCAGCCACTTAATTTGCCCTCCCCTGCCGCATAATTCCAGTGCCTGTTTCTGAATCATCTGGAATGAAAAGGCGAATCCACATACCTACATTATTAGTGCCAGTAACCCCTGAGTACCCTGGATCCCACAGAAGTACTCTAAAACTAGGCATCTATGGCTTATGCTTGGGAAGGAAACCACTTCCTTCACCTGAACAGTCACCTCATTTCTAGGCTAGATTAATTGATTTGTGGTAGTTTACAACTAGTAGCATGTGATAAAAGGGTCTCTAAAACCTGCTTACAAGAACCTCAAACTTATCATCTAAGTTTACAAAAAATTCGCTGCCGTTGCGTCACTTTTGTGACGCAGCGGCATCGTAAACAATGCGCCACGTTGCGCCACATTTTCAACGTGATGCATCTAGGGAGATGCGTCACGTTGTAAAGCCCTGCGTCACATTATACCTGCATCAGGTATAATGTATGCAGAGTGGGCGTTCCCACGCAAGAAAGCCTCGTAAAAGTGACGCAGTGAAATCTACAAGATTTCACTGCGTCACTTTTATGACGCCACTGAGTCAAAACCTTACGCCTGCTTGAAGCAGGCGTAAGGAGTGACGCAGCACAATAAGTATAGGCCGCCCCTGAGCATTGCTGGAGTTGCGTCGCGCTTGCGACACGACTCCAGCAATGCGTTACCGTTACGCCGACAGATGCGTCACGCATCTGTCAATCCATGCGCCACGGTACGCCGCATTGTAAATGCGACGCATCCATGGTGGCGCAAGGGTTTTTTTATGTGACGCAAATTAACTGACGCATCTCTGCTGATATGCAGAGATGCGTCAGTTCTTGCAAATCTGCCCCTCAGTGCTTAATTTGAACCGGTGGTTTCTGGTCCTGGTCACCGGCACTTAATTGTCAACACCGAAGCCTGGGACAGTCTGCCACAAGGTGGCGCTATCTGGCTAATTTAGAGATGACCACCCACAACAGTTAATTATTAATTAAAAATACATTAAAATGACTATTACCTGCCGCCCAAGCCCTTCTTATAGCTTTGGGGGCCTGGGATAGTCCGAGTTGTCACACTTGTAGGAGTGTGATGGTTAGAAGTTGTGTTGTTACTCTCATTGGCAGTGCTGGCAGGGGCAATGGGTGGTGCAAGCTGCAGTGGCATCCTGCGAGAGCCCTGGCGCTTTAGCACTGACTAAAATCACAGACGCGTAAACACCTCAGACTACTTCTATTAAAGCAAAGAAAAAAAATTAAAGATGACAACTTTTTCTAGGGCAAGCATGTAGTTTACAAAGTTAGATGTATATTTAAAATAAATAATTACAAACTGTTTAATTATTTTGTAAACCCTTTATATTAATTCTTTACATTGAAAAAAATAATAATAAAGAAAAGCCCATTCATTTCTATTCCGTTTCCAGAGGGCCTTTCCACGGCTGGTTGAAAGGGATTGGAGGAAGGCTGGCATGAGGGGTCAGTGTGTGTGTGGGGGGTGGGGGTGCCTCCAGTGCTGACACCAAGGAGTAGTTATTAAATGAGTCATTACCCCGATGTGGAGGTCGATGCCTTGGGGTAGAGGCTGCTGGCCTGATGCTCTGCTTGTGGCACAGCACTGCTCAAGAAGAGTGTCCAGGATGGAGTCACTCCTCTACCCCCGTTAATGACTGCCTTGGAGCGAACCCCCCCCCACCTGGATAACATTGCAATTGTGTAGTTCACTCCCTTGACATTGGGGGTAAAATTCACAATGCTGTTTTTTTTAGAAGGTGTGTTCTCCCATATTTCGGTGTAAGGTTACAAAAGCATTTTTTGGTGACAAGGATGTGCCATTTGTGCCCCCCTGTAATAGGTTGTAGTGAATGCCTCGTTTGGAGGGTCACAAAAAGAGTCAATATAAATCACTTTTAGGAATCGTGATCATTTCACCCCGTGAAAAATGCTGGGATTGATGAAGAGAAAACGGTGGGTGAGATCTTTAAGAACCTTCCTGTCACACTGTCTTTGGAATGTGATGTCAGTTTTCAACTAAACATGATTCATAATTGAACACTTGGACTCTCACAATCTCCCACACTTTATTCCACGAAGGAGACCTGACATACCTGCACAACTTCACACTGACCTTGCCACCTCCTCCCATGGTCTGTGCACTGAACACAAAGGAGGGGTTATTCTGCCTCCAAAGTCTGTCTCCCGTCCTGCACAACACACCACACAACACACCATCCATGCTACCTTTCCAACAGCACCGTGGACCATACCTTCAACACCCGCAACCCACAATATTCTTACTCTCCCAAGACCCCACACCTGCAACCATGGTCCTCTCCTCATGTCTGGAATCTCAAAACCAAAGTGAGAAATCTCAACACACATGGATCAGAAACAAGCGAACCACAAACCTTGAGAACCCCAAAAATGCCTGGAGCAAGCTGTCTCATGCCCTTAAGAATGCCAAAAGCTCATACGTTCAGACCCTGTTGGCCTCGCTGTACCCTCACCCTCAACGGCTTGCGTGTACCGTCAACACCTTACTCTCTCCTCAAAGGCCACATATCATAGTCCCATTGACAACACAAATGATTTTGTCACATATTTTTCCGTCAAGATCAAGCACCCTAGATGCCCTACTTATTGCTGCATCTCCACCCTCTTACACATTGTATTGTATTGTAATTGCATTTATATAGCGCTTACTACCCCTGACGAGGCGTCAAAGCACTTTTTCGGTGAGTAGCACGCTACTCCGGAACCCATAAAGGATTAGTGTTGAATTAGTATAGTGAAATATGAAAGTAATTTGAGTGGTGGATATGTTAGTCAGTAATTTGGATTGAGAAGGGTTGGGGAGGGATAGAAGAGGGAAAAAGGTTTGCATTTATATAGCGCTTGCTACCCCCTGATGAGGTGTTGAAGCGCTTTTTTGGCGAGTAGCACGCTACTCCTGGAACCCATAAAGGATTAGTGTTGAAAATCAGTATTGTGAAATATGAAAGTAATTTGAGTGGTGGATAAGTTATTCAGTTATTTGGCTAGAGAAGGATAGCGGAGGGATAGAAGAGGAAGGTGTTGAAGCGCTTTTTTGGCGAGTAGTACGCTACTCTGGAACCCATAAAGGATTAGTGGTGAATTAGTATAGTGAAATATGAAATTTGAGAAGTGGACATGTTAGTCTGTTATTTTGATTGAAAAGGATAGTGGAGGGATAGAAGAGTGAAGGATTTAGACTTTTTTTTTGTTTGTTTTGGAGGTCATAGCAGTAGGAGGAGGCTTTTGGATGAGTAAAAAGGGATGTGGAGGGGAAGAGTCAGAGGGAAGAGTTTAGAAAGGTTTGTTTTGGGGATCGGTATAGTAAAAGAGGTGTCAGATGATGCAAGGAGGGGTAGAGTAAGGGAGAGTCTAGAAAGGGTTATTTTGGGGATCATAGTAGTGGTATGGGGTTTGGGATAAATGAGAGAGTGGATGTAGAGGATATATTGATAGAGGTATAGGGTAAGAAATAGGGTAGTGCATTGGAAAGAGTAGTAGAGAGAAGTTTGAGATGAGTCAGAAAGTTGGGGTAGAAGATATATTGAGAGAAGTATAGGGTGAGAAATATAGTAGTGCATTGGAAATGCTGAATTAGAAGAAAGTGATAAATATATAGATCCATAAGTACATGGAAAGTATATAGATGCATAAAGAAGGTAGGTATATGTAGATTAAAGATATTGATAGAGGTATAGGATGAGAAATAGGGTAGTGTATTGAATATGTTTTTTTCAGAGAAAAGTAATAAATATATAGATCCAAGTACATGGAAGGTATATAGATGCATAAAGGAAGTAAGTATATGTAGATTAAAGATGCATTAGATAAACTCTGGTTTTCAAGTGTTATTGTACTTAAAAATGTAATTTGTTTATTTTTTAACAACATAATTAATCTACATGTTTATACAAAGCAATACACAAAGATAGGTACATATCTATAGTATAAATAAATGCTTATATAGAGAGGGATATGCTGTAAATGTCTGTTTGCGTATGGTGCTTATGTGGGGAAGTGCCAATTCTTGAGTCGTTTTCTGAAAATAAGGTGGTCGTCCGTGGATCTTATGTTGGGGGGGTAAAGAGTTCCATAGTTTGGCTGCTTGAACAGAGAAGGATGTGCCACCCATGGTTTTTTTCTTGTATCTTGGGATTTTGAGGCGAAGTGCCACTCTAGAGCGGAGGTTCCTTTGTTTTTTTTTTTTGTAAATCTTTTTATTAAACAATAGAGAATCGACATAGCTGGTCACGATTGGAAGGGATGATGCAAAAATTAGGTACACACACAAGGATATCATTGATTCATAATATAACCATAGATGATAGTTTACATCAATTAAATTGTTCTTCAAGAGAGGGGGCAACAGGGGGACACAGATGTTACCACAGTATGTGTTCCATTTGCTCCATATTAAAGACCATTTCTTGGGGCACCCACGTGCAACATACACAGTTTTTTCTCTAAGCATGCACCAGTCCATATCTGCCTTCCAGGCCTCCACCGTGGGAGGCACCCCAGCACCCCACAGTTGAGCTATATTCCTTTTGGCCACCATTAAGCCCAGTGTGACCCATATTTTATCCTTACTGTTTAGGTCTGTGGGCTCCCAAACATTCAAAAGACATCTTTTAGCTTCGAGTCCTACGTTGAGTTCAAGGACCTCCCCCATACAGTCGTGAATTTTCCTCCAGTAGCGTTGAACATACACACATTCCCACACGATTTGCATGAACGTACCTTCTAGGCCACACTGTCTTCTACACATCCCCTCGTCTGCTCTGCCCATACTAATGAGCCTAGATCCCGTGACATAAATTCTGTGAAGGATCTTAAGTTGGACCAGCCGCAGTCTAGAGGAGATTGCAACCTCACGTGGGGAGGCTACCGCCTCCTGCCATTCCTCATCATCGAGTTCTAGTCCGTCCCTTTCCCAGCGTTCCCGGACCAGTTTGAGGGGATCCGGGGCGTTATTGATCAACTTCTTGTAAGTCAGAGAAATTGCTTTTGTTGGCATGTAGCCATCGAGTAATCTATCCTCTAATGGCGAGGATTCTGGGGGAGAGTCACCCTTTGATAGTCGTGATGTTAGTGCATGCCTCACTTGTAGATATCGGAAGTATTCTGTATGGGCCAACTCATATTCCTGTTGCAGGAGAGCAAATGAGACCACCTCACCCTTTTTCCAAAGGTCTCCGATCTTTGTAATCCCTATCAAGTCCCATTTATCAAACCCCTTCGTAGTTCTAAGGGTACCCAATTGTTCCGATTCCCACAGAGGAGTGGCCAATGTGAGTTTCTGATCCCACCCAAGACTTCTATTAGCTGCATGCCATACCTGTACAGTGTGGTTGGTTGGTCCCGTTATGGGAAATTTGTTTCTTGTTTTGGGAGTGGAGTATAGGGCCGAGTTATAGGTACCACCCGGGGTTAACCATTTGTCCATCCGGTAGCCCGGATCATCCCAGCGACGGTATGTACAATGATTGACAGCAACCAGGTGTGCCGCCCAGTAGTATTTTTGACATCTGGGAGTCCTATCCCCCCATCATACCAACTGAGGACTAGCTTTGGCAAGGCTATGCGGGGACGACCATCCCAGAGCAATTCCCTCTGGAGACTCTCTATTTCCCGAAAGTACCACGCCGGGACCGGGTCCGGGAAGTTCTGAAGTGTGTATAAGAAACGCGGTAACGACATCATTTTAAACAGTGCTGCCCTTCCCAGCAGGGAGAGTGGCAGCGCCTTCCAGTTGGCCACGTCTCTCTTGAGTCTCTGAAGGGGTGGGAGCAGGTTACGATCGTAGCTAGTTTTGGGGTTCGACGTGATAAATATCTCAAGGTATTGGAAGCCCTCCCTCGCTACCTGGATAGGACAACCCCTGGGCAGGAGAGGGGACTCGCCACTGAGGACATACAAAAGGGACTTGCTCCAATTGATTGTATATCCGGAATACTTCCCAAAGTTTGTGAATATGTTAAGTACTCTGTGGAGCGACGTTTTAGGGGACGCGAGATACAACAGAATGTTGTCCGCATAGAGAGAGATGCAGTCCTCCCAATCTGCAGTTCACTTCAGTCCCCGGATTACGGGATCTCCACGGATCCATGCCGCGAGTGGTTCCAGGGTGAGGGCAAAAAGCAAGGGGGACAGTGACAGTGGGCTACCCTGCCGAGTGCCACGGCCCAGTGCAAAAACCTCCGACTTTTTGTTGTTAACCACTACTTGTGCTAAAGGCTTTGTGTACAGGAGGCACACCCACCCGATAAATTTGGGCCCGAATCCCATCTTGACAAAAACTGCGAACAGCAGTGCTTAATTTGTGCCGGGGCTTTCCGGTGCTTAGCACCGGCACCTTTTTATCAGGGCCGGGTCTACACTGCCAATTTACATCAATGACGCGAGTGCAGTCTGCACGTTATGCGTCAAAGTAAATTAAATATATTTGCCTTACTGCAGTGTTGTTACAGACAGTCTCGAGTTTACAGAGTCCTTCCGTCCGTGAAGAAGAGTGTTGCTGTGCAGTGATGCTGAGAGAGCGCAGCGAACCCGATCAATTTGCTTTGCCGGTGGGCGGGTCACTGATTAGGCTGCATTTGGTTCTATGGGGGTAGTGGACTACGCCAGCGTGCCGTGCGTAACCTTTTTCAGTCCACGGACGTCACATCGAGGCGGGCGGGGCACTTTGAAACAGCAGCGCAGTGCCTCTTTATAAGGCAGTGCCACCAGCTAGAAACTGCAGTAAGTAATAAAAACCAACGCTACTTTTTCTTGCACGAGGTGACTGGTGACGGTCATCTGAACCGAGTCAGAGCCTGAGGCCCAAGCAATTATGCCACTGGCGCCGGGCGGGGCACCGTGTGCAATGCTCCGGTCCCGGGCCAGGAGGCGGCTGGAAGGGCAGGGCCTTGCCCTTTGCATTCACTTTTTCTCATCAATCCACGGGCTTGTATACTAGTACGCAAGAGTAGAGGTTTGTAGACAAAAATGGGAACATGTCTTGATATATTCTGTAGTGTATAGATATTCCCACAGTGTCTCTCTTCGGAATTATTTCTGCTGAAATCAAATACTGGTTTAACGATACTCGTGTAAACCAGTGAACATTTTGTTAGGCGCGCATCTCTTTACAGTCTGCCGTGTTATGATTTTACATTTCCCTTCCAGTAATGTTAATATGCACAGGGGTAACTTCCAGGTAGATAATGAACGTGACCTTTTGTGCGCTGTCACAAACACTTTTCAAGCGCCCTAGGAACTGGCTAGGCAGTGATTTGAAGTGCCAGATTACTCATCATAAACGTTTTTGTTTACGGTCTTGTCTAACGATGAAGTATTATTAGGAAACATGTGCTGTGCTGTGCCATTTTAATAGCGGAGTTCCTTGGCATTTGCAAGAGTGTTTTCTGAGAGGGACATGAATGGAAACGCGCCTGCCCCTTCTTTTAAATCGGATTTCAGTTCTGTAACTGTGCATTTGTGTTTGGTGGCCGCCTCACTAGGCTGGAAATGATATTGAAATACTGTTTATATTTTAAAAATGTTTAACAGAAAGAAACAATGGCGAGGATTTCCTCTCCAGGGTAACCAACCCAATTTGTGAATTAATAAGAATGTGCAGCAGAACTTCTGTTTTCTTACTGTATATTGGAGCCTCATCTGAAGACTGCACCTTTGCATCCAGTTAACGTTTAGTATTTGAGATTTGCTTTTACTGTTTTAATACGAGCAGACGGTCTTGTAAGCTCATCTTATCACAACGTGCCTTTTGTGTTTTGAGATCTTTAATATGAGTACCACGAAGTATGGCAATAAAATAAAGAGTTATCATTAGGAGCCAAGCCTTGTTTCAGCTTACACTTTATGAAGTGTTTACTTTTTATTTTTATGTCCCATCGACATTTGCATTAAAAAACAGTGCAAAGGCCCAAAGATTTACTTAAGAGATGACCGCCTTTGCAGCCCACATATCCCTTTTCAATGCATTAGTCATTTTAGCTAATTTATTCCAAAATTGTGCACTTTTGATTTTATCTTTTTCAAAATTTTCACAGGGCAGGGGAACCTCCTATCAAAACCTTACTTGGAGGAAGGCTCCCTTGCTGAAATTCAGATTGGGTATTACATCTGTCTTTCAGCAGTGCCAGTGAGGATGTGGGCGGAGCCAATAGAGTAATTGGGTGCAGCCAGTGGAGGAAGTGGGTGGAGCCAGGGGAAGTGGGCGTGGCTCCAACAAAAATTTGAGCACCTGGACTTTATATTTTACAAATTAAGCACTGCGAACAGGTACGGCCACTCGATGGTATCGAATGCCATTGTGGCATCTAGTGAGACCACCACAGCAGCTTCTTGGATTGTGTCCTGTCTCCTCACTACTCCGTGGAGTCTTCTCAGGTTTAGCGCCGTATTTCGGTGAGGCATGAAGCCCGACTGGTCAGGATGCACCAATGTGCCTAACACCTGGGCTAGTCTGCTCGCCAGTAGTTTCGCCAAGACTTTGGGCTCCGCATTTAATAAAGAAATTGGCCTGTATGACGAACACCTATGCCTAGGTTTGCCCGCTTTGTGAATGGTTACCAAAGTAGCTACCCTCTGGTCATGGGGGAGCAATCCCGATTCCAGGTTATCGACAAACATGGCTCGTAGGTGCGGGGCTATTGTGTCAGGCTTCAACTTGTACAACTCAATCGGTAGACCATTAGGCCCAGTGCCTTGCCCCCGTAAGGTTCCTTATCGCCTGGGCTATTTCGTCGTTTGTTAAGTCGCTGTCTAAGGCCTCTGTTTCCTCAGCGGTTAGTCTGGGGAGTTGTATGTCTGATAGGAAGGCATGTGAGTCTTCCTCAGAGCGGGAGGAGGTCGCTATGTAGATAGAGTGATAGTAGTCGGCAAATTCGTTGGCTATTACTTGTGGATCTGTTAGTGTCTCGCCTGACTCGCCTATTAATTCTGGTACTAATCTACTAGTCAGGTCCTTCTTGTCCAACCAAGCCAGTAACTTCCCGGCCTTATCTCCCAGATCATACATTTTCCCATCTCTATCTCTGCCCAAAGTCTTGGCCATGTCGGTGGTGATGGATTTATATTCATCTCGCTTGGGTTTCAATGCATGGAGTTTGTCTGTGTCACCACCCCTACGTTCTCTTCCTCTAGGAGGAGGATCTCGTTCTCTAAACGGGCTAGGTCCTTGGACTTTTCTTTTCGCACCCCTGCAATTAATGAGAGCGCCTGACCCCTCAGTACCGTTTTAAAGGCTTCCCACAATGTTTGGGATGATCGCACTGAGTCCTTGTTTTCTAGGAAATAGTAGTCGATGGCTTGCAAGAATGTCAATTTGACCACAGGGTTCCGGAGGTACCAGGGGTTAATTGGTGCTATTCTATCCACCTTTTTCTCTCCCAGGACTAATTCCGCCCACGGGGGGGAGTGATCCGAAATGCCCCGTGCTAGATGCCTAATCTCCCGGATACCCCCCATCTGGGCTGCCGGGACCAGCAGGTAGTCAATGCGGGATAAATAATTGTGTGCCCCTCAGTGGAAGGTATGTTGGATACTGTCGGGATGGTACGCCCTCCACACGTCCATAAGGCCCAATGCGTCTAGGAAATTCGGGAGCCACCTGTGTGATGGACCTATGTCACGGGGGGATGCCGATCAAGGGAACCAGATACAACTGAATTAAAGTCTCCACCCATGACCAGGCAGCCGTCCGGGAAAGACAGCAGTATTTTTCCTAAGTCTTTGAAAGTCTGAATCTGTAGCCCCGGGGGAACGTACACAGTCATTAGTGTGAGGGACCTTCCCTCCCACCTCCCTGAAACTGCTGCATATCTGCCATTGTTGTCGGTCCAGGTGCGCTGTATGGAGAGTGGGAAGGACTTTTTGAACATTATGCCCACCCCCCTGGAGCCCGTTGTGAAACCAGAGTGGGCGACCAGCCGGTAGCCCCATCTATTCAGTGCATTGCAGGAGTTGCCCACCAGGTGCGATTCCTGAAGGAGTATATCATCCGGGGCATGTCTTTTGATATATTGTAGCACGATACTACGTTTCAATTTGTCCCCGAGACCGTTAACATTCCGGCTCAGGAGCCTAAAGCTCTTGTCCCAATGAGTGCCCATTGTTGTTACCGCATGTCGCCTCTCCCCTCTCTTGACTGCTAATATTCGAAGCCGTCTTCTCTAAAAACCCATAAAACAACCCTACCCCAACCCAACTACCCCCCTCCCTGCTCCCCTGCCCTCTGGGCCGAGAACTGGCCATCAACCCGATTATGCAGAGTGCCTGTCGCCCAAACTTTAAACTAATAGTAGAATATATTGGGGGTGAAAGCTCCGCAATCCCGATCCCTCCCCTCAAACCATATAACAGTATCCTCCCCAACAATGTTAATAAGAAACCATAGGGTAGTTAGTGCTATCAGCCAAACCCTTGTTCTCCTTGCGGTCGATGTCCGTTTTGCGAGTCTGTGACGTCTATTCGGTCGATTATTCAGGGCTAATCATTGACGCTAGAGCCCGAGACAGCACTAGCAGTAGGCACAGGCAGGTCCGCCCATCAGCGGACATTGTGCTCTCTTGCACCCCTCCAACCCTCCAGCCAGTCCGCGGCTGCTTCGGGGTGATCTAAAAACCAGGCCTTGCCCTCCGCCTCCACTCGAAGCCAGGCTGGGAACAGCATAGCATATTTGATCCCTTTGTCTCGAAGTTTTTTTTTCACCTCCAGGAATGACCGGCGCTGTCTCTGCACGTTAAGGGTGAAGTCTGGGAAAAAGGAGATTTCCGAGTTCTCAAACTTGAGTGGAGGGGCCACTCTGGCGTGCTGTAATATCGTGTCTCTGTCCCTGAAATTTAAGATCTTCGCTAGTAGTGGGCGTGGAGGCGCACCGGGTTTTGGCCTTCCTCCAGGGGCTCTGTGCGCCCTCTCGACCACGAAGAATTTAGATAATCCCTTGGGCTGAAGGTGAGTAAGTATGAGGTCCTCCACAAATAGGTCTGCCGCCTGACCCTCCGCCTTTTCCGGTATTCCAATAATTCAGACGTTATTTCTTCTGGTGCGTCCTTCATAGTCATCCAGCTTGTCCTCTGCAAATTTACGGAAGGCCTGTAGGTCCTTGATATCTTGCTGTTCTTGGGAGGTGTCTCCGATGAGGCTAGAGGTAACTACTTCCATTTGTTTCACCTTGTCTCCGATTTTTGTCAGATCCGCCCTGAGGAGTGACACCTCTGATGTGATTGAGTCCATTCTCTGCTCTAGAGACGACCGGACCCCTGAGATGCCATCCATTACTTCCCTGAGCGTCAGTTCAGGGTGGTCCCCCTCCAGGCTGGGCGCTCGCCTCCCTTTGGTATTGTGGTCGGAGTCTTTGGGTTTCGGCAGAGTATACTTGTCTAGTTTCATCTGCTGCGCACCTTTCAGGTCTTTAGCTCCCGACATTGTTCCTCCGATCGCGCGAGGTCAGCTCTTGCCCCTCAAATGGCCGCACCCCACCAGGCGAGTGTGGCGCAGATTTCCACTGTCTTTACGAGCTCCAGGAACCAGAGAGGCCCAACTGCACCGACTCAGTATCGGAATGTGGGGGTGACGATCCGCTTCGTGGTTGGTGAGGGCTGTGCCACCGGCCCGTGCCTCCGTTACGTCGCTTGGGTCTGGTCCACTGTGTTATCCCCAGTGCACCGCTCAATATGTCTTGCTTGCAGGTCTAGGAACGTGCCCCTCTGTGACCCCTCCAGCCACGGAAGTTAGGTGCCTCATGGCAGAGTCTTAGTCCTTTGCCAGGAGCAGGCAGGCGGGTGGGGTGTCCAGGCCAGGATTGCACACACCAACAAGCATTCCAATGTCCTCTAGGCGCTCACACCTCGCCCCCAGGGTCCAGAGCTGCGCCTCCGTTTCACTGTGTGCAGGGCTTTAATGTGGAGAGGTATTGCAGGCCTCTAGAGCAAGGAGCTGTCTGTAATTGAGCTCCGGACGTCCTGGGCATCCCGCAGTAGTCGCGTGGCCGCCGCCCTCAGCAAGCCCCCTGCTCACCTTCAGTCTGCTGATATTGCAAGTACGTCAACGGTTTCCTCGATTCCCGGCCCCCGGTGCTGCTTCGATATCTTCTGAGCTCCGGGGTGGGCCGCGACCATGGCCTCGCGTCGCCGGAGGGCCGGAGCGGCCGCGTCGCCACGCCCAGTTTTGCAGCACGCCAGCTCCCAGTCTCGGAGCACGGAAGGGCCGCCCGATCAGTGGTCAACCGCTCAGTATCTCCTGGACCGAGAGGGCCAGATCTGGGCTCGGCAGCACCCACAACTGTTCCAAAGGCCCACCCACCGAGCGGGAGACGGATTAGTGAGGCGGATTGCAGGAGAAGATCAGGAGTTTACGGAGCTAGGCTATCGAGCCGCCATCACGCTCCGTGGCGAAGCCACACCCCCAGAGGTTCCTTTGTTGAATGTGTTTGGTGATTTTATTCCTGATGTAGAGCGGTCCCATTCCATGTAGCGCTTTGTGGGTGATACAAAGCAGCTTGAATGTAGATCTTCTGGCAACCGGTAACCAATGCAGGGCTTTCAAGGCAGGTGAGATGTGGTCTTGCGGTTTGATATGCAAGAGTAGTCTGGCAGCTGAGTTCTGAATCCGTTGTAGTCTTTTCATGGTCGTTAAAGGTGATCTGTGGTAGAGGCTATTGGCGTAATCGAGTTTGGACAGAACAAGGGAGATGGTAGCTTGGACCTTGTGTGGAAATCCCAAATTGTGGGAGATTCGTAGCAGAGTTTTTATAGTGACAAAGCTTGATCTTGATAGTTTGTCCACTTGGACATTCATCGATAGCTTGGAGTCCATGGTCATTCCGAGGTTTCTTACTTCCTTCGATACTTTAGGTGGTGATCCCAGTTCATCAGGCCAGGCGGCAAGTGGGTCATAATGTTTCCAACCGCCACACGTGAGTATTTCCATTTTGGAAGCATTCAATTTGAGATGGCTCCAAGTCATCCACTGATCCACGGCTCTGAGACAACTGAAAATTGGCGAGTTTCCAATGTCTTTGAGGCATTCCAGTTGAAGGAGTATTTGCGTGTCATCTGCATAGTTATAGCACGTGAGGTGAAATTGATTGATCAGTACCGGTAATGACTTCATGTACATGTTGAAAAGCATGGGCGAGATGATAGAGCCTTGAGGGACCCCTGCTTTTGTGGAGTATGGTTTGGACAAGAAAGGTGGGGTATGGATGACATTAGTTCTGTTTCGAAGGTAGGACGCGATCCAGTCTAGAGCAGTCCCCTCTATGCCGGCTTCATAGAGTCTTTGTTTCAGAGTGTCATGGTCAACCGTGTCAAAGGCAGCCGAGAGGTCCAAGAGGAGTAGTGCAGCAACCCCGTTGTGGTCAACTGTATTCTTCAGGTCATCCCAGATGGCAAGGAGGGCAGATTCTGTGCCTCTTCCCGGACGGAATCCTGTTTGGAAGTCTGAAAGTATGGCACTCTCTTCAATGAATTGTGACATCTGGGCAAAAGCTGCTCTTTCTATCAGTTTGCCCAGGAAAGGTCCATTTGTAATGGGTCTGTAATTGTCAGGGTTCAGCGGGTCCAAGTTTGTTTTCTTCAGTAAAGGGCGTATGTATGACTTTTTTAGTTCTTCTGGAAATTTTCCGGTAGTTAAGGAATCGTTGATGATTCTTCTTACTGGAGTGGCAGCAGAGGTTGTTAAAAGAATTGTCTTGAAAGTTTGCGGTTCAGAAGGGCTGCCGGCAGGCCTGCTTGCTTTGACCAGGTCCATAAATTCATTGTGTGAGATGTGTTGGAAGGAACAGAGAGGCTGGGTTAGAGTATTCTTGGATTGTTGTTTTGTAAAAGGGTTAGTGCTGGTGCTTTGTCTTTGTTTTAAGTATGAGTCCAACGTGTCTGCTTTGTCCGTGTAATGATTTGCCAGTTTGTCTGTGAAATCTTGAGTAATGGCATGAGTTCCTTCTAGGCAATTTGGTTTACAAAATTAATTGAGTATTTTATAGAATTCTTTATTTGCACATTTTGCATTTTGAATTATGTCTGAATAGTACCTTTTCTTAGCTTTTTTGATAGCTGACTTGTGTAATCTGTTAATTTTCTGTAGGCGAAGTTTGTCTTGTTTGGCTTTTGTTTTGAGCCAGGTACGTTGCAGCATTCTAATTTGTTGTTTTATGTCTTTTATCTCTATATTTCTCCAAGGTGCTTTTTTTCTTTTGTTCTGTCTGTTGTGTGGTTTTGAGCGGTATCAGGATATCAAAAGCTTCCTGTAGCCACTCATATAGTTTTTGAACAGAATGTATTGTTTCCAGATCTGTACTGGATGTTAGTTGTGTTTCTAAATGTTCCAAATTGAGTTTGTTCCACGGTCGATAGGTGGATGCACGTAAGGTAGTTTTAGGTGAGTCGCTTAGTGTTGTTTTAGGTTGGAAGGCAAGCAAATGGTGGTCTGACCATGTGACTGGAGTTATAGTTTGAAAGTTAATTAGTTCGGTATTAGCAAAAATGACATCTAGGATGTGTCCAGCGATGTGTGTGGGTTTGTGGATGATCTGATGCAGGTTCAGTGCATCTAGGCCAGTGATTATTGTTTTCAGGTGGGGCATATTGGGTTTGTTAAACCAAATGTTGAGGTCACCCAGAATGCATAGATTGGAGTGTATTGTTATCAGGTTTGAAACCGTATCATACCTGTTTCACACTCAGCAACTCTTTCTCACTTTGACACCAAAGTCCCTACTGCTCATTCCAAAATCAAAACTATTAACCCATATGTGAGTCCTCATACCAGTGAACGTCTAGTCCTCCCACTACATTATTCTGTCTGATCACTCTTTTGAGCCACCCCCTCACATCTGGCGGGTTTCAACTATGCAGTGGTTCTACCTCGCCCAAACAAGTCTACTGATCCCTCCTTTTGCACCCGCTCCTCTCCTACCCAGTTTCTTTACTCCCCCTTTTCTCAAACCTTCTCAGTTGCTCCCAAACAGGTTTCAGCAGATGTCCCTCTACAGAAGCGGCCTTCACTGCATCACCCTGCACACCACAAATGACTCTCGCCCATCCTCATGCTCTTAGACCTGTCTGCTGCCTACAACACTGCTGACCACACTACCCACCCTCCTTCCTAGAGTCACTGGGCATCAGGGGCCTCACACACAGGTGTTTCACATGCTCCCTCCCCACCTGCTCTTACACAGCTGATGGGAACTCCAGGACCTTTCCCACATTCCCAGCAGGTGGTCCACCTCTCTGTGACATGAGGTCCTCCTTTGGTTCCTGATATCACCTCTGTGCGGACAACACCCATATCTGCTATTTCTTTCCAATTTTCACAGCCCGTATCCATTCACGCATGCCTCGCTGCCTCACATCCATTCAACACTGGATGCATTACAAACACTCACGCTAAACTCTCCACAGCTGAGGTACTAAACTGTCCCTGCACCTATCCCTCATACTCACTCCATCATCTTTGCTCCAGGCTCCCCGCAATTTGTCACTTTTGTTAGAAGCCCAGGGGCTCTAGTTAGTTCATTCTTGAAGAATGAAGCTTACCTGACCAACATAGCCTTCAAAGTATGGTTTCAAGTACTCAACAGATGCACGTTCTGCTCACTCAGACCATTACATACAACACCGATGACCTCACAGGCAGTGAGTGGGGTGGATTATTCTAACTCTTCGGACAATATCCCTATGCACCACTAGACACAATTTAAAACCTTTCTTCCTGGATTCCGCCCAACTTACAAAGGCATCATACCGCTCCAGCTTTCCATCACCAGACCGGCAGGTCATTGAGAACAGAGACCTATAGAAACTAATGACACGACTATTTAAATCAGTAAGGGGTCTGGCCACTAACTACAGATCTTAAGGCACTTTATCACACAACACTCAAACCCAGAACCTAAGACCCTTGTAACAACACAGAATCCACCCTGAGCTGCCTCCAAGCTCCAGGCCTTTCACCGTCAGGGACACCTATTGTGGAATTCTCTTCCGCCCAACATTTAGGACCTTCACTCACTGGAATAGTTCACAATGCCACTGAAAAAGGATCTGCTGCTACCTGATGCTTTTAAAGCTTCAATTTGTGCATTAATATCTTCCAGAAACATAATAGAGAAGAGAGAGCTGATTGAAAAAAATAACAGGCCTAGAACAAGAACTGAAACAGGCCTTGGGGGAGTTCTTGCGACACAAAATGATGAAATCCAGACAGAAGCTCAGGAAAGCCAAACAGCAGATGCAAGACTCAGTATTATTATGAATTCGGATATATCTTTAACAGTGCCTATTTGCAGACATCAATAGGGAAAGTGAATATGCAGAAAGCACAGGCAAGTACAAAATACCATCACCCTCCATATGATGAAGAGATAAAAACACGAGTCTCCGATCCCTAGAGGTACAAAGCATCTTTAGGCGGCCCTTTGAACGTGTCTATATCCCGGAGCAAGGGGACGATATAGAACAGCTTTGCTCTTTTATGGATAAGACCCCAGTACCAAAATTCAAGCAAAGTCAAGCCTTTGATACGGCGACTTCGTTCACATTAAAAGAAGTGACAAAGCGAGTAAATATATAGCTACAGGGAAGGCTCGTGGTGAAGACAGCATCCCAATTGAGTTTTATAAAAAGTTTATATCCACTTTGAATCAACGGATCCTACAAATTAGTAATCCTATTTTAAATGAAGCAATATTCCACCATCTTTTAATAATACAGCTGTTGTTAGTCTTCTTACGAAGGACAAGACCCAGAGCATATTAACACATACGGACCCATTAGCCTCCTAAACACCGCCCATAAAATTATGAAATGATTTGCAAATCTTTTGAATAGGATAGTCAGTGATTTAGTCAGTAGGGATCTATGTGGTTTTATTCCTAGTAGGCAACTTCATACCAATTCAAATTTTTTAATTGTGTTTTTCAAGCAGAAACAATGCTCGGCCCAAATCCTACTTTTAGATGCTGAAAAGGCCTTTGCCCTGGTTTGCTAGGAGGGTCTTTTTTATATCCTAGGTAGATTCGGCTTCCCTATAAAATGAATAAAGGTCATACAAAAGATGTACCAGGGGGCATCCACTGGACTGAAAATAAATTCAATAGACATAGGTGCATGTAAGAACAGATCATGGTATAGAACCACCTGTCAGTGGGCTGTGTATGATCAAACTATATGCGGAAGACATTGCACTGTTTTTTAAACCAGGCTTAGAAAATCAGAAAAGGGTATTTGATGTTTTCCATTTATTTCAATTGGTGGGCGGCTATAAGATAAACAGATTAAAAACAGAAATCTTTTTATGCAATTGCACAATAAGTACTCTATCTCCTGAACTGCACCCTCTCGTAAATCCTAAACCTAAAAGATACCGCTGCATATATACTACGGAAGATACTGGTGATATTTTTTTATTAAACTATGTCCCCTTTATTAAAAAGATTAAAATGCTATTTTCAAAATGGACTGCTCTCCCCAATCCAATAATGGGCAGAGTCGTGCTGATACACATGTCCATTTTACCGCTTTTTATTTTTTTATTCACTGCCTTGCACTTTACAAATGACATTTTCTAGAGAATACAAGGAATGTTTTCATCCTTTATTTGGGCGAACAAAGTGCCAAGACTAGCGATAAACATCCCCTGTAAGTCAGCTTTAAAAGGAGGCCTGCTTTGCACATTTTTCTTACTGATGTTTTAATTCCCCAGGTGTTAAGAGACCAATAGATACTTTTTTTTAGACTTAATAAAGGCTCACTGATTTTTTATGCTTAGCGAAATCTCCCCAAAAAGTCAGATACAAACTTTTGCAATGGCTGCTGAAACGAAAAGAACAGTTTCTAAAAATGTTCTATTAATGGTTCAACCAAATTCAAATTAGCAAACATTTCAATAAGATTCCTTCCCCTATTATATAAGAACACGGTTCATAGATTGGGGGGGGGGGTGGGGCAATGGATATCATACTATCGGAGACTTTTGAAGCCATGACATTGGGAAAAGTGGGTGGTTGGAACCCGGAATTAGCTACGCTAAAATATCTACTCAATGGTCCTATATCCAAATCGCAGATTTTTTAAAGCAGTTCGTCCTTGCTTCCAACAGGGATAGTCTGGGTTTAGTGACGGATCTAATTAAGAATCAAAGGCGTAGGCCTGTGAAGTACTGGAAGGCTAAACAGGTAAATTACAAAGAGCTTGATGTCTTCAGTAAAATGCAACACAGATGGCAGTCAAGGGAAGAATTGCATATAGAGAAAGAGTCTTGGTGTAAGATATATTTATACAATTTCTCCCTGTTTAAGGGGGGGATTTTTGTTGCATGCTATTCAACGCCAAGTGGCTGCCCTAAAGGACGCCAGCTCTACTGCATAAAATAAACCCTAAGATATTGACAAATTGTTTTAGCAGCTGGGCTTTGGACCCATATTATTTGGCAGTGTCCCAAGTTAACGCCATTCCGGTCCTCCATACAAGAGTACTGTAGGCTCTCGACTTCCCCAACGATCCGCTCCTGGTACCAATGGGTTACTCTTCTGCAAATCAGATCATAGAAAAATGCTTCTTTGATTACTCTCATTCCGAAATCTATCATTTTGCAGAATTGGAAAACTGATTTAATCCCTATATTCGAACACTGGTGTGCCAAAATGTCAAATATAAAGGGTCTAGAACCACTTTATGCGCTGGGGTCAGCTTCACATAGGACATTTTTGAGGTTCTGGAATGGTATAGAGTAAACCAGTGGTTCCCAAACTTTTTTGACCTGTGGCTCCCTTGACTAATTTGGCAGTTGGCTGTGGCTCCCCACCATTTTTTTACCGGTTGCCAGTACGCCGGGTGATGCAGTGACAGTCGCATGCCATGTCACTGTGCACGGGCAGAGTCAGTCGCCTAGTAAAGTTAGTACAGTAGGGATGGGGCAATCAGTTGGGTGGCAGACTGGGAGGGCTGGTGAACAGCAAGTCAGTGGGGCCAGGTCAGCGAGCATTGGCAGAGCTAGTAGGCACACTCCAGGTCACAGGGGCTGAGGCAGGGCAGGACAGTAAGGTTGGGGGCAGAACGAGATGAATGGCAGAAGACAGGGCTGTGTAAGATCCAGCCAGCTCAGTGGGGCTGGGGTAGAGCCAGTCTCATGGCAGGAAGAATGGACGGGCAAGAAGCAGTTTTGTACATGCTGGTATGGATAAGGAAGAGTCAGTTGCACAAGGTGGAGGTGGTAGACCCAGTTACATCCCAGGTCAGTGAGGGGCACAGGACATGAATGACTTTGAATTGACCACACGTGTGCCCACTGCCAGTCCCTGCCCAGGTGCCTTTCATCACATAGGTCTGCTGCCCCCATGCCTAACAGCCCACTCCGGCTTCAACGCTGCTGTCTGTCATTTGTCGAAATTGATGTGACACTAGCAGCGCTTCTTTCCGGATACATACTTCGGAGATGTCTCTGAGAAATATTGCTTTTGGTGCAAATTGTCTTTTCATTTTCGAGCCAGCTGTGAATTGATTCTAAAACTTGCATTCGTTTTTTATTCAGAAACGTTTTTGAGGAAATAGACGGTGAGTGATAACAATGTCCCTTAAATTGTGTGCAGGGGTTACAAACTTGTTTTGCCACTTAATAAATCCATTTGTCAACCTTATCTTTATTGAAGGATTGGCTAAAAACTCGTGCCTTGCAGACTGCACGCACCTTTTTGCAGAAAGTGCCGAGTTCACTGGACTATAACTTGCGACCTACAGTTCGCAGAATGATCTCTGCAGCAAAGCATTTATCTAGCTATCTTACACTGAGCAACTTTACACAGACTAGAAATGCGTGACGCGTAGACGTAAACACGGTTCTTTGCCGCAGACATGCTCAACCTCTGAGCTATTTTATGATCATTAGAACCTGTTGATTTCATAAAAGTATTTCCAAGAAGTGAGTTAGCCATGTTTTTTCAGAATATTATATCCTGAAACTGGACGTAAAAACAGACGTTTGCTGCAGGTGGCTAACCCTCAGAAGTGTAAGAAATATGGACGGTACCAGTTCCAGAAAAAGTTTTATACATGGAGAAATATACGGAGGGTCAGACTGGGGTCAGGAAATGAATTCTGGCTGCAATGCGGCCTATTTCCACAGCCGCGAGTTTGCCCACTGGAATTTCTGATGTATAAAATCAGGCGCGGTGTTTCTTCAAGTTCACACAAAGTGCGGGAACAGCAGCCAGGATATAATTATAATTATACATGGGCTGTATTTTACATTTACAAGTTGTAGCTATATTTGAAATCTTTATCTTGTTCTGCGCTGCGGCTGGAATAAGCTGGACATGCTAGAATAAGCTTCATCCTGCATTCAGGCCCTGGTAGGGCATCAAAAGACGCATAATATTTTACTGCCTACACGCAGAGAGTGTCGCAGCTAACAATACTGACCTCAAAATAAGAAGTGAAACTGGACAATTGCGTGTCACCGGAAAAGAGGATTCCATCAAGAAAGGTGTTACTGTAGGAGAGTAGGATCTGCTTCACATGGGTACCCCCACTTTTTGCTGATGCTTCACTGTTTTCGACTTTAGTCTGGCTGGGGCCCTGCTAATCAGAACCCCAGCCTAGCTGCTTCCTCTCTAAAATAGTTTCCATGTGCCCTAGGCACATCTCTGATTGGAATCTGGAGTGCCCTTATAAGTCCCTAGTATATGGTATACTATGTACCCAGGGCATAGATACCTCAGAGGCCTACCAGGGGCTGCAGCATGTATTGTGCCACCCCTGGAAGGCCATCCAAAATGACACCACAGGTCTGCTACTGCAGCCTGAGTAAGGTGGTGCATGCACCCCTTATAGTGGTATAGGCTACCTATATCACTACCATTGCACACAGCGTTCGGAGCCCCTCCTCTGATGCTGTTTGTGGTACAGCCTGACCATATACTCTTAAGTGCATTAAATCCTCACGGTACAATGCTAACTTTGGACTGGCTGCACCAAAACATGTCGTGTTTGGTGTCAAACATCTTGGAATACTACCCCCCGCCAGTCCTGGCGGCGGGGGTAGCATTCCACCCTTCTAGAGGGAGAGACATGTACACACCGGGCTACCCGGTAACTTCTTTCCAGAGCCCTGGCATCACAGAATGGATGCCGCTGCCACAGACACGGGTCTGGCCTCCTGCTGCTGACTGAAACTCCGGCAGGGGAGGCCTGGACAATAGGTTTCCTGTCGCAGGGAGGTGTAACCACCTCCCCAGACAGGATAATGTGTATTGGGGCTGGGCGGGAGCACTCTCTGGTGCTCAGAAGTCCTGCACTGGGGGCACACTTGGTGTCCCTGTGCATATGCCAGTTCAAACTGGTTGCAGGGGCTACCTGCCCCTGCTCTGGTGCGAAACTGGACAAAGGGAATGGGTGTAACCACCCCTCTTCCCTGACCCTCCCATAGGTGGGTCCCCAGAGTATGTCTAACTTAGTATAAGTATGGGACCCCAGTCCTTAGGACTTTAGATTACCCTGGACGAAACTCTGACACTGAATCCTGGACCTTCGACGCTCTACCTGAAGATTAGAGGACTGAAGAATCTCCCTTGGGGTCAAGGAGTGACTCCCCTGCTTGGCAGGCACCTAAGAAGCAATTGTCTGGTCTGCATCGCTGAAGCTCCCGCCGGACGCCGAAGTCTTTGCATCACCAGAGGTGGATTTCCAGACTTACCCGAGGCTGCCCTGACTCCCCAGCAAAGCTGAGGCCCGTAGCTGTCGTGGGTAACGTGGAACCGTGACCCCTGGACACCGAGTATTTTTGCAAGTGCATCCTCTTCCTGGTCTCCCACGAAGTTGTGCTTTGGGCTCCGAGTAGCCCCCGCCTCCAGCACCGACTGCACCGAAGATCACTGGCCTCCACTCCACGAGTGTCCTGTGAGCCAGCTCCAAGTGCGTCCACTCGAGGCTCCTTCGCGGTCGCTAGTCCGTTGGCTAGTGGGCCCTCCCGAAGGCAACTCTTCCTCTGCTTGGGCTTTCCTGGTTGCTCCAGAAGTGCCCTGACTTACCCTCGCTGGGCGAGTCCCCCAGACCTTGATGGTCTGCATCAACGTCCTTTCTTTGTTTCTACGAGACTTGCCGTTGCCAAGGCTTGTTGGGTCCAATCCGGTCGCCGACACCCCTGCAATCGACAGACGTCGTGGGACAGCTCGAATCCAGCTCCTGGTTGTCGTCGACGCCTCCTGGACCTCGTGGCTGAAGAGTCAAGACGACCGTCAACCTACCTGAAGCACCCAACATCGGTGGGCATCTGCTCATCGCCTTCCTGGTCACTGGCTAGTGACCCAGACTCTGTCCCCTCTGCTTTCAGGTTCTTCAGATCTTCGATCCACCCTTGGATCCACCCGAACACTTTCGACTTGGTCGCCAGCAGCACTTTGCAGCAGATCGCCATTGAAAACGACGAGCGAAACCCGACCCCGAAAGACACCTATGCACCCGGCTTCCCTGGGTGAGGTAACTCGAGTACTCCGGTGCTCCCGTGGGTATAGACTCTAGAACCACCTAGTTCTAAAGGGGTTTGCTCCAAGTCCTCCTCTAAGTGTCCTTTTCTTTAAAACTCCAACCGCGACATTCCCCATAGAAGTCAACGGCGGCTCGCGGCTGTGTTCTCACACTGCACGCGTCCCCCGTGGGTCCCCTGTGTCACTATCTTGGGTGGTTCCTTGAGGGCCAAGCACTTCTACAGGCTCTAGGCCTTGTGTCTAGCTCAGTCGTGGTTCTTATACCACTTTATTGGTATATGGTTTGGTACGCCCCTAGGGCTCAAACGTGTATTTGTGCTATTACTGTTGATAACTGACTTGTAACTTATGTATTTCGAACTCTAGCCTCATAAAGAGACTAGAGGGGTGTGTTTAAGACTAAATACATATATTTTATATATATACCTGGTGTGGTCCTCTTTCATTTGGTCACTCAAGAAATTATAGACTGGTAAAACAAGCTGCTTTACATTCCTTCAAGACTTAGCCTGAAGGCTGCTCTCCATAGCTACCACTAGGATAGCTTTCAATAAAGGTTGTCTTTAACCTATCTCCAATAAGGGGTTGTTTGGACTGGTGCAAGGTGCCCACTATAATTAGTGGACAGCATATACCAGGCCAACTTCTCACAGTTACAAGATGCATATCCCACTGAGAAATAACAAATGGAGTGCGAGAAAAGAGATAATGCAAAACCTTTCAGAAAAGGTGGCACCACAGGTGACTTAAGGACCTATGCCTAATCCTCGAGACAAGTGAAGCCAAAAGGACAGCCAGATATCCACTCACTGTAGCTGTGGCTAGCCCCTGCCCTGTAAGAGACAGAGTGAAATGCAGGACATCAGAAAGACATGATTTAAAAGGGTTAAATCCTTCTGTTCCTCATCACTGCACAAACGTAGGCCACTGACCCGCATAAATGGACATTGTAGGATTTTCCTGTCAAGAGATGAAGTGTGCAACTTCATCAGGAAGGCAAAAGGACTCTAGCTGGTACCGCTCAATGTCCACAATGCACATGTAGAGTGGAGTTAGGGGATGGGTTTGGAGGATTTGACCATGCTGCTGTATGAACAGGTTTGGCCTTTACAGGACAGGAAGAGGTGGCCGAGTGCGGCTGCCAACAGGGGTGATTGGGATGAGTTCCACTTTATCCTCCTGCATTTCGCACTGAGCATTCAGTAGAAGCGGAATTGGTGGGTACACTTACAACAGATGCTGAGACCTGCTTAACCTGAAGGCTTCCCCCAGAGAACCATTCAGAGGGAGGTGAACGGCACAGAACCGAGGACACTGTGTTCTGAGCAGTAGCAAAGAGCTCTGCGGATGGATACTCCAATCTGGAGAAAACCTTTGTCACTTCTGGGCATAGTGCCCACTCTTGGTCCTGTCTGTTTATATAAATGATGGCGGTGCTTCTTGACATTGAAGGAAGATATGCCATCATGGAAGGGCAGACCACCCACATCTGTACCATGTTTGCCGTTCTCTTGCACCACCCAGATCATTTCAGCTGTCTTCTGGTTCGATGCTGGTAAAGACTCTGAATATGTCACTGACTGGCTCCAGGGATGACGTCATGGATGTACTGCATGAACCAGAGATGGAGCTGTGGTCTAGGACTACTTTGTGGGTGCACAGACCACAACCTACGGTGATGCAGCACCAGGACCTGTTGAGTTTGCGGCTGTTGGAGTTGCCAAGCCCGAAGGAGCAGCTCTGCCCCGGGGGAGTGGCCCAGAGGGTACTAAAGATGTCAACCTTAGTCTGATGGAAAACCTAAACCTGCATGGTGTCGGCAGACGGAGTCAGGAATTCTAGCTGAATTTTCTGCAGCTTCCACATCACCTCCCAGGTACCAGGATCGTTTCCTCGCATAAGAAGAGAACTCCTCCTTTCTATGCGCCTTCCATGTTTTTGTGAGAAGATCTTTTTGAGATTGTTCCTTCACAGAGGACTCACATGTAGGAGAAAAGGTGCATTTGGCAACAACCCTAAATGTCTTTGTTAGAAATACCTTGGCCTCACTCTCCTGTATGGTTTTGGGGTGCAACATTTGGGGAGCGCTAATCGCAGGGCTCGGCATCATGGTTGGATGCATGACACCACATGCAGATGTCACGTGGATCCGTAAGACATCTGCTGGTGACATTTAAGGCAGGGCCTATAATCTAAACCCTTTCGAAGAGATATTTCACCTAGTCACAAATGTTAGCTGCAAACAAAATGTCTGTAAAGTAGCGCTCCAGACTGTATCAATGAAATGTAGGAAATCGTGAACTGAGGTCGGCGCTCTGGCTGGCGCTTTTTACGATGGTGTTATCATGTATGTCCGCTGGAGTTGTGGCTGGGGCCCTATGGTGCTGCTGGAGAACTACTGCTGCGAAAGCATTTTCTGACCAATATGACACCTGGGAATATTCTAAGAGTGAATAATCTGTAGGGAGATGAATCTATTCGAAGGATCTAAATCCGTATTTGTAAAGCGCGAACTACTCACCCTTACGGGTCTCAAGGCGCTGGGGGCCGTCGTGGAAATTAAGTGAGCTTTTGCCCAGAGTCACATGGTGCTGAGCTGAGCTGCCGCCGGAGCCGGGGGTTCGAACCGTGAACCCTGTGCTCCAAAGGCAGCTGCCCTGGCCGCTGCACCACACCTCTCAAGGATATTGGTTGGTGTAGAATATTTCAAAAATACCCGAAAACATATTGTGGTATTTAAAATGACCCTTTGAGTAAATATGATAGAAGATTACACCTTATCCTCCTCGGCCCATCCCAAGATCCCTTTCAATCACGGTCCATATTGAGGGGTAAGCCCCCCTCGAGTTATACTCCTTGCTATGGTCTGACAATATGTAATGGGTAGCAGTTTTTGAAATGCTTGTCTGAAGCAGTCTCTGAACTCAGACCTTGCAGAGATGAATTCAGAGCACCACTCAAGCACACGGGTAGAAGGCCAGCCCCCAGACCTCTTCGGCCCGTGATACATGCGACTAGCAAGGCATAGCTAGCGAGACGCGTGCACTCACCAGACCAGTAGCGCCAGTATCTGCTGGAGTCGAGCACTTGCCAGTTGTGTTGCTAGATCCAGCTGTTGGTAGCTGGACATCTTGGCCACGAGCCAGCGCTGGTTGGGGAGCACACAGATGTTGGCCATCACTGGAAGGATCTTCAGCAGGCCGCTTCCAGCCACCGCCGTGATGTCTGCGACCTGGTAACGCACACTCAGCACTGTGAGCAGGACAAGCTGGAGGTGCCGACGAGAACCTGCAAGGCAACAAAGCAGAGCTCAAGCACTGGCGTGTGAGATATACATGTTCTGAACATGCCACTTACAGCAAGTTTTCCTCCACATATACTTAAACGTCCCTCCACTCATGTCAGGATTCCTTCACACTCCCTCAGGTCCCACCATGCTAAGTGATCTATCTTCTCTAACATTACCATCGTGCCACACTCACTCAGAGCTCCATCCCTCACACAGATCTCCCTGGATACTCAGGATGTCCTCTACACTCACTCAAATCCTACCTGCTTCCACACTCACTCAGTTCTCCGTAGCACGCTCACTCAGCTCTATCTCCACACTCACTAAGAGATTACTCCACACCCGATCAGAGCTTCACCTACACCTACACCCACACTGAACTACCAACGCACTCTAGCTCAGAACTATCTCCAGCTTAATTCTGCAATCTCCCCGCCTGCCCTGACTTCCCCACACCCTCCATCAGATATCACTCTACGCTCAGTTCCCTCCATATTCAAACCATGATCGGTTGTGTACTACAATACTGTGGTCAGAATACCGCCTGGCATAAGTACTGTCTCCTACATAATGATTATACCAATATCGGCCAGGTAGAATTAATAATAGAACATTTACACTCAACGGCTGATATTTTTTTAGACAATATTTGGGAGATATTATTTTTGTCAGACTACATTTCTCTTCATCATATACTGACATACAACCAATACATTTAGATTTGCCTACGTATTCACATCGAATTCGGTTCTGTAGTGTTAAATTACCCAATGCATACCCCTCGGTGAGCTTTGAAGCAGTCAGATGATAAGCTCAAACTCTTTATGAAAACAAGAAAATGAAACTATCCAAAAATAGAAAAGAAAGACCATGCCTGTCCCAAGTAGGGGCACTTTAGTAATCATTAACATCCTTGTTAAGGTGAATTAGGGACAAACCAGAAGGAAGCACACCAGGGACCGTATTACAGATGGTGCCCCGGGGGCGCAACAGGCGTTTGCACCCGCTTTGCGTGCCCCCGATGCACTTTGGTATTATAGAAGGGGACGCAGATGCTTGTGTGTCCCCTTCTATAATACCGATAGCGCTGGTGCACTTAAAGCGCCAGCGCTATCAACAGAGGGGGTTCCCTCATTTGCATAGGGCGTGCCCTATGCAAATGAGGGAATTCCTTTGACTCTGCGCCCGCGCCATATTACAGACCCGGGCGCAGAGTCAGAGCAGCCCTCAGGAGGCGCACTGGCAGTGCGCCATTTAAAAGGTGGCACACTGACAGTGCGCCTCCTGACAGCAGTCCTCTCCATGGACCCCCCCAGACATCCCCTTGCAGGCGGTTGCAGTCACTGACTGCACCTGCCTGCAAGGGGATCTCTAATCCCCTGCCGCCTGCACTGGGAAAACACAGAGCAGCTGCTCCGTGTTTTCACATGAATGCGCTGCCCTGGGGGCAGCGCGAGTTCGCAGCTGCCCTGGGGGCAGCGCATACACCACAATGGGGCGCATTATCACTGTTAGCTCCCGGCGCACTTTTTGAAAGGTGCGCCGGACGCAAACAGTGATAATGTGTAATACGGGCCCTGAAGTTCACCATTTTTAAAGGAATTGATTCTTAAAACTTAATGTATTGTAATATGTGCGGAGATGGCTGCCATGTTCTGCACCCTCTGTTTCTAGAACCAGTCAGAGTCCAGACCACAAATAGCGGTCCAGCCGAAGAAGGCACCCAGGGCAGGGTACTGTGTTCATCCGGTGCTGAAGCTATACACATGCTTCCTTGGGCTGCAGCCAAAGTAGCAATACTTTCCAATCAAATAACCCATGTATGTATGCATGTATGAATGTATGCATGCATGTTTGTATGCATGTTTGTATGTATGCATACATGTATGTATGTATGTGTGTATGTATGCATATATGTATGCATGTATGTATGCATGTATGTATGTATGCATGTATCTATGTATGTATGCATGTATGTATATGGTACTTCTATAGTCAAAAGGTAGTGGAGCACTATGCATGCTAAATGACAAGTATAAAGTAATTGGGTAATAGGACAGGAAGCCTGCCCCTGGATGGTTAATGCATTCTGATGTAGCGTCCTTTTAAGAGGTGAGTCTTCAACTCTTTCCTAAATTGGAGCAGCGCTGGGGAGGTTCTCATGGCTACTGGGATGTTCCAGATCCTGGTTGCATAGATACAAAAGACCTGCTGTCTTGCTTTTTTCTTTTTTACACGCCTTAGTATACAGTCTGATGGTGTCCTGGCTGCGGGTGTGCAGAGAACCACCACAGATGGTGAGCTTGTCTGCTAGATAAGCGGGGGTGCTAGTTGTGATGGATCTGTAAATGGTTCAGCTGGTTTTGAAGATGGCGTATGCTGGCAAGGGAAGCCAATGGAGATCCATCATGATAGTGGTGATGCGATCATATTTCTTCAGGCCCTGGATGAGACGTGTTGTGGTGTCTGGGATGCCCTTATGGGGTGCCAATGTAAAGCCTGGGAGGCCATGGAGTGCGGCATTACCACCATTCAGATGCGAAAGTACAAGGGCTTGACCAACATTCCTGAAGTCACTTTCTGGAAAAGACAATGGTTTGGCTTGCTTTGGAAGAGATTGTATGCGCCGTTGTCTTTGTTTTGTTCCTCGAAGGCTGAGGTTGTCGTCCACGATGAATCCCAGAGACTTGGCGTTCTGTGAAAGCTGGCGTTCTGAGCTGTTAAGGTTCATGTCTTTGAGCCAGGTTTGTATGGGATCTTGATGCTGTTCTTGGTAAACACTGGACATCAAGGTGTGGATGGTGTGCGGGCCGTGTTTGAAGCGATGGATGTCTAAAGCAGGGGAGACTTTCAAGTAGAGCTGTGAATCACCAGCAACTGGTGTATCTGTGAGAAGAGCACCAGGCGGCTCAACATAAAGGCTGAAGATCAACGGAGCAGTACAATCCTCCCTCATTCCAATACCACGATTCTCTTATTCCGCAGCAAATGTTACCTATTTCCACAGTCATACGCCCTCATTTCTCAACCAAAGAAAAATGATTTCGCAACCCAAGGAGCCTTGTTCTATTTCACAAAAACCTTAACTTACCAGCAAAGCAACCCTTCTTCCACAACCAATGGGGGAAGTGATATATTTAGGGGTCTCAGCCCAATCTCTTTTCTACAAGTGCTGACATCCCTTCTGGATGCCACAATATAATATATACAATATAATGTAATATGTGTTCTGGTGACAAAACCATTTGGAAAGTAGCGCTAGATAGAACCAGGAGGAAGCAAAACCAAAAATCAAGTAGAACCCATCAGATGATGAACCCCGATTGCAGGACATTTCTTAAATCTTTGCAGCAGGAGCTTGTGCACTTTTGGGGCGCAGGGGTAAGATTTTGGACCCTCTATCAGATAGAGTCTATCTACTCATACAAAAACGACACGCTCTAAACATCCAGGGCCCAATTTGCAAAGGTAAACTCAGACTAAAGTCTAAGGGGCCGATTCACAGAACTAATCTGAGATAAAATCCTAAACTTACTACTTTTGGTATTCACAGAAGGCATTTAGTAGTAGTAAAGTTAGGACTCCTAACTTTACTACTCTTAAACTGAGATAAAATCCTAAACTTACTACTTTTGGTATTCACAGAAGGCGTTTAGTAGTAGTAAAGTTAGGAGTCCTAACTTTACTACTACTAAACTGAGATAAAATCCTAAACTTACTACTTTTGGTATTCACAGAAGGCGTTTAGTAGTAGTAAAGTTAGGAGTCCTAACTTTACTACTACGAAACTGAGATAAAATCCTAAACTTACTACTTTTGGTATTCACAGAAGGCATTTAGTAGTAGTAAAGTTAGGACTCCTAACTTTACTACTACGAAACTGAGATAAAATCCTAAACTTACTACTTTTGGTATTCACAGAAGGCATTTAGTAGTAGTAAAGTTAGGACTCCTAACTTTACTACTACGAAACTGAGATAAAATCCTAAACTTACTACTTTTGGTATTCACAGAAGGCATTTAGTAGTAGTAAAGTTAGGAGTCCTAACTTTACTACTACGAAACTGAGATAAAATCCTAAACTTACTACTTTTGGTATTCACAGAAGGCGTTTAGTAGTAGTAAAGTTAGGACTCCTAACTTTACTACTACTAAACTGAGATGAAATCCTAAACTTACTACTTTTGGTATTCACAGAAGGCATTTAGTAGTAGTAAAGTTAGGACTCCTAACTTTACTACTACGAAACTGAGATAAAATCCTAAACTTACTACTTTTGGTATTCACAGAAGGCATTTAGTAGTAGTAAAGTTAGGACTCCTAACTTTACTACTACGAAACTGAGATAAAATCCTAAACTTACTACTTTTGGTATTCACAGAAGGCATTTAGTAGTAGTAAAGTTAGGACTCCTAACTTTACTACTACGAAACTGAGATAAAATCCTAAACTTACTACTTTTGGTATTCACAGAAGGCATTTAGTAGTAGTAAAGTTAGGACTCCTAACTTTACTACTACTAAACTGAGATAAAATCCTAAACTTACTACTTTTGGTATTCACAGAAGGCATTTAGTAGTAGTAAAGTTAGGACTCCTAACTTTACTACTACGAAACTGAGATAAAATCCTAAACTTACTACTTTTGGTATTCACAGAAGGCATTTAGTAGTAGTAAAGTTAGGACTCCTAACTTTACTACTACGAAACTGAGATAAAATCCTAAACTTACTACTTTTGGTATTCACAGAAGGCATTTAGTAGTAGTAAAGTTAGGACTCCTAACTTTACTACTACGAAACTGAGATAAAATCCTAACTTTACTACTTTTGGTATTCACAGAAGGCATTTAGTAGTAGTAAAGTTTTTGGTTAGGTAGCTTCATTTATCCATGTTGTCTTTTCTATGTAGTCACTCGTTAATGACAACGCTCTGTGAATTGGTTATAATAATACTAGATTCTGCGTTAAGTATAGTACAGAGATCTATTATCGCCTAATAGACAATGAGCTGGATACTTTGTGCGTAACACAACTTTAGCCAACGAAATATACTTTCCCATTACTGCCAATATCACCCCCAGGGTTTTAAAATATGAAAAGCTCCCTTGTCTGAGCAGAGGGGCGCGAGACAGCCATCATCTTTAGGGAGCTGCTCAAAGCCACTCTACTGTTCCTGGTGTTGACCCAGACCCATCACTAGAATTACCTTTGACCCTTTTGGCACAAATCCAAATTAGCATTGGCTTGATAATTAGTTTGATCTTTTTAGGAACTATGGCGTGAAAGAAAACAAATTAGCGTTTCAATTTTTGTAAAAGTGACACTTCCTTTCCACAGATTTTTCAATAACAAGGTATTTAAAATCTGCTTGGAACTGTGGTAACAATCTTCTTAAACTGATTGCTTCAGGCAACATTGATCACTTATGACTCCAATAGTCTTTACTTTGAGTTACTGTTCCAATGTCACAAGTGATGGGAATATTATATTATTCATTATGTTATTTACAATTTTTCATGTTTAAATTCTATTTTCTGATTTATTTGTATTTAGTGTGATTTCAATATCTGGTATTATTCCGTTTAATCAATGATCTGATTGTATTTTTATCAAATGTTTTAAGGAATATGTTACCAAAATAAACAAACTCTTGCTAATTGGTTTGATCTTTATTTCCTGGCCTAACTCTTCTTCTATTACATCTTTCATAGCCTTTGTAGGGTTAGCGCCCTTTTCATGGAAGAGCTGGATTCCACTTGGTGATTCGAACCCACTAACTCACTGCCCAGTGACCACTGTTTCCACATCTGCTGGAACCCCCAAGAACTCTTACTCTGGAATCCTGAGGGAACTTCCATACATTGTACACATAGCTCACTTCGCCAGAGCTAGAAGTTGAACCTGTGAGTTTGCCGTAACTTTTTTTTTGTCAAAGTTATCGTTCCGCTGCAAAGATTTGCTTTAAATCTTTACAAGGACTGCGCTGAAATCCCCCTTTCTGAGTAGTCAGAAAGACTACAGCTGTCTATCACTGACGTCATGCCCACTAGATATGGATCCCAAGAGGACTGAACCCAGGCCACGCCAGATAAACTGCTTCTCCTACTGTGAAATCCGACATAAACCCTGGCACTTGGCTATCTTAGTTTAGCTTTAGACATTTCACTGTGCTGGTGGTTATTGATGGAAAGGCATCACTCAACTGCTTCAAGCATCCTTCATCAAAAGTTAACTCTTAGTAAGTATGGAGCTGAGCTAAATAGGGCCGATCAGATGTACTTTTCACAAAGAATTAATGTAACCATAAACCCCCTAAAAACAACCGTACTCACTGTACCACTGGAAACAAGCTACACCCGACTGAAAAGTCCAATCAGGGCAAAACCGGTCCAGGGTTGCTTGTGTTCCAGTTCAGGGAGGACCTGGCCTGGCAGTTCAGGCTGGACTGTTCCTATTGCTACAGGGTCAAGACTGATTTGCTTATGACTGGATCCCAACTGAGGTGCCATGGTTTGCAAAGGAACAATGGGTTGGAGTGCTACCCCAAGCAATTTCTAGAGGTTAGACTTGTTTCAAGCATTTCTCCCATCACCTCTTGTGTGTTTGATGTGTCACCCTAGCTGGTGGGGATGTGCCTAGACGCGGGTCCCATGCTCAATGTGCAACTGGAATCAAGCAACGGCTGACTGAAGAGATCTAATCAGGGCAAAACCAGTCTTGGGTTGCTTGTGTTCCGGTTTAGGGAAGACATGACCTGGCAATTCGGCTGCACAGATCCCATTGGAGCAGGGATGAAACTGATTTGCATGTGGCTGGGTCCAAACTGAGGAGGCATGGTGGGAAAAAGAACGATGGGTTGGAATGTTATCCCGAGCAATTGCCAGTGGTTAGACTTTTTGCAAGTATTTCTCCCATTACTTCTCGTGTGTTTGAAGTTGGAGTATTAAATGGCATTTTAGATGATGTCTTTTATGACTGTCCAAATGGGAAGGGAACACATGTTTCTGATGATGCACTGTGTCCCTCCAGGATCAGAGAACCGCTGTAACCTCTGGTCATCTGGTCATCCAGATGGCACCCACTATGATGGAGACGTGAAATACTTGCCACCTGCTGCTCTACTGACCTGTGTGAAGTGGCTCCATCTCAGTCACTTTCCTTAGCACCGCCACCAGCCCCTGGTACAGAGACAGTGCAGCAGTGCGAAGCTCCTGCCGGGTGCTCTCATGCAGACACTCCGTTCCACTCTAAAGGCAAAGAGCACAGCAAGGGGTGGGTTAGCACTTTGGACAGAAAACATTATAATCATACAATATTGGACTGGTTGGAAAATAAACGCCTATGGTGCCATGGAGCTGCACCTATCACATCGCGTCTGAGGGCAAAAAGATTGGTTCCCCTCTGAAGTCCTTAGTGTTATCTGAGTGTGATGTGCATAATGGTGCCTCCTTGCTTTGTGGTGAATGAGGGAGTGTTTGCTGTTTTACAGTGTTTGTCTCGTGACACTTGTAAGGGGCAGATGGTGATGGGCTTAAGAGAGACCTGCCTGCTTGTAGACCAGTGTTTTTAAGGGAGTTACTAAGTTTGAAACTTGTTAGATGTACACATAACTAATCTGCAACAATCATCTTCATCGGTTATTGGTCCTGCAGTTAAAAGAGAGCAGAATTTAGGTGGAAGCTGCTCGTCTTTCACAGCCTCGCCGGTACAAGAGGATTTCTGGAAGAAGTGCATGTTCATAAGATATTCATTGAAGCTATTGTTTTGTGCAGTATGAGGAGCAGGTCTCCCAACTCTAGAAGGAGACATGGAAGGATCTGAGAGAGGGCGTCATGCATTGACTATTTCCAATATCACAGAGTTTCACCAAAGTTATAGCCTGTTCCATCGGCATAGAGGACCAGTTTGTTCCTCAGCTAACAGGTGAGAAAGACTAGAATATGAGGGCACTGTGGTTTCATGGGTGTACCCAATCACAGAGCGTAGTTGGAGAAGTTTATATTTATTTCACTTGCGCTCAGACATACCATGTATGTTTGCAGCTTGTCTGATGACTGGGACTTCTGCCATTCAAGGATAAAACAGCCAATAAGAAAGTGTAGCTGAGCAGTCTGCAGCGGTCTCTCTCTGATGGCGATGTCATCTAAAGTCGCAGAGGAGCTGTTGTGGAGAGCTGAGCGTTCCACTCCCATTTCAGAGAGGAAAGATGATATCCCTTGCAGAGCTTCAAGGTGAACCTATGAAAAGACCAAAGAGCAACAAACGATGGCTGAGAAGTCTACAAGGCAAAGACTTGCTACCAGCTGCTTTTGACTAGAGGAAAACAATCTCACTCAGCAGAGTAATGAGGGTAAGAATAGAGAAAGATAAATACAGGCAAACATCACAGGAGACAAACCACCCCACCCACCGCCCCCCATCGTAACTGATACAAGATCACTGAAGATCATCTCACCGCCTCCCTCAGCACAACCACACCGCCAACATCTACGGTTGCCAACACCACAGCACGCAACCTCCACCAATGGATCGCCAACTGTTCTGACGTGCTGGCGATCCTCAAGAAAGCACCCAGCAAGCAAGACTCCAAGAAAGACAGTTGGTTCACAGCTGCCCTCCACAAGTCTAGACGCACCTTTAGACGACTCAAGAAGAGATGGAGGAACAGCAAAACCCTGGAAACCCATGCAGCCTTCAAAGCCACCATCACTGCACACCACCTCCTCCTCAAAACCACAAAGAAAACGGCCCTCCGAGAGAGAATCAATGCCAACGCTCACAACAGCTAAGAACTCTTCGCCATTGTCAAGGAGTTTGCCAAACCCAACAGCGAGACCACAGAAGTCCCACCCTCCTAAGACCTCTTCAACAAACTCGGCACCTACTTCCAACCACAAGATCAAGCAGATCTACGACAGTTTCGACAGCCAAGACTCGCCCATCACTCCAGCCACCACCACACGAATATAGCCCCTTACATCGCATGTGTTTACAACGCATGCGATTACAACGCAGTCGTTACAACGACCGCGTTATTACATGGCAGTACATTACAATGCAAGTCGTTACATCAACTTGCTGTAGGGGGCTCGCTGGACTTAGGAATAGTATAATTTACTATTCCAACTCCAGTGTGCGCAACAGTAGGGAAGGTGTTGGAATAGTAAATTATACTATTCCTTAGGTCAGCGCGCCCCCTACAGCAAGTCAATGTAATGACTTGCATTGTAATGTACTGCGATCTAACAACGCGGTCGTTGTAACGACCGCGTTGTAATCGCATGCGTTGAAACGCATGCGATATAATGGTTGTTTCCCCCACCACACGCAATGACGATGCCCCCAACAGATTCTACTCAACTGGTCCACGCTCACCATGTTCGACACTCTCAAGACCACGAAGAGCATTCACTCCGCAGCACCATCAGACCTCTACCTATACCACATCTTCCACAGAGCTGCCACCACCATCGCCCCCGTATTACGCTGCACCATCAACTGCTCCATCGAGACAGCCACCTACCCCGATGACTGGAAACACGCAGAGATCAACCCCCTGCAGAAGAAACCATCTGCCGACCCGACAGGCCCATTTCTCTGCTCCCCTTCCCAGCCAAGGTCATCGAGAAGGCCATCAATGCCCAACTCTCCGAGTTCATTGAAACCAACCACATCTTGGACTCCTCTCAATCCGGCTTCCGAAGCAACCACAGCACCTAGACCGCCCTCCTCACCGCCACTGATGACATCCGCTCCCTCCTCGACTGGGGAGAAACAGCAGCCTTCATCCTACTGGACCTCTCGGCCACCTTTGACACCATCTCCCACCACACCCTAAGCACAAGACTCCATGACGCCGGCATCCGCGACAAAGCCCTTCCTCACTGGTAGAACACAGCGAGTCAGACTTCCACCGTGCCCCTTGGAACCCTTGGAGATCGGTTGCGGAGTCCCCTAAGGCTCCTCCCTGAGCCCCATCCTCTTCAACGTCTACATGGCCCTGCTTTCAGCCATAGTCAGGAGCCACAGACTCAATATCGTCTCCTACGCCGACGACACCCAGCTGATCCTCTCCCTCACCAACGAATTCACAATAGCCAGAAACAACTTCCACGAAGGGATGAAAGCTGTTGCTACCTGAATGAGAGACAGCTGCCTCAAGCTCAACTCGGACAAGACCGAAGTCCTCACCCTGAGGCCCAACACCTCCACCTGGGAAGACTCCTGGAGGCCCGCTGCGTTAGGAACCCCCCCACACCCAAAGGCCATGCGTGAAACCTCGGCATCATACTGGACTCCACGCTCCCGATGAACCACTAGATCACCCCGTACTCTTCATCATGCTTCCACACTCTAAGTCTGCTCCGAAAGACCTTTAGTTGGATCCCCACTGAGGCCAGAAAGACGGTCACCAACACAATCATCAGCAGCAGACTCGACTACGGTAACACACTCTACGCAGGCCTCACCCAGAAACTCCTCAAAAAACTACAGAGCATTTAGAATGCTGCAGTCAGACTGGTCCTCAACATCCCCCGCCGCAGCCACATCTCCGAACACCTTCAAGAACTCCACTGGCTCCCAGTCAACAAAAGAATCACGTTCAAGATCCTCACACATTCCTACAAAGCCCTTCATGACACTGGACCAGCATACCTGAACCACCGCCTCTCATTCCTTGTACCCACCAGGCACCTCTGCTCCGCCGAAGTGGCCCTCGCAACCATCCCCCGGATCCGCAAGGCCAGGACCGGAGAAAGTTCCTTCTCCTTCTTTGCCGCCAAGACCTGGAACACCCTGCCTACCACATCAGTCTATCCCAGTCGCTAACCCAGTTCAAGAAAGATCTCAAGACCTGGCCCTTCGAATGAACCTCAGCGCACTGTAGGCCTGCAGCCCCTCCCCCACACACCTGCGCCTTGAGACCCTAGCGAGTGAGTAGCTGAGCTTAACAAATTCTGATTGATTGATTGATTGACTGATTGATTGACAGTAAGGATATGAGGAAAGGTAACACCTGGTAAAAGAAGACAAAGTAGAGAATTATAGCAGAGGCAGAGATATTGGTAATCCTGGTCAATTCCTGTCCACACTGTCTGCTTTTACTAAGTTCAATCTGATGTGTTCCAATTCCTGTAACTAATTCTCCCAGACACTACCTTCTTAATCATTCGCACTGCTATAGTTCGGGTCCTTTGTGACTCCCATGCATATTGATTACTTCTCTTTTCAGAAAGGCCTGTTTGAACCCTAAAATTGCATCTGATTTTTGTCCAGTTTTCTTTGCTGCCAACTCTAGCTGCAAAGGAGAAGGGATTTAATGTTAACGTTGGTGCCTTTTGGAAAATGTACATGCTTTTTGTTCTACACAGGTCACCTTCCTGAAATACTGAATCAGTGGTGGTAGCACTTCCAGAGAACTAGATTGTATATCTGGATGTCAACACTGCTGTTGTCCTTATTTTATAAGATAAACAGCAATCAGCATCATTAGCATTTCAATACTTGCGTCCATACTCTACCAGATGCACATCCAGGACACAGCCATGCATTTTCTTTTTTTGTGACACCTCTTCCGATCTGTACATCTCCTGTTATGTAGAGTCTCACAGGATACATCTTTATTTTTCTTAAGATCTGCATCCTCAGTGACCTGATTATAAAATGTGCCAGACACTCCAATCATTGGATCTTGGTCATTTACCGTATGACGGTGTCTTCCTTCCAGTAACGGTACCAGTGCTCCTGATAGGATCACTGCCAATATTTAGTCTCACACAACCATCAGCTTTCCACTCCTGCCAACAACTGCTTTCCTCAGCGTCCCTTGCACAAACCCCTTACTCAGTATTCTAGACTGAAACCTTACAGCTCACAATCGCTAAATCGCAGTAAGTAGTCCTGCATTCACCAAGTCTGGATACCTGATATCTCATGCCGGAGAGTTGATTAAGAGGATAGAGTACAGCAGAAGTAAGTCATATGAGTAGTAAACTGGGATACCATTGCTCATCAAGCTCGTGTCCCCAAAAGTGACAGGTCTGTGTCCTTAAAAGTGGCAGGTCTGTCCTTAAAAGTGACGTGCCTGTGTGTCCCCAAAAGTGACAGGTCTGTCCTTAAAAGTGACGCGTCTGTGTGTCACCAAAAGTGGCAGCTTGTGTGAATAAAGTTTGTGGACATGATGGATGTGTGGCAGCCCTAACAGGAGCTGCGCTGGGTGGTGTGGCAATGGGTTTGTGTCAGTGTTAGCAGGGTATGTAAGGAAAAATAAACGTGTGCCTGTGGGTGTGCGCAAAAGTGTTTTAAAACTGTGCCTGCAGGGCTGTGACAGATGTTGTTTGGGCATGCTGGGCTGTGAATGTACAGACCGCCCTCAAATCCCCCCACCCCCATGGGATGGCAGTGTGAGGCTCGTGAAACGCTTGTCCTTAAAAGTTAAAGGGTGTGTCTGTCCTTAAAAGTGACAGTTGGTGCACAAAAGTTTGGGGACATGATGGATGTGTGGCAAGCCAGTGCTACGAAGACAAAAACTTCAAACAGAGAAGCTGCTTTAGCTTTTCAGGCAGGGCTCGGTCATGATTAGCAGTTGTTAAAATGATAAAGGGCCAACAGACGGGGGTCCCAAAACTTCCCCAGGAGAATGTGAAACAGGATTACACGTGGCAGGAAAAATACCCTGCAGGGAAAACGAGGCCTGAGATAAAGCTATCAGTCTCAGCAGGCAGGCAGGGTGGTGACTCAGCAAGATCTACAAACACATTTCCTGGGCCTAGCTCTTCAGGACAGTTCTTAGGCTTGATTAGCAGACGGTAAATGATATCAGTGTACCAAATAGACAATGCAACGGTCTGAAATTGTTCCCTCCAAAGACCACCATTACATGGCTCTAAGCCCGCCCACCACCCTGTAAAGTGTGGGGTCTTCTAATTAGCATGCCAGGTCAAGTATAAAAGGGCACTTTAAGGGTCAGCAGAAACAGACATTTAAAAACCCTTTTTGGAGCGCCTTGTTTGACTGCCTGGTACACAGACCTGCATCAGAAACTTAAGCCAGCCATGGACCAGAACAACTTCTCACAGATTGACGATGCCTGCTACACGTTATTGGAGGTAAATAAATAAAGGGGGGTACATTGTGACATGCTTATGGGGCTTATTTAAAGTGCAAGGGTAATGTATTTAAGGTGAACAATGTTGTAGTTTTAAAAAGAGGCCTAGCGCTGTGTAGGAATGTGTTCACGCTGTTTTAATTAATGCTTAATGCATGGTTGTAGGATGTATAATGTGAATAAAGGTGGCTGTTTTAGTGGTTGTACATGGCTGCTATGTGACGTTTTTTTTTTAAGGGGCATTTTATGCAAGGCATGACTGTATTTATGATGTCTAAGGATGCTGTTTTTGGGGTGTGGGGTTCGGTTACAGGCATTCTAACAAAAAAAAAAAAAAAGGGGGACTGTATTTAAGGAGTATAATACTATGGGTATTAGAGGTGCCACAATCCTGTAACATCAGGCTTTTACAGTTCCTACAAACCTATCACAACGCTGTATGGCGCTATGGGGGCCAGAGAGCTCAAGAATGCTGAGAAAATTATAAAATGAAAACAATCAGCACATGTACTCACCCAATTGTTGCCATTGTGTGGTCGCGTGGTTGGGTCCCGGTTGTTGGGGGTTTGAGGGGCCGCTTGCTTCTCCATGAGGGGCCAGTGGTGGTGATGGTGAGTTGAGCCTGGCCCAGGTAGTACCGCTGGGGACATTATCCAAGGTAGGATGTTCGACCCCACTGAACACAGATGCCATGCTGGGACTATGGTTCCTACTGCGACTGGCGGTGTGGTTGGGGTGAGTCCCAAAGTCCAGAGGAGATATTTTCGGCCCCAGAAACCTCTTCACTAGCGCAGGGGCTCCGGTGATCCGGACGGTACTCCGGGACTTTGTAAGGACGGTGTTCAGTGTGGGGTTCGAGGCCCCTGAATTTTCAAGTACCCACCCCCAGAGCACGCGGTGGCCCTGGCGTTGCTCTGCTGTGGTGGTGAGGCATGGTCCGTGTTGGGGGATCTTGATACCCTCCTGATTTTAAAATAAATGGGGGATCATGCGCCCGCAGTGGGGGATAGCAGGCCCCAGATTTTATAAAAATAAAGACCCCAGAGCCCGAGGGTTCCAAGTGGAGCTCTGGGGTCGTGTGCGGGTGGATCAGGTGGCTGCCTGCTGCGGACTCCCAGAGCCCTCGCCGGGTCCAAAGCATCTGTTACACCAACCCCCTAGAGCCCGCGGTGCTCCGTGCGGCGCTCTGGGTGTTGGTTGGGGTATGTGGCCGGACTCGATGGGGGCAGAGGCCCAAAAACTTACTGGTGTAGACAGCGTGGCCCAAACCTGATGCGCATGGCGTACGGTGGGGGCTGCTCTGTATTCAGAGGCCTAAAAAAAAAAAAAAAAAAAAAAATGTAGTTATACCCCAGAGCCCACGTCCCTGGGGCTCTGGGGCCGCTGCGCGGGGATCGCGGTGTTCCTCGAGGGTAAAGATGGAGGCCGTGGATTCCCTGTTTGCCTTCCGCTTCCTCGGCGAGGGTCGGCAACGCCCACCATGACGTCTACGAGGATTCCCTCAGCGTCACGGAGGTGGAGCCGGTCTTCACCGAGAACTCGGAAGGACTGCTGAGAAACGGTAATGCTTTCAACACCCCGCAACATGAGGGAAATCCCTGCAAGAGTTACCTCTTGTTGAGGGGTGTTTTTACCCCCAGTAGGGCGGGATGTCATGGGTCTGGGGCTGCTGTAGTCTATTCCTTGGACCCCACGCTGATCAAGCGGAGGCCGGAATGCATGCTGGATGCCTATGGCATCCGAGACATCCTGACTTTGCCACGGCTGCCATAGGCATCCAGCTATCACCGTGGGGCAGCGCATTGGGAGCTCACGAAGGGGACTCCGCTATGGATGTATGTGCTCGGTTATACAACCCAGGGACGCTGCTAAAAGGTAGTCCCTGGGCTGTAAGCATACATTTCAAGATTTAGCAGTGTGTGCTGCCCCGAATGGTATTTCAACATAAGTAACATTACACATACAACAAGCCAGGGCTTGGGGACTTTGTCAATGAATGCTAGTTGCATAAGATAAATAAGCAACAACTATGGTGACATGTGTATAGAATATTGCAAATGCGGTAGTTCTGAAATGATGAGAGGTTTAACATAATATTCAGAGCTGCATTGAAGTTATATCATAGACAGTGAACGCCGGTACTGCTGTAGGATTAAGATTTATTTTGAAAACATATGCTACAACAGTCAATGTCTCATGCAACTTCCAAGCAATGAGTAAATAAATAAAGGGCCAGATACCGACTGTGATTAATGTTCAGTGTGGAGTGACATAGGTGGTTTTGTTTAGGGGCTGGTTTGAGGGTGCATCAATTACCCCTGAGGTTTAATATGTATGCTGTAAAGAATGTGTACACTGTAGACAGCGCTGGCCATTAACGTATTTGGTTTCAGATTGTGACTGTTTTTTTCCTAGGAGATATCATTTTGTTACTTGCAGTTTATAAGTTAAAATCCTAACCTGGTGTTGTGGTTATTAAAGGGGTTACATAGAACAGCTTGCGGACTGTATACTATTGATATGCACAAGGGTTATGGGTTGTACATACGGCGGGCTTGTGGGTAGGAATCATGGTTTCTTATTAAAAAGTAAACTTCAATACATGGTGTTGTTTTCACTTCTGAGTATGTGCTTTCCCAAAACTTTAACTAGGATGTTTAGCAGTGGGGTCTGACAGATGGTGTCTACAGTTTGCGGTTCTAGGGTCTATGTAATATTTTCCTAGACAGTGTTTTACGTATACCATGTGTAAGGATGCTTGTCTCTATGTATTTGCGTTTTCAAAGATGCCTGTAACAAACTGTAATGCTATGTTTAGGAGCGCTAGTTTTAAATCAGACGCGTTTGATTTAACCCCCTCCACAGGACCTCCCGGAATTTACTATCACCGACGAAGAAATGAGCGCCTTGCAACCAGGTATATGTATTTAGAGTTGTATAGTTTTGTGTAGTTTTTGTACTAGGGTGTCTCAGAAACTCTGCTTTTCTAATGGTGTTCTCATGTATGTGCGATTTTATAGGTTATGACGACGGACAGCAACTAGATATTGACGGTTTTGAATGGTACATGAAGGTTCAAGGCGCGTCTTTGAGTGTGCAGGATAACACAGTTCTTACAGGTAAATAAAAAATAAATAAATAAATAAATAAATAAATAATAATAATGCGGGGTTCTTTAAATTGTCTAAGATTTGGGAGGGCCTAGTCCCAAAAACCACAGCTGTGAACTATAGGAGAGCTCCTCAGAGTGGGCTGTTAAGGCTTGGTTTATACTACAATTGTGATTATTGTTTTCTTTACAGGACCAACGGTGTCATGCACGGTTGGCGGGGATGTGCAAGAGGCTGCAGAGGCTCAAACAAAAGAAAGAACGCCAAAGAGGAAAGCTTCAACATCTAGAAAGGGATCGGTGACAAAGAAAGTTGCGGGGAAAAGACCTCTAACAGGTGTGTTTTTCATAAAAGGGTGTCAAAAAAAAAAAAAAAGAACTCTCTGGGTTTTATTCTCTTAAGCAGATAGGGCCTACGACATGTAGTACCGGATGTATAAAGTGGAGGTGGGTGTCTGTGCTTCCTTATTTTTTCTAATATATATATATTTTTTTCATGTTTACATTCTAGGCGCTGCACATAAGCTCTCTGGAGAAGATCCGTGTAAGGCTAAGAGGTCTACGACACCGTTAAGCGACATCACAGAGACAGTCCAGAACACCGTGCCTACAGCAAAAGGTGTGAGTAGGCGTGTACGCCAGGACCAATTGTGCTCTTATTATTCACACATCCAACAGAGAACCGGTACAGAGATGAAATGCCTTCTCAAGCCAAACGCTAAAATGATGAACCACCAAAAGGCCTCAAAAGGGAATCTCATCTCGAACAAACCCACCCTTAAGAAGAAGCAGATGGACTCGGAGTCCCGATCAGCCCCTTTAGACCCCAAGAAGAAACAGGTGACCCCAGAGTCCCAAACACCCCCTTTAGACCTCAAGAAGAAACAGGTGTTCCCGGAGCCCCAAACTACTCCTTTAGATCTATCATTAAAAAATGTTGCTAAACCGGGGAATGAATCCTCGACCCCCACGTTCTCTAAGGGGCCAAAGACTGTGACGCCTGCTGTAGAAGCGCTGCTACAGCCCCAAACCCCTAAAGTCAGCCGCCTCTCGAGAAAGTATCTTAAGAAGAAGCTGGGGTTCCCTACGTTGCAAGTAGAAACAACGGCTGGGTTCTTAATCAAACCCATTACACCGCAGGACCCTTCCCATCCTCTAAAGTCCTCTGTAGTTTCAAATAAACTATCGGCGTCGGTAGAGGAGCTCCCCTAGATCAGCACCCAAAACATTCTATAATAATTCCTGATGGGTTTAGGAACCCAACGCCTGAAGATGCTCAACCTCTAGGAGCACCTTATACCTCCGGCAGGGTTTGTCTCAAGGCACTGACAGGGCTGGTAGACAGCATTGATAGACCCTCAGAAGCAGCGCACGATGGGTCTTCTAACACGCACAAAGGGGATTTGCACACGTCTGTTACACATTCACCCGACCCCATCACCGGCAATTCCTTCACCGCTAGGACCCGCGATTATTTTGACAGTCATTTACACGCCCCTTGCCCCCTGTCTCCTATCCCCCCGCCAGGAGCGTACGACCCAACCAGCCCCGCGGCCACTGTAAACCCCTCATCACCCCCATCAATATATGCAGATAACAACACGGCAGGGATCGATATTCCAGAGGGGTTTTTGGATGTGTCATTTAGTGAGGCCCCTTCCCCTACAGCCCCAGGGTGTTCGCACTGGGACCCTGTTTCTATGAGTCCCCCGGGCCCTCCTTTACAGAGCTGTGTTGCGACGGTTGGTTTGAGAGAGGGAGTTATACAACCCAAAGGGGTGTTCATTCCTAATCCTCCGCAATATGATTCTGTAAACCCAAAAGATGTACTTGGGGGGCATGTGAAGGATATACAGCTGGCGGTCAGAAAGCTAAAACGCCAAGCGAACGCCGCAGCCTTAAAACTGGGGCTTGGTAGTAGCGAGGACAGGGTCAAGAGGGAGGCGCAGCAAAAGATACTGCAAATGGTTGCCGATTGTAAAAGGGTGATCCTCCAGAAGTGTGAAACAACTGTGTCAGACATATGTGGTATACGTGCATGACTAGGCCCATGTCGAACCCTAAAGACCCCACATGTCCCTGGTATTACTAAAAACACACATAAATCAAAATATAGCTGTAAGGTCCATACTATACTGACCAAGTCCCTACGCTTCTTACGCTTCCTCAGGCGTCAAAAGTACATAGACCCCCGCAAACAGAGTCATACAGTTTCACGAGCAGAGCCTGAACCACATACAACAGTACCATACACCGTCCAAAACGTAAGTTCAGGAGAGAATACCCCAAGGGGAGGGCGTTTGAAGGGCTCGGGCGGTAGAGAGGCGATACTCCAACACCAGGAACACATAGAAGGACCGGGGGTGGGTCTGTAGCAGAGGCATCCTTGAGTACATCGCACACATTTACAAAGCATACTGTTCAGATAGGCGGGGGAGGTTGCCTCGAAAAGACTGGTCCCGTAAAAAGCAAAAGTGGGCTAATAGCGCTAAGCAGCGCAGGCTTTTAATAAGTAAGCTCAAGAAAGCCAGAATATGCGCTACACGGTTGTTTAAAAGACCCCATGAGACCGTGCTAAGCCAGGACCCCCAAAATGATACAGCAGCGACCACCCCAGCAAGTCAAATTCCTCAAGATGAGGATTTAGAGGCAGTCTTTTTAGAGAGTGTTAGAAGCTACAGTCGTACTGTAGAGAGATTTAACGCTACAGAACACTACGAGGAGTTTAGGTTTGCTAACCTTCACCGTATAAGGTCCTCCGATCACGGCGTTTTAGCCATACATCAGGCTGTGCAAACACTCATAGAAAGGTTGTTACGCGATGTGGGTCCTAATGATTTTTTTCAACTACGCTTCCAGGGGCAGGGATTTGACAGCCCGTTGTTCACCAAGCGAAAGTCCAGCGTTGTGTTTGACGCCGTGGAATTTTTAGAAAACCTCTCGAGGCTTTTACAGAGTAAGGCTGAACTAGTCGCCTATGGCACTTTCAGAGTCATAGCCCTCATTGTACGGGGTCGTGAGGGGGGTGTTTCCAGGCCTTTAAAGAGCGTGCTGTACAGCAAGATAATTGGTAAGAAACAACGTTGGCTGCTCAACTTTAACAACGATGCAGCCAACACGTGTCTGGCGGCCAGTATCGTGGGGTTGCTGATGGGTCGCAACACCAAAGACGCTGTCATCATGTCTAGAGCTGCTGAAGCCCACGAGGTTCTTGAAATACCTCCAGACCGTATGGTCGGCTTTGGCGACATAGGTCTTTTTGAGAACTATTTCGCCGTTACGGTGAAAGTTCTTTATCACAACGGCTCTTGGAAGTACTTTACAACCGGGGAACGTGTGAGAAACAAGACCGTATATGTCCTTCACCACGAAAACCACTTTTACGGTATCTTGAACCTTAAAAGTTTTCTGGGAGTCAAGTATGTGTGCACATATTGCGACCACATATACAACAATAAGGCATATCATCAGTGTGAAATGCGCTGTAAGATGTGTCAGAGGGACGGTTGCGACGTAGACACCGCCCTGAAGGTAAGATGTCGAACCTGTAAGATGTTTTGTCGCTCGCAAGAATGCTTGAGCATGCATAACAAAAATGTTAAATGCGTCCCTAAAATGGATTGCTTTGACTGTGGTCGATATGTGGCGTCAGATCACAAATGCAAAGGCATGAAATGCCCAAGGTGTCACACGCCTTTTAGGGCAGGAACAAATCACAGTTGTTACATGGTTAAAGGCCGACCTCAGACCAAAACCGAAGCATACATAGTGTTTGATATAGAGTGCACACAAGAGACGGGGGTACACCAACCTAACTATATTTACGCCCACCATCTAACTTCCGACGACAGCTGGGAGTTTGAAGGGCGAACGTGCGTTGGTGATTTCCTTAACACTTTCATTCAAACCAAATTCAAAGGGTATACCATGCTGGCCCATAACTCAAAAGCATACGACTCGTTCTTTATTTTACAAAAGCTGATTCGTGAAAAGGTACAAGTAGAACTCATCACTCAGGGTTCCAAGCTGATGTTGCTAACGGTGGGGCAGCTACAAATAAGATTCATAGACACCCTGAATTTCCTACCCATGAAATTGAGTAAGCTGCCAAAAGCCTTTGGTTTCCCAGGGTGTAAAGGTTATTTTCCACACTTTTTTAACACCTGGGCGAACCAGGATTATGTGGGGCCCATGCCGCCTCCGGACAGCTACGGGGTTCAATATATGATGCCTACCGAGAAAGAGAGCTTTCTGCAATGGTACTCTGAAAACCATGAAAAAGAGTTTCATTTTCAAACCGAGTTGAAGGCTTATTGTCAGGCGGATGTAATGATCCTACGACAAGCCTGCAACCTCTTCAGAGACGTTGTTGTGGAGATGACTAAGAAAGTCAAGGCTTTGAAACCCAAGACCCCTGAAATGACAAAGACGGTCGAATACATAGACCCTTTTCAAAACATCACTTTGGCCTCCATGTGTATGTCCATCTACAAACACATGTTTTTAAGACCAAAAAGTATCGCTCTAGTACCGCCAGACCTCTATAACGGTAAACAGAAACGTTATTCAACCCCCTCTATCCAATGGCTTATGTACGTGTCTGAGAAGGAAGACATCCACATTCAACACGCCTTACAAGGGGGCGAATACCGCCTGGGCCCCTATTACCTGGATGGGTACGCCGTAATTAAGGGCGTGCCGACGGCCTTTGAATACAACGGCTGTTTTTACCACGGATGGCCCCACGAGTTTAACAAATTGTTGGGTGCCAAATTTGAACACTTACACAGACGTACTATGATGAAGGCCCAGTATGTTGAAAAATGTGGCTTTGCTCTGAGGGCCCTTTGGGAGCACGAGTGGTTAGATATGCTAACAACCGACACCAAGCTCTGCTCTTTCCTTCAGAGTCGTGATTTACCACAACCTCTGGAGCCCCGCGATGCCTTATTCGGGGGTCGTACAAATGCCATACAACTGTACAGGGCCGCTGCTGAGGGTGAAAAAATACACTACTATGATTTCACCAGCCTGTACCCATTTGTGAACAAAATGAAGGTATACCCCTTAGGGCACCCCACCATCATATATAGAGACTTTAAGCCCCTTTCCGAATACTTTGGGCTAGTTAAATGCGAAATCCATCCACCAAGGCATCTTTACTTCCCTGTGTTACCATACAGAGTCGATGGTAAGCTGATGTTCCCCCTCTGTCGAACATGCGCAGTGTTTAAAGAGATTGGTGGTTGTAGACACACTGAAGAACAGAGGATGCTCACCGGGACCTGGTGTAGCATCGAGGTCCAAGCTGCCTTAGAGAAAGGCTACAGACTCGGGAGAGTACACGAGGTGTGGCATTTTAGGAGGACCACGAAACGCCTCTTTTCACGCTACATTAATTTGTTTCTCAGAGACAAACAGGAGGCCTCAGGATATCCCGAATGGTGTACTAGTCACGATGCAAAGCAAAAATACATCGATGACTACCACGCTCACGAGGGTATACGTTTACGACCCCATTTGATCAAGGTCAACCCCGCCCGCCGACAGTTAGCCAAACTCTGCCTCAACTCCTTATGGGGAAAATTCGCACAGCGTACAAACATGTCTAATACAACCTTAATAACAGATCCTGATGAGCTGTTTAAGTACCTTTTTGCCCCTTGTTACGAGGTGTCCAGCTGCGAGTTTATCGATGACGATACCGCGGCTGTGTGTTGGAAATACGCAAAAGAGTACCCCACAACGTGTAACAACATAAACATCTTCATAGCGTGCTTCACGACAGCCCACGCCCGTCTTGAGCTTTACGGGGTTATGGATAAACTACAGGACCGCTGCTTGTATCACGATACCGACTCTGTGATTTTTGTGAGTAAGCCGGGGGATGAAGACCCACCTCTTGGGGATTACCTAGGTAATTTGACCAGCGAACTCGATAAAGATGAGCATATAACACAATTTACGTCCTCCGGACCAAAAACGTACGCGTACAAAACAAACAACAACAAGGTGTGCATGAAGGTCAAAGGTATAACCTTAAATGTCAACAACACCCTAAAAATCAATTTTGACAGTCTGAAGGATCTGGTGCACGAATACTCTGCATCGGACGATCGTGAAAATGATAAAACCATAGTTGTGAATCAGCCCTGCATAGTCAGATCCAAAAAGAAGTGGGAAATTACAACCCAGCCCCTACATAAAACCTTACGCGTTGTTTTTGACAAAAGGGTCCTGACTACCGACTATAAAACACTGCTGTACGGTTATTAGACGCATTAGAGAGGTCACCGTCGCACTATGGACACCAGATTACAGCATCCGTTCTCCTGCGTGTTAGCAGGGCCCTCAAACTGCGGTAAAAGCTACTTTTTAAAAAAGCTCTTAGAAAATGCTGCCGGTGCTTTATCCCAAACACCTAATAACATTGTGTGGCTTTATTCGTGCTGGCAAGACCTTTATACCGAACTGTCCAGTAGCTTCCCGCATATCAGATTTATAGAAGGTATACCTGACAACCTCAACGACGATGAGCTGCTGCCACCGACCCTTGTAAACATGGTAATTGTCGATGACCTTATGCGTGAAGGTGGGGATCATCCTGAGTTAGAGCGTGCTTTTACTCAATATTCACACCATCGCAATCTAAGCATATGCTACATTGTGCAGAACTTGTTTTACAAGGGTAAGAACAGCCGCTCTATAGCACTCAACGCGTCATACCTTGTTTTATTTAAAAATCCCCATGACAAACAGCAAATATCAGTCATAGCTAAACAGATGTACCCGGGAAACACACACTTCTTCATGGAGGCCTTTAACGACGCTACAGCAAAACCCCACGGCTACCTGTTGGTCGACTTAAAAAATAACACTCTAGAAGACTACAGACTGAGGGCTGATATTTTTCACCCTGATCTCCCAGTCGCTTACACACCTAAGATCAAGTCCCGAACCTATAAAAAGCAGCGCTGAAGACCTTTAGAGACATTTGTAGTCCTGACCTTATAACACCCTGTGTTGACCATGTCTGACCGCCTACGCCGCAATTTAGCTCTCCTGAAAATGTTGGTTAATGCCAGTCCCCAGCACAGAAAGGCCATCCTCTGCGCTGCTTCTGATGATTTAGTGGCGGCCATTTCAGAAATAGCCCTAAACACCCTAAAAGGTAACGTCCCTATATCAAAGAGCCAGTTACAGGTGTTGAAGAAGAAGCGACATCTTATCAAGAAGCTCAGTAATAAAAGGTCCTCGCTTATTACCAAGAAGAAACTGGTGAAACAGTCTGGGGGTTTCATAGGCTCATTGTTGGGCATAGCTATACCCATAATTACAAGCCTCCTCTCGGGACGGTGATGGAGCATGCCGCAAAGATGTATTTGGTTCCTAGACAACAGTTGGAGCAGCAGGGCTCTTCTGCTGACAATGCCTGGGATATACGGCGAAATGAGACTCTACGACTGGATGGTGAAATTAAAGACATTTTGAACCGTAAGGATCTAAACCCGTACGACAAAGCTAACCTTTACACCAACACCCTTAAAAATTTTCTAACCTACTACAAGCAGTGGGATACTGAAAAAAATAAGCTAACTCTATATGCCCAGGACTATGAACAGCCAGCAACGCCTGCGCCTGCTCCGCAACCCCTACAGCCGCAGCCGCAGCCGGCCCTGACCCCGATCCCTGATATATTTGTTGACGACCTCCTAAAAAATATAAGTCAGAGGCACAGGGGTGCAGCGCAAATGCTGATGAGTAAACTCGCCGCTTCTAAAGACCTAACAGCGTGGAATGAACGCGGTGAATTTGTCTACAAGGGGCAGCCGGTTGTTGGCTCACACATGTACGATCTAGTCAAAGGTCTCACGCACCCCAAAACCCTAACGCAGCAAAATGCTCCTAGAGGTTGGGATCAGTTTCTGCGCGCCGCCGCTGAACTCAACATCCCTTCCACACTCGTGGGTAATAACGATCACCGCCGTATGCTTGAAAGTTTGAAGGCACCCTTCCCTCCATCACCAGCAGCCTCGGACGCCCCACGACTATCCCCCTCTTGGAGCACCCCGCCTGCGACGGCTGTACAGAGAAAAAGGACACTGCACACAGCCCATACGTGGATTAATCCTTAATGTTTCTACAGACTTTTTGAATAACTGTGCCTATTACGCGTATAACTGTGTCTGATTTTTCTTCATATATTTTCTCTAGTAACGGATGTCATTGTAATGCGCACCATACATAACTGTTTGTAATAAACACTTTTATAACTTTTCAACCCCTCTCACTCGTCTTTTAAAATATTTTAATTATGGTGCATGTGTAAGCATAGAAATGCAGAGTCTGAATGCTTGTTTTAAAAAATGTCTTTATTTTAAACGTTCATCATTAAACATATACACGTTACAGGCCCTTACAATTTTGACAAACGCTATATTCTGTTTTCACAGGTCTGACCGTGGCCCTTGTGTTTTCTTTTACATATTTCACAACTATACTGTCATTGTTAACAAGGTCACGCGAATATAGATTTAAGAAATTTCTAAACGCCACACCCTCCGACATTTTACTGATAAAATAAATACAGTGTTCCCCGCATGTGATGGCTAACGAATCCTGGACCCTTAGCTTGTTATACTCAACCCTCCCTGCTGCTTTTTTCACAAACTTGAATATGGCATGTGTATAGATACTGTGTTCGGGGAACTCGGCTGTACTGTCAAACACTGTAACCTTGTCACTATCTATAAACACGGCCGCCCAGTGTGTTCCACCCTTGTAATGAGGATCTGTGTTAAACACTAGGGTGCGTGGTCTTTCCGGTCCGATTTCGCCTGGTAACCCATCGCTAGGGAAAACACCTAAAAGTATTTCCTCGCGTATTTATGTCTGCTTAAGAAGTCCCGTATCTGCACAGTATCCATTTCACAAACGTTTTAAAGATAGTCAAACAAAATCTGTCTGGCGTGGTTGATCTGAATGATGCTGTCAAATACCGAGAATACGACCATGTTCACATTCGCAGGTAGCGGATTACTAAATCGTATTTCAGCTTTTAGATTGCCGTTTTTGACCAGGTTGTAGTGATCGCCGTCTTCCATGTCGGGAGTCAGGTCAAAGGCGAACAGTGTGTATCCGGCCCCATAGCCTTCTCTTGACACGGCTACCCCACAGTCCCGTAGGTGCTTCCCTGTTATCGAAACCAGCCCCTGATATTCCCTGATGTAGTTGGAGGTTATAAAACTGGGTGTGTAGGGTTTTGCAGGAATCACAGCGCCCTCGTGGACCAGCGCGGCGTAGTTGATGCCGTAGTGCTTAAAATTGAAGGGATTTGAGGCGTAGACGCCGCTAAAAGCTGTATTGTCCACAAATCCGATGATGATAAGCTTGGGTAGTTGTCCCATAAATAAATTCTGCTGCTGAGTTAATCGGGTACCGGCAGGGATGCTGAATACCTTCAGAGCTACTCTTTCCACAGCGTACTTGGCGTTTGATATTTGCAAAGCATCGGCGTGAGCTAATCTGACGCTCGGGGACACTTTCACCCTCTTTACAAACAGACACGCTGACAGTATGTCCAGCTTGTACTGGTCCGCATCCCCGCTGATGAGACAGAATGAGTCCTTGTTGCGAGTGAGCTTGATCTTAAGATCAATTCCGTTGATGAGCAGTTTATCTTGGAAGAAGAGGTCTGAATGTATGCGCCCTAGGAGGTCAAAGTGACGACTGCCCGTCGCAAAACTTGCTCTTTTTACAAAACCCTGATTGTCACCGTCCAGCTCCTTGGCTTCAAAGTGCCCGTATGTGTCCTTGCAGAAGAGCCCCGCTGAAAGCTGCGTGTCGAGGGCGTCGCTACTGTAATTTAGAATGCTCTCGAGGTAGGCTCTGTAGGCGTACATGTTATCGCTCTGTGTGATGAGACGATCGCCCAGGGTGATGTCCACCTGATTAAACACAGTTGCTAGGGGTATGCGATCGTCGCCACTTTAGCGTCTGCTGCTATGTCTGAACCATCCGCTTTTACGATTTTACACATAAGATGGAGTAACGTGTTGTTGAGATCCAAATACATATCCGTGGACCCTGATACATAAAACTCTATAGGGGCCAGAGGCGTCAAAGCGGCTAAAGGTGATACCTCCATGAAAAAACTGTTTTTGATGCTTGTCTGAGTGGGCTTTAGAGTAAACAAGTCTAACTCGGATTTGGCGCACTCGCCCGATGCACAATGTACGAAGGCCATGCTTTAGTTTACGCCGCTTTAAAAAATATTTACTTTAGAGGCGGATCTCTTCTTCTTGGAAGCTCTCTTCCGTCTTGGTGTTTTTCTTTTCTGAGCGCGCTTTGAAGAACGCCTCCTTTTTTTATAGGGGGAAGGTGGGCCTCTGCGTCTCGAAGCACGGCGCTTCCTTTTAACAATAGGGCGATGCCTATACACCAAACCAGCGCCTTCTTGCGGCTGTTTGTTCATGCGCTCGGCAACCGCCGAAGTAACAGACCCTACTACGTCCTGGGCAATATTCGTAGTCGCCGCTTTAACATGCGGTTTTGCAATTTCATAGCCTCTTCTCAAGAAGGGCATAGCTCTTCTAAACAGACTGCGGAAGAAACCTCCTAGACCAGCCCCGTACATAACCGGGGACCCTTGAAAGTACGGAGGTCCTCCATATCCGGCCTGGTTTCGGTAATAGTCCCTGTACATTGACGGGTCCCCGTATGTTTTCACAACCACCATGATGCCTGCTTAATAGCCTCTGTCGCGTCTCGGCCTTAAATGAAGCTTAACAATAACTTTCCCGTATTTAAAGGACACAGGGGTGGACTGGTCATCAAAGATCATAATTGAAATAATGTCAAAATGGTTCTTAGAAACTGCTACGTAGTCGGGTTTGTTGAATTGAATATTGACCATCGTATTATTTTCGCCCTGTACATGGACCCATCTTAACAGAGGCGCGTAACTATCGCCGATCCTCTGGGCCTCTACAATATCGCTATACACATAGAGCGTGTAGAACCCCCCGTTAATATCGGGGCACGTGTGATCCTGTTCGAACGGACATTTGGCATTCTGTACTGTGCCTAAAACTCTTCTTAATTTACCGGAGCAGTTAAACACGGTGGTGCGATTAGGGGTTTTAAGAAACACCTTCCTTCTGACGCTATCTAGCGACAGATGAGTATTCGTATATGTTTCGATGGTGCCTATGGCTTTGTTGATGGCGTCGACAACACTTGAAACGGTTGGGTAGTATCAGTATGGGATGCTCTCGTGCATGCTCACAGGGTCCTGCTCACGCTTTATGTAAAACTTGGCCTCGCTCTGCGTAAATGTATTCCATGTTCTAGGGTATTGGATCTCGGTTAGGGCTCCTCCCAATCCCCTTTCAAGTCCACAGGCTTAGCCAATTTCACGGTATAATTAGAAATCTGGTTGTCGGGGAACATGTCTTTAGAGGCGTTGGACGGTAAGGTGATATAAAAGGGCGTTGTCTCCATCTTAACAGCAGCTTTTAGACGGGCCTCAGCTCAAACACCCTTCAGGGAGCTGGCCAACACCCAACTGTTGAATTTCTCCGGCCATCCTCGCCATTTGACATATGCCTGACTATTAGCGCCTCTACCTTTCCTTTTCAGAATCTTTTCAACCCTGTACACCCTGTGCGGATCATCGGGTATCCTTTGTAACTCTTCCTTGTAAAAGACCCCCGACACCGCTTCCCCATCGAAGTCCTTTAGCCTGTAAATATACATTCCTTCTTTAAGCTCCACACTTTCCACTATAAATATTTCGTCGCTAAAAGTCTGTTGGTAGCCCTTCGTAAAGACCCCTTTCAATTTTGAAATCCTTACGTGATCACCTTTCTTAAAAATAGGCTTCTTCATCTTTGTAGTGAAATTACGCCCGTACACCGTTCTCCAAACATATAAAGAATTAATAGGAGTTACCTCCAAGGGCGCTGTTTTGATGGTCCTGTGATAACTGGAATTATATACACCTAAAAAAGCTTGTAGAACATCAACGTATCTGTAGGTGTTGTGGGCCGTAAAATACCTCCACATCTTAGACTTTAAAGTTCTGTTAAACCGCTCTACAACCGCTGCTTTTACCTCCGTGTGTGTTACAAAATGTTCAACCCTATGTTGCTTTAATAATTTCTGAAATGTCTTGTTTAAGAATTCTTTACCGGCGTCTGTTTGTAGTTTTTGAGGAATTCGCCCCTTCTCGAAGATGGCTTTAAAAGCTAGCCCCACTTTTATCGCGTAGCGCTTCTGCGTAGGCGTACTTGGACAAGACGTCTATGACGGTTAATATATAACGAGCGTCGCTGTTATATTTTGCTATATCTTGAAGGCTGATGATATCCGCCTGCCATTGATAATCTATTTGCGCATTAACGATTGTAGGGCGCCTCTTAAACCGTCTTCTGGCTGGTTTATGGAGTGAATACGCCTCCTCTCCTGATAACCAGGTCTTCACCAGGTCTCTGTTTACAGGTTCATTTTCATCTACAGCCCTTCTATACAGAACTTCGACGCTTCCCAAGCTGCCAACTCCACCTGTATCATAATAAAGTTTTCTTAGCCGGACCTCCGGCATGTTATCATCCGCTACACCACAGGCAATGAATGACACTTGTTTTGCGTAAGGACATTTTATTAAAAATAAAGAATATTAACAAAACATAAACAGAAGGTACTTTACATTTTCATAGTAAGCGTCGTAAGGACGGTTTAACACATAGCCACCTTACGGTGTAACATTCTACTACTTTGTTCTAAATACACTCTATCAGGTTACGCTAAATAAGACCTTATTTTATTTTAAAATAGTCTTCGTGGTGGTAAATACCCTATACTTCTATTTTTTATATACAGCTTACACATACGCCTTTCTACGAGTCTTTCTATCATCTTTCTATCAAAAGTCGTGCACATCCCTTGCATACCCTGCAGTTTTAAGCTTGGATCCTTGGCGTGTCGGGTCTCCGCGAGTGCCGTTGTCAAGAGCTCCAGCATATTCGGGTGGACATATTTCTTTTCAGAGGACAGTCCGTACACCACCCTTAGCAGTTTATACATCTTGTACGGGTCTAACAAACTACATATATAACGGGTTACTCTTGCTCTGTATGCCTCGCCTAGACACTCGTGCGCGTCCTGCTGAGGATCCCCGATTCTATGTCCGGAACAAAGGCCGTAATAGTCATGTTTGACACAGGCTAGTACCACAGCCGCTGCGAAACCTTTAACAGCCATCAGGTCATCGTGGGGTACTACTTGAATTTCTTTTACACCAGCGGCGCTCTTAGAGGCATAGTCACAATTCATGGGAACATCAGTACTTTGTCTTGTGGAACTTTCAGTCTGCTTTGCACAACATAGACAGTAAAAATTTACGCTGTCCGGTTTTGTAGGATGCCCCACGGCCTCAGTTCTTTTTGGGGTTGCGCCCTAGGGTGAAAAGAAGAAAGATTAACAACCAGCTAGTTGAAGAAATAAAATACATCATTATGTAACGGTCTGCTCATAACATTTTTACTAACCTCAGCATTTTCACCACCCTCGGCGGCTGCTCTGAAATCTTGAGAGTCGCTAATGTCCTGCGATGCCCCATCATCTTCAACGCTTGTACACGGCTGTTGCACAACTACCTTCTCAGGAGCCGCTTCCTCCTGAAAAACCATGTCTTCATAGACGGGTGTGTTAGGAGGTGCTACAGCTTCTTTCCCATAGTGCATTATGAAGTAGGTGCATCCCGCTGGGGTTGCTCTCTAGGGTCAAAAGAAGAAAGATTAACAAACCGTTAGTTGAAGAAATAAAATACATCGTTATGTAGCGGCCTGATCATAACATTTTTACTAACCTCAGCATTTTCACCGCCCTCTGCGGCTGCTCTGAAATCTTGAGAGTCGTTAATATCCTGCGATACCCCTTCATCTACGGGTCTTGTACCCGTCTGTTGCACAACTACCTTCTCAGGCGGCGTATCCTCCTCAAAGCCCAGGTCTTCATAGACGGTGGAGTTAGGTGGAACTATCATATCTTCCAAATCGTCCAGCTCCACGAAACCAAATCCCTCATACTCGCTGTCATTACAAGAGTCCAAACTCCAACTGCTATCTTCCTTAATTGGGGACACCCTTCGCGGCCAATCCTTGAGACTGCGTGCTTCCAGACGCCGACAACTGTCATCGCCAAAACCAGTAACGTTGCAGCCCATATCCTTAGGTGTTTCTTGTTGAGCATTCTCGTCCATTATCAGGGGTGTTAAGCTGCGGTAATATCTATCGATAGTGGCCTGGCCGCCACCCAACATGGGCCTTTTCAAGAGCGGGGTGTATCTCTTCATTTTTGCTATGGTGATCTTTTCGTGTTCAGCCGTCTGCTTGCTGTACATGGCTCTTAAGGAGGCCTTATATGTATCCTAAACAAACCCTCAATGGGGGCGTGCATCTCTACACAACAACATGACCCGCCGGCGTCATAGGGCTCTGGTTCGCTGGCGTCTCCAAAAGCAGCTCCGCCCCATGGCAGCCCGCCCCTTGGATCAAATGGGCACCTACATCCGCCATAAGGGTTTGGGACCTGTCACTTTTGGTGCACGGGGGCGTGGCCCCTGTCACTTTTGGGGACACGAGGTTGGTGCAAAGGGGCGTAACACCTGTCACTTTTAAGGACAGACCTGTCACTTTTTTTTTTGCACACAAGCTGCCACTTTTGGTGACACACAGACGCGTCACTTTTAAGGACAGACCTGTCACTTTTGGGGACACACAGGCACGCGTTTATTTTTCCTTACATACCCTGCTAACACTGACACAAACCCATTGCCACACCATCCAGCGCAGCTCCTGTTAGGGCTGCCACACATCCATCATGTCCACAAACTTTATGCACACAAGCTGCCACTTTTGGTGACACACAGACGCGTCACTTTTAAGGACAGACCTGTCACTTTTGGGGACACACAGGCACGTCACTTTTAAGGACAGACCTGCCACTTTTAAGGACACAGACCTGTCACTTTTGGGGACACAAGCTTGATGAGCAATGGTATCCCAGTTTACTACTCATATGTGTGCATAGAGAGGAAAGGAAAGCTGAGTAGAATATAGTAAAAGGTTCAATGTAAAAAGATTAACATGGGAACATGAAAGAAGATAAAACATTAATATTTCCAGGATAGTTGTATTTAGTTATAAATGCCATGGTAAATCTGCAATCAAATTCCCAACATTTCTTCTCCTGCATGCACATAATGTTTTCCAGAGCAGCAAGTTTCTTCCACCAGTCATTGGTGGGATCTGATCCAGTCAAGGACATGCAATCATATTATGACCAATCGTTGTGGTCGCAAAAGAAAGAATCTGTATCTCCAATGGATGCTTGTCATGTTGCCAACTAACAATATGCAGGCATGATCGACATACACAGCCTGGTTAGTAATGTGCTGTGAAGCATCCTGCGCTGACTCGGCCTCGGGTGGTCCACCAGAATGCATCCCTGATCAGCACCATCAGAACTGCAGGCTGGACTTACAAAAGCTTTATCACTGAATGTGCTCCTTTTTGGAGTGTAAGAGATTGTTCATACTCTAAATAAGTGTTGCTGTTGCAATTTACTGGCAGACAGCACAGACATTGCATGTTGGATTGAATGACAGAGTATTTCCAGAGTGGCATAAATGTTTTCTTTCTCACATCCTTGACTTGTTAAAATAATCATATCTGTAGCCCTTTCCTGAAGTAAGCATAGAATTGGGATACTATGGGTCCAATTACTAGTTGGGCAAAGCGGAATTCCTGTGTACTCCGTCTGACCATGTCTGGTCCAGTGTTTCTTCATCTGAATTTACTGTGTGTGGGAACATTGCACCCAATTTTACTGACTGGCGATAGTGTCCAATAAAATCACCTGAGGCTGTGGTTGCAACAGTAGCCAAGCCTCTGTCTCTATCCCTGCCTGACCTTTTTCTGCAGCAAGGAGTGAGCATACAATGCTATCCCCTACCATGGCACTTCGTTCTTCCTTTCCTTACTTTACTGACCCTCCTGACTGCACTCCCACCCCACACCTGCATCCTAGCTCACCTTTATCACCTGCTCAAAGCAGGTGACAGGTGTGAGCATTAATCTCTACATGACAGGGAACACCATAAAGAATTTTGCTAGGTAAAACTAGGGCTGTATAGTTATTCCCCATTCTAAGGGGATGTACTCATAACTGCACGGTTCTGGCAAGGTGTTACCTCACGATAACAATAATTTAGTGAAGCACACCAGTCCCATGCAACTCGTAATCAAGGCCTATAGATTATATTACGTCATTGCTGACATAAAATAACGTCAAAGCTGCAAATATCTAAATTTGCACATTTCATTTTGACATTGTTTCAAAGTTATAAATGTTCCATCTATTCACAGAGATCTTTGCTCCTCTTTAATGGGGGGTACAGTGGAATTTGCACTGATCGAGAGTAAAGGCCTCAAGAAAATGTGATTATTTATTCTTCTACTCAAAATGGTTAGTTTATAATACTTACAGATGCTATTCCATATTTTGCCAATTAAAGACTTTTCTTTTAACAAAATCATTCTGAAGTCTTTTGGAGAGAAGAAGGGTGTTTTTGGTTTCACTAATAACTTTGGCACCGTTAGAGTAATCTGCATGAAACTTTCAAAAACAAAATTAACCTACCTCGGTTCCTTCATGGAAAGTTTTGAACTGATCCATCAAGCAAGGTCCACTTTTGAACTGATCCATCAAGCAAGGTCCACTATATAGTGGGGTGGGGATCCTAAAAGTACTATTTCCCATAGGAAACTTTTCTCTCTGATGCAGAAAAAATGGCTTAATACAACTACATGGAATTAGGCAAAGGTTTTTAACCTTATTGAGAAAGCGTGCCTTTTGTGTTTTGGTGTAAATTTGTTTGGCTATTTTCCAGAAATTAGCATTCAAGTAGGGGCTTGGGTTGGACATGAAGGGGTTAAAAAGTAAGGTATTTCTGGACTGTTGGCCACTTTAAAGGGGACTAGAAAATCCAGATTGGCAGGCCACAACATGAACAGTATTTTGTGGCAGCCATTACAGGATCGGGGACATCAGCCCCATGTCCTGAAAATGAATCATAAAAATATATATGGGGCAAGGGTGGGCCTGCCTGACCTCCAGGGTCATGTGGGGGTGCCAAAGGCACCCATGACTGGTTGGCCACAACATGCTGCGGCAGCCATTACGGGACTCAAGGACATGGGCCCCTTTGAAATGGATTGTAGCGAATACTAGGTTTCGAGGGTCACAAAAAGGAGCCCACATAAAGTGTGATAACATATTTTAGTCACAATATTAATCATTTCTTGATATTATTACACTAATTTTAGGAATCCTGGTGGTGAGTTCTTGAGTGATTGTATCCTGTGACCCTCTGTTGGAATTTGTTGAATCATGCTTGAGAGAAAACTGTTTTCGCTCATGATTTTGTCACAGAGGTTATGGATGGTGTTCGACAAGCTAAAATTAGGGCATATTTTCTATATGTTCACACTATTCTCCTTTGCCATGTGAGGATAAAATCTGATATTCTGGTTAAAACATGTACTTCCAACAGCTGACAGTTGTTTCTTCAGGGTTCGACTGCAGCTTCACACAAAAAACAGAACAACCAAAGCACCAACATTCTGTGCTTATGACAAAAATGTGGCACAGCTGGATGCCATCTAGATGGCTGTAAAACGTAAAGCATTTCTTTTAGAAATGAACACAAACAGTGGGTTTATTATTGTTAGTGCTATTGAAAGCTAAAATGAGGACACCTTTTCTATGAGTTTTCAAATGCATTTCTCATTCATGTCAGTAAAGTATTCTGACATGCACAGTGAAGCATGTACTTTCACACCAGCAGAAATCTGTCAGTTAACTCCCAAGTGATCAACTGCAGCTTCACCACAGAGCACGCCACTAACATTTTGTATTTATGACAAAAGTCTCACACACCTAAAGGCCAACTTAGTGGAAACAAAGTTGTAAAATTGATAGCATTTCATTTAGGAATTAACAAAATGAGGGGTTTCATTTTGTCATAAAAAATGATGCTCAGTGCTCTAGAAAGTTAAAATGAGGACACGTTTTCTGTGAGTTCTTAAATATCTTCCTCATCTATTTCAGTAAAATATTCTGACATGCAGAGTCAAACATGTACGTCCAGCACCAGCAGCAGTCTGTCCGTTAACTCTCTAGTAAGGAACTGCAGCATCGTCACAGAGTTCTAATGAACAACTAGAGTACGAACATTTTCTTTCCAAGACAGAGGTGAGGCACTCCTGAACACCAAAAAAAGGAGCTGTTGAATTTAAAGCACACACCAGGCCCTGCATGCACCCATCGTTGACCACTTAACGCTCTACTTGCTAAGCCTCAAGCCCTTCACAGCAAAGGTCGATCAAAGGGTCCCATCCTTTGGGGGAATACAAGTAAAAAGCCAATGACATCCATCAAAAGTGCTTCACTTCTAAAATATCTAATTTCTTTTGCATCTTCCAAAAGTTTACAGACAAACTTATAAACGTCCAATCATCACTTTAGTTTGTTGTATTAGTCCTTGTTCACAAAGCCTACAGCACACTGTCAGAATCGTTGGTTGATCTCATTAGTAATTTCATTAATTTTGCTATATAAATATAATCAGCGATGACATTGTCACTTGCCATCTCATGAGTAATGTAATATGAGGTCATAAGCAGTGAATGATGGGGCAAAATTACAGTTAGTTCACTAAACTATAACTGGTATATTTCAGTGACTTTTGGGTTGTTTTTATGTAAGCTCCTGTCTCATTCCAGCACCCCACTATAACACAATAACGTCACTTTAACTATATATATATATATATATATATATATATATATATATATATATATATATATATACATTATTGTACTAAGAAACCAACACACAATAATGATTTGTTTTTGCTTTGTTTCTTTGTATTTTTCTTTTATTCTTTCTTTTGTTGATTCATTTAGTACAGCAACGCAGCCAACACGTGTTTCGCGCACCATTGTGCTTCTTCAGGGCTCTCAAGTCAATGTCTGATGGTCATCATGATCATTCACAATTTTTCAATCTCTATTAATTTTGTTCAGGTCTGCACATTTATCCATCTCTTATCTATTCATATAGACGTCACCTCTTCCCACCTCAGTTCAATATGCCACTGGTCATAATGATTTTCCAATATTTGAGGTCCCCTTGATATGGGTCTTTTCTTATTCTTTAAACCTCCGTCTTCACGTCCGATTCATCCACCTTTCTGTGTCATAGAAAACAGACGCCAGCACCTCCAGCTATGCCACCAATACTCTCTTCAGCAGTCTCTCTAAATAAAGGAGAGTGTATTGGCATAGCTGGAGATGTCAGCGTCTGTTTTCTATGTCAGAGAAAGGTGGGATATGTATATATATATATATATATATATATATATATATATATATATATATTTTTTTTTTTCCCATCAATTAATCCACTGCACTCCAGAAGTCGTGTTGTTCAAAGGATTTTATTTAAGCATAAATTCCACCACCATTACCACCATTGTGGTAATGGTGGTGGAATTTATGCTTAAATAAAATCCTTTGAACAACACGACTTCTGGAGTGCAGTGGATTAATTGATGGAAAAGATGAAAGCGAGGTATGGTCTAACCTCGACACGAGCACCAGCTAAATGAAGAGCGCACCGATCTGGGACCGTTTGTTTTTGATATATATATATATATATATATATATTTTTTTTTTTTTTTTAAACAAAGGACGCGGCACTCAAAGCTTGGATTAAGCTTACTTTAATTCAAGTTCAGTTCAGCACTCAGACCAACGCGTTTCAGCCTTCACGGCCTTGATCACAGTTAGTGAGTTTTTCTTTGTTTCTACTATTTATCCCATATTTGCCTCAATGCGGCATTATGGGATTTGTAGTATATACACTTTCAATTAACTATATGTACATTTATACAAGAAAAAAGGCATTTTTTCCAGGTCTTTCATATTTGATTAAAGCGATCTACTTGGTCTAAATTCTGATCCTTAATTCAGATATATCAATGGTATAGTACCAGACAACTTAATCATTCATTTCCATTTGATTTGTACAGTTAGTGCACTCTTACTTTGAATTTTTAGTAACCATTTTCAATGATATAGTACCATATCTGTAAATAAAACAACCTTATCATTAGGCGTTATACATTTTTATCATCACTAAATTCAAGTGCACCAATTGACAGATCTTTCGTGTCTTGTCAGTTGGAATGTCTATCTTAAATGTTAAACTTCTAGCTATACTTTTCATATCAAGTTTGGTGTATGTCATATATATAATTCAAGATTAACTATTCAGTCCAAATGTACATAAAGTTCTTCATCATTATTGATTCCTCCGGGGTTTTCGTTCTTAATCGAATAATGAAACGTGATTCCATTTGTCTTCGTTTTTTATTCTATTCCCCCGCGTTCATCTTGGGGTATCATGTAAATTCCATAGTACTTCATGGCTCTCCAATCACTTTTTTGACAGGACGCCATGTGCTTGGCAGTTGCATACGACATATCCTTGTTCTTCACTGCTCGGATATGTTCGAGAATTCGCTTTTTTAGCATGCATATGGTGCTGCCTATGTATGTCATACCGCAATTACACTCAATCACATAGATGACAAAAGTTGACGTACATGAGATTTTTTGATCAATTTTAATGATGTTTCCATTGGGGTCCACGATAGAGCTTTTGTTCATCCCAATTTTACAGGCCTTACAGAGATTGCATTTTTTAAACCCTTTTTGTTGGATACCAAGCCAATTGTCTGATCCCACTTCCTTAAAATGGCTTGATACCAATACATCTTTAAGCGATTTTGTTTTCCTGTAGGTGACCTTTGGTTTATTTCCAAGTGTTTTTCCTATGTCCGGATCCCCAGAGATTAAATGCCAATATTTCTTGATTTTGTTCACAATTTGTCCACTCTCCTTGCTATATGTTGTTATAAATCTTGGTGGACCATGTTCTTCTTGCTGTTTACTTTTAGGTCTCAGTATCTCAGTTCTTGTCTTACCATCAATTCTTTTCTTATTTCTTTGTAAGCTTCTTTCATTGTATCCTCTCTTTCTTAATCTGTTCATGGACTCCTGAATTTTTTCTTCTGCATCTTTTTCTATTGAACAGTTGCGCTTCATGCGAGTGAATTCTCCATATGGTATACTTGCTATCAGTGATTTAGGGTGGAAACTCGTTCCATGCAGAATACTATTCGTGGCTGTTTTTTTACGAAAAAGAGTAGAATGTATCTGATTATCTTCAATATATACTTTAGTATCCAGGAAGTCTATCTCTTTTTTGTTTACTGTGCACGTGAAAGCCAGGCCAATGGAATTGTTACACAATTTGGAATAATATTCCTTGAAGCTCTGTTGTGTTCCGTTCCATATTAGGAATAAGTCATCAATGTAACGAATCCAAAGTATTATTTTATCCAGATCTTCTTGATTTGTCGAATCCCAGGCAATTGTTCTCTCCCACCACCCCATTGTTATATTTGCATAATTTGGCGAAAATGAAATGCCCATGGCAGTTCCACATTGCTGCCTAAAGAGTTGCTTATTGAAAATGAAGACATTGTTACTGAGACGCATCTCAATCATTTGGAGGAGCATACGAGTGTGTTGTAGTTCAGAGATGTTCCTTTGTTTTAAAAAGTATCCACATGCTTCCAATCCCACTGTATGCCTTATCGATGTATATAGGGGTACCACATCAATGGTGACCAATAAGTATTGTGGCTCCATGTTATTCCATTCAGGATTCGGAGAAAGTCTCCTGTGTCTTTTATATAGGAGCTCATGTTTTTCGCTATTGGAGCCAGGAATTTGTCCACATATTCTGAGACATTCTCATACAATGAGTCGCATGAGGAAACTATTGGTCTTCCCGGTGGACAAAGTAACGTCTTATGGATCTTAGGTAGAAAGTATATAGTCGGTGTTACCGGGAAGTCTTTTGATAAAAATTTAAGCTCTTCATCACTAAGTAGATTCTTATTGTGGCATTGTTGTAGAAAAAGATTTAGTTCTAATGTCATTTTGTTAATTGGATTGTTTTGTATTCTGCAGTAATTGGTGGTATCATTGAGCTGACGTAGTGCTTCATTCACATAGTCTTGAGTCTCCATTAAGACGATATTTCCCCCTTTGTCTGCAGGCTTTATCGTTAAATTCTTATCTTCCACTAGCGTTCTTATGGCTTCTCTTTCCTTAGTCGTCAGATTTTCTCTTTGATTGTTGTTTCTTACTTTAGGCATTTTCTCTAGTTCACTGATAATAGCCTCTGAAAACAGGTCAAATTTATTACCAGGGGACAGCACTGGGCAATATTTAGATTTTCTTCTGAGCCCACTGCCTATTCTTTTATCTGTTGTGATATCTAATTGTTCCAGTAATTGCGTTTCTGTAACTTCCTCCCCATTTTCATTATACATGAGATCGAACATGTTTTGAAGATCTGGTATTTGTTCTATTGTTAACATTGGTTCTTCCTGTTCAATCTGTGGCAGTACTTCAATTGATCCTGCATTTAACTTATTTGCATGCACTTTTGCTAATTTTAACTTCCGCACATACTTTAGAGGTCAATTCTAACTTGAGTGTAGTTGAAATGATTTTCCGGGCAGAATGACAATCCTTTATTTAATAATGATGTTTCCGCTTCTGTTAACACATGTTGTGACAGATTGACAATTAGATTCTCTACTTGCGACTTCTTAGAGGGTAGTGCCTTTTTTCTTTTGGCTCTTCTGGTTTTTCTAGATTTTGCACATTGTTTCTGACCCCTCTTCCTCGTCCTCGGTTTGATGCTCTTCCGCGACCCCCTCCCCTGGATCTGTCAATTGGTGCACTTGAATTTAGTGATGATAAAAATGTATAACGCCTAATGATAAGGTTGTTTTATTTACAGATATGGTACTATATAATTGAAAATGGTTACTAAAAATTCAAAGTAAGAGTGCACTAACTGTACAAATCAAATGGAAATGAATGATTAAGTTGTCTGGTACTATACCATTGATATATCTGAATTAAGGATCAGAATTTAGACCAAGTAGATCGCTTTAATCAAATATGAAAGACCTGGAAAAATGCCTTTTTTCTTGTATAAATGTAAATATAGTTAATTGAAAGTGTATATACTACAACTCCCATAATGCCGCATTGAGGCAAATATGGGATAAATAGTAGAAACAAAGAAAAACTCACTAACCGTGATCAAGGCCGAGAAGGCTGAAACGCGTTGGTCTGAGTGCTGAACTGAACTTCAATTAAAGTAAGCTTAATCCAAGCTTTGAGTGCCGCGTCCTTTGTTTTAAAATTGATGGCTTTGGGCCAGGATCCGGCCCCTACGCAGAGCACCCGCTGACGAGCGCCCTGGGTCAAAGGATCACATTGCAGAAAAAAAAAAAAAAATATATATATATATATATATTCACTGAAAAATCCAAAGGTTAAGGGGGCGTTATAGTTACGTTTAGATTTTACACACACAAAACCAAAGAAATTCAGCAATTATAGTTAGAGTTATCTAAAGTAACTATGACTCGTGCCCTAAAGCAACTATAACTCATGCCCCCGCCATGCACAGTTTTCTCATCAATACTTTTACAGCACATGTTGCAGTGATATTATCAATGATGTCATAGGAGATGTCATGAGTAATATAATATGTGGGGTAATTAGTAGTGCATGGCAAGGGCGCGTTTTATAGTTACCTTAGGGCACTAGTTCCCTTATTCCTAACCTGCCCGTTTGTCTTTTTTTAATGTTTTTTTCTTGGGATTCAACCGAGTCCAAGTCCTAAGATGGCTGCCATCACTTCCTAGTTAAAGTGGTGGGGCCCGATTCACAAAAGTAATCTGAGACAAAATCCTAACTTTATGACTTTCGGTATTCACAAAGAGCATTTAGGAGTAGTAAAGTTAGGAATCCTAACTTTACTACTCCTAATTTCCCTTTGTGAATACAGAAAGTCGTAAAGTTAGGATTTTTAGACCAAAACTTAAGTTTAACTGAGAAAAATCCTAACTTTACGACTTTCGGTATTCACATAGGGCATTTAGGAGTAGTAAAGTTAGGATTCCTAACTTTACTACTCCTAAATGCCCTTTGTGAATATCGAAAGTCGTAAAGTTAGGATTTGTCTCAGATTACTTTTGTGAATCGGGCCCGTGGATTTCATTTTGAGATTTGTCAGATCCTTGGAGGATTTGCGTCCCTCGATATGCATAAATCTTTTTTCTTTCATAACTCCAAAACTCCTGAACAGATGTATGCCAAATTACAAAATTGGCTCTTTCTGGACCAAGATCTACCTTTATGCCAAATTGGGTGTAATTCCTTCCAGCGGTTCGGGCTGTAGTCGTTGTAGTGTCTTGTGAGTTAGAAATGACGGGACCCTTTTGATTCCTGATGGACTCCGTAGAACAGTGATGTAAGTGCTGGGGTGTAGGTGATAGAACTCATGATGTAGAATGTTCACCTAACCGTTACACACTGATGAATAAAGACGTGTATATCAAGTTCTGTGTGTGGTGTGATAATTTGGATGCACCCAGGCTGGGGAGGACGTTACATCTGGTGACCAGATAGGGAATTACACAAAACCTGCAACCCGAAGAACCGAGAGTGCTTTCCCAGAGAGTTTGCTGTGGTCCAGCAAACTGCTTGTGCATGCCACGTGTGCCCCAATCGAGGTGAAAATCGGTTATTGGCGTATGTGGAATCAAAACACCATTCCAGCCAGTGTAAGGCCTGTAAAGAAAGTGAAAGCCTTACAGAAAGTTTGTTTGTTGTCGGCTAGAAATTTGCTGGTAAAGTCGAGACAAGAGATACTGCGCCACAGCCTAACACAGAGTCATCATTCATACAGTACGACAATACTAAAGGCAGCGACAGCCAGGTTCACAGAAGCGCTAAAAGCCGTGATAGCTGAGTGCAAGAAATCGCTAAAAGCAGAAACATTTCTGATGCAAAGAAACAGTAAAGGCAGTAGAAAACAGGTACAATGCAAAGAGGTGAGAAGGGTGAAAAACCAGTGCAAGAAACAAAGCTGCTACTCACCGCCAAAGAAGAAGACAGCGCCTTACAACCAGAGAGCGGCGTGACGTCCCAAATGTCAGCACGCAGCTAGTGCTTAACGAAGGTGCCGGTACTAGTGGGCAGCAGACACTGCCGGAGCGAGCTCTGCTCCCAACAGCAGAAAGTTCCACAGGTTATTATGCTGCCGCATTCCTAAAACCACCGCCTCCCTTCGATACCACCAAAAAGCAAAATATTGGTGACAGATGGACTGCCTGGATCAAAACCTTCAATGATTTAATTGGTGCACTGGAAGATGCAAATGAGAAAAAGATCATTAAATATCTAAAGAATTTAGCGGGTGAAGGAGTAAAAGAAGTGCTAAAGAAAATACCACAAGGTGATGAAGTGATTCACCGTCAAGTCAGAGTGGTGTTAAACACCAAGTTCAATCCAATGCTGAATGTCGACTATGAAAAGTACATTTTCAGCCAGGAAAGGCAGAGAGCTGGTGAAATGATGGATGAGTTTGTAGAAAGACTTGAATCTCTCATCAATTATTGTAAGTTCAATGAGCTCAACGATGAAGATGCCATGCGTCTCAAAGTAATAGATGGTTGTTTATTCGATTCCTTCAGACGACGAATGCTGAAAGAGACACTCAGCTTGAAGCAAGCACTGATGGTTGCCAGAGCGGAAGAAAGAGCTGACAGACAAGCAGCTAACATGGAGGCCGTAAAGGCCCAAAATGAATCAGCGCAGAATGTGAAACATCATTCAAAATACAAGGTAGATGGCCATAAAGTAATGTCTGCCAAGAAAAAGAAGTTGTGTTTTCGATGTGGATTTTCCTTTCCGCATGAAGGTAAATGTCCCAACATTGGACAGATATGCAAAGGATGCGGGAAAGAGAACCATTTTGTAACGGTTTGCAAAGCGAGGAAAAGATCAAGTGCGTCACATTGAGAAAACAATGTGCGTTACACTTCTAAAATAACTCCCGCTTACCTCCTTGGTAGCTTGGCATGAGCAGTCAGGCTCATCTCAGAGGCAACGTGTAAAGCATTTGCACATAACTCACAGTAATACAGTGAAAACACTACAGAAGGACACCACACCAGTTTTAGAAAAATAGCCAATATTTATCTGTGTAAAACAAGACCAAAACGATAAAAATCCAACATAAAGTAATCCAAATACGAATACTGCAAGAATAGACTTAAAATACAGCTACTTGAAGTCAATAGCTCCGTCCGGGGCTATCACGGCATTGTGACCAACGAATCCGATAGTTCAGGCCGCCCGCGGTGTTGCGGGCCAGCTACGGTGTCGGGAAGACCCGTAAACAGTACCTTGGAAATGCAGGGCATCGGGGTCCTTGCGAAAGTCACACGCGTTGCAGGTCGAACTCCGTGAGGTTGAAGTCCGGAGTGCCGGCGCTGGCAGGCGTTGAGGCAGCAGTGTGAAGTGGAGTGGTGTGGCGTGCGGTGCCCTCAGGTCATGGTGCAGAAAACGGCTCGGTGACCGTGTCCAGCAGCATCAGTGAGACCAAAGCTGCGGTGAGAAGTGGGCGGTGCTGGCAGGTCATGGTGCAAGCAGCAGCATTGTCGGTATACGATCTAGAGACGATGGTACCGAGTCGGTGGGCCAAGGCTGTTGTGTGGGACGGGGTGGTGCATCAAGTAACTTACGAACAGTGCCCCCAGGCCACGGTGCAGGCAGCAGCGTCGATGTCAGCATAAAGCGCCCTGGTCAGGGATACCAGGGTGGTGATGTGAAGCGAGGCGGTGCAAAGTGCAGTGCCCATAGGTCATAGTGCAAGCAGCGGCGCAGTGGCAACGGCGGGGGTCAGTGCCAGTGAGAGCAGGGTTGCGGTGCAAAGTGGGGCTGTGCTCTCTGCAGTGCCAACACGTCACGGAGCCGACAGCACCGTCGTTGATGGTGTGGACAGGGCATGAGTCTGGTGTGCCGTCCACCCTGCCAAGAATTTGGGCCCCACTGAATAATGTGCTGAGCTCGTCCCGGTGTAATTTCCAAACACCGGGACACTTTCAGCAGCGCCTGCACGTTGTCTGCTTTCGATCCACAACAACGTGCAGACGGGGATGGGGCTTTCTTATTTTAGACTCCTGTTGGGCCCATAACAAAGGCCTAATTTGAGGAGTCATCAGGCCTCCTTTTGTTGGAGTCTCTTGACTGGGAGCAGTCAGGAGCCTCACACCTGATGCAAATGAAGCGGAGGGGAAACAAAGGCTCACACCTTGTAAGCACTTCACACATACTTAAGAGAGGCAGCTTTTCACTTTCTTTAGTCCCTGTTTAGGAGACATGCATGAGCTGTAAGAATGTCAGATGTGTTGGTCTTTCCCAGTATTTACACAAAGCAAATTGCATTTATATAGAGTTTACTTCCCCTGAGGAGGCGTTGAAATAATTTAAGTACCACTATTTTTTCTTGTATAGTCCTAATCATCCCAATGCAGGGTGCCAGAGCGCTTTACATCAACACATGCATATTACATGTATAATACATTATATAAGTTTGTAAATGAATGTACAGGATGTGTTACATAAAACTGGGGGATTGCAAGGTGTAGAAGTCACATATCATCTTCCATAGCTCACTGTGCTATTATCCTCGCAATGCGCTCAAAAGTACACATGATAGACCTGCTAAACATATATGTGAGGGCTTTAGATCTGATGTCACTTCTTGTGATGCCACTTCCTGTAAAGTCGTGGCTTGTGATGCCACTTTCTATGATTTCAATTCCTGTGATGCCATGTGTGATGTCATGCGCTGTGATGTCGTGCGCCGTGATGTCGCGCGCCGTGATGTCGCGCGCCGTGTTGTCGCACGCGCCATGATATCACTTGCATACTGCCTAACTAGGGTTAGTCCACCCACTTCTTTTTTAAGGACTTGTGCCCTGGGTGTGGGGTTGCTTTCTTTTCTGTTGCAGCACAAAACACACAGTTTCCAGTGCTGGTAGCAGATGATCTTGAATTCTTTCTGTTCCTGAGACTTCTTATCCAGGGGGCAAGCTCTACCTCAAGCCCTTGGAGAAACTCAGGAAAATAAGTTGCAGAAAGTCCAGTCCTTTCACTGCTGAAGACAGAAGCAGCCACTGCAGGCCAACACAGCAAAGCACACAGCAAAGTGGTAGTTCCTCCTCACAGCTTCTCCAGCTCTTCTTGGTAGTCTTCTTGGTTCCAAAAGAGTTCTAAAGTTCTGGGATCAGGGCCCCAAAAGTTATACTACTTTTCCCTTTGAAGTTTTAGGCAGAAGGTCTCTGAGTTCAGTAAAAACCAGTTCTGTCCTTCACACAACAGGATATGGAGAAGGCATTGTGCAGAGCAGACACAGCCCATTCAGGTGCTAGTGAAAACTCCTCTCACCACTCTAAATGCAGAAAGGTCTATTCAGCCTGGCTGTGAGTCACCCAGGAAAAGCAGGACACACCTCAACACCCCTTGTGACTGTGATGGAGCAAGGACTCATAAATGAGACTTGCTCGGAAGCAATCCTCTCGTTTAACTCACTAACGAATTATTAACAACGTGTTTTGTGATTAATAATACGCATTTCCTTTACACGCGGGAGAAAATGAAGCTTGCCTATGTGTTTACTAACTGCAATAACATGAACGAAGGACTAAGATGCATTCTAACATGGGATCTTTACTGTGCATGCGTCTACTGCATCTACGTAGTATGCCGTACTAACGCTTGGAGGGAAATTCTGGCGCCTGCGCAAAGAACCATAAAATGGCCGCTTTAAAACTCACATGCATGGCACCTGCTTGCTGAAATGAGAAAATAAGTTTTATACTAACGCAAATGCAGAAAGGGAAATAATAAATGTAATGGGTTAGAGAAGAGGTTGGTGGTATACAGTGAAATCATTTATTTTTGAGAATAACATTTTCCCTTTTGACTTTATTATTAGTGCGTATTTGGGCCTGTCAGATTTGTCTGAGTCGAGCAGACTGACGTTGCGCAACGCAGGCGCCCTGGCGAGAAAGTACGAAAAGATGACTAAGGACTTGTCACGCGTCCAAGGCCGGCGAAGACGTGCCCTGGGAACATGAGGGTGAAGAGTTCATATGAAGGAAGTTTATTCAAAAGATCGCAACATTTGTATTAATAAAGTTTGAAGATGTATGGGAAAGGAAGTGGGGAATAAAGTTTGAGGGGAGGAGTTTTGAAACAATGGTTTAAAGAAATAAGTGAAATGTAAGCATGGTGTGATGATCATCCCCACCTCGCCTGTCCAATCAGAGTTAGTATTTTGTAAATTTGAAACATTAATGGGTGGTACATGCTTATGGAAGGGTATAATTGAGGTAGTTCTAGTTAGCGGAAGGAGGAGAATTTTTGAGAATTTTGGGGAGTATTCGGAGAGAATCTGTTCGGAGAACTGGGTGTGCTGGGGTGGTGCTGGAGCTGTGAGACGCAGATGAAGAAAACTGAATGCAGAACCATCTACTTAATTTGGGTGGGATAGAAAGAAGATCGCGGAAGAACCACGAGGAGGAAGAGAGTGTCAGAGAGGGGTGCGACGTAGTCGTCGGTATCTAGAGAGGTGAAGTATCCTGTCCTGATTCCTGTCCTGAAGTCTTTGTCTCCTGATCTGTCCTGGGGACCCTTACCAGCCCTTTGGCCAGGGGTTGGTCTTCACACCATACTTGGTAATTATAAATTCATCGTCTTGATAAATGCTCTTCTCTCTCTATCCTCCTCTTTCTGAGCATAGTTGTTGTGTGGATCTGAATTATTATTATATCTATTGAATTTTTGATTGAATTGGCACTCTTGCGAATGAGGGTGTTTGTACTGAAACGTTTGAGATGGTTCACAAACAACTAATTTAGATAAAGATTTTAAAAATTCTCGAGTCTGTGATTATTTCATTTAATCGAGAAATGTATAATAAGTCATGTTAATTATCACCATCAACTAGTTCCACCTAATGGTCCATTGACCAGAGGAAAGAACTATTTGATCAGTGAAAGGTTTAGTTGGAGAGGAAATAACTAGACCTTAAGGTATGAGAATCATTAAAACTAAAAGTTCCAGCAGTCTACTTGGTGTTTAGTGGAAGCGAGTTGTATGGGCCCAGGTGAGTATATGGTAGTGGAGTATCTGTTGCTAGTACGCCGCTGGATCAGTTTTCTGGTAGCAGAGTTATGGTTATTAGTGACTAGTTTGGTGATAAGTATAGATTATTAATTATTTGGTTTATGTTTAACAAAAAGAGTTAGCGTCTTGTTTTATGTCGTTTGGAAAATTCCCGGGGAAATGAATAGCGGGTGGCGATAGAAACCACACTGCAGTGAGGTTACTCGTCTGTTGGAATAACACTGAGAAGCTAGGTAGGGCTGGCAGTGTTAAAGTAGGGACTACTTTCTGTATAAAAGTGAGGGTGATTGATAGCAAAGAGTTTGCTAGTGAAACCTTAGGGGTTATATCACCTAGAAAGGGTAACCCTGAAGGAGTAGCAGGTTCTTCTAAACTAGATTGATAGCAAAAGGAGTTCGCTGGTGAAACTTTGGTCTCTAATTTCCCAAACGGGTGATACCGGAGGAGTAGCAGGTTCTCTGGAGCTTGTATGAAGAGTAGGCGGAAGGTTTTACTCGCAGTGAAAAGAAATAAACTATCTTTTTGATTTAGTGGAACAGACAGAGTAGCAAATGTTTTTACGTTGTTATTAACAAAGAAGTTTAAAGAGAATTTCAAGAAATAAAGTTTCATATTACCTTGTAAAGGGAGGGTCAGCTGCCGGAGTGGTACTGACGTCACAGAGAGCCGCGCTGGGATTGGTAGAAGCAGCGGGTGTGTGACAGGAGGAGCTTTGTAAAGGAGGGGTAAGAAGCCGTTGGAGTTGGACTGACGTCACAGAGAGCCGTGCTGGGATTGGTAGAAACAGCGGGCGTGTGACAGAAGCAGCCTTGTAAAGGAGGGGTCAGTAGTAAGGAGCAGAACTGACGTCAGGAAAAGGCCGCGCTGGCATTGGTCAGAGTACGAGTGTGAGCCTGATTTGATTGGATACCTAGTTAGAAGCCGCGCTAGGATTGGTGAAGAGAAGATTGTATGCGGGATTTTGATTTGACTGTAAGTGCAAGACGTACAGGTAGAAGATTTCAAGGGTTTGCGGAATACAATTTCCTACACCGTTCTTCAAGAATGTATGGAGAGAAAAGAAAGATGTCAATTTTTAAGAAAATAAAGAATTTCTTTGTAAAGGATAAGCCTGTGTTGACTAGAGAAGGAATTCCTATTCCACCACCGAAGACACCAGCATCTTTTATGATGATGGAAAGAGGATATCATACTTGCGTGTGGTTGGAAAACTGGGTAGAATACACGAAGGATGATGGTGTGTTAGCGTTTCCTAAGGATGGTACGTTTAATGGGAGGATTCTTCAGAATTTGCGATTGAAAATGAATGATTTGGAACCTAGACCTAGGTTAACTCAATATGAGGCTTTGGAAGAATGGGAGACTGAGTCATATAAAAGAGAGAAATGCAGAGGTGGAAAATAGAGGATTCTTTCCCAGACATTTGTATGAGTCACGAGAAGGGCAGATGAAACAGTGGAGGAGAGCTATGGTATCAGAAGGGTTATATCCAGTATTGATGGCTGAGGAACAATCTGGAGGAAAGTGTGAGGAGAAAACGAAACATATGAATTCGACAGGATATGGTGAATCAGATGACGAATTGTTAGAAGATATTTTAATTAAAAATCCACCACCGTATCAAGAAGCAGCTAGTAAGGTTACTCCAAGTGCACCAGTAACGGGAATGCCATTAACCCCACAAATCTTATATGAAACGTCATATAACAGAGTGTTGCAAGATAATGAAAGAGAAGCTTTGAATAAAACTAGAGAAGAACTAGTTCAAAAGATAAGTCAATTAAATTTAAATACTGAAGCTCTGACAGTACCAGTAACCATTGGCCCGGTAATCCCATTGTATGGAGATAATAAGATTTGCCAGAAACCACAACTTGTGACAGTTCCATTAAATAGTCCTAGGAAAGAGATAGTAATTACAGATGATCAGGTTAGCGAAAGTGAGTCCGTTATTTCATTAATGGATCTCCCTATTGTGGAACCTTTGACGGAAACTTCAAAGAGAGTTACGCCTATGAATTTGAGAGAAAGAAGACCTTTGGTTCCGGCTGGAACTACAGGCACAGCAGTAGTCACCTCTGAAGAAATAGAAAGGTGGGCTCAGGAAAGAGATAATTAGAACCCAACACCAAAGATTTTAGATATCAGCAGATTGAAAGTGGAATTGGAAGAGATGATGACAGGATGTGTGGGTACAGAAAGGTTAAACGTTTACAATGATGAGGAATTATTGTTTCTATGTAAGAGTATAACTAGGAGAGCAAGAGTATTTCATGAGAGACTGACTGAAGTTGCTTCAGAGATTGGAATAGACATAGGGAAATCAAAGTTGTTACAGAAACCTTATCGAGTGGATTTTACTGATAAAGATTTAGAAAGTGTAAATGCTTCTGGAAAGAGACTACAGATAAAGGAATTAATGAACATTTTGCGAAAGTGGGGAGACATTGATAAATGGAGAATTAGATGGATAAGAAAGAAAGAGGAAGTACAAGCGAGAGAAGCAGCAGCTGCATTTCCAGTAAGAGAATCAGGTAGAGTGGAAAAATTGTGTCCGATGAAAGAGGTTCCTGGAGGTGGATATGTTCATGTCCCTTGGAGTAGACAAGATATTTTATCGTTTACAAATGATTTTCCAAAACTGAGAGAAAAACCAGTTGAATAATACAAACAGGTAGAAAGGTTTGTGAAGGTTTCAGAGGTGTTATTGAAAGACTTGGATGGTCTATTTGATATAGTGGTACCTGCTGATTTATGGACAGAAGGTAAGATCACAATTGATTGGCCTAATGAGGAGTATCCTAGAGCTGCAAAAACAGGAGCACCTTCAGAGGAAGTGATGAAAAAGTATCACCAAGTGATTACGTATTTGAAAGGGAAAATCCCTCCTAAAGAAACAGATTGGGTAAAAATAGATAGAACAACACAGGAACCAAATGAATCTGTACATGCGTACTATGAACAGTTATTGCAGGTGTTTAAGCAGTATAGTGGTTTTGAGAATATCAGTGACAAAGATATGGGACATTTTGTGTATCGGTTTGTATATGGCTTGAAACCAGAAATCAGTCAGATGATACAGCAGCACATGTTGTGTTGGCAAAGCAAGACAGTGGATGAGATTCTAAAGTACGCGAAATATTGCGGAGATGACATTGAGGCCAGGCGTAGGAAGCTAAAAGAGAAAATGATGTGGGCACAAGTTAAATTGGCAGAGCAGCAAGAAGATAAAGCAAATGACCAAAATAATAATCAAGTGAAAGAACAGAGTCAGAATAATCAAGGAGCGAATGGTAATAAATATAAGGGACGAATGGACAGAGAAGAAGCGAAAAAGAAGTTTCCTTGTCATGCGTGTGGAAAGCTTGGACACTGGAAGAACGAGTGTAAGAGTACTCAGAATAATAAGAGTAATAATGGGCCAAATCAAAATTTAATCCCACAGATGCAGAATGAAGTACTTATAAATCAGCAGCAGCAGGTAGTTACTCCACAATATCAGGTGCCACCAGCTCCTATGCCAAATTTTGTGAACCATCAAAGTTTCAGTGCGAACACCAGATTTCAAGGAGAAAGTGGTAAGAATAATAGAACAATTCACAATATTTTTTACAGAATGATGAAAAACATTCGGATTCCGCACAATGACGGTGCCTGAGGGGGGAGGAAGAGGAGTGCGTGCTTGGCGCATCCTTGCCGGTAGATCAGTCAGGTCCATTTGTTGATGGAAGAGTAGAAGGTAAAGACATTACTTTCCTATTGGATACTGGCGCTACCAGGTCTACTGTGAGAACAGCAGACACCCCAAACCTACCCCTCTCGGGAGAGTCAATCCAAGTTGTAGGCGTATCTAACCAACAGATTAGAACCCCAATCACAAAACCAATGGAGGTGCACATTGGGAACTTCAAAGAAATGCATCGATTTGTAGTTTGCGATTCCAGTCCAGTAAATCTGTTGGGAAGAGATCTTTTGTGCAAGATGAATTGCACGATCTATTGTACACCGGACGGGGTTGCTTTCCAAACCCCTGATGAGGACGTTGTTTATAAGATGATGCTGGCCAAACAGGGAACAGAAGTAGATGAAATATTTTCATTAATAACCGAGAATGAATTGCCAGAAGAGTTAAGAACGACAGTCAATCCAGAAGTGTGGGATTTTACAGGAAAAGACATTGGGCTAATGACAAATATAGTCCCTGTTAAAGTGACGGTGAAAGAAGGTGCAGTGTATCCAAATACCCGACAGTACAAAATGAGTCCAGAAGTAAAAGCAGGAGTTATTCCAGATATTGAACGCATGGTTAAACAAGGTATTTTAAAAGAGGTGAGGGGTAGTCCCTGTAATTCGCCAATAATGGGACTGAAAAAGCCTAGCGGAAAGTACAGAATAGTGCAAGACCTACGGAAAATAAATAAAATTGTAATTCCCTGTTGTCCAATTGTGTCAAATCCAGCAGTGATCCTTTATCAGATACCCTGGAATGCAGGATGGTTTACAGTAATTGATTTATGCCAAGCGTTCTTTTCTATTCCTTTGCACCCAGACATCCAGTATCTTTTTACGTTTAAGTTTGAAGATCGTATTTACGCATGGTGTCGTGTTCCTCAAGGGTACACAGAGAGTCCTTCAATTTTTAATCAGATTTTGAAAAAGTGGCTAGAATTGTTGATCATGCCTGGAAATTCTGTTCTGGTGCAGTACATTGATGACCTATTGGTGGCATCAAAAACATGAGAAGATTGTGTCACAGATACAATTGCACTACTGAACCATTTGGCTGAAGGAGGACAAATAAAAATAATCAAAGAAATGCAATTGCCACAGACTCAGAGAGAAATGAGAATGTTTCTGGGAGTGGTTGGATACTGTAGGCAATGGATTAATGGTTTTTCTATGTTAGCGAAACCATTAATACAGATGATCCGGAAACGAGCAAAAGATCCGATTGATTGGAATGATGACTGCCTAGAGGCATTTGTGAGACTAAACAATTGTTTATGTGAGGCTCCTGCTTTGGGCATGCCTGATTATTCAAAAGACTTTGCTTTGTTCTGTTGTGAAAGAGAAAATTGTGCACTTTCAGTCTTAACACAGAGACATGGATTGAGTCGATGTCCAGTGGCATATTTTTCAGCCACATTGGACCCAGTGGCTTCAGCATTGCCTGGCTGCTTAAAAGCAGTAGCTGCTACTTGTATGAGTCTGGAGCAAAGTGAGTCGATAGTGATGGGACATCCGATAAAAGTTTTTGTTCCACACTCGGTTGAGATTCTTTTGACAAGAACAAGAACACAGCACCTCACCCCTAGTCCTTTGACAAAGTATGAAAGAGTGATTTTGGGAGCTGAGAACGTGACTGTGATAAGGTGTACGATCCTGAACCCAGCCACCCTATTACCAGACCCCTGCGATGAAGAAGTGAAAGACGAAAGTGATCATGATTGTTTGGACGTGACTGAGTTATGCACGAAGCCCCGCCCGGACATCAGAGAGTCACCTTTGAAAGAGGCTGACCATGAGTTATTTGTAGACGGTTCCTGCCTTAGGACACCAGAAGGAGGATTAAGTGCTGCATATGCTGTTTGTAAAATATCTGGGGTAATTGAAGCATCCTGTTTACCTGGGGTCAAGTCTGCACAAGTAGCTGAATTTGTTGCCTTAACAATGGCATGTAAAAAGGGGAAAAATTGGACAGTAACCATATTTACGGACAGCCAATATGGGTTCGGGGTTGTGCATGACTTTGGCCAGCTTTGGATGCAAAGGGGATTTCTGACTTCTTCAGGATCTCCTATCAGAAACAGCAAAAATGTAAAGGATTTGTTGGAAGCATTACAATTGCCAAAAGAGATAGCAGTTGTAAAATGCGCTACACATCAGTCAGGAAATGACTATGTGACCGCTGGCAATAATTATGCGGACCAAGTGGCCAAATACTGTGCTAAAAATGCAGTAGCCATAAACAGAAAAATTGAAGCGGGTGAAACCAGATGCCAACTTATGTACTTCTCAGTACCAGAAACATGGGATGAGATTAGACAATTGCAGGAAGAAGTTGAGGAAAAGGAAAAAGAAATCTGAATAAAGGCAGCCTGTACAAAGAGACCACATGATGAGGTATGGGTGAATTTAGATGGAAGACCAGTCATGCCAGATTGTTTGCTTTCAAAAATGGCGAGAGTGTACCATGGAGCAACACACATAGGGAGAGATTTAATGATCAGGCTATTCAGACAGAGTTGGTATAATCCGAAGTTCAGGGTAGTCGCAGAGAGCCTTTGCCAAAGATGCTTAACCTGTCAACAGCAGAACCCAGGTAGAAAGACAGTGGTAAGCTGGGGAAAGATCGGAAAGGCAGAAGGACCCTTCACCAGATTACAGTTAGATTTTATTGAATTACCCCCATGCAATGGACTGAAATACGTACTTGTCATAGTATGCCTTTTCTCAAGATGGGTGGAAGCCTATCCCACTCGAAGAAATGACAGTCTTACTGTTGCGAAATTGTTGTTGAGGGAGTTAGTGCCGAGATTTGGTTTTCCGGTCACTTTGGAATCAGAAAGAGGCCCTCATTTTAATAATGAAATAATTTGATTAATCTGTGCTGCGTTTAACATTGAACAAAAACTGCACTGTGCTTAACGTCCAGAGACTTCTGGAGTTGTTGAACAAATGAATGGCACAATCAAGTTAAGATTGGGAAAGGTGTGTGCAGCCACAAAGCTGAAATGGCCAGATGCATTACCTCTTGTATTGATGGGTCTCAGAAGCATTCCAGACAGAAAAACAGGAATGAGCCCACATGAGGTTCTCATGGGAAGAGCCATGAGACAGGCATTTATTCCTGGAAATAAACTAATGAGTATAACTGATGATCTGGTATTGGACTATTGCAAAGGATTGGCTGAAATGATGCGTTCTATCTCTCACCAGTTGGAGAAGACGCAGTTGAAAGACAGCCAGACCAAGCGCATGATTTGAATCCTGGAGATTGGGTGCTAGTGAAGAAACACGCAAGGAAGTCGTGTCTAGCACCAAGGAGGGACGGGCCACGGCAAGTCATACTAGTCACTACCACAGCAGTGAAGTGTGCAGGTCTGCCCAATTGGATTCATGCCAGCCATACCAGAAGAGTTCCGAGCCCATCAGATCAACAAGAGCCACCACTGACTGAGCAGGCTGAAGTGTCAGGAGTTGTAAATTGTGAAATTGAAGAATCTAGAGTGATAGATTCTGAAAAACAACCATATGACGAACAGCCCGAGATAAGTCAGGAAGAATGGATCCCAGTGATTGAAATAATTGATGATGCTATTGAAACCAGAAGAAGAACAGAACTGAAAAGACAGGAAAGTAGTCAGGAAGAGACAGGGCAAGAAGAACACACTCAGGTGAAAATAGAAAGAGACACAAACAAACCTGAGGAGGGAAAAATAGAAGAACACGTTCAGGCGGAAGAAGAGAAGTTTGAATTAAGACCTGGACAGGACCAGATAGAGTTAGAAGAACAAGTTCAGGCAGAAGAAGAAAGGTTTGAAGTAAGACCTGAACAGGGTCAGATAGAATTAGAAGAACAAGCTCAGGAAGAAGTAGAACAAAATACGGTAGAACCTGAGCAGGAGGAAGCAAAGGAAGGTACAAGCACAGAAAACAGAGAAACAGAACAGATTGTGCCTAAAATAAATGAAATAAAAAGAATTTTACAAAGAGACAAGGAAGGTGAAAACGCAGTACAAATAAAAAAAGTCAGGAGAGGAGACAATTGGCCAACTGGAGTAAAGAAACTAAAATATCACTTGAGAAAATCTGAAAAGAGACCAGAACAAGTGAACGAAGTCACAAGTCAAACAAGACCTAAACAAACCTTAGCAAAAATAACTCGAAGAAGTCCAAGATTGAGAAATTTAAACAGGAGATACAAGGCTCCTGAGTGGACATACGTTATACTCGAGGAATTTGAGTCCCTGGATCTGTCTGATGAGACAGAAGAGGTCCATATTGCACAAATTGATGAAAGCCAATTGAAACCTCCTTAAGCACAAAAAGGAAGGCTAAGACTGAAAAAGAAAAAGACAAGAGAAAAGAAATTTTCTCAGGAATAAAATGGCGGAAACTGAAGTTACCGGGAAACCAAAGTGTAGACTAAAAGGAAAGTGTTTTAGATTTTGTTTTTGTAGTATTTTATTAGCAGCATTAGGATGGCTATTCTTAACAGTAGGAGTACCTTTAATAATGAGAACAAGTGACAAGAATAACTCAGATACTAATGTTAAGGTGGATAGAATAAAGGAAACTGAAATAGAAATAGGGGTAGAAGATGAAGCAAACTATCATAATGAATCAGACTATAATACGTCCTCTAATGTGTTTATTAAATTATTATTTCAATATATTAGTACTATGGAGATTAATAATTGCTACGTGTGTATGAAGTTACCCTCATCAGTATCAGAAGGAATGACGCATCATCATATACCTTTAACTTATGGTGTGTCATGTAGTATTTTGTCAAGTTTATTTTATGCTACAGGGAAACTTCAATATTTTTATTCAGATATAGATGTAGTATTTTCAGAATTGCCTATTAGAAAGTATATGAATTATTATTATTATTATTATTAATTTATATAGCGCTGAATCACCCCAAAGGGGTATCTCTGCGCTTAGGACGGTGTGCTGCAGCCAGACCCAAGAAATCAGAAGATACGTTTTCAAAAGCTTCCTGAATTGAGAGAGGCTCTGACAATCGCGAAGCTGGAGGGGCAGTTCGTTCCAGAAAGCAGGGTCAAGATGAGTAAAAGCTTTGCCACCCTTGCGCGCCTTTTTAATTCTAGGGGTGCAAAGAAGAAGCTTAGAGCCTGATCGAAGGGACCGTGGGGGGGTGTACTTGATAAGTTTAGCGGATAAGTAGGAAGGCCCCTGTTCATTAAGGGCTTTATAAACAGTACAGCCTATCTTAAATTTCACCCGCTTTCTCACAGGGAGCCAGTGGAGTTTCTTGAGAAGTGGGATAGAGGCCGTTCTAGGTGGGGCGTTTGCTACTAGACGGGCAGCCGTGTTCTGCACAACTTGTAACTTGTTTAAGGAGGCTTCGTTGGCCGATGCCAACAGAGCGTTACAATAGTCCAGACGACTTAGTACTAGGGCTTGCATCAAAGTTTTTTTGGTAGAGGAAGGTAACAGGGGGAAAATTCTTCTAAGTAAGCTGAGTTTGTAGAAGCAGGTGCCAGCAGTAGTAGTGGCATGAGCGTCGAGAGTGAGGTTCTGGTCGATCCTGATTCCTAAATTCTTGACCACTTCCTTAGGGGCGGGGGCATTACCCAGCTCCTCAGGCCACCATCTGGGAGTCCAGTTTATAGCTGCTCCTCCAAACAACATGAATCCAGTAGCTAGTAGTAAAAATGCACGGTTTATGGGTGAATTTTTCATAACGATGAGTTCAATAGATTTAGTTCAGGCACATAAAGATAATCTAACATGTACATTAAGAAAAGAAGAAAAAGATTTTTTGAATTTAGTAGAGGGAAGGAGACAGGATTTAATGAGGAAGGCAACTACACAGAAAACCCATGTACCTCCATGGGTTGGGTAGGAGGGAATCAATGCAAGTGGCAAGGCTCATGCTGCGATGTCCCTGGACTTTGTGAAAAGGGGAAAATTCTGCCTCCGTAGATTAAAGACAGATTATAACAATAATTACATTGGTTCCAGTGAATGTGAACATAACTTCCTAATATTAGGAGGATGGGGACTAAAAGGGGGAACTGATCCTGTGTTTCCAGGAGTGTATTATGTTTGTGGGAGCAATGCCTATTATAGGTTACCTGCAAGATGGTACAAAAGCTGTTATTTTGGAATAGTTTTTCCAAAAATTTATCATGTAGACAAAATTAGTGGAACCAATGGAAATTCTAATGAACTAACACGTAGAAGAAGAGCTAGTTTTTCTGAAATTGTAGGAGACATTTTAGTGCACTGATACCCTCAGTTGGAGTCATTCTAAATTCACAGAAAATGTGTAAGTTATCAACCATAGTTGATCGTCTTTCTACAGACACTGCAGGAGGATTTCTAATGATTAACACAGAAATGGTTGCAATTAGATCTATGGTTTTACAGAACCGTCTTGCTCTTGATATATTGTTAGCAAAGGAAGGTGGAGTCTGTGGCATGTTGAAAGTTCAACATTGCTGCACTTATATTCCGGACAAGAGCAGAGAAATTAAAGGATGTATTGAAAACATTACAGGAATGCATAAAGATTTGACCCAACTGGAGGTTGACAGTGTGTGGGGAAGACTAACAAAAAGTATAACATCAATAGGGAAATGGTTTGTTGATTTTGGGAAAAGTTTTCTAGGTCAAATAATAATACCATTAGTTATGGTAATAACGGTAGTGATGTTAATAATAATTACATATAAATGTTGTAGAAAAGGTACGAAAGAAAAGGTACACTTGGAAAGAAAAGGAAAGGGACAGACACGAAAGAGAAAATATGATGAAATACGTTTGGAAGAAATGAAAGGCAGGTTATATAAGAAGATGCGAGATTTAGAAGGAAACGAGATTATTGATGAAAAATTGAGAGGAGAAACAGAAAACTGAGAAGTGTTAAAGTTGGTATCTGGGATGGATGGGTAATTTTGTGATGGCTTAATATGCCATCAGAGAGGGGATTGATGGAGCAAGGACTCGTAAATGAGACTTGCTCGGAAGCAATCCTCTCGTTTAACTCACTAACTAATTATTAACAACGTGTTTTGTGATTAATAATACGCATTTCCTTTACACGCGGGAGAAAATGAAGCTTGCCTATGTGTTTACTAACTGCAATAACATGAAGGAAGGACTAAGATGCATTCTAACACGGGATCTTTACGGCGCATGCGTCTACTGCATCTACGTAGTATGACGTACTAACGCTTAGAGGGAAATTCTGGCGCCTGCAGAAAGAACCATAAAATGGACGCTTGAAAACTCACATGCATGGCACCTGCTTGCTGAAATTAGAAAATAAGTTTTATACTAACGCAAATGCAGAAAGGGAAATAATAAATGTAATGGGTTAGAGTAGAGGTTGGTGGTATACAGTGAAATCATTTATTTTTGAGAATAACATTTTCCCTTTTGACTTTATTATTAGTGCTTATTTGGGCCTGTCAGATTTGTCTGAGTCGAGCAGACTGACGTTGCGCAATGCATGCGCCCTGGCGAGAAAGTACAAAAAGATGACTAAGGACTTGTCACGCGTCCAAGGCCGGCGAAGACGTGCCCTGGGAACATGAGGGCGAAGAGTTCATATGAAGGAACTTTATTCAAAAGATCGCAACATTTGTATTAATAAAGTTTGAAGATGTATGGGAAAGGAAGTGGGGAATAAAGTTTGAGGGGAGGAGTTTTGAAACAATGGTTTAAAGAAATAAGTGAAATGTAAGCATGGTGTGATGATTATCCCCCCCTCGCCTGTCCAATCAGAGTTTGTATTTTGTAAATTTGAAACATTAATGGGTGGTACATGCTTATGGAAGGGTATAATTGAGGTAGTTCTAGTTAGCGGAAGGAGAAGAATTTTTGAGAATTTTGGGGAGTATTCGGAGAGATTCTGTTCGGAGAACTGTGTGTGCTGGGGTGGTGCTGGAGCTGTGAGATGCAGATGAAGAAAACTGAATGCAGAACCATCTACTTAATTTGGGTGGGATAGAAAGAAGATCGCGGAAGAACCACGAGGAGGAAGAGAGTGTCAGAGAGGGGTGCAACGTAGTCGTCGGTATCTAGAGAGGTGAAGTATCCTGTCCTGATTCCTGTCCTGAAGTCTTTGTCTCCTGATCTGTCCTGGGGACCCTTACCAGCCCTTTGGCCAGGGGGTTGGTCTTCACACCATACTTGGTAATTATAAATTCATCGTCTTGATAAATGCTCTTCTCTCTCTATCCTCTTCTTTCTGAGCATAGTTGTTGTGTGGATCTGAATTATTATATCTATTGAATTTTTGATTGAATTGGCACTCTTGCGAATGAGGGTGTTTGTACTGAAACGTTTGAGATGGTTCACAAACAACTAATTTAGATAAAGATTAAAAAAATTCTCGAGTCTGTGATTATTTTATTTAATCGAGAAATGTATAATAAGTCATGTTAATTATCACCATCAACTAGTTCCACCTAATGGTCCATTGACCAGAGGAAAGAACTATTTGATCAGTGAAAGGTTTAGTTGGAGAGGAAATAACTAGACCTTAAGGTATGAGAATCATTAAAACTAAAAGTTCCAGCGATCTACTTGGTGTTTAGTGGAAGCGAGTTGTATGGGCCCAGGTGAGTATATGGTAGTGGAGTATCTGTTGCTAGTACGCCGCTGGATCAACTGTCTAGTGTGAATGCACATCCCCAGCTCCTGCAGTACAAAACCAGACGGTGAATACGCAAACAGGCAGAGTCACACAGGATGGTTAAGCAAGAAAATCCCCACTTCCTAAAAGAGGCATTTTCAAACACACAATTTAAAAACCACCTTTATGAAAAGATGTGTTATTAAATTCTGAGCTCAGGGAGCCTAAATTCCATTTCTCTACCTTTCAACAATTGAAAGTTACACTTGTAAAAGTTTACAACGCAGCTCCAAAGATCACTTATGGGAAAGAGCCTTTCAATAGTGAAAGACGGAATGCACAGTACTTCACTATCAGGACATGTAAAACACACTACTACATGTCCTACCAAATTATTCCATATTGTTCCTCTAGGAAATCTGGCTGTTGGAGTGCCCCGTAGTGGCGAGGTTTGTTGCCATAGCTCTTAATGCCAAGGCCTTACCAAGAGGAAGATCAATGGGTGGATCTTTAACCTTGGTCTCGGTCTACTGTTGGAGGAAAATAACTAAGCTCCAAACCACTTGCATATGGATCCTTGCGGGTCTAATTGACATGTATACAAATCCAGAGGGGTCAAAACAGATAACATGTCTAAATGTGTCTGTACCGCCAATTCGCTCCCTGCCTGAGTGTGAGCTACTGAACCTGGTCAATGATGTAAAAAAAAATATTTGTGACTTCCCAGATGCTTTGTTGGTGGTAGGGGGAGATTTTAACGAAAAATCAGTTTTTAAGGATTTAAGGAAGTAATTAACTAATTGCTCTTAGCTTTAAGCATTCCGGAATTCTGCTGGGGAAGGAGATGCGAAAGTTCTGCATTGTTTCGTTGAACTGAATTTGATAAATGCATATGTCAGGTGCCATGATGATATTCCAGCTGAGAAAACATTTAAACATGGTGGCAGTAAATTACCTATTGATTATGTGATGATTCCAGTTCACCAGTTCTAATGGGTGGAAAATTTTAGAGTTCTAGATAGGGGGCCTAGAGATCATTTTGCTCTTAGCTTGGAGTTTAAAGAGGCTTTTCTACAACGCCTAAAAGTGCCACCAGTGAGATGGGGGTTGTTTATCACAAGATAATTAGAGTCCAGATTACAGAAGAGGTACTGCAAGTACTCTCTTTAGTCGAATTTGAACCTTTCTCTGACAAGATGCACTAAATTGGTACGTTTTTAACGAAACAACTGCTAGCCCAGTTTAACCTAGTAAAAGGAGGCTTACACTCAAATAATTGCTTAAGAGCCAAGGGGTATACCTGGTACGACAATGAATGTCAGGAGGGTAGAAGGGTGGTCAACAGGAGCCACCGCTACTCGTAGTTAAATCCAAGGGATATAAGTTTAAGAACTGCAATAATAGCAGCAAAAACTGCTTACCAACAATTATTTGCTCACAAAAGGAGAGAGTTCTGCAGATTAAACTGGGAGGAAATGCTAACAACCTTGAAAGACAAGGATAGCAAGCGGTTTTGGCATCTAGTGAACTCTGTAAAACTCTCGCCGCCATCATCTCTTGAGGCCCAAATAAGCGAGAAAGACTAGTTTGTTTTTATCACCGCTTTATAAAAGGGTGGTAGTCCTGAGAATACATTAGATGTGCAAGCCTGTTCCAAAGTAGATTCTGAAGTGATCGCTAGTGCGCAAATGGCTGTAGTCCTTTCGGAAATAATTTGTAATACGAAAGCTACTAGGGTAGGTGGTCCAGATGACCTTCCATCTGTGATATTTAAAAAAGACCCATTGAAATAGGGATCCATATCGAGCAGGTTTTTTCAATGGGTAACAATTGACTGGAGCTATAGTGAAGCCCATTCATAAAAAGGGCAAGACGGATCAGCCGGCTAATTATCGCCTAATTTCTCTTTTAGATATTCCGTCCAAACTCTACACTCAAACACTGTTAAAACATCTAGCGACCTGGACCTTTGATACTGGATTGATTCCAGCGGAGCTAGGAGGATATAGGCCAAAGCACTCCACGATGGACCACTGTTTCCCGCTGTGGGGAGTCGCAAAGAAGTCAATGGAGTCGGTAAGTGGCCTTTGCTGCTGCTTCGTTGATTTCCAAGCGGCTTTCGACAGGGTGGACAGAGGCATGCTTTGATGTAAACTACAGCAGTGGAGGATATCTGGAGCCCTGTTGGGCCTGGTGATGAAACTCCATATTGGTAACTGGGTACAGATTGACCTCATTGGGCACGGAAGCCTGACTAGGAAAATTCTGGATGAGAACGGCTTGCGACAGGGGTGTGTTTTAGCACCCCTGCTGTTTAGTTTGTTCATTGCGGACCTCCCCCGGACGTTATGTGATACGCGTAGTTTTTCACCAAAGGTTGGAGGTAGGTATATTAGTTGCCTCATGTACGCAGACCATCTGGTGGTGATGGGCCTCATGCCTATAGGGCTACAATGGAAACTAAACTCCCTAAATGCCTACTGTCTTGAAAACAAACTAATGATACATTTTGACAAGACAAAAACAATTTTTTTTGCAAAGAGGAAAAGAAATGTGTGTGGTTCCTAGGTAATGTACATGTAGAGCAGGTTACAGAGTACAAATATCTGGGTCTAATCTTTTCAGACGATTTGAGGTGTAATAAACAAATGGCTTCCCGGACACTTGTTCTAGCCACAGTAGTGAATGGGGTAAAAAGATATGAGCGTAAGTTTGGGAGCCATACCTTTGAGCCACTAAGCAAAGTTATACAGGGTAAGCTTATTCCACAGGCCCTTTATGGAGCAGAGATGCTGGCTTGGGATAGGCGGGTATCATGGGAAGGTCTAGAAAGTAATTCTCTGAAACTGCTCCTTGAACTCCCTAAAAATGCTATCATTCAAGCGGTGAGGAGGGAGTTGAAAACTGTAGCCTGGAGCGCACTGGTGGATGCCAGAGCCTTGCACTTCTATTTTTCTCTTAAAGATGGGACGCCTCGTGATAAATTGTGGGAGCAAATCTTACCAGAGATAATGTTAACGTACTCCGATAAAAAAGAATCCTCTGGTTATAATGTGGAAGCATTTGGGGGACCCAGAGATGCGCACCGAAAGTGGGGAAGTGGCCCGGACCAAACATAAAGAGCACACTCAGGCAAAGTGCTTTAGAAACTAGCTGCAGAGAGGATTTGCACTATCTCAAAACTAAGAACTCAGGGGCATATTAGCAAGACCGGCGATAAAATTATCGCCGTTTTAGCGGCAGGAAACTGCCGCTAAAGCGGCGATAATGGGCTTGCTAATATGCGTTATAGAATTCCAATAGAAGCCCAGGTTAGATGTGCAGGACATCTAACCTGGGCTTCTATTGGAATTCCATAACGCATATTAGCAAGCCCATTATCGCCGTTTTAGCGGCAGTTTCCTGCCGCTAAAACGGCGATAATTGTAACGTGGGTCTTGCTAATATGCCCCACAGTTACTCCCTACTTAAGCTTTCAGGAGAGCACGGATCTATTCCCTTACCTGTATAACATTCCGGACAAGCGCTTATGTAGTGAAGTCTTGTGTTTGAGGGTGGGAATCGACCCTGGGTGGCATATAAAGAGATTAAAAATAGAAGTTGCTAAGAACAATGGGCAGTGCCCCTGTAGGCGAGTTAGGAAATATTCAGTGAGCCAAATATTGATGGATTGTGCATCCTTCATGGCGGAAAGGAAAAAGTTACTCCGACCTCATTTAAAAAATATGGAATCCCAATGAGGGAAATGGGTCTGGATTTGATACATGACCTTAGGTTTCGAGAGAAGCTCTAGCCACTGGGCGGTGTTTTTCTTTTTTTTTTTAGGATTTTAACATAAGATTGGCATGGTTATTTTTTTACTTAGTAAAGGAAATCTCAATTGCAAGGAGAGGATATCCTAATAGGAATATGTTAGAAGAAGGGAAATATGTCTCAAACTGAAGCAAGATTAAGAGAGATCATTGAAGTTGCAATAAGCTGCTATTTACTTTGCACTTTATAAATGCCGATAGGCGTAATATGAATTGTTGTTTGTTGAAATGTTGTTTTAAAAGAGCTGTAAATATATGCGAGATCTTGGGCTGTGAACTATATTGAGTCATGTTATGGAGAAATGTTAATGTTTATGTGTTTGTAATTGTAATTGTATAAATTGTACGTTTATGTGATTGAAGGTATTAATCATGAATTGTTTTAGGCTATTTAGCAAAATATTTCTATTTTATTAATTTTGTGTATATTTCTATAAGAATTTTATTTCCTGGAAATATAGGGGCTGATTAGGATGGCGGTGAGACCGCCACCGACAGCCCGTCAGTTGCGGTCTGACTGCCATCCTAAGCAAGTTTTCCACCCGCTACATTAGGATGGCGGGCAGTTTGTTGGCGGTCGGCAAGACCGACCGCCACGCATCCGACGGGCTCCTTGAGCCTGCCGGTGTGGTGGAGGCAGAGTAATGCCTACAATGGTGGTATTGCCTGCCAGGCACTGCTGTAGGCATTACGATGTTCCTTTCTGCCGGCCCTTTCATGGCGGTGAACCCGGCATGAAAAGGCAGGCGCAAAGGGACATTCGGGGCCCGTAGCGGGCCCCCCTTTCTCCATAGCCCTCAGTGTTGGGTTTTGGGGGGCACGCATGGTGCCTACCACATAATGCAGGCATATGCACAATGTGCGTTTTTTGGACTGCGGCGTGTGCTGCAGCCAGCAGGACACGCCGCAATACAAAAAATACACTTTGCGACTGCCTTAAAGGTGGTTGCATTGTAATTTGGGGTGCGGGACTGCTGACAGCTTGTTGGGCGGTCCCATCCTCGATACGACTACTAACCTTTAGCCATACCAGAGGTGGTGAAATAACGGGATATCTTGCTGACCTTTGGGTGTTTTTATTATAATTATAGTAGATCCCATCTAGAGTTACATATCAAAATGGTCCCTGAAATATGGTTGAGCCCATCCTGATTTATAACAATCAATCAATCAGGAATTTGTGAAGCGCACTACTCACCCGCAAGGGTCTCATGGCGCTGGGTGGGGGGGCTCGCGCAGCTTCGTCTCATCTGAAGAGTCGGATCTTGAGGCTGTTCCTGAAAGCTTGTATTGTGGGGGTTTGTCTGATGCTGAGTGGGAGTTTGTTACAGGTCTTGGCTGCGATGCAGAAGAAAGAGAACCCCCCGGTTCTGGCTCTGCAGATACGTGGGATTTCGGCTAGGGCAAGGTCGGCGGATCGGAGGCTTCTCTTGGGTGCGTAGAAGGAGATTCTTTCGTTGAGGTATTGGGGTCTGATGTTGTGGGGGGCTTTGTAGGCGTGAGTGAGGAGCTTGAAAGTCACCCTCTTTTCGACGGGGAGCCAGTGGAGTTCTTGTAGGTGTTGGGTGATGTGGTGTTGTTGAGGGATGCTGAGGATAAGTCTGGCTTCGGCGTTCTGGATTGTCTGGAGTTTGAGGAGTAGAGATTTGTTTATTCCGGAGTAGAGGGCGTTCCCGTAGTCCAGTCTGCTGGTTATGAGTATGTGGGTGACGATCCTTCTGGATTCAGCGGGGGGGATCCATTTGAAGGTCTTGCGGAGGATGCGGACGGTGTTGAAGCGTGTGGAGGATACGGCGTTGATCTGTCGGTGCATGGTGAGGGAGGATTTATAGGGACCAGGATGAGAACCAATGATGAAGCATGACACCAACAGGTTGCTTGAGGGTCAACAAAAAACAACACAGGATCGTGTACACCAGGAATGTTACTTGGTCGATGATTTAACAATTTGGTGGTAGGACACCTTTGTGCTGATAACTATAGAGCGGGAGGAAGTACCCTATAACCCCCAAAGAATCTCTCACCCCTTCCCAGAACAACTAAGGATCTGGGTATACTGTTTGTTTCACAGATGTTATGGCTTCCGATGATAAGGACATTTGCCAATGGCTGCCAACCTAGGACACTTCACAATGGATGCCACCCCATGGCATTTAATATTTACATTATTTATACATATGTGATGTAATAGACAGAAACATGGCCCATTCATACAACAATTGCTGTATTGAAACAGACATGACCCTACTGGTATAGGTAAACCCCTATTTAATGCATCAATGATCCTGTAGGTGCAGGCTTGGCTCTATGGACTTAGGTATACATTTACCAATACATCAATCATGCCCAATAATTCAGGCATAATTTCCAATTGATAACTATACACACATCAATGTTGATACGTAGACACACACCTTGCTAAAGCAATATTCACTTATTTACATAACCGTACAGTCCATTGACATATTAATGTTATCTACTGATAACAGTCATCACTCATTACTGATACCAACAGGAAGATATTAATAAAGGTATATACCATATTAGGGCATTGTAATTTTGAGAAATCCAGGCTTATAACATAACCTAACATGGGTATTTGTGAAGCGCACGTTCACCCAAGGGTATCTTGTAGTTGAATAACTGCTGTTTATTGCTACTCAACTCAATGGTATTCATTTTATCGACCTCAGAAGGATGAAAGGCTGAGTGGACCCGCCGGGATTTCAACCTATGACCACGAGGTTGAACACAGGCATCTATAGTGGATGCATTAGTCCACTAAGCCACCAGCTCTGGCTTTTAAAGGCTGGTATAAGCCCGGAGTGCCAACATTCCAATGTTTGTCTTCATGTTTCTCCCTTTTTAATTTAGAACATTTTACCCTTAGTGGTTGGAATGTTCTAATAGCCTTCTAGCCCTTATGCCTCAGGCTATACCTGTTGTTAAAGGCCCTCTCTCTTGTTATAGGCCCTAACCGCGGTTCAGGGTCTTTAGCAACCAGTATAGCCCTCGGCAGCGAACTATGAGGCTATGTTGATAGAGGCAGGCCAAGTATTCATTCAGGCAAGTAACCTAATGGTGCATGCAGGGCAGTATTGATGGCGACTTGCACCTTATTGATTATTGATTTGATATTGATTTAGGCGAGACAGTTATTAAAAGAGCATATACCCTTTAGATAGAGGCAGGGTTGGGGTAAATGGAAGCATACACTTTATTGTCACATTGAGGTCAGCGATTGGCATAGCCATACATGTTATTGACAAGGCGAGCTTTCATCCTTTAAATACAGACAGCACAGGCATTGGATGCAGCTCTGTACATTATTAATGCAGAGGTGTGCCCTGCTGAGAGATGTAGATGAGGTATGATGCTAACCTACACTCTACAACTACTGGCAGAAGAACTATTAACAAAGGCATTGGCTACATTGATAAAGGCAAGGCGCCGATCAATACAGACAGAGGAGGCACTGGATGCAGCTTTGAATCTTAATGATGCTTGCACAATATTCATCGGTGCGCCCTGCTGAAAGATGCAGTGGAGTATGATGCTGGCCTATACTCTACGGATACTGGCAGAACTATTAATGAAGGTGTTGGCTACACTGATAAAGAGAAGGCGCCGAACAATACAGGCAGGATATATTGTCATGTAGGGTCTATGCTTATATATACAGGACATGCAATAAGAACACATCACCTTTGAAGAGGGACAAGCAGCTGTTGATTCAGGTAGGATACGTACTTATACACATACAGTTTAGTGACAGGCGTGGCAGTTGTTGACACTCGAGACTCCAATTGAAAGACTTGATCGATATTCACAGAGACCACTTGGTCTTTCATACATCAATGACCCCCATTTTGAGAAGGGCGCCCACAACACATGTACACACGATACTGTGAAGTGATTCCGTCTCACGAGCTTCTCTTATAGTGATGATACTCACATTGTCTGAAAGTGGGAAAACCTACTGAAGCGAAGTTGTCAGGATTAGGCAAATGTCTAATTTCTGTTAAGCAACAGATGCTAGAAAATCACCTTATGTGTAAAGGAAATACCCACCTGTGGGCCCTGGTAAAAACATAAGTCTAAGTCCTCCTGCCCTCCTAAAATGTGATGGCCTCAGACAATATCAAATGAAGTAAAACATCTTGGTGTGAATAAGGACTGGAAGCTCTCACTTGAAAACCAAGTACATACAGTGACAAGAGACACCTTTAATGCACTGGGAACGCTTTGATGTATCTTACTGTACATAGGTCTTTCACACAGGATTCGGGCATCTCTGCCTCTAGTGATATCCTGCCTGGATTTTACATTGGACTTTTGAAAAAACTAACTGCCAAACTACAACAAAATCCAGACTTTACAGTGAGGCAAGTTCTTAAACAGACCGTACCACATTATCCCCACTCTGAAAGTTCTTCACTGGTTGCCAGTTGCAAGAAGAGCATCCTTCAAAGCCTTCTGCATTGCACACCAGGTGATTCATGAGATGAGACCAACCTTCTTACAACCCAAACTGAGGTGATACAACCACAAGAGGAACCTTACATCACGCAGGCTCCACGATGGATAATACCCCCTCATCAAAGATTCACCTAGGTGGGAGCTCCTTCTCAGGACAGACTTGCAAGCTTTGGAATATCCTCCCACAGAGGACAAGAACTACCCACAACCATCGAGCATCCAGAAGAGAAACCAAGACCTGGCTACTCCCAAATTCTGGACCGAAAAGACCTCATGCCGCAATTGTTGAGAGGTTTGAATGTACTACTTGGCGATCCTTTTGGCAAACTCCTTTACTTACATTCACAAGCGTAAGATGCACATACTTGCTGCTGCACCAAGTCTGTGTCACACTCTCTGGGCCTTACAGAAAACACCAAACACTAACAAATATGAATTCTACCAGCACCCTTCTCTCATCTATGCACTTATAGATGCAATAATTACTCACCGACCCTCTGAAAGCTCTTTGGGGACTCAACATGAGGTCAGAAAGCGCTAAGGAAATGCTACAATACAATAAAATGCACATTACCTCTGCCCTCTTCTGCTGCTGGTTCATTGCGGCTGCAATGGCGGCGGAGAGTTCCTCTGGGACTGGTTGCTTCCCAACCTGGCCTGATGGGGGAGGAAGGCTTCCGCTGATCAACTCGCGTATGTTGGCTAGAATCTGAGCACATGAGGGGGTACCGCTACCGCCTGCTTGAGATAACTCCTTGGAAACATTATCCCAAGGATCAACAGTCTTCTTGAGTGAGGAAACATCTGAAGAGTGAAAAGGAATGAGCAGAGAGAGCAAAGTTAATAATGAAACCGGCTGTACTAACAAGAAATGTGGGATGAGACTGCAGAACATGTACTAACAGAGACTGTGGAAAGAAGAGACATAGCATACACTGACAAGACATCTGGGAGGAAGTGACAAAGAATGTACTACCAGGAATGGAGGGTGGAAAGGCAGAACATGCACTCAAATGGCATAGAGGAGGAAAAGGCAAAGACTGTGTTTCCAGGAAGTGTGGGAGGAAGAGGCAGAACATGGAAGGTCTGGAAGTTTGAGAGGAAGCCGCAGAAAAAGCACTAACAGGAAGTGTGAATGTAATCAGCAGAACATGTAGCAGCAGGAAGTGTGGGTGGCAGCATGTGCTAACAGGAAAAGGGTGTGGAAGAGGCATGGCGTGTGGCAAAAGGTGTAGGGGGGACAAGCAGAACATGTGCTGTAGCATCACGTTGAGTGATAATACAGCCTGTGATGGGGGCAAGGGAGGACTTGTGGTGGGTGACTGGAAGAGTAAGTGCTTTGCAATGTGGCTCCTGCAACCACCATGGTCATGCATTATTTCAGGTCTGAATGTCATGTAACTAGCTTAATTAAATGTACTAGTTGCTGCAGCTGACCCTGTGGAGGGCTTGTCTTATTCAGCAGATATTACACTGGCGACAAGGCTGTTCCCCTTGTTTCCACTGGTTTGCTCTTCTGCGGTTATCTGCTTCCCCCAGAGCTTTGTACAATCTGTACTGAATATGCCAACTAAACTAATGTTTATGAATCTGGGAAGTTAGGCTCTTGGTGGACTAGACGGATCAGGCAGCCCTGCATGTCAAGGAAGATTAACTCAGCAGCGATCCCCTGCAGGCCTTCCCACTCAAGCTGTGTTCAAACTCCCTGCTTCAGACAATGATTCGTAAGAAGGTCTCAAGAAGATCATCAGGTCATTCATCTGATGCCCGCCAAGAGGTTTTCTGGGTTAACCTGATAGATTTATCTTGGCTCCCATCCCGTGAAGGTATACTAACCAGTCACGTGGCGTGGAAAAAGCAAGAGTCCCACATTATACTAGTGGAAGGGCCCATGTTGGGTCCTACCAGACAGCAAGCAGGATGGTTTCCAAGGAGGACCTCTCGACTCCTCTCCTTACTTTTAATATATCTCTATATTGCAGCAAATTCAGTCACAACAGATCATCAAGCTCTCACCACTGTTTTTAGCAACCACAAGGCTAAGATGCTGCCACAAGTCATAAATCTGAGCTTTACACGTGCAGAACAATCTTTTTTTAAGACTTCATAAGTCTGAGAAGGGCAACATCTTGCTCATTTTGTCTCACATTTTACACTAGAAACAGTATTTCCCAAGCCATTCACTGCAGAGGAGTATCTGTGATACCTGGTGGAAGAAGCCTGACCCGATGCTGTGAGCCGTAATGGCACGCGACTCCACATTTATACAAGTACCTGATCTAGTCGACCACCAATGATGGAGAGATCTTGATTTTTATCACCAAGGTACACAATTGGTACACAAGGAACTAGAGTTATTTTGCAGATTCCATGTTGCCGTGAAACCCCATTGAAAGGTCTTATACAAAGAGGTAACGACTTGATCTTCCCCAAGGCGCACAGCAATAGGGTCACTGAATAGGTGCATGAAGGACATCCTGGAGCTGGCGTCGTAAAAAGACTGCTGTGCCAGAAGGAACTGCTTTTTCATGAATGGAGTGATTGAGATGGAAGAGATGGTTAAGCCCTGACACTGACCTGCTCATCCTTCCGTGGTTTCTATGGTGACCCAGTTTTGTCTCTTCACAAGAGGAAGAGGGGAACATTGATCAGGAAAACCTGCCTGAGGAAGAACTGCCAGAGAACCGTTTCCCCTAAACCCACTATACATCTCTCCCTCCCAAGGAACTATAGGTCTGATTTAGATCTTGGCAGACAGGTTACTCAGTCGCAAAGATGACGTAGATCCCAACCGCCTAAATATAAACCACATTATATCCTATGGGATTTAAGTTTCGGCGGGCAGGATATCCGTCACCATTGTGACGGAGTAACCTGTCAGCCGATATCTAAACCAGGCCCTTGTATGCCCGCTCCTCTCTCTCCTGAGCATGCTTCAATGTCTCGTACACAACGCACTCCCACAAAGGGTCACATGTCTGAACTAGAACCAACTCGTCCCAAGCGTCACATTCGACCCCATGAGAGACTTCTCAAAGTAATGGACTGAAGGCAGTGAACTATCATCTAGACATGGGAAGGATGTCCTGTTGCGCAGACTCACACACCAACTGAGCATCAGTCTGACAGGTAACTTCTGATGTGCACTCTCTACAGTGTGCAAGTCGTAAGTAAGGAGGAGGATCAAGGGCAGACTTGTGGAGAACACCTGCAGAGAGGATGATTTCTGCCTGGCTCCCTCAACCATGATGGCCTCACATTATCACACAACAAGAAGTAACAGGTGAATTACTACCAGGAAGAGTGCATGAAAGAGACAGACTATCAGAATATATTGTAAAATGAAGTGTAGATAAAAGAGGCAGAGAACGTACTAACAGACCCTGTGGAAGGAAGATGCAAGGCTTGTACTGGGAGGATTTATGTCAGGAAGTCACAGTGAATGTGCTACCATGAAATGAGAGTGGAAGATGCAGAAAATGCGGTGTGGAAGGAAAGCACAGACAGTGTACTAAAAGGAACAAGCATTTGCAATGCAATAGGTGTCGCACTAGTGAAAATGTGAGTTATTGGTGTTGCAAATGTTAATGTTTTTTTTCTTGTTTAAAATTACGCCAGCAGTAGTTGGCTGACATAATAAGAAAGAAATTCCACTTGATGGAAAGGGTGCCGTATCACATTCACCTAGAAACAGTCTGTGGTACTGCACCCTTTCCTGAAGACCTAATATAGGAATTCTATTACCATGAGCCTCAAGGAACTAGCACGAGCATTTGTTCCTTAATAAGTGGAATTTCTGTTCTTATCACAAATGCTAAAAAAGCCTAAAGAAAATGCACAGAAATGCTTGCACTTGTTCCTTAAGCCTCATGGTAATGGAATTCCTATATTAGGCTTTAAGGGGAGAGTGCAGTGCCACAGGCTGTTATTAGGGACACCTAGTAACAGCCTGTGATACTGCACCCTTTCCTTAAGACATAATATAGGCATTCTATTACCACGAGGCTTAAGAAACGAGCGCAAGCATTTGAAGCTTTTGTATAATTTGCGATAAAAGAATAAATTCCACTAATGAAGGAAAAAATGCCTGCGCTCGTTCCATGAGCCACATAGTAATGGAATTCCTATATTATGTTTTAAGGAAAGGGTGCAGTACCACAGGCTGTTACCAGGGACACCTTGTAACAGCCTGTGGTACTGCACTCTTTCCTTAAGACATAATATTTACATTCTATTACCCAGGTGGAGTTGTCTATGGTAATGAAGCCCAGGAGCAAGAGAGCGCTACACGAGAAAGCAGTGGCTGCAGGGGCTGGGCGAGAGAGCACCGGAATAAGGCTTCTCTCATGTGAAACTGCCCTGGAAGGAGCAGCACTAGTTACTCAGGACTGGCACAAGTAGCCACTCGGAACCCTGAGGATGAGGCTGCACTGGAAAAGGCAGCACTGGAACTAGGCTGCTCTGTGTCTGCAGTGAATAAAAAACTGCGGGTGCGGCAAGGAGACACATAAAAGCTGGCAAAACTTATAAGCATGGTGGCCTGTGAACCAGGCGGCATGACAATAAATGAAGTAGTCCCGAAACAAAACAGATGCAGCCCTCCAGCGTAACTAAACTGTAGTTGGTCGGTGCTGCCTGCCATGAAACAGAAGTGACGTCTCGGAAGCCCCAGCCAATAGGGAGCCAGGAAAGCAGAGCAACACCGGAGTGACCCAATGGCAAGCAGCTGGAAGCAGCAGGCAGGATTATACTCTGTGGGCCCGATTCACAGAACTAACTTAAGACAAAATCCTAAACTTACTACCATTTTGGTATTCACAGAAGGCACTTACTCATTTTGGTATTCACAGAAGGCACTTACTCATTTTGGTATTCACAGAAGGTACTTACTCATTGATGAGTAAGTGCCTTCCGTGAATACCAAAATGAGTAAGTGCACTTACTCATTTTGGTAATCACAGAAGGCACTTACTCATTAATGAGTAAGTGCCTTCTGTGAATACCAAAATGAATAGGTGCCTTCTATGAATACCAAAATGAGTAAATGGTAGTAAGTTTAGGATTTTGTCTTAAGTTAGTTCTGTGAATCGGGCCCTCTATACCCATTACACCAGGTCTTGCAGACAGCGCATGCGTGCTGCCTAGGCTCAACCTAAAAATGAGAAAAGGCAACACAGGATCTACTGCCAAAAGTGCGAGAGGAGGGAAGAGAGAGTGCACTGCTGAGAAAATCTGAGAGAAAGGGACAGATTAAGTGGAAGCTACCGAAAGAAAATAAGTATAACACATACTGTGAATGGGAGGAATTGAGAATGCACAAAAAGAAGGTAGGTTGGGAAAAAGCCACAGAGAATGCACTGAAATGAAGTGTAAGAAAGAGCTGATCGATGCACGGGCAGAAACATGCAACACCAAGCGATGGATAATGTACTTACAAGTGACAGGAATGCATAAAGAATGTAATAAGAGGAAATGTGATCGGGAGAGACACACAATTAACTAACAGCTACTGTGGAAAGGCAGAGTATGTGCTGACAAAGTCTGAGAGAAAGTCACACAATACGCTGGTAAGAAGTTTGGGAAGAAGACACAGAATGTGCTGTCAGTATGTGTGAGAACAATGCACAGAATGTCCTGGCAAGAAGTGTGGGAGGAAGGCACAAAGAATGTGTTGGCAGGAAATGTGGGAGGAAGGCGAAGAATGTACTGTCAGAAAGTGTGTGATGATGGCACAGAGAATGAGCTCATAGAAGGTTTGGAAGGAAGGCACAGAATGTTTTGGCAGGAAGCGTGGAAGGAAGTCTTAGAATGTCCTGGCAGAAAGTGTGGTAGGAAGTCACAGAATGTGCTGGCAGGAAGTGTGGGAGGAAGTCTTAGAATGTCCTGGCAGGAAGTGTGGTAGGAAGTCACAGAATGTGCTGGCAGGAAGTGTGGGAGGAAGTCACAGAATGTGCTGGCAGGAAGTGGGGGAGGAAGTCACAGAATGTGCTGGCAGGAAGTGTGGAAGGAAGGCACAGAATGTACTATCAGGAAGTGTTGGAGAAAGGCACAGAATGTACTGTCAGGAAGTGTGTGATGATGGCACAGAGAATGAGCTCACAGAAGGTTTGGAAGGAAGGCACAGAATGTCCTGGCAGGAAGCGTGGGAGGAAGTCTCAGAATGTGCTGGCAGGAAGTGTGGGAGGAAAGCACAGAGAATGTGTTGGCAGGAAATGTGGGAGGAAGGCACAGAATGTACTGTCAGGAAGTGTGGGAGGAAGTCTCAGAATGTACTGTCAGTCAGAAAGTGTGGGAGGAAGGCACAGAATGTGCTGGCAGGAAGCGTGGGAGGAAGTCTTAGAATGTCCTGGCAGGAAGCATGGTAGGAAGTCACAGAATGTGCTGGCAGGAAGTGTGGGAGGAAGTCACAGAATGTGCTGGCAGGAAGTGTGGGAGGAAGGCACAGAATGTCCTGGCAGGAAGCGTGAGAGGAAGTCTCAGAATGTGCTGGCAGGAAGTGTGGGAGGAAATCTCAGAATGGGCTAGCAGGAAGTGTGGGAGGAAGTCACAGAATGTGCTGGCAGGAAGTGTGGGAGGAAGGCACAGAATGTAATGTCAGGAAGTGTGCGATGACAGCGCAGAGAATGAGCTCACAGAAGGTTTGGAAGGAAGGCACAGAATGTACTGTCAGTAAGTGTACGATGATGGCACAGAGAATCAGCTCACAGAAGGTTTGGAAGGAAGGCACAGAATGTTTTGGCAGGAAGCGTGGGAGGAACTCTCAGAATGTCCTGGCAGGAAGCGGGGTAGGAAGTCACAGAATGTGTTGACAGGAAGTGTGGGTGGAAGGCACAGATTGTGCTGTCAGGAAGTGAGCGATGATTGCACAGAGAATGAGCTCACAGAAGGTTTGGAAGGAAGGCACAGAATGTTTTGGCAGGAAGTGTGGGAGGAAGTCTTAGAATGTCCTGGCCGGAAGTGTGGAAGGAAATAACAGAATGTGCTGGCAGGAAGTGTGGGAGGAAGTCTCAGAATGTACTGTCAGGAAGTGAGGGAGGAAGGCACAGAATGTGCTGGCAGGAAGTGTGGGAGGAAGGCACAGAATGTCCTGGCAGGAAGCGTGGGAGGAAGTCTCAGAATGTGCTGGCAGGAAGCGGGGTAGGAAGTCACAGAATGTGTTGACAGGAAGTGTGGGTGGAAGGCACAGATCGTGCTGTCAGGAAGTGTGGAAGGAAGGCATAGAATGTTTTGGCAGGAAGCTTGGGAGGAAGTCTCAGAATGTCCTGGCAGGAAGCGTGGTAGGTAGTCACAGAATGTGCTGGCAGGAAGTGTGGGAGGAAGGCACAGAATGTGCTGGCAGGAAGTGTGGGAGGAATTCACAGAATGCGCTGGCAGGAAGTGTGAGAGGAAGGCACAGAATGTACTGTCAGGAAGTGTACGATGATGGCACAGAGAATCTCGTATTTACCGTGGGAATGGAGGGGACTGGGGCTAATACGTTACCCGTATCCACAGTTTCTGAGTTCATTGGGAGCCAAGTAGATGGAATAGTGGACCTGCTCGATAGGGCAGCGCTGTTACCAACGGTACTCTCTGGGGGGGTCGATGACACAAGACTGACCAAGGGTTGCAGTGGCTCTAGCGATAATCTGCGTTCAGTAAGCTGTATTTCATGTATCAGAGCAGATTCCGCCCTCAAGAGAAATGCATCCAGAGTACCCACAACCCCAGGACCCACTTTACGCCTGTTCATGTTAAATCGAGTTCAGCGAGTAAACAACACAAAATAAAACACTAGAGGTATGTACTTGCAACTAGAAATTTTGGGGGGCTGGCCCAGTCCAGTCCCTGCCGGTCTCGGACGGGCTCAGACGGGCCCGCCCTTGGTCCGGGCTACGTCCGTGCCTCGTCCCGCGCGCGTCCCGCGCGCGTCTTGCGCCGCGGGTGGAGAGGCAGCGCTTTAAGCGCGATGGCCATGCCTCCCCCTCACTCGCGGCAGCTGGAGATTGCCTGGTGCACCCTGGGGGCTGTAGTCCTCGCCATAGGTGTTGTAGAGAGGAAACCCAAATTAGCAGCAGTTAGCGGGACCGGGCCGGGCTGCACAGCATCACTAGTCAGCCCACCTCCTGTTTTGAAATGCCAAGGATTACTCCGTCCGCAAATGTCAGCAGCAGCAGAAGAAAGCTCCCGCGCCGCGGGGGGAGAGGCAGCGCTTTAAGCGCGATGGCCACGCCTCCCCCTCACTCGCGGCAGCTGGAGATTGCCTGGTGCACCCTGGGGGCTGTAGTCCTCGCCCCGGGTGTTGTAGAGAGGAAACCCAAATTAGCAGCAGTTAGCGGGACCGGGCCGGGCTGCACAGCGTCACTAGTCAGCCCACCTCCTGTTTTGAAATGCCAAGGATTACTCCGTCCGCAAATGTCAGCAGCAGCAGAAGAAGAAGAAAGCTCACAGAAGGTTTGGGAGGAAGGCACAGAATGTTTTGGCAGGAAGCGTGGGAGGAAGTCTCAGAATGTCCTGGCAGGAAGCGTGGGAGGAAGTCTCAGAATGTCCTGGCAGGAAGCGTGGGAGGAAGGCACAGAATGTGTTGACAGGAAGTGTGGGTGGAAGGCACAGATCGTGCTAGCAGGAAGTGTGGGAGGAAGTCACAGAATGTGCTGGCAGGAAGTGTGGGAGGAAGGCACAGAATGTACTGTTAGGAAGTGTGCGATGACAGCGCAGAGAATGAGCTCACAGAAGGTTTGGAAGGAAGGCACAGAATGTACTGTCAGGAAGTGTACGATGATGGCACAGAGAATCAGCTCACAGAAGGTTTGGAAGGAAGGCACAGAATGTTTTGGCAGGAAGCGTGGGAGGAACTCTCAGAATGTCCTGGCAGGAAGCGGGGTAGGAAGTCACAGAATGTGTTGACAGGAAGTGTGGGTGGAAGGCACAGATCGTGCTGTCAAGAAGTGAGCGATGATTGCACAGAGAATGAGCTCACAGAAGGTTTGAAAGGAAGGCACAGAATGTTTTGGCAGGAAGCGTGGGAGGAAGTCTTAGAATGTCCTGGCCGGAAGTGTGGAAGGAAATAACAGAATGTGCTGGCAGGAAGTGTGGGAGGAAGTCTCAGAATGTGCTGGCAGGAAGTGTGGGAGGAAGTCTCAGAATGTGCTGGCAGGAAGCGTGGGAGGAAGTCTCAGAATGTCCTGGCAGGAAGTGTGGGAGGAAGTCACAGAATGTCCTGGCAGGAAGCGTGGGAGGAAGGCACAGAATGTGTTGACAGGAAGTGTGGGTGGAAGGCACAGATCGTGCTAGCAGGAAGTGTGGGAGGAAGTCACACAATGTGCTGGCAGAAAGTGTGGGAGGAAGGCACAGAATGTACTGGCAGGAAGTGAACGATGATTGCACAGAGAATGAGATCACAGAAGGTTTAGAAGGAAGGCACAAATTGTTTTGGCAGGAAGTGTGGGAGGAAGTCTCAGAATGTGTTGGCAGGAAGTGTAATAGGAAGTCAAATTATGCGCTGACAGGAAGTGTGAGATGAAGGCACAGAGAACTCTAAGCTTTCAGCTGTAGCATATGAAGATGAGGTTCCAAATTAAATTTGCCATTTTATTTGAAAAGAGACATTGAGAAGCACAGTACATTAACATAGGCTTGCTCCATATGGCTAGTATTGGAGGTTTGCCTGGGGAGCTTGTGATTTCACACAGAAAGTGGAATTAAACACACAAAGAACAACAGGTCTTACTCTGTCTGGAGGGCAGGATGGTGGGCGGAGGGACAGCAGCTTCAGGTGCCTTCATGTACATGAAAAGAGAAACATTCAATGCAGTTAGAGTCTCAGGTGGATTACTGACACATAAACCTATTTACATCAATCGCTTTTCGTTGAGACAGATCAGGCTATTCCCGCTCTATTTCTGCTCCACTCAAACAAACAAAGTTGTTTTCCTTGTTAAAGGTAAGGCACAAAGCAGAAAAAGCGAGCTGGGCTGATCTGCTGAAATTTTAGGAAAGCTATTTATCATTTTTTCACAAACTAGCTTAGCTTTAAGCATTTCAAACGTTATTTCGCACTCATAAAACAAAGGGTTTGAAGGGGAAATGGGTTTCACACATTGCTGCTTTTCTTGTGATGTTTTCTTAAGGGGCAGATGCTCTATAGTGTTCATTTGTAATGCTGGATGTTTGCGAAACCAAATAAAGTGCATTACCAAAAAAAAACTAAAGGGTTGGCAACAAAATGTTTAAAACTTTGAGGAGAAATGTCGAGGCCTAGTTATATTTTAGTAAATTATTTCGAACTAAGTTGGAGTGTGATATGCCATAACCATAACTTGAGATTTCGAGTGATTTTTTTTGTTTTAATTCATAATCATAACAATATATCTTAACACATTGGACCCTTAGTCAGTCTAAAGGGTGGGAATGGATCACCTCCATATTCCAAAGGAGTCACTGAGGAAACACGTCATTTAGAGAGCACATGAAGGTGGGGTCTCAGATCATGTATGAGTCCAGAACAGCTGTAGATGCTCTGAGAAAGAGACAGTGCCTCTGATGCCGTATGGTTTGCTATCCTATGGTGTGGCATAGTGTGCTGCAGTTATTACCATTCACGAACAGTGCTTTTCAAGTGGGCTGCTGGGGTCTGGATGCACGTGTTCTGTTTGGGAAGTAGCTGTGGTGAATTAATGACGATTCTGAGTTATACGCATGAACTTTACCACCTCAAACGTGAAACACCAGCAGCACAAATAGCTGTCCTTAGTGTAAATCTCTGAAATCTCCTTTTTGCATTCACTGCTGCTCTTAAAACTGGAAGGCCGTAGTACATATGGGAAATAGCAAGAGAGAACTAAAAAGTAAGGCCCAAGAGAAGGAAACTTTTTTATTGTTGGAACCATTGCAAAAAGCTTCCAGCAGGCTCTGGAGTCCTTACACCGGGGTTAGGGCCTTCTGTACCGCAGTATCATCACACCCGGTCAACACAACCTGGGACATGAGTGGCTGTGTGCCCTGAGCCAGCTGGGCCCATGGTAACGTTCATAGAGTTTCCAGGACTCTAGCCTGAGGCCAGAGTATTCAAACATGACAGAACCTACAGAGGGCCTAAGATGCTGTGGAATAACATTGCTATAACACAGCTAACCTGAAATCTTTTCAAAGTGAGATGTTACTAAAACAGAGTTCCATTCTTCATGAAGCAATTTCACACAATACCCTCTATTCCCCTTTTAAGTCTTTCAACAAGTTATTCCACCCATGGGCTGTGCAAATGGCAGCTCTGCTTTACTGAGAGTGAAATGCAACAATTCTAAACTAAAAAAATAAATGAATAAATAAGGCACTCTTACATTTGTGGTGCCACTTTATAGAGGCATGTTGGATCTGTCTGGCATCTTTCCAGTGCACTGCTTGTCAAAGCACTGCTAGTTACTAGGTGCCAGAACAGTTTTCACTCACCTAAGGGACTCCGGAGTAGTGACAAATCCTTTCGACTGTGACATTAATTGCATGTTCTGTGTGAATTACAGGACCTTAATGCTAATGTAAGCTCATGGAGATACAAGAACCTCAGAGCTTTGACTCACATGGGCTAGTGACAGCAATCAATTAAGATTTAGGGCCCCAATTGGCTACTATGCCTGCCAAATTTTGTAAATGAGCACCATGCTGCTGGTCATTTATAAAGCATTGGCAAGTTCCTATCAATTCACTTTCATGTTGGATGCTCGGCCCTGCACCCAACAGTTTACTTTTTAAGACAAAAAAAAACAAAAAAAACGAAACTGGATTTTCTTTTTGAAAATAAAAAATAAAATTCTCCCCTCACTATGGGAATTCACTCCCAAGGCGAGGGGGACATTTAGCAGTTCTCACTGCCCTTCACCACCAGGGTTTTCCTGGTGATGATGGGCAGTAAAAACTAACCTGTGATTCTGCCCTTCTACATTAGGTGGGTAGAATGACAGGTCAGCCTCCGACAGCCCTTACTCTGCAGGGCTGGTTAGAGGTGATTAATCACGGCAGAGGAGTAGTCTCCCCCGTGATTAATCCGAAGGTCTGCCCGCATATAGATGTGGCAGACAGACCTCATTCTTGGCGGTAAGGATACTCTATCTCCGTTGCGACTGAATATTCTTATCGCCAAGAATGAAATCGAGCCCTGAGTATTTACCTATTTCAGGATGTGTAGGCTTAGAAAATAAGGCTCAGTTAAACATTCAAAGGTTTGCAAGAAATGAAATGAAATGAAATGAATTAAAATCGATGAATGTGTAATTGGTGATCTTGGCAATTTACCACAACCCTGAGGTACTGTCTGTCCTTTGGATGGAGGTGAATGTCAACGCATACCTCCTCTAGATTTATGCCAGCTGAAAGGCCTTTCTCTTTGAATGAAGAGGTGATTCTTACTGGGTTCCAATGGAAAGGATGGTTCTCCAAAGAATTTCTTTAGGAACTTTAGCTTGCAAGTGAGTCTCCTTCTGTCTTAGCTTTTTGTAACTTGTCCTACAGTGCTCTTAAGAAGCATAGAAATGAGTTCCCCTTCCACTGATATTTCTTATTTGAGGCTTTGGGACAGACTCTTTTAGTAAGTTAGTCTTATAGTAATAATGTAGGCATGGAAAGAGCCAAGGCAGTCACCTCATGTGGCTACAAAGTGTACCTCAAACTGAGCAGGACGTGCACACACATACTAGACCCCTATACCAGCCGCGCGATGAATGTACGACCGAAGTGTGTGGAGTCTAAAAACTGAAGTACGCGGTGATAGCAGTCCCATCAGCGATACCTCAGGCATTGCACTTGAGCATACACTGATTGTGATGATATCATGTGCTCTTAGTGACCCACCACAAACATTTCTAGAACTTGACAACCTAAGAGTTTACCCACTCTGCAGAGTTTAAAATGACAGGCAGTCCATGCTGCTGTTAAACTTACTGGTTACAGAGTCCAAACCAGGTAAGATACGGGGCTGCTTGTGTGGCTGTCTACAGTGTAACTACCTCACAGGTTATCTCGGTGGGAAGAGTGCACAAGCATCAAATACAGTTCTGTAGTGGACCCATGATCGATACCTTTGAAAAGTATCCCCCACACTCTTTAACCTATATATGGAACCACTAATGGAAATCCTCAATCAATCGGACATTGCATACCACATGTACGTAGACAACACACAACTATACTTAAAGATATCCTCCCTAAACTACGCCATTCAACTAAATAACACTGTAGTCAAAACTCAGTCCTGGTTCTCTCAAAATAACCTCAAGCTGAACTCTCTGAAAACAGGATTCCTTCTTTTCTCTCCGCAAAACAGCTGCACACTCATCGAAGATTGGCTCAAGCACCTAGATGCCGTCAATTGCAAACCTACCATTATTAACTCCACAAAAGCCCTAGGAATAACACTATACAAGAATCTAAACATGATACCTCACATCAGTGTTACCACGGGCAGTGTGTCATTCCAACTCAGATTACTGAAGAAATGTAAACCATTTCTGCCACCTACAGACTTCAAACAAGCAGTACGATCACTAGTGGTCTCCAGACTAGAACACGGTTCGGCGACCCTGTCAGGTTTGCCCAAAGCGAGAACAGCCCCACTCAAAATGACTCTTAATGCTGCAGTGAGACTGGTAACAGGAACAAGACGCTTTGACCACATCTCCCCATCGCTTAGGTATCTAGACTGGCTTCCTCTCAAGGCAAGAACCCAACTGAAAATTGCCTGCCTCATACACAAAGCAGCTGCTACCTTAGAAGTGCAAACTCTCTCAGGTTTGAACCTCCTAGATTGCGAAAACAAAAAACGTACACACGCTCCTTCTCCGGGTCGGTGCCAAGGATCTGGAACTCCTTACCACCCAAGGTGTTTTCAAACCCCTCGACCCACCTTTTCAAAAAAGACGTGAAAAAGATCCTAATGAATAGATTCCTTTCATAGACTTTAGGAGAGCCGTCCCCAGGGCTCAATAGACGTCAGAATGTCAGCAATTTCCAGATTGGTCAGAAGCACTTCCTTTACAGGAGAACCCCACTAAAACATTGCTCCCTGGGCTACCTGGATCTGAATAGTTTCACAGCAGCAGCAAAATACCCACCATGAAGAAGCTAGATCAGTGTGTATTAATGGAATATTAGTGGAATGACGGATGTTTAATGTGATATCAGCCTATTGTGTCTTTTTACTTTTGAGGTACTTGTCTTTGCCTATATTTTTGTTCAATCAACCCTATGTACAGCGCTCTGATACCCTTGGGTCACGTTTGCACTTTATAAAACATTCTAAATAAATAAATAAAAGGTGCAGATCAGTGGGTTTGGACAAGTTACATTCTTGGGACAGCATCAGTTAGGAGGTGTGCTGATAAAAGCAACAGTAAAATATCCACTTTTACTTAACAGTCTGTAACTAATGAGTTCTACTTGGCGCGCATTGCTGATTCTGTTGACAATTGAATAGAAACCTATCCTGGAGACAGCACACCACAGAGAAGAAGCTACTCTAAGGGCTTCAGGGTAAGTTCATAGGAGGATGTTAGGAGCTGGAAGGCCAGAACCAGGAATCAGAAAAGAGAGGAGAAATTAGGATGAAGTAACTATTGGCAGCACTTTGTGGCGCACACTTTGATTTTGATCTTCCCCTTAATGTTTTCTTTGCCTAATTCTCAAGGGGCACTTACCTCTTGATGGGTTTGAGCTCCAGAATCAGCTTCCTCAAAGTATTCATGTCCGATCCCCAGTGACAGTTCTACGGTCAGCTCCACCCACCTACATTTTATTAGAATTCAGATATTAAACTTTTGCAATTTTATAGGCACAAATAGCAGTTTTAGTCAAGAAAAAAAAGAGAGCGAAAGAGTGAGTGAGAGAGAGAGACAAAGAGGGGGTCAGATGGAGTTTGTAAGACTCCAATGAGAAGAGCTGTTGTGGAATGTACTCTTCATCACCTCTCCAGCAGGTAAATTGAGCAATGAAGCCCTTCCTGTATCTAATCTGGTCACATGCAATGGTGACAGCTTTAAAACCAACCTACAACATAAGATATCACCTTTCTTGTATGTAAATGAATATTAGGAAGGTTATGGCACTATCCACAGTCTCCTCGCCCTCCCCTCTCTCAATTGATTTTAACCCACCAGAGTTTATTGTCATTCGTCTGCCAAGATCTAAATCAGGCCCTTGGATGTTATGAACACAACTGCAGACACACAACATAGGATGAATCTGAGAACTGCACATGTTCTTACAGAGAGGTCACAGGAAATAGTGACATACAGTGTAGCAGGACAACACAAGGGGTGTCCTACCTGTTCTCAAAGTCCAAGTCCAAAGTCATGAAGCCAGGGACTTCCCTCTCAGGAACAACACTCTTTACCCCAAGGATTAGGAAGGCACAGATGGAAATCACAGTCTTACATGCAGCTAAGAAGGGATCTGACAGAGTCGATCTGCTCTGATCATTCGGCCACGCTGTCCCTGGCCCGAGCCCATGCGATGTGATAGCGTGAGTGATGGTTCTGTGGGCCAGGTTGGAGGGCCCCATGCCCGTTGATTCATACACAATCTCATTCTTCAGGAACTTTGCTGCTGCCCGCGAGGAGAAGAAAGACTGGAGCAATGCTATGGGGAAAGCAGAGTATATTAATGTTGTATAAAGTGCACCTCTAGCTGGCAGATGCTTCACCGTAAGCGCATGTCTAGCAGATGAGTTGGTTGACCATAAGATTCACTAATGATTCTAGAGGCTGAGTATAAATTTCACAGGCAGCAAACCTCAGTGCAAATTCTACCGATACACAATAATTATCATGTCTGTTTAGAAAATCATTCAATATGCATACTTATGTATTTCAAAAACAAACTTCTTCCACCCCACACTATCTTCTTCATTTGTCATCGATGTGAATCTCATAATTGCCCATTGCCAATGTAGCAAGATCACAACAGTTACAACCCTACATCAGCAAAGCAGCCGTCTGTCCCAAGTCATTGCACTGTATTGTGTTTTGGGTGTGTTAGAGCACTTAGCAAAGATAGTCCCTTTTATTCTCTGACTTGATATCAACTTATTCATATACCTTTTAAATATTGATATTATATGGCATTTATGAACATACATTTTATATTTCCTATCAGTGTATCACAAACAAGGTAAATATTAACATAAAACAAAGTTTAATCTACCTAGGTGGGCAAAAAAGAGAAAAATGCTTGGCTCTAAACCTAGTTAGACATGTTACCCCCGGCGTAGTTATGTGTACATAACATCATTACACAGAATCTAGAGGCGGATTTCTCTTTGAATCAATAGACCACAAAATATTTTTCTTAGTTCTTGTTCACTTTTTATTCATATCCATGAGAATTAATCCCTTGGTATCTTGCTATGAGACTCTACAATCAATCAACAGAGCATATTGGAGTGTTAACAGCTACAGTCGGGATGTGTTTCGCGGAAAGACCATTTTTTCAAGGCTGTAAAGTGACACAAAATAAAAACCAATCACTAAAAATATTTGAATCAAAAAGTGAAACATAAAAACGCCTTTATTGCACACTTACAGTAAAAGATATTCAAAACCTCTTATATGACGGCATTTCAATGTAAAAAATTCCTAGTAAACATGTACAGCATCTTAGCACACTAGGCATAAGTAAACAAAACTTTCTAAACATGTATATCCTTTTATCTCGATGCCCCTCTGGGTAAAGATTAGACCCGCCAGATTGGTGATTACTTCACTTCGAAGAATGTAGTCTTTTAAAATGCAAAAACTTAGAACATTGGACTTGTGGCAATCTATTTATTATATTTTTCTTTAAATGATGTAAATCTAATGTTTTGAAAAAACACAAACTGTTTATACTTATTTCCAAAGTTCAAACAAAAACTGCTGTTTAAGAATCAAACCCTCAGTAAAGAACATCAGGGTACAAAGCATTGCTGTGATTCCACGGTCGGTGTTAATGTTCCCCTATTGTTAAAAAACAGTATTAAGTTGTGTTATGTTATGTTAATTTGATTTGTATAGTGCCTTAATCACCCGGGAGGGTATCCAGACTCTTGAACAAGCTCTAGTCAATATATCACAAACTGAAAACTTAAATCCACTAAGTCATAGCAATCCATTAAATATCACTCATAACCATACAAAAAAATGAGAGGATAAAAAATTATTGTATTCTATCCATTGAATACTACAACTGTAGCGAGGAGCTAGATTATGTTTATTGGTCATACACTAGGCATGGAGTTCTGCAGACATTTGGTTTACCGATTCAATAGAGACAGTGGGTACTGAAGTTTAGAGATTATCAACATGCAAGCAGACGGAGGGCCTGATTTAGAAGTTGGCGGAGGGGAACACTCATCACAAATGTGACGGATATCCCGTCCGCTGTATTACAAGCAAATTCTTTTTTTTAATTCTTTTTTTTTTGCAGATTTATATAGCGCGAACTTGACGCGAAGGTATTGGAGCGCTTTACATGAGCACCAGTTACGTTACACAAGGACACATTCATTTTTTTTTTTTTTTTTTTTTTTGGTAGGCACGGGGAGATTAAGAGATTTGCCCAGAATCACAGGATGTGGACGCGACCCCAAGGCTCAAACCTTGGTTTCCAGCACCAAAGTTGGCAGTCTAGCCGACGGACCACATCCTCTCCACATTCTATCCTATGGGGATCGTAATACGGCGGACGGGATATCCATTGCGTTTGTGATGGAGTATTCCCTTCGCCGACTTCTGAATCAGACTCTCAGACTTGAGATGTTTTTATTTGGGCTTTGAAAATAAGTTAAAACAGCTTCTGTTTTACAAAACATTACGGGGCTTATTTACAAGCCCCTTGCGCCGCCGGTGCGTCACTTTGTATATGGGGAAAAAGTGACGCACCAGCGGCGCAAGGGGCTTTCAAATAAGCCCCTACATTTATACCCTTCCAATAATTATAGTAAAGAGAATGGCACAAGTCCAATGTCCTATTTTTTAGCATTTTAAAAAGACTATGGGTCTGATTCACATGTTGCTATGAAGGGAACTCCGTCGCAGCGGCAACGAAGTTCCCTTTCCACCAACATAGTGGTTCAACCACTCAATTTATTTTCGGGATAGCCATTAATTTGGCAGTGGCGGAGAGTACTCTGTCTCCACTGTGGCCAAACTTTTCTGATGGCCCTGGGGAGTAAGGGCTGTCAGACAAATGGCTACGTGACCGCCCGCCCTATTTAGATGGGCGGACACGGAGCCATATTTTACTGTTTCCTAACGCCAGGAAAAACCTGGCAGTGAGGGACAGTAAAATAGTAATAATGTTCCGACAGAAGACTATCATTGCAAGGGGAGCATTCTTTTTTTCCTTTATAAGTAGAAAATCCAGTTTCGGGATTTTCTTTTTGTAAAGAAAAAAGAAATACTCTGTGCTACAGGGCTGTGTCCTGATGACACAGCTCCGTAGCACATAGTAAAATGCATTGACAGGAACCTCCATGATGGCGGTTCCTGGCAATGTTTTTATAAATGACCGCCTGCTTGGCAGTCAGTTAGACGGGTGGCCCCTCTGCCTTCTGGACAGAGTAACTTACTCTGTCCCCATGGTGGAACGGCAGGCTGTCTGTCTAGATATAAATCTGGGCATAGGCTTTTTGAAGGGAAGTTACCATCAATATAGGACTTAATTTTACTTCCAGGTGGTTCTCTGCATTGGTGGAAAGATTCTAAAAGGTATTAGAACATTGGAATGTTGGGAGCTCCATTGTAGACAATGGAGTGCTCCATGCTTCTACGGGCCGGTAAAGGCCCGCAGAGCAACATTCCAATGTTTTACAAAGGCCTCTCGTAGCTCGAGGGGATTTAAATCCCCTCGAGCTTCGAGAAGCCTTTGTTTTATTTGTTAGAACATTCTGCCCTCTAGTGGCAGAATGTTCTAATAGCCTTAAAGCCCTTCGTAGCAGGGCTATACTGGCTATTAAAGTCCCGGTCCCTTGTCAAAGTCCCTCGCCTTTGGCTCGGGCCTTTAACGCAGGAGCGGTCCTTTAATAGCCGGTATAGCCCGCTACGGCGGGCTATAAGGCTATATTAGAACATTGGAATGTTGAGCACTCCATGGAAGACAATGGAGTGCTCCGGGCTTTTAATGCCTGGTAAAAGCCTGGCACATGAACATTCAAATGTTTGTTCACAGCTTTTGCTGTGAAAAAAGGACTCACGGAGCCCGATGGGATTTCAACCCCCTCGGGCTCCATGAGGCCTTTGTTTTACAAATTAGAACATTCTGCCCTCTAGGGCAGAATCTTCTAAAAGCCTTAGAGCCCTCCGCAGCAGGCTCTACCAGTCATTAAAGGCCCGCTCCCTTGTTAAAGGCCCTCGCCTTCGGTCCGGGCCTTTAACGATGGAGCGTGCCTTCAATGGCCGGTAGTGCCCGCTATGTCGGTCTCTAAGGCTATATTAAGATGATTTAATATGGCACCGCCACAGTGCAGAAGCATTGTCCTTTGGGTGTGCTCCCATCTTGAGTGCCTAGTAAGTGAATATCAAAAACAGCAATCCTTAAAAAAATAGGGACAACTTGAAATGTGTTCCGTGACATACCTTGACTCCTAGGGCCTGATTTAGAGTTTGGGGACAAATTAATGTTGGTCAGGGTGATGGAGTACTTTACTTTGTCACCCTGATGGACATCTGTAGTACTATAGGAGTGGAATGTTATGTAGTGCTCTAGGAGTGGAATGCGTGGGTCTGTTCCTGACCATTCTCTCCTAGGAATTCCAATGTTACTAAAATGTTATGTGATGTAGTAGAATGTTTATGTTCAAAGGATTGTGGTGGTTGGAGTGGGCTGAGAAGGACCTGTCTACTGTGTAGCTTCCTCAATAAAGTACTTCAAGCTTCTGCATCCTCTGCGTACAAATTCCTGGAGATGAGCTGGCTACACGGCTACACTGTGAACCCTACATGTGAGACATTCTTCAAGCCTGTTTTTCCGTTCCCAGAAGAGAATTTGGGAACCTCCTGAACAGCCTTTCAAGATTACCTTGATACGTATGAGCACTTCATATGGACTATGAGATTACCTTCTCTGGTATCCAGATATTGTCTGCTTAGGTGTCCTCTGAGCACAGCTGCTGTTTCTGTGCTATTTTCGGCCGGGAATCCGTGGATTTATTCTCCAGATATTGTCTGCTCTGCTGCCCTTGGAGCACCGCTGCCTTTGCGTGCTGTTTTCTGCCCGGAATTCAGGGTTTTTCTTTCCATAGATTATAATTTTGATTGGATACAGTGATCTTATGCGGTCTGTGCTCGCGCGGACTTCACAAGGACATCCCCTCGCAGTTTCGTTCTCACACGCTCCTGCCTACCAAGTAGCAACGCACCTAGCGAAGCCCCTTGTGAACGTGCCATCCTCAATGAGTTGTCTGGTTGATACGTCTTGGTACAGACGCACTACATCTTTCCACTTGCGACGTCTCTGAATGACGACGCTTCGTTTCTCCGTATCTTAGTAACGGTTCCCCAGTGTGATGTCTGGGGCCGCTGGGCGTTCACGTTTATTGACTCCACAGCTCCTTGCACTGTGGGTAAGCAGATCATGGGGATTCACACACCTATTTTAAACGGTCTTTCAAACAAGCGATTCTGCAAGTATTCAACCCACATTTTGTGTTCATGTTCATCGACTTCACACCTCCCGGTACTGTGAGTAAGTGGATCACGGTGATTCGCACATCTAAATTTTCTTCCAACTGTTAGTGCCATTTGTTTCATTACTAAGGATCTTTTAATCAAGTGATTCTGCAAGCATTCATCCCACATTTTGTGTGGAACGGTGATCCGCACACCCTTCATCTGTAACTTTTGGCACTTTGCTTATGCACTTTCATAAACCATATTTACAATCATCCTACCCACATTTTTTGTGTGGATCAGTGATTTATTTACACTTCCAGGAGCTATTTACAAAATTTATATTTTTGGGTAATATTGTCATGTCATTCAATTTGTATATGTTTCTTTTGCTCCATTTATTTCTTCTCTATAAGCACATTTTTGTCATAACAGACTACAACCTCTGTTTACCTTATTGCTAAGTTTTGTTTGTGGACGTTGGTATTCATGTTACGTGTATCATGCAGGCGGTCACACCCCCTCCTTCTTTCTTGGACAATCCTGGTGAACCACCTGTCAGGTGGGAGGTGTGCTTGAATGCCTTCGAAACCTATCTTGGAGCAATTGGTGCTTTGAGGTTTGGTGCCGAACGCAAGAAATGTTTGTTACTCCATTTATTGGGGTTTGAAAGCAGGTGTATTTTTAAACATTTACCTAATTTGACACATGAGGGTTGTGACAATGAAGATGAATATCAGGATACTTTTCTCAGGCTTAAGGGCAAGTTTGACAAATAGCCTAGCCTTATGGTTTTAAGGCACAAGTGTTTTAAGAGAAAACAGGTTGACGGAGAAGATGTTGATGCTTACATATCTGTGTTGTGGAGATTAGCTTCCGTATGCCAATTTTGGTGTTTTACTGACCAACTTATTAGGGATCAGTTTGTGTGCCAATGCAGAGACAAGCAAATCAGACAGAAACCTTAAGCCATGGGTAATTCCTCATTAGAAGAAACCATTAAAGTGGCTAAGAGTATTGAAATAGCTCAAGTTTCATTGAAGGAGTTAGACGATAAACCTGTGGAAGCCATCAATGTGGTTGTTGGGAGTAGAAAATCTAGACAGAAGAATGGTCATAGTGGGATGACTACTAATGCTAAGAATAAGGGTCAAACTGACAACCCCATATTGAACAGTATGTATTCTCGTTGTGGGAATGCTCTACACCCCAAAGGAGGTAGATGTCCTGCTGCAAATGTTGTGTGTAATTATTGCAAAAAAACAGGGCATTTTTGCTAAAGTATGTTTAAAAAGGAAGATGCAGAAAAAGGTTGCGGCATGTGTGGTGGAGTCTGAAGAGGAATCTGGCTCAGAAGTCATTTCTGTTGTTAGTGATGTTCAGATAACTCTTTCTTCAGATGATATGGAACCCATTGTTGGAGATCCATCTAATTGTGTCAACCACATTGTAGAAGTGAGCGTTGGGGAGAAAATTCTCAATTTGTTTGTTGATTCTGGTGCCAGAATTACAATGATCATGTAAAAACTATTTGAGGAAACATGGGGGAATAGAGGTGATGCCACCGGCTCATTCACCTGTTTCCTATGAAGGGCGCAAGATCGATCTTCTTGTATATATCAAGGATGTGCTTATGTTCAAGGAGAGGAGGATCGGGGCAAAGTTTATGTTGCGCTCAAAGGTCTAAATATTTTAGGTTGGTTCCATCAGGGATTATTTGGGATGGTGTTGAGACCAGGTACCAGAGAACAATGTTGATTGTTGATTGTGATGATGTGGGAGCAAGTGGAGGAGCCAGTTCCCCTCAGTTTTCAGTGAAAACTTAGGGAAAATTTGAGGTTTTAAACACAAGATTATTGTGAAGGATGGCGCTGTCCCCATAAAACACAAGCTCAGAGGGGTTCTCTTTAGTATGAGGGATGATCTGGACAAAGAACTCATATCTCTGTGCGATAAAGGTATTATCGAACCCACTGAGTCTTCTCTGTGGTCGTCTCCACTTGTAGTGGCACGCAAGAGGTGTGGACAATTACGCGTGTGTGTTGATTTGAGGTCACTGAATAAAGAGATCTGGATTGATTTGCACCCTCTACCCAAGATTAACGACCTATTTGCTTGTGTCAGGGGAGCTCAGTATTTTTCAAAATTTGATTGGCTAGCGCCTATCATCAGATTGAGCTACACCCTGATTCACGCCCTTCAACAGCTTTTGTTTCTCCTTTAGGAATTTTCCAGTACAGACGCATGCCTTTCGGTATGGCATTTGCTGAGTCTGTGTTTCAGAGAATAATGCAGAATATGTTGTGTGCGGTGGAAGACGTGTTAGTCTTTCAAGATGATGTATTGATCCATGCTAAGGATGTTCAGTCACATGACACCATTTTTTACAGAGTGTTGGACATTTTTGAGAAGCATGGGGTGGTTCTAAAAACTGAAAAATGTAAGTTTTTGTGTGAGGAGGTAGAGATCTGGGTCACCTTATTTCTAAAGAGGGAATTAGACCTAGACCGGGGCTGATTGGAGCCATTGTCGGGGCTACTACGCCCTGTGACAAGACTGGAGTCAAGTCATTGTTGGGACTTTTTGAGTACTACTCGCGTTTCATTCCTGAACTTGCTACTATAGTGCGTCCTATTAGCAATATGCTCAGGAAGGGTGTGAGGTTCGAATGGTCCACCAAATGTGCCTCTGCTTTTCAAAAGGTCAAGTTGCGTTTAAGTGGGAGTAAGGCTCTATAACCTTTTGATCCTGATTTGTCTTGTTGTATTACTGTGGATAATACCAACTGTGGTTGGTTTGGGTACAATTTTGACACAGGGTTCTGGGTATAAAGAGAGCACTGTGACCTTTGCCTTGAGAGTTCTTAGGGAAGCGAAACTACAATATTCAGCCATTGAGAAAGAGCTTCTGGCTTGCCTGTAGGTGGTGGAGAAGTTTCAACCATATGTTTGTGGTAGACGGTTCTCTTTACGAACAGACCACAAGCCGTTAGTCAAAATATTTGGTGCAGGATCTAACAAATGTTTTACCCCTAGAACTGTGAGGATGGTTTCTAGGTTGATGCAGTATTAATTTGATGTGACGCACATTTCTGGTGGGAGGAATGGTAGGGCTGATTTTCTATCTTGTTTCCCTCTGAAAAGTGATGAGAGTGAGAGTCAAGATTTTCATGAAGTGTGCGAAGAAGACACTGAAGATTGTTTTGTGGCTGCATTGGAGATGAGCTTAGTGTGGGTTTGGAGGACTAGATGAGGGCTTTGAGGGATGATAATAAATGAGTCACATGTTAGCTTTAATGACTCTAAAATTCTTTGTGACCTACAAGGGATCTAAAGCTTTTTATCTTATATAAATCACTCACCAGATGCTTAAAAAACAGTTTACAGCCCCTATTTTCTTATCATTTCAGATGCTTAATTGCAGGGGGATGTTTAGCAAATTTTAAGTGTAGGTGAAAAATTATCCTTAAGAAACTGAATAAGCTTGTCAGAGATAATGAATACATTGTAATTAAGAAACATCCGGTGAGTCTAAAATGTGTCTCAAAAGCTCAGGGATTGCAATCCTTCAGTTCAGTTCATGCGGGGATCTTTATCAGAGGACTTTTGACTTTACTGCTTTTATGGTTGACCAAGAATTGAGCTATTATGGTATTTGAATACATCTATATAACTAATGAAGATTAAGAGTACTGTCAAATCTCAAATATTTAAAGTGTGAGGCCCTCCATTCTCTCTCTCTGATTAACGAAGAAAAGTTTAATTTAAAAGTTAACATTGAGAGCACATGACTTATATGGTTTAATGAGAAAAGTTATATAGGTTAAAGAGTGTGACTTGAGACTAGAGCGTCTATGCCCTTTAAAGACTGACTATGTTAAAACTGGGACTATTAAGCAGTTCTACCAGCCCCATGCATGTATGTGCCCACAAAGATGCAAGTGCATCAGAGAAATGGGTAGTATGCACTTGGATGATAGAAGTAAGTGACTAGTTAATTCATCTGTATTGTGAAAGAGTTGTATTTATCCAGACAGGTGAGACATATTGTGATAAAAGGATATATGTGTTCACAAAAAAATGTTTGACTTATGATAGTGTGCTACGATAGTGTGCATGCTCAGTGGGTATTGTTTGAAATTGAAAAGTTGTTAGTGATTGGCTTATATTTTATGTCATTTTACAGATTTGAAAAGGCGTTTTTTCAGTGAAACATTTTTCGGTCTTTAGCTGTTACAATACCAATATGCTTTGTTGATTGACTATTGATTCTCATTTCAAACGATCAATTCTCATGGATATGAACAAAAAGTCCCAACTAAGAATACAATTACATGGACTATTGACTCAAGGAGAAACTTGCCTCCAGTTTACTGTGTAATAATGTTATATAACTTAAAACAATTCAAAAATGATGCTTTACAACAATGCATGGCAACAACAACCTGCTCCATGGCCTCTCAGACTCCCCACTGTCCACCCTTAAAGGCATCCTATACACGGCAGCATGCCTCATCAAGAATCTGAAGAAATATGATCACATCCCTCCACCCTGATGGACCTTCACTGGCTCCCCTTGCCCTCCTGCATCATCTTCAAAACCAGCGGCATCATTTGCTCTCAGCACTTCCAACGCCACAACAACGTCTGACTATGAAGAAGAGCAAAAAAGAAGAAATAAGACAACAGGCCTTCGACATTTATGTACCCAGGATGTGGAACAGCACCCCCCCCAATCCATCAGAACTACCAGGTCTGGCTTTAGCGCTGGTGGCGCCCAGTGCAACAACGTTTGCTGGCGTCCCCCAATGACCACCCCCACCACAGATTTCCCCACTACCACACTTTAACAGTGCCCCTCAAGTCTCCATAACCACTCTCTCTCAGGTGCATTTAATTAGTTTTATAGCGCTACTCATACCAGTATAGGGTGTCAGAGCACTTTACATCACACACACCAAACAGAGACAATCAATCATAGGTGTGTAAATCAGTGTATAGGAAATGGTACGTAAGACAGAGGACTACAAGGTGTAGGAGTCACATGTCATCCATTCTGGTAGATAATATATTTTAATAGTACTTGGTCTGGAGAAGCACAAACTCAGAATTTAAAATGGAACTCCACGGTTGGGGTTTCTCTTTAATTATTAGAAGTGATTTCTATCCAACCCTTTTTGCAATAATAGGATAATGAAATACTGGGGAAAAAATCATAACGCTCTGATCTATGCCTTGTAGTTTGCATGCAGCTGTTTGATGACAGTTATTAGCTCACTGTTCTATGTTAGGATTGTAACTTATAAATTGCAAACAAGGATTTCTCAGACAAAAGTAGTAACCCACTGACCTATTTACATTATATGCACTTTGTGTTCTGCATGGTATACGTTCTTTGCAGCAGGCATATTAACTCTGCGCTACCTTATTATGAGTCAAAACTTCCACTAGACAAACCTCCGATCTCTCTTTTTTTTTTTTTTGAGGGTGACTTGCTGGAAGCTGGCGTGAAAGCGTTGTACATCTCCAGCTCTTAGTGTGGGTAGCGAGCCAGATAGGTAGCGGAGGCTGCCCCATCTAAGTGTTGGGTGCAGCTTATTACCACTCGGCTTCTTACAACTCGGCTCACACATACCCCCCTCCGAAACCCTCCAGTGCTTTAGTGCAGTAGCATCATACAACCTTGCCATAAGAAGGCATTATGAAGTGGCTGACTGCACGTGACGGGTCAGTTAAAGCTCACACCCCAGTCAAGAATCTAAACTAACAAAGCATCGAAAACGCGGGGTGGCAAAATACAGATGGAAACATTAAGCCCATTAAGCACAGAGAATCTGGAAGCCAATACAGAAGAGAGCAATGAGAGCCTTAATCTCAGCGGCTCACGCTACAGACTACTGGCCTCACCTGAGTCGGCTGAGGCAGGCTGCTCCTCGAGACAAGACACGGAGCTCTCAAATTTCCAGAAAAGATTTTTTTCGCAGGAGGTTGTAGCTCGAGTTAATAGTTGCTCTCCAGAGACACCAGCGATACCACTAACCGATAATCTCAGATCCAAACCTTCACATCCGCTCTTTGGGCAGAAAGCGGTAAAGGTAACAGCTCAGGCAGTGGCTGAACCTCCGGCGGAGGTCCAAGATGCACAACTGCTAGTTCAATCTCTTCCATCATTAAGTCCATTGCCTGAGGGAAGCAACTTCTCCACGATTGGAACCAATGTACAGAACATTTCTAAGGGGCAGCCAGAGTTTCGAAACAAAATTTCTAACTCAATAGTACCAGGAAAAGAAAATTTACAAACGAAGTCAGGGAGAAATAAGGAACGCCTGACAGAAGAAGTCGTAGATAACCTCCAATCACAAGTGAAACTGAGTGAAACTTTGCAGGAAATAAGGCATTTAATGAATGCACAGAAAAAAGCCCACAAAGAAGTCAAGGGCCAGCTAGAAAAGATCAATGAAAATATCTCGCAGCTAAATCAGAAACTAGCCCTTGCAGAGCAGTGAATCTCTGATCTTGAAGACGCCCAGAAAAACCTGAACATCATCAATCTAAACATAATAGAGAGCTCGAGGAAATCCAGATCAAGCTCGAAGAGTTTGAGAACAGGTCAAGGAGGTCAAATTTGCATTTTGTGGGTATTCTGGAAGGGCAAGAAACTGGGTAAGATACAATTACATTTATTTCAGATCTCATCCAAAAGCATGCAATCCCAGTTGAACAGTCCAGTAGCGACTTTCACTCCATCATGAGAGCTCCTCGTGTCCCATTTCATCAGCAGCCTAACGCCAAATATCCATGCACGTTCCTTGTCAATTTTGGAGACTATCGTATAAAGGAGTCAATTGTAGCTGCCGCCATTAAAATGAAGGGATTTCAAACAGAGGACAAATTTCGGTTTAACATCTATTCCGACATGTCAGCTGCAGCCGCAAGATGATGCTGTGAATTCAGAACAATGCTGAATGAATTTAGGAATCAAGGATACCAGGCATCTATAGTCCAACAGTCCAAATTAAAAGTACTTGTTAAAGGACAGTTTCAAATTCTACATTCAGTGGAACAGGCAAAAGAGATCCTCCAACAAAAAAACTGAGATAGTAATTGGAGGGGCTCGGGTCGGGATGAGGATGAAGGGACTGTAAAATTGGAGGCCCCTTTTTTTTCGTGGCGAATCAAGTTATGGAGGTCACCGTGGATGTGATGACCTAGTGCCAATCCAAGGCCCCAAAGCTTTAACATCACAGGGAAGGGAGCGAGACGGGCTCTCCCCTCCCTAATTGGGGGGTTTTGGGGTGCACTCTGGGTCTTCAGGGGGCACAACCAGGGTGGTGGGGGAGCACTTTTAGGTGGTAAAATGAGCAGATGTAAGGAGATCAGAAAACTATTATTGGATTTTATGCAACAAAACATAAGGCTAGTAGAAGGGCAACAAAGCGAAGTGCAAGGAAAAATGACTTTCTTTTTAAATGTCTTTATCTTTAGAAAGTACTATTCGGATTTTGTCATGCAATATTAATGGGATAGCCAATAAGCGAAAATATGCTAGTGTGATGAGCTGGTTAGCTTCCTTTACACTGGCTGTTATTTATTTTCAAGAGACCCATTTAAAGAGTAATACGCCAAAATTGCGAATCCCACGTTTGTACTCACACGCATTTTTTGTGTCAGCAAGTTCTGCAGTTAGGGGAGTCACCATATATTTGAGTAGTAAAGATGTATGGGAGGTGAGAGAAGTCATTCGAGATATACATGGGAGGTGGTTTTGGCTCAAAGTATTAATGAACGGGCAAAATATAAATCTTATAAATAACTATGGTCCTACTAGCGATGAAACAGATGCCCTTGTTAGGATTTTTGATCTTGCTCTCGGAGCTGTAGGTCCTTTGATTTGCGGGGGAGACTTTAATTTTATACAACATCTTGTTAAAGACACCTCCAACAACAACAAAAAGCAACTCAAACCCAAAACCAAAAAGATATTAGAAGTATTAAAGTCCAGCTTACATCTCATTGACCCCTGGAGAGAGGATTACCCAGAAGGTAGACGGTTTACATGTTTTTCGTTCAGATTTAAAACTGCGTCACAAATTGATTTCTTTTGGATATCTAAATCTTTAAACAGGGGCCGAACAGAAATAATCTCCAATGCTTCTTCAGATCATTCCCTTGTTTCTTTAGAGGTCGAAATTCGGCCAGAAGATAGGGATGGATACAGACGGCAATTTGATACATCCTTGCTGTCAGATCCCGACTGGGTGGAGGAGACAAAGCAGTTAATTTTAGAGTTTTTTACCCTCAATCCCAATACAGCTCAGTTGTTCTCTATTTGGGAGGCATTTAAAGTGACCTTAAAGGGAAGGATTATAGCATTAAAAGCAAGAAAACATAAGGAATGTATCGAGCAGATAGCAAACCTATAGGCCACTCTAGAAAATGCAATTAGAACCAGGGAACAAAACAATGGGCATGAGATAGAGCCAGGATCAATTGCCACTTCAAAACAAAATCTTAGGGATTTCTTTACGCTTGAAGAAATCAAAAAATCAAGCAGCTACCAACAAAAAATATATGAGGAGAATCAACACATCGGCAAGTTTCTTGCCTGGTCAACTAGACTAAAGAAAGAGAGGGAATAGGTCATTTCTTTAGAACATCCAATCACAGGCCAGAAGGTCGCTGTCCAGGAAGAAATTCAAAAACCTTTTTTTCAACATTATTCTGAAATCTACCAGACTCAATATATGGTATCTGAGAGCCTTATCAGTCAGTACTACATTTCATTGACTTTGCCTCCTCTATCTACATCAAATTATCAGGCGACGTTGAAGCCAATAACTCTCTTGGAGATTCGGGGGCGCTAGAGGGCGCACAGCAAGATGGCCGCTCTGTAGAGCAGCTCCGCCGGCCGAGCCATCAATCCGTTCAATATCCTTGCCTTCCTGCCTATGATAGACACCCTAACTACAGGAAAAAAGCAGCGGAGTGCTGCGGGCGGCTTTCATCGAGCTGAGCTGGATTCTGCATGGACAATTAACCGAACAGGAGGCTGGTGATTCCTCGGGCCCGCGCTGACAACATGGCGGCCCGGGACGTGCTCTGAGCGCGAGGCTGCGGCGAGCTCCGAGCGGTGTCGGCTGTGGCCTGCGGACGCCGGAAGAGGATCGCACTGCCCAGCTGGTGGCCGGTGCGCTGTGCGGGTTGGGTCGGGAGTGGCGGGCACCCCGGTGCGGGATATCTTAGCACCTGGGGGGCGGGCTAGCTCTTGACCTCGGCCTGTGCGGCGCGCCGGTTGCGGGCTACCGGATGCGGTGTCGACCACCTGCCGTTCTGGGCTACCGGCCTGGCCCGCAGTGGGGCTGCTGTGGACCACCGCTGAGACCGGACCGGAAGACCAGGTGAGTGCCGCGGTGCAATTGCGCTCTGTTTGCGGCCTGCCTCATTGCTGCCCTCTGCTAGGCCTCTCCCTGCTGCATCCAGGAGGCCCTCTCTGCTATCTGCCCTGTGGCCTGGTGGGGGACCGCCTTGTAGAGGAGTCGCTGCGCGCCTTGTGCGCTGTGGACCGGCGGCGCCTGTGCTCCAGGGCGACTGATCTGCGGGTGTGACCTACCTGGTGGCGGTTCATTGTTGGGCCGGCTCCCGCCGCGGCCGGGAGGCCCTCTGATTATCTTTGCTGTGTGGCTGAGTGGGGCGACGCTTTCAGAGAGGAATCGGCGGGACCCGGGGGTGCGTGTGACTGCCACGGGACGGTGACCCCCCCGGAGGACATCCTCTGCTATTTACCCACTCTTCTACTGACCGCGACCGCCTATGCCGCAGTCCTTGCTCACTTTCAACTATACAGCTGCGCGGCGGAGTGTGGCCCTGTTTGAATCAAGACTGGTTTCGTCTCCTCCTTCTCTCTGTGGCGGCGCTGCTGTGCTGAGGCACGGAACACGCACAATCCCACTGTGCCCGGCGGAGCCCACTGTCGCCCATCTCATACATGGGCTTTGGACCCTCCTGCGACCCGAGTGTTGGATTTGAGGTGAAGACGTTGTCCCTGTGCGGGCATACGCACTCTCAGCGGCACCGGCGGCGGTTGCCGGACGTCGCGGGCTCACACTGAGGATTATGAGACATTACAAGGTCCGCAGGCAACTTCACTGATACTATCCTTGGGCACACCTCCGCCATACCCTCGCTGCCCCACCCTCCCTCCATTGCTCATCATTTCACCATACTGTGCCACAGCGCTACGACGTGCCGTGTTCCATTGCTCCTCACGTTGTGGTTTTCTCCTGGACTTCTGTCCCTGCGCAGATTTATCGGGCATTGTGCAGCGGGCGGCCCTTGGCTGGTAACATCCTCACCATTCTTCTATACTTTGGTCCAGTGATACCGTCATGGGGAAGTCTGAGCGCAGCCAACCGCGCCTCACTTTTGAGCTCCGCAAATCGGGCAAAGCATCTCAGCATGCTGCTTCTGACTCAGAGGCTGATGCACCCAGCGATCATTTAACTAACATTGATAAAACTCTTCTAGCAGTTCAAGCCAGCTTGCAGTACATCGATGGGAAAATTGATAATCTGAACTTGCGCATGGATCACATGTCCACGAAACTGAATAAACATGCGCTGCGTCTGGGGGAGGCGGAAACGCGTATTTCAGATGCTGAAGATGGCTTGCAACAGGTGACCACTAGAGTGACGTCTATGGAGAAAGTGCTGGCTGTTATACAAGCCCGCAATGAGGATTTGGAAGCCAGATCAAGACGTAACAACGTGCGCATCACTGGTCTGCCAGAGTCTATAAACACGGGCCGTCTTGAGACCTATGTGGAGAAACTCCTTCAAGAGATCTTTGGTGCGGAACACCTGTCTCAGGTTTTAATTGTGGAACGGGCCCATCGCTCTCTGGCTGCTCGTGCCCCCCGGGCGTGCCGCCGCGTCCCATTATCGCCAGTTTGTTGAACTATAGAGATCGGGACACTGTCCTCCGTATGGCTCGAGAGAAAGGTACCATCACTCACGAAGGGAACACGCTTGCCTTCAATCCCGATTTCACCGTGGCCGTGCAGGAGGCCCGGAGAGAAAAACAACCTATTAAAAACTTCTCATTTCAGCACAGATACCCTACGCCATGCTCTATCCCGCACGATTGTGCATCGAAGTAAATGGAAAGCCCAAAATCTTCACCAACCCAAAATCGGCGATGGACTTTGCTAAGTCTCTTACACGACGCAGCCGGACCCCCACCACTGCAGCTGACAATGACGGCGGGGGCTCCGGTGAGATGGCAGATGAACAATGAAATGACCAGGCCACATGAGTGGTGGATAGTGTGCACCTCTGTTTTGCTTTGTTCTCTGGGTGACCTATATCACCTTATCTGCCATGGTGGGCTTTGGCACGTGGGACTCGGACGTAAAGCAAGGACCTGGACTGTGTCGCTGTTATTTTCTTTACTGCTCGAACTTGTAATGTTATCACTGCGGGTAGTCTTCGTACTATTTTATGATGTAGCAATACAGTGGCTAGGAAATGTTAGCACACTTGCTCGGCCACCTCCCACTGCATCGGGAGGGGGTATTGTGCTCCAGCGCTCCCTCATGGGTGTTCCCCATAGCTGTTTATTCCCTTGGTGTTGCACTCGGGGTTTGTTTTGGGAGGTTCGGGTTGGCTTTGGCATGTTGGGGACGCTAAAGTGGGTGGGGGCTGATGGTGGGTGGGGGGATTTGAAGGGTTAGTTTATGTGGCTGATCACATTATTGATGCTGTGAGAATTGCATATGTACCTTCATGCACTAAAGTCGTATCATGCTCAGTGTATAACGTGTTAAAGCTCTGCATCCAGATCATACTGTAATTACCTGTTTAACATGGAATGTACGGGGACTTAACTCACCTAAAAAGATCCTCCAGGTCTTAGCGTATCTGGATCGTCATGAGGTTAAAGTTGCCCTTTTGCAGGAAACATACTTAACTCAGCGGTCTGAAGTACACGTTGGGGCGCAGTGGTCGGGGTATCGTTTGGCCTCTTCCTACTCCTCCTACTCCCGAGGAGTGCTCACGCCTATTAAGAAAATCCTTCCCTTCACCGTGATTAAAACCTGCGTTGATGATGCAGGACGATATGCCATAGTACACGGGAAGCTGGCGAGCAGTTTAATTACTATTGTAAACACCTACGGCCCGAATATAGATGATCCTGCCCTGTTTGAGCGCATCATTTCCACGCTACGGGATTGGCCTGACGCTGTGATATTGTGGGGGGGTGGGTGAACTCAACACACATTTAGACCCTAGAAGAGACAAGTCGAGCGGCAAGGGTGGTCAGTCCCCCGGGCCGGCTCAGGTCATTAACGAGGGAATGGCCGAACTGGGACTAATAGATGTATGGCGTCAGCAAAATGCAGAGAAGCGTGAGGGCACACACGTTTCCACTGCGCATGGTAGCTGGTCTCGGCTAGATTACTGGCTGTTGAGCGAGAGAGCGGGGGGCTGGGTGTCCCAGATAGAGGGATTGCCTCGCACATTATCTGATCATAACCCAGTCCGCATCAACCTGCACATTCCATGCACTGTTCACCGTTCATTCACCTGGCGCTTTTGCCCTGAGGCTCTGCTGGACCCCCTCTATGCTACAACTGTTCACGAGGCCATCGTGCAATACTTTGACCGCAACAAGGGTTCGGTCGACAGTGCTATGACCCTTTGGGAAGCATTTAAGGCCACCTGCATTGGCACGTCAGCTGGCATTTTGCAGGACTTACGCGGACAGCTCGCCAAACTAGAAACCACTTTACAGCGTCTTGAGCGTGATTATGAGAGTTCACCCCGCGCTCAGACACTGGCGACAATTAAAGAATCCATACTGGAAAATAATGAGCTGGCGGAGAGGGAGGTCAGGTACATATCTAGACGCCATGTAGCTCGCGCTTATGGGGAGGGTGGACGACCAGGATGCCATCTAGCTAGCAAGATTAAGGCTCGCATTGATCGACACACTATTACTAAGATTACTGACATAGCTGGCCAGGATTACTACACCACTCAGGAGATCCTGGCACAGTTTAGAACCACATACACAGACTTATACACCACGCAGGGAGTGACTGATAGTGAGGAATTAGATGCATACTTATTAGACATAGCCATTGCGAGGCTCTCGGATGGGCAGAGGGAGTTTCTCAGCCAACCAATTACGGAAGAAGATGTCCGCGCAGCGATCAAAACCCTTCCAAACAAGAAAGCCCCTGGCCCTGACGGGTTTCCCACCGAATTTTATAAGGAGTATGCAGAGGAATTAACCGCCCATCTCCTGGAAATGTACTCCAAGGCTTACGACACTGGCAAACTGCCGCCAACTCATTACTTTGCTTAAAAAGGATAAAACGCCATCTCGTTGCGACTCATATCGGCCACTGTCGCTTATCAACACTGATGCCAAAATATTGGCCAAAATTCTAGCCACCAGGCTGCAGCCGCTCATGCAAGGCCTGGTCCTTCCAGACCAGTCCGGATTCATTCCCACTGGGTTTACCTCTCATAATTTACGCACACTCTTTGCTATGTTTCATCTTCTTGATCCTGGGCTCCAGGCAGCGGCTGTAATGCTGGACGCCGCCAAGGCCTTTGATTCCATAGAATGAGGTTACTTTTTAGGTCTCGCCTTGGCAGTGCATGCGCTGCATGCGCTGTCTCAGCGAGACATAAAGTAATCTGTATGTTGGCTGAAACTTAGTGTAATTTGTCATGCCGCTTGCCATTGGTTTAACTCTGGCATTGCTGTTGTAATCTTGCTTTCTGTTGGCTGTTAATACCATACCTAACTTCCGTGTAGTCCGGAAGCAGCAGCGCCTAACTACAGTTTTCGTCCGCAGCAACGCTCTGCAGGGCGCACGGGGAACTTTCTTTTTTCTCTTCAGCAGCGCCCGCCTTACAAGCCACATGGTGCGCGGGCGCGCGCTCCAGCAGCGTGTGGAGATCAATCTGCTGCCCTTTTCTTTGGCTTCCCCCGCCCCCTACTTAGCGCGAGGAGAATCTCGCGCCACAGCTTGTTCTTTTTAATTAACCGAACTATCGCTATGTACTGCTGACGGACAGCTGCAGCTCCCCCGCCCTCCCCCTACGGAGGCTGGCACCGTGCGGTGACGTCGCAGTGATTGGCAGCTCTGCCCATGCAGGTTCCGAGGAGGGGGTGGGACCGGTCCCTCGCCACAGCTCGAGGAGGCAGCAGCTCTGCCGAGTCGTTGTGTGCGGCCACCTTCCCTCCTTCGCTGGGCTCTGCCTCCGTCTCTCCAGCCGGCTCTCCGTCGGTCTCTCCTCCGGGCTGGCCTTGCTGGCTGTAGGTGAATATTTTGTGTGGGCTCCGAGGCTGGGATGAATGCCGGGAGAAACAAGGGTGTCTGTCATCAAGCAGAAGGGCTGCCGGACCACAGCGCGGTGTACGGCTCGGTGCGTGGGCCCCTGTCTGTGCACTGCTCCAGGTGTGTGCCCGTGCAGTGCCGGTCTCAGCACTGCCCGAGGCTTGTTTTCTCCTGCACCCTTGCCTTCGGATGCCTCCTTGGGGTTGTTTCGAAGAGAGATGCTTCAATGCTTGCGTTGCTTTCACTTTCACTGCACTTGCTTAAAGTGTTTTGGATTTGAGGGATCATTCCACTGTTACTGACTGTACTGTGCCTGTTCTGTGAGTGGCTTACACATGCACACAAACCCCACCTTCCCATACACTCGTGTACCATCAGGAGGTGAAACGTCTCTGCTACACACCGAACATGGATAGGACAGTCAGCAGCAGTGGAACGAACCCTCCAATCCAGAAAACATTAAGCGAATGCAGTGAAAGTAAAGCCCTCCAGTGTCCTTGGGCCGTGTTCACACTTTAAAAAACTGCAAAGAACATAAACAAATAAATTGTAATACTGGGCTTTAGGCAAGCTGTCCCCACAGTGCAGTGTGGTACTTATTAATGAGTGGGCTTCAGCACACTGTGAGGGCTATGAAGAGCTATATAAATGAAATGAGAATGGTTCATGTGGGTCTCCATGTCTGTTTGTGTTTTCAAAAACGTACACTGCTACCTCTTCTGGGTGCGAAGCAAACTTGCTTTGCTGCTGACCATGCCATACTTATTCTTCCATCCAAATGAAGTTTGAAAAAATAATTTCTGTGTACAAACTAGGGTGTTTGACTTTTCAGTTAAAATTGGAATTTATGATTAACAACCATTGTGTTCCCTAGAATGTTGCTCACATGTTGTACACAATTGACAGGCTGACATTTGTATGCAAAAGACACGACTACATCCACATCTTTTACCATGAAGGATTATACTGGCTTCACGTGCTAGCAAGAAGTCCAGTAAAATATCAGGTGCCGGGCTCACTGAGGAGCATACAGACATTTGCATTTTTATTTTGTAGGGTACATGCTACGAACTATCAAAAAAGAAATGCTTTAATCCAGGAACTATCAGCTCTATGACTTTAAATCTTTGCAGGACTGACCCAGCCTTTCATCTTTCCAACTTTAATGAGTAGGGTAATAACTGCGGCCGAACACTGCTCTGTATGTCTGAGGCAGGGAAAAGAGGGGGTGGTGAGTTGTTGCACTCTCCGGTGGCTGTGAATGCAGTTTCTAAATGCGGCGGCGCTTCCAGTGTACATTTTGGACTTAGCATACCAACACCGTATTGGCAGACCTAGCCAATTTAATTCAGTTTTTCTCACTGCTCCTTCGTAGCAGGGCAAATTTAAAACGCCCCTGATGGGGATGGCAAAATTAAAATTATTTGCCGATGATATGATTCTTTATCTTAACCCCGAAAATGATAATATAGAACGCACCTTTCAGATTATTGCAAATTTTACTCAGATAGGAGGGTATAAGATCAATCAGACTAAAACGGAACTTTTGTTATTTAACGTTGCACTGGATGCTCTTCCGCCATCATTACAGCCGCGCGCTAAGGCAAGGCTCCCAATCAGATACCTTGGTATATTCATTACAAATAATTTCTCTAGCCTTTTTCAGTTGAATTACACTAAAATGTTATATAAACTCAAGGGCTTGCTGGATAAATGAGCTCTTCTCCCCTTGACCATAACAGGCCGTATATCAATGCTCAAAATGTCGATTCTACCGTCATTAATATTTTTATTTTCTAATGTCCCGATAAAAGTGCCTAGCAGTTTTTTTCAGGCACTAGATTCAGTGATGAGGAGCTTTATATGGAATAAAAAATCGGCGACGCTTAGGCTATCGGTCTTACAACTTGATGAATCACAAGGGGGTTAGGCATGCCCTAATATTCGTATATATTATCAGGCAGCATTACTCGATGTACTTTCATCCTATTTAAATCAGGACAACCTGCTGGACAAGTACTTTTTAGAGGAAATGATACAAGAAGCAGATACGAGCCTACCAGTTGTTATAAAAACAGCAAAATTACCAAAAAAAACAGATACAAATTTCTACGAGATATCGGTGGGTGTATGAATGCACTGGGAAAAATCTATGTAACTCCTTTTAATGTTTCCATAGTCCAGCTTCAGGAGAGCAGGAAATTAGATATTGGAACTCTGTAGGTTTCAAAATATTCGCCGACTTTTTTTGCTCACTTTGCCACTGGATTCAAGCTAGCCTGGCTGAAGAGGGGTGTTACCCCGAAACCGGTCCCAGGATGCTTGTTTCCGGTTCAGGGAAGACCTGGCTTGGCAGTTCGGGCTGGACTATTCCCATGAGGCACAGGGTCAAGACTGATTTGCATATAGCTGGGTCTGAACTGAGGTGGCGAAGTGAGCTAAAGAACGATGATGGATTCAACCCAGATCTGTGACTGGGGGTGAGTGTCTGAAAAGTTTCAGTGCTCCGTCCATCATCTCCTTGTGTTTGCTTTGTTCGCGCTAAGTTGGCAGGTTATGCCCAGACATGGGTCCCTTGCTCACTTTGCCACTGGATTCAAGCTAGCCTGGCTGAAGAGGGGTGTTACCCCGAAACCGGTCCCAGGATGCTTTTTTCCGGTTCAGGGAAGACCTGGCTTGGCAGTTCGGGCTCGACTGTTCCCATGATGCACAGGGTCAAGACTCATTTGCATATAGCTGGGTCTGAACTGAGGTGGCGAAGTGAGCTAAAGAACGATGATGGATTCAACCCAGATCTGTGACTAGGGGTAAGTGTCTGAAAAGTTCCAGCGCTCCGTCCATCATCTCCTTGTGTTGACTTTTTTAGACAAGCAAAAATTATTGGATGGAATGAACTACGATTACGGCTCGGCCCACAATCTGTACAACATTTTTTAAGCTTTAATAAGATTACACATTTTCTCCAGGTTCAATGTTATGATGCAAATCCAGTGACTCAATCGACAGACAGAGTACTTGTAATAAGCCAACTATTGGGAATTGGCAATTGGTACAGATTTCTTCAAAATCTCGCTGTCAAGCTGGATGTATCTGCTTTTCTATCGAGGCTATTTGAAAAAACTCAATGTAGTGTCTCAGCAAGCGATTGGCAAGTAATTTCGGAAATAGGAAATAAATCCCTTTGGGCGGCTAACTATAAAAGAATGACATTCCTTTCCATATGGCTTTCGTATTATATATCCATGCGTCTCCATAAGATGTATCACATGGTACCAAATAATTGCTTTCGCTGCCATCAGGCAGGCCAAGGTGGTTGGGTCCACACGTTTTTTTACTTGTATATACTTAACAAATTCATGGAGTCAAGTATTTACAGCTATTAGTCATGCTATTAATCATCCGATTCTGCCGGAAGCAACATTAGTTTTATTTGGTGCTTCTAAAGCCAGCCAATTCTTAACAAAAGCCCAACAATATTTCATTTCAATGGCTCTATCCATCGCTCACTCCCTTATTCTTCAGAATTGGAAATCCGTAAACATTTTTTCATTAACTGAATGGAGGAATAAAATGTCCCGCACTATGAATTTTGAAGAGGCCTATGCCAAATGTGCAGGGGCTTTGAATAAATTTAACGACACCTGGCAATACTGCCACTAAGCGGCGAAGGGTGTGAGCAACTATTTTTGGGCTTCTAGTCGACCCAGATCAATTTATAATAGTCTGTGGGGAAAAACAAAAGGGAAAAAAGGAAGGGGGGGGGGACAAGGAGATAACATTCCCCCACCCTTTCTATCATCACAAAGGGGCATATTATCAAGAAACGGCGTTAAAATTATCGCCGCTTTAGCGGCAGAAAACTGTCGCTAAAGAGGCGATAATGGGCTTGATAATATGCCCTTGAGAATTCCAATAGAAGCCCATGTTCTGGCGATAATTTTAACGCCGTTCTTGATAATATGCCCCAATGATTTTTCTTAAGCATGTTTGCACACTTCATGCAAAAGATTAAGCTCGTCGTCAATGATTAGACAAGCACTGCACTTTTTGTTTGCCTCAGGCCCCCGCTATATTGGGAAGATGACTGTAACTCAATCCCATCGAAATAAATTACTAAGCAGGGGGTAAAAGGCAAAGAGAAGTGGGAGGGGGAGGGAGGGAGAAGGAAACAGAGAAGGAGGCGAGGGAGAGAGATGGGGGGCTAGTATAAATCATAATACATTAGTGTCGCTACGCTCAATACTGATTAAGAATAATTTTACTATTCAGAAGTTTCGAAATCCAAGGAAAACGTAGAATAACACATGCAATCCCACAATCTTAATTCAACAAGGAAAAATAATTTATTCACTTATTAATGTATTTATTCCCGCCTCCTCTTTCAATAGAACTTTAGCACATCTGCACTTTATAATATAAAAACTATTTTATAGTGTAAAAATATTATTATGCATTTATTTATATATATTTTTTTTCACAATCTAGGGTCAGATGTGAAGTCTTAGAAAAAGCTATTAATTGGTTTCTCTCTCCTCCCCTTTTTGTCTCTCCTCTTCTATATGTATTTTGAGTTGCCAGTCTTTAAGTTAATGTATAACACCTCGTTGGTTCTGATCATAAGATGGGGTTCTATTTTCTGTGATTTTCTCTGCTCAATAAAAAAAAAAAAAAAAAAAAACCTCTGATCTCTCTCTAGGAAGAGCATTAATCACCGGAGGTATCTTGACATTTTTATTGTTGCCTGAAATTACCATAATATACTTGCGAACAAAGACACCCCCACCCGAAGTCAGCGCCTGGTGCGGTCGCACCGCCCTAGAGCCAGCCCTAAGAACTACCCCAACTCTCCTCCAATTTCAGAAACACCTGAACACACGTCTCTTTAAATAACACTACATCATGACAAATTAACTGTACACCTCCACCCACAGCCCACAGCTACACCTGTAGAGATGGCGTTCGGCTAGGTCTGCACTATACAAATACACATACTTACATACATATTTATACATAGCAATGGCCTTCACATTTTCAAGATTACCCTATCACCATGGTTAGTCCATCTGTTCTATTCTGTGTATCTTGCTATCCACTTAGGTGTTTCTCTTTAATCGCCCTTCAACATCGCCACACAGGAGGTATATCTAAAATGGCATGTCTGGTGTCCTACGAGACACCAAAGCGGGATGGAGAAGAAACAAACAGAGGATAAATTGGAATACGGTAAATATGCATTAAGATGGAAATCTTTGAGGTGGGTCAGGGTGAGAAGGGGAAAGGAGGGTGGCATGATTCAGGGACATACATTGTCTTCAAAAATGCACTTCAGTGATCTTTGGGGGAACATGAACTACTTTTAGGCAGTTCTGGTTCCGGGATCCAAATGTTCCTCTGGCATCACAGGTTCCAGTGTGTGTTGGTATTCTGTTCTACCTATACGTATGTATTTATGTCGCTGTTGGACGGGAATGTTCACTGCATGGTGTAGAGTTGTGTTCTCCTGCCCTGAAGACCCGACTGCAAGTATCTGATATCCTGGTTTTTGAATTTGGCCCCAGCCTCACACTAATCTGGTCTATACACAAAGACCTAGGCCTGCCCCTTCACATGATCAACGTCTTGGACCTTTCCTTATCTAATCCAAATGGCTTCTATAGAACACATAGCTTACCGTAGGCTTCCCAGAGCTAATTAGCGCATCAGAAGCTGAAGCTGGAGTCTCCAGAATGCTAAATAGCAAAGAGGAAGGTTTTTAATCGTTTGCTGAAGGCCAGTTCATTTTGGGTTGTCCGCAGTGAATAGGGGATGGAGTGCACACTTTAGCAGCATTATATCCTAAGGATCTTCCTCCACACCTCGCCTTTTTGATCCTGGGGACTGCTACCTGTCGAGTGTGGGAAAACCGCAGGGTTCTCCTAGGAGTGTAGTAGGAGAACAGAGGGTGAAGGATAGGGGGCCACTTTCCAACAGTGCCCTATGAACTATACATAGGACCTTGAATTTAATCCTCTGCTCAACTGGAAACCAATGAAGGGAGAGCAGAGCTTGTGGCGCAGAGGTGCCTGGGGATGTTCAGCAAAAGGCAGGCTGCTGAGTTCTGACCCACCTACAGTAGTTTTGTAACCAATTTTGGGGCTCCCAGATACAGAACATTTCCATAGTTCAGATGGGAGAGTATGAGTGCCTGGGCTGCCAATCTTCTGGAGAGCAAGGGGAGAAGGTGCAGGATGACCTGGAGGGGCTCACCAAGCATTTCCAAATTTTACTGACAGTGGACTAATGTTTCTTTTGTGGTTTCAGCATGTAGAGCTGCGGTGAAGTGTTAGGTGTTGTAAATCCATAGCTGTAACCAGACCTTTTCATCTGTATTACTAGAGAGGAGGCCTACTGGCTCACTCGCTTAAATTTCTTCTCCTATGTGCTAACCTAGATCCTAGCACTATGCTGTGGGTGTTTGTGTATGTGGCCTGTGTGGTGTGTACGAGTGAGCCAGAGTAATGGAGGCTGGTGGGTTCCATTGCAAAGACCCCTGGCCTGTTCCTGTGCACAAGATGTAGGTGAGGGTGTTTTCCCAGACAGTGGAATTCTAATGCTGACGCTCCCGTAGTTGAAGGGAGGAGTTCTAGTCACTGAAGGGGGGAGAGAGGAGTCAAAGCTCCTTTACAAATTCATTTAAACCTTTTGTTGGGAGGAGCTGCTGCCATTTGTTAGATGGTGGGGGTGGAGGGAGGGACTTTCGTATCTGTTGTTCAAGGTGAAAATGACCCTTTAGGTGAGGCCAGCCTTTGGTCTACCCCTTATCATTTCCCCAACAACATAGGGTCCTGCCAGTCTTGCAAAGACACAGAAAAAGGACCAGTGAGACCCAAGTGTCCCTTGCACTCCACAAACAAACAAAATAGAAAGAAAGAAGCTGAAGGAGGTAGAAGTCCCTCCTCAACCTCCCTGGCTTCCCCATCACACCGTACAAATAAAAAGAGGACCACCGGAACCCAAGCTCCTCTCTCACTACCAGATTGGCAGCAATCTTGGAATGGACTGGCTCAAGTTCAGCTCAACTCAAATATACTGCTCTGAGCAGCCCCTCCCCACACTAAATACATTAATATACATTAGTCGAGAGCTCACCCCATATCCCCCCTTTCTTAAGAACTGCCCTCAGCAGAGTCAATTGAAGCTCGCAGGACTCCACCCATAATGTACATTGGGCCTACTAAAGAGACGCTAGGAAATGTGCTTTTCCTTACTCCTATAAGATCTACGTGCTCCCCCTAAAAGGACATATGATGCGGGCCTCCACAGAACCCTCCACCCCTGCACTTTCCTCCCTCTTAAAACCTCACAGTCCAAACTCCTTCTCCGTCACTCTCCCCCCTAACCTCTCCTCCACAGCAGCTAAAAATCTCAAAATAATTAAATAGCACCCAGAACTGCTTATCGCTGATATCTATTACACTTTATCCAAAGGCTAAAGAGAACAAATCTCATCTTTTACACTACATGTCCAGCGAAATGGAATACATTCCTAACTAAATACTTTCACATTACCAAGTCCATGAACATCCAGTACATACACAAACTTACAATCTCCAACTCGCCCACGTTCAAACGCAATGCTACCACTACCATCTTCAGAAACAGAACTATCATGATTCAAGCCAATGATGCCAACCTACACTTTACCCAAAATGAAACAAGCACGAGTTATACCACAAACTCTACTCCCTCCCTCACAACTCACCTTGGTCTCACCCCAGACAGTACTGAAACTAGCAGACCTAGAAGCCCGCCGGTCCACAACACTACGCCTTGCTCACACAATCTCAGCCCAGAACAGCAGTTCAGTTCAGAATACCAACACCAATCCCATCCCCCAACCCAACAAATCCTCCAAGCACCACCCCACTACATAAACCTCACCCTTCCTCCCCAGCCTCACAGACCTCTTTGGACGTCAACCGAGTTGATCATGCTCCAATCTCCAGCTAACTACGCTCCACGATCACCAACACGCCGATGGCCCCATCTCAAAGGTACCTACACTGATCACCCACCGTACCTGTCATTAAAAATAAAGAACCCAATGACATCTGTAATTGCACTTTCAACAACATCTCGAATCTCACTCCCACCAACAAACGTTCTTGGACTCGGGATCGCCATACCACGTCCAATCTGAAGTGAAACACCCATATTCCCCCCTTATTAAATGACATGCCCATGTCCAAACTAAACGAGTGATTAATTTGCCTGGAAAATCAACTAAAGAAAGTAATACAGGGTCTGAACAATATCATAAGGAACCTAAACACGTATCCAAATCCTGCCCATCAACCTCACCCCCCTCCACATGCACCAACACACTACTCCTAGGAAGAGCCAATACAAAAACTCAGAGGCCAAAAAGAACGAGCACCACGATGTCTTGAAGTGAGGCGGCAAAGCTAGCCAAATCTTACAACCTGGAACTTGCTAAAATCAACCCCTCCTTAAAAATCCAGGTTATCACGGGACTAGGGCTAAATCACACTCCAACAAGCATGAGCCTGCCACCAGCACACCTCATCAATATCCCCCGGACCTCCGCCCCTCAAGATCCTAATATTGGCAGAGAAACCAAATGCATGCTCATAAACTGCAGGGGTGCAACCAAGCATGCAACAGAACTAGCAGAAGCCATCCTGAACCAAGGCATTGACATCGCATTCATCACAGAAACATGGCTCAATGAATCCTCATACCCGATCATGGACACACTAGTCCCACTGGGATTTTCAATCAAGAAAGCAGGAAGGACCACCATGGTGGAGGCATCACCATTATTCACAAGAACAACATCAACGTGGGGGGTAACAGACGCCTTCAACTACAACTCTTTTGAATGCCTCAGCATCACCATAAGGATGAATAACAACACAAATATGATCTGTCACCTACTCTACCACTCACCAGGTAACACACTCTCCTTTGGTGAAGACCTTGAAGATCTGATAACACACTGCTCACGCTCATGCGCCAATACCATCATCCTAGGGGACCTCAACCTTCACTGGAATGATGAAAGCAACATTAATCCAATCCTTAATGACCTCTTACTCAGTAAGGACCTCTCCCAGCACTGCAAAGGTCAAACCCAATACAAAGGCTCAACCCTGGATGCTGTCATAGCTCAGGAAGAAACACTAACTGTCGACAATATCCTCCCTGTTGACTGGTCAGATCATCACATCATTCTGTTACATATCAACAAAGTGTTTCACCACCCAACTTGCAGGCAAAAAAAACTACAATGGGCAAGAAACATAAGACAAATTCCCCTAACAGACCTCAAAGGAAAAATGGGATCCCCCCTCATCAGATAACCTCTCAACAACTGAGCTCACCACCCCCTACAACTCAACAATGTCCTCCATACTGGAGCAAGTAGCCCCTCTGATACTGAAAAGGGTGAGAAACATATCTTCGAGATCCTGGTTCAATGAAGACCTAAACACTGAAAGAAGACAGCTTAGAGCAGCAGAAAGACTCTGGTTGAGAAATCCATTCACAGCCCACCTTGATCAACTAAGTAGGGAATGCAGAAATTACATAAAACACACCACGAAAGCAAAAGCCACCTTCTTCTGTAATGCTTTAGACGAGGGCAAAAAATGCCCCAAAGAGCTTATCAATATCATCAAGAAAACAAACTTCCAAACCACCCTTAAAACACCCTCAGACCTCCAAAGAATGGTGTGACAACTTCACTAACTTCTTCAATGATAAAATCACGAAGATTGAGCTCTCCTTTGAAGACCACAACCAGTCAACCATTGAGAACCTTCCTCCCAGAAAGGAAGATAACAATCCCCCCTCTCTCTCTACGGCCTCCTATCAACGATCACTCCATAGAACAACAACGGGTATAATCGAATCCAAGGGCCCCTCACAACTCCTAGAAGCTGGAAGGTATTCAACCCACTTTAGGATGCAGACATTTCTGCTCTGCTGGCTACGTCTGAACCCTCCTCCAACCTGGTGGAACCCCTCCCAGCATCCCTGGCAAAAAACTCAAACAAGCCCTAACCCCTCTCTGGACTAAGATTATAAACAGCTCCCTCATGATTGGAGTGATGCCAGACTGTCTCAAGCTCGGTCAAGTCACACCACTGTTTAACAAACCGTGAACAGACCCAAACAACCTCAATAACTTCAGACCTGTTTCCAATGTCCCCTTCATAGCCAAAACTCTAGAGATGTGTTCTCTCACAACTAAACCAACACGTTGAAAACAGCAATCGCCTGGACCCTCATCAATCGGGCTTTAGAAAAGGATGCAGCACGGATATAACTATCCTGATCATAGTAGATGACCTGCAAAAATCCCTGGATACAGGCAGATGTTGCCTGTTCACACCCCTAGCCCATCGGCAGGCTTCAACGCTGTTGACCACAAGCTTCTCTTCGATTCCCTCCAAAAAAAGATCAGTTGGGATGGGCTGGTCCTACGCTGGTTGAGTTCTTTTCTACATAACCGCTTTCAACAAATAAAAATAAGCAATCTGACCTCTCACAGAATAGCAATTACCCGGGGTGTCCCCCAAGGATCTATCCTCTTGCCCACACTGTTCAATATATAAATGGAGCCCCTCACTGGCATTCTCAACCAAGCAAACTTCCCCTTCCATCTATACGCAGATGACACCCAGCTCTACATGGAAATCTCCTCACCAGAGGACTACACAGGCTAAATGCCACCCTCAAAGAAGTAAAACAATGGCTATCTCGCAACCACCTAAAACTCAACCAAGATAAGACACAAATTCTTCTCATATCAAAGACAGAGCAGTACCTCCAGATGTAAGAATGGATAACCTCAAGAGACCCTCTAGACTGCAAGCTAACCCTAGCTAACTACGCCAGATCTCTAGGATTCACACTGGACCCCAAACTGATCATGAAATATCATATAAAGAACAGTGCGAAGAATGCCTCCTACTACCTGAAACTTCTGGACAAATTAAACCCTACCTTCCACCGAATGATCTTAAATCCGCCACGCAAGCGATTGTGCTGTCCAGATTAGACTATGGGAACACCACCCTCACAGGCATGGTGAAAGCCCATCTTGCACCCCATATATCCACTCTCAATGCAGCAGCCAGAATGGTCACTGGAATCAGAAAATATGACCAAATCTCCCCTGCAGTGGAAGAACTGAATTGGCTCCCAATTGAAGCTTGCTGCAGCTTCAGAACTGCACGCAAAACCACCCCACCTTTGTTTTTACTGGAAGTAATCCGTGACGTCCGAAGATTGGCCCGGTATTGTGGACTGGACTTTGATATTCAGCACTGCCCTCTCTGGGCGATGTTTGTTCCTTGCACCCTTGTCCTGATGAGTCCCGGATGAAAGGGCCGAAAACACGTCGACCGCATGAACATAGAGGAGTCCACTGAATGAAGAAGTTTGTGTTAAAAATTATATAGACACTGTGAATGGTTTCAGAGGTGAAGTTTGTACCTCATGTGTGTATGGGATTACCTCATAGTGGATTGCTGTTAGTTATAGAGAAAACACGATACTCAAGTTTGGGGGTAGGAAGGAATATAGGATTATGTGTAGTAGTATGTAATTGTTTGTATAATTGTGACAACTATTCATTGGAATCATTTATGGGTGTATTGATATATGTCATGTATTGTTTCGTGTTTACATAAATTTGAGAACAATTAAAAGAATTTACTAATTGTTCCAATTTGGAATCAGAGCTGGTATGTGTCTCACTATGAATAAATACAAATAGATAGTGACTTTGTACCATAGAATAGGATTGAATTTATTGTGTCCTATTGTTAACGCGAATGTATTTATTCCTCCACATCACTTTTTTGTATAGGTTGATGCTTCTTTGCCCAGATGGTGGAGGAGTATTAGGGCAAACCCCATTGTTATACTACTGTTACTCACAAAGCCCTTCACACTGGGAAACCAAACTACCTTGCCTCTAAACTCCAAAAGGCAGGTCAGACAACAAAACTGAGAAGTTCAAACACCCTATTCCTCATTCCGTGTTAAGCCCACAAACATAAAACTGTGACACGCTCTCTTTCGAGCAATGCCCCTAAAATCTGGAACTCTATTAATGTACACATGAGGGCGAACTCCTACTTCTTGAGCTTCAAGAGACAGCTAAAGGCTCTCTTCCTAAACCAACATCTCAAGTAGCAGGACATCCATCGCCCATAAGACCTGCTCCCCTCCACTGTTATTTTTCTTCCTAACTGGAGCTCATACTTTGATTTGTTTTGATTCAATTCAGCTAATCTGTTATGAACATTTACTGATGTAAAGCGCTCTGATACCCTCGGGTCTTGCCAGCGCTATATAAAACTCTTAAATAAATACATAAACAAATTCCATGTGTCTGTTGAAAGCCACATATCTGGTGCTCACATCTCTGGTGCCTCTGTTATGTGTTCTCCAGGCTGGACACCACTCTGCTACGAGGAGCATCATTCTACACAAAGCCTGTGTCCACAGAGCAACTTGGAAAGGAGGCTTAAAAGGAGAACCACCCAAAACTGGTTCTGAAAGTGTAGACAGTCGATCAACATCGCCTGTCCGGTTTGGATGTATGAACGTTAGAGCCATTGAGCTACTTGTTCCAATTCCAATTTGTCTTTGATCAAGGAAGGGAGTGCTCTGGGAGTGCTCAGAGGACAGTGGTGGAACCAAAGCTGGTGCATGCCTGACAACCAGCTTCCAGATGTGAGGGGACATCACCTGAAGTCTTGACTTGGTGAAAGAAGTAATTCCTCTGATTTGAAGTGCTTAGAAGTCATCCTGCCGGCTGAGAAAGGGGAAAAGCCTGCCAATCCCGCAGGAGGTGTGACTGTCCAGAGAGTGCCAGGAGCAGCAAGAGCTTGGTGCTGAGAGGATCTGCCAGGAGAAGGAAGACTATGGAGAGCAATCTGTGAGTTCTAGGAGTGGTGGGTGCAGCCTCTCCAGAAATGAGGTTACAAGCTGGAGTCGCTGATCAGTGGCTAACCTCGCTGCTGTGCAAGATGAGCGACTGTGGCAGACCTGGCCGCCCTATCCAAGAGCTGTACCCGCGGCACAGTTCACCATAACCATGAACTGTGCCCATGACAGACTATTCTTACTAAAGCACTGGGTTGGACAATCAGTTATTGCTCAGCTTGGAATTTGTGAAGCTCTGAGCTTGTGCACCTCCACATAACCTCTCTGAGAAGCCTGTGACTACTCGCCTTTGCTATCAGTGAGAGTCAAGTGCTGAAGGGGTTGTACTTGCTCTAGTTTTCAGAAACATAGTAGGATGGAACCTGGAACACTGGCGTCCCAGTAGCCTCTGCTTGTCACATTGTCACCCAAACAGCATCTGACAGTGGCATATGTGTAGCTCCAACCTAGCTAAAAGATAGTGGTGCGCTGTGCCATGTGAAAGGTAAGGAAACAGTAAACAACTGATATGAGAGGCAGCTGGTTGTTAGACTGCCACTGCATCACAATGTGCTGCTTCAGCTCTTCAGAACTGCAGCACGTTTGGGGCGCTCCTGATGAGTACGGATATCTTGTTTCAGATATTGAATGCAGAAATGGAAAAGCTGTTGACTTGTATGTTTTTTACACTTGATTGACTTTACTCTGATGGCATCCTGGCTGCAGGTGTTCTGAGAGCGGCCATCCATGGTGAGCTTGTCAGCCAGATAGGCAGGCATGCAAGTTGTGGTGGCTTTGTAAATTATACTGTTGGTTTTAAAGATGTTGTATCCCAGGAAGGAGAGCCAGTGGAGTTCCTCAGTGCCTCAGTGCCTTACCGGCCGCCTTATCAGGAACCGTTTCAGGTTTCAGCAGGGGTATCTGGCTAGGCAATGGCCACTGAGGATGACTTTCAAGTCAACGAGCTCCCTTGTTAGTTGGCAGCAAGGACCTCCTTTCCTGCTAAGCAAACAAAGAACTTCTTTAAGTCTTCCAGGCTCCAGAATATATCTTTTGTTCTTTGTCCCTAGTTTAGCTGGGGCCTGTAGGTGCCTTCAACCAGAAACAAGACAAAAGATTCTCACCCTAATCACCTAATGACAACCCAAAGTTGTCCGAGTATCCAAGTCTCCCGGCTGCTTCTTTGGTCCTCCCTACTGGTGTCCAAAAGGACACCAACCTTCTTCTTTAGCTCTAACATAGTTGCTTATTAACTTCATTCTCTGGTCCATGTCACTCTACCATTGTAAGGCAGCTTCTACTTCTTCTCACATATTGTCTACCTCAGCGTCGCTCATCTGACTCTCGGTGCAGGTCTGTGCTGACTTCTATAGCTGCATCACTCTTGTGTCTACCATCATTATTGCCTTTAGCAATCTGTCATATTTGGTGTTTAGCACCCATGTGTTATTTATTTTTTATTAGCATTTCTAGTGTGTCCACTTACATTGAGAAGGAGTTCCTCAGGAAGTCACAAGAAGTTAGCCCCTTCATTTCTTCGCCACTGCCTTCGGCGTCATTCCTGGGGCTAAAGAGCTATATTTTTTCCTTTTTCTTAGTTTGCTTTTATTTGTATTGGGGTTGGACAATGAGAAAGGCAACCCAATGCAGCCCAGTTGAATATGTGCAAGATATGGTACAAAAATATTGTAACCAATATATCCTCTGGTAGAAATATTGTGTCGTAAATTATATTTTCAAAAATATTGCCCCATTGCAGTCAATGACAGAAAATCTACACCTAACATGGCAATACTATTGTAAACAATATTTAGGACACAATATTTCTGTCAGATGATATTTTTAGTAAGAATATTCTGATATGTAACCCGAGTTAACCAGTTTGCAGCATCAGCTTCCATCCAAGATGGCTCCCAATGCTGACATCCGAAGTCCTTCCTTCCTTTCTAAGTGTGAACTGGCGAAGTAAAGATGCCCCTTCTCCTTCTCTGCCTGTTGTCTGAAAACCCAAGTATTAAGTAAAACATGTTATGGAGGACCACTGGCCATTATCTATGCCTCCACCTGCACTTCAGGCCCCCGATGCATGACTTCACACCCTGTTTGACACCGCTCAGATTAGCAAGCCACACACTCCGTGCCATCTAAGTGAGCACTCCCCAATCCCTGGAAGCTTTGGGACTCAGGGTTAGTGGTTGTTTCTGAGTATGCATCTTAACTGCAGTCGAAAAGCATTATTATTATTAATTAGCATTTGTTAAGCGCATGGCTACCCTTAGGCATCCCCCCGCTAGCAGCAACAAGCAAATGAAGGTTGGATGGTTAAGGCAGATTCTGGAAGAGCCAAGTCTTCAGCTGCATTTACAGTCTCCCTGCAATATTTCCAAATTATGTCAGAAAGATCTGAGAAGAAAACAAGTCACTCATGGTGAACCAGCTGTACGTCAACAGTTGACATTAAGGAAGTCAATGCTAACAATCCACTTTTTAAGAGAAGAGACTCATCCTTCCCAGGCCCCCCAGGTTCTAGTGCAGGAGCTGTCTTTGTGAGCTTACACAAGTATGTCTGGTACTCAATGGCTGCCATCAGTCTTGTAGGGGTGAACTGGCATGCTGTAGCTTTTGAGAAATGAACACAAATGTTTAGTGAGAAGAGATATGTACCAATGGCAGTGAAAACTACTTAACAGGCTTAATTTGTGATGTTATAAAAATGACTTGTTGTAAAGACACTCCCACCACACCCTGCCTCCACCACAATGTCAGGAACTTTTTCTATATCAAGGGAGTCGATGCTTCACCTAGGTTTTAAATCAGCTGTTATTTGGAGAAATTTCAATCACCATAACTTCAAATACTTCACAATACAAGCTATACGAGGCGGTAAATGCTCTTGAGTCTTACAACATTTTTTCCTATTATCTGTTTTTTAAATAATTCTCAGACATATTTTGCTGTGCCTTGTGGGAAATAAACAAGGGCAGATGTTAGGACAGTAACTTTCTACTGGTCTTTCTGATGGAAATACTCACCATCAATGCATTTGTGGTGATAGAGCTGCAGGTACCCACAGGGACAACCTTAATACAAGAACCGTAACACAACAGCCTCTCTCATCATCTTGGTCTGAGAAACACCCTTTTCCACCCAGTCTAAACCACGTAGTGCCTTTACAACATGGGCACTACACTGAACGCGACGTTACCACGTGTTCCTTCCCTACTGTTACACAGACTGGAGTTGGAATAGTCAATTATACTATTCCAAAGTCCAGCGCTTCCCTAAGGCAAGTCGATGTAACGACTTGCGTGCTAAAGGAGCGCGTGGTAACAAAGCGTTTGATGTACTGCCCACATTGTAAAGGCATGCGTGGGAAAGGCATGCGTTGTTTTGTCATGCAACCTCTTAGCCTTGCCACAGAGTGCATTACTGTTGAGCGTGTTAGCTGACTTCAATCTTTTTCACCATTTGTCCAAGGTAGGCGCAATAATGGGTGCCATATTTACCCGCTTCGTTTTTGATTTAACTAAACACAATTAAACAGGTGCCGTTGAACTCCAAGACATGGCTCTGTCTAAGTTCGTGTTACTGGGTATGAGGTTTAGGGTGAGTGGGCCGATAGCTTGTGTTACCAGAATTCTTACAAGCAGATTCCTACTTGGTGGTGGGCCCCCCAGACCGTCATGCTATTTTCCGGTATGAATATGGCATACCACCTGGGCGATGCACAATACGGTGGGTATCGTGGCATTTTGGACCATAAAGTGTAAGCAGAGTTTACCCTTTGAAGTTTTGTCCCACTATCTATGAAATGTCAGATAATGATGTAGAACTGATGTCTCCCATTTTGACAGATCATTACATAGTGCAAGTACAAGTCAGTGACTCTGTGCAAGGTTTGAGTTTCCTCTCAGAGGTGGGTGGGATGTACAGAAAGAGTCTCTGATGACCATTGCTTTGAATCAGTATGGATCATATATGGATCCACTGGTAGGTGTCCTGCTTCCGGAACTCCAATTATTTATAAATAGACAGCAGCGATAACCTACTGGTCACCATGCTTGAAGGCACATGATCTTGCAGGTATCATTATGTTGACCAATGCATATATGTGCAGTGATGTCTCCCCACAGGCTGCCCATGAACATGCACATATGTGCAGTGATGTCCCCCACAGGCTGCCCATGAACATGCACATATGTGCAGTGATGTTCCCCCTTAGGCTGCCCATGAACATGCACATATGTGCAGTGATGTCCCCCTTAGGCTGCCCATGAACATGCACATATGTGCAGTGATGTCCCCCACAGGCTGCCCATGAACATGCACATATGTGCAGTGATGTCCCCCTTAGGCTGCCCATCAACATGCGCATATGCGCAGTGATGTCTCCCCACAGGCAGCCCATGAACATGCACATATGTGCAGTGATGTCTCCCCACAGAATGCCCATGAACATGCACATATGTGCAGTGATGTCCCCCCTTAGGCTGCCCATGAACATGCCCATATGTGCAGTGATGTCCCCCTTAGGCTGCCCATGAACATGCACATATGTGCAGTGATGTCCCCCTTAGGCTGCCCATGAACATGCACATATGTGCTGTGATGTCCCCTTAGGCTGCCCATGAACATGCACATATGTGCTGTGATGTCCCCTTAGGCTGCCCATGAACATGCACATATGTGCAGTGATGTCTCCCCACAGGCAGCCCATGAACATGCACATATGTGCAGTGATGTCTCCCCACAGAATGCCCATGAACATGCACATATGTGCAGTGATGTCCCCCCTTAGGCTGCCCATGAACATGCACATATGTGCAGTGATGTCCCCCTTAGGCTGCCCATGAACATGCACATATGTGCAGTGATGTCCCCCTTAGGCTGCCCATGAACATGCACATATGTGCAGTGATGTCTCCCCACAGGCAGCCCATCAACATGCACATATGTGCAGTGATGTCTCCCCACAGGCAGCCCATGAACATGCACATATGTGCAGTGATGTCTCCCCACAGAATGCCCATGAACATGCACATATGTGCAGTGATGTTCCCCCTTAGGCTGCCCATGAACATGCCCATATGTGCAGTGATGTCCCCCTTAGGCTGCCCATGAACATGCACATATGTGCAGTGATGTCTCTGGTCATACTTGAATACAGAAACATTCATACTTTTCATGTTTGGTGACAGATCTTCTATGTCTTCTCCTTCCTGAGTGCTGCTCTGCTCTCTCTGCGGTCCAGACTCATTCACGTGCTGACTGCCCTCCTGGTGCTGCTGGAGTTCCTTCGGCCTCTCCTGGTTTTGCTGCCCTTCAGTCCCCTCTACTGTTTCGGGGTGACTGACCATTTCCAATAACTAGATAAATGGAGAGGTAGAGGGGTCACATCTTCTCTGGAGCAACCAAAACACACAAGAAAGAAAAGAAAGACCTGTCGAGACATGGACCATCTGTAATACCTCCAAGAAAGACAAGGGGGGAGATTTACAAAAAGGTCGCGCAAGGCAGCGCAACCCCCGCGAGGCTGCGCTGCGTTGCGCGACAGGGAGGGAGCAGGGGAGCACCATATCTTCAAAGACATGGCTCTCTCCTCCCCTTTCCCTTGTGCCGGTGCTGATTACAGCTGCCATGCGCCATGCACTCACCTTTGCGCCGCAGCGCTTGGGTGTGTGCATGAGTCCAGTATAGGTTTTGTACATGAAGGGTACCCTTCCTTTACAAAATACTATGCTCGACACAAGGGAAAGCTTTTCCCACTTTGTGTGCGTGCCGCCCAGTGCAGCACGCATGCAAAGTCGGAAAAGGAAGGAGTAATGAAAGCATTTCTCCTTCTTGCGCCAAGTTGAAAAGGGCGCAGTTTTCTCACGCTAAACCCAATCTACTGTTTTTAGTAAATTGGGTTTAGCGTGAGAAACCTTGGGTGGTTGCATGGGAACGCCCATGCACTACCCTTGGTACGCCCCCATGGCGCAAAGTAACACGAAGCAGCGCAATACGCTGCTTCGCATTACTTTTACGTTATTTCCAGCGCTAAACAAGTTTAGCGCTGGAAAGTAAATTACAAAAAAAAGATTTTGCACCATTTTGCGTCACTTTTGTGACGCAAACACGGCGCAAAAGCTTAGTAAATCTCCCCAAGGTATGTGCATGCCCCCGTGGCAGGCATGCAAGATTTTGGGTAGATCTGTTCTAAGCTAAAGGCACTGGTGTTGAAACCACAAACAGCCTAAAGGTAGCAATGCCAGACAGACCACTTGAACAAGTACCACTTGCACCCAGAGATGGCACACTCAAGAAACAGACTCATGATCATGGTATAAAACCTCTGCCATCATTAAGGTGCCCACATGGACTATATCTGTAGATGCTACCGGAAGAGCCGGTCGAGCAGCCGCGCTCTAAGGTAACGATGCCAGGTCACGGACTACTTGTACAAAGCTCAGGAAAGGTGATCTCCTGTAGCAGACCCATGACCAGTGTACTAGGCATCACCCGTCACTTGAACCACCCTCAAAGCCCAGGTTTGCAGATCACCTAGGTACAGGTTACATACAACACAAAGATAACATGTCAGATCACCTACATGTGGCCCTGAGATGGTGAACCCAAGTAAGAGACCCAATCCGACTACCTTCAACTCATTACAAAGTCCATTCTCAATCCCTTGTTTCAGGTATGTGGTGATGGAAACCCCTCTCACCAGCATTATCACTCAAGACTTGCACCTATCAGCCAGCCGGACTCTCACAGCAATATAGTGTGTTAACAACTCACTCACCTGCTGCGCTATGTTTTCCTCCAAGTCCTGTTGGTATCTCAGGAGGTCGTTCCTTACATGCAGGACACACTGGTAAATATCCATGAGTTCCTCCCCTTGTTGATCCCTGTGGGGATGAGAGTGGAGTTACTGCCCTGTCAGAACACCCTGTCCATGACATGGGGTGCACTGTTTTAGAGAAGACCAGCATCAAGATTCTCTCTCGACAATACTGCGGGTGTGGGAGAATTATAGTAATATTGGAACATTTTAATATAGCTCGGATAGCTAACTGGCTACATCATAGCCATCCCAGCGATGCCGGGCAGTTTGTAAGTCAAAACAGGTCAAACGGAAACTCACCCAATATAGGCCCGTCCGCCTGATTACCTACTGGGAAAAGGAAAAGTGCCAACGCACTCTGCAGGCTTTGACACAGTTGTAGCAAACCAACTTTACGCATATAGTCCGCATCTGCCCGGTCTTGCTGCCAGATAGGCACGTATTGTTAAAACCTCAATTTCAGCTATTAGGTATACGCTCCTGCAGACCTGCTGTAAGGGCCTGCCTCAAAGCAAGGTACCCCATCCTGGCCACGAGATTTGTGAAATATATGCAGTTTGTCGAAAAATAATTGAATGCTACCAGCCCCTATGAAAGACTGTATTACTAGAGAACTCACTGGGTGCCTGCAGGACCATTTCCTCCATAATGACCGACAAACTCCTCTCCTGGCACTTTGGACTTTAAGTCCACCGCTCTTCCCAACAACCCATAGATGATATCAGTGGCCTTCAAGGCCGACAAACTGCTTTCCTGGCACTTTGCACTTTAAGTCTACCCCTCTTCCCAACAACCCATCGATGATATCGGTGGCCTTCCAGACCGACAAACTGCTTTCCTGGCACTTTGCACTTTAAGTCCACCCCTCTTCCCAACAACCCTTTGATCATATCGGTGGCCTTCCAGACTGACAAACTCCTCTCCTGGCACTTTGGACTTTAAGTCCACCCCTCTTCCCAACAACCCATAGATGATATCAGTGGCCTTCAAGGCCGACAAACTGCTTTCCTGGCACTTTGCACTTTAAGTCTACCCCTCTTCCCAACAACCCATCGATGATATCAGTGGCCTTCCAGACCGACAAACTCCTCTCCTGGCACTTTGGACTTTAAGTCCACCCATCTTCCCAACAACCCATCAATGATATTGCTAGCCTTCCAGACCGACAAACTGCTCTCCTGGCACTTTGGACTTTAAGTCTCCCCCTCTTCCCAACAACCCATCGATGATATCAGTGGCCTTCCAGACCGACAAACTGCTGCCTTGGCACCTTGCACTTTAACTCCACCCCTTTTCCCAAAAACCCATAGATGATATCAGTGGCCTTCCAGACCGACAAACTGCTCTCCTGGCACTTTGAACTTTGGTTCCTTTTTCATCCCCCAATAACCCATTGATGAAATCGGTGGTCCTATCGAGCAGACTTGTATGAGTAAGTTTAGTCTGTGGCGAAACTCTGAGGTGATTGTTTTTTTCTCTTTTAATGTTGCTTTCATTCGATTATGTTCGGTACAATGGGTACCCTGGAGATCTTTTTATGTCAATTGACAAATGTAATGCTTGTATTTCTATTTACATGGATGATTTTAGGTAACTAACACATGAATAAACTTACTTAGTATAGTTTAAAAAGACGCAAAAGTGATGTTTGTATATATATACTATTTGTATATATATTTATATATAACTCTAACCACTAGTATATGTAGTAGACCTTTGTACTTACTACCATTCCTATGAGTTTAGAGTTTATCCGTTTGTATTTCTTCCTTGAGTGACTTTACAACTTGTACATTTGCAATTTTTTCTGTTTGTATCTCTTATGTAACTCATGTAATCCAAAGTCCTTATGTAACGCAACTGGTTCTTTTGTAAAGCGCTCTGACACCTTCGGGTAATGTTCGCGCTATATAAAATCGCATTAAATAAAATAAAAAAAATAAAAATGTAACACATGAGCTAATTGGCAAAGTCTGGGTATCAAGCTAAAAGAAACGTTACAATAGAAGTTAACTTTTCTTCAGGAAGGGAGATAAAATCAATTCTATCTTCGAATAGTCTGATCACAAGAATCTGCCGCTTCCAATATTCCTAGTAAACACATAGCACTCACCAGTGCCAACCTACCCCTAGGCACTAAGCACCTTGGCCCTACACAGACGGACGAAGAACCTGTCTGAAAAAGCCTCATTCCAAAGAGAAACTGTCTGCACTGGACAACATACTGCATGGCGCTTCCTGGAGCTCTCTTCTACTTAACCCACGTTCTACATATTTATAACACGTCTATCACCCGAGGAACACCGGGAGAGTGTAGTCAGGGTTTACCCACGGGGAAGGCTTCTCCTCCTGTGTCTGAATCTATTAATGAAGACCCACCTCAGAGACAAATATTATCAAAGGGGTGGAGCAGAATGCCAGATAATGTGTTATGTTAATTTAGTTTATATCGCGCACGAATCCCCCCGGGAGGGCTATCATGGCCAAAAGCAAATCACAGACTAAGCAGACATAGCAAATTAGAGCAGCGCTGTCTTAAGTAGTTTTCTAAAGCTGATATGATCAGTGCACATTCAAATGTGAAGAGGTAGCCCATTCCAGTAAAGCGGGGCTAGCTAAGAAAAGGATCTGCCCCCTGAACGGGATCTTATGACCCGCAGGACAGTCAGCAAAACATTATCACTAGATCTGAAAAGTCTAGCTGGGCGATCGCAGGTGAGCTTTGAAGATCGATAGCTCAGACCTTTCCCTATCAAAGAGTTGTGTGTTGAGCAGCAGATTTTTAAAATGATTCTTTTTCGGACCGGTACCCAATGAAGTAAACGTAGGAGGGGAGAAGATGCAATTCCAGATGGAAGATTGCAAATGAAACAAACTGCGGTGTTCTGAACAACTTGCACCTTTGATAGCAAAGTCCCATTTGCAGAGGCCAGTAAGGCATTGCCATAATCCAAACAACTAATGACCAGCACCTGCACCAGAGGTTAACTCACTGAAAGTGGGAGGAAAAGAAAAGTTCTCCTCAGCAGTTGCATCGTGTAAAGGAAGGTGCCAATAGTAGACATGACCTGCTCTTTCATAGTAAGAGTTTGGTCCAATCGGACACCCAGGTTCTTGACTACTTGTTTGGGGATTGGAGCCATGCCACGTTCTGAAGGCCGCCAGTTGGAGCCCCAAAGCTGCTGGGCCTTGCCAAACAACATAATCACTGTTTTACCCTCATTAAACTGGAGGCAATTCTCTGTCATCCATTCGGCAATAGCTTCTTTGAGAAACTTTCTTTTGCTTTGACCAGATCTTCATCAAAAGATACTATTATCTGCGTATCATCAGCATAGGATAATATTTCAACTCCAAAGACTTTTACAGTCATGGCAAAGTGGGCAACATATATGTTAAAAAGCGTGGCACTAAGACAGGAGCCCTGGGGCACCCCCTTGTCCAGTTTCATGGTACGGGATTTGTATGAACCCAGAGTGATAGTTTGAGTTCTGTTGGTGAGGAAATCCTCGAACCATTGTAGCGCTAGGCCCTGGATTCCAATCTCGGAGAGCCTTTGTATCAGCCTGGGATGAGACACAGTATCAAACGCTGCAGACATGTGTCAATCTAAAGCACTGAGTGTGATGGCCGACAGGTGAGGAGCTCCGGCCGGGAACTCCCGGCTAGAGATTGCCTTTTTGGCCTGTTTCCCCGGATTTCTGCCTCCTCCCTGGACCCTCCTTGCTCACCGGAGGTGTTGTGTGTTTGCGGTCCTCGTCGCTCCGGTCGCCCGCTCGTCGGCTTGAGATTTCCGAAGTTTGGACGTGAACGATGCTTTCTTCTGCGGAGACTGAGCGGCCATGGCCGATGCCCAGTGGAGCTGCCCGCCAGCTATAGGGGAGACTGGCTCCTGTTTATCGCCGTGGCCATCACCTACCCAGCCGGACATCGGGCACAGCTCTCCTTGCCTCTATGCTGTGTCTCCCTTTCCCCCCCGCCTTCCTGACGAGGCACCGATGAGTGTTTCCTTCTTTCCTGGATGGTTACTGGGTAATGGAGGGGGATCTCCCCCAAGCCGTTACCTGCCTGCCTGCCGGACCGGAGCCACGAGCGCCTCACATCCCACTGCGCGGGTTAGAGAAACAACGTGAGCACAGTAGGGAGATCTGCATGTTGCTGCTGCCCTGCACCACTGAACTGCCTTTCCTTTCTTTTCGGAACTGCTCGCCCTCCTGACTCCCGCAGTTACCTTCCTGTGACTGCTTCCTCGGTGACCGAGCTGACTTCACTGCTCTTCCTGGGACTGTCTCCTTGGTGTCCGCGCCGACTCCCCTGCTCGCCCTCCTGATCCTCGCTGCTGCCTGCCTTCTCCGGCGTTACTGCTACACCCGTTCGAACTTTGTGGCTTACCAAACTACAACTCTGACGCCCCAGCAACCCTGAGCTTTTTGCTCGCTTTAACTACACAATTGTGTTCGGTGATCCCCAATCCCCCTCGCTCCAGTGATGCCTCTCTCAGCCCTGCTCCGTGGAGCCAGCGCCCTGGTTATTTTGTGGATTGGATTTCTTGAGTTGTCCCGCCATTTTGTAACTTTGAAAACGGCGCCCTGACCCGATCTTCATTTCTCCCCTTTTTCCTTTCCCCCCACCTTCCTTACCCTTTGGACATGTATATATTTTGCTCTATGTTATTGTAACTGATGTTTTTTTTGTTGCAACACTGTTTTTTTTTTCCTATATAACTTTTTTGTTTCTTTTTTTCCCTATGCTCCTGTAACTGAGACAATTTTGTAACTTGCTGATCCTTATGTAAAGCGCTCTGATACCTCCGGGTCTAGCCAGCGCTATATAAAACTCTGCAAATAAATAAATACAATTTAAAAAAAATCCAAAAAACATGGTCTGGCTCCGCATGAGAGCATCTCAACAAGCGACATCAGATTCCCCGTCCTGGGAGATCACTGGGATCTAGTGCTAGAAATCTTCTGAACCCCCCACAACAACAATGGCGACCATGCCAGGTGGGCAGGTGATTCCCACACTGCAATGGCCTCGAGAAACAACCTTCCTCTTCTGCGAGCTGACTATTAGACCTTTGCCTAAGTACTTTGGTCTCTGGATTAACCACTACAGAGGCAGACGACAGCCATCCAGCCATATGAGCAACAGTTAGGTCAAAGGGGTTATTGAGGTTCCACAGATCTTCTAATCTGGCATACAGATTACATTTAGGATGTCTTTGTTGTACGTGGCGATGAACTATCAGGATAAAGCATGTAGGATGAGGCCACCTTGCGGTACAGGCTCTATTGTCCCCTTATGAATGAGTGCCTGACCCTCTGGTCACAGGGACTTGGATGTTGGATTCATTCTTATCTATTTCTGAGAAGGTGGGATCCCTGACCTGCAGGGTACGGAGTTACTGGTCCATGTTTCATTAATAACCTTCCTTCATTTCTGTAAAAGAAGTAAGGGGCATATTAGCAACAACAGGCGAAAATTATCGCTAACCGCGCTTAGCGCGTATTTTTTTAACGCCGCCTATCGCTGGATATTATCGCGGAGATAACATGCTATTAGCAAGGTTTATCTCCAATGCGATAAAATATCCAGCGATAGCGGCGAATCCCATCATTAAAGTGAGATTTCCAGCGATAAAAATCCTATCGATAAGGGGAATCTCGCTAATAGGCAGGTGGGGACTTAGCCGTAGAATCCACCTCCCATTGACTATTATTGTTAAGTCATGTTTTTACCAGTTCTAAAAAACCAGCGCTAATCACGGTTAGCGCATGTTTTTTTATCGCTTCGCGGTTATTGCTAATAGGCGATAGCGATGTTAGCGACTGTTTTCAGTCGCTATTAGTTGGGAACGCCTCCTTTGCATGTCATTAGCGATATTTATCGCTGACATGCAAAGCGGCACCCAAACCAGTCGCTATCGCCTAAAAGCTGTCGCTAACACCTGTTAGCGACAGCTTGCTAATAGGGCGATAAAAATATCGCCGCTTTAGCGGCAAAAAGTGCCGCTAAAGCGGCGATAAGGCCCTTGATAATATGCCCCTAAGTTCCAAACTCTTATGCTTTGATACAATTATCAAGGAAAGGAGTACATTTGAGGTGGCCTGTGTGGTTCATCTACGACTGCCAGATTCTCTGCATCTAGATCTGTGATACTGAGTTCTGTTGCTAAAAGGGCTTTTTAGGATTAACATCCCCGCGTCCACTTGATATCAGAGTGTTCCATTGTGCCATCTGCCCTCTTATTACGTACTCTGGATATTTTTAGAAATTGAGGCAGCCCAATGTCCTACATTTAGCATATCTATTACATCATTTTCTGAGTTTATATTAGCCTGATCACCAGTTCATGAAGTGAATATAATCAACTGAGTTGAGGCCCTTTCCCTTTTCAAGAAAGCAATATATTTTGCATTCTTAGTCTTTCTGGTTTGATTCAAGGATCTCACCACATTGCCCCAGAACCTCCTTTATTCTTTATGATGAGCACAACAGTCATGTATTCCACACTTAAAGGGAAAGGTGGAGGAGCAATACTTTTTGTTGGGATAAGTAAAGAATGTGACAATGCATTTCTGGAACATCAGCTAATTCAGAATTAGATTTGATACACTTTTCAAGAAATCTCAAATACACCCATCCAGTGCCTTGTATAGCTAAGCCCAAATATACAAAACCTTAGCAGTCGCTTTCAGACTTAAGCGGAACTACACAAAACTTCACCAGTCCCTTCTAGCTCCAAGCTCGCACATTCAAAATGGCATCAGTCCCTTCTAAAGTGATGCCTGATGCAGCTCATGTACCAGCTCCCCCTTCACGCCTGTGCCATTCCCAGTAACCCTGGTCTCCCACTTGCTCCTGTTCCGCTATTATTGCCATAGTTATTGTTTATTTGTGTGCCCAGTTCTTATTTCTGTTTTGTGCCTCCTGATTGTGCCCTATTCCTGTCCTCGGTGCTCGGGTCTAAATTATGGTTTTGTGTCTCCTGATTGTGCCCTGTTTCTGACCTCTGTGCTGCCATTGTTTTCTGGTCTTTGTTCTCCATTTCTGTGCCCACTAATCCTCTTCTCCTTTTTTTTTCCCGCACTCGATTTACCTGTCGCCCCTCCTTGCCGTGCTTTTCCACCGATTTCACTCCTGCCTCCCTGCGACCCTCCCACCACCAAGACCTACTGTATGGAGGCTGCAGCGAGCTCGCCGCCGGAGCACTAAAGGCCAGGCCGTCTGCACCCGTTTGCCCGTGGACCTCGCCCTGCGCCAGGAACCCTGCCCCCCCCCCACCTCCCACTGGTACTCCTCTAATGAGCTGCGATCCCTCAACCCCAGGAGGGACACCAACTGCTGCATTACTTCACCAAGAACCACAGAAGGACTCTTCGCCTGCCATAATTTTCGCTTTACCTGCGACGTCAGAACCCCGGTACTCCATACTAGCTGATAAAGGTTCAGAGATCCTCACTCCACTGCAAGATCCCTCTGCAAACACGCCACAGAAATCTGGGACATCATAAACACTCTCGCCCCGACGTGATGTTCATCACAGAAACCTGGCTCACCCCCTTGTCGACACCCGACATTGCCACTGCGACGACCCCCAGCTACAAGATGCTGCACCGTGCCCGCTCCAGCAGACACGGCGGAGGCATCATCAACATCCACAAGGACACCCTTCAATGCACCATCTTGAACGCCAACAGCACGCCTATCATGGAACACCTCAACTTTCAGACCAAAAACAACCATCAGAGGAACCCTCGCCTACAGATCCCCGGGACCCTGCCCAAGCTTCTGCAACGTCATCCCCGACATTATCGCCCCCTGGCAATCAGCTCGGAACACTACATCTTCCACTTCGAAGACCCCAATGACACCAACACCACCAGCCTCCTAGAGAGATTGAGCAACATCGGTCTCTCGCAGCTTGTCACCACCTCGACGCACATCGCAGGACACACACTGGACTCCATCTTCTTCACCAGCGACAGAATGAAGTTCTCCCACACCACAGAGATGACCTGGAAAGACCACAGCATCATCCACTTCTGGATCGCCACCCTTAAAGAAACCAGTTTCTACCCATCTGACACCCTCAAACTCAACATCCAGAACTTCTCTAAAGGGATCTCCACCACTGCCGACTCCATCTCCCCCAGGAGGAACACCACCAGACGTAGACCCGTCAAGCATGCCAGCTGGTTCAGGCCCAAACTACTAACTCGCAAACTCGACTGCAAGAGATTAGAGAGACACTGGCGCTCCAGCAAGAATCCCTCCGATCGCAGCACTTACAGATCCGCCCTCAACAATTACAACTACCACCTTGGGGAGGCCAAGAGGGATGCCCTCACCAACTGCATCGAGGCCAGCGCCAACCACGCCAAGGAACTCTTCAGCATTGTTAAAGATTTTCCTGCCCAGTTGCAACCAAAAACACAATCCACACCTCTCAGGCCCTCTGCAACACCCTAGCGGACTACTTCGACCACAAGATCACAACCCACTGACCTCAACCACCTCTGCACACAAGCCGACACAACCCATGGCCACCGTCTCACCGACTGGAAACAGCTCTCCATCCAACACACCACCACCATCATGAACTCGATCCACTCCGGAGCGCCCACGGACCCCTGCCCACACCACATCTACAAACTAGGAAGAAAAGAAATAAGCAGCAACCTCACAAAGATCCTTAATGCTTCCATCACCACATCCACCATTCCCAACTCATGGAAGCACGCTGAAGTCAAGCCTCTCCTGAAAAAGCCCTCAGCCGAACCCAACGAACTCAAGAATTACTGCCCCACCTTGCTACTTCCCTTCCGCGCCAAGGTCCTGGAGAAAGCCATCTACTTCCAGCTCACAAAGTTCCTCAAAGAACACAACCTGCTTGACGCCTCTGATTCAGGCTTCTAACCCAACCACAGCACCGAGACCGCCCTGATCGCAGAAACAGATGACATCAGACACCTCCTCGACCAAGATGAAACTTCTGCCCTTATCTTCCAGTTGTGTGTCTTTTGTGTGTCTTATCTTCCTCAGCCTCTCCTCTGCATTTGACACCGTCTCCCACCACACCCTCATCACCAGACTACACCATATCGGCATTAAAAGCAATGCCCTCAACTAAATTCTCTCCTTCCTCTCCGGCCGAACACACAGAGAATCTATCTACCTCCCTTGAACCCAAAAACATCATCTGCGTCGTCCCTCAGGGCAGTGGCATAGCTAGGCACCCTGCCGCCCGTGGCGGTCCCTGCCTTTTGCCGCCGCTGCGCGCTGAAGAGCGGGGGGGGGTGCTGGCGATGATTTTCGCCGCCGCCCCAAAAACTCGTGCCCTCCGCCCCCCCCTTGCTACGCCAGTGCCTCAGGGCACCTCCCTCAGCCCCACCCTCTTCAACACCTACATGACACCACTAGCAGACACCGCCCGCAACCACAGACTCAACATCATCTCATACGCTGATGACACGCAGCTCATCCTATCTCTCACATAAGAATCTGACACCAACAGAGCCAACTTCTGAGACACCATGTCCAACGTTGCCTCCTGGATGAAGTCCAACTGCCTAAAACTCAACTCAGACAAAATGGAGGTCCTCATCTTCAGGAACAAGCCCTCACCCTGGGCCGATTCCTAGTGGCCCACGGCACTCGGCCCCTCCCCTTCCCCTTCCAACGGTGCACACAACCTTGGAATCATCCTGGACAGCCAAATAACCATGAAGCAACAGGTCAACGCCGTCTCCTCCTCCTGCTTCCACACCCTCCGGATGCTCAGCAAGATCATCCGATGGATGCCTATCTCCACCGGGAAAGAGGTCACACAATCCCTTGTCTCCAGCTGCCTCGACTACGGCAACACACTCCGGAACCACCAAACAACTCCTCAACCACCTACAGACCATCCAGAACACCACAGCAAGACTCATCCTCAACCTCCCCAGAAGAACCAGCATCACCGCCTGTTAGACCTGGCCCTTTTTGCAGGTATATTCCGAAACTCTTGCCTCCTATTTTTGTTACCCTTTTTTCGTTGTCTGAAGGATTCTGGGCACTTTACCACTGCTGATCAGTGCTAAAGTGCATATGCTTTCTGTATAAATTATGATACGATTGGTTTGATTTACTGATAAGTCCCTAGTAAAGTGCATGGTGTGCCAGGGCCTGTAAACCAAATGCTATTAGTGGGCTTGCAGCACTGGTTGTGCCACCCACATGAGCAGCCCTGTAAACATGTCTCATACCTACCACTGTGGTGTCTGCGTGCAAAGTTGTAAACTGCCATGTTGTCATGGCAAGTGCACCCACTTGCCAGGTCCAAACCTTCCCTTTCCTTACATGTAAGGCACCCCTATGGTAGGTCCAACGTACCCTCATGGGCAGGGAGCAGTATATGTGAAAGGTAGGACATGTACTGGTGTGTGTGACATGTCCTAATAGTGAAATACTGTGTATTTCGTTTTTCACTATTGAAAGGCTATCTGTCCCATAGGCATGGGAGTTGCTGTGTAACATCTTACAAGTATAACTTTCCACAGTGACGAGATAGAAAAATGGAGTTTAGGCTCTCTGAACTCAGAATTTACTAACGCATCTTTTGGTAAAGGTGGTTTTTAAATTCTATGTTTGGAAATGCCACTTTTAGAAAGTGGGCATTTCTTACTTTACCATTATGTGTTCCTCTGGCTGTTTGTGTATTCAGCATCTGGTGTTTGAGTGACAAGAACTGGGGATGTGCATTCACTCTCGACAGTCACTAGGTGGGGTTGAGGTGTGCCCTGCCTTGCCTGGGTGACTCATAGCTGGGCTGAATAGACCTAGTCTTCATTTAGAGTTGTAGGAGGAGTTTCGCTTGCACCGGAATAGGCTGTCTCCTTTTTCACAATGCTGTCTCCGCCCCCTGTGGTCATGCTGCACCAGCAGCAGCGGTTTTCTTTAAAGGGCGGCGGGGCTGCGCCCTCCCATGCTTTGCGCATGTGTCAAAAAACAACAGAAACAAACTGGGCTGACATGGTGCCAGCCCGGTAGTCCTTGTTTAGGCCCTTTTGGGGCCCGCCCAGAAATAAGGCCAGGCAACGTCATAATTCTACAACAGCCTTGGGCGGGTACAGTATAAGCCCGAGGCTGCATTCCAGGCTCTGATGAAGCTGGGCCAGGAATGAGGACACCCTCACCCCACCCTTTCACCAGTCGTCACTTGATGGGATGGGGTCAAGCATAACTGACCCCACCCATCTCTATGACGAGTTGGGAAAGGTGTTTTTTTTTTGTTATTACAATAATCATTGCACTGAATGAGTATTGTATTAACTTTGTACTTTACTTTAAAAAAAAAAAAAAAAAAAACTCTGTAAGAACTTTCTTTATGTCACAGAGTCATGAGACTTAACTCATGACCCTGTGAGGTGGAGTCACATTAATTCACCACTAATCCTTATGGGTTCTGGAATAGCGTGCTACTCGCCAAGAAAGTGCTTCAACACCCCATTAGGGGTAAGAAGCGCTATATAAATGCAAACTTTCTTTCCCTCTTCTATCCCTCCGCTATCCTTCTCAATCCAAATAACTGACTAACCTATCCACCACTCAAATTCCTTTCATATTTCACTATACTAATTCAACACTAATCCTTTATGGGTTCCGGAGTAGCGTGCTACTCGCCGAAAAAGCGCTTTGACGCCTCGTCAGGGGTAGTAAGCGCTATGTAAATGCAAATACAAATACAAAATACAAAATACATGCTGCACAGAGTAGAGCTTTCACTTTCAGCTCCTCTGAACCAGTAGCGTCTGGACAACAACAGGAGAAGCACAGCCAGCCAGCAACCAGCATTGACAACATCAACCGGCTGACTGACCAAGACAGAAGCTGCCTGATAAGGTCAGTGTGTAATATTAATTATTGTACTTTTAAATTATTTTTGCAATGTTTGCATTATTTAAATATGCTGCTTTTTAATTATTTTAGCATATTGCACAGTCCGTTTAGCAGGTCTAGTATCATGACCCATGAGTGCATTTAAATAAACTTGCAGGGGTTAATATGTCTCATGCAAAGCACATCATTTAATATGCAGATGACAGATTTTTATTTTATGTAGCTAGATAAGTGGGTTACTGCTTTTAATACAGATCTCATTTTGTTATTTACAGTTCCTAAATTGTAATCCTTCTAATATAGCACAGTGAGCTATAAACAGCATGCGACTATTAAACCTTGTAACCCTCACTTACTTATGTAACACAACCTGTACATTGATTTACACACTCATGATTTATTGTCAATATATGTGTACATGTGATCTAAAGCGCTTTGACACCCTACATGTGGATGAGTAGCACTATAATAAGAAATAAAAACAAAATAGTGGTATTTAAATTATTTGTGTAAATACAAAGTCAAAAGCAAGCCTCTCATGAAGTGTCAATCAGTATTTAAAGCAAGACTACTCACCCGTAAGGGTCTCAAGGCGCTGAGTGTGGGGGGTTGGTGGGGAGGGGATCTGCGATTGATTTGAAGAGGCAGGTCTTGAGGTCCTTCCTGAATTGCGGCTGTGATGGTGATTGCCTGAGGTGCAGAGGCAGGGAGTTCCAGAAGTTAGGAGAAGGATCTTTCTCCAGCAGTGGTCTTGCGGATACATGGGATGGTGGCCTGGGCCAGTTGGGTGGAGTGGAGATGTCTGGTGGGAGTGTAGAAGGAGAAGTGGTGGTTGAGGTATGCAGGTCTGGCGTTGTGGAGGGATTTGTAGGCGTGCGTGAGGAGTTTGAAGGTAATTCTTTTGTTGATAGATAGCAAGTGAAGGTCTCTCAGGGAATATGTGACGTTATATCGCATGCCAACACAAAGCATGCCATAACAAGTGCTGTTACAACGCGTTATCATTACAACGCACACTTTTACCACGCATATGCCTTTACCACGCATGCCATTACAACGTAAAGGCATCCGTGGTAAAGGCATATACTTGGTAAAAGTGGTTAAGGTAAGTAATTGTGTGTGTGTGTTTGTGTGTATATATATATATATATATTTTTTTTTTTAATACCCCCTGAATCCCCAAAATTACCCTTTGTACCCCAATAACCATACCCCCTTAAAATTCTAAAATTACCTTTACCACCCCAATACCCATACCCCCTAGACCCTAAAATTACCCTTAGCACCTCAAAACCCAAACCAACCCTGAACCCTAAAATTACCCTTGCTACCCCAAAACCCATACCCACCCTAAAACTTAAAATCACCCTTGGCACCTCAAAACCCAAATCCACAGTGAACCCTAAAATTACCCTGGGCACCCCGAAACCCAAACCCACCCTGAACCCTAAAATTAACCTTGGCACCCCAAAACCTATACCCACCCTGAACCCTAAAATTAACCTTGGCACCCCAAAACCTATACCCCTACACCCCAAAATCCAAACCCACCCTAAACCCTATACTTACCTTATACTTACATGTAAAACACATGCTTTTACCATTCATGCCTTTACAACGAAATTCGTTGTAAAGTCATGCGTGGTAAAGGTATATGCATTGTAATGCCATGCATTGTAATGGCATTGCAATGTAATGGTACTTGCGTTGTGTTGGCATGCGTTGTAATGGCATGCGTTGTATTGAAATCATTGTAATGGCTGTTGCCCCTCTCAGGTGGCCGGTGATGTGGCCGTGGCGTGGGATGTTCAGGATGAGTCTGGCGGAGGTGTTCTTGATGTTCTACAGTTTCTTTTGGAGTTTCTGGGTGGTGCCGGCTAGAGTGCTGATGAGCACATGGGTGACGGTTTTCCTGTACTCACTGGGGACACACTGGAAGATCTTATGAAGTAGATGGAGCGTGTGGAAATAGGAGGATGAAACAGCGTTGATTTGGTGGTTTATTGAGAGCGAGGAGTCCAGGAAGATGCCAAGGTTTCGCACGTGGTCAGTGGGTGTGGGGGGGTTCCAAGTGCTGCGGGCCCCCTCTGCCTGGACCACGAGGAGTCGTCCCAGGCAGAGGGGGCGGCAGCACTGGGGGTGGATCCCAGGTTGAGGACTTAGGTCTTGTTTGAGTTAGGCTTGAGGCAGCTGTGCTTCATCCTGGTGGCGACTGCGTTTATCCCGTTGTGGAAGTTGCTCTTGGCGGCTGTGGGTTCTTCTGTGAGGGAGAGAATCAGCTGGGTGTTGTCGGCGTAGGAGACGATGTTGAGTCTGTGGTTTCTGACGATGGCTGCAAGTGGGGCCATGTAGATGTTGAAGAGGGTGGGGCTCAGGGAGGAGCCCTGAGGCCCTTTGCAGCTGATCTCTGTGGGTTTTGAGTTGAATGGTGGAAGTCTGACTCTCTGTGTTCGGCCGGTGAGGAAGGAGCGGATCCATCCAGGGCTTTGTCCTGGATGCCGGCACCGTGGAGTCTTGTGCAGAGGGTGTGGTGGGAAACGGTGTTGAAGGCGGCTGAGAGGTCCAGGAGGAAGAGGGCAGCTGTTTCGCCTTGGTCGAGGCATTTGCTTCTAGGTTTGAGGCTCCAGATAGCTCCCTGGAACAAAAGGAGGCCTGATGGCCCTTTAACTTCGGCCTTTGTTATGGGCCCAGCTGAAATCTGATAAGCCGCTGCCCCCCCCCCCACCCTGAACGTTGCTGCTCGGTATGAAAGCAGGCAACGTGCAGCAGCAGGCGCTGCTGAATGTGTCCCTGTTACAAATGGGGATTTTGGTTGGCTAGGGTATACTCCTAAGCCTGGCAGAACCCACCACCTCTCAGGTTAACTCAGATACACAGGCAAGATTACCTGTGCTCATCGTCTGGTATCTTGGCGCAGAGCAGGCTTATCAAAGAGGCAATGTGTAAAGTATTTGTGCAACACATGGTAAAGTAACACAGACACCACAAAAAAACTCCACACCAGTTGTAGAAAAATAGGCCATCTTTATGTAATTAAAACCAGGCCTAAAGCACAACAATCTAACCAGTCTATCAAGAGTTATGCCAGTAGTAACGTTAAGAGCTCATTCGCCTGGGGCATCACAGTGCTCAGGAAACCTTTAAGGGAGTTACAGTAATCCTCAAATGAGCCCACGGGCCGCCTCCGCCTCGGAAAGGTCTTCAATGTAGTGGGGTTTGAAGTCAGGCCACGCGGGCCTTCGGGACAGTACTTGGGGCTTGGAGTCGCTGCTCTGGTTGTTGGCGGTCTCGCACACGGGGTCCACGTGGTAGGAAGATGAGTTGGGCTCCGGCATGGCCACAGGAGCACAAGCAGGTCTATGGCCCCATACTGCTGTGTTGGTGGGCCTCACACACGGAGTTTGTGTTGGTAAGAGGCACAGAGGCAGGCAGGGCTGGGGTTCAGCCACAGTAGAGGCAGTCTTGTGAATCTTCGGCCAAAAGAGCCTGGAGAGAGCGCGCTCAGATCGTAGTGTTGCTAGGCAACCAGAATGCACTCACGCCGCTCGGTGCTCCCGGCGCTGACTGAGGGGAAAGGGCTACACCGCGGCGCTGCAGTAGCTTCAAAAACAGCAATCTTGAATACGACTAGTAGCAAAAGGTGACCGGGTGCCAACACAGCAGGCGCTAGACTGTGTGAGTGTGTCTGGTGGCCCAATAAAACATACAAACAGCCCTGATTCTTCCATAACAGGAGGCAAGCCAACAAGTTCTTGGGAACTTGTAGGATATAGACGGCAGTTGTCCCTCATTGCAGAGGTAGCAGGGAGCAGGCCAACACAGCAAAGCACAGTGCAAAGAGGCAGTCGCTCCTGGCAGTACAGCAAACAGCAGGCAGAAGGCCAGTACAGCAAAGCAAGTGACAAAGGGGCAGTCCCTCCTGCCAGCGTAGTACCTCTTAGTTGCAGAGTCTCCTCCAGATCCCAAAGTGAACTAATTTGTGGGTGTCACAGGTCCAGTACTAATACCAAAATGTGTCTTTGAAGTGGGGGAGACAACAAAAGAGGGCTGTCTTTGATCCGCAAAAGGTCCCTGCCCTACCTTCTCTGGCTCCAGGCACACTACGGGCGGTTATGCAGCTATTTGTGTTGGGACACGCATAGCCCTATTCAGGTGTAGGTGTTAGCCCCTCCCTCCTATCATGTTTAATGAAGTCTTCTCAGTGCGGTGCTATAATTTGACTTGATAATGTCAAAGCTTTCAAATGTTAAAAAGATACACTTTTTTTTAATTTTGAAGAGCGTTCATTTTTCATATTTGCAGTCCTGTCAAGTACCACTCATTAGTGGTCAGACTAGTGCTGGTGTCCGCATCACTACACTAGAATGCTTTATTCATTCAAGCGATAGCACCCCGGGGACCTAACCACCTTGCATGCTGTATGAGTAGCTGCATTTAAGCAGCAAGCACGCTGGCAGTAAGTGCATCGTGGAAAGCATGCAGTCTGTCCCACTTATTTTCTTGGCACAATCAAATTTCGGCACTGCGTGGAAAAATATAATCACCATTCTCTTGCCAAACTGGCTGCTTTCCCAGAGTGTAAAACACTTTCTTCAGTTAGTGCAAGTTATAAACAAAAATAATTCCAGACCCGGCTGGCAGACAGTGCTCCACGTAGAACCAAGGGGTCGCACTTTGCCAACTGTTGTTTTCCGGAAAGGCGATGGACTATAGGCTGCTTTGAGGGGGCAGTGGCCTTGGTGCTGAATGTTTCAACCTTGCGGTCCGGTTGCTGGAAATGATCACTGGCTTACCTGCCCCCTGACTCTCTAGCCCCCTGAATGTAGCCGTTGTAGAACCTTAACTCACCATCCCTCCTCTAGTCACATGAGGTGTTCCCATACCTCTGCTCACTACATCAACAGGATTCTAGAGTTTGGGCCAGCGGCACAGGTGCTCACTGCAATGCACACATACTCAAACATACACATACATATGTTCACATAGATTCATGTGTAAACATGGGCATGCACTTCTTTGCAGAAACATGCAACTCTACACAAAATTGCACACATCACCATGCTTGCAGAGACCCAGGAGATCACTTGCGCTCATGCACATTCCATTAAAAACCATCTGAATTTATTATTTTAAATGTTTTTTTTGTGTAAAACAATATTGTACAGGAAGCACATTTGCTAGAAACATTACATGAATGCAATGTAATTGTTGGTAATAATTCTTGTTTTAATTCTTTTAGCACATGAGAAATTGGAGTTAAGATTGGTCGTGATATAATCACATTCAAGAGCAGTACTGAGAGATATCGAAAGAGGACACGCAGTGGCTCCGACTCTGCTGCAACAGGACCTTGATCGAAACTCAGCCTTCTGGTCATTAACTACACGCCACAAGGTAGGACATGCTTCCCTATTTACGGCAAAGGTCCACATCCAGCTGTATATGGGTGCCAACTGTGTGCTCTTTAGGTGTGGAGGCCTGTTGGTTTATCCTAGCAGAACAGTGCAGAGAGTATGAGGTCGTGGCGAGTTAAAAGTTCAAGGGAATAATTTAGCGTTTTTCATTATGAACTATGAAAATTCCCAAAATGTTGATTTTTAAATCTTTTATTATTGTATACACTCTTTCATTTATCTAACTGTAGCCTAATAATCCCTTACTATTCCTTAATGCTTCCCATCCCTAAAGACTTTAAATCCCAAACTGCCCATAAATTCTATCCTTTCTTGATGCTTAAAAAAGTACTACTCTAATTCATAATAGCTCTCTACTACTCCTTAGTGCTACCCTAAAATCCCCTAACTATCCATTAAAGCTAACTTTACCTGAATTATTAAAATGCTTTGCTGGTCTCCCGCCCCTTTACCCCACCTCATTTTAAATGCCCCATGTCTACTTTAGGAGGATGCCCATTACCCTTGCTCCCAGTACACTTACGTTTGCTCTATAATGCATGACATTTTACCATGTTTTAAGCCACTGTTTATTTTCATTCTATTTTTTCAGTCGACAATATTTTTTGACACCGATGTTTTTCAGTCTACTTTTTTGCACACAATATTTTTACTGCACACAGAGTATGTACAGTGAGTAGGATATATAAAATCTATCTAATGTGTTGTGACAGTTGTGACTGCTGTCCATTTAGTAATAGGATCACTGATAGGACTAGCACTGTCTATAGTCTGTCTTGTGTGTAAAATAGCTCCGTTCAAAAATGTGTAGAATTTTGAAATGGTCTAACTGCAATGTTAAACTCTTAGGGGCCGATTCCGATCTCGGCCGGTAGGGCTCCGAATCGGATTCGGCTTTACCGGATCCGATTCGGACGCCCTGTTTCCGACCGAGTCGGACGTGCGTCCGGGCGAACGAGTACGATGCGAACGTACGCGAAATCGCCGACCGACTCGTTCGCGGGACCCAACCGCTCCGACCGACTCGCACGGACACGACTCGCACCGCGCATTGGAGACGTTCCCCGACCAGGTAAGTACGATGCGCGCCGCAAGCAGTCCGACCGACTTGCGCCGTCTAGCTCAAAAGTGCAGTCGGAGCTGCACTTTGGGGGTCCGTGTCGGACCCCCCTGTACGCCTAGTCACGCGAGTCGCACACAGGGGGGACCCATGGGTCCCCCCTACCTGTGCGTGTACGGCGCGACCCGCTTCGACGCGTACCCGCTATAGGGGGCGCCCTTGTTCGCCTCGCACCCATTGAGTCAATGGGAGCCCGCGTACGCGTTGTACGAACGGCTCCCATTGACTTCAATGGGAGTCCGACCGAATCGAGTCCGATAGCATGCGAACGCATCGTACTCGTTCGGTCGGACTGCTAGGGTCCGATTCGGTCGGAAATCTCTCCGGGTCCGGCTCGGTCGGAGAGATTTCCTGCCCGAATCGGAATCGACCCCTTAATTGGAAAAATATACATTTATTTTGCTGTGTTGGGTACAGATGAGTACTGGATATATCAGAGATCTGCCTAGAACTCTTTTAAAGTGTATTGCTCACTGAGAATCTTATGCTTTTAAAGAAATTTTTCAATACGTTTTGTATTATTGCACATCTAAAGTCAAGTCCAAATTTATAAGTACTTTGTTTTAGGTTTACTCCTAACATGCAGTTATTTTATCCTTATAATAGTAATTCAAGGACCCCATAATTTGAACACACCCTTTAAATTCTAGGCAGATCACTGAATTGACATGCTCAAGCTTTTCAATCACCACTGGTGTTGTGCATGCAATGGCACCTAGCCTCAAAGCTTACACCATATTTTAATTATTAATAGGATCCCAGGAGGAATTCTGCAAATAGTTACAAGGCTATACCGCTTGGGGGACAGCTGTACGTGCTGCTGCAGTTGCATTCCTGTCAGAATGAGGATGGATGAATAATTGCTGTTACTTGTGTGTGCATGACAATTCATATTAGTGTTTATTTAGTATTTTGCGTAATATAGTTTTTGTGTCTTCAACTGAGGGAATATTTAAAAACAGGCTAGGTTTTCTATTTCCAGTCTGATCTATTGCTGGACACAATGAACACAGTTGACAGTTTACTCATAAACCCATTTTTGGGCTTGACACATGCAGATAAACTGCAAGTGAAAACATTAGGAGCTGATAAACCTCAAATTACAATTGAGCACAAGGGAGCGCTACTTGTTTGTAAAAGTTCTGGGCTGAGCCCCCAGCGGTGCACAGACATAATATCAAGTTTTTATTTTCGGAGTACAAAAATATCGAGTTGGAAATATCGAAGGGACTGAATATCGACATCAAGAATATCGGTCACCAGAATATCGACATGAAGGTAAGAAATATCGTTTTTGTTAATATCGAAGTCAGTAATATCGTTTGTAAATATATCGTTGTTAATAATATCAATGTTTATGTTAGTGTTATGTATTTTAAATTTATGTGTACTATATTATTGGTTAAGTATTGTATTTTTTTTAAAATATATGTATTACATTTTCAGAAGTTATTAATGTTTTTAAAAGTAAATTTTGCGTTTTAGTTCTGTAGCGCGTTGTGGGTTTATAGGGGAATAGGATGGGAAGCAATTTAATTATAGTAAATTTAATAATAATATTTAGAAAATATTAATTATTTTTGATTAAATTTTGTGTTTTTATTCCGTAGTGGGTTGTGGGTTTATAGGGGAATAGGGTGGGAAGTAATTTAATTATAATAAAGTAATTATTAATTTTTATTTATTGGTATTGATAATTCATTTATTGTTAATTAATTATTAATTGGCAATTAATTTTTATTATTTGATTAATTGATAATTATATTAATTGTGTAAAAATAAATTAGGAGCGGGTTGAGGGTTTATAGGGAATAGGGTGGGAAGTAATTTAATTTTAATAAAGTAATTATTAATTTTTATTTATTGGTATTGATTATTAATTTATTGTTAATAAATTATTAATTGGTAATTAATTTTTATTAATTGATCATTATATTAATTGTGTTATTTTTTTAGGAGCGGGCTGTGGGTTTATAGGGGAATAGGGTGGGAAGTAATTTAATTATAATGAAGTAATTATTAATTTTGTTTTTTGTTATTATTTATAAATAATTTATTATTAATTAATTATTAATTGGTTATTTAATTTAAAAAATATTCAATTGATAAATATGTTAATTTTAATCCTCTGCTATCCAACACTTTCCCTACAGTTACACTCTCTGGAGTGGGAATAGTAATTTTTACCCTTACTCTATCCAACACTTTCCCTACTGTTGCACTCTCTGGAGTGGGAATAGTAAGTTTTACCCCTACACTATCCAACACTTTCCCTACTGTTGCACTCTCTGGAGTGGGAACAGTAATTTTAACCTCTTCGCTATCCAACACTTTCCCTACTGTTGCACTCTCTGGAGTGGGAATAGTAATTTTTACCACTACGCTATCCAACACTTTCCCTACTGTTGCACTCTCTGAAGTGGGAATAGTAATTTTAACCCCTTTGCTATCCAACACTTTCCCTACTGTTGCACTCTCTGGAGTGGGAATAGTAATTTTTACCCCTATGCTATCCAACACTTTCCCTACTGTTGCACTCTCTGGAGTGGGAATAGTAATTTTTACCCCTACGCTATCCAACACTTTCCCTACTGTTGCACTCTCTGGAGTGGGAATAGTAATTTTTACCCCTACGCTATCCAACACTTTCCCTACTGTTGCACTCACTGGAGTAGGAATAGTAATGTTTACCCCTTCGCTATCCAACACTTTCCCTACTGTTGCACTCTCTGGAGTGGGAATAGTAATTTTACCCCTACGCTATCCAACACTTTCCCTACTGTTGCACTCTCTGGAGTGGGAATAGTAATTTTTACCCCTACGCTATCCAACACTTTCCCTACTGTTGCACTCACTGGAGTGGGAATAGTAATTTTTACCCCTACGCTATCCAACACTTTCCGTACTGTTGCACTCACTGGAGTGGGAATAGTAATTTTTACCCCTACGCTATCCAACACTTTCCCTACTGTTGCACTCTTTGGAGTAGGAATAGTAATTTTATCCTCTCCACTATCCAATATTTTCTCTACTGTTTTAGTTAATGTAGTGTATAATGTATTTTAAAAAGATTAAAAATATTCTAATTTTTTAATTTGTTATATATATTTTTATATTTTAATTTTATTATTGGTGTATGTGTATATATATGTATTTATAATTTTTTATATGTTTTTGAACAATTTATAAGTTATTAAAATAATTATTTATAAATATTATTAAGTAAGTATATATATTATATTTTATACATATACATGTTTAATTTATTTTTACATTATATGTATTAGTTATAATTTTAAACATTTTAAAATAATTTTAAGTATGTTTCTTTTAATTATATATATTATTTATTTTATTTTACATTATTTTTTAAACATTAAAAAATGCAATATTTTTAACAACGATATTTTTGACGATATTTTTTTTTCGACATTTTTGTACTTACCATTATGTAGATAGGAGTTCGATATTCTTGACTTCGATATTTTTGTGTCGATATTCTGACTGTCGATATTCTGTCAGTGATCCCCCCCAGCCCTGTGTGGGTTGCCCGAGCCCGATAGTGGGCTCACCCTATATCCATCATGAGAAAGGAGAGCTGGCTGCTCATGCCAGCACCGTGGTTAGGCTGTTTTCTTTTTTTACAATCTGCGCATGGTGAGCGCCTCAATTCCTTTGAGTTTTGCCGCAGTGTCAGAGGGGCAACGGCCGCACCGCGGGAAGCCAACTCGTTCCCGCGAAGGAAGCCCGCGCTGCATTAACGTTACTGTGGCAACCAAGCCGAATCTGCTGAGGAAGGAGAGAAGGCCGTAGAAATCCCAGCCCAGCCGCTCGCCGGCTGAGCGAGCATTTAGCGAAGCTCCCGGTGTTTCCTGGCAACGGGTCCTAAGCCACAGAGCGAGAAGTGGCCTCTGCAGCAGCACCACCCAGCTACAGCCCCCAGCCCCGTCCACTGCCGGACGGAGCCTTGTGGACTTGGGTGAGCTGGGGAAACAAAGGAAGGATCGCAGGAGCATCCTTCTGCCTCTACGTGGGGCCGATGCGGCCCCCTTTGTTTGGACACTAACCCCCACTTTTTCCCAGGTTTTTGATGCAACTTTGACTGTGGTGTACTGGGTTCCTGCTAACCAGGTCCACAGTACCAGTGTTCTTTACCCTAAAACTGTACCACAATCGGCACAACTTCAGCAACCCATGTAAGTCCCTAGTAAATGGCACCCCTGGTACCTAGAGCATAGGCACTGAAGAGGGTCCTCTAGGGCTGCAGCACAGATTGTGCCACCCCAGAGACTCGTCACCAAGATCATGCAAACTGCCACTGCAGACTGCATGTCTTGATGCAGAGATAATTGAAGTGTTGACATGGCACACATCCCTGTGTCTGATGCCCCCATACACTGCATGAGGTATAGGCAAGCCACCCCTGCTGCAGGCCTTATAGCCCTAAGGCAAGGTGCACCATATCCCATGTGTGGGCATATCTGCATGAGCAGATAAGACCCTACAATATCAAGTCAATTCTTGGATATTGTAAGTGTACAGGAAAGCCATAGAGAGTACATGGGCTGGATGCTTGTCATTACGAGATTCCTAGCTCCATGATGGCTTTACTGTACCCGAAGATGTTTGGTACCATCTTGTCTTAATAAATCCTCACTTATGCCAGTGTTGGATTTATTAATAAATGCACCCAGGAGACCCTTTAGAGGGTCCCCTGAAAACCTACCAAGCACTCTTGTGGTCTCTGACTGGTCTTAGCCAGTCTGCCAGCACCAGACATGTTTCTGACCTCATGGGGTGAGAGCCAGCCCTCTCAGAGGCCAGGAACAAAGCCTGCTCTGGGGGCAGGTGCTTCACACCTCCTCCAGGACAGGATGGCTTTCCAAGGTGGGTTGCTTCAAAGGCGATGCCACCTTTGAAATGTGACTCAGGCGGCTCCAGCTAGTGGAGGATGCCAACCCCCCTTTCCTGCTCCACATTTGGCAGGAGGACAGGCGGGAAAATTAGTTAAATTAGGAGGTGGGTCCCCATTCATCCAGCACCACCCCTACGGTGAGGCAGGTGATGTGGAGCCCATTTTTCATTTCTCTCCATCTTGGATTGAGGGACAATTAGCCAATTATGGTCAGGGTAGTGTTCCTTCCCACAGGAAGTGGTCACCTAGAGGGTTTAGGCAACCTAAAGGTAGGTAGCCAATAGAGACTACCTGCCAAACCCTGCCTGCTGCCTTAAGGACTCAACAATTGTGGCCTGCTGTCTCGTTCTGCAACTGTAAGGCCTCCAAGAACCCCGGAGCTCCTCCAGCCTTCCACAAATCGCCAAAGAACTCCCTTGGAGTAGAGGCACTACTCCCGTGCAGCCCCAGGCACTGAACCCTCAAAGTCTGGTTTGTTGACTTGCTGCTCCCCAGCGACTCTGACACATTACACAAACCAGAAGTGGTGTACCAGCTCCAAAGGATCAAATCTGGTTCCTCTCCAAGTTTTGAGACACCCAGATCTACCAAAGCTGTGCTGCACCAATACCCAGGGTACCAGACCCCTTACAGCATCCAGCAAGATGAAGAGTCCAATCCGGATTACAATTGCACAGGAAGCAAGCACCCTTCGAGGGATATCAAGATCCCTGAGACCCACTTTGTGAGTGGCCCAGATGTCCCGGAATCGCCACTCCAAGCTGCCTTCCGCTGCCCGCGAGGACATCTTGATGCACACTGCCCAGCTGACATATCTGCTCTGCACTCGGCCCGCCTGGCCTTGGTAACAACAATCCAGCTGTGCTCCCATGGTCCTGAGGCCCAAGTGACCCGCTCCCTTTAGTGCGACCGCTTGGACAAACGTTTAAGTCCCTTTGTGCAGTGTGTTTCCAAGTGGCTCCCTTCTTCGTAGTGCACCAGCTACGAACGACCTCAGCACCCTGCTCCCAGCCGAATCCGGGACACTCCTGAGAATCCGCTGGGGGAACATTGGGCCTGACCTTGATGCTTACTTAAATCCCAGAGGTGAACTTTGAAATCCAACTGAGTGACTTTATATGCATTTTTCTATTTCTTCCAATTGACTTCACTGGTGCGTAATTGCGAACTTTGACAATTTATATCACTTAAAGTACTTACTATAGAACAAAGTTCTTGGCCTAAAAAATTACATAAAAATCAATATTATTTTTATAAATCAGTCTTGAGTGTGTGTCTCATTTATTTTCTCTGTGAGTACAACAAATGCTTAGGGGCCGATTCCGATTCAGGCCGGAAATCACTCCGACCGAGCCGGACCCGGAGAGATTTCCGACCGAATCGGACCCTAGCAGTCCGACCGAACGAGTACGATGCGTTCGCATGCTATCGGACTCGAGTCGGTCGGACTCCCATTGAAGTCAATGGGAGACGGACGTACAACGCGTACGCGGGCTCCCATTGACTCAATGGGTGCGAGGCGAACAAGGGCGCCCCCTACAGCGGGTTCACGTCGAAGCGGGTCGCGCCGTACATGCACAGGTAGGGGGGACCCATGGGTCCCCCCTGTGTGCGACTCGCGCGGCTAGGCATACAGGGGGGTCCGACACGGACCCCTAAAGTACGGCTCCGACTGCTCATTCGAGCCGGACGGCGCGAGTCGGTCGGACTGCTCGAGGCGCGCATCGTACTTACCCGGACGGGGAACGTCTCCATTGCGCGGTGTGAGTCGAGTCCGTGCGAGTCGGTCGGAGCGGTTGGGTCCCGCGAACGAGTTGGTCGGCGATTTCGCGTCCGCTCGCATCGTACTCGCTCGCCCGGGCGCACGTCCGACTCGGTCGGGAAACAGGGCTCCGAATCGGATCCGGTAATGCCGGATCCGATTCGGAGCCCTACCGGCCGAGATCGGAATCGGTCCCAGAGCAGTACCCTCTGATAAGCCTAACTGCTTGCCCACACTACCACAAATAGAGAGTTAGTATTATCTACTTTAACCTCTGAATACCAGTCTGGGGTGCACTGGACTCTCTACACAGTGTAGTTGGTTTTAGGACGCTTTACAGAGAGGCAGCGTCCTACAGGATAGAAAAGATGAGGGCGAGGAAAACGAAAAGGAAGGATATGGCAAAAGATGGAAAGGAAACAGGTGGGTAAAATAAGAATAAAGGAGTGAGTAGAAGGGAAGAGAAGAAGCACAACATAATTAGAGATGAGTAGGAAGGTTATGAGTGCGACAAAGTAGAGAAAGTGATGAGGGTGGTGTGAGGTGGAGGACGAGGAGTCTGAGGAGGTAGGGTGATGGAGAAGGAAAATGATGAGCAAAGTAGGTGACAGCTATAGGACAATGGATAGGCATGTAGTGAGAGGGGAACAACAGGGGGTGAGTAGAGGGAGAGGAGTAGAGAAAGGTGAAAATGGAGGATAGGGATACTGAAGGAGGAGGAAGAGGAGAAAGGAAGATGGTCAGAGATAAGGGTGATGAGCAGATGATGAGTGGCGGTCGAGGGATCAGAGGAGGGTGAAGAGAGTGGTAGAACAAAAGGGCGAGGCACGTGATCGGCGGGAAGAGTGATGGAGAAAGAGAGGGTGATGGGAATAGGATAAACAAATGGGAAACAAGTAGGAACATGCCAGTCAATAATTAAGGGAGACTGTTCAATTATGAGGCAGTCACATGAGCTTTATATTTCATCTTTGTTTCAGTTAAAGTACATTCTACTCAAGAAACTGACAACAAAATATTGGTTGCAAATTTTGGTTGAGAAACTAACTAGCAAATGAGCAGTCCAGTTGTCAACCTCAGAAGCTGTGCTCTTCATAGAGTAGGCAGCTACGGGCAGAAACAGGCCCACCTTTGATTAGTCAGTTCTGCTCAGGTTGTCAACTTTGTTTGGTCTTATAATTGTTATCACGCTTACTTGGAGTAAATGTACAGCAGTTGGCACTATCAACAACTTTAAAAAGTTGCAAAACTCCTTACTATCTGTTTAAATTTCACATGAACCCCCCAGGTTTTTGTTGCTCTTGTGCATGCTCATGAGCAGGCTCTAAATAATCTATGCCTTGGTGTGGCTGCTATTCACCAGTGAAGAGCATGTATAGGCCAACAGGATTGCAAGGTCCGATTATGCACATCTGTTTATCCACAAGCACACTGATACTCGCTTGTATGGTAGCACTTTGCACTTCTTTTACATACACAATTTATTTCCTCTTTATGCAGCAGCAGAATGGTGAGTCTGACAGAAGGGGTGAGTTGAATAGTGTCATGGGTGAGGTGGAGAGAGAAGAAGGTGACGTGGACAGAGGAGAAGAAGCAGAGAGGGAAAGGTGATAGGTAGGAGATTCCCAGAAATACAGAGTAAAACTAGTAGGCATGACCCCGGCAGTTGGCAGAGTATGCTGCTCATCCCCCTACAAGATCATCAAGCATGCCCATAGCCAGCTCTGACACCTGGGAAATGCTAGACACCCCTATTCATCTTCATGGTCCACAATTGCTTCTTCATGACCGTCCCAGGTCCCGAATCCTGGAGCTGGGCCTGCACTGCACGCAATGGCGTGGTAATCTGGGTCCCATCCATTTTACATTTCACCTATTCTCTCTGCAGGCCTTCAGTCAATGGCTCATAAAATGAAAATTGGACAAATGGGTGTAAAGATAAATGGAAGGAAGAACAAAAGGATGGGCAAGTTGATGTGTGAAAAAACCGGTCATTGGATGGATCGAATGATGAAAGGGTCGATGGACAGATGGATGGAAAGGTGAAAGTGGATGATGAATAAAAGAATGGGGAATGAATGACTGGACTGGTGGATGGATGGATCAAATGTCAATGGATTGTTGGAATAATGAAACAATGGGGTGAAGGGTCAAGGAATGGAAGGGTGGGAGGCTAGAAGGGTAAGATAGGAGGACGTACAGGTGAACAGAACTAGTCTCGGAAGTGATGGGCTTCCTTGTTTCACTCATTAGACTTTTGATTCAAAGTGGAGTATATTTAACTTTTCTAGGTACTTTCTTTAGTAGTTGTATGGTGCAAACTGAGCCAAAAGGCAGTGAGCGCTGTACAAGTTTAAAGACAACGAGTAATAGGAGAAGTAGCTGGGTTGTGGATGATTAATGCCTTGTGATGTAGTGTTCATTAAAGAGGAGCATCTTCAACTCTTTCATAAATCGAAGCAGTGTTGAGGTGGTCCTGATGGACACTTAGATGTTGTTCCAGATCCTGGGTGCATAGATGGAAAAGGGCAGCTGCCTTGTATTTTTCATTTTTACACTTCTTCTTCAGGCAGATGTTGACCTGGCTGTGGGTCTGCTGTGAACCACCAGAAACAGGGAACTTGTCCCCAAGATAACCTGAGATGCTGGGGCGCTGATCCAACATAATTTATAGGTAGTGTGAAAGTGTTGCATGGCCAAGTGAATTTGATTTTCATTTTTTACTTTAGTAAGTTTCAATGGTCATTTTTTTTAAGAAAAACACAATTTTAATATAGGCTTACTCTTGCCTAGCCAATGTTATAAGAAGTGGTATAGAGAGTATCCTGAACGGTGTCTAAAGTCTGTGAGCCTCCCTGAAACAAATTGGTGGACTGGAATAATTTTAAGCATCTATTATTTGTAATATAAACTTAATCCACACACAGCATAATAAATTATTGCTTGATAGCGCCACCTAACGTACTGATGCCATTTCTAAACATTGCAAATAACGGGCATTATGTGTTAGGTGACAACATATTTTGTTTTTGTTGTATGTGCTTCTAATACTACATTGTGTGCTTAATAAAAACCACATTCATGGTGTCCTTGTACTGTAAATGATTTTGGAATAAACAGCCATTGTACCAGGAATATTCTAGGAGGTCAAAGTTAGACCTACTCAATTTGCCAATGATTGTTGCGTAATTTGTTTTGAACTGCAATTTAAGTTTCTTAATTTTTGTGTTTTAGTCCAAAATACGACACTATTTCCTGATATATATTTCTGATTATCAGTTAAGACATAGGGCCTGATTTATATTACGGAGGTCGGGTTACTCCTCACACCTGTGACGGATATCCCATCCACCGTAATAGAAATCCAATAGGATGTAATGGAATTAATATTTCCGCGGACGGGATATCCGTTGCTGCTGTGACAGAGTAACCCATCCGCCAACATCTAAATAAAGCCCAGAGTCCAGGTTTATTTTAAAACCTCAGTTAGGACTTTGGCTTGTGTTTGTGTTGGGGGTGCACCACAGACCTGGCAGCTAGAGCAGGGAGGAGCCCTAGTTACCCGAGAGCATCTCCTGGGAAGCACGTCCATCAGTGTATAGCAGTGACGAGGATGCAGAAAGAAAGTCACAAGGTGGTACCTGTGGTCTTCTCGGGCTTGGGCCAGAGCCCCTGTGTGCTTCAGAGCTGCAGCGAAGACGAAAGAGGAGACCAGATTCAGTAGATCCCTCTGCGGGTTGATCTCGCTCTCTTCGGCTGTGGGGAAGCAACACAGGAAACATTAACAGTCTGGAACCACAGTAGAACCAGTTCTTCTTCTGGGTCAGAAGTTCTATGTGATCGGTTCTCAAACACGCCGTCTGGCAATCATTTTAAACCTGTGCCAATGAGACGGAATTTCTCGGTGACATCACTGCAAATGTCCTACGTGTCCTTTAACACATAGGTACTTGTCCACACGTCCATTCATTTAATTGACGATAAACTCATCTAAAAACTTCATGGAAAGTCTTAATTAGTTTTATAATTGAGCTCTAAACCTTTGCCAAAGCGTGGTGGATTTTACTTAAATAACAAGACCAATAGTAGATGTATTTCATAAAGTATTCTGACAACCAGTTCATGTCTCCATACAGAACGTCATATTTTTGATTCTCCAAGCTGTATTCTACTGTAAACCAAGCCCTCCTCCCCCAGCAACGTGTCCCTCTAGTTCCGGTACAGTAAATGATTCCATAGTTTTTTTTAAATACCTCCATGATCGTGTGCTTGCACCCATTATGACAGTGTTGTGTGCATTTCGTCTTTACTGCTGCTAGTGGGGATTCTTGAACTTTGACCGAGCCCCACACCACACTGGCAATGAGGGGGAACTCTGTCATAAGGTCTGACCCCGTTTTGCGGTATCGGCAACATCAACACCATAATGCGGCCCTACCCCGGCGACCCAGCCCTCTCTCGACTGCCAATACCCGTGCCTCCGCCCGAGGCTGATAGTCATGCTGTCAACACCGGGGATCTACACGTATGGGGGACAGATGCCCCTGCCACTAAATGGGACAACTGATGTCTGAGTGCGGTCCACTAATAAGGAGGCACCCGAGAAATTCCATGTTATCGACTGGGAATCTGAAACTCTCATCGGGTATCACACTGCCTAATACCTGGGGCTAATATCGTTTGCCCGGAACTTCCAGGCATTCTAGGTAGATGAGCTCACAGGTCAGTTCCTAGGACTAGGGTGCCTCAAGGCTCCTCTATAAAGCTCCATATCGACAAGTCAGTCAAGCCTGTAGCACTCCGACACCGGTGAGTGCCTTTCCATCTGCGGAGGCTGGTGGAACAAGAGCTATACAAGCTGTAATAGCTGGGCATAATTGAGAAGGTATTTGGGCACACACCATGGGTATCTCTCGATGGCCATCGCGGGGAAGCCTAAACAGCCAGTCAAGATACGACTGTACATAGACATGCAATGCCCCAAAAAGGCAATCAAACACGAGCGAGACATCACACCAACTATGGATGCATCATTGCCGACATCAATGGGGCTAAGTGGTTTTTCTAAGTTTGATATGAACACAGGATACTATCATCTGCAGTTAGATGAACACAGCAGATCCATCACAACTTTTTCGTCTCACCTTGGCCTGTGCCAATCCAAGGGCCTGAGCTTTGGGGTATCATCTGCTGCGGAGGTATTCCAAAATACCACCTGGAAAATCCTCTCCGGCCAGCAAGGAGTAATGAACACTAGTGACGATATATTGATCTACTCCTCGACCGCTGAAGATACCACCACCGACTGAAGGCCATCCTAAAGCTATTGAGTGGCCATGGCCTCACCCTTCACCGAGAAAAATGCTCTTTTTTTTAGATGTATTATAAACCACAGGAGAAACCCTTAGACCCAGTTGACACCTGGGTAAATATAGTATCATACAACAATGTCTCAATGTGAATAAATATAAAGGGCACACATTAGGGACAAGCCATAATTATAGAAGAAGCAACAACACGTAACACCAACGTTTTGTAAATGCCATTATATTTTTCAACAGAGTCAAAAGAATGCTTCAAAAGTTATATAGCAGCATCCGCAATGCTCAAGACTTGTGTGTTAAGTGTAGAATGAGCACATTGTGCTTGTGAGAGAACATAAAACAGCACAAGTGAAACACGCAAGAATAAAAGTTAAACATCAGCGTATGGAAATATTTTGAAAGTTACTATGCATGAATTAGAGAAGAGAGGCTAGGTTCGCTAGTTGTGGCTAACACTAACCTCTCTTCTCTAATTTCTCCCTCTAGGTGTCCTGGACACCATTCAGGTACCAACAAACCGCCCCCTTCCCTAGGAACACATTGGTTCAGTTTCATTCTGAACCAGGCTTTTAACATTATTGTCTCCAGGCAGCAATCCTCTTGCTTGTGTTCTTATTGTCCTCATGATGACCTGTAGTCATGAAGGTTGAAGCGCCGTCGACATGTACCAAGAAATGTATGGATCTCTATTTATTACATCATTGTGTAAAGACAATATTGTATCCAAATGATTCATTCATACTAATTTTTGGAATATGTCCATTGAGACATTGTTGCGTGATACTACTTTTCTTGAGATGAGCATAGAATTCTTTGGCTATCTGTTCACAAAAGAGGGAATCCAGATGGATCCCCGGAAGCCGCGGGCAATCCAAAAAACCACACCCCCCCGAAACACCACGGAGGTCTGCAGCTTCCTTAGGGTGGCCACTTATTGTGGACGTTTCACCCCAACTTGGCCACTATTGCAGAGCCTCTAAGAGCTCTGACGAGGGCTGACGCACAGTGGAACTGGGGGTCTAAGGAAGAGAAATCATTTGAGTTGATCAAGTCCGCACTTCTCAGTAGATCAACAGTGGCCTATTTCGACAAAGAGCTGAGCTGATTGTGGATGTCAGGCTGGTGGAGCTTTGAGCTCTGCAGTGCTTAATTTGTAAAAAATTAAGTGCCAGGGCCCTCATCAGGAACCCACTGCAGCCTACACCACACATTGCCCCTGCTAGTGCTAAAAATGACAATACCAAACCAGCTACTTACCATCACACTCTACAGGTGTGACAATTCAGACTATTCCAGGTCCCCAAAGCTATAAGATTAGCATGGGCGGCAGGTATCAGTCATTTTTAACGTATATTACATTTTTAAACAACTGTTGTTGTGCAAATCAGACAAACAGCCCACCATGTGGAACTCTGTCACAAGTGCCATTAAGTGCCGGTGCCAAGCACCGGAAACCACTGGCTCAAATTAAGCACTGCAGCTGAGTTAACACAGGAGGTGGAGCCACAGAGGTGGGTGCCTATGACTTTTGCCAGCAGAGCCCTCTCCCCGACAGAAACCATGTACTCCCAAATAGAGAGAGAGGCCCTGGCAAATAAGTGGGCCTGTGGACACTTCCACCTATACCTCTGCGGGCGACAGTTCAGGGTGGTCACAGATCATCAGCCTTTGGTTCCAATTTTCAGGGGCATGGCACAACACCCCCTCCCAGGCTGACACTGATCTGGAGAGTCAGACATGGGCTGAGTGCCACCACTGAGGAGTTACTGTTACGAGGACACTGCATAGTGATCCCCGCCAGGCTGACTGGTCGCGTCGTCGAGCTCGCCCATGGAGGACATCGAGGGGCAGCCAAGGCCAAGAGCTGTATGTGGGGAAAAGTGTGGTTCCTGGAAGTGGAAGCAGTTGTGGATGACCTGGTGCACTGGTGTGAGGTGTGTCAAGTAACAGGTGGCCCCGAAGCCCCAGCACCAGTGATCACTGAAGAAAGGAGCGAGATGCCATTGATAAAGGGCACTCTTCATTTCTGCATTTTTCCAGATTGATGGACCACCATGTACTGGTGGATAGCCGCTTCAAGCATCCTTTAGTGGAGCTGACTGAGTTGACAGCATTCATCAATGTCGTCCCAGCATTGAAGAGAGTTCTTGCTCTCTTTGGTTTTCCCGAAGAGATCAAGACCGACAAAGGTCCACCGTTCCAAGGACTAGAATTTCGGAACCTCCTGCAACAGCTGGGCATTCGACATCAATGCATCACCCCACAATGGTCCCAGGCCAACAGTGATGTGGAGCGCTTCAAGAGCACGCTAAATAAGACACTGATTCAAGAAGGAGAAAAGAAAGAGAAGTCTACACCAATTTCTAAGAAAGTACTGAGAGACCCCACACTGTACAACTAGGTGCGCCCCATGGAATCTTATGTTGAAAGAGCATCGGCGGGACATGATCTCCATCCATCCAATGTGGTCCCCTCCAGAGTATGATACTGATGGAACCCAGATCCGAAGAGAACCCAACAATGACAATGCAAGTAGACAGAGAAGTGCATCACCTTGCCACCCCGAACCAGGAGATCACACCCTTCAGCAGGACCGATGACAGGGCTGGAAGTTCTACACCCCTATGAACCCAGAACATGGGTGGTAACTGTGGTAGAAGGGACAATGGTTATGGCTCGCCGAGGAGAGTAGATGGTGACCCAGAATATATCCTGGTTCAAGAGGTAGAGGACCTGGCAGGAGAAGAGGAAGCTGGGGAGCCAGGAGCAGAAGTCGACATACAAGGAAGGGGAACTGACTGTAACCAGTGCCAAAAAGAACAACAGCCAGGCCAAAACCCCTGGAGTGGCCACCCGCCATCCCTAAAAGGGCGGGCCAAAAGGGACAAACCACAGGAGGAGACTTACGTCTCCAGGAGCCAGCGCTATGACCTGCGAACAAATGCCCAACCCCGTCAGAGACTGGAAGAATCTGAGTGCATGACATGGTCCTGGCAACCAGTGTAAAGTGGGGAGAGAATGTCGTGAGCCACACGGCCACTATCCATGTGACCCTGACCCAGATGTAATGCAGGCAACCCTGAAGCCAGGCGCGGCCGAAGGGTATAAATTGAAGGGGCGAAGACTCCTCATTGGCTTGCACCCATTACAACAGCGTTGTGTGCGTGTCGGCTTTATTGCCAATGATGCCAGCGGGCCTCCTTGAGCTGTGACAGAGTCCCACACCACAGTACATGCTGTACTGGGTTTGTAAACAACGTGCTGTTCATTCTTTGAAAATGTTTAAGGTGATTCTGCTCTTAGCTGAATTGTATTTGTATTTAGAACATGTGCATGCAGTTAATTAACAGTGTACTGTAAGAATATATCTGATTTATCGTGTGCTGGCTTCTCACATACCCTAGAGCCAGAGTTATTCAAAGCCAAACCCCTGAGGCTTCAGGGCACTTTAGACTCCAGTATACTGTGCACCACTCCCCTCTCAGCAGCCAGACTCTATCCATCCACCTCTGGGCGCTAGAACTGGTCCATTCAATCCCTCCCCGTTCCCTCCCTCTTGGGTCCCTCCCCTCCCACCCTGTTACCTCCATTCTGGGTCTGTGCCCTCATCCTCTGGGTGATGGTGAGGGCTGGCTCCCTGGGTGCGGCGCTGGCAATGTCTAGAAGAAGGCCTGTGTCCCCTGGTACAAGCAGCTCCAAGTCTGGGTATTCTACTGAGCCCTTGAGAGCTGCCTCCGTGAATCTTCTCACTGCAGAACCTAGACCAGAAATATATACATCATTGATTACCCAGAAGAACTTGCTCTGTGCAACCTGGCTGCCACGTGTCCCAGCACATGTGAGTCCAAATAAACCCATACAATTGTGGTTGATGAAATGCTGAGCATACATGGACCACCTCCTGGACTCTCTTCAAAGGGTGCTAGGGATTACTATAATGAACTAGGGATTACTAGAAGTAATCCCTTCACACTATCCCAGCGGCGCTATACAGACTGACTGTGGCAGGACCGCCCTGATTATTTAACAGAGAGGGTCCAACCAGTACCAAATGCAGTGTCCGCACATATCCTGCACATTCACCCACACTCCTACACCGACAGTCAGCCACTCATCGAGTGCGGATCAAGGCCATATCAATGACACATCCTCAAAACTCCACACCCACTGCCAGACACCCAGTGAGTGACGTTCAAAGCTGTGTGCGTCAAATTCACCCTTAGAGCCCCACACCCATTGCCAGCCACCCAGTGAGTGAGGTTCAAAGCTCTGTGCGCCAAATACACCCTTAGAGCCCCACACCAACTGCCAGATACCCAGTGAGTGAGTGAGGTTCAAAGCTGTGCGTCAAATAAACCCTTAGAGCCCCACACCCACTGCGAGTGACCAGTGAGTGAGGTTCAAAGCTCTGTGCATCAAATAAACCGTTAGAACCCCACACCCACTGCTAACCACCCAGTGAGTGAGGTTCAAAGCTCTGTGCGCCAAATACACCCTTAGAGTCCCACACCCACTGCCAGATACCCAGTGAGTGAGGTTCAAAGCTCTGTGCGTCAAATAAACCCTTAGAGCCCCACACCCACTGCGAGCCACCAGTGAGTAAGGTTTAAAGCACTCTATATCAAACACACTCTTAAAACCCTGCACTGACTGTCAGCCACCCATCGAGTGCGGATCAAGGCCATCTTAATGACACATCCTCAGAACTGCTTACCAAGTGCCAGACACCCAGTGAGCGAGGTTCAAAACTCTGTGCATCAAATACACCCCTAGAGCCCCCACACCAACTGCCAGATACCCAGTGAGCGAGGCTCAAAGCTCTGTGCGTCAAACACATCCTTACAGCCCCACACCAACTGCCAGCCACCCAGTGAGCGATGTTCAAAGCTCTGTGCATCAAATACACCCTTAGAGGCCCACACCCAATGCCAGCCAGCTAGTGAATGAGGTTCAAAGCTTTGTGCATCAAACACACCCTTACAGCCCCACACCCACTACGAGCCACCCAGTGAGTGAGGTTCAAAGCTCTGTGCATCAATAACACCCTTACAACCCCACACCCACTGCCAACCATCCAGTGAGCGAGGTTCAAAGCTCTGTGAGTAAAATACACCCTTAGAGCCACACACCCACTGCAAGCCAACCAGTGAGCGAGATTCAAAGCTCTGCACGTCAAACACACCCTTACAGCCCCACACCCACTGCCAGCCAACCAGTGAGCGAGGGTCAAAGCACTCTGTATCAAACACACTCTTAAAACTCTACACTGACTGCCAGCCACCCACAGAGTGAGGGTCAAGGCCATCTTAATGACACATCCTCAGAACTCCACACCAAGTGCCACCTGCCTGGTGACTGAGGGTCAAAGCTCTGTGCGTCAAGCACATCCTTACAGTCCCACACCCACTGCCAGCCACCCAGTGAGTGAGGGTCAAAGCACTCTGCATGACACTTGCCCTTAAAACCCTACACTGAGTGTCAGTGCCAATGAGTGGTATCTAAGGTCCTCTATATCACACTGGCACGTAGAACCAACCTCGCGCCCACTGCCAGGCTGCCCAGTGAGTGTTGGTCAAAGCACCCTAGGTCATAACAACCGTCCTGCATTCATCCAGGAGATGTCAAACTCCATCCCTGCACCTTGTGCTGAGATGAGCAAATCTTTCAAATAACAACGCACTCGAAGCCAAAAATAATGGGGTGATGAGTCTCCCTATTGAGAGAAGGTCTCTGGAATGCTCTGGTCCTAAACATTCACACAAAAGTCCCAAAGTTACTACCAACCTGCTGGCGAAGCCTTTACTAGCCAACCACCCTCACCAGCCAACAATCCTCTCCACCACACCACCATCTTCACAGAATTCCCGATTTGGTGGTATCCCTAACAAAGCCCCCCCCTTCTGCCCCCACCGACTCCCCTTCTACAGGCCCCTTTCCCACACACATGCACACGCACACACACGTATGTAAGTATTTACGTTTACTTACCCTGACGACACAAGGAGATCAAAACATATGATCGAATAAAGTGATTTGACTGACTGACTGACACCATTAGTTTTTTGAAAGACATAAAATCTCCTGAATGCACAGTAGAAGTGCCATTCTCCCTCAACCCTTCTACCAGAAAAGTCGAGAAGTTTTTATTTTTTATTTTTGATCAGGTTAAAAAATAGCATACTTTGCTGACCGCATCTCCCAGAAACACTTTGGACAGCTCCCTCCGCATTTTGCTGGAAACATGTACGATTTGTTAACACAAAGTCTCTTCTTGTAACACAGACTAGCAACATAGAGCTAAATAGAGAAAAAGCTGGTTGAAAAACACAGTTTCTGTAAAGCAATTAGTGCGACGAAAAATGAATCCAATTCATAGAACCTGTTTGTCCTATAACTGAAAAAAAAGTCCTGTGACGTGGCTCAACAATGTTGTTCAATGTCTCATTGTAATGTGGTACAAAAAAATGACTTGTGATTTACACTACAAAGAACTGACAGAAAAGGAAAGTGAAGCACTATATAAAAAAACAAGTCATTTTTATTTTTATTTTTAGGTCGAGCCTGAGCCAGCGCGCAAGCGGTGCTCTGCGAAGATCTGTGGTAGTTCAGTACGGAGAGAAGCTTCACCCACTCCCCCGCCCTTATTTTTGATTGGCTTGTGTCTTTGTCCTTCGTAAATGCTGGCGTCTGATTCATTATGAAGCTTATTAGTCCCTCATTAGTACAGCCATGTCTTCATTTGTATCCTCCCATGGCTACTGGCCCCTTTACTTGGTTGTTACATGGTGCATGCACTATTTTCTAAACGGAAAACGTAATAAAATAGTATCAGTTATGGTAAAGGTACTGTCATTTTAACACTTACAGACAGAAATGTGAAGTCATGTTTGCAAGATGCTGATATCGAAGTGGAATGCCATTTTAATCTCACATTTAATTTCTATGTAAAAACAAACACGAGTGAAACGCGGAGCACTTCGGATGAGCACAGGCGATGATTTGCACATAAACAGTTACGCCCAGTGAAATGTCATTTTGAAGTGCCTGGCGGTGTTTGACTTGGCAAGAGGCTGAGTACATGCGAAGGGCGGCTGCGTGGCTCTCGGTTTCCTAACCCTGCGCTTTGGAAAGTTTACCAAGGAAACAAGTGATTGGCTCCACACGAGTCACTAGCTCTGTCTGCCTTGCCTCTCGCCGGCCGTGGAATCTCGCACTGTGTAATTGGAGTCCAGGACTTGCAGCACCCTGCCCCTGTTGACAGTCCGGATGAATGAGTGGATGCTCGTGTTGCGGGGGTTACACACGGCATTCCCCACAGTCTGGTCAGAGCTGCCGTGGCGCAAGCGCCAGTGACAGACACATCCCTTAAAGTGCGCTGAGCTGGAAGTTTAGACACACTTCAGCGCCAGGCTCTGGTTTTTAGTGGTCACATTTTCCTGGGACGGCTCCGGACGCGATCTGCGACGCAGGAGAGCCCTCTGATTAGTTCTCTTGTGCTGTTCACCGGAGGGAAGCGACAGGAGCTGGACTGAAGTGGGAGATTGCTTATCTAGGACTGACTTTTATCACTGCGAGAGCCATTTCCTTACCTAGCCGGGGATAATAAGCAGGTACATTACTTTCCGTGTTTATTATTATTTTTTTTATCGACGTCCTCTTTGTACTACCTACAAAGATTGTTCGCTTTTCTTGTGATCTGAAAGAAGGCTTGTTTTCCATCCAGCGGACAAGTGGAAGGGTATCATTCATGTGTCCATACTAACTTTTAATTCTTTGTGAAGTTATGGAAATGCTATTTAAGAGAATGCTGTCAGTGTGCTTTTGTACTATTTTACGAACGTATGTGTGTTTGCTAACAATACACGCATTGTCGAATTCGAGCAACTTTAGTTCCTGCTACATTTAGAGAAGTTTCTAGTTTACATTTATTTTTCTGTCCGTCAATTTCTAATACTCGGTCATGATTCCTGTGCGTATTGCCATGACAAAAAACTGCGCCCTGCTACCTAGAGTTGGGTCAATGATAATTTATTGAACTACAATTTGTTGATCACAACAATATATATCGCTATTGAGTTAGCTAAAGTCTTTCAAGACACGGTCTAGTTTTCAGGTCGAGCATTCGAGACCTCTTGTATATACTTTAGTATATACTTATATATGTATGTACTTTGTGGGCTCTGGAGATCAGCCCTAGGATTTGTCTGCTTCCGCTTAGGGACTTTTTTTCTGTTCAAATGTCTCTATTTAACTGTCTTGATAGAAAACGACCAATAGAGGTCAGTAAAATACCAGCATTGCTTTCAACTTGTTCAACTGCCTCTATTTAACTGTCTTGATAGAAAACGACTAGTAGAGGTCAGTAAAATACCAGCATTGCTTTCTGCTTGTTCAACTGCCTCTATTTAACTTTCTTGATGGAAAACGACCAGCAGAGATCAGCAAAATACCAGAATCACTTTAGCATTCTGTAGATTCCAGTCCATAGAAATTGTCTTCCACGAGCACCTGTAGACAATAATATTGTTTTCAAATCTTGTATTTTCAGTGATATGACCACTGAAGGCCCTGATTTTATATTAAAAACAGAGCTTTGGACTATACCATTTCCAGCTGAAAGGCAATATTTCTCTCCATGTGTTCCCATACCTGGCGTGTCACGCAGTTTGGTGCTTACTTTCCCTCCATGTTAAAGAACAGTAGATGTTTCAGCACCCAGGCTAATGTACTGCATAGCTAAATACATATAAGGTCCCAAAGGCGACACCGATTGCATTGCAAATGCTTGTTATTAGTAGTAGTAGTAGTATTGTTGGTCATAATGGAGCTAGGGCCATTGCATGGCCACAGAGTTCTCAAGTTCACCTTTGCTACTGGGTCATGTTCACGACCGCGTCAGCAACAGTAATGACGGACACTGATGTGCATTTACAAGCATGATAGTGTAGAGGAAGGTGGTACCACTTCCTGCCAAGGTTTCCTCTGGTGGTTAATACTTGAATAAGTTAAACACAATATTGCCCCTGTCACCCGCTGGTAGATCTTTTTAGAGTGATGTTAAGGCTTGCCCTAGGCCAAGAATTTATTATTGTGGATCTGTGATGCAAGGTCCTCTTCTTGTCCCTGGGTCACAAAGACCCAACCTTGTGTTACCACGGGCTCCATGGATGAGTTAGAGAGTTGAGCTCTGGTACAGTATCTAGCTTGGCCCACCCTTGAGTTAATATTAGCTCCATGGATGAGTTAGAAGGTTGAGCTCTGGTACATTATTCAGCTTAAACCCCCCTTGCATTAATATTAGCTCCATGGATGTGGTGGAGGGTTGAGGTCTGGTACGTTACCTAGCTTGAGCCGCCCTTGAGTTAACACTGGCTCCATGGATGTGGTGGAGGGTTGAGGTCTGGTACGGTACCTAGCTTGACCCACCCTTGAGTTAACGCTGGTTCCATGGATGTGGTTTAGGGTTGAGGTCTGGTACGGTACCTAGCTTGACCCACCCTTAAGTTAACACTGGCTCCATGGCTGAGCTAGAGGGTTGATGTCTGGTACGGTACCTAGCTTGACCCACCCTTGGGTTAACGCTGGCTCCATGGATGGTTGGGGTCTGGTATGGTACTTAGCTTGAGCCGCCCTTGAGTTAACACTGGCTCCATGGATGGGGTGGAGGGTTGGGGTCTGGTATGGTACTTAGCTTGACCCACCCTTGAGTTAACACTGGCTCCATGGATATAGTGGAGGGTTGAGGTCTGGTACAGTACCTAGCTTGACTCACCCTTGAGTTAACGCTGGTTCCATGGATATGGTGGATGGTTGGGGTCCGGTACAGTACCTAGCATCACCCACCCTTGAGTTAACACTGGCTCCATGGATATAGTGGAGGGCTGGGGTCTGGTACGGTACCTAGCTTGACCCACCATTGAGTTAACGCTGGCTCCATGGATATGGTGGAGGGTTGGGGTCCGGTACGGTACCTAGTTGACCCACCCTTGAGTTAACACTGGCTCCATGGATGTGGTGGAGGGTTGGGGTCTGGTACTGTACGTAGCTTGACCCACCCTTGAGTTAACACTGGCTCCATGGATATAGTGGAGGGTTGGGGTCTGGTATGGTACCTAGCTTGACCCACCCTTGGGTTAACGCTGGCTCCATGGATGGTTGGGCTCTGGTACGGTACTTAGCTTGAGCCGCCCTTGAGTTAACACTGGCTCCATGGATGGGGTGGAGGGTTGGGGTCTGGTATGGTACTTAGCTTGACCCACCCTTGAGTTAACACTGGCTCCATGGATATAGTGGAGGGTTGGGGTCTGGTACGGTACCTAGCTTGACCCACCCTTGAGTTAACGCTGGCTCCATGGATATGGTGGATGGTTGGGGTCCGGTACAGTACCTAGCATCACCCACCCTTGAGTTAACACTGGCTCCATGGATATAGTGGAGGGCTGGGGTCTGGTACGGTACCTAGCTTGACCCACCATTTAGTTAACGCTGGCTCCATGGATATGGTGGAGGGTTGGGGTCCGGTACGGTACCTAGTTGACCCACCCTTGAGTTAACACTGGCTCCATGGATGTGGTGGAGGGTTGGGGTCTGGTACAGTACCTAGCTTGACCCACCCATGAGTTAACACTGGCTCTACGGATATAGTGGAGGGTTGGGGTCTGGTACAGTACCTAGCTTGACCCACCCTTGAGTTAACACTGGCTTCATGGATGTGGTGGAGGTTTGGGGTCTGGTACGGTACCTAGCTTGACCCACCCTTGGGTTAACACTGGCTCCATGGATGTGGTGGAGGGTTGGGGTCTGGTACAATACCTAGCTTGAGCCGCCCTTGAGTTAACGCTGGCTCCATGGATATGGTGGATGTAGGAGAGTAGGATCTGCTTCACATGGGTACCCCCACTTTTTGCTGATGCTTCACTGTTTTTCGACTTTAGTCTGGCTGGGGCCCTGCTAATCAGAACCCCAGCCTAGCTGCTTCCTCTCTAAAATGGTTTCCATTTGCCTTAGGCACATCTCTGATTGGAATCTGGAGTGCCCTTATAAGTCCCTAGTATATGGTATACTATGTACCCAGGGCCTAGGTACCTCAGAGGCCTACCAGGGGCTGCAGCATGTATTGTGCCACCCCTGGAAGGCCATCCAAAATGACACCACAGGTCTGCTACTGCAGCCTGAGTAAGGTGGTGCATGCACCCCTTACAGTGGTATAGGCTACCTATATCACTATCATTGCACACACATATAAACCTATAAGTCACTCCTATGGCAGGCCTTACCAATTCTGAAGGCAGAGTGCTTGGTTCTTATGTGAGTGGATGCCCCTGCATGACCAGAGCCCCTCTACACCGTTCGGAGTCCCTCCTCTGATGCTGTTTGTGGTACAGCCTGACCATATACTCTTAAGCGCATTATATCCTCGCGGTACAATGCTAACTTTGGACTGGCTGCACCAAAACATGTCGTGTTTGGTGTCAAACATCTTGGAATACTACTCCCCCGCCAGTCCTGGCGGCGGGAGTAGCATTCCACCCTTCTAGAGGGAGAGACATGTACACACCGGGCTACCCGGTAACTTCTTTCCAGAGCCCTGGCATCACAAAATGGATGCCGCTGCCACAGACACGGGTCTGGCCTCCTGCTGCTGACTGAAACTCCGGCAGGGGAGGCCTGGACAATAGGTTTCCTGTTGCAGGGAGGTGTAACCACCTCCCCAGACAGGATAGTGTGTATTGGGGCTGGGCGGGAGCACCCTCTGGTGCTTTGAAGTCCTGCACTGGGGGCACATTTGGTGTCCCTGTGCATATGCCAGTTCAAACCGGTCGCAGGGGCTACCTGCCCCTGCTCTGGCGCGAAACTGGACAAAGGGAATGGGTGTAACCACCCCTCTTCCCTGACCCTCCCATAGGTGGGTCCACAGAGTATGTCCAACCCCCTAACTTAGTATAAGTATGGGACCCCAGTCCTTAGGACTTTAGATTACCCTGGACGAAACTCTGACACTGAATCCTGGACCTTCGACGCTCTACCTGAAGATTAGAGGACTGAAGAATCTCCCTTGGGGTCAAGGAGTGACTCCCCTGCTTGGCAGGCACCTAAGAAGCAATTGTCCGGTCTGCATCGCTGAAGCTCCCGCCGGACGCCGAAGTCTTTGCATCACCAGAGGTGGATTTCCAGACTTCCCCGAGGCTGCCCTGAGTCCCCAGCAAAGCTGAGGCCCGTAGCTGTCGTGGGTAACGTGGAACCGTGACCCCTGGACACCGAGTACTTTTGCAAGTGCATCCTCTTCTGGGTCTCCCACGAAGTTGTGCTTTGGGCTCCGAGTAGCCCCCGCCTCCAGCACCGACTGCACCAAAGATCACTGGCCTCTACTCCACGAGTGTCCTGTGAGCCAGCTCCAAGTGCGTCCACTCGAGGCTCCTTTGCGGTCGCTAGTCCATTGGCTAGTGGGCCCTCCCGAAGGCAACTCTTCTTCTGATTGGGCTTTCCTGGTTGCTCCAGACGTGCCCTGACTTACCCTTGCTGGGTGAGTCCCCCAGACCTTGCTGGTCTGCATCAACGTCCTTTCTTTGTTTCTACGAGACTTGCCGTTGCCAAGGCTTGTTGGGTCCAATCCGGTCGCCGACACCTCTGCAATCGACAAACATCGTGGGACAGCTCGAATCCAGCTCCTAGTCGTCGTCGACGCCTCCTGGACCTCGTGGCTGAAGAGTCAAGACGACCGTCAACCTACCTGAAGCACCCGACATCGGTGGGCATCTGCTCATCGCCTTCCTGGTCACTGGCTAGTGACCCAGACTCTGTCCCCTCTGCTTTCAGGTTCTTCAGATCTTCGATCCACCCTTGGATCCACCCGAACACTTTCGACTTGGTCGCCAGCAGCACTTTGCAGCAGATCGCCATTGAAAACGACGACGAAACCCGACCCCGAAAGACACCTATGCACCCGGCTTCCCTGGGTGAGGTAACTCGAGTACTCCGGTGCTCCCGTGGGTATAGACTCTAGAACGACCTAGTTCTAAAGGGGTTTGCTCCAAGTCCTCCTCTAAGTGTCCTTTTCCTCTAAAACTCCAACCGCGACATTCCCCATAGAAGTCAACGGCGGCTCGCGGCTGTGTTCTCACACTGCACGCGTCCCCCGTGGGTCCCCTGTGTCACTACCTTGGGTGGTTCCTTGAGGGCCAAGCCCTTCTACAGGCTCTAGGCCTTGTGTCTAGCTCAGTTGTGGTTCTTATACCACTTTATTGGTATATGGTTTGGTACGCCCCTAGGGCTCAAACGTGTATTTGTGCTATTACTGTTGATAACTGACTTGTAACTTATGTACTTCGAACTCTAGCCTCATAAGGAGACTAGAGGGGTGTGTTTAAGACTAAATACATATATTTTAAATATATACCTGGTGTGGTCCTCTTTCATTTGGTCACTCAAGAGATTATAGACTGGTAAAACAAGCTGCTTTACATTCCTTCAAGACTTAGCCTGAAGGCTGCTTTCCCTAGCTACCACTAGGATAGCTTTCAATAAAGGTTGTCTTTAACCTATCTCCAATAAGGGGTTGTTTGGACTGGTGCAAGGTGCCCACTATAATTAGTGGACATCATATACCAGGCAAACTTCTCACAGTGGAGGGTTGGGGTCCGGTACGGTTCCTAGCTTGACCCACCCTTGAGTTAACACTGCCTCCATGAATGTGGTGGAGGGTTGGGGTCCAGAACAATACCTAGCTTGACCCACCCTTAAGTTAATGCTGGCTCCATGGATGTGGTGGAGGGTTGGGGTCTGGTATGGTACCTAGCTTGACCCACCCTTGGGTTAACACTGGCTCCATGGATGTGGTGGAGGGTTGGGGTCTGGTACGGTACCTAGCTTGACTCACCCTTGAGTTAACTCTGGCTCTATGGATGTGGTGGAGGGTTGGGGCCTGGTACGGTACCTAGCTTGACCCACCCTTAAGTTAACACTGGCTCCATGGATGTGGTGGATGGTTGAGGTCTGGTACGGTACCTAGCTTGACCCACCCTTACATTAACACTGGCTCCATGGCTGACCTAGAGGGTTGAGGTCTGGTACGGTACCTAGCTTGACCCACCCTTGGGTTAACACTGGCTCCATGGATGTGGTGGAGGGTTGGGGTCTGGCACGGTACGTAGCTAGACTCACCCTTGAGTTAACACTGGCTCCATGGATGTGGTGGAGGGTTGGGGTCTGGTACGGTACCTAGCTTGACTCACCCTTGAGTTAACTCTGGCTCTATGGATGTGGTGGAGGGTTGGGGCCTGGTACGGTACCTAGCTTGACCCACCCTTAAGTTAACACTGGCTCCATGGATGTGGTGGATGGTTGAGGTCTGGTACGGTACCTAGCTTGACCCACCCTTACATTAACACTGGCTCCATGGCTGACCTAGAGGGTTGAGGTCTGGTACGGTACCTAGCTTGACCCACCCTTGGGTTAACACTGGCTCCATGGATGTGGTGGAGTGTTGGGGTCTGGTACGGTACGTAGCTAGACTCAGCCTTGAGTTAACACTGGCTCCATGGATGTGGTGGAGGGCTGGGGTCTGGTACAGTACCTAGCTTGACCCACCCCTGAGTTAACACTGGCTCCATGGATGTGGTGGAGGGTTGGGGTCAGGTACAGTACCTAGCTTGAGCCGCCCTTGAGTTAACGCTGGCTCCATGGATATGGTGGAGGTTTGAGTCTGGTACGGAACTTAGCTTGACCCACCCTTTAGTTAACGCTGGCTCAATGGATGAGGTGGAGGGTTGGGGTCTGGTACGGTACCTAGCTTGACCCACCCTTGAGTTAACGCTGGCTTCATGGATGTGGTTGAGGTTTGGGGTCTGGTACGGTACCTAGCATCTGCCACCCTTGAGTTAATATTAGCTCCATGGATGTGGTGGAGGGTTGGGGTCTGGTATGGTACCTAGCATCGCCCACCCTTGAGTTAATATTTGCTCCATGGATGTGGTGGAGGGTTGGGGTCTGGTACGGTACCTAGCTTGAGCCGCCCTTGAGTAAACACTGGCTCCTTGGATGTGATGGAGGGTGGCGGCCAAGACCTGGAACTCCCTCCCCACTCACCTTCGGCGAACCCAGGACCATCTCGCCTTCAGGAAGCAGCTCAAGACCTGGCTGTTCGAGCAGTAACTTACCCCCTCCCCCAGCGCCTTGAGACCCTCCCGGGTGAGTAGCGCGCTCTATAAATGCCGTGATTGATTGATTGATTGGTACAGTACCTAGCTTGACCCACCCTTGAGTTAACACTAGCTCCATGGATGTGGTGGAGGGTTGAGCTCTGATACGGTACCTAGCATCGCCCACCCTTGAGTTTTTATTAGCTCCATGGATGTGGTGGAGGGTTGAGGTCTGGTACGGTACCTAGCATCGCCCAACCTTGGGTTAATATTAGCTCCATGGATGTGGTGGAGGGTTGAGGTCTGGTACAGTACCTAGCATGACTCACCCTTGAGTTAACATGCTCCATGGATGTGGTAGAGGGTTGAGGTTTGGAACGGTACTTAGCTTGACCCACCCTTAAGTTAACACTGGCTCCATGGAGATGGTGGAGGGTTGGGGTCTGGTATGGTACTTAGCATGAGCCGCCCCTGAGTTAACGCTGGCTCCATGGATGGTTGGGGTCTGATACGGTACATAGCTTGAGCCGCCCATGAGTTAATACTGGCTCCATGGATGTGGTGGAGGGTTGGGGTCTGGTACAATACATAGCTTGACCCACCCTTGAGTTAGCGCTGGCTCCATGGATGGTTGGGGTCTGGTACGGTACATAGCTTGAGCCGCCCTTGAGTTAACACTGGCTCCATGGATGTGGTGAAGGGTTGGGGTCTGGTACGGTACCTAGCTTGAGCCACCCTTGAGTTAACACTGGCTCCATGTTTGTGGTGGAGGGTTGGGGTCTGGTACGGTACTTAGCCTGACCCACCCTTGAGTTAACACTGGCTCTATGGATATGGTGGAGGGTTGGGGTCTGGTACGGTACCTAGCTTGACCCACCCTTGAGTTAACACTGTCTCCATGGATATGGTGGAGGGTTGGGGTCTGGTACGGTACCTAGCTTGACCCACCCTTGAGTTAACACTGGCTCTATGGATGTAGTGGAGGGTTGGGGTCTGGTACGGTACCTAGCTTGACCCACCCTTGAGTTAACACTGACTCCATGGATGTGGTGGAGGGTTGGGGTCCGGTAGGGTACCTAGCTTGACCCACCCTTCAGTTAACACGCTCCATGGATGTAGTGGAGGGTTGGGGTCTGGTACAGTACCTAGCTTGACCCACCCTTAAGTTAACACTGGCTCCATGGATGTGGTGGAGGGTTGAGGTCTGGTACGGTACCTAGCTTGACCGAACCTTAAGTTAAAGCTGGCTCCATGGATGTGGTGGAGGGTTGGGGTCTGGTACGGTACCTAGCTTGACCCACCCTTAAGTTAACGCTAGCTCCATGAATGCGGTGGAGGGTTGAGGTCTGGTACGGTACTTAGCTTGACCCACCCTTGAGTTAAAACTGGCTCCATGGATGTGGTGGAGTGTTGGGGTCTGGTACGGTACCTAGCTTGAGCCGCCCTTGAGTTAACAGAGGCTCCATGGATGTGGTGGAGGGTTGAGGTCTGGTACGGTACTTAGCTTGACCCACCCTTGAGTTAACACTGGCTCCATGGATATGGTGGAGGGTTGGGGTCTGGTACGGTACCTAGCTTGACCCACCCTTGAGTTAACACTGGCTCCATGGATGTGGTGGAGGGTTGGGGTCTGGTACGGTACCTAGCTTGACCCACCCTTGAGTTAATGCTGGCTCCATGGATGTGGTGGAGGGTTGGGGTCTGGTACAGTACCTAGCATCACCCACCCTTGAGGTAATGCTGGCTCCATGTATGTGGTGGAGGGTTGGGGTCTGGTACGGTACCTAGCTTGACCAACCCTTGAGTGAACGTTGGCTCTATGGAGATGGTGGAGGGTTGGGGTCTGGTATGGTACCTAGCTTGACCCACCCTTGGGTTAACACTGGCACCATGGATGTGGTGGAGGGTTGGGGTCTGGTACGGTACCTAGCTTGAGCCGCCCTTAAGTTAACGCTGGCTCCATGGATGTGGTGGAGGGTTGAGGTCTGGTACGGTACTTAGCTTGACCCACCCTTGAGTTAACACTGGCTCCATGGATGTGGTGGAGGGTTGGGGTCTGGTACGGTACCTAGCATCACCCACCCTTGAGTTAATGCTGGCTCCATGGATGTGGTGGAGGGTTGGGGTCTGGTACAGTACCTAGCATCACCCACCCTTGAGTTAATGCTGGCTCCATGGATGTGGTGGAGGATTGGGGTCTGGTACGTTACCTAGCTTGTCGGGCTCCATCTCCAGCCCATTGCTGAACAGCGGGTACTGAAGCCAGCTTCTCACAGAGGTGTCACTGGGTGAAGCAATTGGGTCCTTCAGCATCCGCCCAAGACAGCTGCCCACCAACAGGAAAACAGCTCTCTCCAGGTCCAGGAGCCACCCCCAGGTCGTGGATGGCACGGGAACAGTTCCGTCGTCAGAGTCGAAGCGTACATCTACAGGAGTAGAACACAGGATACCTGGTCACGCTGCAGGACAAGTATCAATAGCACCATACAGTATCACACATTCCCTCGCCATGGCATTGATTCTACCACATACGCCAACCTGGCCCAACCTTCTGCCTTTCCTACGGCCAAGTGTTCACCTATCAACATCAACACTAGTTCTGCTTTTTCTGTTTCTTTTTTTTTTTTACTATCGCCTCAAATAGATATATCCCAATATAATCATTGATTACTTAGGTGTAAAAAATATTCAAGTCTGTACTGTGGAATTTTTGTGATAGAACATCTAAAAGGATCAAACCACATACCGACTACAACTTTCAAGGGGCACTGCCCCACAGGATGGTCACATACAGCGTGACAACTTACTACCTATTTAAGTCTGGTTTGACAGCGCACCTGCTTCTAAGGGTTGTATGTGATATAATAGAAAATGATTTGATGGAATAGCATCATTGAGAAACCATTTTACCTAAACTGCTTAATGGAAATTTGCAGGATGAATGGCATTTACCATTTCATAGAAACCAATTCATAGAATGTCATTTTTTATTTCGATATTGGCTCTTGCATGCTTATGTTGTAAAGTTGCAGGTCTTACTTTCAGAAACATTTTTGTAAGTGGTATTATTTCAGTACTTTACTTCAGGGGACCTTAGTTTTGATTTACATCTTTTATACTGTTCAACAATTACTTCAGATGCTTTTAATTCGCTGACTCTTCACCACCCCTAAACAACATCCACCCTTGACAATTCATCCCCCTAAGCACCATCCATTCCTCCCCCCTAAAAACTCCTCACCATGCTTAAACTGCATCGATCTCTGACTCCTAAACTCCACCCGTCCTTGACCACTTGCAGACCTTTCTACCCCTAAACTTCACCCATACCTGTACCCCTAAACTCCTCCCGTCCCTGAATCCTTCAAGTATTCTCTACAGGTAAACTCTACCCATCTCTAAACCCTCACTACCCCTGTATCCCACCGAAAACCCCCTTTCTATGCCTAAACCAACACATTCCTGAACTCTTAAAACCCCTCACCACCACTAAACTCCACCCATCCCTGAACCCTAAAAACACCCCTCATCACCCCTAAACACCACCCATTCCACCCCTAAAGCCCCCTCACTGCCCCTGAACAATACCCATCCCATACCCCTAAAAAGCCTCATCAGCCCTAAATGCCACCCATCCCTGAACCCTAAAAATCTGTCTTCACACTAAATTCCACCCATTCCTGAACCCTAAAAGCTTTCTACTCATAAATTACACCCACCCCTGACCGCTAAAACCCGTCACCAGCGCATACTCCATCAATTCCTGAACCCTAATAAACCTTTATCAACCCTAAACTCTATCCATCACTGAACCTTAAGAACCCCTCAACAGCCCTAAACTCAGTGCTTAATTTAAAACGGTGGTTCCTGTGCTGGGCACCAGCACTTAATTATCAACACCAACACTTATACAGCTGCCACATGGTGGCGCTGTTTATATAATTTAGAGATGAGCAGAAGCAATTGTTTATTAATTCAGTAAACACTAAAAACAACTAATACTTGCCACCAAAGCCATTTTCATAGCTTTGGGGGCCTTGAATAGTCTGAATTGTCACACTTTTGGCGGTGTGCTGGTTTGTAGTTGTGTAGGTACTGTCATTGGCAAAGCTGGCATTGGCAATGAGTGGTGCAAGCTGTGCAGTCCTCCTGACAAGGCCCTGGCACTTATTTATTTACAAATTTTGCGCTGTCTAAACTGCACCCATTTGTGAAACCTGAAAAACTCTCAACACTGATGCACTCCACCAATCCCTGAGACTGATAAAAAACCTCACCACCCCGAAATCCACCCATTCCTGATTGCTGGGAAAAGCACCATCCTAACTCTTTTCTGCACCTGAACTCCACTCATCTCTCAGCCCTAAAATCCCCTCATCACTCTTACACATCACCTATCCCTGAACGCAAAAATTCCTCACTACCTTTAAACTCCACCTATTTTTAATGTCACTAGATACTTCTTAAAATTTACATTCCTTTAAAATGTTTTATTTATTTATTTATTTTGTATTTCCTTACAATTGCCTTTCTTTAAAATTGGTTTTCCATGACTTGGTTTCCTACAACTTTGTTTCACAGTTTTCGTTTTTCCCATTAATTCACATACATCAGTTGAAAGACCTATTGTTACCAATACTTAACATTTACCTAGACTGTGCTTTGGCTCAATGTCAGAGGAGCCATTGGCTGTTTGGAGTATTATTGCTCCACCGATAGAGTGCTTCCGTTGGTTGCAAAATATGAGGGGCTATTTTACATCTTAAATGCACATTTCATCCTCACACATTACATGCTTTAGCTTATAAATGCATTGTATACATAAAACAACCCTTTCTGCTTTTGTCAGTGCAACAGGTTTTTAAAATGTTTTGTTCAGTGGCATAACTAGGCTGGGGCGTGGGGGGCGTTTTACCGTGGGCGGCACTGTTTTTGGGGGCGGCGGTGAGCACAAGGTAAGTTTTTTTGTTGTCTGTCAACCTACCCTCCCCCCGCTCTTACCTGCGGCCGTCGCAGGGTGGCAAACTCAGGGACCGCCCCAGGCGGGAAAAGCTCTAGCTACACCAGTGGTTTTGTTTAGACATACCAAAATGAGGAAATTTAAATAAAAAACGTGAAAAAATAGAACAGCTTTGTATTTACTCCACCCAGGAAACTACGTCTACCACATGTTTGAGAATGCCATCAGAAGCAAATTACATGTCACATAGGTCCATAAAAATATGTTACTGGGGCCGCTGTTTGATAAACATGTCTCACCATAATTTGGTGCAGTGGTAAATTCTCAGGTGAGTCACCTCAAGCAAGCCATGCCACGTGGGCTATAGGTGGAGAGCGTGTGTGTGTTTGAAATATTTTAAATCAACAATGTCCACACCCAAAAGACCTCAATGGGGACTCTATACTTTGGCCCTGATTCTGAGTGGGTCATAAGGTTTCCGGCAACTGAGTAAAGCACTAGGTGGAAAATGTGTTTTTTTACTCATAATTAGGCTTTCCTGTTTTCAGTTTCTGTTTGTTGTGAATTCTGGTGTTTTTTTGTTGTTGTTTTTTTCAATGTTTTAAATGATTTAAAAAGCAGTGAACATCTTTGTTTACTCATTTTTGCTAAGTAAAAAAATCATGTGCATGGTGTTTTTCCGGTCCCTATAAAGAATTCAGCTTTACTTTCTTTCCTTCTCTTGTTTGTTCTGTAGGAAAGTAGGATCTTTCTGGCATAGATACTCCCACTTTTTGCCTGGTGTCAGTGTGTTTTGACTGTAGTTCACTGGGATCATGCTAACTAGGCCCCCAGTGTCAGTGCTCTCTCCTCCAAATTCCATAGTAAGTACTTTGTACACCCCACAATTGGCATCCTGGGGTACCATTGTAAGTCCCTAGTATATGGTGCTGAGGTACCCAGTGCATTGGTACACCAGGAGTCTCCCATGAGCTGCATCATGTATTTTGCCACCCATGGGAGCCCATGCAAATTGTGTCTGCAGAACTGCCATGGCAGTCTGTGTGAAATAGTGCTTGCACCTTTTACGTTGGATATAAGGTTTCCCTTATATCCCAGTCACTGCACTTTTAACCTATAAGTCACCCCTAAGATAGCCCCTTCAGTCCAAGAGCAGGGTGCTTGGTTCTAAGTCTGTGGGTACCCCTACACGAGCAGAGGTACCCTTACAAACCCCAGACTCCATTTTCTGGACTTTGTAAGTGCGGGACAGCCAATATAAGGTATGTAGTGGACACTGGCAAGTCGAGATGTCTAACTACATAATGGCTGCCCCAAACCTAGTCATGTTTGGTATCAAACATGTTGGAATCATGCAACTACACCGATTCCAGTGTTAGTTGCATGATACCATGTACTGAGGGGCTCCTTGGAAGACTCCCCCATACCTGCCTGTGTAGCCTTACAGGGTGTGACTGCCAGCCCGCGCTGCTGCAGACCCTAGACAGTGTTGTGCTCCCCTGCTGATGAGCTTAACTCGGGCAAGGGAAGCTGAATAAAGGATTTCCCGTGTAGGAGAGGTGTGACCACCTCCCCTTTAGAACTAGGTAGGGTCGGGGTGCTTCCGAGTGCCACCACTCTGCATTGAAGGGCACATTTGGTGCCTTCCATGCATGAACCAGTTTTGCCCAGTTCAGGAGCCCTTGGCTCCCGCTCTGGCGTGAAACTACACAAAGGACAGGGGAGCGACCACCCCCTCCTGTCCAGCTCCTCCCTAAGGAGAAGCCCAGAACTCCTCCAGGTGGCCACTTATTTCTGCCATGTTGAATCTTGACCCATGGGAGCATCTGACTGGCTAGGACAGCTGAGTAGCATCCCTGACCCCCTCTGATAGGTGGGCCACCAGAGAAGAGGTCCTTCCCCTTTATAAGGTTATTTAAGGGCTCCCCTGAGGGTGGGTCCATAGATTCGTCCCGACAACAACTTATAGACCCAATTGCCTGTCGTCGGAAGATTGTCAAAATACTCTTCTTTTGATGGACACTGGAACTCTGCTGTTCTTCGAGCCAGGACCAAAGATAAGACTGCTCCGGTCGGAAGATTCCTGCTGAATCTTTGTCCCTGTGTTTCTTCAAGTTCTTCAACTCCGTGGCCATGCATTCTCCAAGTCACCAAGGACTCAGTCTGCATTGATAGACGGAATCTCCCTTGGAGTGAAGAAGTCACTTCCCTGCATCCACAGGCACCTCTACGACAATGACCGGTTGCTGATCTTGTTGTCCCACGGACTTTGCCCAGCTCTGAAACACAGGTGGTGGTTTGTTGGTTCTCCAGAGGCCTGACCAGTCTTCCCTGCAAGTTGGGTGACTGTAATCCCTCTCCAGCTGACGTGAACCACCTCCCTGTGCACCGCTTCTGTCTTTTCGTTGCCAAGGCTTGTTGGCTCTCTTCCCAAAAGATCTAGAAGCTCCAAGAAGCCCCAGCTTCCAACACTGCACATCTCCAACAACGATGTCCTGTCTGCGTCCTCTGCATCACAGGCCTTCATCTCCTGTGTGCTGTTGAGGCTTTCTTACAACTTTCTGTGCCTGCTGCCAGAGGTACCTCGAGGGGGCTCCATCGATTCATTCTGGCTCTCCTGTGTGCTGAGAGCCGGCCCTGGCTTACCCTTGCTGGGTTAGTCTCACAGACCTTGCTAGTCTGCATCACAGCATCTTCTCCTGTGAACAGCTGTTTGTGCTTACCAAGGCTTATTGGTGGTCCTGCCAGCCACTGCCCTTCCTGCACTGGTCGACCGGCATGGGACAGCTTGTGGAATGCTCCTGTGCTCCTGTGTCTCCACAGCTGCTGCTCCAACCTCACGTGCTACAGCAAGTACCTCCTACAAGGGCTAGTATTGTGTTCCTGTGCCTCCTGGTCATGTCCGGGTGGTTTGGAGTGTGTCCCATCAGCTTTCAGGTTCTTCTCATGTGGATTCCACATCCTGGGGACTCCGTAGCTGCTGACCTTCCATGAACCTCCATTGGCGTCTATGGACGGTCCTGACATCACTTCATTCATATGCACCTGGTCTCCCTTGTATAGGTACCCTGGTTCCTGGGATATCTACGAGTGGGGTAGCTCTCCAACCTTCATTGATCCAAGTGGTTCCTTTGGGGTCCTTTGGGAAGGGTCCTAGAACTGTAAAATTCCACCCGCAACTTACCCTGAGTTATCCTATGGACGTTTGAACCGGTGTAATCTCTCTGCACCTGGGCGCCTTGGGGTCCCTGGCTACTCACCTTGGGTGGTTCCGTGTTTTCCCTGGGGTCCTCCATCCTTGGGTACTAGTCCCGTTTTGGTACTTACCTCACAACCTACTTTTTTAGTGTATGGTTTGGCCACCTGATTGGGCCGTATGTGTTTTCCTATGCTAAAAATTCCAAAGTATTTCTTGTGTGTTGTTATGTCCCGTATAGAGGCCCTAATGTAGACCCGTTCATACATGCCCTAAAATGGACGTATTCGCATTTGCCCTAATACGGTCATATTCGTACTTGCCCTATTATAGTCAAAGCCGCATATGCCCTATTACGATCATAACTGTACATGTCCTATTATAGTCATGATTCCTTATATAGGCATGATCTTTCACCTACATTGGTCCTCGCTAATACACAACGAGCTCTGAGGGCTGAACGTTATCTAGTCTGTGGTTTTGAATACAGCAGGGTTTTTCCCAAACACAGGCCCACACTGTACTCATCAATTATGCATGGCTCTCTAGGAACACACCACCTGCATAATATGTATGTACAAAGTTCATCCCTGACGTCTTCCTCAAGTCTAACAAGGGCCAATACAAACCATACGAAGCAACTAGAGTCTTCAGGGTATAAATACACCACATCTTACCCCGGTAAGACAGAGGGAACCGAGACTTCCATGCTGACACACTGACCAGAGACGCTGAGGCTCCTGCATGCAGTTGCTCCAGCTGACAGCGGTCTAACACAGCCCTTGCAGGGTGTCCAACTCGAGACCAGGACGGGATCCCACACTCTCTCTATTCAGGTATGGGGGTTCAACTAAATCCTCGAAGGATTCTTGGTTCTTAGGCTTTTAGACCTACATATATGCTAGGTACACTCAGGTACATCTAGTTAGGCATCGTAGGAGTACGCGCACTTTTCATAATGCTTTTTATATTCATGTATGTATTCATGACTATTGCAATATGGTAGCACTATTCTATCCCTTTGCTTTTATCGTACTGCTGATAATATATCTCTGCTATTGTCTGCTGGTTGCTGCAGCACATATATTTTACACTAGAATAACAACTGTTCAATAAATACTTATTGAAACGCCCAGACTGTTTATTCTGTGTAACTCTCTGAGTCAAACCGAATAAGTAAGCACGAGTGACTGAGCGAAAAGTAGTATATTGTTTCCACGATTCTGAGGAATTAGGGTTGTCATGATCTAAGGTTGCCAGGAACTAATCTCTCTCTGATAAGAGGAGATTCTAGTGGCACTGTGAGCTAGCTAATGCAAATCAGGCTAACATACGCGGTGGGGGTGCACAGAGTCAGTCTGCCACCAAGCCCACGGTTTATGTTAACCAAACGCGCAGGTCCTGCATGGGTACTATAGGAACTACACGACATGGCACCGCCAACGTTGGTTGGGCACTTATTTAACAGTAGAATCTGAGTAGTTCAGTCGTGCTGTTCTCAGAGAACCTACTCACAAAACCCCAGAGACGTCTGGAGTGGGTGGGCAAAAAATCCGCTGCCGCTGAGTAGTACGAGAATACTATTTATTGGCTGTTGGTTAATCAAGCTTGAAGGACATTTAGTTCCTAAATTGTGCATAACACCTCATCTTAGTTCCCCCAGGGGATGAGAGAGTTGACCTGAATTTCTTAACAGGGGGAGAAGATCCTGAGGATGCAATACAGATTGCACCAACATTCAGAAGGACAGTCACCCTAAGACTATTAGAAAATGGTGTACAAGCCAAGGGTGGCATTGTTGTTTTCATGATTGAGGCACACAAATCAAACAAAACAGAGGTATTCTATTCATGGGTTACACTCCCAGCAGCAAATGCAACAACAAATACATTTCACTACTATATAGAAGGAGATGCACCACAGGAATATTATCCGTTTGAGGACATAGAGATTCCACTCACTTACCAGGAACATCATTACTGGTTTAATGGCGCCCTACCCCACGTACGACAAAGAGTAATATTAGGCCCACTCGGAGGAGACGGGACCACATGGCCGATACTAGCGGCTTACACACCGCATCCTGACATTAACACAATCCCACAGCCAGACTTACTAGTACAACACAAAGATTTAAATAAAATCTACAGAAACCTGACACAATTTGTCATGAGGACTTTAACAATCCAACCTGCACCAGGTGCAGCAAACAGTACTCCAGCTCAGGGTACAGGAAATAAAATGACTCCTCAAACATTACACGCGGTAATGGGCAAAATGCCCGCAAAACGCGAACAAATATCATTCTGGATAGCTCAGAAAATAACTCAGCTTGAGGCAGTATTCCCGAATACTACCACCTATGAAAAACACAGAATACTAACAATCTGCTTGCCCATGGGGATCACACCACAAGTAGAGGACTGCACCTCTTGGGGTTCAGTCTTCGCTGCCATATATACCAGAACACATGGTATCCCGTCATTAGCAGTAGTACCAGACGTATTGAGACAGATACAAAATGAGTAAGGAGCAGAACCTGCCCTTAACTTAGGGATGAAGTTACTGAATAACTTTGACCAGGTATCAGCCATAATACTAGCTAACATTAAGGGGAAGCGGCTTCAGTGGCGATCCGCCAACGCCTAAGGGAGTTCAGTCCAGGAGATCAACAACACGAACTACCCAAAAGAATTGAAACTGCATATGCAGAACTAGGCAGAGACAGTCTAGGTGGGAAAGCATTAAAACCACAACTGGTGGGCAGTCCTGAAAAGGACACTACAAAGCAGACGCCTATTTCTTCAAAAAAGAAGTGGGAAAATAAAAAACAACAAAAGTCTAAAGACAGCAGATCTCAATCCAGAGGTAGGTCTCTTCAACAGGAGCCCTCTGAAAGGAGGTATAACCTCAGGAATAGGGATAATATTAAAAAACCTGACAGGTATCAGGATACTGATATACGTTCCTCTCATTCCTTTCAGGGTTCATCAAAAAAACTCTGAGAGGGAAGGACGGTCAGAACACAGACAAGAGGAGCGTACAAAGTCCAGAGACACGCAAAGCGCTGCGGACTACGCACCTAAAAAAGAAGATAAACAAAAATCAAAACCTCAGTTCAAAAAGAAGAAGGTAGCAGGTCTCAAGATCAGACCTGCCCAGAATTCTGAGGACACAGCTTCTGAACGGGGAATGGGCTCTGACGATCCTAGACAGCGCAGCAGAAGTAACAATAGCTCGCCAGAACCTGAAGGAATTTCTGGTGACAGCGGAGTTGAGTGAGTATATCACGGTGGAAACACCTGATACTCGGGTAAGTGTCCCACATAAGTTACATAAGATAACACTCCGGATGGAGGGGGACAAGCCCAGAAAAGTTAAAGGTCTCTTTTGGAAAAATCTGTCATCTGGTTATGACATCCTATTAGCAGAGCAAGACTGGCCACCAACATTCGTCATGGAGTGCCCTAGGGGAGAAACTGTAATTTTTCCAGCCTTTTCCGACCTCGTTTCCATACATTTAAAACATGCATATGCGCAGGAGTGGGCGGTTGCACTAGCTCCAGCATTGTACAAAAATCATGTTGGTTGGGATGAGGATTCAACCCACCACGTGATCCCGTTAAAAGTTCCCCCAAATGCTCAAAGGCAATACCCTATAAAGCAGGAAGCTAAAAAACAAGTCAGGGAGATCCTAGATCAACTAGAATACCAGCGGGTGATTGAAAATTGCACTTCACCTATGAACAATCCTTTGTTTCCCGTAATGAAACCTGACAACACATATCGTTTAGTCTTGGATTACAGATATTTAAACACTTGCACAAAGACATTTGCAGTTCAAAATGCACACAGTGCCGCATTAATGAATAACATTGTGCGGAAAAAATATAAAACAACACTTGATATCTCAAATGGATTTTTATACCAAAATATAGCGCCTGAAAGCAGGTATCTGACTGCATTCAGTGCGTTAGGGTCTCAGCGACAATTTTGTCGACTAGCCCAAGGGTATAAAAATAGCCCCGGGGTGTTTTCAGCAAGAGTAACAGAGTTACTCCAAAATTTGGATGAAGAAGCATTATCCTATGTGGATGATATTTATCTGACGGACGATGACTTACCGAGGCACTTGACCAGGGTGAGCACCATTATTATGGGATTCGCCTCTGAGGGCTATAAATTTAATTTCAAAAAATCAAAAATTGCCCATCTCAATGTCCTGTTCTTAGGATATGAGCTGTCAAGTGAAGGGAAAAGCCTAGCAGCTAACTTTTTAGAAAAGTGTGCGCTGCTCCAACCTCCAAAATCATTAAAGAATTTACAATCAATACTGGGATTCCTAAATTTTGGTCGAACATACATTTTGGATTACGCAGAAAGAGTAAAACCTTTCTACGACTTAATAAAACCTGATTTTTCAGTCAGACAATGGACACAGGAACATACAAATATCCTGCGTTCCCTACAGGAAGACATGATAGCTTCTAAACATTTACAGACACGCATAAACGAACGCAACTTAGAGATCCGAGTAATAGCGGGTCAATGCGGGTACACTTATTTGACCTTCAATGAAGGAGAAACGGTACCAATCGCATACAAATCACACCTGTACACAAACGCAGAGATGCATTTCACTTCAACAGAAAAAATCCTGACAGCAGTGCAGACCGCTGTAGCAAGAGAAAGAACTCTGGCTCAGGGTAAACGCATAATAGTCGTGACCCCAGTACCAGCCTTAGAGGCTGTTACAAAAGCTAGCATTCCAAATGCAAAAGCCTTACATCCCAGATGGATACAATGGGCTAATTCTCTTACTGCAACGGATGTTGAATACAGATTTGATCCAAGTTTAAAAACACAAGCATTTCTGCAATACGAACAAGAATATCCTCTACCAAATGAGATTTTGCCTCTAGATCAGTATGAATACATTATTTACACTGACGGATCTGCTCAACCAGCCATAGAGAGTAAGCAAGCTTACAGCGCAGTGTGTGTTATCGTGAAAGGTCGCATGCACGATGGAAAGTTCCATCCGAGTTGCACTAAAACGCAATCTCTAGGAGACTGCACGGCTCAGTTGGCAGAGTTAAAAGCACTGATACTGGCACTTGTAAATATGGAACACGAATTCCCCACACTGATTGTGTGTGATTCCTTTTACTGTGTACAGTCGTACAATGAATATTTACATCATTGGGAACAAAACGGGTTTAAAGACGCAAAAGGTGGCACAATTAAGCATAAAATGCTATGGGAACAGGTAGTGGAGTTGAGAAACGAACTACAAGGGCTCACGTGATACATACACTGAGTCATCAGCGTGATGGCGTTCACGTTGAAGGGAATTCATTGGCTGAAGAAGTCGCAAAGGGGGCTGTATGCACAGCCGCCATAGCTGCAGTTACTCGTTCAAAAACGAGAATAGACAGCAAGGTTATGGTAGCTGTCAATGCTTCAAGCAAAGGCAGCACAGCAGTACCAAATAAATTTCCACTCAAGTACTCCTACAAGTTAGATGCACAAAACATTCCATATGCTCAGATTCCTGGAGTGGGGGATAGAGTAATACCAAATATGGATCGTAGGCAAGGCTTAATTCTAGCAGCACACGAGGGTTTGGGTTCTGCGCACACAGGCGTCACAGCGACTATTTCTTTACTGAAACAGCGCTACTGGTGGCCAGGGTTAACAAAGCAGACCAAAGACTTAGGGGCCGATTCCGATCTCGGTCGGAAGCTCTCCGAACGGGATCCGGCCGGAAAAAGTATGAGCCGTACGCGTTTTTTCCGACCGACTTGTACAGCTGTCCGACCGAGCGAGTACGATGCGAATGTACGCGTGTGTTCCGACCAAACCGTTTCCGGATCCGAACCGCTCCGACCGACTCGTACGGAAACTAATCGCACCACGCAATGGAGACGTTAACCGACCGAGCGAGTACGATGGACGCGTCGGACAGCCGGATCGAGTCGGAGCGTCCGGCTCAAAAAAGCTCCCGGAGCCGGACTTGGGGGGTTCGTGCCGGACCCCCCTGCACCCGTAGCCGTATGAGTCGAACACAGGGGGGACCCAAGGGTCCCCCCTAAACATGCATGTACGGTGCGAGTTGCACTGACGCGTACACACTGTAGGGGGCGCACTTGTTTGCAACGTACCCATTGAGTCACTGGGAGCCCATGTACGCGTCGTACGACCGGCTCCCATTGACTTCAATGGGAGTCCGACCGAATCGAGTCCGGCAGCATGCGGCCGCATCGTACTCGCTCAGTCGGACTGCAGGAGTCCGGCTCGGTCGGAAATCTCTCCGGATCCGGCTCGGTCGGAGAGTTTTCCGACCCAGATCGGAATCGGCCCCTATGTCTTAAAGTGCGACATTTGTCAGCAGATGAAGGGCTCCACCGTAACACGCCCGGCGCAGACACCATTGCTGAAATCAGACAAACCTCTCACATGTGTATATTTGGACCACTGCGGACCCCTACAATCTGATGGGGCCAAGAAATATATCATGGTTGCAGTGGATTCCTGCTCTAGATTCCTATGGGTTTGGCCTCAGCGCTGTGCTGACGCTCGAACTGTTATAAAAGATTTGCGAGTCTTGATCGGCACATACGCAGTTGGCACGTTACATTCTGACCGTGGCCCGGCGTTTAGCTCTAGGGCTTACAAAGAGGCCATGGAAGGAATGGGCGTAGCATTGCGGTATTCCTCTCCTTATCATCCTGAGGGAAATTTCGTTGTGGAGAGGAAAAACCGTGACTTAAAGCAATCTTTAACAGCTAGGGTATTAGGCAAGGGCGGTAGATGGGTCGATCACTTATATGGGGTACAACGAGCAATAAACAATCAGCCAAGAAGCTCTCTAGGGGGTGTCACTCCTTACGAGGTCCTATTTGGGACAAGAATGTGGGTACCTGATCTTGATTGTGAAGGCACAGTGGTGGATGAGAAACCATTAGATATCCATGATCGTTTGGCTGTTTTACAGGATCTAAATGAATCCAGGACACAACAAAGCAACGTCCACTTAAAACAGACCGCCACTGAGGAAGTCAAGGCAGGTACGGCAAGATCTGTCTGGATCCCAAAAGTCGGGGATCTGGTCAGAGAAAAGATTGCAGACAAGAAAGAATTTGGACCATCCTACAGAAAGCCTGCACCGGTCCTAGCAATCCACGGCACAAGAACCGTACTTCTGCCACCTCTTGCCGGGAAAAAGGAGAAAAGATTTGTCTCAATCGACTTAATCAAACCACACTATGTGGCCGATACTAAACAGTAGGCCTCGTGGACTCCACAGTAGCAGACGCCCTCCTCTCGCTACAATCCAAGAAGTTCAAACAGAAAGACTCATCATATTTGAAGAGCCACCTGTACGGAATGAAGGACTAAGCAATAATGCTATGGAACTCGTTCCACTTCAACATGAAGAAAATCAACTTAACAACCAAGTTGCAATCAGACCGACTACAGACGCCTACATCAACATGCCTCGTCAAGAGCAAAATCCGATTTCAACAAATCCCAATGCAATTCCAACAATTGATCGAACTGCTTCTGGCTATTTCATGAACTTTGATACGTTTTCACTGGATCCAAGCGAGCCGGAAACGGCGCCAGCCAAAAATCACTCAAACAGAAACTCACTGACTTTTGAACTTTTTTAGAAAGACTTACCTGGTGTCACCTTGGATAGAACTATGGAATATCACTGGGATTTTATTTTTTCTTTTCTGGCTAGGTTTAATTATAACTTTTAGTATGCTTATTAATGGACGATATCTCCAGCAGAGCTCTACGGCCCAAAGAGTCAATTTGATTTTAAAACCACACCAGTCTTCACATCGTGAACCAAGAGACTTGTCTTCAGTGAACATCACAGCAGTTCCTATACCGGACGGTATAGTATGGGACAAGATTGATTTTGATATATTCGGTCTGATTGAGCAAGGTAAATGAAATAAATTTGTAACACCCCATAATAGGGATAATAATTTAACGATATTAATTGTTTGATGAACTAACCAACAATTTGCACCCTTAGTAAACATTTATACAGGTGGTAATTGCTATTTATGTGCAGAATTTTAACTGATTTACAATTGTAAAGTGAAATAATATTAATATAGTGATTTGCGTACTATTTAGAGCAAAATTGCATGATTTGTGCTATGTAGTAAAATTGTATTGTGGCAAAAGAATGCGGATGGTAAGTAAACATGGCTTTAAATGTCGCTTCTGCTAGGTAACACCTAACTTGGGTACTTATAATGACGGGTGGGAAACAGAAAGGCTTATTTTCTTTATTTTAATTATGATTGTGTTTGTTCTTATGTTAGTTCGTTCGGGCCTGCTAGGCCGTGCTGTCAAAATGGCTGCCGAGGTAGATGAGGTTAATGCGCAGACGCAAAGATGGCTTCTAAGCGGAAGAAAGCCGCAGAACTAAACCACGTGGTTACCATTCGAGCCCAGAGTGAGAAGAGTCAAGGTCAGGCTGACCTGACACGAGGAGAATGCCAAGAAAGACTCAGCATGCATCCGTGAGAACAGGGGATGAGCCCCAACGAATTAACAATGGACTGTTTAAATATGAGCAACAAAAGTGAAACATTTGCTGAACTGTCAATTGGACTGCTATTACCCAAAGGTCGTGTGAAAGTATGATCCATAAACATTTTTAGAACCGGTTTGAACAAGGAGGGCAATGAGGGGATTCTTGCCACCCCTCCAATGGACCAATTAGCGTGATTCTCGCCCCCAAAGATTGCAACTTTTTGTTTAGTAAGCTAGTAGTAGGGTATAAGAGGAACTACTCTTAAGTAGGAGGAGCGCTATTCCTTCATAATTTTGAGCACTGAATGTTGATGCTGGAGAAGCTGCTGCTATCTTCTATAGGCCATTTTCTTTATAGAAATATTCATTTTGGACTTTAAACTTTACTGGGAAAAGGAACGAGACCGATGCGGGAACCTGTATGGGAGATCCGTCGAGGAGGTCATTAGCGGGACAGACAGTCAGTTTTGGGAGTTCCATGCTGTGATCGACATTTATCTGCTTTGGTGAATCTTTCAATCTCCATCTGAGAGGGGTATGCATAAAACTCTTTTATAAAATGTATTTCTTATATGCTATTGAAATGTATTAAATGACTAATAAACTTGAATCTCACTCATGCATTTAAGAAAATAGATAAAACTTTATTCTAATTAAAGCAACGAGTCTGTGGTTCTTTAGCTCAATATTAAGTGTAATTATTAATAGGTTTTAAAAGTGATTGAGCTGGTCTTAATCACCATCACCTTATTCTACTAGTTGGTCCATCGACCAAAGAGCGGAATACCTTGATGTTTAGAACTGACAGCATTAAAACTGATTATGTATGATGTTTGAGGTAATATCCTGTTAACTTTGACAAGGTATTCTGTTCCTCCAGCAATTTAATCCTTCTCCTTGGTGAAAGTGGATGTGACCCAGGGAAAATCTGAGAGAGAGTATGTTTATGCGGTGTTATGGGCCCCACCGTCATATGGTATATTTGTTAGTGAATGATCTTTACCTGGATGTTATGTCCAAAGGAGGAGAATTTATATTAGCCGCGCTGGATCAGGTCCGACTGAACTTTTAAAGCTTAAACATGTATTTAAAATTTCTTTAAGTGATATCATTACCTCCAGTACATTATGTGATGATTGGGACACTGAAACTGTAAATGCTATGATGTCTGATTTAGAAAAAACTGCTGCATTTCCGAACAATGAAATGTTAGAAGGTATTTCAGACTATGATACATTGTACTGTTACCAACATTATGGTCATCATTTCTTACATAAATCTATAACACCTAGAAATATATTTGAATACCACCAGTGGGAACACTGCCCAACACCTCCAAAAGGTAGTTCACAAACCTTTGCACAGAAATTCACATACTTTTCAGGGTACAACACATCTGACCCGAAGTCATTTTATTACAAAGTGGCAAAAACATCAGCACAGAAAATTATGTTGACTAACACCAAACAGATTTACTCTGCTTCCTTTATGGCCCAGTTGTCTACACAGGGTTTCGACCTATGGAAAGACACTATAGATTTAAAATCAATCTGGGGTTCTAGGGACTGGCAAGTCCAGGGAACAGAAGCGCTTTTTAGAGCATGCCTCATTCCACAGCAGATGATATTTCTAAATGAAACTGTGCAACAGACATCCTGTCTTGGACTAGCCAAGAACAAGGAACTGAACTCACCCGGGTTTCTTACACCATCACAGATGGGTAGGGGGCAGAATTCAACTACACAAGGGGTAGGATTAGATGACATTCTCCAGTACAACAGATCAGATCCTGATTGGACGAAATGGCTGATTTGGCCCATTGACACAAACACCTGTCAACAGAGATTTATGAATACAACCGAAGGGTTTTGTATCCATAGGCCAGATACACGCTATGTACAAAGACAACACCCAGGGGTAGTGACATCGTATAGTGTTGGAAAGGTGTGCCTTGATTGGCTAGAGAGCTCAACACTCACAGAAGTAAAACATCACTTAAACTTACTCACACCTGATGTAGACCTTAGGGATTTCTTGCTAGGCCCAAGGAAAACACGTCAGAAACGTTTCATATATGCCGGCATTTATGCCTATTATAATAAAAACTGGAAAATATCCCAGCAAGAGGCTGCAGAAAGAATACGGGAAATAGACCGTATTAACTTAGAAAAGGCATTAGCTGCAGTGGATAATGGGTTAACAACTTTGACCTCCAGGATTTACTCCTTAGGCAACATTGTGTCTTCGGCAATCGACATATTAGAACAAGATCTGGCCTTGTTACAACACGGGCAATCTCAGCTACGTTCTATTATGATGCTAAGCTGGACGCTACAATCTTTGCGTGCAGGCTATGTGGCCTGGCGTTTCATAAACACCACGTCTCTGTTTTCGGAATACAATCTGACTGATAAACAGACTGAAATGGCACAAATGAGAGGCAAATATACAATGCTGCGTATTGAGAAACTGGAAAGGTTACCATTCACTGTAGCCGAATCACCGTCAACTGAATGGCTAATTCATGGCCAAATCACTCTGCCAGTCACTACGTTTCAGTTTCAATATTGCCTTGAGCAAAGGCAGGCAAATATGAAAAGATGGGTGAGGGTTACATTAAGGAAACTTGGGAGTTACCATATAGATACCGATGCCGGAATGGGGATCGAGAAGTATTTCTGAGCGGTGCAAACTGCAAGAACGCTTTAAGCGGTTCTCTCATGTGTCAGGATATTTCTCTACACGGAGCCTGTAGCGGTTCAGTTGCAAACCTATCGTGTCACCTGACTGGGACCCCAGCTGCCGTGATCACGCCGGTTTTCGAGCTGCTCTCGAATGGGAGTTACTTGATCCTAAATGATCAAGGTTGCTGTGGGATGCTTCCGGGCGTCGCCTATCTGGTCACTGTTAACTCCAGGGTTACTTGCTGTATGCAAGTATTGTTTCCGCCACTGAACACAGTCAGGGAGGCGCCGCTAAGGCCTTCACTGAACGTTTCTTTCATACAATTTGATACTCTGAGTAGACTGCAAGCCATGCTTTTACAGCAAACCGTGCCCTTAACCTCCGCTCGAGAAACCTTTGAACTTCAAGTTGCAAGGACCTCGACTGAGATACAGGCGCTTATACGTACAAACTGCCCCTTTCATTTCGTAGAAATGGTGGGACGTATCTTCAATATGTCTGATACGAGCGGTATTGTACACCTATTTAAGACCATAGGGTCAGGACTGTTAAGCACCTTTCAGACAGTCCTCGGAGTAATCCCACATTTTATACACTCCGTATTGGGAAGCGTATTTGGAGGACTCCCGCTTATCCTATTGCTGATTGCAGGGGTCCTATTCATAATACTACTGCTACGCAATGGACGGCCCAATTCCCGAGGGAATGGCGAACATACTCCTGGAGCGGAAATACCATGAACGCATGGTACAACTTCTGGGCATTTCTTGCCTGCGAGAACTCAATGCCTCCTGGTTTCTATCCTTTCGACCAGTCTGGGTAGACTGCATCTTACCTGTTCTTCGATGCCTGCTTTGCGGAGAAGAATGCACGTTGGATCTTTGTCTAACGTTTCCATCAGATGCGCCTCCGGACACGGATGCAATGCTGGACCCCATAAAGGCCCATGCTCTGCGTTGTCCCCAGCGGCTTCCAATTCTGATGAATGCATTCCTGGAGAATCCACAGGTGTCGTTTACTCCTGCTGGGTTAGGTGACTCCTCCACAGGCACCCAGGTAACAACTGCCGCACAAGCTGCCGCAGCATCGACTGTTGACAGTGCTACATTCCATCTATGTGCGATTGATGTTCTCTGTGAGGCATTGGATTTGTCGTCTGCAGTAGCTCACACAGATAATGTTGTGCTTCCCAGCCAGGACACTTAATCTCGAATTGGCTCATCGCGTCCTGGGAAAGAATTCGGCTTCTCCACTCGTTTTCATAATAAACGAGCAAATTTGGAACATTTCCTAAATTGACACTTTTGCTTGAGAAAAGCATGGCCTTCTTCCGCTTTGAGTGAAGCAACTTATATAGAGAAACAAAGTAAACATTTCTTTTTTTAGTGGCAATTGGAAATAGCTGAATTGTAACATTTTTTGAATTTTTTTAACAATTTTAAAACCATGTTTTTACCTGCTTTTAAAATGTTTTTAAATTGTCCAGATTTTAAGTATGGTCATTGTCATTCTGTTCGGAGGGGAGTGGGTGTTTTGTCCCGTATAGAGGCCCTAATGTAGACCCGTTCATACATGCCCTAAAATGGACGTATTCGCATTTGCCCTAATACGGTCATATTCGTACTTGCCCTATTATGGTCAAAGCCGCATATGCCCTATTACGATCATAACTGTACATGTCCTATTATAGTCATGAGTCCTTATATAGGCATGACCTTTCACCTACATTGGTCCTCGCTAGTACACAACGAGCTCTGAGGGCTGAACGTTATCTAGTCTGTGGTTTTGAATATAGCAGGGTTTTTCCCAAACACAGGCCCACACTGTACACATCAATTATGCATGGCTCTCTAGGAAAACACCACCTGCATAATATGTATGTACAAAGTTCACCCCTGACATCTTCCTCAAGTCTAACAAGGGCCAATACAAACCATACGAAGCAACTAGAGTCTTCAGGGTATAAATACACCACATCTTACCCCGGTAAGACAGAGGGAACCGAGACTTCCATGCTGACACACTGACCAGAGACGCTGAGGCTCCTGCATGCAGTCGCTCCAGCTGACAGCGGTCTAACACAGCCCTTGTGGGGTGTCAAACTCGAGACCAGGACGGGGTCCCACACTCTCTCTATTCAGGTATGGGGGTTCGACTAAATCCTAGAAGGATTCTTGGCTCTTAGGCTTTTAGACCTACACATATGATAGGTAGACTCAGGTACATCTAGTTAGGCATCGTAGAAGTACGCACACTTTTCATAATGCTTTTTATATTCATGTATGTATTCATGACTTTTGCAACATGGTAGAACTGTTCTATCCCTTTGATTTTATCGAACTGCTGATAATATATCTCTGCTATTGTCTGCTGGTTGCCGCAGCACATATATTTTACACTAGAATAACAACTGTTCAATAAATACTTATTGAAACACCCAGACTGTTTATTCTGTGTAACTCTCTGAGACAAACCGAATAAGTAAGCACGAGTGACTGAGCGAAAAGTAGTATATTGTTTCCACGATTCTGAGGAATTAGGGTTGTCATGATCTAAGGTTATATGAAAATTAGAGTTGTGCTGTTCTTAAATAATCTAGAGTGTAGCAATATACAAAAGACAGTAGGCTACAGAGTCAAAGAGATGGGAATCCATTTCTTTGGAATATAATGCCCTCACACACCCAGTTGGGTGTCATGCTTCATCATCGGGCTGCTCCTCGTCTGGCCGGCGCTGCAATGCCTGACGGGTTCCCAATGAGGGGCACTTTGGCGGAGATCTTTTTCCAAATAGCCGTTTGGTGCCGTGGGGGTGAGGGGCTTAGTGAGTGTAGATGAATGAGTGGTGTGTGATGTTTATGTGAATTAAAACAGGGTTGGGAGTGCCAGCAAAAATAATTTTAATTGTGGGGTCTCCTACCCTGATTAAAATAAAAAGGAAAGGCGCAATGCTAAGTTAATGTCTCAGGGAGGCGGAGCTAGCTCGCTACCAAGATGGCCGCTTGAGCCGAGAGCTCCGTGATTCTGCCCTAACGATCCGTCAAATATCCTTCAGCTACAGACCGATATCGCCCCACGGGACGGTGTCCTGCCATCTGGAACCTGTCGCGCACCCGATGATTGCTTCGTGGAGCCTGGAGCTGCCCTCTGGGTGCTGCGAGGGAACCGAGCTGCGCCGGACGAGCTGGTCCTCCTGCGGCTGCCAGAGCGTGGAGACGGAGCGACGGGGACTGTGGCGACCCGGTGAGTGTCGGTGCGGGGCGCCCCCTGTGAGCCTGAAGGGAGCAATCTGCTGCCAGCGACGACCCAGGAGTGCGCCCGGAGTGTGATCGCCGGCGCTGGAGAGCGAGCCGGAGCGAGCGGTCCTGGGTGTGCTGAAGCAGGCCTCGAGGATAGGCCTGGCGACGCTACCGCCGTGAAGACTGAGGGACTGCCTGCCTGGCAGCGAGGCAGCCCGTGCTGGGAAAGCGGAGACCCCCCCCCAGGTACCTGAAGCCGGCACGAGGACGGGGTGTGCTGGGTGTCCCGGGAGAGCTGCAGGCTTTCTCAGAGAGCGACTGCCGATAACTTCCCTTCTACACATGCGGCCATCCAGCAAAGCAGTGCAGCGCGCCCCCCGGTAACCCCAGATTCTGTGGGGATTACACGTCGTGGGACAGGCTTGCCCGGAGCGCTTTCACCAGACGTGTGCGTCTCACCACACAGCGCTTCCTGGTCGTGTCACAAGGACCCGGAGACTGTCCGCCATCTTAGCCTGCAGACCTGGACTCTGGGCGTACGGGGTACCACCCGGTCTGAAGGCCTGGCGGACCTGGGAGCTTCTGCTAGTGCCCGAGTGGAAGGAGCTGCCACCCAGATCTAGCAGCGATACTCCTGCAGGCCTTCACCTGTTCCTCGAGGCCGGCGCGCACGAACCCATAGCTGACTTGTAGGCTGGGAGACCCCCGGGGGTTGGAAGGGGGGCGAGAGGAGCTACGGCCACCGAAGGACTGCGACGCGGGTGTGATTAGCTGCTGCAAACAGGGCTGGTGGCAGCACCGAGTGACCATAGCCACCTCACGGGACGGTGCCCCTCTGTCAACACGACGAGGGACCTTGCGGAATTGATAGTGGCTAGCATTACCGGAACGAAACGCCTCCCCTTGTGAGACAATCCTCCACGATCCGGGCGATAGTGATACTGCCGGGTGGGTGACACTCCCCCAATCCTCAGAAGCGGTGGAGTGGGAGAAGTCCGGGCAGAGGGACACAATAATGGGGCGAGTGGAAAAAAAACAGCCGAAGTTGACATTCAGCCAGAAGAGGTCCAAATCCTTAGAGGTTGCTAATGAGGATGGTGCTCGGGAACAGAGCCAGGACGCTACGGACCCAGGGCAAGACATTCGCAATCTCTTGTTGGCTATGGAGAAGAACCTCCAGGGGGGTATCACCTCTCTTGGAACAAAGATGGACGCTCTATCATACAGAATGGATCGCATGGCTGAGAGACTAAGCACGCAGAGCGACTGGATATGTCTGAGCGTAGATTGACGGAGGCAGAGGAGACACAAACCACGCTTGACTCCGAACATAAACAACTAGGTAGGGTCATGCAGGTCCTACAGGACAAAACAGAAGATCTCGAGGCGCGTTCCCGGCGCTGCAACCTCCGCATTATGGGTCTTTCGGAGACCACTCAAACGGGAAACATGGAACTTTTCACGGAGGGCCTATTGAAAACTCTGTTAGGCGAGAACTCCTTTTCCACTATGTTTGTGGTCGAGAGGGCGCACCGATCCCTGGACCCACGACCACAGCCAGGAGCAGCTCCAAGGCCAATAATTGCTAAGCTCCTTAATTACAGGGACCGTGATGTGGCGCTCAAACTGGCCCGTGAAAAACAACCACTGCGCTACGAGGGGTCGACGATATCCCTGTTCCCGGACTTTACGGCCCGGGTACAGGAGGCCCGACGATTGTTTGCTCCCCTGAAGAGGCAGTTACGAGACCTCGGAGTTGACTACGCCATGTTATACCCGGCGAAGCTGCGGGTGAACCGGCAGGGCCGCTCCCATATCTTTACTGACCCAAAGGCACTACAGAAGTCTCTGAAAGATTGGACAAAGGAGAAGCGCCAGGACCCGGAATTGCAACAGCTGAGAGACGACACAGTTGGCCCCCTTGATGAACAGGACTGATAGCCCTATTGGAATACTACCGGATAGGTATGTCACTCACTTTGGGGCGAGAAGGAGAGCATCCCTGGATGCACTACTTTGGGACTGGTGGGGGATGCCCCCGTGCGCTCCCTCTACAAAGACTTTCTTCTAATGGACTCGGACAGGTATTGTCGTCTATTGGATTGAACGGGGGGGGAAACTATACAGCCCCCCCCATGCGGAACGGGGTGGCTGGGAGGGCATGCTCGAAATAATGTGGCCAGGGCCCTGGCTTCAATTCTTATGAGGGCTTGTACCTCCTGGAAACCTATGGTCTGCCCAGACAGCTCGCAATATAGACACGTGTCAGAGAACAATAAGGAAATAAGGACCAGCATTTTTCTGGGGTGATACAGTCGAGCCCTATTGGGGGCTTAGTTCCTTGCATATTTCTGCAGTTGTTATCTCTCCTATGGGCGGGATGCGGGGCACGGCCATACATGACTTGGGGTTTTCTCTTAGTTTTTTATTTTTCTTGAGTGAGCTACATCCGCCTCAGAGTGTAATACACCGGGGATGTATTGTTTTGTTGGGGGTGGGGTCGGGGGGACCATTGGGAGGGAAGGGTGGTATCGCAGCCTAGTTGGGGATGGGCAGGCTTCGGTGGGGGTGGCGGGCGGTTTGGTTCCAGAGGAGGCACGACATTTAATTGAGGAGGTTCCCTCCAGGTGCCCGGGTTTTGGCCGGGGGGGGAGGGTTTCAAGACGCAGGCTCTGTTATATCATGCCTGTCGGGAGGGGGGAGGGGAGTGGGTTGTTATCGTTTTTTGATGCGACTATTGACGAGATTTCACATGACATGCGGTGTTGCTGTTGAGCGCACTTGGTTACTCCAACACTGAAACAATTGAATCACACTATCATGCATGGCAGACGCAGCTGAACCCAACTCCATCCACTCTTTAGAATTAGTGACCCTGTTAACTTGGAATGTCCGTGGCCTCAATGACCACCGGAAAGTCCGCAAAGTTCTAAGCTATTTGCACCGACATAACGTGGACGTGGCACTACTACAAGAGACACACCTCCCTTTGGACAGCCCTATCCTGCGCGCTAAAGGTCTATTGGGGAATGTCCATGCGGCCGGCTTTACTACGCACGCTTGGGGCGTACTGACGTGGGTCAACCCGAGGGCGCAGTTTAGTTTGACACCACTTGAGACAGACCGTGAAGGACGGTTTGTCCTCTCTAGATGTAGTGGCAAAGGCCTGGACCTAATCCTATTGAACGTTTACGGACCCAACTACGACTGCCCTGCTTTCTATACCAATTTGACGTCTCTGGCTCAGCCTTTTGCGCAGGAGGGATTCCTGTGGGGGGGGACTTCAATCTCGTCCGTGACCCGGCATTGGACAGGTCGGATAGGCCGGAACAACGCCCCTCGGCGTCCGCGGGTGCTGTGGAGACGGCCTTGACACGCTTAGATATGTGCGACGTTTGGAGATCCCAGCATGACGGTCAGGGAGGGTACACTCACTACTCAGCGTTTCATAATGTACACACGCGAATAGATTATTGGCTCGCCTCACGACACTTGGCTGCACAGCTCCACATGTGCAAGATTTTATCGCGCACATACTCTGATCATTCACCTCTGCTTTTAACAGTGGCCTCCGCCAAGAGGCGTATACCTCCCTTTTTATGGCGCTTCCCGCCACACTCTCTCCTGGACACTGTCTTCAGGGAGGACCTGGCCACCGCGATCGAGACATTCTTTGAGGCCAATGTGGGCTCGGTAGATTCCTTCCAGACCGTATGGGAGGCCTTCAAGGTCTACATTAGGGGGGTGACTATATCCAAGCACGCTGGAGTCCTCAAAGCGATTAGGGGCAGGTTGATTGCATTGGAGCGCAGAATAGGGGCTCTGGAAACTCCCCAATCTACTACTCAAGACGATGCGACTAAGCGGGAATTAGCGCTTGCTTTGCAGGAATATCACGAGACGGCTGACGCAGAGATAAAACATCTTGGGGAGTACGCCATCGCTCGTACATACGGCGAGGGGGAACGGCCGGGTATGGTCCTGGCGCAACTAATTAGGCAGCGCAGGGCATGCACGACAATACCAGAGATCAGGGACCACCCTGATGTCCCACAGTTGACGGAAGCTCAGGTGGCGGAACGATTCCAGACGTACTACGAGGGCCTCTACTCCTCCCGCGGCAGCAGCTCGGAAGACCACATATTGGACTACCTGAGCCACATAAAATTGCCCTGGCTCACCAATTGGCACCGTGAGTTCTTGATGAGACCAATTGAGCGAGACGAGATAACTCTTGCTCTCTCGAGCATGCGAGCCGGGAGTGCCCCGGGGAGTGACGGACTTACAGTCGCCTTTTATAAGGTGTTTGCAGACTTACTCCTCCCGCACCTACTCACACTGTTCGAAGACATGTGCGCTTCGGGAGTGCTACCCCCAACCATGTGCGAGGCGATCCTGGTGGCTATACCAAAGCCGAGAAAGCCGCTGGATGAATGCCCCTCGTATAGACCATTGTCTCTCCTGAACGTGGACGTCAAAATATATGCGAAGATACTTGCAAACAGGCTGACACCTCTGATGCCGCTCTTAGTGGCCCCGGAGCAAGCTGGCTTTATCCCTAGCCGGAGCCTGTCCTACAACCTGCGTACGGTCTTCACGACATTGCAACATACTAGACCAGAGGTCCCGGCCATTGCGTTGTTCCTGGACATGGAAAAGCCCTTCGACTCTGTTGAGTGGCCTTTCATGTGTCAGGTCCTCACCCGCATGGGTGTGGGTGAGGTGTTCTTGCAGCTACTGGCGGTTCTTTTCAGATCCCCCACGGCCCGCATCAAAATTGGCTCTCTGGTCACTGACCCTATACGCATCACTAGGGGCACGAGGCAGGGTTGCCCCGTATCCCCGCTTTTATACGCTCTAACAGCTGAGCCATTGGCCTGCGCGCTGCGGGAATGGCACAGTCACAGAGGCCTACGCTTTCCCAATTACCGGCTCATCGTTTCCACATATGCAGATGACACTCTACTGTACGTCAGAGAGCCTGACACGAATCTCTCACCGGTCCTACGTGAGGTGACTATGTTTGGCTCCTTGTCTGGCCTGAAAGTCAATTGGAGTAAATCCATCATGTTCCCCCTCACACCTGCCACACTACCCTTTGAATCCGAATACCCCCTCCGGTGGTCTACCGAGGCGGTGAGGTACTTGGGAATAAAGCTCCACACAGACTCCGAGGTGGTTATGAGGGAGAATTACGGTACCGCCATTTCTCGGCTGGAGGAGGACATTGACAGATGGGTGCGCCTCCCCCTGTCCCTGTTGGGCAGAGTATCTCTGATGAAAATGGTCGTATTACCACGGTTCCTCTTTCTCTTTCTGAACATCCCTATAGTGCTCTCTTGGGCGTTTTTCCGACGCCTTCACTCCCTGATGACTCGCCTGGCATGGGCGGGCAAACAGCCGCGTGTCGCATGGCGTATACTGACGATGCCGTATTCAAAGGGGGGTCTTGGCGCTCCTGACTTAGAATTATATTACTGGGTGGCGCAGTGCTCCCATGCCTACCATTGGATTCATGGGCCCCCGGACATACCCCATGTACGGATAGAAACAACGGTGGCTGCCCCTAGGCCCCTCCCGGCATTGCTGTTCACACCCCCTGACAGACGCTTATGTATCATGGCCTCTCTTAACGCTGTAGTTCACGCTTGGCATTATCTACTGAACGCTCAAGCGGGCAACATCCTTTATTCTCCGATAGCTCAACTTGACTGGTGCCGCTGGATTGCCCCGTGCGCGGATAGGGGGGTCGTACAGGCCTTGCAGATGCTCAATGTACATACAGTGGGGGACCTATTTGAAAACGGAACAGCGCGATCATGGGAAAATATGCTTAATGAAGGGGACACGGCGACACCCCTTGCACAATACCAGTTTCATAGACTTCGACACGCCCTCAGGGATCTTCTAGGGGATGATATGGCGGAGCCTCCCGAGGTCTTGGTGCTGTCTACTATTATACGAACTCCATCACCCAGTAAGCTGGTGTCCAAGCTATACAGCATCTCTCTGTCCGCGGGGGGGTGCGGAATACTCTAAGCCGCGACTGGCCTGGCAACTCGATCTGCAGGTAGACCTCACGGAAGACAAATGGCTATATTGCTGCATGAGCACTAATCGAGTCTCGTTGAACGGACGCCACAGACTAGTGCATTTTAAATACTTAAACAGGGTGTACTACACACCGGAGCGCTTGCACCGTTATGGGTTGCGCGACAGTTCACGATGCGACAGATGCGGGACACAGATTGCCGATTTTTTCCATCTGGCCTGGACGTGCCCGGGGGTGGTAAGCTTTTGGGAACAAGTATTTGCGGAGCTAAATCGGATAACTGACTTGATACTTACACCAACTGGCCCTGTTAGGGTACTCTAAACCTATTCCCAAGGTGCTTAGGCGACTAGTAGACATGGCGCTTCTGGTGGCACGGCGGTGTGTTGCTACACGCTGGCTGCGCGGCCCTACCCCTACTATAGCCCAATGGTCAAAGGACATGATGTATTGCTGCACCCAGACGGAAAATTACAGCGAGTTACTACCACCACGCAATAGACCCAAAAACTTCTGGGCTCTCTATATGTCGCAGAGGACGGCGCAGACGGCTACTGCCGCGGACGCCGACGCCACATCCCAGCACACCACTTCCCACTGACAGAATTGCCCCCTTTGCCTTGAACTCACCATACCACATAGATTGCGAGGCTTGCTCCTTCCCACATACAGGCCAGAATGGATGAGATTGATGGGAATACGCAAATAAGGGATACACGGGTCCCCCCACCGGTTCACTGAGCTGTCTTGTATAACTCTATAGGGGTGCTACGACGCTTGTGATATCTGCTTGTCATGTCTTGAAGAAATTGTCTTTGCAATATGTTTTTTGTTCTTTGTTTTTCATCAGAAAATTTAATAAATACATTAATAAAAAAAAAAAGTTAATGTCTCAGGTGTGGCGCTCTTTTGTGTAATTGGTCAACATGTTTCTCGCCTATTCTACAAGTCTAGAGGCGATTCGTCAGGACCTACAGTTAAAAAACTATCTACACTAAGGTGGACCGAAAAAACAATAATGAACTAATGATAGAGCTTTATGCCACCATGACTTACTCTGTCTAATGACTGGTAGTACTGGTTCTACCCTATTTGGGATATACTACTGCTTCATCAATCCCCGGCAGGTCAAGATATGAGGAACTTCCCCATATAGTTTGCGTAGTACGCAATATGTCCAGGGACCTACCCACTGCTGCCAGGAGATAATGATCTAAGGTTGCCAGGAACTAATCTCTCCCCGATAAGAGGAGATTCTAGTGGCAGTGTGAGCTAGCTAATGCAAATCAGGCTAACATACGCGGTGGGGGTGCACAGAGTCAGTCTGCCACCAAGCCCACGGTTTATGTTATCCAAACGCGCAGGTCCTGCATGGGTACTATAGGAACTACACGACAGTGTAATTGATATCTCCGAGTAGGAGATATACCAAGTTAGTGTCTAGTGTGTAGTAATAAATATAAAGTATTTTTATACTCACCTGGTATGATTCTTTCTTGTGTGAAAAGCTTACTGTCTGACTATAGTGGTAAATGCACTTGCTTTACACCCTCCTGGATAAGCCTGAGCTGCTCTCCACAGTTACCCTTTCAGAGCTCTGATTTTCGGGGACCTAAACACTATCACTAAGGGTTTCCTGGACTCAGTGTACAGTGGCTCACCATAGGTGGACACTATATACTGCGCCAGCCTCCTACACGTTCCTATTGTCAATTCTTCTTTCTTTCTTACCTACTCCTAATTCTCTTCTCTGTACCTGCTTCTATTTACTCTCCCAAGGAACTATTCATTAATTCCCTCACCTCCCACCCTGTCTTATTTTCAAGCACTTAAACTCCCATTTGCAGCAGTCCAGTCACCACTCTATGTTGAGGATGCACATTTATGGGGATATGTTTCCACCCATTAAGGTTTGATTGCAGCAGATGAAAGGTTGACGGTGATAATTTAACACGCCTTCTTGCTGCTCTATTCTTCAAACAAATCACAATGATCGACTGAATTAAGATTTTCTACCCGGGCACATGAGATATATATTGTGGGGCACTCAGTGCTCTGTTATTACTAACTGTGTCGAGCTGCCCTAAACGTTGTCTCAAAATAGCAATAAAGGAGTGGGTTAATAAATGTGGTACTTCTGTCTGATCCGAGCATGTTCTTGCTCTACATGGTCATAGAGGAGATGTTTGCAAAGGAATATGCAGACCTTTAGCTGTACGGTTTGGTACTTATACTGTTTGGGAACTCTGCTGCTTCATGTTTACTCGAAAGCCACACAAGGATCATCAAGAATTGATTTTAATCAAGCATGTGGGGCCTTGTTTATTTGAAAGCAGTGTAAAGAATGTGCTAATTCCAGGCATGTGTGAAAGTTGCCCAGGACACTTTACCTTTGTGTTCTATGCTTAACTGCAGCATTCACTGTTCTACTGCATTTTCTGTGTTGGGAAAAAGAAAGAGCACCTCTCAGTGTGATTCCAATAAATAAATCACTGCAATTTCTCAAGCGCTAGGTCTTCTTTCAGCACCATGGGTTCTCAGTCAATGCGTTTCGGCCCTTAGGACTTCATCAGAGTTGGACAATCCATGTGTCAATTATCCCAACATGATACAAGATGTTCGCCCATATCCAAAGTCTTCATAGAAAAAAGTCTTAAATCCGAGTGGTATAGTACTCCCTATTTCATCTTCATAGCCCGTAACACAGCATCCAAAATGCTGGAAATTAGTCTACTAGAACTGAGTTCAATTGATCAGGCTCTATTGGATATTGTAATACATGGAACTTTTCCAGTGCTCTAACTGAGTGATACTTATATTATATTGTACGCTCCTTTTTCAGTTGTTAAACAGTGATGCTTGTTGCTACAATCTTGATACCTGAGCTTTGAGAAAGCAAATATCCATCCCGCTCTCAGTGAAGGAGGAGGACATCATGGCAGGACCTCCTCCCATAGATGGAACCCGTGCTCATAGTTCAGCTGTCAACCAGCCGGCCACTACACAGCAATGTATAGTGAACAGTGAGTGAAATCCATATGAGGTGAGCCGTGCTTCAAATGTGGGCGTAGAAGTAGGTCCAGGGAGTTCAGGGACTTTGTGGATAGTCAAAAGGGCATATTGTCTTTCCACGGCCCAAAAGGGTCATAGCGGGAACAACCATCGCAGAAAAGTGCTTAGCAATAGAGTCTGCACTTCACTGCTTTGATACCACAGTGCACCAAAGTAGTAAGGTGCAGCATAATCCAGTGTGTTGTTGCATTTTTTACTGCAAAGCAAATATTCCTTTTGGTGGTCTTTCCTCAGTTAAAATCCATTTTGACTGAAACCCGGAAGCCATATTTATAATCCTCCACTCTATTTTTCTTTAACTCTGTATTTTCTCACTGCTTCCTGCTTGGGCCCTTGTCTGATGAGGACTTAATTTCACATTCTATCTATCTGCATGGGACACTGTGTGATGGTGCTCAGAGGAAGGTATTCAATCTATCATAGGCCTCTCTGCCCATTCTTTCTAGGGAATCTGGATCCCCACTACAAGACAAGCAGATGGAGTGAGGGAACAAAGGCATCAGAAGCCTATGTATGCAGCTGGAGTCTGGCGGAGGCTACAGGAGGTAAGGATTAGGGCACTATACTCCCTCTCTCACCAGTTCACGCTCTCACTCTTCTCCCTCTCTCCCTCTTACACATCTCAGTCCCCCTTTTTCACCATCTCTATCACCTCCTTTTCTCTCTTCATCTCTCTTAAATGTCTGCCCCTCTCTTGCCATCTCTCCCTAAGTCTCTCTGACACTATTCAATCTCTCTCCACCTCTCTTTACATTCTAGCTGTCTCATACTCTTTCAACATCTCCCCACTCTCTTTCACCCCTTCTATTTGTATCCCTCTTTCACTCTCCTCTCTTTCTCCTTCCTCCCTTTCTCTCTCCCTCCTGCCTCGTTTCGATCTCCCCCTTTCAATTTCTGTCCCTTATCACTCTTCTTCTGAACTCTCTCTCTATCACCCTCCCTTTCTTTCTATGTCTCTAGTAAAGCTTGATAGAAAGCTAGACCTATTGGCTTTGCCAATACTTGATTGAGCTAGTCATGCTTCTCCTGCAGCCACCCACAATTCTTCCTTGGGCCTTGTCCATAATTAAATTGTTCAGGCTTCATGGGTGACCTGGCTCATGTACAGCTCTCAACTGCTACAGCCCTAACTTTAGCACGGCTCACAACACTTCCTGTCACATGACCTGTTCCTCCATCGTTCTTCAATATTCTCGCTGATTTTTCTTCAGCCACATCTGAAGTGGCAGCTGCCCGTAGGCACACAGGGTATATCTGTGGATCACAGCCAGAGGCCCTCCTCTGTGCTGCCCACCCCGCCACATCTGAAGTGGCAGCTGCCCGTAGACACACAGGGTATTTCTTTGGATCACAGTAAGAGGGCCCTCCTCTGTGTTGTCCAAGGGTGGGCATACATCGCGTAATTCCGTGTAGTGTAATCACATGGAATTACCCAAGAATTACCCCAAATTGCGCAGATCTACCTGAGAAGAGTAATTCTGCATTTAGCGCTATGTTTTAGCTCAAAACTGCCCCCTGGCATCTAAAATGGACGCGAGGATGCATTTTTGCATTAAGAAATAGTGCTTAATGCAGCAGAACACGATTAGTGAGTGGCTGCTCGCGTTCGCTAAATGTGCTCTTACTGTAAGATTTCACCCCCCCCAAATTATGTGAGCAGGAGTAATTGCATAACTATTGGTAATTCTGCACCAAAGAGTATCACAGAATTGCTGAAATTACTCTGATATAACTGAAATTCCACCCAGGCCTAGTGTTATCCTCTCCTCTGCCACATCTGAAGGGGCAGATGCCTGTAGACATACAGGGCATCTCAGTGGATCACAGCCAGAGGGTCTTTCTCTGTACTGCCTTCTCCTCTGGCACATCTGAAGGGGCAGATGCCCATAGTTATACTGGGAATCTTTGTGACAAACTGTCAGAGGGCCTTTCCTTGTGTTGTCCTCTTTTGTCTCCCCATGTCTTTCTCTTGTTCCCTGTGTTCACTTCCATGTGATGCTGAAATATGATATTGCATTATTGAATATACAGAGCAAGCTCCTCTCTAGATCTTGGAGCCTCCCTCCTTGGCACATGTACACTCTCTCAGGGCCGGTCTGGCCGTAGCGGGCATCGGGCGTTTCACAGGGAGGCTGGAAGGGTGGGGGGCGGTTCTGCAGTGGTGGGGGCTGGTTTTGTTATTGGGGGACAGTTTTGCAGCACTGCTGCAATATTTACGGCTGTTCGTGGCCCACGCAGGGGGCCACTCAAGAGGGCGGCCCTCTAGTGCCATCTGGGCACCAACCCACCCCCTTCTCTATTGCGGGGACTCAGGGAGGAGTCCCCCATCCTGGCCTGTTGCACGCGAGGCGCGTCACGTCCGGCGCGCCGAGGATTGGGGGAAGGTATATAGGCCTTCCCCCGCCATCCGGGCGTCCTCTTTTGCGCCGGACACGCCGTCTTTCGGGGGTCGCGTCGTGCACGATGCTTCAGGCTAGCCAGAGAGTTGCTGTGAGTCAGCCCAGGAGTCCAAGGCCGGCCGGCCCTCCCGCCCGCCCCCCCCCTCGAACGTCTGGGGTATTCCTGTCTCTCGCAGACAGGGCACTCCGGCAACAATGCAGGCACAGGGGCCGCATGGGAGCAACGTCGTTACCGGGCCGGTGGCGGGTAAAGCTAGGGTGGCCAGGGATGTGGGCATGATCGCTGTGGCGGGCGTTTGAAGTCCCTGATTTATACCCCATTGGTTGGGTGTCAAACCCCTGCTGTTTTGAGGATTACTTTTGTTGGCCAGGGGTTAGTCCGTGCATGAGTTTCTGGCTCGGCAGGATGATACGGCGATGGGTCGGCCCGCATCTCCTCTCCTTGTGTCCCAGCCTTGCCGCCTCTGGCATGTACACTGGCGCGTGGGGGCGGCATCGTGGCTATGGGCCCTGGAGCAGGTTGTACCCGGGGAGGGCAAGCAGTTCGGGCTCCTGCGTGTGAGCTCCCGACACCCCCGGCCCCCTCCCCGGCCCCTATGGCTACCCGCCTGGGAGGTGCGAGACGGATCGCGAGGCGGCAGGGGGGGAGAGTTGATCAACCGTACTGGTTGTCTCGCGTCGTGGCTTGCACCGGGTTTGGAGGTCGTGCGTTGTCGCTGCCTGGTCGGGTCTGCATGGTGCGTAGGAGAGTTTGGTGGTAGTCCACTCTGCATTTGGCCGCGGCCTGAGGGTTGAGGAGCAACGCTTCCCGAGCCCAGCCTTCCCCTCCTGTATAGCAGGCTGGGGCGGGGAGGGTGCCTGGGCCGTGTGTAATTCCGGCGGTGGCCCAGTTCCTTGGTTTTGATGCCTTGCTTGCAGATCTTGTGGCCGCCGGTTCATGCCTGTGTCCGCCGGGCTACTCGCACTGGTTTGCTGTGTCGCGTAGCTCTGTGTGTAGGCATCGACTCATGATCGGGGTCGTGGTTTCAAGCCCCACTTTCTGCGGTGGGGATTTGGTGCACGTGGTGTGGCCGAGGAAGGGAGCTTGTGTCCCGTGGTTGGGTTGTGTCCCGTGTGGGGGCCGTGCAGCGCGGAGCACAGGGATGGTGTGCCGCTTCCCTAACAGGCGTGACATCACTGGTGGTTGCCGCTTTAGGTGGTTTTGTCCGCGGTCGAGGGGGGGCTTGCCCGGGCGGCCCCGAGCGTAGATGTCACGAGGTAGTTCCCCGTCGCCTTCATAGGGGATGACGCGCGTGGTCGGTTTTGGCGCCCCCCCATCAAGGCGACCCCCCCCAAGATGCAGCGTTGGCGTGAGGTTGGGGGTCGGGCCCGGCCTGACGTGTTTGCGGGCAGCCTGCCGAGGATCGGATGGTGCGTGGTATGCCGTGGTTGCTTTCCCTGGCGGGTGGGACAGATGCGATGCAGCCGATGGGTTGAGGTATTGTAATGGTCCGCTTTGCTTTGCAGACACGCTGTCCTAGCAGCACCCCTTCGGGTAGGCAGCCGTGGGGTAGGCGGCGAGTCCGGGGCCCGCTGGAGCAATTTCTTTAGCCTGCTATGTGATGGTGACACGCTCGGGCGGTGAGACTGGGCTGATCGCGTAACCGGCGGAAAGCTGTTCCCTTCTATAAAGTATAATTACCGGCAACTGGGGACGAGATAGCGAGATAAAGTTAAGGTTAAGAGTCAAGTTACCTTTCCTTTCTCAGCGATGGGAGTCCTTTTATCAGACAGATTGCCCCATGCCTGGGGTCGTTAATCCGAATCGCAGCAGTGCATGCAGAACGTTACTGGGAAGTTCGCACGCACTTCTCTATGTATGGGCAGAAATGTATAGCTTCTAAGTTACAAAGCAGCTCCATTAGCCCCACTACGGCTCTACATAAGCAGCAACATTGCCGAGTTGTATTTACTTGCACATCGCAATCTTTTCTTAGACTGGTCATGACTAATTGTTTGTTATAAGGAACATAAATAAGCGCCTTACAAAATGAAACCCAAGTTAGGAGAGCGGACGCAGGAAATGTCTCACAAAAGCAGCCTTAAACCTTGGTCTTCTTAGCGTTCCTCGTTGGTCAAAGGGGTGTAATTACTGATATCGGTATGTCTCCCTCATCTTCATTGTTTGATTTTGCTCGCAGGAAAGTGTCATTCGTAGTCTTTAAATGTCACTCATAGTTGCACTCAAATGATGGAACGTCACACATAGCAATCGGAAACCTTGGCAGCTATGGATAGGGGCGGCTAGCTCTCGGTTGGCTATGCAACAAACCGATAATTGTGGCTTATCTATCTTATGCAACTAATACGCATTGACTGAGCCAATAGATGGGCTTGTGTAGGTGTAGTGCTCCTTTGTAGTAAATATAGGGATGCAATGTGGTGCCTTTCCTTTGGAGTTGGGATGCTCGGTTCAAAACCTCGGCCGGTCCTGTTTGGCGCCTGGGTGGCGCTGTTGGTGGCGTGCGCTGTGAGCAGTCCGTTTCGGGGTGCAAGGTGATGGCTTTGTTAAGCTCGAGCAGTTCAAGTTACAATACTGGTGATACCACTAAGCACCTTGTCGCAAGGAGGTTGCCCCTTTGGTGGCATTGGGGGACAGTTTTGCAGCACTGCTGCAATATTTGCCCCAGTAGCAAAAGCAGCAGTGCGTCACACTTGAACTCCTCCACTTCCACCAGGGCTGGTCTGACAAAATTGCCAGGGCTGCTTTGGGTTCCCAGTCCGGCCCTGCACTCCATTACTAAACTCAGAGTCAGTACATGCGAGGTGCCCGCTCCATGCGGGCACATGTAACATACGACAAGGGTGAGTTGCGTAAAGACTTCACCTTGATGCGTTCCCTGTAGCTCCTCTTGCTCTAGCGCCGCTGTGCAGGGCAGGAAGCTGCTCACCATGCTGAGCGCCTTCATCAGGCCCTGGAGAGGCTTCAGGAGCCAGTGGACTTCCTCTAGAGGCAACAGCAGAAGCGAGTAGATCACCTGGCACAAGAGGCTTCCAGCCACGGAGGAGTAGAGGGTCCCTGGAAGGAGGAGAAGGGATGGTGGTTAGTAGTGTCTCTAACATGTGTTCCAAAGTCAAGTCAAGTCAAATAGCTTTATTTCGATATAAATATCATAAAAGCATCAAACACTGCATTAATACCAAAGAGATGTAGGCTAAAAACGATAAAAACACAATACAAATTCCCCGACAATCGAATCATAGCTATTTACTCATAAAAACATTTCATTGCGGAATAAAATCATAAGCTAAAAGGATGGTTAAAGCATAAAAACAGGAGTTTCATATCAATCATAAATATAACGCTTTGAGGCACCAGTAACTTAGCCATTCATACCGCTGTGCATGCCTGGAGGAATTCTGGGACCAAGTCAGGCTGTTGTTTGTATAGCCTTGTATCTAATCTTCCAGGCACAACCCAGGAATTTTGCGATTCCACATACAAACAGGGTTCTTGGATCAGATTTTAGTATGTGCAAAGCCACTTGGTTGTCCATGGTACCTAGTTGTTTACAGATGGGCACAAGCCACCTCGACCTTGCTATACCATACCCCGGGCAAGCAAACATAAAATGGGCGACACTCTCTTTTAAGGACCCACAAGAAGGACACTCTTCAGTTGTTCGGTGTGGAGGGCACCATTTAGCGGTAAATGCACGGACTGGAAGTGTGCCAAACCTAAATTGCATGCATAGTGCCTTATCTCTAGGGACCTGAACTATGTCCAGGTCAGGTTCAAGGCCTCTAGAGTGTTTGAACTGGAGAAATTCTTCCGTGAGTCTACTCATATTAGGGTTACTGAGGTCTCTGGCATATACCCAGTCCCAGTAGATCCGTTTAAGTTCAGACTTGCACGGTGGGGTTTGGGCATCCCAAGATTCCTTGAGGCCAAGTGTTGTCATTAAGGCCCTAAGGTTCGAGATCCATTTAATGTCCTTATTTGCATCCATACGCAGTACTTCTGCGAAAGCTTCCGCATAATTAGAAAGTTCCGGGGTATTCCTAAGGCGGGCCCAATAAAGCAACGGGCGAAGTTTGGCCAAGTCCTTAAAGTGGCGCCTACCCAGGTCATATATCAGCGGGGTTAAAGGAGTACCCTGGGGCAACATAATCAGTTCCCTGAAGAACTTGTGTTCTGACTTCTGACTAAGGCTGGGCGTAGTTCGCGAAGTAGCGCTACGCGAAGCTACGTGAAGTGCAGTTCGCACTACGCGAGCTACGCGTAGCACTACGCGAACTGCGTAGTGCGCTGTTCGCGATGATTGCACAGTGCCGGATGCTTGTCCGCACTGTGCAATCATTGAAAAGGGCATCTTGCACAGTGCGAGCTGTCTTTTACTGCCGCTCGAGTTGATTTTTTCTCGAGCGGCAGCTTTCTCAACACGGACTGGTAGTTTCTCATCGCGAGCGGTCGCGAGCATACGCGACCACTCGCAATGAGAAACCTGACCTCCCCGCGTTGAGAATCTCGCCGGCAGGTTTATTTTCCACGCTCGCGATCGGCAACTTGATGTTGCTGATCGCGAACGAGGAAAAAGTCTCGCCGGGATGTCATTTTGCTTGCTCGCGGTCGCCAACTTGACGTTGAGGACCGCGAGCAAGCAAAATGACCGCTGCGCTACGCTACGCTACGAGTGTTTGCACTGTGCTACGTGCAATTCGCGTTGTGCGAAGTAGCGCAAACTACGCGAGCGTAGCGTAGTGCTTTGCCCAGGGTTACTTCCGACCTGCTGATTTCATCCAAATTGTCGAAACCCCATAGCTCGGCACCATACATGGCCGAGCTAACAGCCTTTGCTCCATACACAATAAGCGCCGGGGCAACAGGTCTAGTAAATGAAGAGCGATGTTCTCTGCTCAGTGTCCCGGCTGCGCGTTTGTGATTCAGGAGCATTTTATCGAGATGGGGTCTCCAAAGCATTTTTTCTGAGAGCTGTATCCCCAAGTAATCAAACGTGGTGACTCTCTCAAGGTGTGACCCGTCTAGTGTAATATTGTTCCTGAACGATTTGTGGGGCTTGAATAACATAAATTTTGTTTTGGATGTGTTAATTACAAGCCCTCGTGTGTTACAAAAAATTTGAAACCTGTTCAGGAGTTTTTGCAAACCTATCGGGGTCTTGGAGATCAGCAGCGTGTCGTCAGCAAAGAGGAGAGTGGGCACCTTGCTGCCGGCCAGGGCCGGGGCATCAGTTGGTATTTCTTGTAAAAAGCTAACCACCCCATTCATGTATAAAGAAAACAGGGTGGGTGACATCACACAGCCCTGGCGAACTCCCCTGTTTACTGCGATCTTTTTAGTGAGTTGCCCTTGGGACCCCCATCTTACCTAGGCATAATTGCCCTCGTGAAGCCTTACTAAAAGGTTAAGAATCAGTAGGGGCATGCCCATGCCTTGCAATGTTTCCCACAACCTGTTCCTGGGGACCAGGTCAAAGGCAGTCTTTAGGTCGATGAAAGCGAGATAAAGACTGCCTTTGCCTAAGACTACCACTTTCCAATATATCATAAGTAGTCTAAAGACCTGGTCCATCGTGCCCGTGTTAGACCGGAATCCCGCCTGATAGTGGGAGAGAATATCCTCCTCTTCAACCCAGAATTGAATTCTCTGTAAGATGACCCTACCAACTATCTTCTGCATACTGTCAATAAGACTAATCGGTCTATAGTTCGAGGGATCCTCTCTTGCCCCCTTCTTAAAGATTGGGACAACCTCCGCACCCTTCCATGACTCTGGGACTGGACATCCTCTTGTGATAGAGTTGATAAGGAGGAGGACGTATTCGGCCCATCTTTCCTGATCAGCCAGAAACAGGTCTCCAGGGAGGCCGTCTGGACCCGGGGCCTTTGCGGGCACTAGCCTGTTTATGGCTGATGAGACTTCCTTCCGAGTAAAAGGGTCGATATCAATGTCCCGAGAATGGATTGTGGGGAGGCCATGTTGCCCATCTACACCTGCATCGCAGGGCCCAGAATACAATGTACTAAAATGATCATACCATGTCTTCGACGGAATGTGGTTATCAATCTGATCTATTTCCCCCTTGTTTGTCCGTCTAACCAAGGTCCAGAAAAGATTAGAGTCCCTTGCTAAGCTAGCGTTTTTGAGATCTTGCCATCTGATCTCATCCCAATCTAACTTTGCTTGACGCTGAGCGTCTTTATATTCTCTCCTTGTGAGTTTTATGGCTGCGCTGTTCTTGGTCCTAATGGCCACTGCCAAGGCCCTCCTCTTAAGTCTGCAATCTTTATTATACCAAGAATGCACTCTCCTTGAATGGACTGCAGACTTGGTGGGCCTATTAGGGACTAGAAAGTAAGTACTAATCTGTTCAATAGTACAAGTGTGAATAAAAAAAGCCTTGGTAGGATCCGCTTCTGATCCTTCCCGTAGCTCGTTAATACTTTTGTGCAATACCTGTTTAATGGCGTCTAGTTTTACAACCTGTGAGACTACCTTGGGCCATTTTAGGGCTCTTCTAGAGTTAGAGGGGATCACCTCTTTGGTCACAAACTGTATCTGAGAGGGCAGTGGGGCAAGGAGGAGCCCAAGGGGACCTTAATGACATACACAAAGGGTTATGATCACTATCCAGTGTATTCCCCACCACCATGTCTAAAACGTGCCCCCAAAACCTAACATCTACTAAGATATAATTAATACGAGATGGGCAAGTTACTATATTGTAAGTGGGGGCTCCCTGAGGGTCTGACTTAGTCCTACCATTTACTGCCCTTATGCCATATTCCACGGTAAGTGCATTCAGTTGGATGGCCAGTGGTGTCCATCTTTTTACCGGGGGTATAGTTAGTGGGGGAACGCCCCATTGGCTATCTTCCTCCTCGCAACCTATTAAGTCGTCTGTGGTAAGAGGCTCGAATGTAAAATTAAAATCACCTACAACTAATACTCTAGATTGGCACAAGCAATCAGTCAAGCCTTGTTCAAGTAGTGTGATAATAGGGGAAGCTTTACCCCCGACTGTGCCCCTTATATAGACGTTGAACAGATCCAGCATTATCCCCCCATTTGGGCCCTTGATTGTGAGCCTCATAATATCTGGGCTCGAAACAAGACGAATAGATACTCTGCAATTAAGGGCAATTTTGACCCATACAATAAGTCCTCCCGAGGGGCGACCCTTCCCTATGGTGGTTGCTGGAATATGATAGCAGCTATAGCCTGATTTGTGAAAGGGAGCCAAGCTCCAGGTTTCCTGGAAGGCGCAGATGTCGTAGTCCTCCACTAGATCATTCCAGTGTGGGAGGGATAGTTTGTTACTGAGACCTGCGACATTCCAGGAGATGATTTTTAGCTGGAAGGGGCGAGTTATGTCCAGGGTTTGTGCTATGATTGGCTCATGAGGGAGAATTTGATCAGCAATGGGAATATGGTTAATGGATGAGCAGTAAGCCTGTGCTGGCTGCACTCTCATGGGCACGTTGGGTAGTCAATCATTAGATTCTAATGTCCAAAGACACCTAACACACCACAGAGTGCAGCTGCAGCCCTCTTACGTTATTTATTATTTATACAGCACTTGTACACAGAGGTTTTTGGCACAATAGCAGATAACACAACATATGCAAAGGCCCAGATTTACGAAGGGCTTGCGTTGCCCTTGCATCATGCACGGAGACACAAGGGCAACGTAAGTCCTTAAGTGAGATTTACTTTACCACGCAGAGCTACCTTGCTTAAGAACCTAGTTCATTTATTAACTAAAATTGACCTAAAGGGAAGTAAGAGAGTGAGGGATTTGTTCCACTCTCTTCTTCCAGTTACCGAGAAGGTCCTATCAGCAAAAAAGACAGTTCTAACCTCAGGTTTGTCTAACAGAAGCTGGCTGCGTATAGTGCAAAGTCCATCAAGGAGAGAGGAGCCAGAATATGGAGGGCAGACAGGAGAGAGCATTCAACCCTTGGAGGTTAGGCTCACCATCCACACGACAAAAAGAAGCGCCAACTACACCGGTGCACTGCTACTGCTCATTCATCTCATCAAAGAAGTCACAGAAATGCCACATCAGATCGTGCAGATTCATGTGTTGTGTGGGTGGGTGTGTGAGTGTGTTAGTGTTTGTATATGTGTTGTGTTTATGTGTGTGTTTGTATAAGTGTTGTGTTTGCATGTGTGTATGTGTTGTGTTTGTGAGTGTGTGTGTGTTTGTATATGTGTTGTGTGCGCGTGTGTGTATGTGTTGTGTTTGTGTGTGCGTTTGTGTGTGTGTGTGCTGCTTTGTTGTGAGGTTGTCAGATTAGAAGCTTCTGAGTCTCATCAAATCCCATGGGATGTCTTCATATAGGACGTCACTGTCCTGGGTCTTCCTGGTCTCCCTGGTCTCCCAGAGTGCATGTCCTGTCACTGCTTTTTAGAGCCTTCAGGGACACTTCTAGTTATGTTAATGAGTCAGATGGAGTCTCTGTTCAGTGTTATTACCTCCGGGTCCTTCTTTTGTATCTTTATGAAGCTCTTCCTTTAGACCTTTGATGCACTGACTGGTCCTTGTGGGACATTGGCTTTCAGGGGAAATAAACTGAATTCCCCCCAGTGGATTTTCAGACTCAAAGTCTATGAGGACCTCCACCCCTCCCAGAAAGCCATCCGCGGGGTCTCTGAGGAGAAGTAAGGCATCATCAGCATACAGGAAAAGAACATGTGATCCACCCAGCAGCTGCATACCCACTCCTGAGGCCTAGTCATGGGGTCACCAGTGGTTCCATCGCCGTCCATCGGGACGGCTATGTCGGTTGACCAACGGTAGAGAACACATGGTGGTAGTGTCTTTTCACTTATGCAATGGTGTCACAATTTTTACCTTTAAGATTGCGAAATGACACTTCTGTTTGCCTCACTATTTCTGTTAATCTCATTCGATGTATTTTGGTTCTAACTTATACTTTTTGACCATTAATTTATGATATGTTTTTGTGACCTCTGCTGGTGAACATGTACATCTTCATATCCTAGATATTCCCTTGGTGAAGGACATCAAGTATGAAATGCATTGGGAGTCGCTTTGTCAAAGGATTGGATAATGTTCTTCACTGTTGAATACAGAGCAAAGGCTGTTGTAAGAGCAGCGAAAATACTTTGTTTTGGAAGATTCAAAGTTTTTGAAGAAAAGGTTATTTGGAAACAATCTTCACATTGTTTACAAGGCTCCTAGGCCTCTCGTCTTCTGAGTATGATATGGGACTATTATCATTGTCATTGCAGCACTTATAGAGTTATCTTTGTGACCTTGGACAGAGGTTATACCAGTGCAGTACATTTGAATGTTCTATAACCATAACTATTGATTAGGTGGGAGTGTGTTTGGAAACAAAGTTCTGACAGTTCGTAAAAGGCCCAGGTCTATTTTCTGATCATTTATGTTCATTTATGTTTCCAATGAGCCTTTCAGGTTGGATATTGCCCTAAGGATTTTTTCAAATAGTGCGGCATGGCCCTCAAGTGCAGTCTCTACTTCCTTGAGGATGAGACCCTTCTAGCCCAGCACAGGGTGCCAAGGATCTTGGAATGTGAGTGCCTCCATACTCGAAGCCTGATTTAGATGTCAGCGGACAAGTTAGTCCATCACAGCGGTGATGGATATCCAGCCCGATTAAATATAAATCCCATACAATATTATAGGATATATATTTCAGCGAACGGAATATCTGCGACTGTTGTGACAGAGTAATCCATCCATCAAGATCTAAATCGGGCCCTTAGGCTTCACCATGGTTCCACCTTTCGAAAATGTCTCTGTCGTTACACACCACGGACCCACCGCCGAATGCAGACTTTCCCTGCGCACTGCCAGAGTTTTACAACTGATTGAATATCAAATCATTTTGTTTACCTCCGGAGAGTACATCGATCAGAACAGTAGTGGTGCTGGAACTCCAGTGCAGTTCAGGGAATGTCCACCCCATGCTTTTATTAGCACGTCCAGTCCAGGGTACCACGGTCTACCAGAACGACATGGGGTACAGTTCCCTCAACAGCTACTACCCAACTTTCTTCAACGGTGCAGGATAAATCACATGCCTTCAGAATACGCCACTCAAAATATCACTAACTGTGGGTCCAAACAATGTGTCCTTCCATTTGATACAGGGCCCTCTGCTTCCGCCTTCCACCCTGCATAGAGCCTCTCCTTTGCCAGCACACTCTGCACTGAAATTGGGTATGTCAGAGTTCATGGCCAAGGGATGGGGAAGGAGGCGTTGGCGTGTGCCGCACACACTTTGTCCTCAATGAGGGTTAGATCACAATACTCCAGGCCCCCCAACCTATTGGCTGCAATTCACTGCCTGGGTCTCTTTCACCACCCTAAAAGTAGGCCGCCGGGACAGATCATCAATCGCCACCAGCCTCCGACCACCGGCTGAGTTCAATCCTCCCTCATTGGCCCAAGGTGTGCTCCGCTGGGTGACCCTCCACCAACTAAATGACGTAGTCGCCATCTTGAATGGAATACACAGCTCTGTACCACATCTATTTTTCATTGCCGGCGGTCTAAAACATAGTTGACGCCTGACCAAGGCCACTTCTAGCACATCTCTAGGCCGGGGGGATCGCCTCACCGAGGACCAAAAAAATACACAGAATTAGTGTTGGGTGCAGATCCTCTGGCCTGAAACCTTTTTCACCCGATCTCATTACTATTCGCTGGAGTGAAAATCCTGGAGGACCATATCGCCAAGCAACACCGCAGCCAACTTCAAAATACCAGCTACCTAGAGAACTCACAAGTCGGTTTCCAAAGAGCATACAGTATGGATTCAGCCCTCTTCTCCATTATGGATGACTTGGATACGGAGCAGGATCAATACCGCTTTCATGCTCTGATCCCGCTGCATCCGTTAGCAGCTTGTGAAACGGTCAGCTGCATACTACTCAAGGGCATCTGGCATTGATAGTGCCGCTTTAAAGTGGTGCCATTCATTCCTTTGTGGGCACACTCAAGCAGATATCAACAGATATCAAGATAGGGTTAGTTCCTCCTTTGCCTAAATGGTCACCAAGGGTTGACCCAAGTGGCTGGTAGTCCTGTCACAGGAAGATCTGAAGGTCAGATCTTGGTGGCCTCACACACAGGTTAGGGTGTTATGCTTCATCATTGGGCGCTCCTCGTCAGGCTGGCGCTGCAATGCCTGATGGTCCTGGGGGCTCTTTATCAGGAGATCTTTAGATCTGAGGACGTCGTATAGATGAATGCAAGTGAGGGGGGTAACTAACTGTGTAACTAGTGGAGTAAGTGAGTGGTGGCTAAAATAGGCTCTGGTATCCAATAGACAAATTTTTATAAAGAACAGATACCATAAATAAAAACAGTGGGGCTATCATGAGGTCTTCAAGTACCAGGATAGCTTCTAGTATGGAGTGGTCAGCATGTTTCGTGCCTCAGTGGCCCAAGGATCGGGCGGCACTTCATCAGGACCAAAGATAATACGGTATGCCCCTGTTTGGGGCTTCAGGACTCCCTTCTAATAAGGGATGACCTAACGAGGTTAACCGGCTTACCCCTTAATGTATACCGGCCTATTGTTCCACCTCAAGAGAGGCAGGAAAATGCTCCTTAGGAAAGATGGAGGGTCCCGGTCAATTTGAGGGACGCTTGTTGGTGGTCTGGACTCTCTGGTCTCACCTACCCTCCTCTATCGGCCTCAAGCAGTCAGACTATCACATCATGATTTGCAAAACCTTCTGCCCACGTTGGAGTTCCTCAAAGGGTCATACTTAGTGCCTAATCTTTTTACTATTTCTGTGAGCCCACTAGTGAAAGCCTAAATAGAGGGGTGTATGCTCAGATATAAGTACACCTGTCTGGAAATCCAACCACATACCTAGCTTTTAAGTAAACTATGAAATAATTTCCCCTGGTAAGTATGGAATTGGATGGGCAGAAACTGCCTCAAACTGAATGCTGATAAGACTGAAAAAACTCATTGTAAATGGTAAACACTATTCCTGGTTTGACACCTATTGGCTGTTTCTAGTGGACCCCTTACTTCCCCCAACCAACAACATCAATAAAAAGTCTTGGAGGTCTTGGAGGTCAATTAAAAAATGACCTTTCAAAGTCCAATCAAATTCCTTCGGTTGTCTCTGCTCCTCTCACAGCAGAATGCTGAGAAAGAGAGTTTGTGTAGTGAAAGCGACAGAAGGGATCACAAGCCACTGCACTCTTTGCTGTTACTATGTTAGATCACATGTAGTCATGCTTTGTCAGTGTATTACAAAGTCACATTGTCATGATTATCACCATGCATGACCATCAACCCATGATCTCTGCTCCATGGTGGGGGAGCAAGAAACAGCTATGTACCAATTAATTTCAAACTGTGAACATTTTCTGTTTCATGTTGATTTTGACTTGCTTTTATTCGTAATGTATGAATGTAAGTGAACCTGACTAACGTTTTACCATTTCTCACACTCAGTAATATGATGTGAAAGCTGAATATTGTGCTGAAACACGTGCATGGTTAGTGCACTGACTGATGTGAGTAAAACATCTCACACTGTGGTCTGATGTCTGGTGAGGCATTGAGATGGATACTGATGTGAGTAACATCTCACACTGTGGTCTGATGTCTGGGGAGGCATTGAGATGGATACTGATGTGAGTAACATCTCACACTGTGGTCTGATGTCTGGTGAGGCATTGAGATGGATACTGATGTGAGTAACATCTCACACTGTGGTCTGATGTCTGGGGAGGCGGTGAGACTTCACATGTGTCACAACTGTTTCAGGCACTCGGGGAGGACGTTTGTGCTTCCAGTGGACACTATGGTAGCTACACATCTCTGAGGGCTAAAGGAATCTAATGGGCACCTTTGTCTCACTTCAACGGGGTATCATCTTGATGTTGTACAAGTATCACAAGTTCAATAAATGGTCCCAGACTAACTAAATGCTCACACAATGAGGGACTTGGGTTAGGAGTGACTGTGGAGCAGACTCTACAGGCTGAGGAAATAGTTCTTTCAAAGGATGAGTCAAGAAAAGCCACAGACAAGTCGCAGTGTTTGTGACGTCAGGATGTACTATCAGAAACCAGTTATTGATACAATTGAAGTAATTTTGGATTGGTAAAGAGAAGCCAGATGAAAGATGCAACTCTCTTTTAGAGGAAATAGAGTTGTCTAACATAAATGGCTAGTGAAAGATTAATCTGAGCCCCTGAGAGTGATTCAGGTGGGATGAAAACCAGACAGATATTAGGATGGAAGACCTGGAGGTGATGCTGCAGGGGTGGCTCATAGACTGTAATTTATAGATAACCTGATACTGACAAAGTGTCCAATGTAGGCAGCTGACCTTTACCCCCTTTTGCATTACCCAATGCAACACAACACAGCACATGGGGTTTCTAAACAATCTTCATTCCAATTGACAGAAGTGAGAGTTAAGTTGGAAAGTGTAACATTTATGGAGACCCTGCAGCATTCTATGTTAACAGACAATGGTGTTCAGTTCATTTCACACGAAGGATGGACTCTTGATTGAGAGACGACTGTACCGAAGAAGGATCACCCTGAGACACCTTCAAGCCAGGAGCTCCGAGAAACATTCAATTAGGCAAATACAGAAGGTTTGCTGGATTCAGCTGCTGGGGTTGGTTGGAGACATTATATAAAATCATTATTGAATGCAGGCATGTAATTTAATTTAATTTAATGTAATTTAATTTACTACAGCATTTATTGAGCCCATAGCTACCCTAAGGCATCCCAGAGCTAGCAGCAAGACAGGGAAGAGCTAAATGGCTTATAGAGTGGCAATTTGGAACAGCCATGTTTTGAGAAGCTTTCGAAAAGGGAGATGTCCAGACTCTGATGATCGAAGATTTAAAAGAAGAGTATTCCAGAGTCTAGCTATGTTGTACGCGAAGGACTTGCCTCCACATCTCACCCTTTTAACTTTGGAGATTACGGCTAAATTTAAATTAGCCGAGCAAAGGCATTTCGTGGGGTGATAGAAGGTGATAAGAGAGTCATTGATTGATGGGCCCTTCCCCCATAAGGTTTTATGGGCTATACTCAGAGATTTAAACTTTATTCTATCTGAGATTGGAAGCCAATGTAAAGTCTTCAAATCTGGCTTAGCCGACTGAGTTTTAGGCGTGCCAAGCAGCAATTGAGTAGCACAGTTCTGAACGACTTGGAGTTTCCTTATCGTTGAATTAAGAGCTCCCAAATAGAGTAAATTCCCGTAGTCCAGACGAGAGAGAACCAAGGCCTGGACCATGATTATTCTTGCCCTCATGGGAAGGAGGGGTAGGACTTTCGGCAGGAGTCTGAGAATACCATAGCAGGCTCCTGCCAGCATCACTGCTTGGTGGTCAAATTTAAAGGATTTGTCCAACCAAACACCTAGACTTTTGATTTTAGTATTAGGAATCGGGGCAGGGCCAAGACAGGTTGGCCAAGCTTGATTAAGATCCATACTCATAGAGTTGTCCATGAGCATTAACTCTGTTTTTCCTCCGTTAAGTTTAAGACAGGAGTGGTCCATCCATGATGCCACTTTCTCTAAGCATGCTTCCAGGTCGGATGGAGTGCTCTGATGGTGGTTGAGAGCAGCCACCAACTGTGCATCGTCAGCATATGTGACGATTTTGATCCCGTATGGCAAAATAATATCTGAGAGCGGTTTCATGTACACATTGAATAGTGTGGGGCTCAAGGACGAGCCCTGAGGCACTCCACAACTGAGCAATAGGTTCTTGGATATGGAGTCTCCTGCAAATACCTGGAACGATCTACCATAGAAATAAGACCTGCGCTAGGTGATAGCGCCACCAGAAACTCCAACCGTGCTAAGTCTATTTAAAAGAATATCAAAATTGACCGTGTTGAATGCAGAACTAAGATCGAGGAGGATCATAGCTACTGCTCCTCCATGATCAAGAATTCTCTTAGATTTTTCAACCACGGCCAGCAGAGCGGTTTCTGTTCCATGTTGAGGGCAAAACCCAGTCTGTGAGTAGTGCAGGAGTTTGTGAGTTTCTAAGAAATGGGAAAGGATCGTATTAACGTACTTCTCTAAGATCTTACAGATCCCAGGGAGATGGGAGATGGGATGGTAATTACCCAGGACATCAGGGTTTAGGCTTGGCTTTTTAAGCAGAGCCTTCACCATGGCATGCTTCCAAGGGGCTGGGACTAGGCCAGAAGAAATAGATACGTTTATCACCTTTAATATGACTGGAAACGCTACTTCTTTAACTTTATGCATTCTATCTAGAGCACAGTAAGTCACTACAGGATTAGTCCTCTGGTGGTTTTATGAGACAAGGAAGGTATAACTGATCCTTGACCTGCTTGGGTGCAAAAGTCTGCTGAGAGTGACAGTGGGTTGTAGAACTTTCCACAGCACTCAGAAGGTCCCTTGAGAGCGTTAATACAATCCACTGGCAGAAGACGCGCTGTGAATGAGAAGAACCTCTCCATTGGTGGATGGGTTGAAATCAATCTTCCTTAGGGATGAGAAGAGGCCTTATTAAGTCCTTGGACCCCAGGAGGGAGGCAATAGTTGTAGAATACAGTAACTGATGATGAAAAGCCATTTAGATGAGTGGCCATATGCAAGATGCCAAGAGGAGGAGCTGCCCAGTCTGAAGAAGTAAGAGAAAGAGAGATCATGTTCCTGCTCAGCATCACGGAGACTTTGCCAAGGAGGTGGAGTCCTGGACCCTCAAATGACTGCACCGGCAGCCGGCAGCAGGGAGGAGGGTGGTGTGGCTGCCATCCGGGATCTTTTACCTTCACAAGAATAATTTGCTGCCCCTGTCCCTGCCGTAACTTAGCATCACCTGTAGCTGGCACCAGATTGGCTTGCCCGATGTGCCGCGAAGGACTTCAAGCACCTCTGCCCGTGCTGCCTGTATTACGGAGAAGCCACAGCATCCACCTCCCCATTTTAACCATACGCTCACACTACTAGGAAGCGTTTCGTCTCAGTACTCACCCAATGCCAGAGGTGCTCCATGGGGTATGGGTGCAGGTACAAAGGTGCAGTGTAACCAGTCTGCGGTCCTAGTTACTTTTACACAAAGTTAAGAATGCACTGATGTTAAATATAACTGGTGAATTGCCCTAATAGTAAATCCTAGACTTTCAGCTCACAGTCTTGGATCCATATTCTGTTCATTTTTACAGTGGTTTCCAGGCTGGGCCTATTTCTGAATGTTTGTTGCTGCAGCCTGGAGTGGTGATTGGTTTATGCTGGTGATTGACGTCACAAGTTGTTTCCCCGGAAGCTGTGGGGAATGGTTCACCTTCAGGTGCCAGGTAACCAGTAAACCAATCTGAAAATATACCAAGATGGCGGGGACTCCTTACCCTCCAGTCCATCCGTGAACTTTGACCCTGTGGTCCTGGACTTCTGCAGCAGGGAGGCTGCCCTCTGGTAGGTCTCTGTGCTGCATGACAGGAACAAGCCCAGGTGCCTGAACAGCAGCCCTCGGCTTCCGCTGGCCTGGGGGAATTGGGGAGGAGGGGTCAGTGAGGGAGAGGGGGGGCGAGGGAGAAGAAATAGAGCCATGGGGGAAAGAGGGGAGTGAGGGGGATGAGAGAAGCAGAATAATTACAAGCTTACACATACAAAAAAAATACAATCAACAGCAGAGTTGGGAAATTTCATAAACATATTTTTAAAGTTTACCCATTTTTTCCTCAATTTTGATATGTTAATATTCTTTTCTTGCATGCCATACCTTTCCTACACACATCCTGTAAATATTTAATCGATTCATAAACTTTACCACTGGATTTGAAAATACATTAGAAGACGGCCACCGTAATGTGTAAGTATACAAGGAGTCCTAGCTTGTAATATTTATTCAGAAAACATAAGAAAAATCAGCTACAAGGCGGCTCCTGCAAATGCCCGTGAATGGAAGCCGTTTTGGAATATTTTTAATTCATTCCAGTTAGCTGGATGATATATATGGCGTTTTCAATGCTTGCGACACAAATCAGCAAGCATTAGTAAAGCCAAAAAGCATGAGTGATGGTAGCGAGTGGCAGCAACGAATGGTGGCAGGCCCATATCCTGCACTGAGAGGGGAGGTGGGGGGTGGAGACAGCTCACCCAGCTAATGCCAAATCTTTAAAAAATGGCGACAACCAATGGCTTAAGGTGGACAATGAACAGCCCTCTCACTGACTCGTATGTGTGTATGTGTAAGTGTGCTCTACTGTACTGCTAACTGCTAACATTAGGCTTCCGACAGACAGCTGTCTCTAGAGGTGAGACCTTAACATCATTTTATTTATATCCCACTTACACGTTAGGACCACTTCCACCTGCTGCACACACTGGCCCATATGTATCAAGGTTTGTGCAAGGGTGATGCAAAAAACAAGTGAGATTGATCAAGTCACGCAAGGCCACCTTGCGTGTCCCTGCATGGCTTGTTAATCCAGAGTAACGCAACACAGTGCAAATCACTGCCTTTGTTACTCTTCCCATGGAGGCGTTCCATGGGTGGATGCGTAACGAGGAGAAATATCATTACTCCTCCTTGTTCACACATAGAAAGAGGACGAAGCCTCTCAGGATTGTTTTTGTGCAGGAAGGGGCCCCGTCCTGCACAAAAACAATCTTGCCTACAATGCTGGCAGCCTTGCAACATGACGCACGGGTGCCTGAGTTGAGCGTAGGCAGCCAAGAGTGCTCCAGGTCTAGCAAAAGACAGGGATGCACCATCTATTGTTAAATCTAGCGCATTCTTGCCCTTTCACGCAGCGCAGCAAGGTGGCTTGCTGCGTTGCGCTACATGAAAGATTAATAAATCTGCCCACTATCTCTAGTCCTGCATCAGTACCCACGTGCCCGTGTAGAATTTTGATCACAGGAAATAAAGCATGTCAGAGGAAACACTAGACTACTGAATTTGGTTCCTCCTTGGTGCAGTTTGAGACACACGGGACTACATTTTGTAACCTGCACGGTTTCTGGGATAATATACAGCAACTAACCACTTTCAGGTGTTGTTGAGTACAAATGTTGGGTCAAGATGTATGTAACTAGACCCCAGGTCTCTAAAGTTTGTTTCCCTGCTTAATCAAACTGTGAGACACTGGGCAAAACACCATCTCCCTGCGTCTTATATGACATCATTGCGACTGCATACTATCGCACACAATCAGTATTAAACACCTATTGGCTCTTTTATTGAAACAAATGACATAAAATAACTCTTAACAGTAATAAAGTAATTTTATATAGCACTTTATGTCACACTTATCCGTTCCTAAGCACAGGAAAAAGCTAAAGAATAGATGACGTATATGATATTCAAAAGGAGAGCTCATCTAAGGCAGTGCTGTCCTGAAGCTGTACTGGAACTGGCTGTGCAGTTGCATACCTGGTGTTAACATTATCTTCATCCCCTTCAAGCTAAAGCTATCGATCCGAATGACTATAGTGAAAAAAATATGAAATGTGCCCAAAAATGTATTCTGCCACAAGAAACAACTGTATTTATCTTCTATTTACTTCATAGCAGCCAAAACATTCAAGCCAAACGCATCCGCCTGTTGGCTGACATCACTAGTCCTGCAATGATTGACAAAGTAGACCGGTTCGTCCATGTGGCTGCTCTACAGATCTCCTGCAGTGTCGTGTAGTTCCTATAGTACCCATGCAGGACCTGCGCGTTTGGATAACATAAACTGTGGGCTTGGTGGCAGACTGATTCTGTACACCCCCACCGAGAAATGTTAGCCTGTTTGCAAAAGCTAGCTCACAGTGCCACTAGTGTCTCCTCTTATCGGGGAGAGATTCGTTTCTGGCAACCTCAGAACATGACAACCCTGATCCCGATTCGGGTCAAGTTCGCGCTATATAAAACTCTGTAAAATAAAATCGTGGAAACAATGTACTACTTTTCGCTCAGTCACTTGTGCTTATTTAGTTTATCTCAGAGGTACACAGAATAAACAGTCTGGGCGTTTCAATAAGGATTTATTGAACAGTTGTTATTCTTGTGTAAAGTATATGAGCTAAAACAACCATTAGACAGTAGCAGAGATATATGATTAGCAGTACTATGAATATAAAAGGATAGTACAGTTCTATCATCTTGCAATAAGCATGAATAAATACATGAATATAAAATGCATTGATAAAAGAGAGTGCGTACTCCTACGATGCCTATCTAGATGTACCTAAGTGTACCTAGCATGTGAGTAGGTGTGAAGCCAAGAATCCCTCTAGGATTTAGTCGAACCCCATTACCTGAAGTGTGAATGTAGGAGCCCTTCTTGGTCTCGAGTTGGACACCCCACAAGGGATGTTCAGACCACTGTCAGCTGGAGCGTCTGCATGCAGGAGCCTCAGCATCTCTGGTCAGTGTGTCGGCCTGGAAGTCTCAGTTCCCTCTAACTACTGATAGCAAGAGGTGCTGTATTTATACAGAGAAGTATATAGAGTCCCTTTGTCCCTTGTTCTTGTGTTAGCCATTGTTGGGTATGAGGATGACATATGGGATGAACCTTGTGCGTAGATATTAGGAAGGTGGTGTATAGCCCCTGCCTGGTTTCCAAGTAGCCTCATGAATATTTTATTCATGCAGTGTCAGTCTAAAGATAAAGTCATAGAACACTATTGTTCGGGAAAACCCCTCCTTCTGCACCCAGGCCTAGAACTAGGTAAAAGGTTCAGTCCATAAAAGGCGTTCAATCCTTAAAAGGCTCGTTAGTGTGTAATGTAGGGGAGGTGATGTAGGTGAAAGGGTATGATGTTACCCAGGCCTATATTAGGGTACCTATATGAAACATAACAGCAGAGATGCCCCCTGAACTTTTGCCCATGAAGTAGAGGGACTCTCAGCTGATCTTCCTTGAATTTCCAAAGGACACTCAACACCCTGCACCTGGTAAGTGTGCATAATTAAGGTTCTTAGCCACCTGCTCAGAGTCTGAGGAGCTGGTCTACCTCCTTGGCTTGATGGACCAGAACAAAACTTACAAATAATGCATCAGTCTGTCTGAAGGGCGCAACTTTCTCAATATAGTGACTGCTCTTTTCACATCTGATATATATAAGTCTGTCTCATCCCGACAAGAAGGATCTGGACACAACGCCAGCAAAAGAGCTTCCAGATCCCAGTGAAGCTTTGAAGAAAGTTTGGGAATCAAAGCAGGATTGAATCTGAAGACTAGGCCCTCTGAAAAACTCCTGAAATAAGGGTGATTGTAGCAGAAAGATCCTAATTCACCCGCCCTCTTTGCCGTTGTAGTTTCTACCAGAAAAAAAACCTTCCTAGAGAAACTTTGACATCATTGGATTCTAGAGGCTCCAATGGACTGACTTTTGATGTTTCTCGGGCCAGCAGTAAATTCCAGGTAGGTAACAGAGGCATAAGATCCGATCCGATGTTAGCAAATCCCTTAAAAAGTCACCAAGCAAGAGATTCATCTTCCTTCACATGTGGCCAGTTTTCTCTGCCCACAAGAGCCTGGGTCTAGTTAGTTTGAGACCTAGACACAATCCATCCTAGAGAAATCGTAACACATTCATTTTTCCACGGAACAAAGGATCTCAACATTTCTTTTCACACCATTTCCTAAATGAATGCCAGTGATGTGAATGGACTATCTCTGGACGCTTGTACAGCTAATGCTAGTTTAACAGAAACACCTACCTTTCTTAACTATATCCACTCAACCTCCAAACCATCAACCGCAGATAAAGAAGAGCCGGGCTTATTACACTATCAGAGGAAACCAAGATGAATGTACCAATGCCTGAGCGACCAGGATCAGTGAAGCTTTCTCCACCTTCACACTCATCAGAAATCCTCTCAGGTCATTGGTAATTATTGGACCTGACATCCTTGGTGCGTTCTTCCCCCAAACTTTTTGCCTTCCCCCCTCTTGGTTTGCTAAATTTGTTTCTGTTGGCTTTAGTACTTTTTTTTGTCCCCGAGTTTTATACCCGAAGGTATCAGGGCGCTTTACATGAGCACCAGTTGCGTTACACAAGGACACATTAATTTTTGTTAGTCATGGGGAAATTAAGTGATTTGCCCAGAATCACAGGATGTTGAGCGTCGTTGCCGGCACTCGAACCCGGTTACCCAGATTTGACGTCGACCACCCTAGCGGTTAGGCCACATCCTCTCCTCTACTTGTGCACTTTACCACCGCTAACCAGGGCTAAAGTGCTTGTGCTCTCTCCGTCAAACATGGTAAAAAGGCCTACACCTAATTGGCACATTTAATTTACTTGTAAGTACTTTGTATATGGTAAAACATGTATCCGAGGCCTCTTAATTAAATGCTACCAGTGGGCCTACACCACTGCTTGTCCCACCCACTAAAGTAGCACTTTAAAAACATGTCTCGGGCCTGCCACTGCAGCCTGTGGTGCAGTTTGAAAATGCTGTTTTGATCTGGAAAAAGAATCCTTTTGGCATGCCTAAACCTTCCTTATTTATGCTTATATGTCACCTCTAAGGTAGGCCCTAAAGGCTCACAGGGCAGAGTGCATTATATTTAAAAAGTAGGACATGTGTGTTTAGATTGTACATGTTCTGGCAGTGAAAAACGTGGAAAGTCGTGTTTCACTGTTGTAAGGCCTATCTCTAACATTGAGATACCTTTTTTTTTTTTTATAATATTTTTTATTTGAGAGTGAGAGAAAGAAAACAATGTTCTCACCCCCCTCTTTTTATCCCCTGCTCCCCCCGGCCCACATTCATCCATATCTTATTCCAATCCCAAGGTGGTGCATTAATCTCCAACAGTCTTCAATTATACATTTAACAAATATACAGCGCCAAGTGCTAAAGTGTGCTAAACAGTATATCGATACTTCTAGTTTCAAGCTTCTATAATATAGCAACATAGATAATAAAAAGTGGCAGTGTGGGCAAATCCCCACAAGTACTTATTACAAAGTGCAAGGTGCATTGTAAGCAATGATGCTAAAGTGCCAGGTACCTAAAATATAACAATTGTCAGTCCTCACACTACAGTCCCATTTTTTAAATACATAGTCACTTGATGATTAGTAAATTCAACAAGGTCAAGGATATAAAAAGCTTCATTCAAAGTGCTTAGTACATGTATCAGGGAGAATACCCATTATTCAATCCAATCCAATCTGAAACGGGCTTCCATATTTCTACTTCCTTTTTTTTTGCCCTGCTTCCCTTGCGCCTGTAAATAGCCTTTTCTAAATTATATATAGAAAATAGCCGCGCCACCCATTGCTGAATTGAAGGGGGGATCGGGTCTATCCAGGACGATGCTATACACAACCTATACACCGCCATTGCTATAACTAATATCGCACCTCCTTCTCTTTCCGTTAAGCTGGTTATTCCCAGCAAAATTGCTGGAGCATCCAGCTCGACCTACAGCTGTAATTTCTCCTTTAAAAACCCCTTTATATCTTTAATCAGGGGGTTAAGCTTGTCACAGGTCACAAACATATGGATTATGTCCGCCTTGTGGAGGGAACAGCGCGGGCAATAAGCTTCCTTTCCGTCGCTCCATTTCGCTATTCTGTTTGGAGTATAATAAAGCCCAAAGCATGTCTTATAAAATTGGACTTGGAGTTTGGCCGGTATTAAAATTGTCTGGGTGTTTAGAAATATCTTTTGGAAAGTGGTCCCCGAAATCTCTACTCTTTATTGCCATTTGTTGGAACATATTTCCGTATCATCTTTGGAATGCTCGTTCAGAAGCTTATAGATAGTCCAATTCTAGGGGGGATGGGCAGAGTAATTCTGTCTACCAATTCACTTCTCCCGAGCTGGTCCACCTTGCCCTCATTTTTTTGTAAAAAGTCCCTAATCTGCAGATATTTAAAGAAATCCCTATGTGTAGGCCCGAATTTAGATGCTAGTTCCATATATGATCTAATACCCTCCTGAGAATAAAAACTACCTAGCTGCTTAATACCCGATTCAAACCAGGTCTTGAAAGGTATATCGTTAAAAATATCTGGTAGATTTCTGTTCTGCCATAATGGAGTGTAATAATTGAGCCTTCCTATTCCATTTCGGCGCCATATTGCCCCCCAGATTTTAAAAGCCGTAAGTAGTGTCTTCAACCGGACTCTTTTGTAATACCCATAGTTTAGCTGATGCCAAAGATATCCCCATGCGTCACAGCCAATCACCTGTTCCCATGTAGTGGGAGATTTAGTTTGCGTCAATGCTCAAAAGAGTAGTAAAGTGCGTGAGTGAGGTTGCCCACCAGTATAGCTTCAAATTAGGGAGGGCCAAGCCTCCGCACTCACTGGGCAGCGATAAAAATTTAAAAGCTCTTCTTGGTCGGGAATAAGACCAAATAAATTGTGCAAAAATATTTTCAAATTTTTTAAACCAAAAATTTGTAGAAACAAGCAGTATTGCTCTAAAAACGTACAACAGTTTTGGAAAATAAATCATTTTAATTATGTTGGTTCTTCCAATAAGAGGTAAGTGTAGGTGGTCCAATTATTTTAGCACTTTCTTGGTTTCCTCCGCGCAGTTCCCCAAATTTTCCTTAACCACCTGATCCAGATCTGAATTTATTTTAACCCCCAAATAATTGGCTTTTTTAACCACCCGACTATCGTTAAAAGTAGTGAATTCATTAACTACTGTTTGGATTTTCTCCTGGTTTAGGGCATAGCCTGAGAGTATGCCATATTTTTGTGCCTCCTCTTCTATTGCCCCCATAGCCTGTTCTAGGTGAGGAGTTGCAATGGTTATGTCATCCGCATAAGCCAGAACTTTACTCTCATGATTGTATCTCACTAATGGGGGAATGTTGTGGGCTGCAGCAAGTTGCTTAAGAAAGGGGTCTATATACAGGGCAAATAGGAGCGGTGAACAGGGGCACCCCTGCCAAGTCCCCCTCCTGATTTTCAATGGTTGGGTCATTTCACTATTTATGAGTACACTAGCTTCCGGGTCTTTATACAGGGCTTGTACTGCTCTTATAAACCTGTTCCCAATCCCTTTCTTTTGCATTGTCATCCATAAAAAAGGCCAGGAGACCCTATCAAAAGCCTTTTCGGCATCTAAAAAAATGCCCGCCATAGGGTCTCCTGACACTTGATTTACATCGAATAGGGTGATGACTCTTCCGATGTGCTTTATAGTTCCTTTACCGGGTATAAAACCATGCTGTCCCTCAAACACCATTTTACCAATAACCTGCGAGAGTCGTGTGCCCATTAATTTGGGAATGTATGATTAAACAACTACCACTTTTATAACGAGTGCCTAAACCACGAAGGCTAAACAACGAAAAATCCTAACCACTATGTTTTCAAACCACGACTTACTGAACCACAAAAATTAATCTATTGCCATTTAGCCGGAATCTACCACTATGTTAAAAACAATGCACGTTTGAAACACTTATAAAAAATTGTAATTAAATTAAACAACACTTCTAATGAAAAGTATTTTTAGTAAATAATCTTGAAATTAGCAATCAAATAATCGTTTATTAAAAAAACAGACAAATTTACAAAGAGACAGTAATGGACGGTAGAAAACTGTGAAATATAAGTCCATCATCTGTTTTTACAGTATTGACACACTAGAATCCTTATTAAAATGCCTGTATGACAAACGTAAAAATTACTTAAAATGCATTATTTAAGGCGATTATTAAAAAAACGAATTCTCACAGAAAATAAAATTTAAAAAAATTGGATTCCAGTACATATTTTCATTTTCAATAAGAATTGACTCGAATAAAACATATAACAAGCATTGGCAATGCCAATCGGTCTCGCCATTAGGATCTTATATGTATTGCCTGCCGATCACATAATCTCCCCGTGCCTGAATGTGCCCTTGTGTAACGTAACCGGAGTTCGCACTATAGAAATCTGCATAAAAAAAAGTAAAACACTGTGCCAGCCTGCCTCAAGCGCTCCTCCCGAGCAGCCCTGACTGCCGATCACATAATCTCCCCGTGCCTGAATGTGCCCTGGTGTAACGTAACCGGAGCTCATGTAAAGCGCTCCAATACCTTCAGGTAGAGTTCGCGCTATAGAAATCTGCATAAAAAAAGATAAAAAGCCGTGCCAGCCTGACTCAAGCGCTCCTCCCGAGCAGCCCTGCCGGCCGATCACATAATCTCCCCGTGCCTGAATGTGCCCTTGTGTAACGTAACCGGAGCTCATGTAAAGCGCTCCAATACCTTCAGGTAGAGTTCCCGCTATAGAAATCTGCATAAAAAAAAATAAAACACCGTGCCAGCCTGCCTCAAGCGCTCCTCCCGAGCAGCCCTGCCTGCCGATCACATAATCTCCCCGTGCCTGAATGTGCCCTTGTGTAACGTAACCGGAGCTCATGTAAAGCGCTCCGATACCTTCAGGTAGAGTTCGCGCTATAGAAATCTGCATAAAAGAAATAAAACACCGTGCCAGCCTGCCTCAAGCACTCCTCCCGAGCAGCACTGCCTGCTGATCACATAATCTCCCCGTGCCTGAATGTGCTCTTGTGTAACGTAACCGGAGCTCATGTAGAGCGGTCCAATACCTTCAGGTAGAGTTCGCGCTATAGAAATCTGCATAAAGAAAAAACACTGTGCCAGCCTGCCTCAAGAGCTCCTCCCGAGCAACCAAGCCTGCCGCGTCACCTGACCTCAGAGAGGGGCGCTGGCTGCGTGTCTGCTGCTGCGGATGAGGATCACGTGCCGACAACCACCCTATGGGGGGGGGGGGAATCGGCACTCATAAACATCAGTGCAGCTGAAAAAATATGTGTGTCTGTACACGATCGCCAGAAGTTTGCACTCGATCAACATCACACGCTTGGCTTAAACAAGTCACATTAAATAAAAAGTCAACACACGCACCTCCTACTTCCCCAGCTCCTTCTTACACAATGTACTGCCTTCGCCCATCCCACCCCTCCTCCACAGTCCTTCATTCACCTACTCATCCTACTAAGAAATATACACATAACACCACTGCCTCTACCACCTGCTGCCATTTCACATGAAGCCCTGAGCCCCGAGTTTTACCCCCCTTCCCCTCTGCACCTCTGCAAACACTGATGCAGCATGATCGGAGCCAAACCTCTGACTGCAACTTCCACCTCTGCTGTCCGGGCTCGGACCCATGCCAGGTCCAGCGCCTCGCCATGCATGGAGGAAAGCTCCTCTGCCCAGGACCACTCAATGTGCTCCGGTGAGCACAGTCCTGCACAAGTACACTGCACCTCCAGCCGGTCGCGGGCAGGCAGACAGTATCCGCTCACACACACGGTTCGCCTACCTCATAAGAACAAGTGTGCGTACATATCAACAAGTTATAACAATAACCAGCACGCACTTTTTTTCTAACTTTAACACCGAGCGCGGTGTCCTTTATGCGGGCGCTGCGCTCAGTGTTAAAGTGAAAAAAAAAACAACAAAAAAACAGAGCGCGGTGTCCCTGAAGTGGACGCCGCGAAAACACAAATAAATAAGCAAGAGGCAGAGGCAGACTTTTTGCGCGCATGCGTACGATGTATAGCAAGAGTCTAGGTCAGGCAAAATAGAGTGCGAATGCAGCCAACCAATCAGAGGGGCAAAAAAGCATTTACAAATGCAATAGGACTCGTATTTACGTGAGTCCTATTGCATTGTAAATAAAACTGTGGTCGTCGAAGAAGGCAGGAACAGGAGTGGGTGGGGGGGTTGTGGTTGGCAGAGAAGTGACGGACTGCGGGAGGGAACGGGGGAGGCAGGGGAACAAAACAGTTTTAAAAGTAAAGGGGCTGATAGCTATGGAAGGAGAAAAATGACGACATGGCCGTCAGGAGGCGGGATTAAGTTGAGGAAAATGAATCAGATTGCAGCATTTAGGAATTCGGCCAATCAAAAAGATAGGCGAAAATTGGGCGGAGCTTCCTCCACTATACTGTATACAGCATCTCTCGACGAGACAGCGCATGCGCTGCCTAGGCGAGACCTAAAAAACGGCCAACCACCCACATAGAACATTCGCATCGAGCACAGGTCATCATTGCATCATTGAAAAACAAACCTACAGTGCCATCTATTGGCCTCTCAAGGTAAATTTAAACAAAGTCCATTATAACGAAAACATAAAATATATTAAGGAAATGTACAAATCAATTTAATAAAAATAATATCTAACTTTTATACAAAATTGAAAACAGTAAGCGAAAACATAAAAAAATATATAATTATAATTATTTCTTTAGGAGGTTGTGGTTTAGGTTCAGGTAGATGTTTAGGATTCGTTGTTAAGCCTACTCGTTGTTACAATTTCGTTATTAAGGCCGTTTCCCTTACTTTGGAGTAGATCTTGACACCTCCATTAATTAAAGTTATAGGGCGATAAGAGCCCAGCTCCTGCACAGGTTTGTCTTTTTTGTGGAAGACTATAATTTTTGCCAGCGCCCAGGTTCTTGGTGGTGCCTCCCCTTCTGCTGTCTGAAGAAACACGGATGTCAACATTTCTTTAAGTTCCTCCTTAAGGATTTTGTAGAATTCTGTGGGGATTAGGTCCGGCCCTGCCGCTTTCCCCCTAGGTAGATTTGACATTGCTTCTTCAATTTCTTTCCACACTATTGGGGACTCTAACGCCTCCGTATCATCTTGCGTCAGAACCTCCATCTCGCAAGCATCTAAATATCGGCTTATTTGATCTACTGCATCCCCTCTCCCTCTCCCCACATCCTCCATATAGAGTGATTGATAAAATCTTCAAAAGGCTGCCTGTATATCATTAGACTCCGTTACCCGCCCCAAAACAGGATCATTTATTGACAAAATCTCACTGTGTGTCACCTCTGATCTTGTTCTGACGGCCAGCAAGTGACCCACCTTCTCCCCACATTCATAGACCTCCTCTTGATGGGCTAATGCCTTATCTAAAACTTTTCTTAATAGTTCCCCTTGAATTTCTGCCTTTGCTAGGGCCACCTCCTCTTGTACTTCTTCTATACCCCAATTTTGTCTTAGGGCCTCAACTACTTTTTCCTCTGCCTGGACTAGTTTTTGCAGTCTAATACACCTGAGATTTTTTTCCCCTTTTCTTTTCCTGCTTGAGTACTGTATTGTCTCCCCCCTTACTCCTGCTTTTAAGGTGTCCTATACCAGTCCCAGAGGTGCCGACCCCAAATTTCTTTGTAGAAAGTCAGGTATCCATTCCTTCAGGTGGCCTACATAATCTTCGTCTAGTAGGAGGGCCCTCTCGAAGGTCCATGCCGGAACTTTCTCAGTGAATCCTCCCTGCTCTAACTGCAATACCAGTGGGCTGTGGTCGGATAGCACTCTAGGGTGCCGATCGATCCTACTTCTTCCCACAAGTATAGAGGAGGCAAAGAAATAGTCCAGCCGAACGTGCTTCTGGTGCGGGGCGGAGTAATAAGTAAACCCATGCTCCTCCGGCCTCTTTAAAGACCATACATCCACCAAGCCATGTACCTGGCATAGATTACATAACGCTTGAAATACCCTTGGCTTTCTACCCTTATATCTTTGATCTTGTCCCCATTTGGAATCAAGGTTGATATTAAAATCTCCACACACGATTAATGGCAGCGGCCAATGTACCAATTCGTTAGTTAACCATTTCAAAAGGGACGGATCGTCCACGTTACTGCCGTAAACCGAACATAAGGTGAAATTAGGGGAGCTCTGGGGCCCTCCCATTTGCAATGACCCATCGGCCTAGCCCATCCGAGCGTGTTTTAAAAAATGTAGTTGTTTTCTTCTTAGATAGTATCGCGACCCCCCCTTGTCTGAGTTCCCTGTGTCGTGGCCCCAACCACCGTGTAGCCAAGATATTTCAGTAGATCTTTCTGTGACCCATCAAGGTGGGTCTCTTGCAGGTAGACAATGTCTGCTTGCAACAGTTGCAATCCTTGCGCCACTACCTGTCTCTTTTTTGCATCATTTAGCCCACAGATGTTCAATGTTGCTATACCTAATCTCCCCATTTTCTTAATTGTATTTGGTTGCCCCGTTTTTTGTACTCTTTATACACAAAGAAGAAAATCCTAACTGCCACCCATTTCAAAGCCTTTGCCCACCGGCACCCTCTTTTTTGTCCGTCCGTACCACCCTTTGTGTGAGCCACCGCCCCCCATCCTCCCACCCGCCCCTCACCCCACCCCCTAACAAAAAGGCAATCAGACATAGCCTGATCGATGTACGGCTGACCCACTGCCCCCCATCTCCCTCAATCTGTGAATCCGCTATTTTCTTTAGACAGCACAGCCTCTATTATTCCCAGTCTTGTCCATTGTGTTTGTTACTATACCAATTTTTATTTTTATTCCTTCCCTTCCCTTTTTTTTTTTTTAATATGGGTAATCCTTTCCCTTCACTTTTTTTTCTTTATTTCTTCTAGATATTCCTGCGCTTGTACTTCAGAGGTAAAGCTGCGTGTTGTGCCTTCGAAAATGATCTTAAGTCTGGCCGGGTTTTGCAGGAAGACCTCTGCTCCAAGTTTCTGAAAAGGAGAGAAGAGTTTCCTTAGACGCCACCGTCTTTCAACTGTTGCATGTGCAAAATCTGGGCGTACAAAGAACAAGACCCTATTGCTGATCTTTGGAGCATTAGGGCGGGCTTTATCAAATATCACTTGTCGCAAAATAAAGTTACCAATGAAAACCAACATTGCTCTAAGTTTTTCGTCAGCATTCTGAGTTTGTTTCCTCCTGATTAAAGGGAAGCGATGGGCCCTCTGTATTTCCATATCCCAATCCCAGCTTGTTTGTTCAGGAAATGCGTCCTTTAGGAATTTTACCATATAGCTTCTGGGGTCGTTTCCTTCTAAGCCTTCCGGTATCCCTAAGAAGCGCTGGATGTTTCTCCTCTGACGGTTTTCATAGTCTTCCAGTTTGGTCATGACATCAACCATAGCTGCGCCTTGCTCCGTGCCTTGCGTCTTAATTGATTCCATATCAGCTTCCAGTGCCTCTGTCCGCATCTGAACGGAGGTCAAGCGATCCGCAATTTCCCCACAGGTTTTGTTCAACTTGCGGATTCCTGTTTATACATTTTTGACGGCAATCCAGGCTCTGCGTCCTTCATTTCTGTTTTCTTCCTGCATTTGCTGAATTGACGTTAAAATGGTCAATAGGGAAGGTTCTTCAGCTCCAGCCGGCTCGTCTCCTTTCTTGCTTTGGGGCCAGATCTGTGTGTCAGAGTAATCCTATTTAAGTTGTTTTCTGGTGCTTTTCTTGGCTTCCTTTCCTGCTTTTCTTTTTATTCCTTGATTTTTTCTTTTGCGTTGATTGGGAGGAGGCGCTGGAGCTATCTTCTGAGAGAGATTCCCTGCTTGATGACCTGTCCTCCAGCTCTGACACCTCGGACTCTTCGGTTAATGAGTAGAATTTTTCCACCCCATGGCATTCGGGTGACAAGATGCCAGCTTGTGCCGGTAGGTTTTTGGATATTTCTGCGCCTGGGGGTGTTACCCGGGTCTTCTCCCTAAAAGTTTCCTCCCCATAGCCAACCTCCTTGACATGGATCCCATCTACCTTGGGTGTTGACTGGATCTGCTCTTCTGATCCTAGTTTTTTCCCTGTTAGTTCGTACATTAGGTTAACGGGGGGAGGGGGTTCCCTGCTTGATTCCCAGTTTTACCTGTCAAGGAGCTCCTGGCTTCTTCTTCCCCCCCTACCTCCTCCTTCTCTTGCTGGATCTCCTCCGTTAATGTCCTGTCGCCCCCTTCCTCCTGCATGTTAACTTTTTCCTGGGTGCCCATTGATAGATTGGCAAATATTGTAGCGACCGTTGGCTGGGCAGGCCCCCCCTCTACCTGCACTCCCGAGCTGGTAGCAGTTTGTTTTTTAGTCCCGGCATCGCACTTCGCCTTACCGGTCCCGCCGCGCTGCTTCGATTCCAGCGGAGCCCCATTGAAAACCGGTTGGCCGATTCCTGTATGCACTCCGCTGTTGCCGGGAGCAGCCGAAACTCGCCCTCTCAACGTTCTCCCGCCTCTCGAAGCCATCCGGCGGGTCGGTGGTTTCCTGGCCTGCCGCCAGGTATTCCGCTTATGTTTGAACAAATATTCCCCAAGTGCGGCTGCTGTAAGCCGCAACACGAACTCCAGTGTCTTCCGCCACCAACTGCGTGTTGTGCTGTCCACCGGCTCTCTCAGGCTGTGCAGTCGCTCACTGAGCCATCGATCCATCAAGGGAGATGGAGGAAACGGCGGCTGCAGTTAGTCTTCCACCATCTTTACAAGCACTGATCTCATGAAACTATTTCCACATTGAGTTACCTTAGTGCATTTATTAAGTAGTAACTTTAGATTGGGAGCAGATAGACATATGCGTTTGCACTGGATTGTAATTTAAAATCCTCTTTAATGGCAAACGTAGATTTTAGGATAGAATTCTGAAAATGCCACTTTCAGAAAGTTACTAAAGTATACAAGAAAGTGTTGGATGGAATGCTTGTTTTAATCTCAGCCACTGGTCATCGCTCGGGCTGCATCCCAGTCCATCGTTATTTTGCACACCATGCCACCTCAGTTTGGACCCAGCCATATGCAAATCAGTCGTGACCTTGCTCCAGTAGGAACAGTCCAGTCCAAACTGCCGGGCCAGGTCCTCCCTGAATTGGAGCACAAGCAACCTAGATCCTGATTTGCCCTAGTTAGTGCTCATCAGCCAGTTATAGCTTGGTTCCAGGGACATAGTGTGCACGGAACCGACGCTGGGCATACCCGTCCCATTTAGGGCAACATACCAAAAGTATGCAAAAAGTGATGGATGGAATGCATAATTAATCTCCGCCACTGGTAATCACTCGGGGCTACTTCCCAGTCCATCATTATTTTGCATATCATGTCACCTTAGTTTGGACCCAGCCATAGGCAACTCAGTCTTGAGTCTCAAATAACTATAACTCATGTCCTAAGGTAACTATAACTTGCGCTCTTGACATGCACTGAAAATTACCCCACATATTACATCACTCATGACATCTTCTATGTCATCTTTGATAATATCACTGCAACATTTGCAATGAATTTATTGATGAAAAATCTGTGCATGGCGGGCGCAAGGATTACATTTTTTTTCTGGGTGTTCCGGTCCCACCCGGAACTGTTTTCTTTTCTATGGGGGCTGCGGGGGGGAGCTCCAGGGCCCTATGGGGGCCGCAGAGGAGCCTGTATTTTTTCATTTACAGAGTGCACCCCAAGCCATTATTCTTTTTGGCGGTCACGGGGGAACCCCAGGTCCCTCGCAGCCCCTGGGGCTCCCTGCTTCCCCAGGAGCCGGTACACATTTGTTTATATATTGGCTCACTCGGAGCATGCCACAGCTCAGCCCACATTGGGGGCTGTGGGGGAGCCCCAGGGCCCACACAGCCCAGATGACTCCCCGCTCTTGCAGGAGCCGGAATGCCTTTTTTCAAGTGGGGTACTCCAAAGCCCACCCGGGGCACCCCAGAGCTCTTCCCCTATTGAGGACTGCATGGGGAAGGCCCCAGGCCCCCAAAACCCCCACGGCTACCCTGCTTGCACCCATTGTGGGTGCAGCAGGAGCTGGCATTGCTCCCATTCCGCTGATCACTTTTCTTTTGCTCCCACGGCAGGAGGGCAGAATCGTGTCTCTGGTCGGCAGCGACCATTTTGTGCTGTCCGGGTCAAGAAGGCTGGTACTGGTAACACTGAGAGCCTACCGGAGGGCTCTTCCAGTGCTTAGAATCGTACGTGGGGGTATGATTCCAACATGTTTTATTCCAAACATGATAGGATTCGTTGCAGCCGTTTTCAAGATGGTGATCGCGTAATTAAGCGGTGCCCCTCTACATTGTATATGGCTGCTTCACTAACAACCGGGGAGAATGGACTCCGTAGGCTGCAGGGGTGTCCTGCTCATGCAGGGGCACCCTCTCACTTAGAACCAAGCACCCTGCGTTCAGGATTGCAAAGGCCTGCTATGGGGGTGACTTATAGGTTTCAAATGCAGTGACCCTTAGATATAGTAAACCTATATCTTTAGTAAGTGGTGCATGCACCAGCTTACACAGGCTGCAATGGCAGGCCTGTAGTTCCATTTTGCATGGCCTCTCATGGGTGGCATAATAAATGCTTCAGCCCATGGAGACGTACGGGATACCTATGCCCTGGGTACCTCAGTACCATATACTAGGGACTGACAAGTGTACTCCAGTATCCAATCTGGGATGTACCTAAGTACTGAACACAACAATTTAGGGAGAAAGCAGATAGACTGGGGTCCTGATTAGCAGGATCCCAGTCAGACTAGTCAAAATACAGCTCAGCATCAGGCAGAATGTGGGGGTAACCATAGAAGCAGATCCTACTTTCCTACAAGCAACATCAACACGAGAATGTTATCTAACAAGCATTGGAAATGCAGAAGGTCTCGCATTTGTTGGAGTTGGAGATATTGGCATTGTAAATGGCAAGGTTTTGTTACTATATGCGCACAGAGAACTTGTTTGAAACTTCATTTGATGCTGTTAATATTAAAATAAATACTTCGATGAATGGGTCAAGTTTTATTTATCTTGAATGATTTGCTATGTTGATGATTGATTGAGCAATAATGCTAACATAATTGATTATTCTACTCTGAACCAAGTTCTTTATATGCCAATGGTAGGAAGAGCAGGCCCTGTGCCCAACTGTGGCCTAAACCTGGCATCTGCATGCACAGGCCTGGGAGACGGCACCAGTCCTGGTGTGCTGGTGCAGAGGGGCGCTGTGCGAGGTTGCAGCCCCAATCTCCGCATAGTAGTTGCTGCAAAGCCTCTGGAGGCAGACACAAACTGCGGCCTGTGCAGTGCTGCTGGCGTGCACGGGTGTGTTGTGCACAAGAGATTAAGCAGACCCACATAAGTCATGACAGTGGACCTGACTGTTTGTTCTGGTGTTGGAAAGAATAAAGTTAGCCTGCAGGAAATGAAGCCAGCCTGTAAGTATTGTATCCTGAGCTCTGGGGCCCTACCCCGAACAAAGAATCCCTAAATAAATGCACAGACGCCTAGAGTGTGGCTGTGCACCTACAACGAGAAAGGGAGTATTGGCCACTATACAATCTTTCAGACGGACATCACAGTGCCACTGTGAAGGACTGCTACGTGAGGTGCCCGGTGACGAAGGAGGCACTTTACTGAGTCTATAGGATAGCGAGTTCAGGTTCTACTGTTGTGCACTAGAGGGTCCCTCCATTCCTAAGTGTGCAGAGCCCCCCCAAACACAAACAATAGATCCAGAAAACCAGGATCAACAAGGACGGGCAAAATGGAAGCATTCCTTAAAATGACTCCCCTAGACTACTTTGACATAGCCAAGATCTTGTCTACATTCATTGAAGAGTGAGTACACAATCATCAGCCCCCAGACCAAGATGTCCCAGCATCCAGTTAAGTCTTCTTAAGCCTAAATAACCGTACAGCCACTGTGCGCGTGTGCATCCTTCGATATCCAGACATGCTGGGTGGATGGATGGATGCAGGTAGGTCTATCCAAATAACATACATCTGGCCACCGCAGTCGGTGGGGTGGAGTACGTCACTCCTAGCCCCACGTCCATTCCTTACTGTAGAATTACTTGCTTATGCCACAAGTAATTGTTTGCGCTGGGAGAGGAAAACTTTGCTTCAGGTTGGGAAAAGAGATGTGGGACGTCACGTGGGAGTGTTTATCAAGACAGGTCACTGTTTTACATCGGTGCCTGTTTTGTTCAGGAATGGCGCAGAATGCAATTCTTTTAGGGCCTGATGTATGACATGATTTTGCATGCGCAAACGGGTTTGCGAACCCGTTTGCGCATGCAAAATCACTGTTGGCCATTTACAATTCCTAGATAGCAAGTCGCAATTTATTTGCGACTTGCTATTTAGGAATTGTGAGTCGCAATTAGGAAGGGGAGTTCCCTTCCTAATTGCGTCCGCAATGCTATGTGTGAATGTTTTGTGACCGCTATTGCGGTCACAAAACACTCGCAAATTACCACCCTCTTCAAAAGGGTGGTAATGCAGTTGCAATTTGGAAGGGGTCCCCAGGGGACCCCTTCCACTTTGTGACTGTCTCTAAAAATATTTTTTAAGGCCAGGCCCAGGGACCACTGCCTCCCTTAAAAAACAAGCATTTGCAATGCAATAGGTCTCGCATTTACACGAGTTTAAGCTATTGGCGTTGTAAATGACAATGCGTTTTATTATGGTTCAAAAACCAAAACATAAATAAAAGGCATTGTTATTTACAATGCCAATAGCTCAAACTCGTGTAAATGCGAGACATGTTGCATTGCAAATGCTTGTTACAATCAGTTCTCAGGATATTGCACTGTTGCAATAAGTGTATTAACCACATCAGCGACTAAACCAGTATTCTAACCTGAGGTTTGTAGATTTTGAACATAAGCATAGATCAGAGATCTCAGTTGATAGCGTTAACAACCCAGATACGAAAACTATCGTATTTTCACACTGATAAAACAGTTCAGTTTGAACGCCATTCACAGATTGAGACACGTTACACTGCATTCTTTACCGCAATTTAAGCTCTAATGAATCTCCAGTTCAAGCTCAGAAGGGTAATGTGACCAGGCGTAACAAGGACGGGACGGGACGGGACGGCACAGATCACGCATGCGCATGAAAACCCACTCATCACTTGAAAGAACCCGAAGGATCGGAACAGAGAGTTAACGGAGGAACACCAGAGAATTCGATTCTACTATGAATGTGAGGGTGAGATTGTCTTGCCACTCGTGTCTGTCCACATCTGCGAGGGTCACACTCAGGGCTAATCATGAGTTATCTACGATATTCTTTAAGAAAAGAGAGTCCACTACAGCAAAAGTTGTACTGTTAACATGATGTTAATATGCTAATTTATATGCAGCAGTGTAGCCAATCCGTGTCCCGGTTTGTAGTTTCTTCCCTTAAAATGACCGTCCACAATAGGTTCTATTTAGTTACAACATAAAGAACGGACTACATTGTATCTTCAGCAGACATCATGAAATGGCAACATTTATGTATAACAAGCATTGAAAATGCAATAGGTCTCGCCCTCGTTTAAGTTAAAGCAATTTGGTTTGTAATTAGGTGGCTTTTTAGCTTTGCTTTTATTAGTGTTTTTCAAACTTTTATGTACATAACATGCATATTTATGCACATATGTATATGTATGCATGCATTTATATTTGTATTTATATAGATATGCAGATGTATATATATGTTTATATATGTATATATATACACATACATATATATAAATGCATATGCATATATGAGTAGTAGAGAGTGAGTAGTAGAGTGAGTAGAGAATAGAGAGTAGTAGAGAGTGAGTAGTAGAGAGTGAGTAGTAGTGAGTAAGTATTAGAGAGTAGTAGAGAGTGAGTAGTAGAGAGTGAGTAATAGAGAGTGAGAGAGTAGGAAGTAGTAGAGAGTGAGTAGTAGAGAGTGAGTTGTAGAGAATGAGTAGTAGAGTGAGTAGTAGAGTGAGAAGAGAGTAGTAGAGAATAGTAGAGAGTAGTAGAGAGTTAGTAGTAGAGAGTGAGTAATAGAGAGTGAGAGAGTAGGAAGTAGTAGAGAGTGAGTAGTACAGAGTGAGTAGTAGAGAGTGAGTAGTAGAGAATGAGTAGTAGAGAGTAGTTGAGTGAGTAGTAGAGAGAGTAGTAGAGAGTAGTAAAGAGTGAGTAGTAGAGAGTGAGTAGTAGAGAGTAGAGTAGAGTAGTAGAGAGTGAGTAGTAGAGAGTGAGTAGTAGAGTGAGTAGTAGAGAGTGAGTAGAGAGTAGCAGAGAGTAGTAGAGAGTAGTAGATAGTAGAGAGTGAGTAGTAGAGAGTAGTAGAGAGCGAGTTGTTAGCTGCGTAAAATAAATGAGTAACAACAATGACTGCGTTGTAAATAATATTGAAAAAGATCCGATTTTGAAATGATGAGAATGTGCAATAATAAAGGCTCCGTTGTATTATATTGTAGTGCAACATTTAATAGCGCTTACTACCCTAGAGGGGGTATTGTAGCACTTTAAGTCGGGCAGAATACTTAACTCCACTAAGCACTCATCAAGGCATGTGACTGGCTGTGTCCCAGCCCATCAAGCCCCATAGTGACACTGACTGTGCTGCAGCCCTCGAAGCTCCATAGAGATGTCAGTCACGTGACTACCTTCGCCACACCCTATAATGGAGACCTCAGCCTGACACGTGGCTGACTGTTTCCCAGCTCAGGAAGCCCCGAGGAGAAAGGAGCCTGACACATGACGGACTCTGCCCCAGCCCATGAAGTACCATGGAGACATAAGCCTGACACGTGAATTACTCTGCCCCAGACCATGAAGCCCCGAGGAGACAGCAGCCTGACATATGACTTACTCTGCCCCGGCCCAAATACTCTTCCTAAGCACTGGCATGTCTTGAAGCGTTTCCGTGTGCCTGAGTTCCCAACTAAGCTGCAGCCCCCTGCGCATCAGACAGGAGGGCCCCTGTGGCACTTATGAGCAGAACTTCACAAGCTTGTGTGAAAGCGCAGGGGCCTCTGTGAGGTTTAAGGGCCCCTTTATCTTTCTGTAAAACGCGCTCGTTCATGGTGTGTTCCAGCTCTACTTATATTGTACAACTGTTTATTTCTAATGGTTTCTTTTACTCTTTGGCTTTATTAGAGTAAGCTTGTGCACGGGACTCAGTTGTTAACAGTAATAAACTGAAAGCGCGTGCCGGGTGCCGGATCGTGCTTGGGGCTATATATGGGGTTTGTTTCTTGGGTGGTGTGTCTCTGGGGCCAGAGAGAGCGAGCAGCCGCCCTGGGACTATACTTCAGTGACCATACGAGAGGACCCCTTTAAATAAATAAATGTGCCCGTTGGAAAAGAATACAACAAGTTGCATAATACAATAACAGCATTCAACACGGTAAGCTGCGTAGTAAAAGCGGCATTTTTATGAAGCGTGGCAGTAGCTTTAAAGTATGTTACCATGATAATCAATAACACAAAAACACAAACAATGCACACAAAGTTTCACGCCGCGCGTTTAAAGCCCGGCAGGCTGCATACTTCCAAACTCATCAAACCCCGGCAAGCTGCGTACTGAAAGCGGCATTTTTATTAAACGTGCCATTAACCATCAAAGTAAATAACAACAACAAGGTAGGGTCCGTGTCCTACTGAAATACTTATATAAAAAATAAGACAACCAAAGAATACACCTGCAAATGAAGGCCTTTTTCTGTAAATCTCATAAAACACAAACCAACTGAACAGAATACAAACAAGTGGTGCGCGCACGCGCGCCACAGCTAAGCATGTGATTTCAATTATCACGCCCGTGTCTGGGCACGATAATTGAAAACACATGGCTATTAGTGTCTATTACGCGCACCAAGCGCGTAATAGACACCAATAGGCCATGGGCGGAGCAATGCGCCCGCCTTTGGCCAATTGCGTGCAGTCTTTTATACAAAGACGCACGAAAAGGCCAATGGGGTAGCACAAAAGGAATCGCACACGCACGAGCGTGTGCGATTCCTAGGTCAGTGCTGAATCCCCGTTTTTTACCTACTAAATGTCTCGCGCTGCGCGAGCACTGCTGCGCGGTGCAACGCTAGGCGCGAGACCTAAAAAAACGTGGGTAGCAGGGGAGGAAGCTGCGTTCATGGGATATATTATGAAGATAAATGAACACTTGAAAGTTTAATGTAAACTGACACTGTTTCAGCGCCATCTTTGAGTATGAGTATGCTACGCCGATCGCAAGCATTCCATTTACACAACTTTAAAACTGTTATAATAACTTCGAATATTAAATTTTCGCCAAACCGTTGTCTTAAAAGAGAAAGTTTGTGCAGCTACCTGCGGATATACAATAGACATGGTGAAAAAGTGCAGCATCACGATATCACCACGTTCGTTTCTTAACCAACTTTCATGAAAACAAGCCTTTGCAATGCAATAGGACTCGCATTTACGCGAGACCTATTACATTGCAAACGGGAGTGCGGGTTTGTGCGAGAAGGCACGAACAACAGGGGTGGGAGGGGCGGGAGAGAAGGCACGGACAGCGGGGGGGGCACGGGAAGAAAATAGTGCTCATGAAATACAAAGTAAAGGGGCCAGTAACCATGGAAGGATACAAATGACGACATGGCCATCATAAGGAGGGACTAGCAGTCGATAAACCAATCGGAAGGCAGCATTTTCAAAGGACAAAGACACAAGCCAATGAAAAAGTGGGCGGGGAGTGGGCGGAGCTTCCCTCACGTAGTCAACTACCACAGATCAACCCCAGAGCAGCGATTGCGCGCTGGCTCAGGGCTCGACCTAATGAAACGAAAAAGTTTCATTTTTTTTTTTTAAATGCATCCCGTTTTCCTTTAAAGAAAACGGGCTGCATTTAAAAAAAAAAAAGCTGCTTTATTAAAAAAAAAAAAAGCTGCTTTATTAAAAAGCAGTCCCAGACGTGGTGGTCTGCTGAGCCCAGCAGGACACCATCCCTGGGAGGGCTGGCATTCCCAATGGGCTTGCAAATTGCGAGAGGCTCATTAATATTAATGAGCCTCGCAATTTGCGACCCCATTGGGAATCGCAAAACAGTGTAATAACACTGTTATACATTTCAATTAGCGCCTTACAATTTGCGACTCGCAATGAGTCGCAAATTGCGAGGCGCTAAATGAAAGGGTTGTACATCTGGCCCCTAAAGTATCACGGCAAGTGTTTTTAATGTAATAAGTGAGTGGGAAACCAAGAGAGAGTTGACTGGCACGCAGCCCATAACATGTGGTCGACAGAACATGGAAATAAATAAATAATAAAATACACTGACAGAAAATAAGAATGGACACGCTGGGATGAGAGCCGATGTGGTTTATTTTTTACAGGGGGCTCGGGTCTCATTAACAGATGAGTAACTGAGCAGCAGCTTCTATGGTTGTGTCTGCCTTTCAATGCGTGTGCAGGCCTATCTACCTAACGGTGACGACCCCTAGAGGTGGAAAGGGATCGCGATTAAGCCATCCGACGAGCCTCACAGGGAATTGGAGAGGGCGGCGGCGACTGAGGCAGGGTCAAAGAGAGGCGTGCGGCGAGGCAGCATTTAACTGTCCAGAGCATCACTTCCTGGTACCGTGAGTGCAGCGGCCCTCAGTGCTTACTGGAATGTTACTTTTTGGTAAATCACAGATGTGTTTTCTTCATAGAAAGGGGCTGGTCAGCTTACTCATGACTCAGTGTCAACATTTTTAATCAAAGCTATATTCAAAAACTCCAGATTTCACTGTGCAAATAAAAGCAACTTGGTGCTACGATTTATTACTTTAGGATTGCTTTGTTTGTTTCCTGCTGGCGTGTTAAACCACCATCAAAGCACAAATGTGTCACTATCCCACATCCTTTAGGCATGATAAGGCCAATGGTGGGCACCCCCTTCTTCGTACCCCTTGTCTGTGCCATTCTCATGGCTAAGGAGCTGAGGGTGTTGTCTGGGGAGGTCAGACGTCCAGTGTATCTGGCCTTGCCACAATGATGGGGCACAACAATCAAGGTGATGCAACGAGGCTTCAGTTTGCCTTAAAAGGGACACATCCAAGCTGTCCATTGGCCCAGGGTCAAGAGGACGAATCCCCTCTGTTCAAAAAGAAGGGGTACTCCATACGCCTGCGTCCACCTCTTGGTCCCCCAGCCCATCTTCACATCTCCCCAAACCCCCATGGCCACCCTTTACACACACACGCACACACACACATGTGGACTTCACTGGCCCACTTTACCAGTTTTTCGGCAGTTCCGCATGAAGGGCTGACATTCTCCTGTGGCATCTACAGGCTGCACTACAGAGACCAGGTTCTTGAAAAGCCGGTTTGTCTTGTAGAGATTAGTATGTTGCCAAATATCGTAGCCCCTCTGGCCACCCGGAGTCTGGCAACGGCAGACCAGCAGCCCGGCTGCAAAGAGTGTTCAGAACAGGAAACATCAACTCACCTTGTCTGGTAGGGTAGCTTCGAGGATCACCACACATGTGTACTGCGTCAGAAGCAATTAATAGTTTGGGGGGAGTATATATTCTCAGCGCTGGTCAAGACAAAACTCTGCATTCATACATTCATCCTGAATAACGCGTTTAGTACTGACAGGCAGCCTAGCCGGTTTTGCTGTTTGTCGAAGTCCTCAGTGTAACTCTGCAGATTCTCCCTGTCCAAGAGCAAGCAAGAGTGCAGCATTTTATTTTTAACTCCATTAGACTGTCTAGCGCCTGTCAATGTGTTTCAGTGACAGAGAAAAGGCTGCACCTCTTTCCTTGAAGTAGGTCTCTTCCACTCGAGGTCGGCGAGAGGGTGGGGGGTTCCTAACTACCCACAGCAAACATTTCCACTGAAAGTGTTGAGAACATGCAGGGCTTAAATGGTGAGTTGGGGGAAACACTAGGTTCTCTCAGGAATTTACGCTCGTAGAAGTACCCATGCCTTCTTCTTAGTGCTGATATAGGCAACCCCCCCACGCAATATGAACATAGCATGCACTGTAATAAATATTCACACAAAAACAGGTTTGTTGGAAAACAGTTTGCTGCAGGTTTATATCATACAAGTAGTATGCCAGCGTGGTGGGCTAACTTACTGCCCTGCCCGCCTGATGAGCCAAACTGCACCGTGGCCAACCCAATCGGTGCTACCATTTATGTGGGGATTGTCCCCCTTAAATACCATGGACCACCAGTCCATCACTTTACTCACGCCTTTTCCAAAGTCTTCGCCACCGAGGCATAGCCAAGCAAGAAGAAAACAAGTACTCATCGGCTACACTGCACGTAGGGACTGTGTGCGTGCCACTGCTCATTCCCGCGGCAATACTCCAGGGGAGTCAACTTTAAAAAAAAGATGTAACATGCACCAACCATTAGCCAATTGGAGGCTACGATTTTTAAATGACACATTAAAAAGCCAATCCAAAGCTTGGGAGGAGTCATACTCCACAAAACACATACAACAGATCACCTAACAGCGCAAGCTCTGTATAGGCTCGACCTAAAAACCTGTCCAGGAAGGGCTCAGCCACCTGCACATTAGAACAACATAATCTTGCAAAGCCTGTATAGTAATTTTGCCTATGATCGAAAAAGTTATTTGACGTAATGGCTCCAACTAATACAAAACGCAACCTACATCATCTCTGGAAAAATAGGATGGTTACATCAATCCAAAACTATATAAAAAAGAAGCCTGACCCCTGGAACGATGATAAAGGAAACCATACTATCAAAAAGAAAATGTTTGGCTCCAAAGACAATAGAGAAAATTCAGAACTTGTATCAAAAAAGAAAAGAGATACCATTACTCCCATTGTGGTTTGGAGATCTCATGCCTAAGCAGAAACCTTCAAAATAATCATTGAATTCTGTAAATCAGCATGCATCTCATCAGTTGTGGAACACACCCAGGAACTCTGCAAATCCTTAGCAGGCCCCTTCAAAAAAGCTGACAGGCTCAAAGCACACTTCCTCCTAAAAAAGGGCGGTACAAGTTCCCAGCATCAGATGCCTACTAAGCATGTTACATCCAAAATACAACCTACAGTGTGTTCTTTCAACCTGCCAACAATAAAAGAAGCCATTGATCTAATCAAAGCTATAAACCTCTCAGGATCTTCTGCAAACCCTTGGCCTCGAAAAATATATAAAAACTTTCTTCAAGAAATCATTACTGTCATATCGACCAGAGTTTCCCCAACCATATCCCTAGTAACTAGAGTGTTTCTGAGCAACTTGAAAACATCATAGAAAAACTACAATAAAATAAGATAAACAGATATATGAAGGTAGATATGTGGATGCTTGGAACGCTCCCCCTGCCTAGAGACAGGGACAAAGCCAGCATAACATTGCATAAATTGTGGTAATTACAAAAACTCTTGAATGTTTCAAAATGTTGTAGATCAAGAAGTGGATGAATGAAGGCAGATTAACAGAGTTGGTTCTGCATTGTCCACAGGGCTAGATATTGCAATCTCTCCTATAACTGCGTTCACCCTCCTCAATCTAAGTCCCCCCAGTTATGGCATTTGGGGTGGAGGGGGGTCAATTGGAGATTAAGTGACATGCTCAGAATCTCAGATTTTGTAGTTTGTGTGACGAGAAGTAACATTTCTTCTTACTCTGGTCTCTCAGCTCCAAAGTTGTCTGCTCAACCGCTGAACCACACTTCAGACACCTCTCAGCAGTTTATTTATATGCCGAGGGCATTCTCTGTCCCTGCCGCTGGCCCAAATTCTATATACAGTTTAATCAGAAGGGGGACCAATAGACTTTAGGCCACTTTCCTGGTGATTACTTTTCCTCTAATGGCAGCTGGCATGCTGCTCCACCCACTCCTCAACCCGCTAGGAGTCTGTAGCGTCTCCATCCAAAAGAGGGGGGAGAAAGTGGATAACACCGGTCTCCCTGGCAACAAGTGACTGGCGAGTGGATAAAGAGCGCGCAGTAATCTTGGCAGGGGAATGTCGCACAATGTGAGGGAAAGCTCTCACAATGGGGGCGCTCCACAGCCATTCCCCATGGGCGGCTGATCACATTACGGGGTCGATGCAGTTATGAAACGATAATCAGTGTTATTAGATGCGGCGCTCGCTGCCTGATAATGGGATCGGCGAGCCCCTGACGCGATACAGAAAGACGCAAATGTGTAAAGTGCACCGGTGCTATTTAGCCAAGTCTACGGCACTACCCTTTTACGAGTACTCCTGGATAGCGCAAAAGTTCAAAGCCACAAGCAGAAAAGGTTCCAGCCAACTTTCCTTTCGTACTGCGTGCTCTATTTAAAACTAGGATTTATAATTTTGCAATGCTATGCATAATGACCAGTTTTTTTCTTGTTCTAGAGTCGCTATATATCAAACATTTCCTCACAAGCTCTAATAGCATGATAGAGAGTAGGTCGAGGATGTGGCGCAGCGGGTCAGATCTGCCGACTCTGGAGCTGGGGATCCATGTTCGCGCCTCGCTGTTAGCTCAATAGCCTGTGTATCTGGAAAAATCATTTGATCTCCCCGTGCTCACGCTGTATTCTAATCATGTAAAGTAGACCAAAAAGAATTCTATTCATGTAAATCAGACACAAAAAGCAGCAATCTCGAAGGGGTGGTGGAGCGGGCCAGCAATGTTGTGGGAAGGGTGAGAGGGTGGGGAGAGACGGTACAGGGAAGTGAAGCATAATGTAAATTAAACAAAAGACAACAAGCAGCGTGCGCATGGCTGCTCTTTCCCGCGGCAATACTCCATGAGAGTTAACTTATGAGAAAAGGTGGGACATGCACCAACTATTAGCCATTTGCAGGCTATGATTTTTGAGTGGTACAGACAAATGCCAATCCTAAGCAGTCGGAGGAGTCAGGCCCTACAAAGTACATACAACAGATCACCTGATGTCCAGGCTCGACCTAAAAAAGAAGGGAACATCTGTTTTCTTCATGTTTTGTAATATTTTAAATGTCCTCAGTTCACTATGCAAGCTACAGAAACAGTGCAAAATGCCTCTTAATTATCTGCCAATCCCACCAAACTTAATAAAATATGAGTCTACGTTCGATTTGGAATTACGGCGATCTAAGTCTTTACTACTTTCCAAATTTAAAGATGTAAGTCACCCCAGTCCTAAGGCTTTATGGACTGTGTAATTCGCTATTGCGATCAAGACGAAAGAGTGGCCCTTGACTTAATTTCAATGTAAGCACTTAACTCAGTGTTTATGTAACCTACTAGTACGTACAAATCCGCTCCCCACAAACTCATCTTGTTCTTATGTTTCAGCTATGTAAGTCTACTCCGAACCAAGTATTTCAAATCCATCACGTATTATTATTGGCGAGCTGTTAGCTCTGTACAAGAAAGACTTTTTTCAGAGGTTAGAGTCTTAACTTGACGATAATAATAACAGACCCCTTTTTAGGTCTCGCCTACGCAGCGCGCATGCGCTGCATAGGAAAGAGACCTCTTGAAATCGATTCAGCTTTGCAGGCAAAAACGTGCACGCGTTGCATTGCTTTCAATGCAACACGTGCACGTTTGGCGATTCCCTTGCAGGAGCGAGCGGCGCCATATGTTAGCAATTATTGCGCTCGCTCCCGCAAGGGAAACGCTGCCTGCTCTCAGCCGCACTCCCCCCCCACACCGCCTACTTGTTTTATTTGCGGCCTTGCATTTCTATCCACCCCTCCTTCCTCTTTCCCTCCCTCTCGCTACGCGCCGAGGCCGAGTCCCTGGCACAGCTTTGCAACAGAGGCCCTCGGCAACAGGGAGAGTCGATTTACACAGGCAGCAATGCAGTCTCTAGACTCTGCAGCCTGGGCCTACAAACAACAGGCAAACATGGACACGAAGACACGCCATAACAAAAATATTGAAATCTAACCGTGGAGCTCTTATGGGCCACCATTTGCACGGCTCCCGGCAAATACCAGATCAGGCCTCTTGGTTGTTAAACGATTGACAGTTATTACCCAAATCACTTAACTCTTGTTTTGTAGAACACGAAAGCCTTGGCTGCCCCTTCCAGGGCGCAATCCCCATACAGGGCAACAACGCCAATGCTCATTTGGTCTCTCATTCAGTGAGGTTTTTCTTTGCAGTCTCAAACTTAACTTTGCCATAAATGCAGACGAATACTTGTGAACTTACCCTCATTTGGACGATGTTGTCCGCTTTTCAGTGATTTTCGCCATCCTAAAAAGCAACATTCTTCTAAAGACTTCAATATGGGTAACCATCTTTGCAAACCTGCAACACCTTCCTAAAAAGGTTTAGTCCTCATTGACTGTATGTGATGAACCTCATTCGCGAGGCAACAAACAGGTTGACATGTAAGCACAGGTGCCGTGATGCAAAGGAGAAAAAAAAAAACAGGCCTTCGTTCCATTCACTCCAGATATAGGGTATCTTCGCACCTTCCTAGAGCACAACCACTAAAGTGGGTTTGTTCCCAAATAAAAAAACACAGTGACTGATAATTGAGGTCCAGAAATTTTGAGTGTGCACAATGCAGTTTCCGAGATCGGACATTAGCACAACTGATTTAAATATGCCTCAAGTTGTAACACGTAGACCAATGATTTGCATTAAAGCCAGTTCACAAGAGAAGCAACATTCCAGTTTTCACTCGCACAGCCAAACGTCCTTTGTGCCAGCTGTCAAATTGTTTTACAACTTGCAGCCTGCTCCTTTCATGGTGGTTTAAACCAATCCAGTCTTCCATCCAAGAGCCCTGTCTGTACTGCAACACTCATTGCAGGGCTCAGACAAGCATTTGCAATGCAATAGGTCTCGCATTTACGAGAGTTTGAGCTATTGGCATTGTAAATGACAATGCTTATTTATGTGTTGTTTTTAAATAAGATAAATAAAAGGCATTGTTATTTACAATGCCAATAGCTTAAACTCTCGCAAATATGAGACCTATTGCATTGCAAATGCCAGGGCACGTGCTATAATTTTTTTTTTAAAAAGCGTTAGGAGAGAGTGTGTCCTGCCTGCAACATCAGGCAGGACAAAGCTATTTGAGAAAATAGTGCTCGGAGGCTTTAATTAAAGCCTACTTTTTAATTTCTAATTAACAACACATGTAACAGGGGGTGTCACCATGGGAGTTACAAAATGAGACAAGGTGGTACTAAGGAGGTACTACTAAGCCTTTTGACTAATGAACAGCCACAGTTTACAGTGGACAATGACACAATCCAATGAAAAATATGGGCGGAGAGTAGGCGGAGCTTCAAGTCCCTACCTGAAAACAGCATGCCTCGCAGAGCAGCGCATGCACTGCCCAGGCTCCACCTAAACAAGCATTGGCATAGCCAATAGGTCTCGCTTTTGGGACCTTATAAGTATTTAGTTTTGCAGCACAATATCCTTGGTGCAACAACATCAGCTGTTGCATGGCTAAACCTTGTACCTTATAAGTGTTTAGCCATGCAACAGTTGATGTTGTTGCACCAAGGATATTGTGCTGAAGTTATCCAGCACAATATCCTTGGTGTAACAACATCAAGTGTTGCATGGCTAAACACTTATAAGGTCCCAAAGGCGAGACCTATTGGCTATGCCAATGCTTGTTCTTTTTGCTATACTCTTCCATTAGTTTACTTTCTCTCACAACACTCTTTTCAAGCTTGTTCTTTGCACATGACGGGCTTTGATTCTCTCCTAATTTCTCACTTTCTCTTAGTGGAATCAGGTTTCCAAAACATTGTCTCTTGCACAATGTGTCTTTTTTCTTGGTTTGGCACATTCGTTCTTTTCGCACGGTTGTTGGACCTTCTTTTTCTAAATTCCTTGCCTATATACTCTTCAGTCTCAAGTAGACAAGATGTATTATGTAGTGTAAGGTTAAACTAATTGTATGTATATTTTTTTACTATTGTTCTTACAGCCTTGAGGAAGTCACGGATGTGACGAAACATGTATTGGCTGTTTTCGTGTTCTGTAACAAGGACTGGACCACTACCTTACGATCATAGAGATTTTAATGTTTGACTATATCTTTAAGTTTCAAGTGTTTCAGTCCCTACAAATCTTGTGTTTAAAAAAAAAATTCTAGTCATTTCTGACACATATGAAATAAATCAGTGAATGTTTTGATAAATAAAATCTCTTGTGTTTCCTGTGTTAGGAGCAACCTTAGCCGCACTAGTCTTGACTAAACAGTGTCACATATTTCAGTCCTAAATGTTATGAGTGCCGGGGTACACCCAGTTTTTGTAAATTAATAAAATATGACATTATAGCAGGCCTAGTGACTGTACCCATTTTCTGGGAGCTGAACCTATGGTTACTAAAAGCGTCTTAGAGTTATTAGTGTAGCTTTACACTTTTAAGCCTGGCTCCATAGCTTGCTATTCGCCAGAGCTCATGTTAGCACAATGCATAACATAGAATATACAGAAAAGGTTTTTAGTCAGCTCCCTTCAGCCGTTAGCTTGTTTGGGTGCTCCCCTTTTGTGCTTTGGCTCTATTGGGTGTCAGTCATATTTTGGCATCAGCTAACAGAATTTTGCAGGGTGCTTAATTTTTTTCTGTTACATTTTTCACTGGTTTCTAATACAGAAAGTAATCCAGAGACAGCAAGACACAGAGAAAGCACTTATTGAACAGGCGTGCAGCAATCTCATTGGATTAGAAATGGAATTTCCTCATCCAAGATGGCTGCTCAGATGAGGAGATAACTGCTGCCTAACCGGGCTGGCTTTAATGTGCTAATGCAACCATACACAGGCATGGTTACATACTACATGCATGCATTAGCACATTCTGTTAGCTTTGCACTTCTGTTTGCTCGTCAAGCTTGTCAGGCTGCATAATCTGGTGTAAAAACACCACAACCCCTAAAAGTCAGTTCCATAATGTGGAATGATGCACCAACTGGGCAAAACAATCAGAGGAGACACTGAGATTCTGTTATCCATGGCATAACTGCAGAAGCATGACACCCTTAACAACCGTCAGTTTTAATGAGAGTGTGGTGCCCTGCGTAACAATGACCCCCTGCACTGGTGAGCTGCTGGTGTGTTTGTTCCAGCCCTGCTCAGAGCTGCAAGAGCCCACACCTCTCTTACCTCTTCTGTGTTGCAAGCATAGCAGTGAGCCAGTAGGTGGCAGTGTAGGGAGGACAGCAGGCAAGAGCCCACACCCCTCTTACCTCTTCTGTAGTGCAGACATAGCAGTGAACTAGTACGTGGCAGTGCAGGGAGGACAGCAGGCAGGAACCCACACCCCTCTTACCTCGTCTGTGGTGCAGGCATAGCAGTGAGCCAGTAGGTGGCAGTAAAGAGAGGATAGCAGGCAAGAGCCCACACCCCTCTTACCTCTTCTGTGTTGCAAGCATAGCAGTGAGCCAGTAGGTGGCAGTGTGGGGAGGACAGCAGGCAAGAGCCCACACCCCTCTTACCTCTTCTGTAGTGCAGACATAGCAGTGAACTAGTACGTGGCAGTGCAGGGAGGACAGCAGGCAAGAGCCCACACCCCTCTTACCTCTTCTGTGGTGCAGGCATGGCAGTGAGCCAGTAGGTGGCAGTAAAGAGAGGATAGCAGGCAAGAGCCCACACCCCTCTTACTCTTCTGTAGTGCAGACATAGCAGTGAACTAGTACGTGGCAGTGCAGGGAGGACAGCAGGCAGGAACCCACACCCCTCTTACCTCTTCTGTGGTGCAGGCATGGCAGTGAGCCAGTAGGTGGCAGTGCAGGGAGGACAACAGGTGGTACAGATGTGTTGGGGGGCCCCACGCTGACCCTGAAGGGTGCGACTGCTGGCTGTCACTGTTCTTTTCCATAGCAACAAAGACACGGTCCTTATCACAGGATATAAAAAAGGAAGAAAACCAGTAACTTATTAAGTGGAAAAAGTTAAAGACATGTTCAATATCTTCCAACAGGTTTGTGCTGGTTGGTCGTATAAACATATGAAAATGTTAACCTAATGCTTCTGACAGACAAGGAAATGAGCTACAAACAGAATTTGCTGTATCTTGTGCAGTTTGGCAGGCGAGGATGTAATTTCACCTTTACCTGATTGGAGATGAACGTAAAGAAGTGGGGCTGGAGGTGCCGCTTACCATTAAAGCTGGTCCGAGAGGAAGGAAGCGGTACCTTGAAATATTAGTGCTGAGTATCATGCATTGAAGGAGAGATTGGTAGTCAATACGGAGTGCTGGTGGTGACTGAATTCAGGATGTGTTCGTGCAGAGAAAGCGATGCCCTTAACATGACCAGCAGCGGACTAAGTTTACCATTGGAACCGGGGTCACCGATTCCGACACAGTAGCCTGGCGCGAGGCAGGAAGGCACCCGAAGGCAATGTGTAAAGTAGTTGTGCAGCACACCCTCACACTGACTCAGTAATGCGCACGCAATGAAGAGACACCACACCAGGCTGATGTATAAAACAAGACTCTTTATCTAATTCAAGTTAGAGCATTAGGTAGGGCGGACAATCTCAAGGCAATAGTAAATTCACTTCACATTAAAACATGGGGGAACTAATTCAAGTACATCAGAACATTAGCACGTCCTGTAGGCAAAAAAACAGTAGCAATAACCTTCTGAAAAACAGGTAACACTGTAGGTAATGAATTGCAGGTGATAACATGGGCATCAGCTCAATCAGGTACAGCCAATTCAATGCAGAACCTAATGCGGGTATTGAAATATATGAATAGCCACTTCTGCAGCACAATTGGAACCCACCCGTGTAATCATGCTCAATAGGGCAGGTGAAAGAACTTGTGGAGCAGGCCAGATCTAGACTCAATTCAGGGCCCGGCCTCCCGCATTCAATCATGAAGGGAGCAGTCAAAGAGGCAGCACAAAGGCATCTGCTCCTCTCACAGTTAAACTCAGCGCAAGGATGTAAGGGGAAGCGCCGCTGGAGTGAGGCCTCCGTAACGATTTGAAACCCCCAGGGCCTCCCAGACCCACCACTCTGTCCCGGGATTCTTGTAGGCCTCGATGGCGCCGGACGCCTCCTCCCCGGTCAGCCCGCTCCTTTCTCACATGGGGCTTCGGCCGGGGGAGGCGGATCGGCGCGCTGTTAACGCCGAGAAGATTGCAGGGGAAATTCCAGGCTCCGTTGGAGAGGGGGCGGAAAGACGCTCCTCGATCCCCCGAGAGCCCCGCAGATGCAGCCGGCGACGGCCCCGGGCCTCCGTAGGCCTCGAGACCTGGGAGCCAATCGTAGCGCGGCTTGAGGGGGGCGCGGCCGATGACGCGGCCGGCGCCCTCGTTGCTAGGTGACGCCTTCTCTTCTCCGCGGTAGGCCCGGCGCGGCCTGGACTCGAGCGCGGCCTTTGATCTTGGGCACAGCGCTCTTCGATTCTCGGCGCGGGGCCGCGGCGGGGAATTGGGCCTGTTTCTTCAGGCTTTAGCGGCGCGAGGGCCGCGGCGGTGATTTGGGGACAGCGCTTCTTCTTCAGCGACCCCGAGGTCGCGGTGGTGAGTTTGCACACAGCGCTTCTTTGGCAATTGGCGCGGTGGCCGCGGCTGCGATATTTGGCAGATAGCAGGAGCACGCTGCACAGCGCTCAGTGGTACAGTTAGGTTCTTCAGGCCAGCAGCCTCGTGGGCGGCAGCTTCTGTTAGGATAGCACTAGGGGGGCACACAGCGCTTGTAGCAGGACACAGGCTATGGGAGTCCAGCGCTTAGAAGCACAGCGCTTAATACAGGACACCAAGGGGTGACAGTCCAGCGCTTTACCTGGTGATCCCCCAGTAGCAGTAGCGCTCACAGGGTCCTCAGCGCTTCAGTCCCAGCGCAGGTGGTAGTGATGTCTTTGGTTGCAGTTCCTTTGGTCGCAGTTGCTTATTTGCAGTAACTTGGGGGAAAGGGTAGGGGGTTGAGTTGGCGGGCACAAAAGGCAGGATGGTTCCCTGCGGCACACTGGAGTTGGTCTCCTGGGTTTCCCCCTCACTGGGCAAGGTCAGCAGGCTGGCAGAGCCCCTCAGCTATCTTGGGTACAGCAGGGCCTAAGCTCAGTCAGTCTCAGTAGTGTAGGTTCCCCCCTAGGCCCAACAGACTATACTCCGGCAGAGGTTCCCCCAGGTCCAGTGGTGCCCCAACTTGATCCTAACTACTGGTGCGTGCATGTACAATGGCCACTCCGCAGTAGCAGGGGCCTGTGGCAGCCATATTATTAGGAGAGAGCACCTGCACCTCAGCACTGTTTGGCCGTGGTAAGGCGCCCGGAGACCTAGGTCCAACAAAAAGATGGTGGCAAAAATGAGGCGCAAAGAGAAAAAAATGGGGTAAGACCACCCTAGGGCTGACAGGTCTAACACGCGTCCCCCCCAGCCGAATGTGGGGAGAGCTACCCAACCTCTAGGGAGCTCTCATCGCTAAGGCGGAAAAACCGAGAGAGACCGTCAGCGTTGGCGTGGTCTACTCCGGGTCGATGTTCCACCCGAAAGTCCATCCCCTGAAGGGAAATGGACCACCTCAACAATTTGGGGTTTTCCCCTCTCATCTGCATGAGCCAGCGAAGGGGTCGGTGGTCGGTTTGAATAAGGAAGTGAGAGCCAAAGAGGTATGGCCTCAGCTTCTTCAAAGCCCAAACCACGGCGAAGGCTTCTCGCTCTATAGTACTCCACCGCTGTTCCCGGGGAGTAGCCTTCGAGAAATAAAGGCCACTGGCTGGTCTTGGCCGTCATCATTCAGTTGAGAGAGCACAGCTCCAATGCCATGCTCAGAGGCGTCTGTCTGCACGATGAATTCTTTACCAAAGTCCAGAGTCCTAAGCACCGGAGCGGTGCACATCGCATGCTTGAGGGTGTCAAAAGCTTCTTGACAGGCAGCCGTCCAGATGACTTTGCGTGGTTGCTTTTTTGATGTCAGTTCAGTCAGGGGGGCCACGATGGTTCCATAGCCCTTGACAAACCGGCGGTAGTAACCTGTGAGGCCAAGGAAAGCCCAGACCTCCGTTTGGGTTTTGGGGGGCTCCCAGGCCAAGATGGTCTCGATTTTGGCCTGGAGGGGTTGCACCTTACCCCCGCCCACCAGGTGTCCCAGGTAGATGACAGATCCCTGTCCAATCTGGCACTTGCTGGCCTTGATGGTTAGGCCAGCCCGCTGTAGGGCCTGCAGCACCTCCTGGAGATGCTCCAGATGGTCCTCCCAGCTGCTGCTGAAGACAGCTATGTCATCCAGGTAGGCAGCAGAGAAGACCTCTAGGCCAGAAAGTACCTGATGAACCAACCGCTGGAAAGTGGCCGGAGCATTTTTCAGCCCGAAGGGCATCACCCGGAATTGAAAGTGGCCCTCGGGGGTGGAGAACGCAGTCTTCTCCTTCGCTCCGTCCGCCATGGCAATCTGCCAATATCCTGATGTCAGGTCAATTGTACTTAAGTACCGAGCTGCTCCCAGCCGGTCAATGAGCTCATCCGCCCGAGGGATCGGGTGAGCATCCGTCTTGGTCACGGAATTCAGACCATGGTAATCCACACAGAACCGAAGTTCTGGTGTGGTGCCCGGGGGGGCCGCTTTCGGCACCAACACCACCGGACTAGCCCAAGGGCTGCTGGAAGGCTCAATCACCCCCAGCTCCAACATCTTGGCTACCTCACTCTGGATGCTGGTCTTGACTCTGTCCGACAGCCGGTAAGACTTGGTTTTTACTGGTGGGCTGTCCCGTGTCCACATCATGGGTACACCGGTGCGTGATCCCAGGAGTGAGGGAGAACAACGAGGAGTACTGCTCCAATACCTGGCAGCAGTCCCCCTGTTGCTCAAGGGTCAAGGATGGGGAGAGAACCACTCCTTCCACCGACCCATCCTTCTCTTGGGCCGCCAGAAGGTCCGGAAGAGGCTCGCTCTCCCCCTCTTCGCTCCCATCCGTCACCATCAGGAGGGTAAGTTCTGACCGCTCCTGGTGTGGCTTAAGGCGGTTGATGTGGAACACCCTGTGGGGTTGTCAGGGGGTCTTGAGGTCTACTACGTAAGTGGTCTGGCCCCTTTTCTCCAGAATTTCATACAGCCCAGTCCACCGGTCCTGGAGGGCGCTAAGCTCTCCGGGCTCCATGACCCACACCTTCTGTCCAGCATCCAACTCCACCGTCCGAGCATTCCGGTCGTACCACTCCTTCATGACGGCTTGACTGGCCTACAGATTGTCTGAGGCCTCCTTCCACAGCTTGGTCATCTGGCTGCGGAACGCCAGCATGTAGCTGACCACATCACGGGGGACCTTCTTAGAAGACTTCTCCCACCCCTCCTTCACAAGACTGAGGGGCCCCCTAACGGGGTGGCCATAGAGCAGCTCAAAGGGGCTGAAACTGACCCCCTTCTGCGGCACCTCTCGGTAGGAGAAGAGCAGACAGGGTAAGAGGACGTCCCACTTCCTTCTCAAGTCCTCTGGCAGGCTTTGGATCATCCCCTTCAGGGTCTTGTTGAAGCGCTCCACGAGCCCGTTAGTCTGGGGGTGGTAAGGAGTGGAGAACCTGTAGGTCACTCCGCACTCCTTCCACATGGCCTGCATGTAGGCCGACATGAAATTCGTGCCCCTATCTGACACCACGACCTTGGGGAATCCCACTCGGGTAAAAATCCCCATCAAGGCCCGCGCCACCGCAGGTGCAGTGATGGTCCTCAGAGGGATTGCCTCCGGGTGGCGTGGTCCACCAGCACCAAGATGAGCCGGTGTCCCGAAGAAGTCGGCGGGTCCATTGGCCCGACAATATCAATTCCTACCCGCTCAAAAGGGGTACCGACAACCGGGAGGGAGCGGTTCCAGAGGGACCTTCAACTTAGTCCCAGTCTTGCCACTCATCTGACAAGTTGTACAGGTCTTACAAAAGGTGTCAGAGGCAACTCGCATTCTGGGCCAGTAAAAGTGTGGGACCAATCGAGCAAATGTCTTATCCTGGCCCAGGTGTCCTGCCAGTGGTATCTCATGTGCCAATTCCAGCAGGAAGGCTCAGTAGCATTGGGGGACCACTAAGGCCCTTGATGACCCATGCACCGGAGCCTTAGGCTCACTGTAGAGGAGGCCATCCTCCCAGTAAACATGGTAATTACCGGTCTCTTTACCAGCCGCTTGGGCTTCGGCCTGCTGCCGCATGCCTTCAAGCGTGGGGCACTCTCTCTGCGCCTGACAAAATTCCTCCCGGGTAGGCCCTCCTTCCACCTGCCACTCTGCAGGGGTTGGCAAGTCCCCCACGGGAACAACATCCACCTCAGCGGACTCCGGGGTCACCTCCGCGGGCTCCCCATCCATCTCGCAGGGTGCATCCTCAAGGATGTCTTCTTGTCCAGCAGTGGGCTGGGCCATTGTTTCAGGCTCCAACCCGGGTTGAGTTCCTTGCCGGGCAGCCATAGACCGCGTGACCACGCAGGTCCACCCTGGTAATCCCAGCATCTCAGCGTGGGCGTTGAACTCCACCTCCTTCCAGGCAGTATGTTCTAAGTCGTTTCCGTGCAGACAATCAACTGGCATGGCAGGGCTCACCGCTACCCTCAACAGGCCTGAGACTCCTCCCCACTCAAAGGGAACTTGGGGCACGGGGTAATGACCCAGGCTGTTGTCAGCCATTACAACCGGGTGGAATACTTCAGGAATGACCTGCTCTGGGGACACCAGCTGACGTCTTACCATCGTCATGCTGGCACCCGTGTCCCTCAGAGCCTCCACCTCCTCCCCGTTCACCAGGACCCTCTGCCGGTACTTGGCAGTGTTCGAGGGTACCTGAACCTGTGGGACCATCTCTCTATCCCCCAGGGAAACTAAGGTCAAGGCTGTCCACTCACCCCCCTTACCTAGGGACAACTCCTCCCCCAGCGCTACACTAGCCACCCCGGGGCTCTTACCTCCTGTGGGGGCTGGGGTCCTTTTGCGACACTGGGGATCCCCCTTGTAGTGCCCAACCTCCCCGCACTCGTAGCACCGGACAGTTCTGGGCTGCTGACTCTTGTCAGGGTAAGTGGGTTTCTGGAATCCAGATTGGGGTGGGGAACCTACCCCTTTCCCCTGCGGTCTATTTTGGGGGCCTTTGACGAACTCCTTCCTTTTATCTCCCCCCTCTCTCTTCTGGGGAAAACCCTGTCCACCTTTCGGGGGTCTCCCCCGGATCCCTTGTGGGACACCCGAGTGCTGACCCAGGTATCCGCCTCCTCTGCAAGCTCCCGCAGATCGGTCAGCTTGCGGTCCACCAGGTGTTGGCGCAGCTCCGGAAAACACTTATCTAGGAGGTGCTCTCTTAAAAATAGGTTGTACAGCCCTTCATAATCACTCACTTCGCTGCCACGCACCCAACCCTCCAATGCCTTACGGGCATAATCAAAAAAATCCACTCAGTTCTGTGTGGGGAGCTTGTGGCTATTGCGGAATCTCTGGTGATATTTCTCTGGAGTGAGGCCAAACTTTTTAAGCAGTGCCTCTTTCATGACAGGGTAATTTGTCTGATCACCTTTGTCTAAAGTCAAGAGTGTGTCCCTTGCCACCGGAGGTATGTACCTATACAGGCCTCCCCCCCAGTAACTCTCAGGCACCCCATGGGCTACCAAAGACACCTCATACGCCGCCAACCACTTGTCTATGTCATCCCCTACACTGAAACTGGCCACCACCTCCTTAGATAGGTAGAACTTAGGCTCTCGGGGAGCCTCAGCGGGCACGCTGCCACCATTCAAGTTGCCCTGCGCCCCTATCTGCAATGCTCGGAGCTCTAATTCTTTCAGGCTAAGCTCATGCGCAAGCTTCCTCTCTTCCATGGCTAGCCTCATCTCTTCTCGCTCCTTCTCCATCTTAGCAAGCTCTAGCCTCAATTGCCTCTCCTCCCTCCTGTCCTCGTACTCCTCCACAGACACACTCCTCGCTGACACACTACTGCCTGCCCTGGAACGTCTCCCTGGCAACACATTCTCACTGGTGTCTATTTGCAGTAGGTCTAGCTCTCCTGGAGCGTCCGGCTCCCCCTGTTCCTCGACCACTCTCCCTCCCGGGTGGGCCAATACCCATGCCCTCAAGGATTTCTGAAACTCCTCTCTCTTGGCGCCTCGCTTGACGGACACCCCCATCCCCTGACAGAACTCCCTCAGCTGCGCCACTGTATACATTTCAAGGTAGGACAGCTCAAACTCCATCCTGACAGGTGGGGCCCCAGACAACTTAAGGGAAAACCACTAGGACGTAGGCAGCAGGTTAACCCAGGAGCCTGTACCGTCAGGCAGTGAAGGGCGAATTGTTAGGCTTGCGTACAAATAGGTGTCCAATTGCGGCGCACACTGAATCCCTGTAGGGTGCTGCACAAGCACAAGTCCTTATCCCACCGCTGAACACCAATGTTGGAACCGGGGTCACCGATTCCGACACAGTAGCCTGGCGTGAGGCAGGAAGGCACCCGAAGGCAATGTGTAAAGTAGTTGTGCAGCACACCCTCACACTGACTCAGTAATGCGCACGCAATGAAGAGACACCACACCAGGCTGATGTATAAAACAAGACTCTTTATCTAATTCAAGTTAGAGCATTAGGTAGGGCGGACAATCTCAAGGCAATAGTAAATTCACTTCACATTAAAACATGGGGGAACTCATTCAAGTACATCAGAACATTAGCACGTCCTGTAGGCAAAAAAACAGTAGCAATAACCTTCTGAAAAACAGTTAACACTGTAGGTAATGAATTGCAGGTGATAACATGGGCATCAGCTCAATCAGGTACAGCCAATTCAATGCAGAACCTAATGCGGGTATTGAAATATATGAATAGCCACTTCTGCAGCACAATTGGAACCCACCCGTGTAATCAGGCTCAATAGGGCAGGTGAAAGCACTTGGGGAGCAGGCCAGATCTAGACTCAATTCAGGGCCCGGCCTCCCGCATTCAATCATGAAGGGAGCAGTCAAAGAGGCAGCACAAGAGGCATATGCTCCTCTCACAGTTAAACTCAGCGCAAGGATGTAAGGGGAAGCGCCGCTGGAGTGAGGCCTCCGTAACGATTTGAAACCCCCAGGGCCTCCCGGACCCACCACTCTGTCCCGGGATTCTTGTAGGCCTCGATGGCGCCGGACGCCTCCTCCCCGGTCAGCCCGCTCCTTTCTCACATGGGGCTTCGGCCGGGGGAGGCGGATCGGCGCGCTGTTAACGCCAAGAAGATTGCAGGGGAAATTCCAGGCTCCGTTGGAGAGGGGGCAGAAAGACGCTCCTCGATCCCCCGAGAGCCCCGCAGATGCAGCCGGCGACGGCCCCGGGCCTCCGTAGGCCTCAAGACCCGGGAGCCAATCGTAGCGCGGCTTGAGGGGGGCGCGGCCGATGAAACGGCCGGCGCCCTCGTTGCTAGGTGACGCCTTCTCTTCTCCGCGGTAGGCCCAGCGCGGCCTGGACTCGAGCGCGGCCTTTGATCTTGGGCACAGCGCTCTTCGATTCTCGGCGCAGGGCCGCGGCGGGGAATTGGGCCTCAGTTTCTTCAGGCTTTAGCGGCGCGAAGGCCGCAGCGGTGATTTGGGGACAGCGCTTCTTCTTCAGCGACCCCGAGGTCGCGGTGGTGAGTTTGCACACAGCGCTTCTTTGGCAATTGGCGCGGGGGCCGCGGCTGGGATATTTGGCAGATAGCAGGAGCACGCTGCACAGCGCTCAGTGGTACAGTTAGGTTCTTCAGGCCAGCAGCCTCGTGGGCGGCAGCTTCTGATAGGATAGCACTAGGGGGCACACAGCGCTTGTAGCAGGACACAGGCTATGGGAGTCCAGCGCTTAGAAGCACAGCGCTTAATACAGGACACCAAGGGGTGACAGTCCAGCGCTTTACCTGGTGATCCCCCAGTAGCAGTAGCGCTCACAGGGTCCTCAGCGCCTCAGCACACACACTCACACACGGCCCAGTAGACGGCATCTCACCAAAACACGTCGGCCATGAAAATCTTTCTCTAATATATTTTGCACTTGTATTTGTATATATTTTTGGAGGAGCTTGATTGAGTTTGGCACAACAATAAAATTCATACATGCAGTGCTGCCGTATCTTGTGTTGGTGAAGTAATGACGTGAGGAAGCATATATATGTGTGTATATATTATCTACTGGCGGTCGCCAGTAGATAGTTATAGTTAGGACCTATTATCCATAGGAAATCCACGACATTCTATTTGCAATAACGTTGGCGCCGGTTGACGAATCTTCGCGAAAGCTTCCAACTTGTTGGGGCGCTCCGGTCCGCTCCTACCCTGAAAGTCTCGGGGTGATACGTCAAGCGGGGGCCGAGAAAAAGGGGGTCCCAAAACGAGTTTTCCCCATTCATTTTTCCATAGGAACCTTTAGTCGCAGCTACAGCCCGAACTGCTGAACGGAATTACCCCAAATTTGGCAAAGAGGTAGCCCTTGGTTCAGACTGGTGCCTTTTGCTAAAATGGTGTAAATCCGTTCAGTAGTTCCTGAGAAATTCACAATTAAAATCACATATATATCTATGGGCGCGTCGGATCCGCGTACCCTCCCGATCACGAGCTGCATGCTAATTGGCTGTCAACACTCCAAATCAAGAAGTGTTGGCAGCCATTTTATCCTCGGTAGAACCGAGGGACAGAAACAAGTGCGCAAAGCGCAAAAGGGAGCAGGGTAGAAACACCCTGACCCCTAGGTCTGCTCAGGGGTCCCACAAGGACCCCCTGGGCAGAAAAAGCATTTTTTTAAAAAAATCGGCAAGATGCGCTTAGGGTGCGCGGATCCCGCCGAGAAAAAAAAAGAAACAAGTGCGCAAAACGCACAAAGGGGGCAGGGTAGAAACACCCTAACCCCCTAGGCCTGCTCAGGGGGTCCCACAAGGACCCCCTGGGCAAAAAAAAGCATTTTTAAAAAAAAACAAAATCGGCAGGGAGCGCGGATCCTGCCGAAAAAAAAAAAATCGAAGCGCGGTCTCCCACGCTTCGATGTTAATTTGCCCCCGGGTGGGCCAAGTCCCGGGGGCATGCTGGGAGGGGTTTATTTTATGTATGGGGGGCCTCTAAGGGCCCCCCAAGCCCCGGGGACCGCCACCCCGGGGCTTTATTAGAAAAAGTTGCGGGAGGGCTCTGAGCCCTCCCGCAGCCCCGAGGACCACCACCTCCCCGGGGCTTCTTTATTTATTAAATTAACCTGTGTGGGGGACTCCAGCCCCCACACGCCCCGAGGACCACCACCTCCCCGGGGCACTAACAAAATTGAAAATGGGGGTCCGTTTTGGACCCCTAAGCCCCGGGGACCACCACCTCCCGGGGCTTAAAATGTGGGGAGGGGGCCGCGCGGCCCCCTCCTGGAGCCAGTGATGGCCCTGGGGACCGCCACCCCCAGGGCCGGCCCCTGCAGTGTCCCAGGGTGCCTACCCCCGGGACACTGCTGTTTGCAATGACAGGACGGGAGCCTCGCGGCTCCCGTCCTGTCATTGCAAACTGCTTGAATTTTGGAAGCGAGAGCAGGGAAAGCTGCTCTTGCTTCCAAAATTCAAAGCAGAATTAGCTTTCCACATGGGGAGCTGCATATTAGCAGCTCCCCATGTGGAAAAGCAATGCCGCAGGAGGCGGGGAGCCAGCAGGGTCCGTGGGGAGTTGGGGTCCCCCACGGACCCCAAAAGGATAGGGCCAGCCCCGGGGATGGGGTCCCCGGGGCCTAAGTAGGCCTTAGGAGGGGGCCAGGCAGCCCCCTCCATCAAATAAAAAAAAAGGTGGCTATGGCCCGGGGGATGGGGTCCCCGGGTCAAAATTGGCCACGGGAGGGGGCCCACGCGGTCCCCTTCCCAGTCCTTTTTATTTTATTTTTTTTAAAAAGGGGGACAGGCCCTGGGGGATGGGGTCCCCAGGGCTCAAAAATTACTAAAAAGGGGGCCACACAGCCCCTTTTAAAAAAAAAAAAAAAATTAAAAAACGGCATCGCGAGGGAGGCCACGCCCCTCTTTGACAGCACTCTGCAAACGCGCCCCTGGCGCGTTTGCAGAGGAGGAACGAATTCCCCTTGAATACTGGGGGTCCCTGGGGGCCAACTAGCCCACCAGGAACCTCCAGTATGTGCCAGGGGCTGCGTTGCACAGAGGTGGACAGAGGCCACGCCCCTTTTACACCTCTGTGCAACGCAGCTCTGTGGCGCTTAATGGAGGTAGCTGGTGGGCTAGTTGCACCCCAGGGACCCTCAGGATTCAAGGAGTTAATCCCCCGACTTAAAATGCGCCACGGGGCGCGTTTGCACAGTGGTGAAGGGAGGGCGGGGCCTGAGGTGACATGTGTGCAAACAGGCCCCATGGCACGTTTTAAGATGGGGAATTAAATCCCCTTCAATCCTGAGGGTCCCTGGGGGCCAACTAGCCCAACAGGTACATCCAGAAAGCACCACAGAGCTGCGTTGCAGAGAGGTGTAAAAGGGGTGTGGCCTCTCTACACGTCTCTGCAACGCAGCCCCTGGCGCATACTGGAGGTTCGTGGTGGGCTAGTTGGCCCCTAGGGACCCTCATGATTCAAGGGGACTTAATCCCCCAACCTAAAATGCGCCACAGGGCGCGTTTGCACAGATGTCACCTCAGGCCCCGCCCCTCCCTTCACCATTGTGCAAATATTCCTCTAAAATCTGCCGAACTACGAATTCTGATTTACTCACCTGTTATCAGGAGAGACCTCAGTGCTGCATCTTTCAGCCCAGTACTAATCCTGAAAAGTAATTTTAACCGTACTTACCAGTAACTTAAATTTCCTTCCATAGGATATCATTGCCTGCTTTTGCTGAAAAAGTTTCTAAGTGTTGATTTTTGAAACATACAAATATTCCTCTAAAATCAGCCGAAATACGAATTCCGATTTACTCACCTGTTATCAGGAGAGACCTCAGTGCTGCATCTTTCAGCCCAGTACTGATCCTCAAAAGTAATTTTAACCGTACTTACCAGTAACTTGAATTTCCTTCATAGGCTAACATTGACTGGTTTCACTTGGAAATTCTTCTAAGTGTGGAGTTTTGGAACTTTAAAATATTCCTCTAAAATCAGCCGAAATACGAATTCCGATTTACTCACCTGTTATCAGGAGAGACCTCAGTGCTGCATCTTTCAGCCCAGTACTGATCCTCAAAAGTAATTTTAACCGTACTTACCAGTAACTTGAATTTCCTTCATAGGCTAACATTGACTGGTTTCACTTGGAAATTCTTCTAAGTGTGGAGTTTTGGAACTTTATAATATTCCTCTAAAATCAACCAAAGTACGAATTCCAATTTACTCACCTGTTATCAGGAGAGAACCCAGTGCTGCATCTTTTAGCCCAGCACTGACCCTGAAAAGTAATTCTAACCGTACTTACCAGTAACTTGTATTTCCTTCCATAGGAATCCATTGTCTGGTTTTCAGCAGAAAAGTTTCGAAGTGTCGATTTTCACAAACTACAAATATTCCTTAAAAATCGCCTGTATGACTTAAACGCATTCTTTCAACTGTTTACAGGAGATGCACCAGTGCTGGATCCAGGATCCAACACTGAGTAAGAAAAAGTAACAATAACAGTTTTTACCTGCTAAGTGAATTTCCTTCCATAGGATAACATTGGTGATTCTATGAGAAAAAGTTTCTAAGTGTCAACTTTTAAAATACAATAATATTCCTTAAAAATCACTACTGTAACCAAAACGCTTTTACTCAACTGTTTACAGGAGATGTACCAGGACTGAATCTAGGATCCAGTCCTGTGGTTAGAAAAGTAATCCATAAAGTAACTAATTGCATTTAACTAGAAATTCACATTGAGCTGAATGTTGCATTGTGTTTGAAAATGTGTTGCCCATTGCAACAACTGTAATTACTGTACTTAAAAGTCTATTGCCTATGTGCAAAGTATTTAAACTAAAGTAATTCATTCTGAGAAAGTATTTTTTGTAATGTATAATGTAATTACAATGTAATTTAAAAAATAAAATATGTAAAAAAAAATTGTTTCTAAAAATGTAGTAAATCAGTATGAAAAAAATAAATATAACAATTAATACATTTAAAAATTGTCATTTACAAAACCTTTGAAATTCACTGAAAAAACCGTAGGTTTCAGACATGTTATAGTTAGGAATTAGCATTTAAAAAACCTTTGAAATTCACTGAAAAAACCATAGATTTCAGACACGTTATAGTTAGAAATTAGCATTTAAAAAACCTTTGAAATTCACTGAAAAAACCATAGGTTTCAGGCACGTTATAGTTAGAAATTAGCATTTAAAAACCTTAGAAATTCACTGAAAAAACCATAAGGTTTTAGGGACAGTTATAGTTAGTTGGACATTGCACTCGTACAAAACCCGTGAAATTCCCCGTTATAGTTAGTTCAGGTAACTATAACTCGCGCCTCCGCAATGCACTGCTGATGACGTCACATATTACATCACTCATGACATGGTCAGTGACATCACTGATGACATCACTGATGACATCTCAAATGACATCACTGATGACATCACTGATGACATCATCCATGTGAGAATTTAATGCATCTTCTCACACCCTAATATAAGTTTTGAAACACCCACTCTAAATTACAGACTGCCATTCTCAAAACGATACACACTCCAATACCAATAAGTACATACCCACTCACTGATTCTTAGGTCTACACACACACATCTACTCACTCACCCGTACAGTCACTCATACTTATGGTCACTCAGTACAGGACTATCATATGCACTCATACACCTATATAAACACTCACACAACGCAACTCATCCATAGAGGTACTCACACACCTAGTCAGTCATGCAAATAATTAATCACACTCCAATTTACTCACCTATACAGTTATACACACCAGCTCACTTACTCATAAAAATACTAGCACATTCTTACGCTCCTATGCAATCACTGATGCAAGTACACACTCATCCATATAGCCACTCTCACAATCACACACTCTCACTTATAGCCATTTATATACTCCAACCAACATATATACTGCCTTTCACATATGTAGTTACTCACACAAGTACCACTGAGATATACATTCAATCACTAACACACCCATACACACACTCACCCACCCATACAGTCCATCACAGACGCACTCTTGAAACCATGCACCCAGTGAATCACTCACTCACACATCTATGCACAGAGTCACACACACCCCACCCACACAAACACTGAGGCACCCATACAGATACTCAGAGAACCAATCCATAACCCATATAGACACTCATTTAGCTAGTCAGAAACCCATGCAGTTGCTTACACAACAACAGACAGACGGATACAGACATTCACACAGTTTAGTCACTCACCCATGCATCCAGTAAGATACGTTTAATCACTCACTTATAGACTCAGTCACGCACCTACTAAATCATCCATTCAGGCGCTTCTACACCCACTCATTCTTCAATACGCCTTTCCCTATATATATTAAACATATTTAAACTTTACAGAAACACACAGTCACTGGATGATGTCATCAGTGATGTCATCAGTGATGTCATTTGAGATGTCATCAGTGATGTCATCAGTGATGTCACTGACCATGTCATGAGTGATGTAATATGTGACGTCATCAGCAGTGCATTGCGGGGCGCGAGTTATAGTTACCTGAACTAACTATAACGGGGGAATTTCACGGGTTTTGTACGAGTGCAATGTCCAACTAACTATAACTGTCCCTAAAACCTTATGGTTTTTTCAGTGAATATATATATAGATGTCTATATATCACTGGACTTCGCCAAACAACATCCTCTCCTGGATAGACAAAAGCAGACCCAATAAAGTGCAATGTAGATTTAATGTGTTAAACGCCCTGCACCACCGCCATTACGCGTTTCGGCATCAACGATGCCTTGATCACATCGTATATATACATATGTGCTTTAATAAATGCTGTGTGTAGTATGGATTTACTGTATTAGCGGAGTACTGAATGTAATTTTGTTTGGGATTTTCCTTGGATTATATTTCATGTATAGTACAAAGCTAAGTGAATAAGTTATTATGAAAAACTTGCCCTGCACTGAAGAATTGATTTGCCCATGGGGCTGTAATTGGAAATGACTGTCTCTAGGATAGTAAAGTACCAGCACATATGGGGAATATGCAAAACAATTTTGTATAAAACGTGTGGGTAAGATATGATTTTCAACTACCATTGGTAGAATTATACTAAATATACATTTCAAGATGGAGAGTCTATTCAAGGCTATTCAAAAATGCATGTCCTCTGTTCATTTCAATGTTTGTTACCAAGCTGATGTATGTCCTTCTTTTATTTCTGTTATCACCGAGATGACGTATGATTTGAAATTGAATTTAACCAATGGTGTGAGGGAAAGCACTCACCCGTGATCAAGGCGACGTGTTCACCGAAACGCGTTGGGTTGTTTGTTTATCCACTGACATTTATTTGGATTTGATTGTACCAACAGCAAGCAAATTTGGAGTGCGCATCTTTTCTTTCGAGAGTTGGGAAAGGAGAAATTCTGTGTATGGTTATGAATTCCACGTTCGTATGCGCACCGCTGCTGTCAGCGTGAGGGGTTTCAATGTGGATTTGTGATTTGGATTTGGACGGCGTCTGTTAAACCCCGAAACCCGCTCCAGGACAGCTGACTTGCGGAGCAATATTCGTCTCAGGTTGACATACAGATTACGTTTTTCGGAATCACAGTGGAGAAGTCGGAGGACTCATTCGCTGTGTATACACGAACTCGTGGTGAGTATGTGTCCCTGAGTGTATGGAAAGATGGTCAATGGGCCATTTATGCGGTCAGTTGTATATTACTATTGAGTAGGCAGTCTTGCTCTCGACGAGTATTCTCGTTTGGGATTTTGAGTAAACAGCAGTATGGCTGAATCATTTATTGGGAATGCGACAGTGGATGCCAAGGGGAAACAGAAAGCTGACGTGCTATTCAGCACTTGCAGTGTTGATTCAATCAGTGGACAAGGAGAAAATATTGCTATCTCCATAAAACACAAATATTCGAATTGGAAAAATTGATACGACAAGAAGTCAAGAAATGGTGGGAGGCAACTGCCATGGAAAAGTATATTGAATGTGGCAGAGTCCCTAGGGTCTAAAGAATTATGATAGTCCCTACATATGAGCAACCAAATTCTGAAATGCTAAAAAAATGGGCAACTTATATGGAGAACTGCTCAGTAGTAATGATGGAGCAAGGTCTCGTAAGAAAGAGACTTGCTCGGAGGCAATCCACTTGTTTAACTCATTAACAAGTTATTAATTATGTTTGGTGAATAACTAATACGCACCACATGAACACGCGGGTTAGTGAAGCTTGCTTATGTATGTACTAATGCGGATAACAATGAAAACGGACTAATACCGCTTTAAACAGGGAAACTGTTGTGCGCATGCGTCAACTACATTTACGTAGTATGATGAGGTAACGCTTGGAGGGAAATTCTAGCGCATGAGCAGAAGACACTAAAATGGAGTCTTGAAGACTCGCGTGCATGGCATCTGCTTAGCTGAAACGAAAACAAGCTATTTTACTAATGCTAATGCGGGAAAAGTATTAATAAGAAAATGGGAATAGAGTAGAGGGGGGAGGTATACAGTGCAACCATTTTATTTGTGAAATTAATATTTGTCTTTCTGACTTTATTATTAGTGCAAACTTGGGCCTCTCATGCATAACTGAATAGAGCTGAGTAATTCGAGGACTGCGCATGTCCACTGAAAGTTAACCCGGAATGATGACTTAGAGGTTGAACGGGAGGCAAGGTCGCAAATGACATACCCTGAGAACGGATGGTGAAAAGTTCAACGATGAAGACTCTTATTCATAAAGTTATAATAATGTTGCAAGTAAAATGTGAAATCGTATGGGAACTCAATACATAAATAAAATTAAGGGGATGGGTTTGCGAACAATAGTTGAACTGATTTTAATGACATGTAAGCATGGTGTGATGGAGCTTCCCCCCTTGCCTGACCAATCATAATTCGTATTTTTACGATATTGAAACTTTAGTGGGTGGAACATGAAGAAACAAAGGTATAATTAAGGTAGCTTTAGTTAGTTAGAGAGTTCGAGATGCTGAAGAGGAAGGAGAGCCAGATGCTGTGAGTCGGAGATGCTGTTGCTGGGAGAGATGCTATGAGATGCTGATGAAGAACCGAATGCAGACTCTGAAGAAGAACTTTCTATCCTAACTTAATTGGGTTAGATCAGAAGATCGCGGAAGAATCTCGAGGAGGAAGAGAGTGTCAGAGACGGGTGCGGCGCAATCGTCGGTATTCTAGAGAGGTCAACTATCCTGTCCTGAAGTCTTTGTCTCCTGACCTATCCTGGGGGACCCTTACCAGCCCTTTGACCAGGGGGTTGGTCTTTCACACCATTCTTGGTAACTACAATTTCACGTTATTTGCAAATGTTCTTTTCTCTCTGTCCTCTCCCTTTCTGAGCATTAATTATTGTATGAGTCCGAAGTATATGCTTGATGTTTAATCAATTGAATTTTCTCTCCTAAGAATGATGGTGACTGCACTGTATTTTTGAAATGGTTCACATGCATTTAATTTAGATAAAGATTTTAAACCTTCCTGAGTCTGTGATCATTTACTTCAAACAAAAGAATAGTTAAGGGTTATGTTAATTATCACCATCAACTAGTTCAACTAATGGTCCATCGACCAGACGAAAGAACTTTTTGATCAGTGAAAGGTTAGTTAGAAATATTAAATAACTAATCCTGAATATTGTGAAGTATAAATATAAAACTTTGACACTACAGCGGTTTACTCAATTGTGTGTTTTATGGGCCCAGGTGAGTATATGGTAGTGGAGTATCTGTTGTTGGTATACCGCTGGATCAGTAATGCTACAAATTCTAATTAAATATGCGTGGCAAGATCGAAACCATCTTTTGCAGGAAATAGACACTTTGTCACAAGAGATATTGAGCACAGAAAGAAAAGATAATTTTGAAAAAGCAATGACAGGAATCAATAAAAAAATAAGTAAATTGGAAGAAGAAACAGGCAAAAATGCAACGGAAATTTATGAGGGATCAAAAAGATTATGAGTCGGGAAGAATTCTCACATTCAGTAGAAAATATGATACGTATAGAGCAGCAATAGAGGATCCACAAAGCACAGTGATACATGATGTCCCTAGTACAAGTGCGAGTGAACTTAGTGAGATCAATATATCTGAGGATGGAAGGCCATGTTGTACACCAAGACCAAATATAGGTAAACCGACACATTTTCGGCAGGAATCAAGATTAATAAGCATGGAGAAAAATCAGCAAAATTGGCAAAAGGACAGAGGCAAAGGCAGAGGCAAAGGGAGAGGCAAAGGTCGAGGACAAGGAGAAATAAACAAACAAGAAGAAGCCGGCGCTGAAAGACAGCAAACAAAACCCATGGGAATGAAGACAAGGGGCCAGAAATCAGGACAATGAAGGTACAAAATAAAAAATAAGAATGTCATAAATCTCTCCAATCATATACTCAATGAGGATGAAATAAGAGTATTAAAATTGGGTCTGTCATTTTGCCCCTCGAAACCTTTTGATTATTCGCAATGCAGGATTGACTTGTTTAAATTCACCAGAAAATTGAAACTTCGTAAATGGCATGCTCAAAAACAAAAAGCCTTTTTAACTGGGGGTCTTAAGGCTAGATCTAAGAGCATGAGTAATTTAACCATTGAAGACATCAATGTATTACATACGCTTAATGAATTAGACCCGGGTCAAGGCCTTGTGGGTGATAAATATATTGATTTAGTCAACTTAGACATTGAATTGGATCAAAGTTGTCCGAGGGCTTTCAAATCAAGCCAACCTTTGTACCCACAGTACACTTTGACTCTATTGATGCATTTGAAGGAGGGTCACTAACAATCTAAAAAAATTGGCAAAGAAAAATAAAGTTTCAAGATATAAATGGAAAACAGACAATTTGAATAAAAAAGAAAGAGCTGACATAAGTTTAAGCACAGATAACAACATTGTTATTAACCCATCAGATAAAGGGGGCAATGTGTTCATTTTGTCTAAGGTAATGTACCTAAATGAGTGGTATAGGCAATTAAATGATTCAGATTGTTATGAAATCATATAAAAAAATGTGATTACTAATGCTAATGAAATATATTGGGAAAAACTTTTGGAGTGGAAGGAACAGGGACCACTAGAATGGGATGAATACACATTTTTATTATGCAGGCATCCGAAGATTCCAGTTTTGTATTTATTGCCTAAAATTCATAAAGATGCTGTCAATCCCCAGGAAGGCCAATCGTGTCTTCTATAGGATCAATATTGGGAAAGACATCGAAATACGTGGATTTCTTTTTAAGGTCATTTGTAAACACATTACCATCACATATTCAGGACACTAAGGGTTTTCTAAATCGTATAGAGGGGATACCATGGGAATCAGATTTCCTACTTATTACTGTGGATGTAGGCAGTCTCTACATCTGCATCAGTCATGAGGCGGGTGTGGAAGCCTGCAGACATATTTTGAAGGCAAGATCGCTCTCATGTTTATACCATACAGAAAGGATCATTGAAACGATTGAGATTTGTCTGAAGCAAAACTTTTTAATATTTGACAACAAATTCTTTAGACAAAAGCAAGGAACGGCCATGGGAACTTGCTTTGCTCCCAGTTTGGCTAATTTATTTCTGGGATGGTGGGAGGAGCAAATAATTGGTCCAATGGAAGCATTTAACACCAAGGTTATACTTTGTCTTTGTTTCATTGATGATCTTTTTATTATTTGGAAGGACGAACAAGCTGAAGCACGAAGGTTTGTGTCAGACCTTAATCACAATGAAGTGAATCTGAAATTCACTTGTGATATCAGTGAGACCTCTGTAACCTTTTTAGATGTCACTGTTGTAATTGAAGACAATGCTATGAAGACCTTTTTGCATAGGAAAAGTAGAGCAGGGAATGCTGTACTTCATGCTAACAGCAATCATCCAAAAACGCTTATTCAAAGCATTCCATATGGGGAATTGCTTAGGGCAAGAAGGAATTGTAGCACGGATGAAGGTTTTGCAAATGAGAGTACAAAAATGTTGGAAAGATTCAGGGAGAGAGGCTACTAGGAAACATCTTTACGGATGTCCCTAGCCAAGGCAAAGGCAATTTCAAGGCAACAGTTGCTCGCTCCAAAGATTCCGGGTGAACAATTGGAGCAAACTGAACTGGTTAGATTCATTACTACATTTAGCAAGGGGCAAATGAAGTCAGGAAAATATTGGGAAAGTACTGGCCAGTGCTCTCAAATGAGGAAAGTCTTCGGGATGTTTTGACCACATATCCTAAGATTACATATCGACGGGATACTAATTTGAGAGACAGACTGTCCAACAATGTTGTGGAAAGTCACAGAACTTGGCTTACAAATCCCCATAAAGGCTGTGCACCTTGTAGAAAATGCGAAGCATGCAGGAATAGTAAACCCATCAATAAATATATATCACTGCTCACTGGACAAGAGAAAAGCATTGATAAGACATTATTATGTATTTCAGATTACACTATTTATGTACTAGTGTGTCCATATACCTGGTGGTATATAGGAAGTACGATCAATCCTGTAAAAAAGAGGATATTGGAGCATATGAGGGCAATTGTACATGAGGACAAAAACTATCCTGTTGCAAGGCACTTTGCAGCAGTTCATGAGAAATCTTGTAATCATCTGAGACTCTTTGCAATAGATAGAATCAAACCACAGATAAGGGGTGGTGACAGAGAAATTGCACTTAGGAGATTGGAGTCTAAGTACATTATTGAATTAAATACCAAGATACCAATAGGTCTCAACACAGATGATGAATTAAGTGTCCATTTAGGCTAACTGGTGTCTCATGCCGATTAAGAATATTTAAAACATTTATGACTCTTGTTGTACAGAATGATAAAGAAAATGTATAGAAAATGAAAAGTATCCACTCTTTGATGATTTTAAAGTTTTTAATCCATTCATGTTATGCTTTTTCTTTTTTCTTTTCTTTTTCTTACTTTTCTTTTTCATTTACTTCTGTTCTTACACTCTGCATTTCATATGGATGCTTTCACATGTAGGGTTTCTCTTGATGCGCTTTTCTTTCATGCACTTACGTCTCTTTTTATATTTATTTTTATTTTAGTTTTATTTTTATTTTTAAATTAATATCTGTTTTATTCTTGGTTCAGACAGTTAATTATTCATCTTAGCGTAGAGAGACTACAAATGAGGCAGTAGGCTTTTGTGACACTAGCAGAATTGGCGTAGTGAGAATCAGCTGAAAACAGATAGTGTCCCTCTACGATGAACCGTATGAATTTTGAATGTATTTAAAATAAAAATATAGATCAATTGTACATCCGGTTGGTCAGATATGATTGTATTTGAGTAGGCCCACTGGGGCAGAATTGTTAGTATGGACTTACTGTATTAGTTGAGTACAGAATGTAATTTTGTTTGGGATTTTCCTTGGATTATATTTCATGTATAGTACAAAGCTAAGTGAATAAGTTATTATGAAAAACTTGCCCTTGTCTCTAGGATAGTAAAGTACCAGCACATATGGGGAATATGCAAAACAATTTTGTATAAAACATGTGGATAAGATATGATTTTCAACTACCATTGGTAGAATTATACTAAATATACATTTCAAGATGGCTAGTCTATTCAGGGCTAGTCAAAAATGCATATTCTCTGTTCATTTCAATGTTTGTTACCAAGCTGATGTATGTCCTTCTTTTATTTCTGTTATCACCGAGATGACGTATGATTTGAAATTGAATTTAACCAATGGTGTGAGGGAAAGCGCCCACCCGTGATCAAGGCAACGTGTTCGCCGAAACACGTTGGGTTGTTTGTTCCTCCACTGGCACAAATAAATTAATTTGGATTGTACCAACAGCAAGCAAATTTGGAGTGCGCATGTTTTCTTTTGAGCGCTGAGAAAGGAGAAATTCTCTGTATGGTTACAAATTCCACGTTTGCATGCGCACCGCTGCCGTCAGGGTGAGGGGTTTCAATGTGGATTTGTGATTTGGATATATATATATATATATATATATATATATATATATATATATATTCACTGAAAAAACCATAGGTTTCAGACACGTTATAGTTACAAATTAGCATTTAAAAAACCTTTGAAATTCACTGAAAAAACCATAGGTTTTAGGGACAGTTATAGTTACTTGGACATTGCACTCGTACAAAACCCGTGAAATTCCCCCGTTATAGTTAGTTCAGCTAACTATAACTCGCGCCCGCAATGCACTGCTGATGACGTCACATATTACATCACTCATGACATGGTCAGTGACATCACTGATGACATCACTGATGACATCTCTAATGACATCACTGATGACATCACTGATGACATCACTGATGACATCATCCAGTGACTGTGTGTTTCTGTAAAGTTTAAATATTTTTAATATATATAGGAAAAGACGTATTGAAGAATGAGTGGGTGTGTAAGTGTCTGTATGGATGATTTAGTAGGTGCGTGACTGACTCTATAAGTGAGTGATTTAACGTATCTTACTGAATGCATGGGTTAGTGACTAAACTGGATGAATGTCTGTATCCGTCTGTCTGTTGCTGTGTAAGTGGCTGCATGTGTTTGTGAATAGCTACATGAGTGTCTATATGAGTTATTGAATGCTTGTCTGAGTATCTGTATGGGTGCCTGAGTGTTTGTGTGGGAGGTGTGTGTGCAACTCTGTGCATAGATGTGTGAGTGGGTGATTCACTGGGTGGATGGTTTCAAGAGTGCATCTGTGATAGACTGTATGGGTGGGTAAGTGTGTGTAAGAGTGTGTTAGTGAGTGAATGTATGTCCCAGTGGTACATGTGTGAGTAACTACATATGTGAAAGGCAGTATATATGTGTGTTGGAGTATATAAATAGCTATAAGCAAGAGTGAGTGATTGTGATAGTGGCTGTATGGATGAGTGTGTGCTTGTATCAGTGATTGTATAAGAGCGTAACAATGTGCTACTATTTGTATGAGTAAGTGAGCTGGTGTGTGTATAACTGTATAGGTGAGTAAATGGCAGTGTGTTTAATTATTTGCATGACTGACTAGGTGTGTGAGTATCTCTATGGATGAGTGGCGTTGTTTGAGTGTCTATATAGGAGTAAGAGTGCATATGATAGTCCTGTACTGAGTGACCGTAAGTATGAGTGACTGTACGGGTGAGTGAGTGGATGTGTGTGTGTAGACCTAAGAATCAGTGAGTGGGTATGTAGTTATTGGTGTTGGAGTGTCTATGGTTTTGCGAATGGCAGTCTGTAATTTAGAGTGGGTGTATCAAAGGTTATATTAGGGTGTGAGGAGGTGCATCAGATTATCACGTGGATGATGTCATCAGTGATGTCATTTGAGATGTCATCAGTGATGTCATCAGTGATGTCACTGACCATGTCATGAGTGATGTAATATGTGACGTCATCAGCAGTGCATTGCGGGGCGCGAGTTATAGTTAGCTGAACTAACTATAACGGGGAATTTCACGGGTTTTGTACGAGTGCAATGTCCAAGTAACTATAACTGTCCCTAAAACCTATGGTTTTTTCAGTGAATTTCAAAGGTTTTTAAATGCTAATTTGTAACTATAACGTGTCTGAAACCTATGGTTTTTTCAGTGAATTTCAAAGGTTTTTTAAATGCTAATTTGTAACTATAACGTGTCTGAAACCTATGGTTTTTTCAGTGAATTTCAAAGGTTTTTTAAATGCTAATTACTAACTATAACGTGCCTGAAACCTACGGTTTTTTCAGTGAATTTCAAAGGTTTTGTAAATGACAATTTTTAAATGTATTAATTGTTATATTAATTTTTTTCATACTGATTTACTACATTTTTAGAAACAATTTTTTTTTACATATTTTATTTTTAAATTACATTGTAATTACATTATACATTACATTACAAAAAATACTTTCTCAGAATGAATTACTTTAGTTTAAATACTTTGCAGATAGGCAATAGACTTTTAAGTACAGTAGTTACAGTTGTTGCAATGGGCAACACATTTTCAAACACAATGCAACATTCAGCTCAATGTGAATTTCTAGTTAAATGCAATTAGTTACTTTATGGATTACTTTTGTAACCACAGGACTGGATCCTAGATTCAGTCCTGGTACATCTCCTGTAAACAGTTGAGTAAAAGCGTTTTGGTTACAGTCGTGATTTTTAAGGAATATTATTGTATTTTAAAAGTTGACACTTAGAAACTTTTTCTCATAGAATCACCAATGTTATCCTATGGAAGGAAATTCACTTAGCAGGTAAAAACTGTTATCGTTACTTTTTCTTACTCAGTGTTGGATCCTGGATCCAGCACTGGTGCATCTCCTGTAAACAGTTGAAAGAATGCGTTTAAGTCATACAGGCGATTTTTAAGGAATATTTGTAGTTTGTGAAAATCAACACTTTGAAACTTTTTTGCTGAAAACCAGTCAATCTTAGCCTATGAAGGAAATTCAAGTTACCGGTAAGTACGGTTAAAATTACTTTTGAGGACCAGTACTGGGCTGAAAGATGCAGCACTGAGGTCTCTCCTGATAACAGGTGAGTAAATCGGAATTCGTATTTCGGCTGATTTTAGAGGAATATTTTAAAGTTCCAAAACTCCACACTTAGAAGAATTTCCAAGTGAAACCAGTCAATGTTAGCCTATGGAAGGAAATTCAAGTTACTGGTAAGTACGGTTAAAATTACTTTTCAGGACCAGTACTGGGCTGAAAGATGCAGCACTGAGGTCTCTCCTGATAACAGGTGAGTAAATCAGAATTCGGATTTCGGCTGATTTTAGAGGAATATTTGTATGTTTCAAAAATCAACACTTAGAAACTTTTTCAGCAAAAAGCAGGCAATGATATCCTATGGAAGGAAATTCAAGTTACTGGTAAGTACGGTTAAAATTACTTTTGAGGATCAGTACTGGGCTGAAAGATGCAGCACTGAGGTCTCTCCTGATAACAGGTGAGTAAATCGGAATTCGTATTTCGGCTGATTTTAGAGGAATATTTTAAAGTTCCAAAACTCCACACTTAGAAGAATTTCCAAGTGAAACCAGTCAATGTTAGCCTATGAAGGAAATTCAAGTTACCGGTAAGTACGGTTAAAATTACTTTTCAGGACCAGTACTGGGCTGAAAGATGCAGCACTGAGGTCTCTCCTGATAACAGGTGAGTAAATCGGAATTCGTATTTCGGCTGATTTTAGAGGAATATTTGCACAATGGTGAAGGGAGGGGGCGGGGCCTGAGGTGACATCTGTGTAAACGCGCCCCGTTGCGCGTTTTAAGTTGGGGGATTAAGTCCCCTTGAATCCTGAGGGTCCCTAGGGGCCAACTAGCCCACCAGGAACCTCCAATATGCGCCAGGGGCTGCGTTGCAGAGACGTGTAGAGAGGCCACACCCCTTTTACACCTCTCTGCAACGCAGCTCTGTGGCGCTTTCTGGATGTACCTGTTGGGCTAGTTGGCCCCAGGGACCCTCAGGATTGAAGGGATTTAATTCCCCATCTTAAAACGCGCCACGGGGCCTGTTTGCACACATGTCACCTGAAGCCCCGCCCCCTCCCTTCACCACTGTGCAAATGCGCCCGTGGCGCGTTTTGAGTTGGGGGATTAAGTCCCCTTGAATCCTGAGGGTCCCGGAGTCCAACTAGCCCACCATATACCTCCAAAAGCGCCACAGAGCTGCGTTGCAGAGAGGTGTAAAAGGGGTGTGGCCTCTCTACACGTCTCTGCAACGCAGCCCTCTGGCGCATATTGGAGGTTCCTGGTGGGCTAGTTGGCCCCAGGGACCCCCAGTATTCAAGGGGAATTCGTTCCCCTCTGCAAACGCGCCAGGGGCGCGTTTGCAGAGTGGTGAAGGAAGGGGCGGGGCCAGCGGGCCCGATCGTTTTAAAAAAAAATTTTTTTTGTCCCTGAAGGGGGCTGTGTGGCCCCCTTCCTTTTCCCTGTTTTTATGCCCTGGGGACCCCATCCCCCAGGGCCTTACCCTTTTTTTAATTAAAAAAAACGGGAAGGGGCCGCGTGGCCCCCTTCCCTGGGCCTGTATTGGCCCCGGGGACCCCATCCCCGGGGCATGGCCTTTAATTTTTATTCTTTGGAGGGGGCTGCGTGGCCCCCTCCTCTGGCCATTTAAGGCCCCGGGGACCCCATCCCCGGGGCCGGCCTTTCCATTTTTTTAATTTTTAAAATTTTTCTTTTTTGGGGAGGGGGCCACGTGGCCCCCTCCTGGGCCACTACTTGCCCCGGGGACCCCATCCCCCGGGGCTGGCCCTCTCCGTTGGGGACTGTGGGGGGTCCCCAATCCCCCCACAGTCCCGCCGGCTCCCCACGTCCCTTGGGAGCCGGCATTGCTTTCCACATGGGGAGCAGCTGACATGCTGCTCCCCATGTGGAAAAGCAATGTGCTTTGGATATTGGAAGAGAGAGCAGGTTTCCTGCTCTCTCTTCCAATATCCAAAGCAGTTTGCTATGGCAGGACGGGAGCCGCGAGGCTCCCGTCCTGCCATAGCAAACTACAGTGTCCCGGGGTAGGCACCCGGGACACTGCAGGAGCCGGCCCTGGGGGGTGGTGGTCCCCAGGGCCATCAAGGGCTCCAGGAGGGGGCCGCGCGGCCCCCTCCCTACATCAGCACAGCCCCGGGAGGTGGTGGTCCCCGGGGCTTCGGGGTCCAAAACGGACCCCCATTTTAATTTGTTAGTGCCCCGGGAGGTGGCGGTCCCGGGGCGTGTGGGGGCTGGAGTCCCCCACACAGGTTATTAAATTAATTTAAAAAAGCCCCGGGAGGTGGTGGTCCCCGGGGCTGCGGGAGGGCTCAGAGCCCTCCCGCACCATTTTAAAAAGCCCCGGGGGGTGGCGCTCCCCGGGGCTTGGGGGCCCTTGAGGCCCCCACACATTAAATTATCCCCCCACCATTAACATCGAAGCGCGGGAGACCGCGCTTCGATTTTTTCGGCAGGATTCGCGCACCCTGAGCGCATCCTGCCGATTTAAAAAAAAAAAAAATGCTTTTTGCCCAGGGGTCCTTGTGGGACCCCTGAGCAGGCCTAGGGGGTTAGGGTGTTTCTACCCTGCCCCCTTTGTGCATTTTGCGCACTTGTTTCTTTTTTTTTCTCGGCGGGATACGCGCACCCTAAGCGCATCCCGCCGATTTAAAAAATAAAATAATCTTTTTCTGCCCAGGGGTCCTTGTGGGACCCCCTGAGCAGACCTAGAGGTCAGGGTGTTTCTACCCTGCCCCCTTTTGCGCTTTGCGCACTTGTTTCTGTCCCTCGGTTCTACCGAGGACAAAATGGCTGCCAACACTTCCTGAATCGGAATGTTGACAGCCAGCTGACAGCCAATTAGCATGCAGCTCGTGATCGGGACGGTGCGCGCAGGGTGCGCTGAGGGTACGCGTATCCGACGCGCCCATAGATATATATGTGACTTTACTTGTGAATTTCTCAGGAACTACTGAACGGATTTACACCATTTAAGCAAAAGGCACCAGTCTGAACCAAGGGCTACCTCTTTGCCAAATTTGGTGTAATTCCGTTCAGCAGTTCGGGCTGTAGCTGCGACTAAAGGTTCCTATGGAAAAATGAATGGGGAAAACGCATTTTGAGACCCCCTTTTTCTCGGCCCCCGCTTCACGTATCACCCCGAGACTTTCAGGGTAGGAGCGGAGCGGAGCGCCTCAACAAGTTGGAAACTTTCACGAAGATTCGTCAACCGGCGCCAACGTTATTTCAAATAGAATGTCGCGGATTTCCTATGGATAATAGGTTGTAACTATAACTATCTACTGGCGACCGCCAGTAGATAATATATACATATATATATGTATATATATATATATGTATATATCCACAACGCCGTTCCTTCTCACTTCCCTTCCTCTGGGAAAAACGGACTGCGAGACCACAATTTCGTGCAAGATTTCATTTATTTTGCCACCAATTTCGCCATGACGCGTTTCGGCCTCACTCGGCCTTGATCACATGACGCGCTGTGGAGTTGACCGGATATTTTTAAAGTGCCAGTGTACACACACGTGATAGTTAAACTGCATGGAAATAAACAACATACTTCTCATGTTCAGTAAATTTTGTGCAATCTACAAGTAAATGTGCAAACCATTGCCATAAATAGGATTTCATCAATTATTTAAAACCAATTTTAAATAATAAACTTAATTATTATAGTTATTAAGGTAAAATACCAACGTCATTATTTTTAAAACGTTTCTATATCGTTTAAAACACACAACGTCACATAAAATCCTATTTGGGTCCACATTGTTTCAAATAGGAAAATAACTAAAACAAAGTAAAATAACATTTGCAAAATGATATATTATATATGTTACAAATTTCTTTTACTTTACATTATATTTCCTTGCAAACTGTACATACTTTATGTCTAATCTGCTAGTAGTAATACTACATGGACTTACTATTTATACGTGTTGTTGTTTCTCTGGTTTTATCAACATTCCTATTTATGATTTACTATGCACATTAATACAAATTACTACATTTTGAACACTGATTACATTCACTGTATGCGCTAAATTCCCATTGTAAAGTGCAAGTGCGAGAATGAATAAAAAGAAGGTGCTACCATTCAAATTAATTAATTCATAAAAGACGTGTGTTATTAAAATATCTGTATTAATTTCATTATGACAAAGTGTCTTAGCGGCGATGTGTTTGAAGGACCTTTCATATTTTTTTCTCTTCTCTTATCCTTATTTGATTCATAAGCATGTATGGAAATCTTCACTGGAGTTATGTCCATTCGGAGTCTTAGTATCTAGTTCTAAAATATATTTTGTCTCAAGGAGACGAAGTTTAGCCTCACGATTACCTCCTCTTCTAGATACGGGAATGGAATCAATTAAAAGTATGTTAGCATATCCAAATTGTTATCGTGTTTCTCTTTAAAGTGTCTTGCCATTGGATACGTGGGGTCACTGTTGGTGATTGCCCTCATGTGCTGCAGTATACGTTTGTGGGCCTGTAACTTGGTACTGCCCACATACTGCAGCCCACAAGGGCAACCCAACACGTAAACCACATACTCCGTCCGGCATGTTAGAAACTTGGATATCTTGATTGGATACTGTGAAAAAGGGGTGTTATACATGATTTTATTGAGCCCACATTTGCACGCTCGGCAATTATTGCATTTCACAAATCCTCTGCGTGCAGTTAACCAGTTGGATGACGATTTAATTTCAGGGCTACTGCTGACAATTGAGTCTTTCATGGATTGTGATTTCCTATAGGTAATACTGGGATATTTTGGCATCATTTTGCCAATTACCGGATCACTGCGCACTAAAGACCAATTCTTGTTCACAATTTTGCGCAATGCATTATGTTGTTGGCTGTATGTTACTATTAATCTAGTTTCATTGCTGGTACTCTCATCATGATCCTTTCTTACTTTTGCTTTTTTAGTTAGAAGTACTTGTCTGTCTAGTCGATTTGCTTTCTCCCTTGCTAAATCAATGATATTAGTTTTGTAGCCTCTCTCAATAAATCGCTCTTTGCTGAGCTGTTGAGCCTCCCTAAGATCTTTTTCTGTACTGCATGCTCTTCTTATCCTCAGCATTTCTCCATATGGTATGCTGTGGATCAAATGCTGAGGATGATGACTAGTAGCATGTAGGAGACTATTGCCAGCTGTTGGCTTCCGATAGAGGCGGGTTTCAATCTTCTGATTTTTTATGTATATTTCCAAATCAAGGAAATATACTGAACAGTCACTTATAGTATATGTATATATGTATATATATATCCATCTATGAGAAATCCATAAACTATATCAAACACAATTGAATGAATGGAAGGATAAGGGATTATTGGAGTGTGAGGAACACGATTTTTTAGTCTGCAAGTTTCCAAAATTGCCCGTCCTTTACTTACTTCCTAAGATACACAAAGACAGTCACTACCCCCCTGGGAGACCGATTGTTTCTTCAAGAGGGAGCTGTCTTGAGAACCCATCAAGATATGTAGATTTCTTTCTCCAGCCCCTAGTATAAAATCTCCTGTCATTTGTTAAAGATACGGGAGACTTCTTGAGACGGATCAAAAGCATTGAATGGAAGAAAGAATATTCATTGCTATGTTTAGATGTCACGGGTCTATACACATGCATCCCACACGACCTAGGATTACAAGCATGTTGTCATTTTCTTAGAAATAGGTCACTATCATACCTATTTCATACAGAGATGTTACTTGATATGATGCACATCTGCCTCACACAAAACTTCTTTCCTATTTGACAATAAGATCTTCAGACAGACTCTCGGAACAGCAATGGGGACCTGCTTTGCTCCTAGCTTTGCAGGCCTCTATCTTGGGTACTGGGAGGAGCAAATAGTTAGTAAACTTGACCTCATTAATGAGAAAGTTATAATGTGGGTCAGGTATATTGATGACATTTTCTGTATTTGGAACGGCAATGAGAGTGAGGCTAAGCAATTAGTTAATTCATTGAACAACAATGCTCTAAATCTGAAATTTACAAGTCAGTTCGCCAAAGATAAAATAGAATTTCTCGACCTACTATTAACAGTGAATGGTGATAGACTTGAAAGTGTCCTGTTCTGCAAGGAAACAGCGGGCAATAGCCTTCTGCATGCCCGGAGTTGTCATCCTGACACCCTAATTCGAAGCATCCCTCTAGGAGAGCTTCTGCGGGCTAAACGGAATTGTAGCTCGGAAGAAGGTTTTTTGGCAGAGCAGTTACGGATGACCCAAAGATTTTTACAGAGAGGATATACCCACTCGATGATAAAGAAAGCCAGCTTAGAGGCTGGAAAAAGATCCATATTGGCGCTACTAACACCGAAAGAAAAAACAGATGAAGAGCCCGAACAAAAGATTAGGTTTATCACCACATTTCACAGACAATCCAAACAAGTAAGACGGGGACTAGATAAGTTTTGGCAGGTCTTAAAAACAGACAAAGATGTAGCAATGAGTGTAGAAGCTTTCCCGCAGATCACATACACAAAAGCCAAATCTTTAAAGGACACTCTGTGTAGAGCCCTAGTATCACCAGTAGCCAAAACATCAGGCATACAAGGATTTTACACCTGCGGAAACTGCAAAGCATGCAGGTTCAGTAGGAATTGTAAAGAGTGTAAATTGTCACCTAACTGTAAACCTTACAAAATTGTGAAACATCTCTCGTGCAACACCGACCATGTTGTGTATTCCTTAAGCTGCCCATGTGAGAAATCGTATATTGGCAGCACGATACACAAAGCAAAAAAACGTATTCTCGAACATCTACGTGCTATCAAGAATGGGGATAAACAGTACACAATAGCGAGGCACTTCAAAACACACCACAATCAAAATGGTAGTTTGTTGACCTTTTGTGTGCTAGATACTATTGGTGTTTCTGAACGGGGAGGAGACCGGGTACAAGACCTTAGGTGCCTAGAGTCAAGATTAATAATCCAATATCAGACATTAGCGCCAATAGGTCACAACTGTGATGAAGAATTGTCAGTCCACCTACGATGATTTTTAGAAGTGATCTATGTGTTTCAGGAATTAATGTCTGGTTTAGAATACATGTCTTGAACATGAAAGTATTTAATGAATTAAACTTTTTCTATGAATATGTTTTTAGTAGTTCCACTAGGAAGGATCTTTTGTTGTTCTATTTTTACCTCACATTTGTGTTTTTTAATCCACTGTGTGATATGTCTGGGTGACCACAGGATGGTAGCTATTTTTATTAATTTTCTCTCTTTTATGTTTTGTTATAGACAACGTGTAAATTGCATTGATGAGAAGAAGGCATTGGAGCTAGAAATATCTGTCCCCCCTCAAGAAGAACACTGGTCTGTGCCCTTAGATTGAATCTTTTCATGCCCACTTGGGCCTGACTGACGGACTTATGCTAGGTGGTTACTGACCACCTGATTGATTTTGAGATTGCCCACTAGGGCTATATTTTCTGCTACGTGTCATTTCCAAGCCTTTGCCCATTGATATAAAACAATGGCATTTACTACTGGCTTCCTAGTCTGGACAACATATTATGCAGACCCCCCAGGATATTGCGGCATGGATTAGCAAATTTAGCGCCACAAATATGGAAATTTAGCGGCACAAATATGGAAATTTAGCTGCATTTTTGCGGCACTTTATTTTACTCATAATCATTCATTTTCAGCCTGAAATCAATGGAAGCTGTTTTAGCAGAGTATTCCACTTTGAAATAGGCATGTTTAAAGTGTCTGCAGCTCTACAGAAGCACAGCTCCAGTCCTAACCTCGTGGGAGGGAGCTGTATTTATCCCTGGGATGTTCTAGTGCGATGTATGCACCCCTGTTGAGGCACCGCTGCCTACGGATCCGTGAGGCAGGACACCTCTTCCTCAGGCACCTACCTTTTGCCACTCACAATGTCATTCTCCGGTCAGTCCCCTTGTTCATTCTCTCCGTTTTCTCTCCTTCTCTTTCTTTCAATAATTCTGTTATTTCCATTTCAATCGTTGACTCATTCCTTCTCTCTCTTCGTTTTCTTGCTTTTCTGTTATTTTTCTCAATCCTTGTCGCTCCTCTTCCTTTACTCTGTTTTCATTGCCCCTTCCCTTTCTCTTCTCTTTATTTCCTTCCTCCCCTTTCTCTTTTCTCGTTTTCAGTTTTGTTCTTGCTTCCATCACTTCTCATCCCTATAATTCCCACTCCAGTGCTTCTTATCGTTCTCTTTCAAATTCTCTTTCCTCCTTACTCGCTCTGTTCTCTTCTTCGTTGTTTTTCTCTCTTTTTCACTCCAATTTTCTGCCTCGGTTCTTTTCAGTGCACGGCTCTTCCTTTCATGCCTTTCCCTCCTGCTTTCAGTTTGTCCAACCTCCACCTCCGAACTACTAGCCATTTTCTCTTCTCTCCCCCCTGGATCTCTCTTCCTCTCCTTCTCTCTCTTTAACTCACCCCTCTTATCCCTACCCTTTCTTATTCCCTCTTCTCGTCTCCTTGGGTTACTTCTCTTCTTCTCCCCACGTCTCCGCCTCTCTAGCTTTCCCTCTACCCCTTTTATTCCTCCTCCCAGGCGTCCCTCCTCTTCCTCTCTCTTTCATCCTTCTATACACCGTTAACTCTTTCTCGAGTCCTCTTAGTTCTCTTCCCCTCTCCTCTTTACCTTCTGGCTCCCATTCCCTCCGCATCTTTCGCTCCCTCCCTCCCCACATTTCACTTATTCCTTCCCGCCTCTCTCGCGCATTCACTTCCCGCACTTCTCCTTTGTCTTCCCATCTCTTCTATCTTTGTCTCTCGTTTATATTCCATCTCCCCACCTCTCCTCCTCTTCTCTTCCCTCCTCTTTGCCCCCTCCCCCACTTCAGCTCTCAAGCTCTCACCGCCCCCCTCTATTTCCGCTCGGGGAACCTTTTACTCATTCTCCTCGCATCTCTATTCTCCTGTTCCACCGCTCTCTACATCTTGTACTCTTTCTCCCTTCTTCTCCCATCTCTTCCGCTCCTTTTTTCCCCATCTCAACCTCGTTCAGCCCCTCTCAAGGCCTCTCCCTTCCCTCCCCTCTTTAGCCTTGGCCTCCTTTCGCACACCTAATTCTTCTATCCCATCTCTCCTTTGCCATCTCTATCTTCCTTCCCACCCTCTCCAACTCACACCTTCCATTTCTTTCCAACCTTCCCCTTTCTAGCTCCTTCACTCTTCCTTCACATCTCACCCTTCTCTCCCCTTCTTCTCTCTTCACCTTTCCCCCTCCTCCAATCTCTCTTCCCCACGCCTCTACATCCTCCAGCCCTCCCCTGTTCGCGTCCCCTCACTCTTTCTCCCTCTCCCTCTCTTCCTCTTCCAATCCTCGTCCTCACATCTCATTCGCAGCTCCTTCAACTCTTCCTTTTCATCCCCCCCTCTCCAAGCTGCACATCTTTCCGTCCCTCGCAGTTTGTTCTTCATTTAAATGCCCGCAGTTGCCCCTGGTCCCTCTTCGCTGTGGGTTTTGTCAGCTGTCTGTCACATCACCCACCCCCCCCCACCTCCTTCGCCTGCTCCCCACAGGATGCTCAGGCTGTCCGAAATCTCGCTTTCCGGCATCTACCAGAGATTCCCTGGGGGGGCGGGGGTTACTTCTAGAGTAAAGCCGCCCCTGTTCCCCACGAGGGCGACGTGCAGGAATAGACACGTGGGGGACGACATTCCAGCAGGTCGGGCGAGATCTGCTAGAAAGAGATCTCGCCCCAGCTCCTGAAACATTAGAAAGACGTATGTCTGATACCGAAGCATGTACTTCTCAGCCACTAGAGCATGTACCATCTCACCTGCTGCAGCATTCACATTGTTGTAACTTTTATCTGCTGATGCCTGCAAAGGCCTAACCAATAAGCCACACATACTGACATTGCAGACAGCTGTACTGTCAACACAGACCTAAAAGGGGCCTCCTTCCACCAACCGTCCAAATTTCGTGGGCAGTTTTGTAAAAATCGCAGCATTTTTACAAAACTGCCGATTTCGCGATTTTTTTGCAAATCGCGAAATCCTGGAGGGTCTGATTATGGGAATTATGTTTATGAGTACTTTATACCCGTTTTCCCACTTGGAAGATGCGAATATATTTTAAGATAAGCATCCGGGTGTTTTTTGAGCTAGGAAGATACGATTTACTTCTTGCACGCAGCGTACGTTGATACGTGATTCCCCACTTGGGACATATCACAGTATTTTAAGCTAATATCTTGACCATTAGGAATAGCCGTGCATCAACAACGGTGTTCACTTCTTAATGCACCACTGTGTGCTTAGAAGACAGGGTACAATAAAGTGCATTCAAAACTTTATGTTAGGATTCAACCAAAATTGACCACCTTTCTTTGTCACTGCAATATTGTAATCGCGTACACATGTACAGTTTTGATATGACACGTTATGTGAAAGTCTGCAACTGTAGTCTAAGATCAATGTAATCTAATGACATGCTTTTTTTATTTTTTATCGAGTGAAGTAACTCGAATGAATTTGATAGTCTTTTCACTATTTCTATATTGTTTAGGTCACATGGTTGTTTATTTAAACCACAACTGAAATTGACACAGTTACTCGTGATCAAGGGGCGCAAGCTCCGAAACGCGTAGGGTGTTTGTCAAGCCTTGAATAAATACCGCTTTGTAACATTTGTTGTCCACGGCATGCAGTTACTGTAAGGAAGAATACAGCGTTGGTGTATTTTATTTTTATTTATTTAAAGTTTTGTATAGCGTGAACATGACCCCAGAGGGTATCAGAGCGCTTTACATACGAGTTGCGGGAGACATAGGTAGATAGCTGTGGGAGAAAAGTAGAGATATATACAACAGATACACAATGACATATTAGAGGGCGACATTGAGGCCATAGCAATTGCCAGGTAGCAGATTAATCGGCTAAACAAGATAGGAGACAAAAGGAGAAAAGCTTCTAGTTCAGCGCAGTGCTCATCAGTAGAGCTTTCACTTCCCTTTTGAAGGCAAGTGTTGAAGGAATCAGTCTTGTTTCCACAGGTAGGGAGTTCCAGATTCTCTGGGCAATACCCGAGAATGTACGATTGTAGGTTTTCATTTTTTTAAATTTCTTTGGCTTGAGCAGCAATGTACTGGAGCTCCTTGAGGAATGGGAGCCACCCGATAGTTCGCGCGTATTTGCCAGGTAAAGAGGTGTGTTGAAGTGTAGTGCTCTATGGGTCATACATGCAATTTTTATTTGAATCCTTGACTCAAACGGAAGCCAGTTGAGAGATTTCAGGTCCGGAGAGATGTGGTTGGTTTTCTTGGACCCAGTGATGAGCCTAGTCGCAGCATTCAGAGATGCTCTGAGGGGGGCTAAACTGAGTTTCGGTAGCCCGCATAGAGTGGCACTGCCGTATTCTAGTCTTGAGATGACTAGTGCTTGCACCGCAGATTTGAAGTCATCTTGGGGAAGGTAGGGTTTGAGTTTTCTTAGGATGCTCAGTTGGAAGTTCGCTCCTTTGGTAGATGCTCTGATGTGATCTTGCATGTTTAGGTTCTTATCTAGCACAATTCCCAATGATTTTGTGGAATCAATGATGTGTGGTGTGCAGTTGAGAGCGGAGAGGTTTTTCAGATATTTCTCGACAATGGGGGTTTGCCTAGTGGGTGAAATGAGGAGTAATTCTGTTTTAAGGGCGTTTAGTTTGAGGTGGTTTGAGGTTAGCCAATTTAGGGTTTTGTGCAGGGTTCCGTTGAGTGTCTTGATATCTTCAGGGGAAGAGATTTTCATGTACAGTTGTGTGTCATCCGCATACATGTGATATTGGATGTTAGATGCTTTTAGGATTACAGTAAGTGGTTCAATGAAAAGGTTGAAGAGCGTGGGGGAGAGCGAGGACCCTTGGGGGCACCCCTAGCGAGCAGGGACTGGAGTTGGATAGAGTTTAATTGGATTTGACTCTCTGCGTTCTGTTATTGAGAAAAGAGGCAAACCATTTTATTACAGTGCCTGAGAGCCCCATCCTACATTCCAAAAGGTTAAGTAGATTGTCATGTTTGACAGTGTCAAATGCAGATCAGAGATCAAGTAGTATTAGTAGGCAAGATTCATTCTGGTCAAGCAATGTGAGAGCGTCGTCCACTATATGAGTGATGGCCGTTTCAGTGAGGTGGCCGGGACGGAAGCCCGATTGGAATTGGTCAAGAAGTTGGAATTCCTCAATGTGTTTGGGGAGTTGTTCATGGACACATTTCTCAAGGAGTTTTGCCAGAGTAGGGATGTTTGTGATAGGTCGATAATTATTCAGGTCTTCAGGGTCCGCTGTCGGTTTTTTGAGAATAGGGAGAACCAGGCCCACCTTCAGGCAGTCAGGGATCTCACCTTGAAGAAGAGAAGCATTGATGATTTTGGACCAGAGCGGGACTAGTGGTCTTATCATTTCTTTAAAGAAGTTGGGGGGGAGGGGATCATTGAAGTGATTTGAAGGTTTCAGGGTCGAGAGAATGTTGAAGATGGCAGTGTCGTTGAGGGGTGTGAATTGACTCCAAGAGGCATTGTTTTTAGGGGAGAGACAGGGCGGAGTAAAAGGGAGCGAGGGTAAGGAGGAGTCAGGAGAGGGTGATAGATCGATCAGTGCAGACTTTAGATCTGATTCGATCTTACTAGCCTTTTCAAGGAAGAAGTCAGCAAAGGCATCGCAGTTTGGCTGGGGGCAGGAGATGAGAGGAGATTGGATAGGATTGTTATTGGATTGTAACTTAATCAACTCAAACAGCCTTTTCGGGCGATTTTTGGCTTTGTCAAGTTGGGATTTGAAGAAGGTTGCTTTCGCCGTTCTGATGAGTTTGTTGTATCAACTCCTTTTTAGTCTTAGAATTTTTAGTAGACCAGTGGATGGAGCGGATCTCCAAGAGCGTTCTTCTAATCTCAGGCTGCGTCTGTCAGCATTTAGGCTGTCATTGAACCACGGTTTGGAGTCTTTGTTGGATATTCTTTTTAATTGTAGGGGGGCAGTAGCATTCAGGGCAGTTAACATGGAGTTGTTATAGTGCTCAGTGAGGACGTGAACATCGGACATGTTTGCAGGCGGCGGTAGGGAGATATTGCAGCGAGATATAAGCTCATTTACGTTTGTATTTTGGAGCGATCTTTTACAATGTTTTTGTTTTAATGGTTGTGATCTTTTGGAGTTCCAACTTTCTAGGATACGGAAGGTGATATAGTGATGGTCCGACCAGTCACAGAGGAGAATAGATTCGAGCTGAATGGAGTTGGGATTGGAGATGATTAGATCGAGGGTCGAGCCTAAGTTGTGCGTAGGACTGTCACAGAATTGAGTCAGGCTGAGGTCAGTTAGGAAGTTTTTGAGACTGTTAACCGCCTGATCATTCGGGTCATTCCAATGGAGATTGAAGTCACCAAGGAAGATCTGGGGGCAGTGTCGACCCTGGTTGGAGGCAATGGTTTCCAGTGTTTGTTCAATTAGAGAGAGGTTGTCTCCTGGAGGGTGGTAAAAGATGTGCAGGCTGCATAAGGGACTATGTTTGCTAGTTATGTCTATGCATAAATATTCACAAGATGAGAGATTTGCCGAAGGGGACTGCTTTGCTGAGAGAGAGTTGTGGTAGATACAGGCTATGCCACCTCCCGTTCTCTTCACTCGATCGAGTCTGATAATGTTGTGGCTCGGAGGGACTAGAATGTCAAGGATGGGACCTGAGGAGTCGGTAAACCAAGTTTCGGTGAGGATAAGGAGGTCTAGTTCCTGAACGAGGATGAGATCAGCAAGGTCTGTGGCATGCTTCACAGCTGATCTACAGTTAAGTAACATGCATTTCAGGTGTGATTTGTGGTCAGTGAGAGAGGGCTGTGTAATGGGGATCTGCATGAGGTTATTAATGTTTAAGGCATTAGCGTTGAGTCTGGGAGCTCTATGTGGGTTAGATGTGATGCTTTGTATAGCCTCCGTGTTGCCTTGCTTTGGATTAGTCGCTCCAGGAGCATTTAAAAGGGAGGTTAGAGAGGTTCCAGAAGGGACTGGGATGACCGCAAGAGAGGAGTTGTAAGCTCGTAGGACGGAGAGAATATCAAGTTCTGATAAATGATTTTTGGATCTGGTGGGTCTAGAAGGGGCGTTAGGGTATGGAGTGGTATTCCAGTTCGGGCCTGGGGGTCTTTGCTCGAGGTCACTCGATAACATAGTGGAAGGAGATGGTAGTTTAGGGTAATGGTGGATCATATGCAAGATCTCCTGCGAGGTCTTGTTGGAAGAGAAGTCAAGGGCCAGCTCCGAGGTGATGTTAATGAGATTTTGTATGTCAGTTTTGAGTTTTAGAAGCTCCCGGTTTATTTCCTTGAGCTTAGATGCAGGACCAGATTGTGGTTCATAGCTCTGTGGAGGGGAGGAGGAGGGGTGTTCACTAGGGTGGAGGTAGGCGTGTCCCAGTAAAGGGGATGATGAGGTCGGGGGCGTCCCCTGAGGAGGATTTCCGTCTCTGATGGACAGGAGAGCAAAGCAAGTGGGCGCTATAATTGGCATGAGGAAGGAGTTTGGGTGGAAGGGGGGAAGGTGGGAAGGTGGGAAGGGTTCAAGAGTTGAGGATTAGAAAGGGAGCGGGGTCTCTTGGTATTGATGAGGTTAGGGGGAACTGACTTCCGGGTGGAGAGTGGGCGAGCCTGCTGTGGAGAAAGGGAATTATCTAGGAGAGAGCCAGGAGGAAGGGGAGTGGGGGAAGTGTAGGAGAGGTGGTCGGAGCTAGGGATAACATTTGCTCCAGCATTACGGGAATGGAGGTGGCCATGTCTGGGTCATCGGGAGACGGTGGGTGAGTCTGTGGAGTTAAAATTTGGCGGAACTAGGGCCCTATGAGTGTTGTTCAAGGTAGGCAGGGCAATCAACAGGTGGTTGTGGCTCATTAGAGAGAAATCATGGAGGTCCTGTTGCAAAGTTAGGGGAAGGACGACCCTATAGAGATTAGGAGTGTCACTTTGGTCCAGCGATTTTTTAATGAAGGAGAACCTGTCATCAAAGATGCCCAGGTTCCGATCGGAGGCTTGAATTAGGATAGTCCCATTGTTGTAGATGGATATGGTAGCATTTGCTCTGAATGAGGGTGACGTCACAGCCAAGAGTCTTAGGCCGTGAGGAACTTTCTTAGACGAGGCGATTCTGAGTAAAGAACGGAACGCCATTCTCCACTTCTTTTAGTATAAAAGATCAGATCACTAGTAATAGTACCTTTTTTTAAATAAAAATAAGGGTCAGAGATAAGGGTTTCTGGATTAGCTTTGAGCAGTCTATGTTTCAGAGATTTAATCGCGTTTTTGGACAGGTTGGGCGGATAATTAATTATGCAGCTATTCATACCTAGCTTCTCTAGTCTGGAGTCCAGTCTGCACTAAGCGAGGGAGGGCATGACGGAGAGAGATTTAATCGCGAGGATTAGTAGAGAGGCAGGAGTGGACAGGTTTCCAGTGGAGAGCTCGATCGGATGGCAAGGTGATATTGCATATATATACATATATATATATATGTATATATATATATATATATATATATATATATGTTAATGCACACTGTGTACAAAGTATTGGATTTCCAACCTGGGTATATATTGGATAGAGTAGGGTCCCACAGGAGGCTAATGGTTTTCCTTTTTTTAGTTCTAATCAAATCAAGCGTATAGTGATGTGCAGCTCTCTAAGGTACATCTATTCAATATAGTTATGTTTAGAATTCAATGACAAGTTAAGATATTTCTTTATCTTGTAGAGACTCACTGCAACCTGCAGACCTCTTTGATTCCAGTAGTGATGAGGCAGATTGTGGAGTCCTCTGTCTCTGTTTTTTCTCTCGTCCCGTTCCCCTTTCTCCATTTCTCCATTTCTACCACTGACCCTCATATCTGAGCATATGTGGTGTCCCTTCCTGCACATAAACAATCGCCCCAGCGTAGCTACCCTTACAACATGGCGGAAGGGTGTCTGCACTGGCACTAGGCAGCTTTTTATGTGGCAGTTCTAGAGGATACACAGGGGTGCGCCATAATCTTCTGAATACGGTGCATCCGTGTGTTTTAAAAATGTTGGAGCAGGGCGCTGCTGATTTTGGGGCAGCTCCGCGCTCTGACATTTTTTTGTAAGTATACCTCCGTGTGTCAACCATACTGCCAAACCTACAGAGAACAGTGTCTCAGTAACGTTCCAGGACTTGATCTGTTCTTACCGTGTGTGCACAGATGTTTCTCAGGAGAGTCTTTAGAAGGATTTCTGACAGCTGCAAAGGTTCGCTGCTCTTTTGCACTGGTGGTGTGGTGCTGGAGGAAGAAGATGTGGCGGGCAGTTCAATGTGGTCCTCAGGTTGGTTGAACCCCAGCAGTGAAGCGATGTGCGACTGATCTTGTAAGCTGCTCAGCACCAGATCTAACTGCATTCTCTGGGAGGAGGATATAAATATGAAAGGAGTGAACTTCAAGCCTGGCAAAAACACTGACCGTCAGTGCACACTCACTAAAAACTAACATAATTAAGTGCCCTTAAGAATGACCACTCCACAGCCATGACCATTCAGCCCCATAAAATCCCCTTCTCTAGCCCTCAACTAAAATAATGCCCAGATGCCCCACTCACCAGATTAGAACACCAATGGTGCCATACAGAATTACTTGTGACCATAAGTCAGTCCCTCAAGGAAAGTCATTGTTCAACCCCAGAGGTGCAGCCTCATCTACCATCTCCATCTGCAAACTGGGAACATGCACATCTCGTACCGATGGTTTGAGAAGGAGGATGCAATTTATAATGCAATCTATAATTGTCCATTTACATCGGGTTCCAAATGATGTGCCTAATGTATATTAATTAGGCAGGACGCAATTTGAGATCTCCTGTGATCGGTTGTGAACGTAGAGCTGGAGGTCTGCAAGGGACCGTAGACCTCTGCCCCTGAATTTCGATTTCCAAAAGGGAAACCTTATTTAAGCAGCTTTTGTTAGAAATCAGATTATTGGTTGAAGGGGGTGTAAACAGACACAATCCTTGTCAGTGTGAAGAACAAAAAAGTCACTAAATTAATCTGTGCTTAACCCTCTGGTAGCGTGGCACAAAAACAGTCCGGCTTAACTTAGAGGCAATGTGTAAAGTATTTATGCAGCACTTAAACAGTAATAAAGTGAAAACACAACACAAGAGAAATCATACACCGATTTAGAAACAGAGAGTAAAATGTAATAAATAAAATGATACCAGAATGATAAAAATCCAAACAGTAGAACCGGACATATGCAATTTGAAAGCTTTAGGTAGAAATAGCGTCTAAAAGCACAAGGCACCAATTGGGGTCATCTGGTCGTGCTAGACCATGGGAAAGTAACAAGTATAGGCTAACCGCAATCGAGCGTGGGCAGGATACATGGACCAAGTTAGTCCTGCTGAAAAAGTTACCTTCTCAAACTCCAGCTCAAAGAGTCCAGCTTGTGGTGGAGGAGGTCGGGAGGAGCAAGGAGAGCATCGCTGATGTCGTTGTAGCAGAAAGAGCAGGCCTGGTTTTGCAGATGGTCATCGTTGTAGCATGAAGTCTCGGTTGGGCATTGTGGACGGTCGTTGCTGAAGCTCCACATTGGCAGTCATTGCAGGCTGTTGTTGCTGTAGCATGAAGTGAAGATATAGTGCTGCAGGTTGTTGCTGGTGGTCACTGTAGCGTGAAGAATCGGGTTCACTGGCGTTTCGCATTGGCAGTTGTTGCAAGCGGCAGACTCTTGGCACGGACAAGCCCGTTTGCGGTCTTGAAGCACCCAAAACTTCAAGATTTCTCCTTTTCGTCTGAAGGAGTGCACTCTGATGCCAACTAAGGGTCCAGTACCTGGGTAGACATATTTTGGGGATCAGGGACCCGCTCTAGCAGAGACCAGCAGCGCTTAGGCAGGTGCAGTTACAGGTCCAGTTGTAGTAGGCCAGCTGGGCAGTTGCAGGGAGGCCTCTGAAGCTTGTTGTGTCCCTGTAGCTCAGAAATGGAGATCAGCCAACTGACCCTTGGAGTCACTCAAGTCTTCTGGGAAACATAGATATGATCCAGTTCTCCTTCAGCCCTCAGCAAGGCATGCCTCAAGCAGCAGGAAAGCCCTCTGGGGGTCTGGACAGGGCTCTAGCAGCATGGCAGTCCTCTGGTAGCAACAGGGCAGTCCTCTGGGGGTCCAGGCAAGACTTCAGCAGGGGAACATGACAGTCCTCCTGGAGTCTTCTACAGGTTCAGGAGTGTACTGAAGAGTTGGTCTGAGGGTCTAATATTTATACCTGGTGCTGCCTTTTGACATGGGAGAATCTTCTAGGCTATACCCCCATCTGGTTCTGGAAAGGTCATTCCTTCCCCTGCCCAGTCTCCAAGTGGTCATATTCCTTTGTGAGTGTACTGGAGGCAGCCCTTTGAAATGAAATTGGGGCAGGGAACAGCTCTGCCCCACCCATCCTGGCAGGATGGCCCATCCTGCCAACATCCAGCTCACCTTTGTCTCACTGTCTGGGAGGATTACACAAAGGCCAGCAGCAAAATATTCACCGTAAAGTGCCGCAGGACACATGCTGCAGGCACCAAATGGTTAGAAGAAGAAACTGGCAACTTTCTAAAAGTCTAATTTTCAGAATTGTTAATTAAAATCTGACTTTACCATTAAAGAGGATTTTTCATTACAATTCATTTGAGACCGAACATGGCATTTCTACCTGTTCCCAATCAAAAGTTAGCACTTATTAATTACTAATGTTTTCCTATGGGAGAGGTAGGCCTCACAGTAGTGAAAAAAGAATTTGGGAGTTTTTCGCTACCAGATAATGTAAAACTTAAACATGTCCTACCCTTTAAATGTAATGCACCCTGCCTATGGGCTGTTAAGGCCTACCTTAGGGGTGACTTATATCTATTAAAAACATGGAGGTTTAGGCCTGGCAAAAGGTTTATTTTGCCAGGTTGAACTGGCAGTTTTACGATTGTACACAGGCTTCAACTGCAAGCATGAGACATGTGTTAAAGGGTTAGTTAAGCTGGTGGCACAATAAGTGCCGCAGGCCCACTAGCAGTATTTAATGTTCAGGCCCTGTTTACATGTAGTACCACTTTACTAGGGACTTATAAGTAAATTAAATGTACCAATTGGGTATAATCCAATTTGACCATGTTTAAAGAAGAGAGCACAAGCACTTTAGCACTGGTAAGCAGTGGTAAAGTGCATATAGTTGTAATGCCAACATAAACAAAATTCAGAAGTCAGGAGGGGAGAAGGGCTACAAGTGTGGGGTAAGACCACTCTAAAGGCTGTCCGGTCTAACAGCTTTTGTCAATTAAAGGGACATGTGCTGCCATCTCGGAACATATTGGGGAGTGCACAGTTGTCCTGTGCATGACTGCAATCTCCCCATCTCCACCCTGAGGTGACTTGACATGATTTTCAAAGAGGAAGCAAACTGCTTTCACAAACCACTGATAAATACCTCTATGGCTTGTACATAGGAGGAGGATGTCGCTTTCACATCCCCTCCTATTTGTGATTCAGAAAGGCTTGCAAAAGTCTGATTCCTGAAAGCCCTTTTGCAGTCCCAAACCCTGTGATTTAGTAAATTGCAGGGTTTGTGATTGCAAAGTGGCTTTGCACATTAGGACCTTAGGGGCCTATTAGCATGGCGGGCGGATCGCCACCGCCCGACCGGCGGTGGCGATCCGCCCGCCAAAACACCCCGCCGGACGGCGCTTACCCCCGCCACATTAGCATGGCGGGGGTACCGCGGCGGACGGAAAGACCGTCCGCCACTTTTCCACCGGTAGGCAATCGTCCCGATTGCCTACCGGGCGGAAAAGGCCCATAATATGGTAGGCGGTGCCTTGCAGGCACCGCCATCCATATTAGCATGTGACATTTTCAATGCCTTTCCATGGCGGAGAGTTCGCCATGGAAAGGCATGCGGTTTTCGCTTTGGGGGGTACCTATGGTACCCCCCAACATTGGCATGGACAAGGTGGCAGGCACTGCGCGGTGCCTGTCACGGTGTGCATGCCAATGCACAACATGCATATATTGCATTGTGGCGGGCGCTGATTCCTGAAAGCCCTTTTGCAGTCCCAAACCCTGTGATTTAGTAAATTGCAGGGTTTGTGATTGCAAAGTGGCTTTGCACATTAGGACCTTAGGGGCCTATTAGCATGGCGGGTGGATCACCACCGCCCGACCGGCGGTGGCGATCCGCCCGCCAAAACACCCCACCGGACGGCCTTTTAACCCCGCCACATTAGCATGGCGGGGGGTACCGCGGCGGACGGAAAGACCGTCCGCCACTTTTCCGCCGGTAGGCAATCGTCCCGATTGCCTACCGGGCGGAAAAGGCCCATAATATGGTGGCGGTGCCTTGCAGGCACCGCCATCCATATTAGCATGTGACATTTTCAATGCCTTTCCATGGCGGAGAGTTCGCCATGGAAAGGCTTGCGGTTTTCGCTTCGGGGGGTACCTATGGTACCCCCCAACATTGGCATGGACAAGGTGGCAGGCACTGCGCGGTGCCTGTCACGGTGTGCATGCCAATGCACAACATGCATATATTGCATTGTAGCGGGCGCTGATTCCTGAAAGCCCTTTTGCAGTCCCAAACCCTGTGATTTAGTAAATTGCAGGGTTTGTGATTGCAAAGTGGCTTTGCACATTAGGACCTTAGGGGCCTATTAGCATGGCGGGCGGATCACCACCGCCCGACCGCCGGTGGCGATCCGCCCGCCAAAACACCCCGCCGGACGGCCTTTTACCCCCGCCACATTAGCATGGCGGGGGGTACCGCGGCGGACGGAAAGACCGTCCGCCACTTTTCCGCCGGTAGGCAATCGTCCCGATTGCCTACCGGGCTGAAAAGGCCCATAATATGGTGGCGGTGCCTTGCAGGCACCGCCATCCATATTAGCATGTGACATTTGCAATGCCTTTCCATGGCGGAGAGTTCGCCATGGAAAGGCATGCGTGTTCGCTCGGGGCCCGTTGCGGGCCCCAGGGGGTGGGGGCTGCACTTGGGTGGTACCTATGGTACCCCCAACATTGGCATGGACAAGGTGGCAGGCACTGCGCGGTGCCTGTCACGGTGTGCATGCCAATGCACAACATGCATATATTGCATTGTGGCGGGCGCTGCTTACAGCACCGCCCGCCGCAATGCAATATATGCGGGATGCCACCGTGGCGGTGGCATCCTAATTGCCATTGCGGGACCGCCGCACCTCTTGCGGGTGGTCCCGTTTGCCGTTGCGTTGCATCATAATACACCCCTCTGTTCTTGACAGGAGCACTGAGAAGTTCATATCTTGGTAAACATTCAGAATATCGAGTTTTTATTGTCGACTTGCACTAATATCGAGTGCAAAATATCGGATACAAAAATATCGACTGTCAGAATATCGTGGTAAAGAATATCGAGTCTAAGGTAAGTAATATCATTTTTAATAATATCAAAGTCATTAATATCGATTGCAAAAATATAGTTGTTAAAAATATCGTTTTTTTAGTTAGTGTTATGTATTTTAGTATGTATTTTAAATGTATGTGTCCTATTTTTTTGTCTAAGTTTTGCATTTGTTTTTTAATATATGTATTAAATTTTTAGAAGTTATTAATTTGATTTTAAGTAAATTTAGCGTTTTAGTTCCGTAGCGGGTTGTGGGTTTATAGGGGAATAGGGTGGGAAGTAATTTAATTTTAATACATTTATTAATAATTTTTAGAAGTTATTAATTTTATTTTAAGTAAATTTTGCGTTTTAGTTCCGTAGCAGATTGTGGGTTTATAGGGGAATAGGGTGGGAAGTAATTTAATTATAATTAATTAATATTTTTTATTAATTAATATTTATGTATTTAATATTTAATATTTTTAATTGTGGTAATTAATGTATTAATTGGTTGTTAATTCTTATTAATTAATTGGTAATTATGTTAGTCATTTTTTTATAAGCGGGTTGTGGGTTGATAGGGGAGTAGGGTGGGAAGTAATTTAATTATAATTAATTAATTAATATTTTTTATTAATTAATATTTATGTATTTAATATCTTTTATTGTTAGTTGTGGTAATTAATTTATTATTAATATTTATTAATTGGTTGTGAATTATTATTAATTAATTGGTAATTATGTTAATTGTGTCATTTTTTTCGGATCGGGTTGTGGGTTGATAGGGGAGTAGGGTGGGAAGTAATTTAATTATAATTAATTAATTCATATTTTTTAATAATTATTATTTATGTATTGAATATTTTTATTATTAATTGTGCTAATTAATTAATTATTAATTATTTATTAATTGGTTGTAATTTATTATTAAATAATTGGTAATTATGTTAATTGTGTCATTTTTTTAGGAGCGGGTTATGGGTTGATAGGGAGTAGGGTGGGAAGTAATTTAATTTTAATACATTTTTTATCATTTTTAATATAATATTTATTTAATGTCATTTTATAGTGTTAATTGTGTGAATTAATTTATTATTAATTGTTTTTATTTTGCTTGTTAATTGTTATCAATTAATTAATTAATTGTAAATTAATTATGTTAATTGTGTTATGTTTTACAACATTGGTGGTGTCATTTATAGGGGAATATGGTGGGAGGTAAATTATTTATAATAAATTAATTATTTGTTAATTAATGCTAATTAATTATTACATATTAAATATGCTAATTGTGGAATAATTTTGATGTGTGAGTTGTGGGGTTTATAGTTGTAAATATTGGGAAAATTAATTAATGATTTGTTGTTAATTGTTATTAATTTATTAAGGTAAAATGAGTTATGGAAATTGTGTTAATATTTTTAGGTGTGTGTTTTGGTGTTTATTGGGATAGAGGGTGGAAAGTAATTTATTTTAAATAAATTAATCATTAGTTGATCATTAATATTTATTTATTAATTGATAAATATATTTGGTAATTGTTTTGTTTTTATTTTGTTTGGGGATTTAGGTTCAATAGCTGTAATCTTTGGTTTTATCTCCTCCGCTATCCAACACTTTCCCTACTGTTGCACTCATTGGAGTGGGAATAGTAATTTATTCCCCTCCGCTATCCAACACTTTCCCTACTGTTGCACTCTCTGGAGTGGGAATAGTAATGTTTATCCCTCCGCTATCCAACACTTTCCCTACTGTTGCACTTGCTGGAGTGGGAATAGTAAATGATTCCCCTCCGCTATCCAACACTTTCCCTACTGTTGCACTTGCTGGCGTGGGAATAGTAATTTTAACCCCTCCGCTATCCAATATTTTCCCTACTGTTGCACTCGCTGGAGTGGGAATAGTAATGTTTACCCCTACGCTATCCAACATTTTCCCTACTGTTGCACTTGCTGGAGTGGGAATAGTAATTTTAACCCCTCCGCTATCCAATATTTTCCCTACTGTTGCACTTGCTGGAGTGGGAATAGTAATTTTTATCCCTACGCTATCCAACACTTTCTCTAACGTTGCATTCGTTGGAGTGGGAATAGTAATTTTTACCCCTCTGCTATCCATCACTTTCTCTACTGTTGCACTCGCTGGAGTGGGAATAGTAATTTTTATGCCTCCGCTATCCAACACTTTCCCTACTGTTGCACTTACTGGAGTGGGAATAGTAATTTTTACCCCTTCGCTATCCAACACTTTCCCTACTGTTGCACTCATTGGAGTGGGAATAGTAATGTTTAACCCTACGCTATCCAACACTTTCCCTACTGTTGCACTCATTGGAGTGGGAATAGTAATGTTTAACCCTACGCTATCCAACACTTTCCCTACTGTTGCACTCTCTGGAGTGGGAATAGTAAATTATTCCCCTCCGCTATCCAACACTTTCCCTACTGTTGCACTCATTGGAGTGGGAATAGTAATGTTTAACCCTACGCTATCCAACACTTTCCCTACTGTTGCACTCATTGGAGTGGGAATAGTAATGTTTAACCCTACGCTATCCAACACTTTCCCTACTGTTGCACTCATTGGAGTGGGAATAGTAAATTATTCCCCTCCGCTATCCAACACTTTCCCTACTGTTGCACTCGCTGGAGTGGGAATAGTAAATTATTCCCCTCCGCTATCCAACACTTTCCCTACTGTTGCACTCATTGGAGTGGGAATAGTAAATTATTCCCCTCCGCTATCCAACACTTTCCCTACTGTTGCACTCTCTGGAGTTGGAATAGTAATTTTTACCCCTACGCTATCCAACACTTTCCCTACTGTTGCACTCTCTGGAGTGGGAATAGTAAATTATTCCCCTCCGCTATCCAACACTTTCCCTACTGTTGCACTCATTGGAGTGGGAATAGTAATTTTTACCCCTGCGCTATCCAACATTTTCCCTACTGTTGTACTCGCTGGAGTGGGAATAGTAATTTTTACCCCTGCGCTATCCAACACTTTCCCTACTGTTGCACTCGCTGGAGTGGGAATAGTAATTGTTACCCCTCCGCTATCCAACACTTTCCCTACTGTTGCACTCATTGGAGTGGGAATAGTAAATTATTCCCCTCCGCTATCCAACACTTTCCCTACTGTTGCACTCACTGGAGTAGGAATAGTAATTTTTACCCCTACGCTATCCAACACTTTCCCTACTGTTGCACTCTCTGGAGTGGGAATAGTAATTTTACCCCTACGCTATCCAACACTTTCCCTACTGTTGCACTCTCTGGAGTGGGAATAGTAATTTTACCCCTACGCTATCCAACACTTTCCCTACTGTTGCACTCATTGGAGTGGGAATAGTAATTTTTACCCCTACGCTATCCAACACTTTCCCTACTGTTGCACTCATTGGAGTGGGAATAGTAAATTATTCCCCTCCGCTATCCAACACTTTCCCTACTGTTGCACTCGCTGGAGTGGGAATAGTAATTTTTACCCCTACGCTATCCAACACTTTCCCTACTGTTGCATTTGTTGGAGTGGGAATAGTAAATTAATTCCCGCCGCTATCCAACACTTTCCCTACTGTTGCACTCGCTGGAGTGGGAATAGTAATTTATTCACCTCCGCTATCCAACACTTTCTCTACTGTTGCACTTAATGTAGTGTAAAATGTAGTTATAGAAATTAATAAATATTTTAATAATTTAATTTATAATATATATATATTTTGTATGTTACAGGTGTATGTATATATGTATTTATAATTTTTACTATTTTTCTAACATTTTATAATTTATTAAAATAATTATTTATTAATTATTATTAAGTAAATATATATTACATTGTATATATGTATGTTTTAATTTATTTTTACATTACATTTATTACTTATAAGTGTTAATATTTTCTAATAATTCTAAATATTTTTTTAAGTCATATGTATTATTTAATTTATTTTACATTATTTTTTATACATTTAAAAAAACTATAGTTTTTACTTCGATATTTTCAACAGCTATATATTGTTTTAGATATTTTAGGACTTACCATTATGAAGATAGGATGTCGATATTTTTGACATCGATATTTATATCCCGATATTTTGGGAACACGATATTTTGTCACTCGATATTTTGTCAGTGATTCTCATATCTTACGCCGTCCTAGATAGCCTAGCATTACCCTACAACTCGTGTGAATATTCCTTCTAAACTACACATTACAAGGGCAAAATTCTCAATCTCATCTTTGCTGCTTTACACTATTCCAGTTGACTGTTCAGATGTCTTCCCTATTCCCTTCACGTTCTTTCTTTCACATCAATCTTGACAAACAATTCCGTGGTCATGAAGAGTGGATTCACCTAGTAATAAAACTAACACCTATCCTAATCTACAATGTATCTGTGTCTAAACCAAAGCAGCTTGACCTGTTGGGTAATGAGTGGCATGATGACCTCATTAAAGCGAACTGCATTAATGTTCATCGTTCAGTGGTCCACTCGTTTGTCCTTTTGCAGCTAAAAGAAAATCTTTAAAAGCCAAGTCAATTATGTGTTTTTGAATTCCAGGGCAACTCAAGAACACTAATAAGAATTGTGGGAAATGCACGGTGAATATTAATATCTTCTGTACTCCAAACATAAATACTAAGGAGAGGAAAGATTATAAAGAGACCACATTATCTGCTAAAACTAAATTTATCCGAAACAAATCAATATCGCCTAAACTTTTCTGTCGCTCTTCTAGTACAGCTGATCCACTCCTATCCCTCGCCACTACCAAAAAGACAGGTTGATTCAGAAACAACTCCAGAGCTATCTCTCAGGGAAGGATATCCCCCACCAAAATCTACAAACACCTGGAACTATTGTCTTGCCATATCTACAATTTTCTGGACTCAATGATTAAGCAGCACAGACTAATGAATGGCAATCGAGACCATTTGCAAGCAGATGTCATCAAAGAATAGCTATCAACTTGAAATCCACATTGAGCGACCTGATAAACGCATCCATCGCCCAGATACTTTTTTACAGGCTCTTTAAACACTGGACAAATTACTCCCATCTTCAGAAACACAAATTTCAATCTAGACCTGTCCAACTAACGACATTCAACCAACCTCCCTTGGCTATGGAAAGGTCTGGAGAAATAACAACACGTGTATTTGTAAAGTGCACGTTCACCACAAATGGTATCTTGGCGATGAGTATTAGATGTTTATTGTTACCCAACTTAATGGTACTCATTATATCAACCTCAGAAAGATGAAAGGCTCAGTAGACACCATGGGATTTGAATCTGTTACTTTGCGGTCAAACACAGGTCCCTACAGTGAACGCAATACTCTACTAAGCCACCAGACCTGGCTTAGTGATGCACGGCAAATCTATTGAACACCATAATTGCCTGGGAACATCTGTGTGCAAACTACCAATCTGGTTTCATCCTGGTTTCTGCATGGAATAAGCTATAGTAAAAGTCCTGGATGATGTGCAGCACTGTTGCTATCAGTGGTACAGGCAAGGGGTACAGACCATTCTTCCCTTACCCATGTGGGGGGGTTTCCCACCAGGTGCCCTGGGGTAAAGTCTGTTCAGCCTCTTGTAACTGGGGTTTTTGCTGTCATGATATCAGACACAGTCCTTATATGAGTGAGTTGTTTCACATTTGCCTGGATGGGTGAGTGGGTGAAGGCCAAACATCTGTGTAGACAAACAAGGTGGAATCCTTTAGGCTGGATTAATAATGCCTATCTTGGACACTGGAGCCTAATCAAACACCTCTCCTGTGCCTCTGATCCATGACAAGTTGTCTGTATCAGTGAGGGTAGGTAGCTAGCCAGATTGTAGTTGCAACTACCCTGACAGGTGAATATCCCCCTCCCATTTCCTCGGTGTCTGGAAACTTTCCACATCCAGGTGGAATATCTTAATCCACTTCCAGGAGTACCACTGGGGTTGCATGCCCTCCCCACAGGATGATCACAAAGGACACATGCCCTCCAGGATTGGGAGAGAACCCTAAAATGCAAATTCAAAGAGTGAAGACTCTCTGATTGGCCAGGCTTGGCCACCAGGGAGGATGAGTACTGACCCCCTCAGATGGTACTTTGCTGATGGATCAGACTTGTCAGCAAGGAGGTCATGTACACAAGCGCAGGCGAGAAGAGCACAGAAGATCCAGGAGCAGGGCAGCTGCTCGATCTTCACTCCCTCTCTAGATTGGTTCTGTCTGGGACATCAGAAGAGTCTTTTTGCTGCACTTTCTAATTGCAGTAAATTGAAAACTGCACTGTTGCTTTCAACAGCAGTAGATGACCTGGTTTATCAGCACAACTGAGGCACTGGATATGATCTAAACCACATGACAGCTACATTCCATTTAACAAACCAATGTGTTGGAGATGTTGTTTGATGACTGAAATGTCACTGCATATCTCCTGGCTTTGACTGGGAAGGGATATGAAGATTGAGTTTCTGGAAGCACAGAATCCAAAGCCGAAACCAGGAGCAGGAGAGACCAGGCGGAGCCAGGCGAAGGTAGAAACCGCCTTCAGGAGAAACAACTCCGATAGTTGCAGAAAAGTATCGCTCCTCTCCAGCCGCGTGGACTCCGAGGTGACAGCGGATCCAGAAAGAAGCGAGAAGTAGAAACCAGTTGCCTGAGCGCAGCCTCTGGCTGTAGTCCTTTAGCAGCTGGTTAGGAGGAGCTGTTTACATTAGCTTCCACTTGTCTTATCTCTGTCTGTCAAAGATGGTCTCACCAACTGTGAGGGCAGAGTTAAAGGGACTGAACAATGACCACAATCACAGCACTTCTATCTCGCTTGTCCTTCCCATGGAGGTTTGTCCGCGCCTCTTTTGGTGACTACACAAGGGGCTCATTGGGGTTATCTGAGGGAGTCAACTGAGCGGTGCTTTGCTTGTGTGTGACACAATGTTTCCCTCGCTGTCTTCCCTATAGTCTGTCATGAAGGCTATGTCCTTTCTCCTTTCTCAGGTGAGCAATGATTTGGGGGATGGAAAGAAAAAGTTGCACTCAGACTTTGACTGTGCTTCAGCCACATCTTGTTGTTTTTGTCTCACTGAGTCCAAATCCAGGTAGATATGTTGAGAAGGTGAGCCCCTTCATTTCCAGGAAATCCTCTGTTTTCTGCTGGCAGCATCTGTCTACATAGACATTGACCAGAACATTCTTCTAACCAATTGGCAGCTCCAGGTATGTAATAACTGTCCTTCATAGATTCCAATGAACGTACTCTCCAAAGAGCTTCACAACCTCACATCCATGCACCTTGACAACGTGAGATAACAACATCTGTCTCGTGACAGTCTCAAATGAACAATTTACTCACCTTCGATGACGCTCTTTCTTGTGGATACTCTATCTAACCACAGATTCTTCACCTATTGAATTCTGCCAGGCACCAGACTGGATCTGGAAACTTCTGTGATTCCTCGTTCATGCCCATCGGGGGTGCAGTGAGCCTCCACGTTGACTTTGTGCACACCAACTGTGACAACATGGAGCACATATAAGCACAACCTCTGCACTCTGCTTCTCTTCCACACATTCTGCACCCTCAGCTGCAAAGCGACTGACGACTGATGGAGTAAATAGTCTGCAACACTTAACTGGGGACCTTAATAAGCGTCAACGGGCCAATCCATACAGGAAACGGGAGGGCAGTGAGCATTCTGCAGCTTGATAGAGTGTCCACCAGAGAGAGCATTGCCAAAGGTAAATAACTTGTTCTTCTGGTGGACATGTCTAATTACAGGTTCCTCACCTTTTGATTCACTACCAAAGCAGTACACACAGGAAGGTGGTGGGTCTGAGGAATGGACTTTATACCCGGAAGTCCTGCAGGACCAAGCAGATACAACAGCCGTCCCTGCAGACCAGTGAATCAATGCAATGGTGCCTGGTGAAGATGTGGACGGACGCCCATGTAGCTGCCTGGAAGATGTTCAACACTGGAACACTCCTAGTCAAGGCAGAAGTGGAAGCCTTTGCTTTAGTGGAACGAGCCCAGATGCCTTCAGGAGGCTCTGTTGTGGCCAAACAACAGCGTGCTCAGTAATTCTATAATCTAGAAACAAAGGGGCCACATATCCAACCAGTGCAGCCGCTCCTATTCCTTACAGGCATTTGGTGGAAAGAGAAAAACAAAGGGAGAGTGATTGGCTGCCCAACATGGAACAGTAACACCACCTTTGGAAGTGAGGATACCCTATCCTCGAGCATTAATTTTCAGGAAAATTAGTGGTATGCAGTTGCACACAAAGAGTGTGTAGTTCAGTGACGCAGTGTACAGAAGTGACTCCAATGAGGAACCTCAGGGAACAACGGATCATGGGCTCCAATGGAGTGCACATCAAAAAAGTAAGAACATTAAGGTCCCACTAATAAAAGGTGCAGGCGGAAACATAAACACAAGCCCTTTCAACAGTGCATCACAACGGATGATTTGACCATGGAGGGATAATCAGGAAAAGGTAGAAAAGGCCACAATGGCAGAGAGGTAACCTTTAATAGTGCCCATAGCAAGGCCATGCCAGGCCAGAAACAAAACATACAAAAGGACATCAGACAATTTGGTCCGAAGAGGGTCGATCCATTGATGATTACACCAGGTCCCGAGTTTTACCCCATGGCCACCATAGATAGACTTGAAGGACAGGTGGTGAGCATCAGGATCACAACCGCCACGATATCAAAACCGCTCAACTCTTCTCCATCTCCATGCATGGAGATGTAGTCGTGGAGATTCAGGTGCAGCGCTCTACCTTACTGCTGGGACAGTAGGTGCTCCCACAGAGAGTGGAAGGCATGTGCTCAGATTCAGCAGATCAAAGCACCAGGCACTCTGGGCCAATTCAGGGCTATCAGCATGAGCTATGCACATCGCTCTTGACCTTAACCCTTGGGATCAGTGGCAGTGCAAAATAGGCATTTAGAAGGCCTGATTTCCATTTAAGGTGGAACACAGCTCAGAGGGAACCTCAAGGAGGAAACTGCCTGGCACAAAAGACCAGACATATTGAGTGGAGGAGGCAAACAGATCTACAATTGGCATGACCCACTGGGCAAAGACGCACTGTGCCAAACCCTGCATGCAGATCACTCGTGGTTGGCAAGTTGAGGCCTGCTGAGCGCGTCTGCCCTTGTATTGAGAGAGTGATTTAGGTGACTGACCGTCAAGATATCACACGAGGGACCATCCACTGCAACAGTTGCAGAACCACAAGACAGAGTACCGAGACCCCACACCACCTTGCTTGTTGCAGTAAAACATGGTGGCCATGTTGTCTGTCAGCACCTGGACACACCTGCCCTTCATGGAAGGCAGAGAGGCAAGGAGGGACAGCCAAAACGTCACTCCGCTTCAGAAGATTAATATGATACCGCTGTTCCCTTGAAGACTGCAATCATCAGATCTCCATTTCATCCAGATGACCCCCTCCCAGTCACGGGTCGACACATCTGTCACAACTGTAAGCTCTGGATTGGGTAAGGAGAATGACCTGCCATATGTCAAATTGGTGTCTTTTACCCACCAATATAATAGACAGCAGCGGGTCATCTCGTCCGAGTATGAAGATGATGTCCAAGAGCCATCACCAGTGCTGGGTCCACTGCAGCTGAAGATTCCACTGAAGAGCCCACATGTGCCACCAAGCATGCAATCCTAGGAGCATGAACAAGGCCAGGAGACTGAGAAGCCTCTAATCTAGACAGGACAAATGCTTGTGCTGAAAACATCAGGATCACAGCCTGAATGTCCAGGACCTGCAGAGGGAGGGGAAAGGCCTTCTAAGTCACTGTCACAGAATGACCCCAAGAATCTGCTGCACTGGCTGAAGATGGAATTTCAATGCATCGATGGAGAACCCCAGGTATAAAAAAAGAAATCATTGTCTGCAGGTGTGTTGTCGCAAGCTGAGGTGAAGTTGTCATCAGGAGACAGTTGTTGAGTTACAGGAATACAGGTATCCCGGACCTGTTAAGGTAGGCCGTGACCACTGACATCACTTCTGTGAGCACCTGGGGGGCAGAGAAAAGGCAAAAACTCCAGAAAGTGAATTGGCAATGCGGGGTCCTGACTGCGAACCGGAGTTCACTCCTGTGGCACTGCAGGATTGGCACATGAAGGTACGTGCCCCGTTAGGTTCAAGGATGCCATCCCATCTCTGGGATCTAAGGCCGACAGAACCTAGGCCAGCATCAGCATTTTGCATGTCTCCCTCCTCAGGAAGGAGTTCAGAATTCTAAGGTCCAAGATCAGCCTCAACTGCCTGTCCTTCTTGGGACCCAGAAAATATCAGAGGTCCATCTTGTGCCCCTCTCTGACTCGGGTACCACCTCCATTACACTACTGGACAGCAGATAATAAACTTCTTTGGACAGGACCCCCCCAATAGCCCCTGAACTGTCGGTCCTGCTGGTGGAACTGATGAGTGGGGCAAAGCATCTCCAGAGAGTACGCCGTAGCCCTTTTGTCTTTAAGGTTGCCTGCCTTATCACTAAAGAGCCTGGCTCCCTCAAATTGCATATGTAAGAGTTACTGGAAAAGCTGGTGCGCCCATCCAGGCATGGTCACAAATAACTACGCGGGTACCCATGGTGCGTGCAACACAATCCGTGGTGTCCAGGCAGGCCCGAAGAACATATTTGGCTTCAGGATGGTCGGTGTTTACCATCTGTGTGAAGCAATTCCTGAAATCCTCAAGAGGGCAGACAAAATCCCACAAACAAAAATTCAGATTAACCTTGCTAGTGAAATCTGGCACTACAAAACTTTCCAGAGTTAGGCTGAGCAAAGAATGTTGGATCCACTGGAGCAGGCCCGTGGCGCTGTGCATCAGGCAGCTCACTGGAGGAGCAGAACGAGGCTTGGACCATGCCACAGAAAGACATGATGGCCTCATTAAATAGCAACAGAGACTCAACAGTAGGTGGCCCAGGTTGGCACAATTCTGTCAGTAAAGTACCCTTGGTCCCTGATTTAAAGTTTGGTGAACACAGCACTCCATCACAAACTCGATGGAGTATTTTGTCTGCCAAACTCTCCATCCGCCCGCCTCATTTAGAGATGGGAGGACCATAAGGTTTCCGTCAACAGAGCCCCTCTTGGCTCCATCAATGGAGAGCTTCCTCAGATGGCCCTACGGAGTAGGGGCTGTTGGATGACACTGCTCGCCCTATTTAGGGGGACGGTGTGATGTCTTTTTTTTTCTTCGGTGCATCACTGCCGCTAAAAACCTGGCGGTGATGCACGGAAAAAACAATAATGACACCCACACCCTGGTAGACAAAATTCCTTCAGATGGAAAAGGAGGAAAAATTCATTTTTTCTACTGTATTTATCTGAATGAGAATGAGAGCTCACTACTGAAGATCAGTCCCAGGTTGCAGCCATACACATTACATCACAACCAGGGACTGCGCAGCCACTCTGGTGAGCAGACATTACAAGGGGGGTGGTTATTTATGATGTGCAAGGATGGAACTCCAGCTAGCATGGCAGCCATCTTGGAATGACTACTTAGGGGCCTATTACGATGGCGGTCGGAAAACCTCCCCGACCGCCATGGTAGCGGGAAAAGACCGCCCGCATGGCCCACGACAGCACCGCCGGTCGAATTACGATGACCCGTGGTCGAAATCCGACCGCGGCGGTCTGATCGCGGGCCTTAACATTGCGGCGGTTGCTGCTGCCCGCAGCACCGCCGCGATGCCGAAAGGAGCATGTCCTGCATTTCCCTTCACTGCGTGGCAGGCACTGCACAGTTCCTGCCACCTGGTACAGGGAAATGTAGGGGGGACCATGGGTAACCCCCGAGTGCACCCACACCCCCCCAAACACATTGGGGGCCCGCAACGGGCCCCCGGAAGACAATCTCTGCATGCCTTTTCATGGCGGTCTGACCGCTCAGGAAAGGCTGGCTACCGCCGGCATCATAATCCTGCCGGTGGTGCCTGCTCCGCACTGCCACCATTATCCCCGTCCTCCTCCGTCTGCCAGGCAGGAGTGTGGATGGCAACCGGCGGAAAAGCGGCGGTCGGAATTTCCCACCGCCGCGGTCACCACCGCCATCCTAATTTGACCGACGGTTTTCTTGGTTGCGATCGCGGGCGGATGTCCACCGCCAGTCCGGCAGGCACCACCGCCGGCCCGGCGGTGGACATCAGACCGCCATCCTAATAGGCCCCTTAGTTGGAGTTGGCCAAGGAGTGGGATAAGGGAATTATGTTATGTGAGAGTACCTAAGCTCCTAGCGGTGAGGTCTGAAAACATTAAGTTGTATTTAATTAATTAGAGGGTCAGCGCTTTGAGAGTTAATGAGTGAATACTTTTAAAGGATCCATTGATATTGTTTTGTGTACATTATTGTGGATTCTAAGTGAGCGCCTTGGGTGCCTTGTTTAAGCGATGCTTGACTCAGCCATACGTCTGTTTGGTACAGTGTGAAAGAGCACTCCTGGGAGCTCTGGGCATCTCGTTGACATCTGTGGCAGGTTTAGGGGCACTGTTCTGGTGCTGGGAGCAGTGATGTCGAAAACTGGCCCGCTGCTGCTGGCACGAGTGGTACATCACGCCGCAGTGCATCAGCCCATCTGCCGTTGCTAGCACACACAGCATGACACTATTGCAGCTCGTTGAGGTTCACGCATTGGCACAGATCGCTTTGGATGGTCCTCAGAGGAAGCAAGAGTGGATTATTCTTGTGCAGGAGCACAGGAAGTCTATATGAGGACAGCAATGTGTGTCCCTGCACAGCAACAGAAGCACTGCACCGGCAGACCAGCACAGCTGATGACCAAGCACATGCTGTTACCTAAAGATGGTCAACAACAAGGAGGCTGACCCCAAGGCCTTCTCAGTATACAGTTTTTAAATTGTTTTTTGATTATGTCAGCTTTGCTAAAGTGTCGCTTTCCAGACCTAAAAAAGAAATAGGATTTGACCCTCAGGTATGGAGGACTTCAGGGGCTTTGAGTTGTGACATCGCAATAGGACTCGATTTCCCTCAAAGCACTATGGACCAGTCCACTGGGTCACTGGTTCCGAAGAGGAGAGGCATCGCACGGCACTGTGAGCTGCTGCAGGCCAGAGACAAGCATCAGCTTTCTTATTATGTCGATTGCTGCCTCTGGACAGGTAGGTGCAGGGGAGGAGGCGGCTGAAGAGGGGTTTCCATGGATGTATCTGAGGGTGAAGATCATGTTCTGCAAAGACTGCACAGTGTCAGAGCACTATGTAAGGACCCCTGTCCCGTCTTTATCCTTTAGGGCATTTAAACAGGGGGGAGGAGAGCGCATTGACTACCAGCCCACACCAATCCTCCCAGTGCACTCTGGTAGATGCAGTCCTCAATAATGCTCATATTCACAATCAGTCAAGTGTTTGCCACCCAGTGTTGGCACAGAAAGTGCAGGATATCCTTGGACAATGGATTCCTGCTAACTGGCACTCATCAACAAGGAGCAATCCATTGGTCCGTGGGAACTTGCAAGCAGCTGTCAATACCAGGCTCTGTACCACTCCCAGCACACAGGTGCCTACCAAAGTGAGCCAACCCAGTGTGTCCATTCTAGGATGCTGAGTGAGCAGACAGGTGTCTAACAGCACTTGAAGAGGAGGGCCCCTCCTGTAATTGCACCTGTTGTTCACCAGAACCTTTCGGAGACCCCCTTCACAGCCCACATGGCTTCGCTCCGCACCCAAAGGTTCCGCTTCTGATATTACCTGCCCTTCTGAGAGACTGTCCCAGTCCTGGGTCTCCTTGGGCAGCAGCGAGTGGATCAGATCTATGCGCTCCATGAGCGAAGGCAGAAGCAAGGAGGCACCGATGGACAGCGTCTCCTTCACAGCCTGAAAAGGAAGCAGGGAGAGGGATCAGACCTTCAAAGCAGGGACACTGATGAGAGCCACGAGTGACAGTCGAAGCGGGGGGGGTGATAGATCCATCAGTGACATTCAAAGCGGGGGAGGGACATGAGATCCAAGAGTGACCTTCAAAGCGGGGAGGGTGATAGATCCATCAGTGACATTCAAAGCGGGGGACACTGATGAGATCCACGAGTGACAGTCGAAGCAGGGGAGGGAAATGAGGTCCAAGAGTGACATTCAAAGTGGGGAGGGTGATAGATCCACAAGTGACATTCAAAGCGGGGAGGATGATAGATCCATGAGTGACATTCAAAGCGGGGAGGATGATAGATCCATGAGTGACATTCAAAGCAGGGAGGATGATAGATCCATGAGTGACATTCAAAGCTGGGAGGATGATAGATCCATGAGTGACATTCAAAGCGGGGAGGGAGGTGAGATCCACAGGTGACATTCAAAGCAGGGGAGGGAGATGGATCCATGAGTGACATTCAAAGCGGGAGGGAGATGGATCCATGAGTGACATTCAAAGCGGGAGGGTGATGAGATCCATGAGTGACATTCAAAGCAGGGGAGGGACATGAGATCCATGAGTGACCTGCAAAGCGGGGAGGGTGATGAGATCCATGAGTGACAGTCGAAGCGGGGGAGGGACATGAGATCCACGAGTAACAGTCGAAGCGGGGGAGGGACATGAGATCCACGAGTGACATTCAAAGCGGGGGAGGGAGGTGAGATCCACAGGTGACATTCAAAGCGGGGAGGGAGGTGAGATCCACAGGTGACATTCAAAGCAGGGGAGGGAGATGGATCCATGAGTGACATTCAAAGCGGGAGGGTGATGAGATCCATGAGTGATATTCGAAGCGGGGGAGGGTGAGGAGATCCATGAGTGACATTCAAAGCGGGGGAGGGACATGAGATCCAAGAGTGACATTCAAAGCAGGGACACTGATGAGATCCACGAGTGACAGTCGAAGCAGGGGAGGGAAATGAGGTCCAAGAGTGACATTCAAAGCGGGGATGGTGATGAGATCCAAGAGTGACAGTCGAAGCGGGGAGGGTGATGAGATCCACAGGTGACATTCAAAGCAGGGGAGGGAGATGGATCCATGAGTGACATTCAAAGCGGGAGGGTGATGAGATCCATGAGTGATATTCGAAACGGGGGAGGGTGAGGAGATCCATGAGTGACATTCAAAGCGGGGGAGGGACATGAGATGCAAGAGTGACATTCAAAGCAGGGACACTGATGAGATCCACAAGTGACAGTCGAAGCAGGGGAGGGAAATGAGGTCCAAGAGTGACATTCAAAGCGGGGAGGGTGATGAGATCCAAGAGTGACAGTCGAAGCGGGGAGGGTGATGAGATCCACAGGTGACATTCAAAGCAGGGGAGGGAGATGGATCCATGAGTGACATTCAAAGCGGGAGGGTGATGAGATCCATGAGTGATATTCGAAACGTGGGAGGGTGAGGAGATCCATGAGTGACATTCAAAGCGGGGGAGGGACATGAGATGCAAGAGTGACATTCAAAGCAGGGACACTGATGAGATCCACGAGTGACAGTCGAAGCAGGGGAGGGAAATGAGGTCCAAGAGTGACATTCAAAGCGGGGAGGGTGATGAGATCCAAGAGTGACAGTCGAAGCGGGGAGGGTGATGAGATCCACAGGTGACATTCAAAGCAGGGGAGGGAGATGGATCCATGAGTGACATTCAAAGCGGGAGGCTGATGAGATCCATCGAAGCGGGGGAGGGTGAGGAGATCCATGAGTGACATTCAAAGCGGGGGAGGGACATGAGATCCAAGAGTGACATTCAAAGCAGGGACACTGATGAGATCCACAAGTGACAGTCGAAGCAGGGGAGGGAAATGAGGTCCAAGAGTGACATTCAAAGCGGGGAGGGTGATGAGATCCAAGAGTGACAGTCGAAGCGGGGAGGGTGATGAGATCCACAGGTGACATTCAAAGCAGGGGAGGGAGATGGATCCATGAGTGACATTCAAAGCGGGAGAGTGATGAGATCCATGAGTGATATTCGAACTGGGGGAGGGTGAGGAGATCCATGAGTGACATTCAAAGCGGGGGACAGTGATGAGATCCAAGAGTGACAGTTGAAGCAGCAGAGGGTGATGAGATCCAAGAGTGACAGTCGAAGCAGGGGAGGGGAATGAGATCCACGAGTGACAGTCGAGGCAGGGGAGGGAAATGAGATCCAAGAGTGACATTCAAAGCGGAGGAGGGTGATGAGATCTGAGAGTGACACTCGAAGCGGGGGAGGGTAATGAGACCCGAGACTTACATTCGAAGCGGGGGAGGGTGTTGAGATCCATGAGTGACATTCAAAGTGGGGGAGGGTGTTGAGATCCATGAGTGACATTCGAAGCGGGGGAGGGTGTTGAGATCCATGAGTGACATTCAAAGTGGGGAGGGTGTTGAGATCCATGAGTGACATTCCAAAGCAGGGGAGGGTGATGAGATATGAGACTTACATTTGAAGCGGGGGAGGGTGTTGAGATCCATGAGTGACATTCAAATTGGGAGAGGGTGATGAGATCCGAGAATGACATTCGAAGCGGGGAGGGTGATGGGATCTGAGAGTGACACGCAAAGCGGGGGAGGGTGATGAGACCCGAGAGTGACACTCGAAGCAGCAGAGGGTGATGAGACCCGAAACTTACATTTGAAGTGGGAGAGGGTGATGAGATCCGAGAGTGACATTCGAAGCAGGGGAGGGGAATGAGATCCAAGAGGGACATTCGAAGTTAGGGATGGTGATGAGATCCGAGACTTTCATTCGAAGTGGAAGAGCATGTTGAGATCCATGAGTGACATTCAAAACGGGGGAGGGTGATGAGACCCGAGAGTGACATTCGAAGCAGCAGAGGGTGATGAGACCCGAGACTTACATTTGAAGTGGGAGAGGGTGATGAGATCTGAGAGTGACAGTCGAAGCTTGGGAAGGGTGATGGGATCCATGAGTGACATTCAAAGTGGGAGAGGGTGTTGAGATCTGAGAGTGACATTCTAAGCTTGGGAAGGGTGATGAGATATGAGACTTATATTTGAAGTGGAGGACGGTGTTAAGATCCATGAGTGACATTCGAAGTGGGTGAGGGTGTTGAGATCCATGAGTGACAATCGAAGCGGGGGAGGGTGATGAGATCCATGAGTGACATTCAAAGCGGGGAGGGTGATGAGATCCATGAGTGACATTCAAAGCAGGGGAGGGTGATGAGATCCGAGAGTGACACTCGAAGCAGCAGAGGGTGATGAGACCCGAGACTTACATTTGAAGTGGGAGAGGGTGATGAGATCTGAGAGTGACACTCAAAGCTGGGGCGGGTGGTGAGATCCATGAGTGACATTCAAAGTTTGTGAGGGTGATGAGATCTGAGAGTGGCATTTGAAGCGGGGGAGGGTGATGAGATCCAAGACTTACATTCAAAGTGGGGGAGGGTGTTGAGATCGATGAGTGACATTCGAAGCTTGGGAGGGTGTTGAGATCCATGAGTGACATTCGAAGCTTGGGAGGGTGTTGAGATCCATGAGTGACATTCGAAGCTTGGGAGGGTGTTGAGATCCATGAGTGACATTCGAAGCTTGGGAGGGTGATGAGATCCATGAGTGACATTCAAAGCAGGGGAGGGTGATGAGATCCGAGAGTGACACTCGAAGCAGGCGAGGGTAATGAGACCCGAGACTTACATTCAAAGTGGGGGAGGGTGTTGAGATCTGAGAGTGACATTTGAAGCGGGGGAGGGTGATGAGATCCATGAGTGACATTCGAAGCTTGGGAGGGTGATGAGATACGAGACTGACATTCGAAGTGGAGGAGCGTGTTGAGATCTGGAGAGTGATGAAATTCATGAAGCAGGGGGGGATAGCAAGACTAAGGAATAGGTGTGTATAGAGGTACCAGTGCGTAGGCAGTGGTAGGGGTGCTACAGTGCAGGTAGGGGTGAGGTACCAGGATGTAGGAAGTGGCAGAGGACCAAGGTGCAGCTGCAGTAGAGGTTGAAGGGAATGGCTAGGGATAGAAAGGTATAGGTGTGTACAGAGGTACCAGTACATAGGCAGGGGCGAGGTGCTAAGGTATGGTAAGGGTACAATGGTATAGGTACGGGTGAGGAACTCGGGCATAAGGCAGCGGTAAAGGCACTTGGATACAGCAGGGATGGTGGCTGGGGTAAACAAAAAAATATAGTTAGGAAGAGCAATAAAGAGAGGAAGGTGGAAATGATGGGAATGATTTGAGAGAGACCCTTAGACTGTAGCCACGGGGTGGGAGAAAGTGCACCAGGGCTGCCTCCTGTCAAAATGAAACAAGGCATCGCCATGATCCTGGAACAAGATACTGAAAGGACCTCTGTGGACATGAGAGGCCTGCACCAGGGGGAATGAGACATCCTGGGAATGCTGTTGAATAAGAAAAAAATAAAGAAACAGGTTCGTGGAAAAGCTCCCAAAATACGTTTTTCTCCAGAATCACATACAACCTCTAGGACAGGAGCACGGGGAGGCGTCCAGCTCACCTGGTGGAGGCGTCCAGCTCACCTGGTGGAAGCGTCAGCTCACCTGGTGGCGGCGTCCAGCTCACCTGGTGGAGGCGTTCAGCTCACCTGTGGAGGCGTACAGCTCACCTGGTGGAGGCGTCCAGCGTCCAGCTCACCTGGTGGAGGCGTCCAGCGTCCAGCTCACCTGGTGGAGGCGTTCAGCTCACCTGTGGAGGCGTACAGCTCACCTGGTGGAGGCGTCCAGCTCACCTGGTGGAGGCGTCCAGCTCACCTGATAGAGGCATCCAGCTCACCTGTAGAGGCGTCCAGCTCACCTGGTGGAGGCATTCAGCTCACCTGTGGAGGAGTCAGCTCACCTGTGGAGGCATCCAGCTCACCTGTGGAGGCGTCCAGCTCACTTGGTGGAGGTGTTCAGCTCACCTGTGGAGGCAACAGCTCACCTGGTGGAGGCGTCCAGCTCACTTGGTGGAGGCCTTCAGCTCACCTGTGGAGGCGTCCAGCTCACCTGGTGGAGGTGTCCAGCTCACCTATTGGAGGCGTCCAGCTCACCTGGTGGAGGCGTTCAGCTCACCTGTGGAGGCGTCCAGCTCACCTGGTGGAGGCATCCAGCTCACCTGTGGAGGCGTCCAGCTCACCTGTGGAGGCGTCCAGCTAACCTGGTGGACACGTCCAGCTCACCTGTGGAGGTGTAAAGCTCACCTGGTGGAGGCGTCCAGCTCACCTGGTGGAGGCGTCCAGCTCACCTAGTGGAGGCGTCCAGCTCACCTGGTGGAGGCGTCCAGCTCACCTGGTGGAGGCGTCTAGCTCACCTGTGGAGGCATCCAGCTCACCTGGTGGATGCATACAGCTCACCTGTGGAGGTGTCCAGCTCACCTGTGGAGGCATCCAGCTCAACTGTGGAGGCGTCCAGCTCACCTGGTGGAGGCGTCCAGCTCACCTGGTGGAGGCATCCTGCTCACCTATGGAGGCATCAAACTCACCTGTGGAGGTGCCCAGCTCTCCTGGTGGAGGCGTCCAGCTCACCTGATGGAGGCGTCCATCTCACTTGTGGAGGCATCCAGCTCACCTGGTGGAGGCGTCCAGCTCACCTGGTGGAGGCGTCCAGCTCACTTGTGGAGGCGTCCAGCTCACCTGGTGGAGGCGTCCAGCTCACCTATGGAGGCGTCCAGCTCACCTGGTGGAGGAGTCCAGCTCACCTATGGAGGCGTCCAGCTCACCTGGTGGAGGCGTCCAGCTCACCTGTGGAGGAGTCCAGCTCACCTGGTGGTGGTGTCCAGCTCACCTGTGGAGGCGTCCAGCTCACCTGGTGGAGGCACCTGTGGAGGCATCCAGATCACCTGGTGGAGGTGTCCAGCTCACATGTGGAGGCATCCAGCTCACCTGTGGAGGCATCCAGCTCACCTGGTGGAGGCATCCAGCTCACCTGTGGAGGCATCCAGCTCACCTGGTGGAGGCGTCCAGATGACCTGGTGGAGGCATCCAGCTCACCTGTGGAGGCATCCAGCTCACCTGGTGGAGGCGTTCAGCTCACATGTGGAGACGTCCAGCTCTCCAGCTCACCTGTGGAGGTGTCCAGCTCCCCTGTGGAGGTGTCCAGCTCACCTGGTAGAGGGGTCCAGCTCACCTGTGGAGGCCTCAAGCTCTCCAGCTCACCTGTGGAGGCATCCAGCTCACCTGGTGGAGGCCTCCAGCTCACCTGTGGAGGCGTCCAGCTCACCTGTGAAGGCGTCCAGCTCACCTGTGGAGGAGTCCAGCTCACCTGTGGAGGTGTCCAGCTCTCCAGCTCACCTGTGGAGGTATCCAGCTCACCTGGTGGAGGCATCCAGCTCACTTGTGGAGGAGTCCAGCTCGCCTGTGGAGGTGTCCAGCTCACCTGGTGGAGGCGTCCAGCTCTCCAGCTCACCTGTGGAGTGGTCCAGCTCACCTGTGGAGGCATCCAGCTCACCTGGTGGAGGCGTCTAGCTCACCTGTGGAGGTGTCCAGCTCTCCAGCTCACCTGGTGGAGGCGTCCAGCTCACCTGTGGAGGTGTCCAGCTCTCCAGCTCACCTGTGGAGGCACCCTGCTCACCTGTGGAGGTGTCCAGCTCACCTGGTGGAGGCCTCCACTCACCTGTAGAGGCGTCCAGCTCACCTGTGGAGGCGTGCATCTCACCTGGTAGAGGCATCCAGCTCACCTGGTGGATGGCTTCGGTCACCGGAGTGTCGATCATGCTGAAGAGCATGTTCCGCAGGGGGGCAGCCTGGGAGCCCAAGAGGGAGGCACCAGTCCCCATGAGGTGAGCCAGGGACAGGTGGGTAGACAGCAGCTTCAGGCACAGCAGGACAAACTGCTGCTGTTCTCTGAAAAACACAGCAAGGGGAGTTAGGTGAACCTGTAGATCTAGTGACCAAAGTGCTAACTTATGAGATGAGACAGAACACATGGACGAGAAGCAGTGTGGTGGCATGTTATAATTCATGGCAGAGAGCACGCACAGCATGGCCTTCATGGACAGCATCATGACACTGTGCGTGTCACATGCCAGAGCCTTGCGGAAGCACACATGTCTACTCAATTTGCTGAGAATATCATAGCATTGAGAGTCATATGGCATTAAGGGGTGATAGTGCAGTACCGGAAGTGAGAATGGATCAAGGGTCTTGTAGGAACCACGAAGGAGAGGACAGATTGGGGAGGAGAGGAAAAAGGTGAAAGGCATAATTAACGAGTGGGTGACTCGAAGCACTGAAAATAAAACACGTAAAAGAGAGACATAAACACGAAAGCGGAAGTGACTCAGAGGAGGGCGGGGAGGGGGGTTCAGAGCAATTTCCGTCCTGTTTTAGCAAATGAGGATGAGTGATTTTGGTGGCTTTCAATCAGGAACGTTGTCGATTTTTAGAAAAAAACCACAGCAAACGGCATATACGCTTCACAATACTCTATACGATAAAAATAAGAATTATAAAAAAGACCGACTGATGTGTTTCTTTAAAGACATTTACTGTGAAACATTTGGAACTGGAGGGGTGCTCAGCTTGGCGCCCATGATAGGAACGGTTCAAACCAGGGACCACGACACGTCAATAGGGTCCTCACATGATCCCTGGTTTCATTTGTTCCCGTTGCAGGCACTCGACCAATCCACACAAGTACAGTTTTTCTGGGAGAAGTGTGGGAATGCTGGGTGGTAGGAATATTGTGGCTCCCTGCAGCTGCCGAAACTTCCCCACCCAGAAAATGGATGATTTTAGCCAAAGTTAAGGTTTGCATGGCATACCACCCTGGATGCCTTCTGGTGTTTTCAGAAATGTTTGGGTTTGGTAGGTTTCCCTGTTTGTCAGCTGACTTCATGCCTGAATGGTTCAGCTGTTCAGCATAGCAATTGAAAGGAAATTGGTTTCTATCCCCACTCTGCCAGCCCATATAAAAACAATTATGTCCAAAAGAATCACATATCAGGACGGGACAGACCTCATTATTTCTTGAAAAAATATCCCTGGCATCCAGTGAGCTTTCTGCTCCCCAAGGGGCAGATTGGGGCCAAACCCTCATCTGCCAGAAATACTGTGTTGCCCCTTTTGGGGTGGAAGGATGCCCAGATGCCAGGGTGGGCTGCCATCACTCCTTTTTTGCCCCAAAGTAAAATCCTTGTTGGCTAGAGGGCTTTTTTTGGGGTGGGGACATGGACTGGTGTCAGGGTGAGGTGGGCCACCCCTACCACTTGTGTTTTTAGCTGTGCGGAAATCCTTGGTGTCTAGTGGGCTTTTCGGCCCCCATCCACCCACCAGTGGGGCAGTAATATTGTGTTGCCTCTTCTCGGGAGAGGGCATGGGCAAGTGAAAATGAGGGCTTCCCCCACTCCTTTTTTGTCTAACAAAAATTCTGTCGTCTAATGGGCTTTATGCCCCTTGGGGTGCACTGGGGGGTGCAAACACAGTATAGCCCCATTTGGCATAGGGGCTAGGTTAAGCCACCCCTACCCCTTGTATTTTCTGCCATGCAAAAATTCCTTTGCGTCTAGTGAACTTTTACACCCCCTGGGGGCAGATAGGGGACAAACAACATAAATACACCCCTAAGGGAGCAGAAAAATTGTTGCGCCTATCCTTGGTTGGGCATGGCTTAATGCCAGGGTGGGCTGCCCCAACTCCTTCTTTTTTATCTTTATTTTCCTGGTGTCTGGTGGGCTTTCTCCCCCTCCAGGGGGTATATTGGGCTAAACTCCCCCAGTCCTGATTGGTGTAACTGTTCTGGGGTGTGGAACCTACCTTAATGCTGGGTGGGCCGCCCTCCCCCCTTTTTTTTACAACTTTGTCCCCCTGGTGTGTAGTGGTCTCTTTGCCCCTGAGGGAAGATTGGAGTAAACTCCCCAAATCTGCACCGAGGGTGGGCAGAAAGACTGGTGCCTATCCTGGGTTGTGGGCAGGCTGGTGCCTAGGTGGCCAGCTGCACATCTTTTTCCCTGGTGTCTATTTCGTTTTCCAACAGGGAGCAATTTGGGGGTAAACTCTCCAATCGACCCTCAGGGGGAGCAGGAAGATGTTTGCATCTGTTCTGAGGTGGGGCACTTCCTGATGCCTGCGTGGGCTGCAGCGGCGGCTCCTCCTCTTTGGTGGAGGAGCGTTGCCCCACTGCTCTGAGAGCAGTGGAAAAAGGAAAAACAAAATGATAATAACACAATATTACAATTTTATTTTTAGTATGGGCTGCAGGCCAGGTTAGGGTGTGGTGGGGCTGGGGTCACAGGGAGGAAGAAATATGTATGCACCATAAGTGGGCATGGCAGTTCGGTCAGCCGTCTTGTGCCGGCCAAGCAGTCATGCGTACTTAGCATTTCTACACTTGGCTGTGTTGCACAGCCAGGTGGAGAACAGTCCCAAGGTTCCCAGGCACTGTCTGAGTGGCCAAACAGGCCGCTCAGACCAATCATGATGCTGCTGTCATGCTGGTGACAGCAGCGTCGTGATTGGTTTAGGGGAGTCTGTGTGCTGACGGAAGCCATGAAGAGAAGAGGATAGAGGAGAAACTGCAGCTGTAATCAGGTAAGTCATCTTTTTTATTTTTTTGATCATATGCCCCGCCACAACCGTTCCATAGCAGCTGCCACTGGTGGGCTGCTCTGACCCCTTCCATTTTTTAAAAACTTTTTTCCCCTATTATCTAGTTGGTTTTCTACCCTCCAAGGGGGCAGATTAGAGGCAAAGTTCCCAACCCAACCCTGGGGAGGCAGAAAGTCTGCTGTGACCTTTCTGAATGGAAGGCATGGGCCCATGCCAGGTCAGGCCACCCTGACCCTTTTGTCTTTTTTTCACTGGTTTCTAGAGGGTTTACTGCCCCACAGAGGGCTAAATTGGAGGTAAACATCTTCTATCCACCTCCCAGGGTGGACAGAAAGAGTGCTGCACCTATTCTGCAGGCACAGCCCGAAGCCTGGGTGGGCCATCCCTGCCCGTTCATTTTTTAAGGCCTTTTTCCCTGGTGTCTAGTAGGCTCTCTGTCCCCTCCTCACAGTTTGCAGATTGGGGATAATCTCCTCCATGGCTTCTATTCTTGGGTGGGAGCACTGCCCAAAGCCTTCATGTGCCAGTCCCACCCCTCCCTGTTTTTTTAACTTTTTTCTCCTGTGTCTAGTAGGGATTCGGAATAGGGGCAGCTTGAAGATAAACTCCCCCAATGCACCCTTGGAGGCAGGGAGACTGCTGTGCCCAATCTGAGGTGAGGGCACAGCCCGATGCCTGGGTGAGCAGACCCCAACCCTTCTTTTTTTCTGCCTACTTTTTCCCTGGTATCTAGGGGGACACAGTGCTACTCATCCTACTCAACCTCACGGCTGCATTTAACACCATTTCCCACCCCATCCTCATCCAACGCCTCCACGAGGATGGAATCCGTGGACCAGCACTCCGATAGATAACGTCCTGCCTCTCAGGATGTACCGAAGTGGTAACCTTAGCCCCGTACTCATCCACTACCTCCAATCTGATCTGTGGCATCCCTCAAGCCTCTTTGCTTAGCCCTATTGTTTTCAACATCTACATGACCCTGTTTACCAACATCTTCAAAGCTCACGGGCTCAGCATCATCTTTTAGCCTGAAGACACCCAGCTCATCCTCTTCCTTTTGGAGGACACCTCAAAACTCAAGCAAACTTCATCAACTGCAAGTCCGACGTTGCGAACTGGATGAATAACAACTGCCTAAAACTCAACATCGACAAGACTAAGTGGTCATATTCAGAAAAGGCACCTCACTGTGGTTCTCAGCATGGTGGCCCTCAGAGCTAAGACCGACACTCAGCCTGTCCAATTCGGCCGGCAACTTAGGGATCAAGATCAACAAATCTCGATCTCCAACCAAGTCAACAAGGTCGCATCCACCTGCTTCTACACTCTCAAGATCCTCAAGACAGGCTGGACACCTGAAGATCTGTCATCCAAGCCCTAATCACCAACAGAGTGGACTACAGCAATGCCCTCTGTGTTGGATTCAGAGCTCAACTCACCAAGAGGCTCCGTGTTATAGTTAACGCTGCAGCCAGACTTACTCTTAAACTACCAATCTGCACACACATATCCAAACACCTCAAGGACCTTCACTGCCTCCCTATCCACCAAAGCACCCTCTTCAAACTCCTCGGACACGTCCAAGGTACTACACAATCAAGGCCCAGCATACCTCAACAGCTGCATCCAGAGCCACACACTGACCAGACACCTCCGCTTGACCTGCCTTCTCCATGTTCTTCACATCGGCCAAGCCATAGCTGGGCGCCGCACCTTTCCCTTCCTGGCCCCCATAGCCTACAATGATCTCCCCTTCCAAATCTGCTCCATCTTAGAATTCTGCAAGAAACTGAAAACATTGATCTTCCAGTAAGCCCCAGAGGGGAATGCACATCTCCTTCCATAGGCACCAAGATATCCTCCTGGGTAATAAGCGCGCTGTACTGATACGCAGAACTTAACGTAACAAAGACTGTTGCATCCATTCTGGGGAGGATGCACGGCCCAAAGCCGGATGGGCAACCCCACCCATTTTTTGGGCCAGTTATTTTTCCGGGCACCTAATGCACTTTCTGCCCCCTGGGGGTGGGCAATCGGGGGTAAGCACCCAGGGGAGAAGAGGGCAGGGCAGAATGGGTGATTTTTTCTGGAGAGAGCATTTCGCCATTCATGATGTACCATGGTGTACCATACTGACCATACTGACCATAGTAAACATTGAATCGCTTAAATAAAAGGATATTAAATCATTGAAAATTGGTCAGCATTTTATTGTTAAGTGATGTTTCAAAAAAGCAGTTAAAGATGCAAAGGCTGCATCTACAACAACAGTACAGGGCTTTACTAAAGTTAAGGTAAGGACAAGCCAGGGGCGCCCAGCAAAGGTGCACCATTTAAGGCACTGTAGCAATAAGTTGGTTTGCTGCAACAGCACAGATTTTTAAATGGGATCTATGGGGCAAATTTACAAGCCCCTTGCGCCACTTTTGAGTCACTTTTCCCATGTTAAAAGTGACGCAAAAGTGGCGCAAGGGGCTTGTAAATCTGCCCCTATATTTCTAAATGCATGAATGGACACGGTGGTATGGATTCTGATGAAGTATTTAAGTCCCCTGCTCCCACCATCCTTGCTGAAGGGGCAATGTTCTGGTGTTCTGGGAGGAGTCCCCCCCCCCCACATTATGCAGTGTTATTCATGCATTCAGGAGAGGGTGCATGTCTCTTGTCCCAGGTGGGGATCCTGCCTATGGGGGCTTTGTGCCCTCCTAGCTGTAAGGGAGGTGGTGTTGGGACTCTTGCGATTAACTAACCAGGCAGTACCCAGGATGATGTAAAGCGAACACTTACTGCACTTACCTGTCAGACTTGAAGGGTGCCAGTGAGGGTGGTTTGTCCACTGAATAGGAGAATCTTTCCAGGAATGTTCGGAGGAAGGTAAACGTGTTTTCGCTGAGATCTACACAGTACGGTCTGTGCCAGGACACCATCTGCCTGTGTGTGGGAAGAAGCGTACACCAGTACATGTTATTCACCATCTGCATCAACTATCAGAAGAAGTATACACCAGGACAGTGTTACTCATGCCTGCTAGGACACCATCAAAAGAAGCTGACACCAGTACATGTTACTCATGCCTGCTAGGACACCATCTGCATGCACTATCAGAAGAAGTATACACCAGGACAGTGTTACTCATGCCTGCTGGGACACCATCAAAAGAAGCTGACACCAGTACATGTTACTCATGTCTGCTGGGACACCATCTGCATGCACTATCAGAAGAAGTATACACCAGGACAGTGTTACTCATGACTGCTAGGACACCATCAAAAGAAGCTGACACCAGTACATGTTACTCATGTCTGCTGGGACACCATCTGCATGCACTATCAGAAGAAGTATACACCAGGACAGTGTTACTCATGCCTGCTAAGACACCATCTGCATGCACTATCAGTAGAAGTATACACCAGGACAGTGTTACTCATGCCTGCTAAGACACCATCTGCATGCACTATCAGAAGAAGTATACACCAGGACAGTGTTACTCATGCCTGCTAGGACACCATCTGCATGCACCATCGGAAGCAGCTGACACCAGGACAGTGTTACACATGCCTGCTAGGACACCATTTGCTTGCACTATCAGTTGAAGAATATACCAGGACAGTGTTACTCATGCCTGCTAGGACACCATCGGAAGAAGCTGACACCAGTACATGTTACTCATGCCTGCTAGGACACCATCGGAAGAAGCTGACACCAGTACATGTTACTCATGCCTGCTAGGACACCATCTGCATGCACCATCAGAAGAAGCATACACCAGTACATGTTACTCATGCCTTCTAGGACACCATCAGAAGAAGCTGACACCAGTACATGTTACTCATGCCTGCTAGGACACCATAAGAAGAAGCTGACACCAGTACATGTTACTCATGCCTGCTAGGACACCATAAGAAGAAGCTGACACCAGTACATGTTACTCATGCCTGCTAGGACACCATCTGCATGCACTATCAGTAGAAGCATACACCAGGACAGTGTTACTGATGCCAGCTAGGACACCATCAGAAGAAGCTGACATCAGTACATGCTACTCATGCCTGCTAGGACACCATCTGTATGCACTATCAGAAGAAGCATACACCAGGACAGTGTTACTCATGCCAGCTAGGATACCATCGGAAGAAGCTGACACCAGTACATGTTACTCATGCCTGCTAGGACACCATCTGCATGCACCATCAGAAGAAGCATACACCAGTACATGTTACTCATGCCTTCTAGGACACCATCAGAAGAAGCTGACACCAGTACATGTTACTCATACCTGCTAGGACACCATCAGAAGAAGCTGACATCAGCACTGTGTTACTCATGCCTGCTAGGACACCATCAGAGGAAGCTGACACCAGTACATGTTACTCATGCCTGCTAGGACACCATCTGCATGCACCATCAGAAGAAGCATACACCAGTACATGTTACTCATGCCTTCTAGGACACCATCAGAAGAAGCTGACACCAGTACATGTTACTCATACCTGCTAGGACACCATCAGAAGAAGCTGACATCAGCACTGTGTTACTCATGCCTGCTAGGACACCATCAGAAGAAGCTGACACCAGTACATGTTACTCATGCCTGCTAGGACACCATCTGCATGCACCATCAGAAGAAGCATACACCAGGACAGTGTTACTCATGCCTGCTAGGACACCATCAGAAGAAGCTGACACCAGTACATGTTACTCATGCCTGCTAGGACACCATCTGCATGCACCATCAGAAGAAGTATACACCAGGACAGTGTTACTCATGCCTGCTAGGACACCATCTGCATGCACCATCGGAAGCAGCTGACACCAGGACAGTGTTACACATGCCTGCTAGGACACCATTTGCATGCACTATCAGTTGAAGAATATACCAGGACAGTGTTACTCATGCCTGCTAGGACACCATCGGAAGAAGCTGACACCAGTACATGTTACTCATGCCTGCTAGGACACCATCGGAAGAAGCTGACACCAGTACATGTTACTCATGCCTGCTAGGACACCATCTGCATGCACCATCAGAAGAAGCATACACCAGTACATGTTACTCATGCCTTCTAGGACACCATCAGAAGAAGCTGACACCAGTACATGTTACTCATGCCTGTTAGGACACCATAAGAAGAAGCTGACACCAGTACATGTTACTCATGCCTGCTAGGACACCATAAGAAGAAGCTGACACCAGTACATGTTACTCATGCCTGCTAGGACACCATCTGCATGCACTATCAGTAGAAGCATACACCAGGACAGTGTTACTGATGCCAGCTAGGACACCATCAGAAGAAGCTGACATCAGTACATGCTACTCATGCCTGCTAGGACACCATCTGTATGCACTATCAGAAGAAGCATACACCAGGACAGTGTTACTCATGCCAGCTAGGACACCGTCGGAAGAAGCTGACACCAGTACATGTTACTCATGCCTGCTAGGACACCATCTGCATGCACCATCAGAAGAAGCATACACCAGTACATGTTACTCATGCCTTCTAGGACACCATCAGAAGAAGCTGACACCAGTACATGTTACTCATACCTGCTAGGACACCATCAGAAGAAGCTGACATCAGCACTGTGTTACTCATGCCTGCTAGGACACCATCAGACGAAGCTGACACCAGTACATGTTACTCATGCCTGCTAGGACACCATCTGCATGCACCATCAGAAGAAGCATACACCAGTACATGTTACTCATGCCTTCTAGGACACCATCAGAAGAAGCTGACACCAGTACATGTTACTCATACCTGCTAGGACACCATCAGAAGAAGCTGACATCAGCACTGTGTTACTCATGCCTGCTAGGACACCATCAGAAGAAGCTGAGACCAGTACATGTTACTCATGCCTGCTAGGACACCATCTGCATGCACCATCAGAAGAAGCATACACCAGGACAGTGTTACTCATGCCAGCTAGGACACCATCAAAAGAAGCTGACACCAGTACTTGTTACTCATGCCTGCTAGGACACCATCTGCATGCACTATCAGAAGAAGTATACACCAGGACAGTGTTACTCATGCCTGCTAGGACACCATCAAAAGAAGCTGACACCAGTACTTGTTACTCATGCCTGCTAGGACACCATCTGCATGCACTATCAGAAGAAGTATACACCAGGACAGTGTTACTCATGCCTGCTAGGACACCATCAAAAGAAGCTGACACCAGTACATGTTACTTATGTCTGCTGGGACACCATCTGCATGCACTATCAGAAGAAGTATACACCAGGACAGTGTTACTCATGCCTGCTAGGACACCATCAGAAGAAGCTGACACCAGTACATGTTACTCATGCCTGCTAGGACACCATCAGAAGAAGATGACACCAGAACATGTTACTCATGCCTGCTAGGACACCATCAGAAGAAGCGGACACCAGTACATGTTACTCATGCCTGCTAGGACACCATCAGAAGAAGCGGACACCAGTACATGTTACTCATGCCTGCTAGGACACCATCAGAAGAAGCTGACACCAGTACAAGTTACTGATGCCAGCTAGGACACCATCAGAAGAAGCTGACACCAGTACATGTTACTCATGCCTGCTAGGACACCATCAGAGGAAGCTGACACCAGTACATGTTACTCATGCCTGCTAGGACACCATCTGCATGCACTATCAGAAGAAGCTGACACCAGCACTGTGTTACTGATGCCTGCTAGGACACCATCAGATTAAGCTGACACCTGTACATGCTACTCATGCCTGCTAGGACACCATCTGCATGCACTATCAGAAGAAGCATACACTAGAACAGTGTTACTCATGCCTGCTAGGACACCATCTGCATGCACTATCAGAAGAAGCTGACACCAGTACATGTTACTCATGCCTGCTAGGACACCATCTGCATGCACCATCAGAAGAAGCATACAATAGTACATGTTACTCATGCCTGCTAGGACACCATCAGAAGAAGCTGACACCAGTACATGTTACTCATGCCTGCTAGGACACCATCTGCATGCACCATCAGAAGAAGCATACACCAGAACAGTGTTACTCATGCCTGCTAGGACACCATCAGAAGAAGGTGACACCAGTACATGTTACTCATGCCTGCTAGGACACCATCGAAAGAAGCTTACAGCAGCACAGTGTTACTCATGCCTGCTAGGAGACCATCAGAAGAAGCTGACACCAGTACATGTTACTCATGCCTGCTAGGACACCATCTGCATGCACCATCAGAAGAAGCTGACACCAGGACAGTGTTACTCATGCCTGCTAGGATACCATCAGAAGAATCTGACACCAGTACATGTTACTCATGCCTACTAGGACACCATCAGAAGAAGCTGACACCAGTACATGTTACTCCTGCCTGCTAGAACACCATTTGCATACACCGTCAGAAGAAGCATACACCAGGACAGTGTTACTCATGCCTGCTAGGACACCATCAGAAGAAGCTGACATCAGTACATGTTTCTCATGCCTGCTAGGACACCATCGGAAGAAGCTTACACCAGCACAGTGTTACTTATGCCCGCTGGACACCATCTACCTGTGCATTGTGAAGAAGCATATTCTAGCACAGTGTTAATTTTGCCTGCTAGGACACCATCTGTCTGCTTGTTGGAAAGAAGCGTCCATCAGGACAGCCTTACAATAACATCAGACATGTAGTTGCCATGGGTGGGGAATTTGAACATCAGAAGTAAACATACTGCTTGCAGGATGCAAGCTTGCTGTAGTTTGCGTTTGGCCATCAAATGGACCCTATGTCTGCACCTGCATCAAAAGGAAAGAGGGTGGACCTTCCCAGTTTGCATAGTGGAAGCAGTCTGATGCCCTCATCTATTTCTTTCTAATCAATGAGACGACTTCTAACCTACCAATGCCTGCAGGCCCTATGAGTACCATTTGTCGCAGATAGTAAACTGGACAACCCACTTTGTCTTCAGGCTTGGCCGTTTCCCTTTCCTGACAAAGTTGTAGGGTTTCTCTGCTCTCCATCATTCAGGGGCCTCATTTAATGGTCACCAAGGGCTGCAACTGCTACTGTGGACTACCCTGGCTACCCCGGCACCACCTTTGTTTCGGACACATTTGTATTGCCTTGGCAAGAAGCAAATGTGGTTCCAAACGTGTAGTACAGTAGTCGCTTTTGTGAAACATGGAGCTAAGTCCCAGCACGGATGCCATGTAATGTATCAGCATCGCACCTCATTCAAGGAGTTCATAGATAGACACGAGCACAAACTGCGGCATTAATGACCATGCAGCATCCAAGCATTAGTACTATATGTTTATCTGCTAGGGCTGTGGATTCCGATGTGGCAGGACATTGACCTTAGACTTGGCCATTAAGCATTGATTACAGGCTGACTAGTGTGGCGTGCCTCCTCTGCTTCACGATTCTATGGCTTACTCGTCTTGGCTCCAGAGCCTGAGGCTTACCTGTCCATCGGAGGTGCAGTCCACGCCAGGCTGTGGGATGTGCCTGCTGTAATCTGCTGGATGGGCCGGTTCTCCAGCCCGATGACTCTCCGAGGCTTGGTGATGGGCGTCGAGGTGTGGCCCTGTCCGCACTGGCCCATGGCGTTGTTACCCCAGGCGTACACCTCATGACCTAAGGACAGAGAAGAGAACTTGGAAGTAAGACCCTGAGAGGTGGCAAAGTATACCAGTGGTGCTGTGCGGTGACAGAGGGGTAAGTGCTGATGAAGATAGAAGAGTGAGGCTTTGACATGCAAGACACTGGCTGCTACTGCCACCTTTTCAATGATGGGTGACAAACGTGCATTTATCATGGCACAATTGAGTAAGGCCGGGACACTGTTGGGACCTGAGCGCAGTACTGGGAGCTTTAATGTCAAACATGGTCCATCATCGTTGAACCCTCTCTCAGCCGTCACCCTGATACCTTAAAAAGAGATCATTGTCCGCCTCCTCAACACTCCACCCAGGCTCAAAGATGGGGTCATCTCCATGGCAACAGTGCTGTAGCTCACAAACCTATCAGTACAACAATGACGAAGACGCCACAGTGGTTACCCCAAAACTACTCAAGTTTATCCAAGCCATGGCCTTCCATCACTGATGCTACTGTTCTGTGCAAAGTGCCAATGCAAACTACAGCAAATACAATGCCAGCGACGCCAAAGTGCTGCAACTGACCTTGGTGCACAAATGATGCCTATGGACAGCAGAGCTGGCAAAAGCCACCTGCAGGTTGTATTCAAAAGTTAATATCAGAACTTTAGAAACTAGGAGGAGAAAGAGGTCAAACTATTTCAGATCCATTAATGCTTCAGGACACTGTGTCTGCCCAGCTGTCAAATAAAGAACTCCTACAGGGTCCATGCTGATGACCTACAATCCCTCTGGCCACACACAGGCACCCTCGAGTGGACCTTCCATCTCACCAGCGAACACTCGCTCCATGCTCCCCAGTAAACGTTCAGGTACCCTCCCAAATGCAGCCTTTATCCTATGTGCTCCACCCTTTCTCAGCTAAACGGATGCAGCTCACAGACTTGTATTTTCCCAGATAGCTTCTAAACAATACAATACAATAGGCATTTATCGAGCGCGTGACTGCTCCCAGGGAGCGTCCTGGCACTAGCAGCACGACCACCTCAAAAACTGGCAAGCAGCCTCCAGCATTGGCCTGAGCATCAAACAAATGGGTCTTCAAACCTTTCCTGAAGATCATTTCTGATGGTGCAAGACGGAGAGTGGTCGCTAGCAAATTCCAGAGTTTTGCCATAAGAAATCCACGCCTAGACCTATGAACCCTCGGGATGTGCAGGAGCTTCAGTGAATTGGACCTCAGGGATCTTCCCTGACAGTAGGCCTTAAATCTGCATCTCAAATAGAGCAGTCCCTTGTGCTCCAATGCTCTGTAGGCGAAGATCAGTGCCTTGAATTTGATATGACTGATTACAGGAAGCTAGTGCAACTGGCGAAGAAGAGCAGAAACCGAAAGACACATAAGAACCTTAAAAATAAGCCTTGTGGCCGCATTTTGGGTGATCTGCATTCAGATAAAGACTATTTGCATAGTCCAATTTCGAGGTAACCAGGGCATGCACAGTGGTCTTTCGGGATGCCACAGGAACCAGGTGTAACATCCTTCTCAGGGACTTCAAAGTAGCAAAGCAGCTGGCTGAGACGGCTTAGACCTGCGGTTCAAAAGACAAAGCAGAATAGAAGACAAAACCCCCTCCTGCTTTGCACAGTGTGTAGCACCGTCTCCTCTAAAGCACACCTTAGGTGCGCTCCTCCTCATGACACACAACCTTGACCCACCCTATTGGTTCCTTCACACGCCCATCATCAGCATCTTCTCAGGAACAACTGCTGGAGCACTGGCCATCCAGTGAGGACTGAAATCAAGTCTATGCTTGGGCCGGTACAATCTGGCATCCCTCTCATCCGTGATACAGAGCCCGTTTTGTGGGCCACCTATAGGAAACCCTCTTCACGTGGGACCTCAGGCAGCCAGCCGTTTATAAACCATTTGGCAAGTTAGTTGTTTTTCATATGATTGATCTTTTGCGTCTTTGTGTGGTCTTGAACTAATGAAATGAATTCTGCGTAGCCGACTGAGTGATGCTCTTTAAAAGCTTTATACTGGATTGGGGAGTGCCATAAAACCTTTCCCTCTTCATCTCCTCTTTAACATTTAGCTCAGGTAGTTTTCCTACATCAATACACTCTGGATCCTAGAAAACTGTTGAAGCAGGACCAATGCCATCACAAACTACTGCACAACGAATTAAAGGACATTTATCTGCTACTCAATGGATCCAAAACAGAAATCCTGCATGTCAACCAATGCAATCCATCCACGTAGCACTTGGACTGGACTCGTGTTTGGTCTCCACCAGCCCAGCGGATCCCTTGGCACCATCTGGGTTTACCATTTTTTCTGTGTCAATCAAAGTTACAGAAAGAAGTTAATTCCAAAGTTGCTAAAAATCTTCACTTTTTCCAGTAACGCCCACTCCAGACACCTTCTCGGAACCATCATGATTTCTTGCCTCTACTGTTGCAAGTCTTAGTACTTGAAAACCCCAAAACACTCATGAATAAAGTTAACGTCACCCAGAACGCAGACAAGTGTGACTTGCAGACTCAAACCAAGAGGTGACATTGCGCCTGCCCCATGCTTACTGTATCCTCTGCCTATCAGACAGAGTGGACCTCCAAGCAATCACAGAGGTACTCTGGGCCGAACACAGGCCCTGCTCAGGCAGTCTCCATGGCTTGATACCCAGGCGTAATGTCACCAGGAACTTCTGCACCACCTCTAATTTCACTCTGACTGTTCTACGTGTGAGGGCTCACGAGCTGGGCAGAAGGAGATATGCATCCTAGGATGGGGACTCTGCAGCCTGTTCACTCAGGCAGCATCTTGAACCAGCTGGGGAGGGCATAGGAAGGTACATTAGGGTTCAGTATGAGGCAGTAGTGTACATTATAAATGGGGAGAGGATGTAGCCTTATGGCTAGAGCGGTCGACCTCGAACCCGGGGAAACAGGATCGATTCTCGGCAACGACGCTCAACATCCTGTGATTCTAGGCAAATTACTTAATCTCCCTGTGCCTACCAAAAACAAATGTGTCCATCTGTAACGAAACTGGTGCTCATGTAAAGCGCTCTGATACCCAAAGTTTCGGGTCTAGTTCGTGCTATATAAAACTCTAAAAAAAAAAAAAAATGGCACATTAAAGTAAAATGTGGGACCATAGGATGCTGTGGGGTGCAGTAAGAGGAATGATAGCATCTGGCTCAGTATTACTCCCTGTCTAAGTGACCGGTCACATACATAAGTAAGTGTGCACAGGGCACAATGCCGAATCCAGCTGAGTGTTCACATATTTATGAGTAAGTGTGCACAGGGCAAAATGCCCAATCCAGGCGAGTGTTCACATAGTTATGAGTAAGTGTGCATGGGGCGCAATGCCCTGCCCAGGTGAGTGTTCACATAGTTATAAGTAAGTGTGCATGGGGCACAATGCCGAATCCAGCTGAGTGTTCACATAGTTATGAGTAAGTGTGCATGAGACAAAATGCCTTGTCCAGGCGAATGTTCACATAGTTATGAGTAAGTGTGCATGGGGCACAATGCCCTGCCCAGGCGAGTGTTCACATAGTTATAAGTAAGTGTGCATGGGGCACAATGCCGAATCCAGCTGAGTGTTCACATATTTATGAGTAAGTGTGCACAAGGCACAATGCTCAATCCAGGCGAGTGTTCATATAGTTATGAGTAAGTGTGCATGAGACAAAATGCCTTGTCCAGGCGAGTGTTCACATAGTTATGAGTAAGTGTGCATGGGGCACAATGCCCTGTCAGGCGGATGTTCACATAGTTATAAGCAAGTGTGCATGGGGCACAATGCCGAATCCAGCTGAGTGTTCACATATTTATGAGTAAGTGTGCCCAAGGCACAATGCTCAATCCAGGCGAGTGTTCATATAGTTATGAGTAAGTGTGCACATGGCACAATGCCCTGCCCAGGTGAGTGTTCACACAGTTATAAGTAAGTGTGCATGGGGCACAATGCCCTCTCCAGGTGAGTGGTCACATAGTTATAAGTAAGTGTGCATGGGGCACAATGCCCTGTCAGGCGGATGTTCACATAGTTATAAGCAAGTGTGCATGGGGCACAATGCCGAATCCAGCTGAGTGTTCACATATTTATGAGTAAGTGTGCACAAGGCACAATGCTCAATCCAGGCGAGTGTTCATATAGTTATGTGTAAGTGTGCATGAGACAAAATGCCTTGTCCAGGCGAGTGTTCACATAGTTATGAGTAAGTGTGCATGAGGCACAATGCCCTGTCAGGCGGATGTTCAAATAGTTATAAGTAAGTGTGCATGGGGCACAATGCCGAATCCAGCTGAGTGTTCATATATTTATGAGTAAGTGTGCACAAGGCACAATGCTCAATCCAGGCGAGTGTTCATATAGTTATGTGTAAGTGTGCATGAGACAAAATGCCTTGTCCAGGCGAGTGTTCACATAGTTATGAGTAAGTGTGCATGGGGCACAATGCCCTGTCAGGCGGATGTTCACATAGTTATAAGCAAGTGTGCATGGGGCACAATGCCGAATCCAGCTGAGTGTTCACATATTTATGAGTAAGTGTGCACAAGGCACAATGCTCAATACAGGCGAGTGTTCATATAGTTATGTGTAAGTGTGCATGAGACAAAATGCCTTGTCCAGGCGAGTGTTCACATAGTTATGAGTAAGTGTGCATGGGGCACAATGCCCTGTCAGGCGGATGTTCACATAGTTATAAGCAAGTGTGCATGGGGCACAATGCCGAATCCAGCTGAGTGTTCACATATTTATGAGTAAGTGTGCACAAGGCACAATGCTCAATCCAGGCGAGTGTTCATATAGTTATGAATAAGTGTGCATGAGACAAAATGCCTTGTCCAGGCGAGTGTTCACATAGTTATGAGTAAGTGTGCATGGAGCACAATGCCTTGTCAGGCGGATGTTCACATAGTTATAAGCAAGTGTGCATGGGGCACAATGCCGAATCCAGCTGAGTGTTCACATATTTATGAGTAAGTGTGCACAAGGCACAATGCTCAATCCAGGCGAGTGTTCATATAGTTATGAGTAAGTGTGCATGAGACAAAATGCCTTGTCCAGGCGAGTGTTCACATAGTTATGAGTAAGTGTCCATGGGGCACAATGCTCTGTCAGGTGGATGTTCACATAGTTATAAGTAAGTGTGCATGTGGCACAATGCCGAATCCAGCTGAGTGTTCACATATTTATGAGTAAGTGTGCCCAAGGCACAATGCTCAATCCAGGCAAGTGTTCATATAGTTATGAGTAAGTGTGCACATGGCGCAATGCCCTGCCCAGGTGAGTGTTCACATAGTTATAAGTAAGTGTGCATGAGGCACAATGCCCTGTCCAGGCGAATGTTCACATAGTTATGAGTAAGTGTGCACAGGGCACAATGCCCAATCCAGGTGAGTGTTCACACAATTGTAAGTAAGTGTGCATGGGGCACAATGACCTGTCCAGGAGAATGTTCACATAGTTATGAGTAAGTGTGCATGGGGTACAATGCCCTGTCCAGGCGAGTGTTCACACAGTTATAAGTAAGTGTGCATGGGGCACAATGCCCTGTCCAGGCAAGTGTTCACACAGTTATAAGTAAATGTGCATGGGGCACAATGCCCAATCCAGGTGAGTGTTCACATATTTATGAGTAAGTGTGCACGGGGCGCAATGCCCTGTCCAGGTGAGTGTTCAAATAGCTATAAGTAAGTATGCGTTGGACACAATACCCTGCCCAGGTGAGTGTTCACATAGTTATGAGTAAGTGTGCACAGGGCACAATGCCCTGGCGAGTGTTCACATTGTTATGAGTAAGTGTGCACAGGGCACAATGCCCTGGCGAGTGTCCACATTGTTATGAGTAAGTGTGCATGGGACACAATCACCTGGCTAGTGTTCACATTGTTATAAGTAAGTGTGCACAGGGCACAATGCCCCGTCTAGACGAGTGTTCACATTATTAGTATGTGTGCACAGGGCACAATGCCCTGGCGAGTGTTCACATGGTTATGAGTAAGTGTGCACAGGGCACAATGCCCCGTCTAGACGAGTGTTCACATTATTAGTATGTGTGCACAGGGCACAATGCCCTGGCGAGTGTTCACATTGTTATGAGTAAGTGTGCACAGGGCACAATGCCCTGGCGAGTGTTCACATTGTTATGAGTAAGTGTGCACAGGGCACAATGCCCTGTAAGGCGAATGTTCACATAGTTGTGATTAAGTGTGCACAGGGCGCAAGCCCTGCCCAGGTGAGCATTCACACAGTTATAAGTAAGTGTGCATGGGGCACAATGCCCTGTCCAGGTGAGTGTTCACATAGTTATAAGTAAGTGTGCATGGGGTACAATGCCCTGTCCAGGCGAGTGTTCACACAGTTGTAAGTAAGTGTGTATGGGGCACAATGCCCAATCCAGGTGAGTGTTCACATATTTATGAGTAAGTGTGCACGGGGCGCATTGCCCTGTCCAGGTGAGTGTTCACATAGCTATAAGTAAGTGTGCGTTGGACTCAATACCCTGCCCAGGTGAGTGTTCACATATTTATGAGTAAGTGTGCACAGGGCACAATGCCCAATCCAGGCGAGTGTTCACATAGTTATGAGTAAGTGTGCACATGGTGCAATGCCCTGCCCATGTGAGTGTTCACACAGTTATAAGTAATTGTGCATGGGGCACTATGCCCTGTCCAGGTGAGTGTTCACATAGTTATAAGTAAGTGTGCATGGGGCACAATGACCTGTAAGGCGAATGTTCACATAGTTGTGAGTAAGTGTGCACAGGGCACAATGCCCCATCTAGACGAGTGTTCACATTGTTATTAGTAAGTGTGCACAGGGCAAAATGCCCCATCTAGACGAGTGTTCACATTGTTATTAGTAAGTATGCACAGGGCACAATGCCCTGGCGAGTGTTCACATTGTTATAAGTAAGTGTGCACAGGGCACAATGCCCTGGCGAGTGTTCTCATTGTTATGAGTATGTGTGCACAGGACACAATGCCCCGGCGAGTGTTCACATTCTTATGAGTAATTGTGCATGGGGCACAATGCCCTGGCGAGTGTTCACATTGCTATTAGTAAGTGTGCACAGGGCACAATGCCCTGGCGAGTGTTCACATAGTTATGAATAAGTGTGCACAGGGCACAATGCCCTGGCGAGTGTTCACATTGTTATGAGTAAGTGTGCACAGGGCACAATGCCCTGGCGAGTGTCCACATTGTTATGAGTAAGTGTGCATGGGGCACAATCACCTGGCTAGTGTTCACATTGTTATAAGTAAGTGTGCACAGGGCACAATGCCCTGGCGAGTGTTCACATGGTTATGAGTAAGTGTGCACAGGGCACAATGCCCCGTCTAGACGAGTGTTCACATTATTAGTATGTGTGCACAGGGCACAATGCCCTGGCGAGTGTTCACATTGTTATGAGTAAGTGTGCACAGGGCACAATGCCCTGGCGAGTGTTCACATTGTTATTAGTAAGTGTGCACAGGGCACAATGCCCTGGTTAGACGAGTGCTCACATTGTTATGAGTAAGTGTGCACAGGGCACAATGCCCTGTCTAGACGAGTGTTCACATAGTTATGAGTAAGTGTGCATGGGGCACAATGCCCTGTCAAGGTGAGTGTTCACATAGTTATGAGTAAGTGTGCATGGGGCACAATGCCATGTAAGGCGAGTGTTCACATTGTTATGAGTAAGTGTGCACAGGGCACAATGCCCTGTCTAGACGAGTGTTCACATAGTTATGAGTAAGTGTGCATGGGGCACAATGCCCTGTAAGGCGAGTGTTCACATAGTTATGAGTAAGTGTGCATGGGGCACAATGCCCCGTCTAGACGAGTGTTCACATTGTTATGAGTAGGTATGCACGGGGCACAATGCCCTGGCGAGTGTTCACATTGTTATGAGTAAGTGTGCACGGGGCACAATGCCCTGGCGAGTGTTCACATTGTTATGAGTAAGTGTGCACGGGGCACAATGCCCTGGCGAGTGTTCACAAAGTTATGAGTAAGTGTGCATGGGGCACAAGGCCCTGTCCAGGCGGATATGTTCACATAGTTGTGAGTAAGTGTGCACAGGGCACAATGCCCCGTCTAGACGAGTGTTCACATAGTTATGAGTAAGTGTGCACAGGGCGCAATGCCCTGGCGAGTGTTCACAAAGTTATGAGTAAGTGTGCATGGGGCACAAGGCCCCGTCTAGACGAGTGTTCACATTGTTGTGAGTAAGTGTGCACAGGGCACAATGCCCTGGCTAGTGTTCACAGTTATGTGGAAAGCATTACCTTGGGAGAGGGCGAGGCAGTGGCTGTCTCCACAGGAAATGTCGATTATTTTGATGGCTCTCAGGTCCTCGATTGGCTGCGGCCTCAGGACCATCAATTCAGACGAGCCACATCCGAGGCAGGCGCCCCAACCCCAGACAAAGACCTGCAGGATGAGAAAGAGACAGAGCCCATTAGCAACGGATACTGGGACGGTCGTGAGTGGAACTAGAGAGAGAGCGAGACAGCTGGAGGGAACAGAGAGAGCCAGAGAGAGCAAAGAGAGCGAGAGCGCAGAGAGAGCAGAGAGCCTGAGAGAGCGAGAGAGCAAAAGAGAGCAGTGAGAGCAGGGAGATGAGAGAAATAGAGAGCAGAAGAGAGCAGAGAGAGCAAGAGAGAGCAGAGAGAGCAACAGAGAGCAGAGAGAGTGAGAGAGCAAAAGACAGCAGAGAGAGCAAAAGACAGCAGAGAGAGCGAGAGAGAGCAGTGAGAGCAAAAGAGAGCAGGGAGAGCAAGAGAGAGAAGCGAGAGCGAGAGAGCAGAGAGAGCGAGAGAGCAGAGTTAGCTAAAGAGAGCAAAAGAGTGAGAGCAAAAGAGAGCAAGCGAGAGCGCAGAGAGAGCAACAGAGATCAGAGAGAGAGCAAGAGAAAGCAGAGAGAGCAAGAGAAAGCAGAGAGAGCCAGAGAGCAGAGAGAGCAACAGAGAGCCAGAGAGCTAAAGAGCGATACCAAAGGGGATGATGGACGGAGCGTTTGAGCAAATCAAACACTCACCCCCAGTCAACTGATCTGGATTTAATCCATCATCATTCTTTAGCTCACTCCACCACCCCAGTTCAGACATGGCCATATGCAAATCAGTCTGACCCTGTGCCTCATGGGAACAGTCCAGCACGAACTGCCAAGCCATGTCTTCCCTGGACCGGAAACAAGCATCCTGGGACCGGTTTCTGGCTATTCAGCCGTCATCAGCCAGGCTAGCTTGAATCCAGTGGCAAAGTGAGCAAGGGACCCACGTCTGGGCATACCCTGCCAACTTAGGGCGAACAAAGCGATACTCAAAGGGGATGATGGACGGAGCGTTTGAGCAAATCAAACACTCACCCCCAGTCAACTGATCTGGGTTTAATCCATCATCATTCTTTAGCTCACTCCACCACCCCAGTTCAGACATGGCCATATGCAAATCAGTCTGACCCTGTGCCTCATGGGAACAGTCCAGCCCGAACTGCCAAGCCATGTCTTCCCTGGACCGGAAACAAGCATCCTGGGACCGGTTTCTGGCTATTCAGCCGTCATCAGCCAGGCTAGCTTGAATCCAGTGGCAAAGTGAGCAAGGGACCCACGTCTGGGCATACCCTGCCAACTTAGGGCGAACAAAGCGATACTCAAAGGGGATGATGGACGGAGCGTTTGAGCAAATCAAACACTCACCCCCAGTCAACTGATCTGGGTTTAATCCATCATCATTCTTTAGCTCACTCCACCACCCCAGTTCAGACATGGCCATATGCAAATCAGTCTGACCCTGTGCCTCATGGGAACAGTCCAGCCCGAACTGCCAAGCCATGTCTTCCCTGGACCGGAAACAAGCATCCTGGGACCGGTTTCTGGCTATTCAGCCGTCATCAGCCAGGCTAGCTTGAATCCAGTGGCAAAGTGAGCAAGGGACCCACGTCTGGGCATACCCTGCCAACTTAGGGCGAACAAAGCGATACCAAAGGGATGATGGACGGAGCGTTTGAGCAAATCAAACACTCACCCCCAGTCAACTGATCTGGGTTTAATCCATCATCATTCTTTAGCTCACTCCACCACCCCAGTTCAGACATGGCCATATGCAAATCAGTCTGACCCTGTGCCTCATGGGAACAGTCCAGCCCGAACTGCCAAGCCATGTCTTCCCTGGACCGGAAACAAGCATTCTGGGACCAGTTTCTGGCTATTCAGCCGTCATCAGCCAGGCTAGCTTGAATCCAGTGGCAAAGTGAGCAAGGGACCCACGTCTGCGCATACCCTGCCAACTTAGGGCGAACAAAGCGATACCAAAGGGGATGATGGACGGAGCGTTTGAGCAAATCAAACACTCACCCCCAGTCAACTGATCTGGGTTTAATCCATCATCATTCATTAGCTCACTCCACCACCCCAGTTCAGACATGGCCATATGCAAATCAGTCTGACCCTGTGCCTCATGGGAACAGCACAGCCCGAACTGCCAAGCCATGTCTTCCCTGGACCGGAAACAAGCATCCTGGGACCGGTTTCTGGCTATTCAGCCATCATCAGCCAGGCTAGCTTGAATCCAGTGGCAAAGTGAGCAAGGGACCCACGTCTGGGCATACCCTGCCAACTTAGGGCGAACAAAGCGATACCAAAGGGGATGATGGACGGAGCGTTTGAGCAAATCAAACACTCACCCCCAGTCAACTGATCTGGGTTTAATCCATCATCATTCTTTAGCTCACTCCACCACCCCAGTTCAGACATGGCAATATGCAAATCAGTCTGACCCTATGCCTCATGGGAACAGTCCAGCCCGAACTGCCAAGCCATGTCTTCCCTGGACCGGAAACAAGCATCCTGGGACCGGTTTCTGGCTATTCAGCCGTCATCAGCCAGGCTAGCTTGAATCCAGTGGCAAAGTAAGCAAGGGACCCACGTCTGGGCATACCCTGCCAACTTAGGGCGAACAAAGCGATACCAAAGGGGATGATGGACGGAGCGTTTGAGCAAATCAAACAATCACCCCCAGTCAACTGATCTGGGTTTAATCCATCATCATTCTTTAGCTCACTCCACCACCCCAGTTCAGACATGGCCATATGCAAATCAGTCCGACCCTGTGCCTCATGGGAACAGTCCAGCCCGAACTGCCAAGCCATGTCTTCCCTGGACCGGAAACAAGCATCCTGGGACCGGTTTCTGGCTATTCAGCCGTCATCAGCCAGGCTAGCTTGAATCCAGTGGCAAAGTGAGCAAGGGACCCACGTCTGGGCATACCCTGCCAACTTAGGGCGAACAAAGCGATACCAAAGGGGATGATGGACGGAGCGCTTGAGCAAATCAAACACTCACCCCCAGTCAACTGATCTGGGTTTAATCCATCATCATTCTTTAGCTCACTCCACCACCCCAGTTCAGACATGGCCATATGCAAATCAGTCTGACCCTGTGCCTCATGGGAACAGTCCAGCCCGAACTGCCAAGCCATGTCTTCCCTGGACCGGAAACAAGCATTCTGGGACCAGTTTCTGGCTATTCAGCCGTCATCAGCCAGGCTAGCTTGAATCCAGTGGCAAAGTGAGCAAGGGACCCACGTCTGCGCATACCCTGCCAACTTAGGGCGAACAAAGCGATACCAAAGGGGATGATGGACGGAGCGTTTGAGCAAATCAAACACTCACCCCCAGTCAACTGATCTGGGTTTAATCCATCATCATTCATTAGCTCACTCCACCACCCCAGTTCAGACATGTCCATATGCAAATCAGTCTGACCCTGTGCCTCATGGGAACAGCACAGCCCGAACTGCCAAGCCATGTCTTCCCTGGACCGGAAACAAGCATCCTGGGACCGGTTTCTGGCTATTCAGCCATCATCAGCCAGGCTAGCTTGAATCCAGTGGCAAAGTGAGCAAGGGACCCACGTCTGGGCATACCCTGCCAACTTAGGACGAACAAAGCGATACCAAAGGGGATGATGGACGGAGCGTTTGAGCAAATCAAACACTCACCCCCAGTCAACTGATCTGGGTTCAATCCATCATCATTCTTTAGCTCACTCCACCACCCCAGTTCAGACATGGACATATGCAAATCAGTCTGACCCTGTGCCTCATGGGAACAGTCCAGCCCGAACTGCCAAGCCATGTCTTTCCTGGACCGGAAACAAGCATCCTGGGACCGGTTTCTGGCTATTCAGCCGTCATCAGCCAGGCTAGCTTGAATCCAGTGGCAAAGTGAGCAAGGGACCCACGTCTGGGCATACCCTGCCAACTTAGGGCGAACAAAGCGATACCAAAGGGGATGATGGACGGAGCGTTTGAGCAAATCAAACACTCACCCCCAGTCAACTGATCTGGGTTTAATCCATCATCATTCTTTAGCTCACTCCACCACCCCAGTTCAGACATGGCAATATGCAAATCAGTCTGACCCTATGCCTCATGGGAACAGTCCAGCCCGAACTGCCAAGCCATGTCTTCCCTGGACCGGAAACAAGCATCCTGGGACCGGTTTCTGGCTATTCAGCCGTCATCGGCCAGGCTAGCTTGAATCCAGTGGCAAAGTAAGCAAGGGACCCACGTCTGGGCATACCCTGCCAACTTAGGGCGAACAAAGCGATACCAAAGGGGATGATGGACGGAGCGTTTGAGCAAATCAAACACTCACCCCCAGTCAACTGATCTGGGTTTAATCCATCATCATTCTTTAGCTCACTCCACCACCCCAGTTCAGACATGGCCATATGCAAATCAGTCCGACCCTGTGCCTCATGGGAACAGTCCAGCCCGAACTGCCAAGCCATGTCTTCCCTGGACCGAAAACAAGCATCCTGGGACCGGTTTCTGGCTATTCAGCCGTCATCAGCCAGGCTAGCTTGAATCCAGTGGCAAAGTGAGCAAGGGACCCACGTCTGGGCATACCCTGCCAACTTAGGGGCGAACAAAGCGATACCAAAGGGGATGATGGACGGAGCATTTGAGCAAATCAAACACTCACCCCCAGTCAACTGATCTGGGTTTAATCCATCATCATTCTTTAGCTCACTCCACCACCCCAGTTCAGACATGGCCATATGCAAATCAGTCTGACCCTGTGCCTCATGGGAACAGTCCAGCCCGAACTGCCAAGCCATGTCTTCCCTGGACCGGAAACAAGCATCCTGGGACCGGTTTCTGGCTATTCAGCCGTCATCAGCCAGGCTAGCTTGAATCCAGTGGCAAAGTGAGCAAGGGACCCACGTCTGGGCATACCCTGCCAACTTAGGGCGAACAAAGCGATACCAAAGGGGATGATGGACGGAGCGTTTGAGCAAATCAAACACTCACCCCCAGTCAACTGATCTGGGTTTAATCCATCATCATTCTTTAGCTCACTCCACCACCCCAGTTCAGACATGGCCATATGCAAATCAGTCTGACCCTGTGCCTCATGGGAACAGTCCAGCCCGAACTGCCAAGCCATGTCTTCCCTGGACCGGAAACAAGCATTCTGGGACCAGTTTCTGGCTATTCAGCCGTCATCAGCCAGGCTAGCTTGAATCCAGTGGCAAAGTGAGCAAGGGACCCACGTCTGCGCATACCCTGCCAACTTAGGGCGAACAAAGCGATACCAAAGGGGATGATGGACGGAGCGTTTGAGCAAATCAAACACTCACCCCCAGTCAACTGATCTGGGTTCAATCCATCATCATTCTTTAGCTCACTCCACCACCCCAGTTCAGACATGGACATATGCAAATCAGTCTGACCCTGTGCCTCATGGGAACAGTCCAGCCCGAACTGCCAAGCCATGTCTTTCCTGGACCGGAAACAAGCATCCTGGGACCGGTTTCTGGCTATTCAGCCGTCATCAGCCAGGCTAGCTTGAATCCAGTGGCAAAGTGAGCAAGGGACCCACGTCTGGGCATACCCTGCCAACTTAGGGCGAACAAAGCGATACCAAAGGGGATGATGGACGGAGCGTTTGAGCAAATCAAACACTCACCCCCAGTCAACTGATCTGGGTTTAATCCATCATCATTCTTTAGCTCACTCCACCACCCCAGTTCAGACATGGCAATATGCAAATCAGTCTGACCCTATGCCTCATGGGAACAGTCCAGCCCGAACTGCCAAGCCATGTCTTCCTGGACCGGAAACAAGCATCCTGGGACCGGTTTCTGGCTATTCAGCCGTCATCAGCCAGGCTAGCTTGAATCCAGTGGCAAAGTAAGCAAGGGACCCACGCTCTGGGCATACCCTGCCAACTTAGGGCGAACAAAGCGATACCAAAGGGGATGATGGACGGAGCGCTTTGAGCAAATCAAACACTCACCCCCAGTCAACTGATCTGGGTTTAATCCATCATCATTCTTTAGCTCACTCCACCACCCCAGTTCAGACATGGCCATATGCAAATCAGTCCGACCCTGTGCCTCATGGGAACAGTCCAGCCCGAACTGCCAAGCCATGTCTTCCCTGGACCGAAAACAAGCATCCTGGGACCGGTTTCTGGCTATTCTGCCGTCATCAGCCAGGCTAGCTTGAATCCAGTGGCAAAGTGAGCAAGGACCCACGTCTGGGCATACCCTGCCAACTTAGGGCGAACAAGCGATACCAAAGGGATGATGGACGGAGCATTTGAGCAAATCAAACACTCACCCTCAGTCAACTGATCTGGGTTTAATCCATCATCATTCTTTAGCTCACTCCACCACCCCAGTTCAGACATGGCCATATGCAAATCAGTCTGACCCTGTGCCTCATGGGAACAGTCCAGCCCGAACTGCCAAGCCATGTCTTCCCTGGACCGGAAACAAGCATCCTGGGACCGGTTTCTGGCTATTCAGCCGTCATCAGCCAGGCTAGCTTGAATCCAGTGGCAAAGTGAGCAAGGGACCCACGTCTGGGCATACCCTGCCAACTTAGGGCGAACAAAGCGATACCAAAGGGGATGATGGCCGGAGCGTTTGAGCAAATCAAACACTCACCCCAAGACATGGCTTGGCAGCTCGGGCTGGACTGTTCCCATGAGGCACAGGGTCAGACTGATTTGCATATGGCCATGTCTGAACTGGGGTGGTGGAGTGAGCTAAAGAATGATGATGGATTAAACCCAGATCAGTTGACTGGGGGTGAGTGTTTGATTTGCTCTAACGCTCCGTCCATCATCCCCTTTGGTATCGCTTTGTTCGCCCTAAGTTGGCAGGGTATGCCCAGACGTGGGTCCCTTACTCACTTTGTCACTGGATTCAAGATAGCCTGGCTGATGAGCGTTTTGAACCCGAAACCGGTCCCAGGATGCTTGTTTCCGGTCCAGGGAAGACATGGCTTGGCAGTTCGGGCTGGACTGTTCCCATGAGGCACAGGGTCAGACTGATTTGCATATGGCCATGTCTGAACTGGGTTAGTGGAGTGAGCTAAAGAATGATGATGGATTAAACCCAGATCAGTTGACTGGGGGTGAGTGTTTGATTTGCTCTAACGCTCCGTCCATCATCCCCTTTGGTATCGCTTTGTTCGCCCCTAAGTTGGCAGGGTATGCCCAGACGTGGGTCCCTTGCTCACTTTGCCACTGGATTCAAGATAGCCTGGCTGATGAGGGTTTTGAACCCGAAACCGGTCCCAGGATGCTTGTTTCCGGTCCAGGGAAGACATGGCTTGGCAGTTCGAGCTGGACTGTTCCCATGAGGCACAGGGTCAGACTGATTTGCATATGGTCATGTCTGAACTGGGGTGGTGGAGTGAGCTAAAGAATGATGATGGATTAAACCCAGATCAGTTGACTGGGGGTGAGTGTTTAATTTGCTCTAACGCTCCGTCCATCATCCCCTTTGGTATCGCTTTGTTCGCCCTAAGTTGGCAGGGTATGCCCAGACGTGGGTCCCTTGCTCACTTTGCCACTGGATTCAAGATAGCCTGGCTGATGAGGGTTTTGAACCCGAAACCGGTCCCAGGATGCTTGTTTCCGGTCCAGGGAAGACATGGCTTGGCAGTTCGGGCTGGACTGTTCCCATGAGGCACAGGGTCAGACTGATTTGCATATGGCCATGTCTGAACTGGGGTGGTGGAGTGAGCTAAAGAATGATGATGGATTAAACCCAGATCAGTTGACTGGGGGTGAGTGTTTGATTTGCTCTAACGCTCCATCCATCATCCCCTTTGGTATCAGAGAGCTAAAGAGAGCAGAGAGATCAGAGAGAGCAAGAGCGCAGAGACTGCAAGAGAGCAAGCGATAACGAGAGAGGAAGAGAGAGAGCAGAGAGTTAGGGAGCGAGAGAGCAAAGAGAGAGAGAGAGAGAGAGCAAGCTAGCCCACTGAAATCGAGAGACAAGCAAGAGAAAGCGAGAGCAGCGAGCAGACTTGACAAAGGCAGAAACAATCTGCGGACAGCAAGTGAAACCCAATAGTGAAAGAGAGAGCTAGAGATCGAGAAAGAGAAAGAGAAAGAGAGAAATCAGGCATGAGTGGTGCTATCAACCACATGTGCACAGGATCCTTCATTCTCCAGCACTGGTACCCTGCTGGGGAAGCAAGGGGGGTGTTTCGCGTGTGAGCCCCCAGGGCACTCTGGTGATAGAGAAGGGGCTGCAGATGCTTGTGTGGCTTCATCTGTAATAGAGTTTAGGCCAGCGCTAAATGTGCACCTTTGCAACCCAAGAGGGTGTGCCCTCTTTCTCATATGGATGTGGCCCAATGGGAATGAGCGAATCCGTTGTCTTAGCAACCATGCGGTATTATAGACATGGGCCCAGAGGCAGAAGCCATCAGAAGGTACACTGACGGTGTGCCACCTAAAAAGGGTGCACAGTCAGTGTGTGCCCCCCGAGGGTGCCCCTTGGAGGGGAGACAGGAGTCCCAGGGACCACCAGGGATGCCCTGCATGTGGTGCAGTCACTCACTGCACCTGCCTACAGGGGAATCTCTGCCCTCCTTCAGCACTTAGGCCGGGTTCCTGGCTGCACGTTGAAAGGGGGACAGTGCACCTTTCATTGATCCACATTCACTGTAATGGGGGGTGACAGTCCCATCCTGCGCACGGCGCACAGCTAAAGGTACGTCACGGCGCAGACCGGGGCTGTGCGCCTGATATGTAATATGGGCATGGGTGACTCCCCCGCTGACATCTTCATTGAACCCTGCTGGGCACCGTCTCAGGTACTTCTGCGTTGTCGCAGCTGGCATCAGCATTAACGGGCCGGTTCTGCACTTCTGGAAGCATTTCTTGTCTTGCGCTCACGATAATAGCTTTGTGCGAGTTTAAAAGCATTATGAGGTGCGTGTGCTTCCCAAAGGTGTTGCGAGTTCAGCGCTTCTAACGCCCTTGAGAGCACAGGTGCAAAGTGGTTCTCCGTAGTTGCGTTCTACTGGGGGGAGTGCGGGGGCGATTTGCTGGATCGTTCGGTTCCTGTGAATTTGCTGATAAGTTATTTTGAGGTGAGAGGTGAATTGTCTCAGTCCTGCTTGCCAAGCTGACTCCTGGCGCAGAGGGGGTTCAATCCCGATCGAGTAGATGGTTGGAGTTTGTCTTTGGCGTCATCATTCTTCCTTTGTTGAGAGTGCCCGGCATCTATAGCTAGTTCTTGTTTCCCTTATTTTCCAGCTTATACCTGCTTTGCACCATTGTAGCACTCAGTGTCGATTCTGTGCTCTGGCAAAGCCTGATTGTGAGCGTCCTTAGCTGCGCCGAGCAGTGAGTCACGACTACAGACTGAGGGACTCTACCGGGCTGAAGGTGCCGTCAGCACGTGCACTTGATACAAGGAAGGGAGGTGACACAAGGAAGGGAGGTGACACAAGGAAGGGAGGTGATACAAGAGAGGGAGGTGATACAAGGGAGGGAGGTGACACAAGGAAGGGAGGTGACACAAGGAAGGGAGGTGACACAAGGAAGGGAGGTGATACAAGGGAGGAGGTGACACAAGGGAGGGAGGTGACACAAGGAAGGGAGGTGACACAAGGGAGGAGGTGACACAAGGGAGGGAGGTGACACAAGGGAGGGAGGTGACACAAGAGAGGGAGGTGACACAAGGAAGGGAGGTGACACAAGGAAGATAGGTGACACAAGAAAGGGAGGTGACACAAGGAAGGGAGGTGACACAAGAAAGGGAGGTGACACAAGGAAGGGAGGTGACACAAGAAAGGGAGGTGACACAAGAAAGGGAGGTGACACAAGGAAGGGAGGTGACACAAGAGAGGGAGGTGATACAAGGGAGGGAGGTGATACAAGGGAGGGAGGTGACACAAGAAAGGGAGGTGACACAAGGAAGGGAGGTGACACAAGAGAGGGAGGTGACACAAGGAAGGGAGGTGACACAAGGGAGGGAGGTGACACAAGGAAGGGAGGTGACACAAGGAAGGGAGGTGACACAAGAAAGGGAGGTGATACAAGGAAGGGAGGTGACACAAGGAAGGGAGGTGACACAAGGAAGGGAGGTGACACAAGAAAGGGAGGTGACACAAGGAAGGGAGGTGACACAAGAAAGGGAGGTGACACAAGGAAGGGAGGTGACACAAGAGAGGGAGGTGACACATGGGAGGGAGGTGACACAAGGAAGGGAGGTGACACAAGGAAGGGAGGTGACACAAGAAAGGGAGGTGACACAAGGGAGGGAGGTGACACAAGAGAGGGAGGTGATACAAGAAAGGGAGGTGACACAAGGAAGGGAGGTGACACAAGGAAGGGAGGTGACACAAGGAAGGGAGGTGACACAAGAAAGGGAGGTGACACAAGGAAGGGAGGTGACACAAGAAAGGGAGGTGACACAAGGAAGGGAGGTGACACAAGAAAGGGAGGTGACACAAGGAAGGGAGGTGACACAAGGAAGGGAGGTGATACAAGAAAGGGAGGTGACACAAGGAATGGAGGTGACACAAGGAAGGGAGGTGACACAAGGGAGGGAGGTGATACAAGGAAGGGAGGTGACACAAGGGAGGGAGGTGACACAAGGAAGGGAGGTGACACAAGGAAGGGAGGTGATACAAGGGAGGGAGGTGACACAAGGGAGGGAGGTGATACAAGGGAGTGAGGTGACACAAGGGAGGGAGGTGACACAAGGAAGGGAGGTGATACAAGAGAGGGAGGTGACACAAGGAAGGGAGGTGACACAAGGAAGGGAGGTGACACAAGAAAGGGAGGGAAGGGAGGTGACACAAGGAAGGGAGGTGACACAAGGGAGGGAGGTGACACAAGGAAGGGAGGTGACACAAGGGAGGGAGGTGACACAAGGAAGGGAGGTGACACAAGGGAGGGCGGTGACACAAGGAAGGGAGGTGACACAAGGGAGGGAGGTGACACAAGGAAGGGAGGTGACACAAGAAAGGGAGGTGACACAAGGGAGGGAGGTGACACAAGGGAGGGAGGTGACACAAGGAAGGGAGGTGACACAAGAAAGGGAGGTGACACAAGGAAGGGAGGTGACACAAGGAAGGGAGGTGACACAGGGAAGGGAGATGATACAAGGAAGGGAGGTGATACAAGGGAGGGAGGTGATACAAGGAAGGAAGGTGACACAAGGAAGGGAGGTGACACAAGGAAGGGAGGTGACACAAGGAAGGGAGGTGATACAAGGAAGGGAGGTGACCAGAGTCCAGCTCATCCTTCAGCGTGCTCCAAGCAACTGCGCTGACCGATCTTAAGAGAGCCAGGGATGACATGGCTCAATATCCTGTCCCTTGGTTCCTTTCAAATTCTCGACTGTGGCCCAAGGCAGCAGCCTTGAATGCTTCTTTCACGTCTGAGCCCTCTTCATCTGGTCTTCCGCTTGTGACCAGGACCAGACCTGCTTTACACTCCTTTAAGAAACTCCAATGCCGCCGCTGTGCTGGTGCCATCTTAGGCCACGCCCAGGAAATATAATGTTCCTCCTGCTGCAAAATGAATAATATCAGTAAAGTTTGGAAAATGTGGCCACCACACCTCCGTAATCTCAAGTCACCGACATCATAGAATAAGGTAGTTTGTGCCATTGCGTCCTTGCTGCCGATCCACATGCTGACGACAAGGATGACGAAGGAGGCGATGGTGTTGTCCACGTGGCATGTGATGTGGACCTGACCAAGAGCCAACACCGAATCCAACACAAATGCAAAGTCTGTGTAGAAAGACCATCTGTTGTGGCTCTCAGTGATACTGGAAAGCCAGTAAATGTAAGGCCACATTTTACCCTCTCCCACCGAGGCCAGTGCTTTGCTCAATGAAGATTTGCATTTTTGCCTACTGCAACCCTACTCCTCTCCCACCGTGGGACCTGCTATCTTCTGAAATCGCCCTTGAAGACCACAAACTAGTGTCAAGATTTATGTTACTAAGAGGAGATGAAGAACCCTTATCAGCTTCAAGACAGCTAAAAGGTTCAGCTTGTGCAGTTGGCCCACAGCTACCTGCCTGTGCTTTGGACAGTCTGATACAAGACTTTGTAGAGTTGTGCCTTAGCATTGGACAGTTCAGTTGCATGTCATCCACACCGTTTGCCCTGTTACACTCCACCACTGGCGAGCGGCGTATCATATGCAGCCCAAGGCGGAGGCTGAGCTACAGAATGTGGCGGCTGCAGACATCACTGAATGCGTGGAGGGGATTACACCTTGGGTGTCCCCAACTGTTGTCGCTCGGAAACCAAAATCAATTAATCAATCAGGATTTATAAAGCGCTTCAAATCACCTGTGATGGTCTCAAGGCGCTGCACTGCTAGCTGCTTTGCATTGCTCTGTTCATTCGAACAACCAGGTCTTGAGTCCTTTTCTGAATTCTTGGAGCGATGTGTCATTCCTGAGGTGAAGGGGAAGGCCGCTGCAGGCTTTGGCCGCCAGGTGAGAGAAGGTGAATCATCCACTGTTGGATCGGCGGATCTGGGGGGTGTCTGCGATGAAAAGGGAGGTGGATCGGAGGTTTCTGGTTGGTTGGTGGAAGGTCATTCATTTGTTGATGAACAGGTAAAAGTACACATATATGTACACATGCACCTCCTCAATGCTGCAATCAAAAGAGAACCCGCAGTGGGTGACCTTGTGGTGCAGGTTAATGAAGCCCGTTGGTTTCTCAAGGCCGATCTCAGTTCTGGATACCACCAACTCCTCGCTGCGGAATTTAAGTACATAACAACGTTCTTCACCCACCTAGCCCTCAATGGTGAATTTCAGGATATTCAGTACTGCACACAACTGTACCCAGGAAGTCCTGCCTGGGTTGAATGACATTATAAATCTCAGCAATGACATTTTAGTGCACACAAGGATGCCGAGGAGCATAACATCATGTTACGCGCTGTTCTTTAATATCTAAAAGGCAACTAGTTGACCTTCAGATGCAATGAGTATGATTTTCAGAATCCAGCATCAGTTTCTTTTGATAGCACATCTTAGCTCGCGGTGTCGCTCCAGCTAAAAGTCACAGATATTAAGTCAGCACTGCTGCCTACCTCTGTGTCACAGGTACTCAGTTTCCTCTATGAGTTCACATACTGCAGAAGATTTTTAAAGAACCTTACATCCCTCATAAGTGCCCTTCATTGCAATCCACTGGTGATCCTGCCAGCCCTCACAGGGTGAGGACCACTGTTGGCCCATTCCAGACATCAGGGACTTGCTACGGCTAAGATGAAGCTCAGCACCAAAATAAAACATCAAGTGGGCCACCTATGCACTCCTTCTGTGTCATACCACTGTTCGTGCCCTGAACACTTGGAGACGAGAGGATGCACTACCGCGTCATCATTGGCGGACCCGCGCTGCTCTGGATTACCAGGACACTCTTGCTTGCCTGAAAAAGAACCAATGGCAATGCCAGTGCTTGCCGACAGGCCCCGCACTCTACGTTCACAGTGGGTTACTTGGTGCTTCTAACAGATCACCGCCCTAGTGGTCGTCTCCTGGTCAAACCCTATCAGAATCAAGTATTGCGCCTTAGAGAACACTTTGTAACTGCAAGGAAAGCAGATGAAACAGTGACTCCAAATATTTACATTTTCCAGAGATTCAGAACACCTTCTAGGGGCCTCATTGATCAGGATGTTGAGGTAAACAATGTGCCTTGAAGCAGTTCATGGAGCAGAGATGCCCCCTGTCTGGATGTTGGGTAGAGCATATCTCAGCAGGTATGCTGCCTCATGATTCAAGAGTTACTCCATCCATCCACACAGCTATGGACAAACGCTATGTCTTCTGTGAACTGACGGGCACTCTTCCCAGCAGGACAGAGACTTTTCATGTTAAATAATATACATCGACTGGGTTGAGGCTCTTGCCATGCCTTTCCACAGATTTGGAGGTCGTTAGTATCTGAACATTTGCTGACACCAAGATGGTTTGTGCTGATCCCTGTGGGTACTGGTAAAATGGTTTAGCCTATGACGTGTGTACGGGAATGAAAGTTCCTAAAGGATGGAGGTTTCGCCCAAGGCTTACGGGGGCAGGTGTGAAAAAGAGAGTGCGGGAGAAGAGATATTGGTGTGGGAGAAGAGAGAGAGAGTCAAACCAGAGAGCCAGACCAATGAAAAGACATGGGGAAGGCAGGCACCTGAGACAAGCTGTGGACGAGAGAAACAGAGACAGACTGAGAAAGTGAGGCACAGGAAGAATGGGAGAGTCGGAGAAAAGAGTGAATGAGAGCGAGAATGGGGAAAAAGAGAAAAAAAAAGAGTCATGGAGATGGAACATAAGAGAGGATAATAGAGAGAAGGTAAAGAGAGAACACAAAGGAGTAAGAGAGACAGAGATAGGGAGGGACTGAAAGAGAAGAAACGAGAATAAAGCAGAGAGAGAATGAAGGAGAACATTTGGGCTGTCTTCAACTCTCTACACAAAGTATGAGAAAGGGCCCGATGGGAGTTGGTAGCGCTTTGAAGCTATTGCAGTGACCAACAAGGAACTAAAGATTGGGGAGAGTAATTGTGAGGAATCCTACTCTTGTTTCCTTCTGTAGTCATTGACCCTGGGCAATGGGACACCTCCTTTGGAGGAAGCTTATGTCCCACAGAGCAGATGTTGTCCAAAGCTCCAACTCTCTCGGGCTTGGAGTAGTTCGCTTGGAACGGACAAACCTGGACAGAGTACACGATGGATGAAGTCACAATCTTTGTAGGAAGTTGGGCTGCAAGCCATCATCTCATCGACGTCTACAGGATGTTTCTTGATAACTTACAACTATGTAAGACATAGAGGTGGGCGTCACTAAATGGGGAGCACTCCCTTAACAGAACACAACTAAAGGGGCGCAGGGCTCTGGGACAAACGTGTCTCATCCAGACACCCCACAGCAGCAGTTCTATTCTGTGAGTCTTATATAGCGCATAGCTACCCGAAGGCCGAGCTACGGTCAGTAATGAGTGAATGGCGTTTTAAAAACAGCTGAAGACTTGGCTCTTTACTCTTTGATTGTTCCCTCTTGTTTTCTGCTCTTCCTTGTTCATTAGCGCCGGGACACTCCTGGGAGGAGCCGTGCCCTTTACAAGTCCCGCAATTCATTCAGTCATTCAAGACCTCCTAGTGCTAGAACAGTCATCATATTAAGTAGTTCTCTAACAGGACTAGTGAGTATAAAGCCACATTTTCAGGGCCTTACGGAATGAGGGCTCATTGGAAAGCAAACGTAATTCCATGGGAAGAGTGTTCCAAAGTTTGGGGGCCTGATGAGAAGATGAACGGCCACCCCAACGAGATCTGCTTAATTTGAGGACCTGCAATGAGTGTCTTGAGGAAGACCTAAGTGACCCTCTGGGGTGTAGGGAGTGGCTAGCGGTCCTAATAGGACAGGGCCATTCTTGTAGAGTGACCTGTGCAGGATGCACAGGGTCTTAAACTGGTCCCTCTGCTGGACTGGGAGCTCTGGAGGTCCTTGAGGGCCCTTTTTACAGATTGATGTCTTGGGACATTCATAAGAAGCCGAGCAGCGGCATTCTGCGTGGTCTGCGACCTCTTTATCACGTAGCGAGGTGAGCCAAGGTAAAGAGCGTTGGCATAGTCGAGGCGGGCGATGACAAGAGCCTGGACAAAGGTGCACGCGCCACATCTCGATCCCCATTGCAAAGGTATCAGCCCAAGTGCTCAAGTCCTACTACCACGGGCATCTGACGTCACACTATGTCAGACTGTTGCGATGCAAGTGGCCCTGGAAGTTTTAGCTGCATCTGTAAAGTATCAGTTGCTCCACTAAAGAAGGTTTGAACTGAACAGAGTTCAGGCCACAGGTCATGGTATTGCACTTACTACCTGTGTGCCTTTAGTATTCAAAGAGGGATCGTTTTTGATATTTTCGCACTTTTACATCACGCCCAAACACATCCTTATGCTGCTCGTAGCTTCCTTGAATGTCGCCGTCTTTTTGAAATTTGAAGCTGTAAACAGTAGTCGCATCTATCTTAATTTACTTGCTGACATTTAAGCTGATTAACCTATTGATGTAAACATAACATATCCCATGATCCATTTATTATATAGTATTTAGGCCTGAGATATTGAAGAATATTATATTCTCTTGTTTCAGCGTGTGCTAATGATAAACATCTCAGCAGAAATCCGAGTCAGATCGGCTCAAATGAGAAGTCTTTCTTCCAGCACATGTTGTAAGGCAGGTCCAACATGGGAACATGCATGACCGTGGTGGGAAAGCAGTGGCCTCTGGAGTGGACACGCACACGCCTTACCTTCTCATTCCTTACCCATTTTAAATCGGGGAGCAGGACACAGAGCACCCTAAATTTTCTAGAGATGAGGGCTCCCAATGCACAACTTTCGGTTGTGATGCTCTGAATTCTAACACAGCTGCTGTCCCCACAAACATTGTGAGAGGGGTGAAGAGGGGTACAGACGCTCTCGTAGCTTTACCTGGCCACTAGAGGTGAGCGCCATCGTGGACTGGCTTCTGGTGCACACCTTCCAGATGTGGTTCGCTGCTGCAATGAGTGTGTGGGAGCTGCAATGAGTGTGTGGGAAGCTGCAATGAGTGTTTGGGAATCTGCAATGAGTGTTTGGGAAGCTGCAATGAGTGTGTGGGAAGCTGCTGTCCACACACTCATTGAGAGAGAGGTGCAAACATCTGACAGCTTTACCTGGCCATTAGAGGTGAGGGCCATTGTGGACTGGCTTCCGATGCACACAGCTTCTGGAACGAGTGTGTGGGAGCTGCAATGAGTGTGTGGGAGCTGCAATGAGTGCGTGGGAGCTGCAATGAGTGTGTGGGAAGCTGCAAGGAGTGTGTGGCAAGCTGCTGTCCACACACTCATTGCAGCTCCCACGCACTCATTGAGAGAGAGTGCAAACATCTGACAGCTTTACCTGGCCATTAGAGGTGAGGGCCATTGTGGACTGGCTTCCGATGCACACAGCTTCTGGAACGAGTGTGTGGGAGCTGCAATGAGTGTGTGGGAGCTGCAATGAGTGCGTGGGAGCTGCAATGAGTGTGTGGGAAGCTGCAAGGAGTGTGTGGCAAGCTGCTGTCCACACACTCATTGCAGCTCCCACGCACTCATTGAGAGAGAGGTGCAAACATCTGACAGCTTTACCTGGCCATTAGAGGTGAGGGCCATTGTGGACTGGCTTCCGATGCACACAGCTGCTGCAATGAGTGTGTGGGAAGCTGCAAGGAGTGTGTGGGAAGCTGCTGTCCACACACTCATTGAGAAAGGGGAGAAGAGGGGTACAAACATCCAACAGCTTTACCTGGCCACTAGAGGTGAGGGCCATCGTGGACTGGCTTCCAGTGCACACCTTCCGGATGCAAAGACCCTGCAGACCTTCAATAACCTTAGGGCGGTAGACCCGGCTTGTGTCTCCGTGGCCCAGCTTTCCTACAGGATGGACACAGAATTCAGAGTCATGTGGATGTGTGACAATAGGTCTAGTATACACAGTGCAGTCACAACAATGAATATGCACCTCAGGCAGAAACCTCTGCAGCACACCCAACCACTTCCAAGCACAGATAGACAAAGCAGCCCCCTATCACAAAGACACCCCCCTCCAGTGCTCACCCAGCAGCTTCAGCTGGACACAAGATTCCCATCTTATGAGAGCATTGATATAAAATCCACTCATAGAAATCACTCGATTTCCAGCAGCCCAGATCTTGCACTCTGCCAATCAGAGGCAGTGTCTCTGCATAGGGGCGGTAAGAGGCGGGCAGCATCACTGGTCCCTGGGCTCCGGCAGGACTGGAACCCATCGATTACAGCTCTCTCAATGTTACACAGCTAGGTGCGTGCTATGTAAGTCACATACATACACGCCATACTAAAAATGGGTGATTTCATTATATTTTAGGTCCTTAACATGCTCAGACCAAGCTCCAGATTAAACTCAACAGCGTACATTCCAATTTCAGCCAAAATTCTAAGAAATCTTTATTTACTCATACATTATGATTAGAGAACTACCACAGGCTGACATCAGCTCTCTGCAGCTCCCCCCAGAGCTGCTGCACAATCAGAGCAACTAGAGATCTGTCCATTGTGGACATTGACAATGTGGTTTCATTCATAGAAGAGGACCCTCAGGTGCAGGCTCAAGAGAGGAAATCTTGAGATCCTCTGAGACAATGGGACTCTCTTGGCTAGCCACGAAGGTAGGTTTGAAGCTAGGCCAACGCACGCCTGTTTGTAGTAGTACTTGGATAGGTAGTTCCCGGGTGGGCTGCGGAATGGGAGATTCAGCTCCTACCCAAGGAAGGTCCCAGCAGCCTTCTAGCCACCTGAGTCTTCAGCTTCTTTCTCAGTCAATCCGAGCACTTCTGATGTCCATGGAGAGGTTTCTACATCTGGTGCACTGCTTTCTTGTGCCTCTTACTCTCTTTGGCACTTGGTGCGGTGCTGTATGCCAGAGGTAGTCAGTTTCTTTGCCGGTGTATTTTATTTCAGGCCTTTGAATTAATCTTTAACATGATATGGAAGTGGACAGGGAGGCAGAGTGTCTTCAGCGTTGAGGTAATGTGGATGAACATCTTCAAGCCCTTGATGACACTTGCCGCGGGGCGTAGGATGCCTCAGTGGTGCCACAGTGGTGTTGAGGAGGACAAAGAGCAGAGCGTTCCCTCCATTCGCCCTGGAGACGGCCAAGACCTGCACTGTGACTCTCTTGGTTTGCTTGGCAGTATGTTTTCTGAATGTGAGGTCTTTCTCACAGGGGAATGCAGGTGACTTGCACTTTCTGTCAGCTTGGGATAAAGCCATCTATGCTCCTGTTGGAGAGGTAAACAACAATGGGGTAACCCTGTATTCCTCAGAACCTGGGTATCATATGGTACATAGAACACTGGTTCTGTCAGATGAAATTATATACAGAACCAATGAAATCTGAAATCGCACTAATGCTTATTCAGCACAAAAATCCAAAATTAATTAAACTCAAAAACATGTAGGCCCAGACAAAGCAATTATTGAGAGAATGCCATGTGTTCATAGTAGTTTCATGACAATACATCATTGATTCTAACGATCTGGTGCTCCATAAGTGCAAAGTGAAAAAGGTGCCATGCAGTGCAACAAAAATTGACTGTACATATGCATAAAAACCACCAATCGCAGGTTTTTATCAGTAAGCCTGTCCGTCGTACCCAATTTTATTCTCTCTGTAGTGGGTGAAATAATCCTCTGTTCATAGTTGCCCAAAAACGAGAAATTACAAATGCAGGCGACAGCTAGAATTGTCGACCCTCCTATGAAGTATGTGATTCTTTTACATCTATAGGGTCTTCATCAGGATTAATCATGAAACAACCTAGAGTTGAGGACGTTTCTTTTAACAACTGGTATTAACTTCAAACGGGGGTCAAAAAGTGGTGGCTCTACGTGCCCGTGTCATCTGTTGAGCCCCCGCGTATTTGTCCGATGCATGTAGATTATTTATAACTGCGTCACATCAAAACTGAAATTCACTGTCGACGACTGACGAACCTCCCGCTTAGTGGCAAGTTCAATTTTGGATTAGTTTGAGGCAGGTTATCAATTACTTAGTGTATTTGGTTGAGGAGCTTGTGAGGTAGAGTTGAGTGTCATCCGTTTATTGATATATCTTGGTGTTCAGTTGAGTATGGATCCGAGGGGGTGCAAACGGAGGTTGAAGATAGTGGGGCAAAGGTTGGAGCCCCAGGCTCTTGGCTGGCCTCTGGGAGGTTCTAGCATCTAGAGGTGTCCATCTGTACGAGCTCTAGGTAGGAGGTAAACCATTGCAGGACTGTGCCAGGGAAGACCCTGTGTGCCTCCAGACCGTGAATCGTTGTGTGATGGATGAATGGATGAAAGAACGCAGAGAGGCCAAGCTCAGGAAGAGGGGGTCGTTTCTGTCATTGATGTGGACGTCTTTGCCGAATACATGAAGAGCATCTGTCTCTGTGGAAGCACCCCAATGCTACAAGTTTGGGTTTGGAGGACTGTGTTTCCAGTGGAGTGTTGAGTTCTACATGGAGTTTCAGAGATATGTGGTCAGTTTGTGTTGGCATGTAATGTCGCCTGGAAGGAGTTAGGCAAGTTGAGGAGTTTTTCTTGGAGGGTATCCATGTAAGAGGTTTTCGAAGCAGGGGAGTGTTTTGGCCTTTTCGGTCAGCCTTGATGAGAAGATGTGGGGGCATATTACCAAGAAATGGCGATAACTATCGCTAACCTAGGTTAGCGCTAGTTTTCCTATCGCTGTCGATCCCTGCAAGTTATCGCCCTGTTAGGGACGTATTAGCAACGTTTTGCTAACAGGTGATAGCTTCAGGGATCAGCGGCGAAAACTGCCACTAACATTAGTGCAATGGCGTAAATGAAACCGGCGATAGCGGGTGGAATCCAGCGATAAGCCCTTAGCGATAGAAAAAGGCACGCTAACCTGCAAGTTTGGACTTAGCCTATCTGTCCACCTCCAATATAAAAGATGCACAAAAAAAAGGAAACATGCAGATTTGAGCAGCCAGGGCATAGTGCAGCACACATCAACAACCCCCTAAAGCCACCCAACATCCTGGTTGACCAGGACGAGATCCTGGTTCCCACGCAGGACCTGCGTCTGGTTCCTGGATCCCTCGCTGGACCTGCGTCTGGTTCCTGGATCCCACGCTGGACCTTCATCTGGTTCCTGGATCCCCCGCTGGACCTGCGTCTGGTTCCTGGATCCCCCGCTGGACCTGCGTCTGGTTCCTGGATCCCTCCCTGGACCTGCGTCTGGTTCCTGGATCCCTCGCTGGAGCTGCGACTGGTTCCTGGATCCCTCGCTGGACCTGTGTCTGGTTCCTGGATCCCTCGCTGGAGCTGCGTCTGGTTCCTGGATCCCTCGCTGGAGCTGCGTCTGGTTCCTGGATCCCTTGCTGGACCTGCGTCTGTGGCCTGAAGTGGGATGTGGAGTAGCTGTGGAGTGGATGAGCCGTGGCGGGAGACATTGATGTGCGACGATCGCCCGTTCTTGGTGGTGAAGTCTGGCAGGTCGCATGGAGACACGTTGCTGACCTGTGTGAGATGCCCGCCTTGCGCACCCTGGTGCAGTCAATGGTAGAGGTGATCCTGCGCACCAACGTAGAGAGGTCCGCTTCGCATACTATGATCCACCACTACACCGGGGTGCACGGAGGGGATTACCAACAGTGGGTGCCGTCTCCCTGCATCACAGGATGGATGATGTTGGGCTGGCCGGACGCTATGGAGGGTGAGGCCCCTGTGCTACGCCGAACTTGTGTGGACTGAGCGCTGCAACTACACTCCTAAGGGAGCCCTGCTGCATCAACTGCATCGGGTGGTCCACCAGCGGACTACGCGGTCACTGCTGTACCCAGCCCAGTGAAAGCACACCTGGCTCAGGCTCCTGCTGGCTGAGTCACAGATTTGGAGAGAGTGCAGTGGATTGCGACACGGGGTCAATGTCCAGGTAAGGAGAAGGTGGGACGCGTAGCGCAGGAGGGCCGGGGGGGAGTCGCTCATGCCTATCACACGTAGATGATGCACCCCCAGTGGCAGCTCTACCACTATGTTGGAAGAGCGTTGCCCACCACCTCAAGCAGTGCAGAAGAGGAACAATCATCACATGATGATAACTCAATCAATCAATCACTCAGGGGAATTGTAAGCACGCCACTCACCCATGAGGGTCGCAAGGCACTGAGGGGTGGGGGGCCGCAGATCTGTTAGCCGAAGAGCCAGGTCTTGAGGGTCTTCCTGAACGTGTTCAGGGAGGGGGCACCTCTGATGTCTGCCGGTAGCTCGTTCCAGGTATTGGATGCAATGTGGGAGAAGGATCTTCCGCCTGCTCTGGCTCTGTGGATGCGCTGGGTTTGGGACAGTGCGAGGTTGGAAGATCGGATGTCTCATTTGTGTACATGGAAGTTGATTCTGTCATTGAGGTATTTGGTTACGTTGTTGTGTAGGCATTTGTAGGCGTGAGTGATGATTTAGAAGGCGACTCTTTTCACCACGGGGAGACAGTGGAGTCTACGTAGGTGTTGGCTGATGTGTTAGTGCCGGGGGATGCCGAGGACGAGTCTGGCGGCGGTGTACTGTAATGTCGGTAGTTTGCGGAGTAGGGACTTGTAAATGGCGGCATAGAGTGCGTTCCATAGTCCAGTCTGCTGGTGATGAGTGCATGGGTGACTGTCTTCCTTGACTCTGGGGGTATCCATTTGAAGGTCTTGCGGAGGATGCGGAGGGTGTTGAAGCAGCTGGAGGTGACGGCGTAGACCTGTCTGTTCATGGTGAGGGATGGGTCGAGTACGATGCCGAGGTTTCTGGCGTGGTCCGAGGGGGTAGGTGAGCTTCCGAGGGCGAAGGCCAACAGGTGTTGTCCCATGCTGAAGGTGTGGTTTCAAGGACAAGGACTTCTGTCTTCTCGGCGTTGAGCTTCAGGCAGATGTTGGTCATCCAGACTGCGACGTCCTGCATTCCTTTCTGGAAGTTGAGTTTGGCAGTGGTGGGGTCTTTGGTGAGGGAAAGGATGAGCTGGGTGTCGTCGGCGTAGGATACGATGTTGAGGCCGTGTTGTCGGACAAAGGCTGCGAGGGGGGCCATGTAAATGTTGAAGAGGGTCGGGCTCAGAGATAAACCCTGTGGGACTCCGCAGGTGATTTACGTGGGATCGGAGAGGAAGGGTGGGAGTCTGATCCTTTGGCTTCTTCCGGGGAGGAATGATCGGATCCAGTCGAGGCCTGTTCCTTGTATGCCGGCGTCGTGTAGTCTGGCGACTAGTGTGTGGTGGGAGACGGTGTCGAAGGCCGCTGAAAGGACGAGTATGATGAGGGCTGCGGAGTGGCCTTGGTCCAGGAGTGTGCGGATGTCGTCTGTGGCGGCGAGTAGGACGGCCTCGTTGCTGTGGTTGGTTCGCAATCCGGATTGGGACGGGTCGAGGATGGCGTTGTCATCAATGAATCGTGTCAGTTCCCTGTTGACTGTTTACTCTGCAACTTTGGCCGCGAAGGGGAGGAGCGAGTTGGGCCGGTAGTTCTTGAGGTCGGTGGGGTCTTTTTGAGAAGGGGCCAGACTTCTGCACGCTTTCAGTTGTCTGGGTAGGTGCCTGTTTTGAAGGTGGTGTTGATGGTGCGTTGCAGTTTGTGTGTGATGGCGGCCGCGGCTCTGTGGTAGATGTGGGAGGGCATGGGTTGGTGGGGGCCCACGAGTGGATGCCTTTCATGGTTGAGGCTGTGTCTTTGGCTGTGACTGGCGTCCAGGTGGAGATGGTGGGCTGGCTGGTGTGTCCGGGGCCCGGGGTGTCTGTAGACGAGGGTTCCTCGGAGTGTGGAGTTGTGGCTGGTCTGGATCTGGAAGTGCAGGTGTTCGACGGAGGGGAATGTTTCGCTGGAGGTGGTGAGGCGGAGGGTGCTCTTGTGGGCAATGGCGAGGCACCCTCCCGGGTGGTTGGTGCGGTCCTTCCTCTGGATCTTGTATCGGCCGGGATGGCGGTGTTGATGTCGGGGGCGGAGGAGGAGTTGGTCCAGGTCTCCGTGAAGAAGGCGATGTCGGGCGAGAGGGAGTCGAGTAGGTTCCAGATTTCCACGGCGTGTTTGTGCACGGAGCGCCCGTTGAGGAGGATGCATCCTAGGGTGTCGCCGGTGCTGGCGTCGGCTGTGTTGGAGTCCGGGGTGGTGGTTAAGTTAAGCTCTGGCGGCAGTGGAGGCAGGAGAACTGGCCGTGGGTCGTGTTTGCCGAGGCCTGTTGTCAGTCTCTGACTTTCCCGGGGTTGAGTGCGTGGAGGGTGGCTGTGCTGTAGCAGTGGGTGGCCCGTGATCCAGGCTTCCTGGCGCTGATCGCGGTTGGGTTGCAGACGTGCGCAGACGGGCTTGTCTTAGGCGCGCCTTCTGCGCGCCAGCGGCGCGTGTCCGCTGCGCAATCGCGCAGCGTCCGCCATTAAGTAGGGGAGGGTGGGGGAACGATCAGCTGGGAGGCGGGAATGTGCAAGGACAGGGGTGCGGGGCCGCAGGGGCAGCAGTGGCGGGAAGCGGGTAGTGCGGGCTCAGAGAAGCCAATAAAACAGTTAAAAAGGGAAAAACAAGGGATAATTAACTGATGTAATCATGCTATGTACCCTCAGGGGTGGGCGGGTGGGTAGGACTGCTCCAAACACGGAGCAGGGAATGTGCGGATTGGCATGCACACTCAAGTGCGCAATGGCTGTTTGGTCGGCCCACACAGACCGCCCAATGCAGACATGCGCACTTCTCTGTTCGCAATGCAGGCTGCATTACAGCCTGCATGGAGAACATGCCTACCCCTCCGGCCCCTGGCTGCATGACTTGTCCTGTTGCCAATTAACAATCCCACCGCCGCATCGCAGCGTTGTGATTGACTCAGGGGAGGGAACCTGGCTGCCTACTTCCTTTTCCTGGAAGCAGACGCAGGAGAGCAGGACCTACGAAGACACGGGACACGGCTTAGAGGTAAGACTTCCCTCAATCAATTTTTAACAACACACGCTCACACACACATCCCCGCGTCCACGCACCATCCAGTGTTCTTTACGGGGTTTACCACCTCACAGCTGCCCAGACACCCCCCCGCACTTCTCAATGGTGGCCGCTGTGCGCCCATGCACAGCGGGCGTACCACTTGTGTGCCAAAGGCACATACGTAGTTGCGATGCATGCCATAACATCGCATTCCATTCCAATACATACTAATACTAGGCACATTGCAACAGTAGAGTAGGTGTTGCATAGCGGAGACATGAAGATCAATGTTCCCACTACAGTGAGTGCAACCCAAAAATAACCTTTGCACAACAAACCCAACCGTGAACCCTGGAATTCCTTTCTGAACCCCCAAAAGACACCCCAAAAGATCACATTTGAGACAAATGCACCCCCCAAATTTCTCTTTATTTTGGCACAAAACACACCCAAAATTTAGACATTTGACCCCAAAAAACACCCAAAAATTCCAAAATTTACCCCAAAAAACACCCAATTTTTCATATTTTACCCCAAAAAACAACCCATTTTTCATATTTTACCCCAAGAAATAGACCATTTTTCATATTTTACCCCAAGAATTAGTCCAATTTTCATCTTTTACACCCAAAACCCATACACACCTGAAAAAATTTAAATTACCCCATTACTGACCTCACAATGCATTGTAATCAAATGCGATGTTAAGGGACCTGCGTTGTCGGAGTTGAGTTGTTAACGATTTACTGCCTGCATTGTAATGGTCGTCTCCCGTGACAAAGGCAACACATAAGCTACGCCGTTTGCGTCCGTCTGTCCCTGGACCGTGCTCAGCACCAAGGTGCATTCCTCTTGGACACTCCACCGCTACGACGCCAGCACCCTCCTCGCCATCAACCCTGGACACCACCTCGTCTGCCAGGACAAACCTCTGCTCCGTAACGGACATCGCCTTCGCCATCACTGACGGATGCAGTATCACCCACAAGGAGCACCCCGACCATCAAGGAGGAGGCATTGCCGTCACCTACAGAGGCACACTCCAACTGACCACGCACTCTAATGTGCCAAGGGTGACCATGGACCACGTCAACTCCCAGATCAGGACCAAGCCCAAGAACATCCTCTGTGGCACCCTCATGTGCAGGCCCCCCGGGCCAAGGCCCCCCATTCTGCAATCCCATTGTAGACATCATTGCACCCCAGGGTCTCCCATCCCCCGACGACATCCAACTCGGTGAACTCAAGTTCCACCTGGGCAACCCCAGTGACCAGAGCACCACCCCCTCCTGTCACTGACAGACGCAAGCAGCAAGTCACCTCAACAGGCCACATAGCAGGACACACGGTCGAGCACGTCACCTCTGCCAGCGGGTACTTCAACTACAGCCACAACACCGGACTCTCCTGGCACTACCATCATTGGATGAATGACGTCTTCACCTTGCCCACCGGACGCCTGTGCCGTCATCGCACCCCGTCGCAGCTGTATCAAGGCCACCGCAGGACGTCTGGTCAACTGCCTCTGCACCAACACTCCACCAATGCTTCCAAACGATGATACCGCAGCGCGCAACCACCACTGATGGATCTCCAACATCGCCGACATTCGGGCACCCCTCATGAACGGCACTGCGTCAGGACCTGCCGCCTGCCTGATAACAGGCGTGAGGGTGAGGCAGTGACATAGGGATGGGCTGGCCCCATGCATTGCTGGAGTTGCGTCATGGTTGTGACACAACTGCAGCAATGCGTGACTTTAGCGCAGAAAGATAAGTCAGGATTCCTGACATATCTGTCATTACTTGCGTCATGGAGCGCTGTCCAGTGAGTACAGCGCATCCATGCTGTTGCAAGGAGGGCATAATGGGAAGTGTTGCTACGCTGTCTTGTCGCAGCGCAGCAACACTTTTCATGAGTGGGGCACAGGAATGCGCACTAACTCATTGATGGTGCGCATTCCTGCACTGTATTTTTTTGCAGGGCAGCGCTGCAACATTGCTTGCAGCGCTATCCAGCACCAAAAACATGCATACATGTGGGCCCAAGTCTTGTCCCCATTTTTAAGACCAGCTATTTTTTGGTCTTAAGTTCTTGCAGCTAACGGGCCTTAGCGTGACTTTTTTTATCGCTTCGCGGGTCTGGCCCATCCTTGTTAATAGGGCGCAGGGGTATTAGCATGAGTTTTCCTGAAATTTTGAGAAGGAACACCTACCTTGCATGTCATTAGCGATAAATATCGCTGGCATGCAAGGCAATAAGAAACCCGGCTGCTATCGCCAAAAAGCTGTCGCTAACGCCTGTTAGCGACAGCTTAATAATAGGGCGTTAAAAAAAACCGCGTTAGCGGCAGGAAAGTGCTGCTAACGCGGCGATAAATGGCTTGATAATATGCCCCGTGGTGTGAAGGATAGAGAAGGGGATGGTGAAATAATCAGTCCAATCCAGGGGCACCAGGGCCTTGAGGTGGATTATGGGTGAAGATGGCATGATGATGTTCATTGGGTTAGTTTCCAATGGGCTGCTTGATGCCCAGAGCCTTGAAGGGTGTCTAGAAGAATTCTTTCATTGTCTTTCTATTGAAGTCACTGGGTATGTTGCACTCTCGGAGAAATGCAGCTAAATGCACAAATAGAGGTGAAATTGATGCTAGCTGAGATATCTGCTGGGTCCACGTGGTCTGAAGATCATAGAGAAAGCAGTTGTCCAAGATGCTGAGAGATGGAAGTGGCAGGTGTGGAGCTCAAATGACGTAGGTGTCGCTGGGTTGCTAACGATGAAGGGCCAAGAACATGTGGGATGAATGAATATTAATGCCAAAAGTTGAGACAACATTTTTTAGATGAGAGGATTTATTAGGAATTAGTTTGAGACTTCTGCTGTCGCCTATTCAAAGATACAGCAAGGACAACTTTAATGTAACCAGCATCCCTAACAGGCCTGCATGTTGATTCACCAAAATCTCTTGTTCTCTGGAGACATCATAGAGTTTACCCCATGCACCACCATTAGCACCTCAACAGCCTCCTATCTGCAGCTTGGGGGCTCAGAAAAAGCCACAGAACGGAAACTGTAGAAAGTAAAGTGGGCTTTTAGGGTCATGTTTACTGTTTGCTTCCACCTCAGTCTTCATGGCCCTTGAAACCAGAGTTAGCAAGAGCAGTGCCAGAAGTACCAGATCACAAGCCAGGAGCAGCAGGTTTTACTTCTGGCTCCCCCGATTTAATGTCAGTGCAGACAACGGCAGAGGGATCTTATAATTCACAGCTGGCAAATGCATACAAAAGAAACTTGCATTGTTATGTGTTTCTTTTTATTAGAAGCTGTGATCTGAAATTTATACCTAAAGATGTATATGTACAGCAAGACTCAAACTCAAACTCTGATGGCACTGGATCCCAATTCATCCAGTGTTGGCATCTCAACCGCGGTCTTTGCATTAGCAATCCGCCCAACTCGTAATACCGCCGAGCACATGGCAGTCGGACCGCGGGTACACTAGTTCACGGACAGTCCAAACTCGTAATAAGGCTCTCAAACTCCGCCGGCACTGTATCCCAATTCATCCGCCTTCGACTCAGTCATGTCCAGGCCAATTAAGTCCAGGCTAGAAGCCCATTAGCAGTCATTTGAGACACAAGGGCTGAAGAGGACCTCAACCTATCTCCCAGCTAGAATCTTGTGTTGCTTGAAAGCAAGCCTCTGTAAAGGGGTAAAGGCAAGTTAACCCTCCTCGTGAGAGTGTTCTGTTTGCGCGAACCCCTTGACAACCCCACTCAACACCCCAGCCTATAATAAATGAGTACAGCTAGGGGAAGAGATGTCTGACATAGGTCCTTGAGGGCTCTATCCATGAAGGATTGTCAGGATAATATCAGAATATGTAAATGCTTCACTGTATGTACATTTATCTCATGTGAATATCCTGAAAATATGGCATGCACAAAACCTTCATGGAACTATGCTGGGCAAAACCATTCTAGGGCAACTGAGAAGAGCAATTGGCACTAGCGATGAAGCTTATAACCAAGATGTTTTCATAGTTTCTAGAAAAGGCCGGGAGCTGTCCAGTGAAGATCTGTCGGGCTTCAGCTCATCAACCAGTATCATTACGTCAGCACAAGCAGCTGCTTCTCATAAGACAACACATCCCCATAGACTAATGCACTCAATATTATGACTTCCACAGCTCCCTGGATGCACAGTTGTCAACAATGGATATGTGTTACTCTTTTGCAATGTGCTATGCTGACTCATCAGTTAAGCGCTGATACCCCTTCCACAGCCAAGCTGACTCATATATAACATTATAGTGTGTTGGAAAATGGCCCTCTCTGAAGGGTCACCCCAAACTGTTTGCCTTCCTCCTCCTCTTGTTCTGACCTTGTTTTTGTTGGCGTTAGGATTCTGAGCACTTTACCACTGCTAACCAGTGCTAAAGTGGATGTACTTCTCCCCTAAACATGGTTACATTGGTTTATCCACAATTGTGATATTTAATTTATCTGTAAGCCCCTAGTAGAGTGGACTACTTGTTCCCAGGGCCTGTAAATTAAATGCTACTAGCGCCTGTAGCACTGACTGTGCCACTCACACAAGACGTTTCAGGCTTGCCACTGCAGAGACTCTGTGTGCTGTTTTAGTGCCATGTTGACTTGGCATTTAAAACCTCTTGCCAAGCCTTAACCTACCCTTTTATTACACATAGGTCACCCGTAAGGTAGGCCCTAGGTAGCGCAGAGGGTAGGGTGCTGTGTAAGTAAAAGGTAGAAAATGTACTGTTAAGTTTTGCATGTCCTGGTAGTGAAAAACACCCCAAGTTTTTCACTACTGTGGGGCCTACTCCTCTCATAGGTTAACATTGGAAATTCCTTATTACACTTTTAAGCTGAAATTCCTAATTGAGACGGAGTAGCTCTGTCATGTTTTATTTCTTTGGACTGGTCATGATAAATCCTCTTAACTGGCAAAGTTGGATTTAACATTACCTTTTTAGAAATACCACTTTTAGCAAGTTGGCATTTCTCTGTTCTTAAAGCTCTGTGTGCCTGCAGCATGTCTACAATACATGTCTGGGGTGGGTGACAGTTTCACTTTGTTCATCCCTTCTAGACAGCCACACCCAAAGAAGGTTAGGTGTGTCTGGGTGCCCATCCGCATCCTAATGGCTCATCCTGGGCAGGATGGGAGGGAGGAGCTGACACTTACACTTGAAAAGGCATTGTCTGTCCCCACACAAAGGGCTGATTACCCTCATGTAGTGAGTCTGGAGCCAGAGCTCGGTAGAAAGGACCTCTGTGCACTTCAAAGACCCTTCTTTCAAGTCATCCCCACTTCAAAGGCACAATTGGGTATAAGTACTGGGTCTCTGACCCCACTAAATAAGACACTTCTTGACCTGTAAAGAAACTCTGCCAGGAAGATTTACTGCTGTGCTGCTATAAGGACTGTCACTCTGCTGGACTGCTGCTCTGGAAGAACTGCTTTTCTGCTTTGCTGCCCTACTGCCTCCTTTCCTCTGACCCTGCTGAGGAAAAACTTGACTCTTATTGAACCCAAAGTGATCTCCAAAGGCGAGTTGGCTTATCTCCTGTTTCTGAGACTCAGGGATATCAAAGTCTCACCCCCTGCTCCGGTGCCTGGTCCCTTGGAAGTGGACCCAAGTGCTTGCTCCAGTCGAACCAATGACTCCCTTGTCTGCATATAGCAGAACCAATGCATCAATGCTGTTGCGGGAGAAGAATTAGCGCTTTGCACTCAGAACCCGTGCATCATCTTAAAGAACCGACGCATAGGAACCAACTCATCACCGCTGCTGCAGTGTGGGAAGATTGACGCATCCCCCTCGACTGTGTGGCGAACCTGGGGCCCCGGTTACAGAATCAATGCCTCTCAGCTAGGGTTATTGTCTTCGGAACTGCCACATCGCCACCACTGCATGAAGAAAACTGATGCATCATCTTGACTGCGTGATCAAAACTGACGCATCGCTTGGCTGTACCCCGCATCTTGCTGTTGCGACCAGGATCAAGGAACTTTGTTTAGCGGGCCTTGCATGGCTCCTATATCTGGCCCATGCTCCATTGCTGTCGGCCTGAACTCTTGACTTTGGTCCGGTCCAGGGCTACCAGATAACCCCCCCATAGGCGCTTATTGCTTCTAAGCACTATCTTTACATTTAATCTTTAGAAATTCATATCTTGAATTCTACTTATTGGATTTTTGTCGTTTTGGTCTTGTTTTATTTCTATAAATCATATATATTGTTCTAACCTGGTGTGGAGTCTGTGGTGTTTTCACTGTGTTACTGTTTGGAGCGTTGCACACATACTTTATACAATGTACTGACTGCTCTATGCCAAGCTACCAGGGGATAAGGACAGGTTAATCTATGGTGTGTGTCTGTCTTACCCTGACTAGGATTGTGGTTCCTGCTTCGACAGGGTGCATACCTCTGCCAATCAGAAACCCAATTTCTAACATAGTGCCAGTATGCCTTTTCAGGTATGCTGACTCATATATAACATTATAGTGCCAGTATAGATTCCACAGCCATGGTGACTCATATATAACATTATAGTGCCAGTATACCTTCCACAGCCATGCTGACTCATGTATAACACCACAGTGCCAGTATACCTGCAACAGAGCACTGCTGACTCATATATAACATTATAGAGCCAGTATACCTGCAACAGAGCACTGCTGACTCATATATAACATCACAGTGCCAGTATACCTTCAACAGACCCATGCTGTCTCATATATAACATCACAGTGCCAGTATAACTTCCACTGCCATGCTGACTCATATATAACATTATAGGGCCAGTATACCTTTCACAGAGCCATGCTGACTCATATATAACATCACAGTGCCAGTATACCTTCAACAGTCCCATGCTGTCTCATATATAACATCACAGTGCCAGTATAACTTCCACAGCCATGCTGACTCATGTATAACATCACAGTGCCAGTATACCTTCCACTGCCATGCTGACGGAGAAGTGTGGCTCAATGGTTAGAGCGGCAGACCCTGATGCAGAGATCTGGCCCGGGACCAGGGTTCAATTCCCGCCTCGGCGGGTCTTGGGCTCAATTTCCTCGGACCTGATAATTCTCGCCTCGGTGCCTATTCTAATCATGGGTCCCACTCTGCAACTCTGGGCAATAGCTTGCTTAATCTCCACAACGGCCCCAACAGCGCTGGGATGCCTGGCTTCACCCTGGGGGTACCCAGGAGTGGACATTTCACAGGGTAAAAACAAGGAAGGGTTCCACAGCGGTATGCGTACAGCGCCTGGACACCCCTTTGGGGGTATGGGTGCGCTTTACAAGTACAAATTTCATTTCATTCATTTCACAGCCATGCTGACTCATGTATAACATCACAGTGCCAGTATACCTTCCACTGCCATGCTGACTCATATATAACATTATAGAGCCAGTATGTCTTCCACAGCCACGCTGACTCATATATTCACTAAAAAACAAAGGTTACAGGAATGTTATAGTTAGGTACAAAATTTGCAGACCCAAAACCACAGAAACTCAGCAGTTATAGTTAAAGTTATTTCAAGTAACTATAACTCGTGCCCTAAGGTAACTATAACTTGTGCCCCCCCATGCAGTTTTCTCATCAACAATTTTATTGCAAATATTGCAGTGATATTATCAATGATGTCATAGAAGATGTCATGACTGATGTAATATGTGGAGTAAATAGCAGTGCAAGGCGAGGGCGCGAGTTATAGTTACCTTAGGGCGCGAGTCATAGTTACTTGATATAACTTTAACTATAACTGCTGAATTTCTATGGTTTTGTGTCTGTAAATTCTGAACCTAACTATAAAGTCTCTGTGCCCTTTGGTTTTTTAGTGAATGTCCAAGGTTTTTGTAAATTTTATTGGTTTTAGCAGTGAATTTCCAACACAGCAGGGGGTTGGCACAGGGCTTGCAGCCAACACCCCGCATGCAGCCAACCCCATGCCGCGCACGGCCTTTGGCCACCCCCTGGCCGTGTTAAAAAAAACAGCCCAATATTGGCCCTGGGGAACCTATGACCCCGGGGCCTATTCAATTAATAAGTGGGGGAGGGGGCCACACATCCCCCCTTCCAATGCTGATTTCGGCCCCGGGGACCCCCTCTCCCGGGTCCTGGCCTTATTATGAAGGGGGAGGGGGCACACATCCCCCCTCCCTGTGCCAATATTGGCCCCGGGGACCCCAAACCCCAGGACTGGTCCAGAAAATGGTGGGTGCCCTAGATCCCACCCAGGACACCCACTACATATTAAAAAGGAGGAGAGGGCATGCAGCTCCCCTCCCCAGGCCAATATTGGTCCTGGGGCCCCAATCCCATGGGCCTATTTAATGAATAATTGGGGAGGGGGCCGCACGGACTCCCTGCCAAGGCCAATTTTGGTCCCGGGGAGCCTATCCCCCGAGGCTCGGTCAGTAAATGGTGGGTGAACACCACCACCAGGCCTAGGAGGTCATGGATTCCTACCCTCTCCTCTTCTTTTTTGCATTTTTTTGGGCCTCCGGCTGAGTTCCATGTCCTAAGTTGGCTGCCACTACTTCCTGGTTGAAGTGGTGGCGGCCAAAGAGATCTCAACAGGAGATCTGTCAGATCCACGGAGGATCCGCGTCTCTTGTTATCTATACATCTTTTTTCTTTAATAACTCCAAAACTACTGGTCGGATTTACACCAAATTACACAAAGGGCTCATTCTGGACCAAGATCTACCTTTCTGCCAAATTTGGTGTAATTTCATTCAGCGGTTGGGGCTGTAGTCATGTCTAAAATCCCTATGGGAAGTTGCATGGGGAAAACCCCCTTTTCTGAGCTCCCGCTTGACAGATCACCCTAAAACTTTCCAACCAGCAGCTGAAGTGATTGGCGTACTAGTTTTGAAAAGTACGTTGAACATTCGTAAAATTGCACTAAAGTTATTAGCAAAACAAAAAATGCTTTGTCTACGGAAACTAGGTCCTAACTATAACTACCTACTAGTGTCCGCCAGTAGGTAATAACATCACATGCCAATATACCTTCCACAGCATGCTGACTCGTATACAACATTATAGTGCCGGTATGCTTTCCTCAGCCATTATGACTCACATATAACATTATAGGGCAAGTATTCCTTTCATAGAGACATGCTGACCCATAAATAACATCACAGTACCAGTATGTCTTCCACAGCCAAGCTGGCTCGTATACAACATTATAGAGCCAGTTCACCTTCAATAGAGCCATGCTGACACATATATAACAATATTGTGCCAGTATACCTTCCACAGAGCCATGCTGATTCATATATAACTTTACAGTACCAGTATGTCTTCCACAGCCATGCTGACTCATATATAACATTATAGAGCCAGTATACCTTCAAAAGAGCCATGCTGACTCATTTATAACATTATAGTGCCAGTATACCTTCAACAGAGCCATGCTGACTCATATATAACATCACAGTGCCAGTATACCTTCCACAGCCATGCTGACTCATATATAACATCACAGTGCCAGTATACCTTCCACTGCCATGCTGACTCATATATAACATTATAGAGCCAGTATACCTTTCACAGAGCCATGCTGACTCATATATAACATCAAAGAGCCAGTATGTCTTCCACAGCCATGCTGACTCATTTATAACATCACAGAGCCAGTATGTCTTCCACATCATGCTGACTCATATATAACATTACAGTGCCAGTATGTCTTCCACAGCCATGTTGACTCCTATATAACATTATAGAGCCAGTATACCTTCAACAGAACCATACTGACTCATATATAACATCACAGTGCCAGTATACCTTCAACAGAGCCATACTTACTGACTCATATATAACATTATAGTATCAGTATACCTTCAACAGAGCCATACTATAGCCTTATAGCCCGCCGTAGCGGGCTATACCGGCTATTAAAGGCTTGCTGCAGCGTTAAAGGCCCGAGCCGAAGGCAAGGGACTTTAACAAGGCAGCGGGACTTTAATAGCCGGTATAGCCCTGCTACGAAGGGCTATAAGGCTATTAGAACATTCTGCCACTAGAGGGCAGAATGTTCTAACAAATTAAACAAAGGCTTCAGGGAGCGCGAGGGGATTGAAATCCCCTCAGGCTCCCTGAAGCCTTTGTTCACAGCCACAAAGAAGCATTGGAATGTTGGAGCTCCGAGCTTATACCAGCCATTATAAGCCCGGAGCACTCCATTGTTTTCAATGGAGTTTCCAACATTCCAATGTTCTAATGACTCATATATAACATTATAGTGTCAGTATACCTTTCGCAGAGCCATGCTGACTCATATATAACATCACAGAGCCATACTGTCTTACACAGCCATGCTGACTCATAAATAACATCACAGTGCCTGTATACCTTCCACGGCCATGCTGACTCATATATAACATTATAGTGGAAGTATGCCTTCCATAGCCATGCTGAATCAAATATTAAATGTAGTGTTCCTTCCCGAGACTCATCTATAACGTAATAGTACCAGTAACCTTTCCACTCTTATGCGGACTTATTTATAACATATTTACCATCAATATCCCTTCTAGAAACACAGTAATTCATTTATAATAAAATAGACAACCTATCCCTTTCAAAGCCTTGTTGACTCATCGAGAATTGGACACGTCACTTTTTTGTTTCTCTCGGTATCATGCCCTAAATGCAAAGGGTATACCCAGATGAGGCTCCGTAACTCGTGTGGCATTAGATTCAAGCTGCCCCTCACAGGTGAGGTCCAACCAGGCTGAAATCAGTCTGTGTTACTTATGTTCCTGGTCAGAGGGACACTGGGGCATTGAAGTTCGGTCTACATCTTTTTCTGGTGTGGCACTTAGAGCTAAAGAAAAAAGATGGACTGGAATGCGACTTTTAATAATTAGATGAGATCCATTCAAGCATTTCACCCATCACTTTTTAGGTCGAGCATAGCGGCAGCGTGCATGTGCTGCTCACTCTGCGAGACTGATGTAGTAGAGTATGGGAGAGAAGACTGCGCCCACTCTCCGCCCATATTTTTCATTGGCATGTGTCATTGTCTTTCGTAAATGCTGCCTTTGGATTAGTTAATAGGCTTGTTAGTCCCTCCTTAGTACGGCCTTGTCTTCATTTGTATCCTCCCATGGCTACTGGCCCCTTTACTTTGGTTGTTACACGGGACCTGTTATTTAGTCTGTAAGCACTATTTACTTTATAGAGTTTCTCTTACTGTAGGCCAGACATGCGCTGCTTCAGCTGAAACCACTTGTGTTTTTTTAAGCAGCACGGCCGCCCCCATAACATGGCACCCGCTTTCAATCACTTTAACCCGGCATTATCTCGTGTCTGTTTCAACCCCCCAAGTAAAATGGATGTAGAAATGATTAGCGAATTAAGTCATGTGAATTCCAGGTAGCACATAATCGTGTGCTAATGGGCTGAAGCTGACAAAAGCACATCTGTGTTACATGTCATCTGCACTAAAGCCACCTGACAGGGTTGTTTTCAAAAGCCTGTTTTATTAATAACAACACCACCACCACCAATACCACCACCACTAATACCACCAATACCACCACCACCAATACCACCACCACCACCAATACCACCCCCACCAATGCCACCACCACCAATACCACCACCACCAACACCACCACCAATACCACCACCAATACCACTGCCACCATCAATTCCACCACCACCAATACCACCACCACCAATACCACCACCACCAATACCACCAATACCAATACAGCTGCCAATACCAATACCACCACCACCAATACCACCAATACCAATACAGCTGCCAATACCAATACCACCACCACCAATACCACCAATACCAACACCAGCAATACCACCACCACCAATACCAATACCACCACCACCACCACCAATACCAACACCACCAATACCACAACCACCACCACCAATACCACCACCACCAATACCAAAACCACCGCCAATACCAATACCACCACCACCACCACCACCACCACCACCAAAACCAATACCACCACCGCCACCAATACCACCAGCACCAATACCACCACCACCAACAATACCACCACCAATACCACCAATTCCACCACTACCAATACCAGCACCAATACCACCAGCACCAATACCACCAGCACCAATTCCAACATCAATTCCAACATCAATACCAATACCACCACCAATACCACCACCAAAACCACCACCAATACCACTACCACCACCAATACCACCACCACCAATATCACCACCACCAATACCATTACAAATACCACCACCAATACCACCATCACCACCACCAATACCACCACCAACAATACCACCTATACCACGACCACCACCAATACCACCACCAATGCCACCACCTATACCACCACCACCAATACCACAACCACCAATACCACCACCACCAATACCACCACCACCAATACCCCCACCACCAATACCAATACCACCACCAATACCACCACCACCAATACCACCACCAATACCACCACCACCACCAATACCACCACCAACAACACCACCACCAATACCACCACCACCAATGCCACCACCAATACCAGTACCACCGCCACCAATACAAACACCAATACCACCACCACCAATACCACCACCACCAACATCACCACCACCAATACCACCACCGCCAATACCACCACTACCAATACCACCACCACCAGCAATACCATCACCACCAATACCACCAACACCACCACCAGCAATACCAATACCACCATCAATACCAATCCAACCATCAATACCACCACCAATACCAACACCACCGCCAATACCACCACCACCAATACCACCACCAATACAACCAATACCACCACCACCAATACCACCATCACCACCAATACCACCACCACCAATACCACCGCCACCAATACCACCACCACCACCAATACCACCACCACCAATACCACCAATACCAATACAGCCGCCAATACCAATACCACCACCACCAATACCCCAATACCAATACCACCACCACCACCAATACCACCAATACCAATACCACCGCCAATACCAATACCACCACCACCAAAACCAATACCACCACGGCCACCAATACCACCACCACCAAAACCAATACCACCACCACCAATACCACCACCACCAATACCACCACCAATACCACCAATACCACCACCATCAATTCCACCACTACTAATACCATCACCACCACCAATACCATCACCACCAATTCCAACATCAATACCAATACCACCACCAAAACCACCACCAATACCACTACCACCAATACCACCACCACCAATACCATTACCAATACCACCACCAATACCACCACCACCACCAATACTACCAATACCACCACCACCAATACCACCACCAATACCACCACTAGCACCAATACCACGACCACCACCAATGCCACCACCTATACCACCACCACCAATACCACAACCACCAATACCACCACCACCACCAATACCACCACCACCAATACCCCCACCACCAATACCAATACCACCACCAATACCACCACTGCCAATACCCCCACCACCAATACCAATACCACCACCAATACCACCACCAATACCACCACCACCACCACCAATACCACCACCAATATCAGTACCACCACCACCAATACAACCACCAATACCACCACAACCAATACCAATACCAATACCATCACCAATACCACCACCACCACCAATACCACTACCAATACCACCACTAATACCACCACCACTACCAATACCACTGTAGGAGAGTAGGATCTTCTTCACATGGGTACCCCCACTTTTTGCTGATGCTTCACTGTTTTTAGACCTTAGTCTGGCTGGGGCCCTGCTAATCAGAACCTCAGCCTAGCTGCTTCCTCTCTAAAATGGTTTCCATGTGCCTTAGGCACATCTCTGATTGGAATCTGGAGTGCCCTTATAAGTCCCTAGTATATGGTATACTATGTACCCAGGGCATAGGTACCTCAGAGGCCTACCAGGGGCTGCAGCATGTATTGTGCCACCCCTGGAAGGCCATCCAAAATGACACCACAGGTCTGCTACTGCAGCCTGGGTAAGGTGGTGCATGCACCCCTTACTGTGATATAGGCTACCTATATCACTACATACATACACACATATAAACCTATAAGTCACTCCTATGGCAGGCCTTATCAATCCTGATGGTAGAGTGCGTGGTTCCTATGTGAGAGGGTGCCCCTGCATGAGCTGGGCCCCTCTGCAGCGTTCAGAGACCCTTCTCTGATGCTGTTTGTAGTGCAGCCCGACCATATACTTTTAAGCGCATTATAACCTCGCGTTAAATGCTAACTTTGGGATGGCTGCATGGAAACATGTTGTGTTTGGTGTCAAACATCTTGGAATACTACCCCCCCGCCAGTTCTGGCGGCGGGGGTAGCATTCCACCCTTCTAGAGGGAGAGACATGTACACACCGGTATACCCGGTACTGACTTTCCAGAGCCCTGGCATCACAAAATGGATGCCGCTGCCACAGACACGAGTCTGGCCTCCTGCTGCTGACCAAAACTCCGGCAGGGGAGGCCTGGACAATAGGTTTCCTGTCCCAGGGAGGTGTAACCACCTCCCCAGACAGGATAGTGTGTATTGGGGCTGGGCGGGAGCACTCTCTGGTGCTTTGAAGTCCTGCACTGGGGGCACATTTGGTGTACTTGTGCATACCCCAGTTCAAACCGGCTCAGGGGCTTCCAGCCCCTGCTCTGGTGCAAAACTGGACAAAGGAAAAGGGGTGTAACCACCCCTCTGCCCTGAACCTCCCATAGGAGGGTCCACAGAGTATGTCCAACCCCCTACCTTAGTATAAGTATGGGACCCCAGTCCTTAGGACTTTAGATTAACCTGGACGAAACTCTGACACAGAATCCTGGACCTTCGACGCTCTACTTCAAGATTAGAGGACTGAAGAATCTCCCTTGGGGTCAAGGAGTGACTCCCCTGCTTGGCAGGCACCAAAGAAGCAATTGTCCGGTCTGCATCGCTGAAGCTCCCGCCGGACGCCGAAGTCTTTGCATCACCAGAGGTAGATTTCCAGACTTCCCCGAGACTGCCCTGACTCCCCAGCAAAGCTGAGGCCCGTAGCTGTTGTGGGTAATGTGGAACCGGGACCCCTGAACACCGATCGCGTTTGCAAGTGCATCCTCTTCTGGGTCTCCCACGAAGTCGTGCTTTGGGCTCTGAGTAGCCCCAGCCTCCAGCACCAACTGCACCGAAGATCACTGGCCTTCACTCCACGAGTGTCCTGTGAGCCAGCTCCATGTGCGCCGACTCGAGGCTCCTTCGCGGTCGCTAGTCTGTTGGCTAGTAGGCCCTCCCGAAGGCCAATCTTCTTCTGCTTGGGCTCCCTGGTTGCTCCAGGCGTGCCCTGACTTACCCTCGCTGGGTGAGTCCCACAGACCTTGCTGGTCTGCAACATCGTCCTTCTTCCATTTCCACGAGACTTGCCGTTGCCAAGGCTTGTTGGGTCCAATCCGGTCGCCGACACCCCTGCAATCGACAGACGTCATGGGACAGCTCGAATCCAGCTCCTGGTTGTTGTCGACGCCTCCTGGACCTCGTGGCTGAAGAGTCAAGACGACCGTCAACCTACCTGAAGCACTCGACATCAGTGGGCATCTGCTCATCGCCTTCCTGGTCACTGGCTAGTGACCCAGACTCTGTCCCCTCTGCTTTCAGGTTCTTCAGATCTTCAATCCACCCTTGGATCCACCCGAACACTTTCGACTTGGCCGCCAGCAGCACTTTGCAGCAGATCGCCATTGAAAGCGACGACGAAACCCGACCCCGAAAGAGACCTATGCACCCGGCTCCCCTGGGTGAGGTAACTCGAGTACTCCGGTGCTCCCGTGGGTATTGACACTAGAACAGCCTAGTTCTCAAAGGGTTTGCTCCAAGTCCTACTCTAAGTGTCCCTTTTCTTTTAAATTCAAACCGCGACTTTCCCCATAGAAGTTAACTGCGATTCGCGGCTGTGTTCATACCTTGCACGCGTCCCCCGTGGGTCCCCTGTGTCACTACCTTGGGTGGTTCCTTGTGGTCCAAGCACTTCTACAGGCTCTAGGCCCTGTGTCTAGCTCAGTCGTGGTTCTTATACCACTTTATTGGTATATGGTTTGGTACGCCCCTAGGGCTCAAACGTGTATTTGTGCTATTACTGTAGATAACTAACTTATAACTTATGTACTTCGAACTCTAGCCTCATAAAGAGACTAGAGGGGTGTGTTTAGCAATAAATACATATATTTTGAATATATACCTGGTGTGGTCCTCTTTCATTTGGTCACTCAAGAGATTATAGACTGGTAAAACAAGCTGCTTTACATTCCTTCAAGACTTAGCCTGAAGGCTGCTCTCCATAGCTACCACTAGGATAGCTTTCAATAAAGGTTGTCTTTAACCTATCTCAAATAAGGGGTTGTTTGGACTGGTGCAAGGTGCCCACTAGAATTAGTGGACAGCATATGCCAGGCCAACTTCTCACATTGGTGTGCAGCGTGTGGGATTCCAGCTTGCTATTGTTTTACCAGATAATCTCAATTGAATTGATCAACTGAAAACCACTAAGGGAACCTAAGGTACATATAAATCAAGCTTAGTAATACAGTAAGTTCTACTGAACTTAGAGTTGTGTGTTAAGGGATAGCACACCCTTTCTACAACTCAAGAGAGTTTAGTAGGCCACACTAGAGTAGGTAGTGCATACACCACACCTCACTAGTAATGTCTTCAAAGCCAGGACCCAGTGAGTCCTCGCCAGAAGCCAGTGGGCTTCTTCCCTCCAAGTATGATAAACTCCCATTCTTGGAATTGAGAGCATTATGCAATACTAGGAAGTTGAAGGCAGGCAAAAGTGCCAGCACCCAACACCTCAGGGAGGTGTTACTAGCTGATTGACTGACTGACTGACTGACTGAGGTATTTATAGAGCGCACTACTGCCGAGGCGTCTTGGCGCTGAGGTAATAGCAGTCCAACCTTTACAACCAACTTAGGTCCTGGAGAATAGCCAAGTTTTTATCAACTTTCTAAAAAGGGACCTACTATTCTGCAGTCTCAGATGTGTTGGTAGGGAGTTCCACAGTTTAGCTGCTTGGTGGGAGAACCCCCTACCGCCCCATCTGGCTCTTCTTATCCTGGGAATAAGAACCAGTCCGGTATTTGCTGACCTAAGGCATCGAGCAGGCAGATATCGCGGAAACAAGTGTTGAATGTCTACCGCCCCTCCTCCATATATGGCTTTATGAACTAAGCAAAGCGTTTTGAAATCTATTCTTCGGCGGACTGGTAGCCAATGGAGGTGTTTTAGGCTCGCGGAGATGGGGTGGTGTTTAGGTAAGTTTAACAATACTCTTGCAGCCGCATTTTGTATGGACTGTAGTTTGGAAAGCTGCCTGACTCCTGCACCTAGATATAACGCATTGCAGTAGTCAATTCTGGAGGACACCAGTGCACCGACCACTGTTTTCCTTAATGAGAGTGGTATAAATGGAAGAATCTTCCGTAGTATTTTCAAAGTGAAAAAACAGGCCGAGGAGACTTGGTTTATCTGGGAAGCATGCGTTAGATCTTTGTCGACCATGAACCCCAGATTTCCGGCCTTCGATACCGGGACAGGATAAGTTCCGGCTTCAGACGGCCACCAGAGTTCACTCCAGACCGAGGATTTCTGGCCGAACTCTATTACCTCTGTTTTACCCGTATTTAATTTCAAAAAGTTCGAGTTCATCCAGCCCATTGTTGCCAATAAGCAGTTCCGGAACCTTTCCGCCATCAGGTCGATGTCTTGTGTGACTGACACCACTAACTGAGTGTCGTCAGCATATGACACTAGGGAGAGACCATGACTTTTTATCAGTCTGGCCAATGGGGCGACATACACATTGAACATAGTGGGGAACAAGGCGGACCCCTGGGGTACCCCGCAAGGGAGAGCAAACTTTCCTGACTGAAGACCATTCCAGTGAATTGCCTGTACCCTATTGGCCATGTATGAGGCCAAAAGGGCCAGGGCCTTGCCCTCAATACTGGCCGCTTTCAGTCGTTGTACCAGCACCTGATGGTTTACGGTGTCAAACGCTGCGGTTAGATCTAGTAGTATCAGAATGGCCCTGCCCCCTCCATCCATCGCTTTTCTTATCTCTTCCATCGCCATAATTAAGGCAGATTCTGTAGAGTGCTGGGCTCGAAAACCATGTTGCGTTGAGTCCAGTACATTATTCTTGTCTAAGTGGTCCGTCAACTCTTTGTTTAAGGCTTTCTCAAGTAGCTTGGAAGGAAACGGGAGGCAAGAGATAGGTCGATAGTTCTTAACCTCCAAAGGGTCTAATGAGGGTTTTTGAGTATGGGTCTAATGCAGACTTTTTTCCAGCATTGTGGAAAGACACCTGAAGTGATAATGGTGTTCAGAGTGGTGGTCAGGCCAGTACTAATAACCTCAGGAGCAAGATGTAAAATAAAGGGGGGACAGGGGTCCAATGGAGATCCGGACTTAGTTTTTAGTAATATATCTATGACATCATTCTGATCTAATGTCCGGAACTGGGTTAAAATTTCTTCTGGGGCTGGGCCTTCTTGACCCTCTATTTCGGTCCCTCCTGATGATCTCAGCAGGCCCCTAGGGCCTGAAGGGGTAGGCAGAGAGGGTGGGGCAGAAGATGAGGAAGGGGCCAGGGGTGAAGAAACCCAGGCCCCCCCCCTCTGAAACTGGCCAGGAAGGTGAAAATGACCTTGTCCTGGATAACCCAATTCCTCCTGTGGAGGAGGGGGATCAGAATGACCTCCCCTTTGTCCCCCCAGGAAGAGTACTGAGTGTGCCCAGAAGGTCTAGATCTCCTTCTCAGGAGTCTAACCACTCTGACACCTCAATAGGGACCTATGTCTCCTCTCATAGGAGGGAATCCTCTCATGAAAGGAGAAAGAGATTGCTTCAGTATGAACAAGCCCAGCTTGAGCTCAGAAAACAGCAATTGGCTATAGACAGGGAGTCCCTAGATCTCTATAGAGAGAGACAAAAGATGGGACTAGAGTCCCATGGTGGCAGCAATTTCCCAAGAGATAGGGAAAGGTCTTATGACCATAGAAACCTGAGCAAGATTGTCCCTCCCTACCAGAGTGGGGATGACATCCACAAATGGATAACTGCTCTAGAGAGGGCCTGTAAAGTACAGAGGGTCCCTCAGGAGCAGTGGGCAGCAATCTTGTGGCTCTCCTTTGCAGACAAAGGTAGAGATAAGCTCCTCACTGTTAGAGAGGAGGATGCTGATAATTACAAAGTCTTGAAGAGTGCTCTAATTGAGGGGTTTGGCCTAACCACTGAACAATACAGGTTAAAGTTCAGGGATACCCAAAAGGCACAGACTCAAGACTGGGTGGACTTTGTTGATTGTTCTGCCAAGGCTCTGGAAGGTTGGTTATTGGGCAGTAAGGTATGTGACTTCACAGGATTGTACAATCTTATCATGAGGGAGCAGATCCTTAACAATTGTCAAAATCAGCTGTTGCATCAGCACCTGGTGGACTCTGATCTGACCTCTCCCCAAGAATTGGGAAAGAAGGCAGACAAATGGGTCAGAACCAGGGTGAGGCAGAAGGTACAGAACCAAGGTGGTGACCCTAAGAAGCAAGATTCGAAAACCTCTGATAAGGGTGGGGAGAAGGGTAAAGACCAAAAGACTTCACAAGGCCCCCAAAAATCTTCTTCAGGTGGGGATTCACAGTCTAACAAGGGAAGAGGCCAAAAGAAACCATGGTGCAAGGTCTGTAAGCAAAAGACCCACTGGACCAGTGATTGCACCAAGTCCAAAGACTCTACTCCAGCCCCCACCAATGCTCCTAAGGCACCTGCTCCCCCTAGTGCAGTTACAGTTGGTGGTGGGACTACACAAGCAAAGGGTTTAGTAGGGTTGACCCTGGGTAAGGAGATGAGCTCTGACCTAGTCAGAGAACTCACTCAGGCTGTCCTAGTCTGTGATGGAGGCATGGATGTGACCTCCTCTGTGAGTCCCAGTAATCTGGGCACGTACAGGCAACAGCCCTTAATCAATGGAAAAGAGGCTTTGGCATTTAGGGACACAGGGGCAAGTGTCACCATGGTGACACAAGACCTTGTGAATCCTGGGCAGATTATACTTGGTGAAATGTACCAAGTGACCAATGCTAGCAACGTCAGAACAGACCATACTCTGGCAGTTGTTAACTTCTCCTGGGGAGGGGTAACTGGCCTTAAGAAGGTTGTGGTAAGTGCTCGACTCAACGCTCTCCATGGCCAAGCAAGTCAACGCAGTCTCATCCTCCTGCTTCAACACCCTCGCATGCTTCGCAAGATCTACAGGTGGATCCCGACAGACACAAGAAGAACAGTCACCCAGGCCCTCGTCAGTAGCAGACTTGACTATGGGAACGCCCTCTACGCGGGAGCCCCGGCCAAGCTCATCAAGCGACTGCAACGCATACAAAACGCCTCCGCACGCCTGATCCTCGATGTACCTCGCCACAGCCACATCACCCCCCACCTGAGGAACCTGCACTGGCTCCCCGTCGACAGGAGACACAAGGCACTCACACAAGGCACTCCACAAGACTGGACCAGCCTACCTCAACAGACGACTCCTCTTCTACGTCCCCAACCGCCAACTCCGCTCCGCCGACCTCTCCCTCGCCACCGTCCCTCGCATTCGAAGAACTACCACCGGCGGCAGATCCTTCTCCCACCTCGCCGCCAAGACCTGGAACACCCTTCCACTAAGCCTACGACAGACCCAAGACCTGCTGACCTTCAGGAGGCTACTCAAGACCTGGTTGTTCGACCAGTAGCAGCACCCCCCCCCCTTTTTTCCCTAGCGCCTTGAGACCCTCGCGGGTAAGTAGTGCGCTTTACAAATTCTGTGATTGATTGATTGATAGACCTACCCGTTGAATGCTTGCTTGGCAATGACTTAGAAACTTCAGCTTGGGCAGAAGTGGAGCTCAGGACCCATGCAGAAATGCTGGGCATCCCTGCAGATGTGTTTGCTGTGACCAGGTCACAAGCCAAAATGTCTAACACTGAACAGGCCTTGGATTCTGGAATAATGGACCAAGTGCCCTCCAAGAAGAGTAGTAGTAGGGTAAAGGCAGTGCCTTCCCCTTGGCTCAGAAGGAAGATCAGTCTCCTGAGGGGGATGATCTCAGTCCTGAGGAAGGAACTGTCCCAGAGGAGCTTGAACCTGACCAGGTTGAGTTCTTGGGGACAGGGGCCCTTCCAGGGCAGATCTGAGCCAGGAGCAGCAGAGCTGCCCCTCTCTTGAACCCCTCAGACAGCAAGCTGCTGCTGAGGCTGCTGGGAAAGCTAGTGGTCCCCATACTGTGTATTGGGATGATGGACTCTTGTACTCAGAGTGTAGAGACCCCAAGCCTGGTGCCACCAGGAGGTTGGTTATACCTCTGAAGTTCAGGGGCTTCCTATTGACTCTAGCCCATGACATTCCCTTAGCAGGTCACCTGGGCCAGAACAAGACTTGGGACAGAATTGTCCCTCACTTTCACTGGTCCCACATGTCTGAAGACACCAAGGAGTTTTGTCGATCCTGTGTAACCTGCCAGGCCAGTGGCAAGGCAGGTGGCACTACAAAGGCCCCCCTGATACCACTACCTGTGGTGGGGGTTCCCTTTGAAAGGGTGGGGATTGACATTGTTGGTCCCTTGGATCCCCAAACAGCATCTGGGCACAGGTTTATCCTGGTGGTAGTGGATCATGCCACCAGGTACCCAGAGGCTATTCCCCTTAGGACCACTACAGCACCTGTGGTGGCAAGAGCCCTCCTGGGAATTTCTCAAGAGTGGGCTTCCCTAAGGAGGTTGTATCAGACAGGGGTGCTAACTTTATGTCTGGATACTTAAAAGCAATGTGGAAGGAGTGTGGAGTGACTTACAAGTTCACCACACCCTATCACCCACAATGCAACGGTTTAGTTGAGAGATTCAACAAAACCTTGAAGGGCATGATTAAAGGGCTCCCAGAAAAGCTTAGGCGAAGATGGGACATACTCTTGCCCTGCCTTTTATTTGCATACAGGGAGGTGCCTCAGAAGGGGGTTGGGTACAGCCCTTTTGAACTTTTGTTTGGTCACCCTGTCAGGGGTCCATTGTGCTTGGTGAAGGAAGGATGGGAGTTACCTCTCAAGCCCCCAAAGCAAGACATAGTGGACTATGTACTTGGTCTCCGCTCCCGGATGGCTGAGTACATGAAAAAGGCAACTAAAAACCTTGAGGCTAGCCAGGAACTGCAAAAAGCCTGGCATGACCAAAGGCTGTACTGACTGTTTACCAGCCAGGACAGAAGGTGTGGGTGTTGGAGCCAGTGGCCCCAGCAGCTCTCCAAGACAAATGGAGTGGACCCCATACCATTGTTGAACAGAAGGGTGAGGTTACCTATTTGGTGGACCTAGGAACACCCAGGAGTCCCCACAGGGTTCTCCATGTCAACAGGTTAAAACCATATGTGGACAGGGCAGACATGGGCTTGCTCATGGCTACTGATGAGGGACAGGAGGAAGAGAGTGACCCACTCCCTGACCTGCTCTCACAGAACCCTGATGATGGGTCAGTGGATGGTGTAGCCTTGGCAGGCAGCCTCACTACCCAGCAGCAGACTGATTGCAGACAGGTGCTCAATCAGTTCAGACACATATTCTCACTGACACCCAGTCAGACTACCTGGTGCACTCATGAAGTGGACACTGGGGACAGTCTGCCTATTAAAAATAAGATTTATAGGCAACCTGACCATGTCAGGGACTGTATCAGGACAGAAGTCCAGAAGATGTTGGATTTGGGAGTTATTGAACCCTCAGATAGCCCTTGGGCTAGTCCAGTGGTCCTTGTGCCAAAACCTCACACCAATGGTGGGAAAAGAGAGATGAGGTTTTGTGTGGACTACAGGGGTCTCAATGCAGTCACTAGGACTGATGCCCATCCAATACCTAGGGCAGATGAGCTAATAGACACTTTGGCCTCAGCCAAGTATCTAAGCACATTTGACCTGACAGCTGGCTACTGGCAGATCAGACTAGCTGATGATGCAAAGCCAAAGACAGCATTCTCAACCCTAGTGGGCATTATCAATTTGTGGTGATGCCCTTTGGTCTGAAGAATGCACCTGCCACTTTTCAGAGGTTGGTGAATACAGTCCTTACAGGTCTGGAAGCCTATAGTGCAGCATATCTAGATGATATTGCTGTCTTTAGCTCCACCTGGGAGGATCACCTGGTCCACCTCAGAAATGTTTTGCAGGCCCTGCAGAAAGCAGGCCTGACTATCAAGGCCACAAAGTGCCAGATAGGGCAGAGTCAGGTTGTGTACCTGGGCCACCTTGTGGGTGGAGGCCAGGTTCAACCACTGCAGAGCAAGATCCAGACCATCATGGACTGGACTGCTCCAACTACCCAGACTCAGGTGAGAGCCTTTTTAGGCCTGACTGGGTACTATAGGAGATTTGTCAAGGGGTATGGATCAATAGTGACACCCCTGAATGACTTAACTTCCAAGAAAATGCCCAAAAGGTTCAGTGGACAGTTAGCTGTCAAAAGGCATTTGATGACCTGAAGCAGGCCATGTGCACTGCTCCCATTCTACAGAGTCCTGATTACTCCAAGAAGTTCATTGTCCAAACAGATGCATCTGAATTGGGGGTAGGGGCTGTACTGTCACAATTGAATGATGAAGGTCAGGATCAGCCAGTAGCTTTTATTAGCAGAAGGCTGACCCCTAGAGAGAAACGTTGGTCAGCCATTGAGCGGGAGGCCTTTGCTGTGGGCTGGGCTCTGAAGAAGTTGGGGCCATACTTGTTTGGTACTCACTTCCTTGTTCAAACAGACCATAAGCCCCTCTTATGGCTAAAACAAATGAAGGGTGAAAACCCCAAACTGCTTAGGTGGTCCATTTCCCTACAGGGGATGGACTTCACAGTGGAACATAGACCTGGGAGTAACCATGCCAATGCAGATGGACTCTCTAGGTACTTCCACTTAGAACATGAAGACTTAACTGGGCAAGGTTAGTTTAATGTCCCTACGTTTGGGGGGTTGTGTAGGAGAGTAGGATCTGCTTCACATGGGTACCCCCACTTTTTGCTGATGCTTCACTGTTTTTAGACCTTAGTCTGGCTGGGGCCCTGCTAATCAGAACCCCAGCCTAGCGGCTTCCTCTCTAAAATGGTTTCCATGTGCCTTAGGCACATCTCTGATTGGAATCTGGAGTGCCCTTATAAGTCCCTAGTATATGGTATACTATGTACCCAGGGCATAGGTACCTCAGAGGCCTACCAGGGGCTGCAGCATGTATTGTGCCACCCCTGGAAGGCCATCCAAAATGACACCACAGGTCTGCTACTGCAGCCTGGGTAAGGTGGTGCATGCACCCCTTACTGTGATATAGGCTACCTATATCACTACATACATACACACATATAAACCTATAAGTCACTCCTATGGCAGGCCTTATCAATCCTGAAGGCAGAGTGCGTGGTTCCTATGTGAGAGGGTGCCCCTGCATGAGCTGGGCCCCTCTGCAGCGTTCAGAGACCCTTCTCTGATGCTGTTTGTAGTGCAACCCGACCATATACTCTTAAGCGCATTATAACCTCGCGTTAAATGCTAACTTTGGGATGGCTGCACGGAAACATGTTGTGTTTGGTGTCAAACATCTTGGAATACTACCCCCCGCCAGTTCTGGCGGCGGGAGTAGCATTCCACCCTTCTAGAGGGAGAGACATGTACACACCGGTATACCCGGTACTGACTTTCCAGAGCCCTGGCATCACAAAATGGATGCCGCTGCCACAGACACGAGTCTGGCCTCCTGCTGCTGACCAAAACTCCGGCAGGGGAGGCCTGGACAATAGGTTTCCTGTCCCAGGGAGGTGTAACCACCTCCCCAGACAGGATAGTGTGTATTGGGGCTGGGCGGGAGCACTCTCTGGTGCTTTGAAGTCCTGCACTGGGGGCACATTTGGTGTCCCTGTGCATACCCCAGTTCAAACCGGCTCAGGGGCTTCCAGCCCCTGCTCTGGCTGCGAAACTGGACAAAGGGAAAGGGGTGTAACCACCCCTCTGCCCTGACCCTCCCATAGGAGGGTCCACAGAGTATGTCCAACCCCCTACCTTAGTATAAGTATGGGACCCCAGTCCTTAGGACTTTAGATTAACCTGGACGAAACTCTGACACAGAATCCTGGACCTTCGACGCTCTACTTCAAGATTAGAGGACTGAAGAATCTCCCTTGGGGTCAAGGAGTGACTCCCCTGCTTGGCAGGCACCAAAGAAGCAATTGTCCGGTCTGCATCGCTGAAGCTCCCGCCGGACGCCGAAGTCTTTGCATCACCAGAGGTGGATTTTCAGACTTCCCCGAGGCTGCCCTGACTCCCCAGCAAAGCTGAGGCCCGTAGCTGTCGTGGGTAACGTGGAACCGTGACCCCTGGACACCAATCGCATTTGCAAGTGCATCCTCTTCTGGGTCTCCCACGAAGTCGTGCTTTGGGCTCCGAGTAGCCCCAGCCTCCAGCACCAACTGCACCGAAGATCACTGGCCTTCACTCCACGAGTGTCCTGTGAGCCAGCTCCACGTGCGTCGACTTGAGGCTCCTTCGCGGTCGCTAGTCTGTTGGCTAGTAGGCCCACCCGAAGGCCAATCTTCTTCTGCTTGGGCTCCCTGGTTGCTCCATGCGTGCCCTGACTTACCTTCGCTGGGTGAGTCCCACAGACCTTGCTGGTCTGCAACATCGTCCTTCTTCCATTTCCACGAGACTTGCCGTTGCCAAGGCTTGTTGGGTCCAATCCGGTCGCCGACACCCCTGCAATCGACAGACGTCGTGGGACAGCTCGAATCCAGCTCCTGGTTGTTGTCGACGCCTCCTGAACCTCGTGGCTGAAGAGTCAAGACGACCGTCAACCTACCTGAAGCACTCGACATCAGTGGGCATCTGCTCATCGCCTTCCTGGTCACTGGCTAGTGACCCAGACTCTGTCCCCTCTGCTTTCAGGTTCTTCAGATCTTCGATCCACCTTTGGATCCACCCGAACACTTTCGACTTGGCCGCCAGCAGCACTTTGCAGCAGATCGCCATTGAAAGCGGCAACGAAACCCGACCCCGAAAGAGACCTATGCACCCGGCTCCCCTGGGTGAGGTAACTCGAGTACTCCGGTGCTCCCGTGGGTATTGACACTAGAACAGCCTAGTTCTTAAAGGGTTTGCTCCAAGTCCTACTCTAAGTGTCCCTTTTCTTTTAAATTCAAACCGCGACTTTCCCCATAGAAGTTAACTGCGATTCGCGGCTGTGTTCATACACTGCACGTGTCCCCCGTGGGTCCCCTGTGTCACTACCTTGGGTGGTTCCTTGTGGTCCAAGCACTTCTACAGGCTCTAGGCCCTGTGTCTAGCTCAGTCGTGGTTCTTATACCACTTTATTGGTATATGGTTTGAGTACGCCCCTAGGGCTCAAACGTGTATTTGTGCTATTACTGTAGATAACTAACTTATAACTTATGTACTTCGAACTCTAGCCTCATAAAGAGACTAGAGGGGTGTGTTTAGCAATAAATACATATATTTTGAATATATACCTGGTGTGGTCCTCTTTCATTTGGTCACTCAAGAGATTATAGACTGGTAAAACAAGCTGCTTTACATTCCTTCAAGACTTAGCCTGAAGGCTGCTCTCCATAGCTACCACTAGGATAGCTTTCAATAAAGGTTGTCTTTAACCTATCTCCAATAAGGGGTTGTTTGGACTGGTGCAAGGTGCCCACTAGAATTAGTGGACAGCATATGCCAGGCCAACTTCTCACAACCACCACCACCAATATCACCGCCACCAATAACACCAATACCACCACCGCCAATACCACCACTACCAATACCACCACCACTACCAATACCATCACCACCAATACCAATACCACCAACACCAATACCACCACCAGCAATACCAATACCACCATCAATACCAATACAACCATCAATACCAATACCAAAACCACCACCACCACCAATACCACCACCAATACAACCAATACCACCACCACCAATACCGCCACCAATACCACCACCATTAATACCGCCACCACCAATACCACCACCACCAATACCACCACCACCACCACCAATACCACCACCACCAATACCACCACCAATACCACCACCACCAATACCACCAATATCACCACCACCAATACCACCACCATCAATTCCACCACTACCAATATCACCACCACCACAAATTTCACCAGCACCAATACCACCACCTCCAGTTCCAACATTAATACCAATACCAATACCACCACCAAAACCACCACCAATACCACCACCAATACCACTATCACTACCACCACCAATACCACCACCACCAATACCACCAATACCACCACCAATGCCTCCACCACCACCACCAATACCACCAATCAACATTTTACGTCTCTTATAGACATTATACATAAGTGGTAACTGGCAATTTATGTGCAAAGTTAACCTATTTACATTTGTCAACGTGAAATAACACTAATATAAAGGTTTGCGCACTAATTAGAGTGATATTGCATGATTTGTGCTATGTAGTAAGTTGTATTGTGGCAAAAGAATGCGGATGGTAAGTAAACATGCCTTTACATGTCGCTTTTGCTAGGTAACACCTAATTGGGTACTTAGAATGACGGGTGGGAAACGAAAAGGCTTATTTTCTCTATCTTAATTATGATTGTGTTTGTTTTCATGATAGTTCGTTCGGGCCTGTTAGGCCGTGCTGTAAAAATGGCTGCCGAGGCCAATGGGCTCAATGCGCAGATGCAAAGATGGCTTCTAAGCGGAAGAAAGCCGCAGAGACATATCACGTGGCTACAAGTCGAGCCCAGAGTGAGAAGTGTCAAGGTCGGCCTGACCTGACACCAAGCAAGTGCCAAGAAGGACTCAGCGAGAATCTGTGAAAACAGGGGACAAGCAACTGTGAATTAACAATGGACTGTTTAAAATAAAGTTACAAAAGAAAAGACACATTTGATGAAATGTCAATTGGATTGCTATTACCCTAAAGCCGTGAGAAAGGACAAAATTATAAACAATTTCAGAACCGGTTTGAGCAAGGAGGGCAATGAGGTGATGCTTGCCACCCCTCCAATGGACCAATTAGCGTTATTCTCGCCCCCAAAGATTTGCAACTTTTCTGTTTAGTAAGCTAGTAGTAGGGTATAAGAGGACCTACTCTTAAGTAGGAGGAGCGCCATTCATACATATATTTTTGAGCACTGGACGTTGACGCTGAAGAACTGCTGCTATTTTCTATAGGCCATTTTCTTAATAGAATTATTCATTTTTAGCTTAAACTTGACTGGGAAGGAACGAGATCGATGTGGGAAACCTGTATAGGAGGTCCGTCGAGGAGGCCTGTTTAGCGGGACAGACAGTCAGTTTTGGGAATTCTATGCTGTGATCTGCAATTTATCCGCCTTGGTGAACTTTTATTCTGCATCTAAAAGGGGTATGCATAAATTCTTTTTAAAGTTTATTTCCTATAATAATATTGAAACGTATTAAAATGATTAATAAAATTGAATCTTATTCATGCATTTAAAGGAGGTAGATAAAATCTATTATAAATTAAAACTACGAGTCTGTGGTTCTTTTAGCTCAATAAAAAGTGTAATGTTTAATAAGTTTTAATGTGATTGAGCTGGTCTTAATCACCATCAACTTATTCTCACTAGTTGGTCCATCGACCAAAGAGCGGAATACCTTGATGTCTTAGAACTGACAGGATTAACGCTGATTATGTATGATGTCTGAGAAATTATCTTTTTTTTTTTAAAACAACTGTTATTGATTTTCAATTCGCCAAACCCCCTTCAAACCATATACATCACAAGTTTCAATGAGGGGCACATATCATAATACAGTATCTAATTATTTACTGTCTGCTATTTGGGTGATTTCATCAGGCCCATCAATGCATTTAGAGGCTATTCTACATCCGCTTCTCTCGTCCGCATCCCCAGCAGTTCACCCAGGCCATGGTATTCCAATGCAAAACGATTCTCAGATAATGCGCCCCCCCTCTAAGCTCGCCCTTCCCTCCCCGTTCCCACCCCCTGCCCCCAGTGTGCTCCTCGTTATTTACTCAGAATTATTCCACCATCCTCTTCGTATGAAAGTGTGCGGGTCATCAGCTGTGTTTGATTCGCGTCCCTAGGCCCACTAGCTCCCCTCCTATTCTTCCCCCTGTTGCCCGCTTAAGCCTAACTATGGGCTGTATGGACTACCCTCATCTCTCGAGGAGCTTCTAGGGATTCGGCCTCCGATTCCGAGTCCAGCTCGGGGTTCCGCAGCAGGGCCACCAGTGCATCCCACGCCCGGGCAGATTCCATCGCCTTTTCATTGTTCGCTCTCATCGCCTGTTGCAGCCTAACCATACTCTCGCTAGTCGCCCAGTTCAATAATTCCACCCGCCAGCGCGCTACGCTAGGACCCTGCTTAGCTTTCCACTGCCTTGTCAGTTCCCGCTTAGCCAATAAGACCCCAGATCAATGAACTTGCTTGTGATCTTAGTGCGCGCGGTATGTGAGAACCAGTGCAGTATGCACGCCCCCATGTCAGGCTCTATTTGTCTATCCGTGACTCCGCACAGGACCTCCATCACCTCCTCCCAGTAACTTCCGAGCTGCGGGCAGCTCCACATCATATGTTGAAAATCGGCTGCGCTCGTACTGCATCGAGGACAGCATGCCGAGTCTACCTGGAAATATTTAGTTATGCGCTCCGGGGTTAAATACGCCCGATGTAGGACGTAAAAATGAATAAGTTGAAACCTCGCATTCCGCGTACCTTTCCATGCCCTCTCCACTATCCCACTCCAGGCCATCTCGGGAATGTCCTTACCCAGGTCTATCTCCCACTTTTCGCGCAACTGAGCTAGTGGCTGCAGTCCCTCTCCCACCAGTCGCCTACTCAGGCAAGTCACCGCCTTTATCGTCCCCGCGGCCATTACCACGTATTGACACGTCGGGGAAGTCCTTGGTTCCAATAGTCCTTCTCCCCAATATTTCTGTATCGCGGACACCAGCGCGGCATGTAGCAAATATGCGCCTCTCGGCAAGCCATACCTATCCTGTAGCGCTTGATAGGACAGGAGGGTCCCCTCCTCATAAAGATCTCCGATCATTTGCAGCCCCAGGTCCTCCCACTCTGCCAGCGCATACCAGTCTCCCCCATGCGGGAAAGCCGTACACATCCCCAGGGGGATCTCTGGTGCGTATGGACGAGCAATTCTTCCTTTCCGTTTGTATCTATTCCAACACGCTCTCAGCGTTTTCTCCTCGCTTGTTAACGAAGCCACTCGCAATCGCTGTCCTAGAATTACAAATGATAACACATGCCGTGGCAGCCAACGGTCCTCTGGGCCATCCGGTCCCCTAAATTCCCTAGCCACCGCCTGCGTGAACCCTTGTAGTTGTGCCGCTAAATAATATACTTCGAAGTCCGGGACTGCCCATCCTCCCTCCGCTCTTGGCCTCTTCATCGTAGTTAGTGCTACTCGGCGCCTACCAATCCCCCATAGAAATCCACCTACCATTGATCTAAGCATCTTAAACACCGAGCCCGGGATCCAAATCGGCAACGTCCGAAAATAATATAGTAGTCGGGGCAGTGCCACCATTTTCAGTAGTGCCACTCTTCCCGCCACTGAAAGTGGCAAAGTACCCCAGAAAGCCATGCTCCCTTTGAGCCCTCGCACCGCTCTCATCACGTTGCCCTCTAGTACATCCGCCTGCTCATGGTAGATGTGTGTCCCAAAGTACGGCAAGCAACAGGGTTCCCATCTTATCCTTTCCAGTCCAGCTGGAGGCTCCAGTGCCCTACACGCCGGGAACAAGCAAGTCTTCTCCCAATTCACACCCAATCCCGATATTTCCCCAAACTTACGCAACAGCTCCGTCGCTCCAGCGTCCACCTCCCCGGGGGCGGCATTTTGAGAAATTATCTTGTCGATTTTAATAAGGTATCCCGTTCCTCCAGCAACTACTTTCTTCTCTTTGGTAGTAGTGGATGTGACCAAGGGGGAAAGATTGAGAGAGTGAATGTTTATGCGGTGTTATGGGCCCCACCGTCATATGGTATAGTTGTTAAAAGAGTGATTTACCTGGATGTCATGTCCAAAGGAGAAGAATTTATATTAGCCGCGCTGGATCACCACCAATACCACCACCACCACCAATACCACCACCACCACCACCAATACCACCAATACCACCACCAATACCACCACCACCACCAATACCACCACCACCATTACCACCACCAATACCACCACCACAACCAATACCACCACCACCAATACCACCACCACCAATATCACCAATACCAATACCACCACCATCAATACCACCACCAATACCACCACCACCGCAAATACCACCCCCATTACCAAAACCCCCACAACCAATACCACCAATACCACCACCAATACCACCACCACCAATACCACCACCACCAATACCACCACCACCACCAATACCGCCACCAATACCACCACCACCAATACCAGTACCACAAAAACCAATACCAATACCACCACCAATACCACCTATACCACCACCATCAATACCACCACCAATACCACTCCCACCACCAATACCCCCACCACCAATACCACCAATACCACCACCACCACCACCACCAATACCATCACCAGCAATACCACCACCACCAATACCAATACCACCACCAATACCAGCACCACCAATACCAGTACCACCCCCACCAATAACACCACCAATACCAATACCACCACCACCAATACTGCCACCAATACCACCACCACCAATTCCAGTACCACCACAAACAATACCACCACCAATACCAGCACCACCAATACCAATACCACCACCAGTACCACCACCACCAATACCACCACCAGGAATACCACCACTACCAATGCCACCAATTCCACCACCACCAATACCACCACCATCACTACCACCACCACCACCACCACCACCAATACCACCACCAATACCAATACCACCACCACCAATAACAATACCACCACCACCAATAACAATACCACCAGCTCAGCGCCTCCCGCTCACTAGTAACAGCAGGGGCACTGTACGAGACCGGAGCTGCAGCCGAGACCATCCCTCCCTCCCTCCATGCCTGCCATAAAGCACAGCCAGCCCTGCACCAGGAGGTGAAGCCAGGGCCCTACTACAGCTGGAGTGTTTTTTATTAGGCCAAAGATAGCAATGACATTACGCAATGCCACACTGCACACTCAAATCATGGAGAGGGCAGGAAATAGCCCCCCTCCCCCTCTTCCTCCTGAGCCGCGACAGTGTAATCACAGAGCGAAAGGTGTTGGAGCGCTTTGTTAGTGTTTATAGCTCGGATCATATGTAACTCTCACTTCACGCTTTGTGTCTGTGTAATTTACAACACTTACACATCTTCTTCACGGCACTATTTATCACTACTTATTTATCACTATTTATCACTACTTTGAAGACGTCACAGGCCGGTCTCTTCCTCTGATATTTACAATCTAACAAGCAGTCGAGAAGGCCCTTTAATGCAATGCAATAGGTCTCGCATTTGCGATAGTTTAAGCTATTAGTATTGTAAATGACAATGCTTTTTATTTACGTTTTAAAACCCTAAACATAAATAAAAGGCATTGTCATTTACAATGCAAATAGCTCAAACTCGCATGAATGCGCGACCTATTGCATTGCAAATTCTTGTTTTCGTTTCTGTCAATGTCCATAATATAATAGGTTCTGTATAAATTCCTGAGTCATGCTGACACCACTGTTTATAAAATGCCAGCAGTGCCCCTCTCAGAACTAACTCATCCAAAATAGCTGACTCATCCAAAATATAATGGCCGAGTCTCCCTTCCACAGCCTTGCTGACTTGACTCATCCATGATATATAAGCACCAGCATCCCTCTTGAACCATGCTGATTCCTTTGTATTGTAACGCCAGTGTAACTTCCAGACCAAGCTCAGTCATGTATAACATAATGGCCCCAGTATCCCTTACCAAGCCCTGCTACTAATGTTCTAGTGCAGTAAGGCCAGTATAACTCCCAGACTAAGCTGAGTCTCATGTACCATAATTGTACCAATGTCACATACAAAGCCATGCAGCTTCACCTATAATATAATAAAGCCAGTAGCCATTCCAGAAACATGCTGACTCATCCATGTTATAAGAGCACCAGTACCCCTCCCAGAGCCGTGCTGCCTCATCCATGATATAAGAGCACCAGTGACTCTCCCTGGGCCGTGCTGAGTCATTCATAACATAAGAGCATCAGTATCCCTCCCAGAATCGTACTGACTCACCCATGATATAAGGGCGTCAGCGCCCCTTCGGCAAAACCGTAATGACTCCTCCATAACATAAGAGCACCAGTACCCCTTTCAGAAGCGTGCTGACTCATACAGCAGCAGTACCCCTCCCAGAGCCGTGCTGACTCATCCATAATATAAGAGCAGCAGTAGCCCTCCCAGAATCGTGCTGACTCATCCATAATATAAGAGCACCAGTACCCCTCCCAGAGCGGTGCTGACTCATCCATGATATAAGAGCAGCAGTACCCCTCCCAGAGCCGTGCTGGCTCATCCATGATATAAGAGCAGCAGTACCCCTCCCAGAGCCCTGCTGACTCATCCATAGTATAAGAGCACCAGTACCCCTCCCAGAATCGTGCTGACTCATCCATAATATAAGAGCAGCAGTACCCCTCCCAGAGCCGTGCTAACTCATCCATATTATAAGAGCACCAGTACCCCTCCCAGAGCGGTGCTGACTCATCCATGATATAAGACACCAGTACCCCTTTCAGAACCGTGCTGACTCATACAGCAGCAGTACCCCTCCCAGAGCGGTGCTGACTCATCCATGATATAAGAGCAGCAGTACCCCTCCCAGAATCGTGCTGACTAATCCATGATATAAGAGCAGCAGTACCCCTCCCAGAGCCGTGCTGACTCATCCATAATATAAGAGCAGCAGTACCCATCCCAGAGCTGTGCTGACTCATCCATAATATAAGAGCACCAGTACCCCTCCCAGAATAGTGCTTACTCATCCATGATATAAGAGCACCAGTACCCCTCCCAGAGCCCTGCTGACTCATTCATGATATAAGCGCACCAGGGCCACTCCCTGGGCAGTGATGACTCATCCATAACAGAAGAGCTCCAGTACCCCTCCCTGGGCCGTGCTGACTCATCCATAACATAAGATCAGCAGTACCCCGCCCAGAATCGTGCTGACTCATCCATAATATAAGAGCAGCAGTACCCCTCCCAGAGCTGTGCTGACTCATCCATAATATAAGAGCACCAGTACCCCTCCCAGAATCGTGCTGACTCATCCATAATATAAGAGCAGCAGTAACCCTCCCAGAGCTGTGCTGACTCATCCATAATATAAGAGCACCAGTACCCCTCCCAGAATAGTGCTGACTCATCCATGATATAAGAGCACCAGTACCCCTCCCAGAGCCCTGCTGACTCATCCATGATATAAGCGCACCAGGGCCACTCCCTGGGCAGTGATGACTCATCCATAACAGAAGAGCTCCAGTACCCCTCCCTGGGCCGTGCTGACTCATCCATAACATAAGAGCAGCAGTACCCCGCCCAGAATCGTGCTGACTCATCCATAATATAAGAGCACCAGTACCCCTCCCAGAGCGGTGCTGACTCATCCATGATATGAGCAGCAGTACCCCTCCCAGAATCGTGCTGACTCATCCATAATATAAGAGCAGCAGTACCCCTCCCAGAGCCGTACTGACTCATCCATAATATAGGAGCAGCAGTACCCCGTCCAGAGCCGTGCTGACTCATCCATAACATAAGAGCAGCAGTACCCCGCCCAGAGCCGTGCTGACTCATCCATAATATAAGAGCACCAGTACCCCTCCCAGAATCGTGCTGACTCATCCATAATATAAGAGCACCAGTACCCCTCCCAGAGCCGTGCTGACTCATCTAGAGCAGAAAGTGGACAACAATTCACTTCTGAATTATTCTTACCGTTGTCTCCGCCTCCAAAAGACCAGACGGTCAGTCCATCCTGAGACACCGCCACCGTGTTGGAGCTGCCGCACGACACCTGGCCCACGCCGCTGATGTCCCTCACCAGGGTGGGAATGCTCCGGCTCTGACTGTCGCGATGCCCTGTAGAGACGAGCAGACATGGGTTTGGCATTCGTAGGGTAACATGAAGGGGCCAAGGGGAACTGTGGACCACCGGATGAATGACTTAAGTATGGGAAACAGTCTGATGCTCACCTAGGCATCTACCTGACTCCTTCCCCCACATGTAGAACTCTGCCCGTGCCCCCGCGCAGGTCTGATGCTCGCATAGGCGACCAGTCTCCTCCCCCCCCTCCCCCCCCCCGGTGTAGATCTTTAAACGTGCACCCCAGGAAGCCCAATGCTCCCCTACTCATCTAAGGCCTGCCCTTAGCCCCGAAGTGTGCAGCTTTCAAAAAGCACCCCAGCAGGTCTGATGCTTCCCTACGTGCCCACAGCCTCCATACTCCCAGATGAAGAGCTCTCAAAGTACACCCCAACTGTCTGATACTCACCCAGGCATCCAAAATCTCCTCCCCCAGGAGTAGAGGTCTGACCATGCACCCCAGCACGTCTGGTGCTCGCCCAGGCATCCAAAATCTCCTCCCCCAGGAGTAGAGGTCTGACCATGCACCCCAGCACGTCTGATGCTCCCCCAGGCATCCAAAATCTCCTCCCCCAGGAGTAGAGGTCTGACCATACACCCCAACTGTCTGATACTCACCCATGCATCCAAAATCACCTCCCCCAGGAGTAGAGATCTGAACATGCACCCCAACACGTCTGGTGCTCGCCTAGGCTTCCAGAGTGCCCCTCCCTCATAGAACCAGTGACCACAAGCACCCCAGTAGGTCTGGTGCTCACCTGTGTGTGTCCAAAGACTCCTTTCCCCCAGGGGCAGAGCTCTGACCATGCACCCAAGCAGGGCTGATGCTCTCTTAAGCTTCCAAAGTCTCCCACCATCAAGTGTAGGCCACTCAACATGCACAGTAGCAGGTTTCATGCTCCCCTAAGCATCCAAAGTCTCTCTCTTTCTAGGTGTAGCCCTCTCAGCATGCATCTGAGCAGGTCCGATGCTCCCCAGGGAGTCCATTGCCTTCTACCCCATGTGTAGCGCTCTCAACATGCATGAAAGCCAGTCTGATGCCTGCCTACTGGAGTCTCATTTCTCCCAGGTGCAGAGGTGTTAAAATGCACAACAAGGGGCCTGATGCTCACCTAGGCATTCACAGACTCCGTCCCCCCAGGTGTAGAACTCTCACCATGCACCTAAACTGGTCTGATGGTCACCATGGCATCCAAAAGCACCTTCCCCTAGGTGCAGAGCTCTCATAATAAACAACAACAGGTCTGGTGCCCACCTAGGCACCCAAGGTCTCCTTCTGCCCAAGTCTACAGCTCTCAACATGCACTCAGCAGATCTGATGCTAGCCCAGGCATTCAAAGTCCTTCCGCCACACAACAAGTGGCCACATTCACATGCACTTCAGAAGGTCTGGTGGTCATATGCGCATCCAAAGTCTCCATATATAGAGCTCTCAACAACATCCTAGCAGCTCCTATGTAGACTTAGGTATCCAAAATGTCCTTCCCCCCAGGTATAGAGCTCTCAACATGCACTACAACGGGTCTGATACACAATTAGGCATCCAAAGTCACCCCCATAGGTGTAGAGCTCTCATCATAAAGAACAGGTCTGATTCTCACCTAGCTGTCCAACGTCTCTCCCTTTCCTGAGGTGTAGAACACTCAAAATGCACCCCAACAGATCTGATGCTCACCTAGGCATCCAAAGTCTCCTTACCCCAGGTGTAGAGCTCTCCACATGCACACAGGAGATCCACTGCTCCTTTAGACATCTAAGGTCTCCCCTCCTGGTTTGGAGCTATTAAAAAGTACCCCAGGAGCTCTGATGCCCCAGTAAGCATCCAAAGTCTCCTCATCTTAGGTGTAGAGCTCTCGACATGCACCCTAGGAGGACTGATGCTCGCCTAGGTGTCCACCATCTCCTCCTCGAGGTGTGGAGCTCTCAACATGCACCCCAGGAGGGCTGAGTTCTCAACATGTACCTCTGCAGGTCTGATGCGCACCTAAGCATCCAAAGTCTCCTTCCCCTAGGTGTAGAGCTCTCAACATGCACCCTGCACCTAAGCATCCAAAATCTCCTTACCCCAGGTGTAGAGCTCTCAACATGCATCCAGGAGGTCTACTGCTCACCTAGCCATCTCCTCAAGCTCTCTCCATTGTGGTTTGGAGCTCTTAAAAAGCATCCCAGTAGCTCTGATGCTCCACTAAACATCCAAAGTCTCCTCACCTTAGATCTAGAGCTCTCAACATGCACCCCAGCAAGATTGATCCACTATTTTCTCCGCAAGGTGTATAGCTCTCAACATGCAACCCCAGGAGAACTGATGCTCACCTAGGTGTCTACCCTCTCCTCCTCGAGGTGTAAAGCTCTCAGCATGCTCCCCAGGAGGACTGATGTTCACCTAGGTGTCCACCTTCTTCTCCCCGAGGTGTAGAGCTCTCAACATGCACCCCGCAGGTCTGATGCTCACCTATGTGTCCACCATCTCCTCCTCTAGGTGTAGAGCTCTCAACATGCACAAGCAGATCTCATGCCCACCTGGGCATCCAATGTCTCATTCCTGATCGGTATAGGGCTCTCATCATGCACCCCAGCAGGTCTAATGCACTCCTAGGAGGACAAAGTATCCTTCACACCAGGTGTAGAACACTCAACATGCATGACAACAGGTCTGATGCCCGTCCAGGCATCTAAAGTCTTCTTACACTGTGATATACAGCTCTCAACATGGACCCCAGCAGGTCTAATGCTAACCGAAAATATAACACAAGCCTGGATTTCACAGAGGGTACACAATGTTCATAGTGGGGTAGCTAGTGAAGTGGGGAAGCCTTTCCACCCAATTATTCCTGGCCCTTGGTCCAGTATAAGCTACAACCTGCCACCCTCATTCTGTTCAATTTTCTTAATAGCAAGGAACTTATGTGACTTGAATCCGCTAAAAAGCCACCCTCCTCCTGGTCTAAGAGTGAGGGATACTTGAAAATAAGTGAAAGAGTGAGTAGATACCTCACGTACGCAACACCAGGGAGGCTACCAGCAGGTTCTCGCCAGCATGCCCACGTGTATCATCATCGGTTATCTACTCACTTAGAAAAACTGAAAAGTGTAATTAGTGTCCAGTAGGAGAATAGATAGAGTAGAAAAGATTTTTAACGTACTCCAACATATAATACCCTGTGTAATATGTGAAGAACAGAGTGTTCTTAAAATAAAATTGAGATAAGACTCACAGTTTAACCAGCCCTCTTTATTCGTATTTGCGAGCTTACTCAAAGTAAAAGCACTGCATGTTGCAAGCCTTGTCAAAGTGGGCCAACATGTTTCATTGCCAAAAGCACAGTCGCGGCAAATTCGTCAGGGGACGAGGTGTGTCATTCACCTTACTGGACAGAAACCCTGTACTGCGGATTCACTAATGCACAATAAAATATAATAAAAACAATTCCTTGTTATCTCACTGATCAAGTGGCTCAGAGCTTCCCATTATCTACTCTTCCCCACATATAGCCCCAATTACCATGTAGAGGCCGAGGGCATTCATACCGGCCAATACCATGCCAAACAGGCGTTCTCAACTTCAGAACCTTCACTCTCATAAAGCACTTCTGTTGCTTTTCCTGGTACCTGTAAAAACACACACCATCAGCAGTCGTGTTCATATCCCGCCGTATGTATCAATCCGACTTCTATGTACTCAAATCCATTCCATCAAATAGAAGTCAGAAATCGGTATTTCTACAAGCCCCCTCGCTCGCACCCGATTATCTGACCTCCCCGTCTACTACAACTCAAGGGATTTGGTCCCATCTCCAAGTAACCAGCTTATTATCTGATCACCTCGCCTCCCGCCTGCGGTCAGTCGGACTCCCATTCATCACATCCAGCCACTGTGTCTGTGTCTATTCTAACGATTGTCAGCATCCCCGTCACCCGAACCAGGTCCCTACTCCTTACCGCGTCTATCAGCTGCACTCGCCTTGTCTCGTACCAGCCTGCAATTGACGCGGAACCTGGACGTATTTAAAAGGACCGCGCATTACGCTCTACGTGTATTAGCGTGATCACGTGTTCACATGTCGTCAGGGCTGTCCGGTCTTGACTCTAATGCGGGCGCCATTTTGTAATGGGTTTCCTTCCCAATTCACAACATTTAAACTAGCTCGTGCACAACCTCCAGAGTCCATAAATCAAAGCCAATAGATACTATCACTGTCCATGAACATTACTACTATGGTTGCCATCCCTAGTCAATACCCCACTTTACGAATTCAGTCAGGTGTTGAACCTCTTGCTGTAACTCAGGGACTCCATTCTTACAATCCCCCCCACTTCTTTTACTCATTTATTCACTTTTATGGGGCAACTACCTCACCAATTTCCTCACCAAATTTTAATTTCGTAAAAATAGGGACAGTATCCATTCATCCCATGTCCATCTGGCTAAACTTTTCATTTTCATCATCCTTTATATTGTTGCCATTAGTTCACAAATTTGAGACATAAGTGTCAGCAAGGGTGATCATCACCGAAACAAAGTAGCGGTATTTCCTTTTACCAAATTGCATGAGCGCTAGGGGCCCAGATGCTAAAAATCGTCCTAGCGACTCACTTTGTTCCATTCTATAGAATCATTCAAGCCCTGCTCCTCAACCTTCTCGGAAAAAATCCACCGGGCTTCTTTTGTAGCAAGTATTCTGTCGATACAGTCACTGTCAGCCACTACTCTCTCCAACACCACCCACTTGAGTGCTCTCAGATCATGTTTCTGTTCAACAAAATGCTGTACCAAACGCGTTGTAAGTTTGCCTGCTTTTATGGTGCTTAAATGCTCTTGAATGCGGATCTTAATCTTCCTTGAGGTTAACCCAATGTAATACAGCCCGCACTGGCACGTGAGTCTGTATATTACATTTGTCGTGTTACAGTTGGAAAACTTGTTTAAATACCATGTTTTCCCGTTCCTCAACTGTACCTCATTGGTTTTTTCGGTCAGAGTACAAACCGAGCAACTTCCACATGGATAATGTCCACCTGGTAGTGTTGTGTTGGGTTTTCTCAGGGGCGCGTATGTACCAACTTATCTTTTAAATTACACGCTCTTCTGAACGCAAATCTGGGGTCAGGCATTTTAAAACTTGCAGTCGACAACAATGGCCAATGCTTACGCATTATCTGTCTGATGCTTGATGCTAAGGGGTCATAGCTCATTACCACAGGCAGACATTCTTCAGATTGTCTGACATTCCTTTCTAAGAGGACTTCCCTCGGGGTGTTACGAGCTCTCTTACGTGCTCTGTTGATCACTTTTTTAGGGTAAGCTCTCTGTACCAGTTTGTTTGACAGATCTTCTGCTTGCTGGGTGAATGTTTCCACCTTTGAACAATTTCTTCGGTACCTTAAAAACTGGCCTACGGGCAAATTATCCCGCAGTGCCCTGGGGTGGAATGACTGATATAAGACAGAGTTCCTGTCTGTCCCCTTCTGGTGTACCATAGTACACAGTTTATTGTCCTGTGCCACAATCTCCAAGTCCAAGTATATGGCATGTCCTCTGCTAATGGTCCAAGTAAACTTTAGACAGGGGTCTCGACCATTGAGCCAATTTAAAAATTCAAGTAGGCCTCCCTCCTCGCCGGTCCAAATACACAAGACGTCGTCTATATACCTCCTCCAGAGACAAATATGTCTCTGGAAGGGGTTAGACGCATGGTCCAAATGATGTTCCTCAAACTGGCCTTCATAGATGCAGACCAGACTGGGCGCAAAAGTTGCGCCCATTGATGTTCCGGACACCTGTAAATACAAGTCATCCTTGTAGCAAAAGTAATTCCGTGTTAGGGCCAATTCAATGCACCATAACACGAAGGACTGAGGGGTGTCATAAAACCACTCCTGAGCCCCAAGGGCCCGCGCTGCTGCCACCAGTGTGGCCTCTTGGAGTATGCTTGTATACAATGACTCAATGTCAATTGTTACAAGAAACTGCGAAGTGGGATCAAAGTCCATATCTTCTAAGATGTTCAAGATGTCCGTTGTGTCCTTGACATATGAGGGTTGTTTAAGAACAGACTCCCTTAAGAAAAAGTCCGCAAATTGCGACAACGGCTCCAGGACAGATGAAATCCCTGGAACTATAGGGCGTCCAGGCGGGGGCCGTTGGGCTTTGTGCACCTTCGGGAGTATGTAGAAGGACGGTGTCCTGGGCTTGGTATTAATCAGGAACTCTGCCTCCTTACTCGTGATCCATTTGTTACTCTTTGCCTCAGCTCCCCTCGTATTGATCACTTCCTGTAATTCATTAAGGGGATCCCTAAGCAGGGGATGGTAATTCTTCCGTTCACTCAATAGTCTATGGACCTCAGTGTCATAATCACTTGAGTTCATCACTACGATCGCCCCGCCTTTGTCGGCAGACTTGATCGTTATTAGGTCATTGTCCTGTAGACTCTTCACCGCCTTCCAGTCATTTTGACTCATGTTGTTAAATGTATGATGTGTATTCAGTTGTTCTAACTTGGAAATTTCTTCAAAGACTTTACGTTCAAACACCAGGACCTCTGGCCCCATAGATGAACTTGGAGGACAAAACTGGACGGACGGCGTAAATTAGTTGTAAATAAAGACTGGGACTCAACTTCTTTCATGGCAAAAAACTTTTTTAGTTTAATCTTCCTCATGGTTTCATGGAACTCCGTTCTGCATTTAAAAGCATCATGCCTTGGGGTGGGGACATATCCCAAACCTTTATTCAAAACCCTATGTTCATCAGTTGTTAGTTGATAACTGGATAGATTCATTACAATGTCATTCAGAACATAGTCCTCCCGCGACTGCGTGTTATTCGCGGCGAGTACATTGGCCATTGTTGTCCCTGGTTTTGACGAGCACGGCCTCTGCCCCTTTGTCCTCCACCCCTGTTGCCCCACTGCGTTTGCCCTAAAAAAGAACGTAACAGCACACCCAGATCTTCATTTGATGTAGTTTTTGGGTCAAATCGCACCCTCCCTTGATTGGTCACCTGTGCTGACTCTTCCTCCTCACTGGATGTGTTGTCAAAAGTCCAGTTTGGAGGAGTTCTCCTCTGTTGCTGCCGCCCTCCCCTTTGGTAATTCGATTGGGGAGCCTGCTCTCTGCCTGGTTGATAATATTTATCCTCTACATAAGGAAAAGCCCATTCATGTGAGTATCTATCTAAATTCCTTTTCAAGCCTTTTATTTTCTGATTGACCATATAATTTTTGTGTCGGCGATGGTCGTGTCCCTTTTCCATCGCCGACACAAAGGACAGTTGCAACGGATCCAAGAGGATTTGGCCGACTACAAAAATTATATGGTCAATCAGAAAATCTGGGCCTCTAGCGCTCATGCAATTTGGTAAAAGGAAATACCGCTACTTTGATTCGGTGATGATCACCCTTGCTGACACTTATGTCTCAAATTTGTGAACTAATGGCAACAATATAAAGGATGATGAAAATGAAAAGTTTAGCCAGATGGACATGGGATGGATGGATACTGTCCCTGTTTTTACGAAATTAAAATTTGGTGAGGAAATTGGTGAGGTAGTTGCCCCATAAAAGTGAATAAATGAGTAAAAGAAGTGGGGGGATTGTAAGAATGGAGTCCCTGAGTTACAGCAAGAGGTTCAACACCTGACTGAATTACGTAAAGTGGGGTATTGACTAGGGATGGCAACCATAGTAGTGATGTTCATGGACAGTGATAGTATCTATTGGCTGTGATTTATGGACTCTGGAGGTTGTGCACGAGCTAGTTTAAATGTTGTGAATTGGGAAGGAAACCCATTACAAAATGGCGCCCGCATTAGAGTCAAGACCGGACAGCCCTGACGACACGTGAACACGTGATCACGCTAATACACAAAGAGCGTAATGCGCGGTCCTTTTAAATACGTCCAGGTTCCGCGTCAATTGCAGGCTGGGACGAGACAAGGCGAGTGCAGCTGATAGACGCGGTAAGGAGTAGGGACCCGGTTCGGGTGACGGGGATGCTGACAATCGTTGGAATAGACACAGACACAGTGGCTGGATGTGATGAATGGGAGTCCGACTGACCGCAGGCGGGAGGCGAGGTGATCAGATAATAAGCTGGTTACTTGGAGATGGGACCAAATCCCCTGAGTTGTAGTAGACGGGGAGGTCAGATAATCGGGTGCGAGCGAGGGGGCTTGTAGAAATACCGATTTCTGACTTCTATTTGATGGAATGGATTTGAGTACATAGAAGTCGGATTGATACATACGGCGGGATATGAACACGACTGCTGATGGTGTGTGTTTTTACAGGTACCACGAAAAGCAACAGAAGTGCTTTATGAGAGTGAAGGTTCTGAAGTTGAGAACTCCTGTTTGGCATGGTATTGGCCGGTATGAATGCCCTCGGCCTCTACATGGTAATTGGGGCTATATGTGGGGAAGAGTAGATAATGGGAAGCTCTGAGCCACTTGATCAGTGAGATAACAAGGAGATTTTATTGTGCATTAGTGAATCCGCAGTACAGGGTTTCTGTCCAGTAAGGTGAATGACACACCTCGTCCCCTGACGAATTTGCCGCGACTGTGCTTTTGGCAATGAAACATGTTGGCCCACTTTGACAAGGCTTGCAACATGCAGTGCTTTTACTTTGAGTAAGCTCGCAAATACGAATAAAGAGGGCTGGTTAAACTGTGAGTCTTATCTCAATTTTATTTTAAGAACACTCTGTTCTTCACATATTACACGGGGTATTATATGTTGGAGTACGTTAAAAATCTTTTCTACTCTATCTATTCTCCTACTGGACACTAATTACACTTTTCAGTTTTTCTAAGTGAGTAGATAACCGATGATGATACACGTGGGCATGCTGGCGAGAACCTGCTGGTAGCCTCCCTGGTGTTGCGTACGTGAGGTATCTACTCACTCTTTCACTTACTTTCAAGTATCCCTCACTCTTAGACCAGGAGGAGGGTGGTTTGTTAGCGGATTCAAGTCACATAAGTTCCTTGTTTTTAAGAAAATTGAACAGAATGAGGGTGGCAGGTTGTAGCTTATACTGGACCAAGGGCCAGGAATAATTGGGTGGAAAGGCTTCCCCACTTCACTAGCTACCCCACTATGAACATTGTGTACCCTCTGTGAAATCCAGGCTTGTGTTATATTTTTGGTTACTTTAGTGGAGGGCAGCCTGGATGTTTACCCTCTAATGCTCCTGTTTGTGAAGAGTATTGTACGGCGGCTCAGCCGTGAGAGCACATATATGTTTTTAATATATTGACCTGCATTGAATCAAGTTGGCTGGTTGTGATATGAACCCCATTGAATAGCTACATTTCTGTTGCAGTTCGTGTTGACTCGTGTGCCTGTTCACATTGTTTTAGGAATGGACAGGAATTGTTTAGCGTTTACAGACGATCAGATAGCAGCCATCCTATCGGGACCGTCTCTGTTCCCTGACTCCCCTTTGACCAATATAAGCTCTGTCAGAGAAGAATGGGAAAGACTGAGCAATACCAAAAAACCACAAGTAAGGGTAGCCCTACATGGGGCTTTGATGACTGAGTATCTCCGGGCGGGAGCTGCCCCTGCTAGTTTATTGGTCAGGATAGAACCGAGGATTTTCCTTGAGGATAAAAAGTTCAGGGTTGATTGGAGTTATATTGCCAATAAATGTACAAGAGACTGGCTGATCTTAATTATTAATACAGCCAAGAGACTCAGTGATGAGTTATTGGCTGAGATTTTAGAATTGGAAGAGACTTTGAAAAGGGACACGACCATCGCCGACACAAAGGAGCAGTTGCAACGGATCCAAGAGGATTTGGCCGACTACAAAAATTATATGGTCAATCAGAAAATAAAAGACTTGAAAAGGAATTTAGATAGATACTCACATGAATGGGCTTTTCCTTATGTAGAGGATAAATATTATCAACCAGGCAGAGAGCAGGCTCCCCAATCGAATTACCAAAGGGGAGGGCGGCAGCAACAGAGGAGAACTCCTCAAAACTGGACTTTTGACAACACATCCAGTGAAGAGGCAGACTCAGCACAGGTGACCAATCAAGGGAGGGTGCGATTTGACCCAAAAACTACATCAAATGAAGATCTGGGTGTGCTGTTACGTTCTTTTTAGGGCAAACGCAGTGAGGGCAGCAGGGTGGAGGACAAAGGGGCAGAGGCCGTGCTCGTCAAAACCAGGGACAACAATGGCCAATGTACTCGCCGCGAATAACACGCAGTCGCGGGAGGACTATGTTCTGAATGACATTGTAATGAATCTATCCAGTTATCAACTAACAACTGATGAACATAGGGTTTTGAATAAAGGTTTGGGCTATGTCCCCACCCCAAGGCATGATGCTTTTAAATGCAGAACGGAGTTCCATGAAACCATGAGGAAGATTAAACTAAAAAAGTTTTTTGCCACGAAAGAAGTTGAGTCCCAGTCTTTATTTACAACTAATTTACGCCGTCCGTCCCAGTTTTGTCCTCCAAGTTCATCTATGGGCCCAGAGGCCCTGGTGTTTGAACGTAAAGTCTTAGAAGAAATTTCCAAGTTAGAACAACTGAATACACATCATACATTTAACAACATGAGTCAAAATGACTGGAAGTCGGTGAAGAGTCTACAGGACAATGACCTAATAACGATCAAGTCTGCCGACAAAGGCGGGGCGATCGTAGTGATGAACTCAAGTGATTATGACACTGAGGTCCATAGACTATTGAGTGAACGGAAGAATTACCATCCCCTGCTTAGGGATCCCCTTAATGAATTACAGGAAGTGATCAATACGAGGGTAGCTGAGGCAAAGAGTAACAAATGGATCACGAGTAAGGAGGCAGAGTTCCTGATTAATACCAAGCCCGGGACACCGGCCTTCTACATACTCCCGAAGGTGCACAAAGCCCAACGGCCCCCGCCTGGACGCCCTATAGTTTCAGGGATTTCATCTGTCCTGGAGCCGTTGTCGCAATTTGCGGACTTTTTCTTAAGGGAGTCTGTTCTTAAACAACCCTCATATGTCAAGGACACAACGGACATCTTGAACATCTTAGAAGATATGGACTTTGATCCCACTTCGCAGTTTCTTGTAACAATTGACATTGAGTCATTGTATACAAGCATACCCCAAGAGGCCACACTGGTGGCAGCAGCGCGGGCCCTTGGGGCTCAGGAGTGGTTTTATGACACCCCACAGTCCTTCGTGTTATGGTGCATTGAATTGGCCCTAACACGGAATTACTTTTGCTACAAGGATGACTTGTATTTACAGGTGTCCGGAACATCAATGGGCGCAACTTTTGCGCCCAGTCTGGCCTGCATCTATGTAGGCCAGTTTGAGGAACATCATTTGGACCATCAGTCTAACCCCTTCCAGGGACATATTTGTCTCTGGAGGAGGTATATAGACGACGTCTTGTGTATTTGGACCGGCGAGGAGGGAGGCCTACTTGAATTTTTAAATTGGCTCAATAGTCGAGACCCCTGTCTAAAGTTTACTTGGACCATTAGCAGAGGACATGCCATATACTTGGACTTGGAGATTGTGGCACAGGACAATAAACTGTGTACGATGGTACACCAGAAGGGGACAGACAGGAACTCTGTCTTACATTATCAGTCATTCCACCCCAGGGCACTGCGGGATCATTTGCCCGTAGGCCAGTTTTTAAGGTACCGAAGAAATTGTTCAAAGGTGGAAACATTCACCCAGCAAGCAGAAGATCTGTCAAACAAACTGGTACAGAGAGCTTACCCTAAAAAAGTGATCAACAGAGCACGTAAGAGAGCTCGTAACACCCCGAGGGAAGTCCTCTTAGAAAGGAATGTCAGACAATCTGAAGAATGTCTGCTGTGGTAATGACCTATGACCCCTTAGCATCAAGCATCAGACAGATAATGCGTAAGCATTGGCCATTGTTGTCGACTGCAAGTTTTAAAATGCCTGACCACAGATTTGCGTTCAGAAGGGCGTGTAATTTAAAAGATAAGTTGGTACATACGCGCCCCCTGAGAAAACCCAACACAACACTACCAGGTGGACATTATCCATGTGGAAGTTGCTTGGTTTGTACTCTGACCGAAAAAACCAATGAGGTACAGTTGAGGAATGGGAAAACATGGTATTTAAACAAGTTTTCCAACTGTAACACGACAAATGTAATATACAGACTCACGTGCCAGTGCGGGCTGTATTACATTGGGTTAACCTCAAGGAAGATTAAGATCCGCATTCAAGAGCATTTAAGCACCATAAAAGCAGGCAAACTTACAACGCGTTTGGTACAGCATTTTGTTGAACAGAAACATGATCTGAGAGCACTCAAGTGGGTGGTGTTGGAGAGAGTAGTGGCTGACAGTGACTGTATCGACAGAATACTTGCTACAAAAGAAGCCCGGTGGATTTTTTCCGAGAAGGCTGAGGAGCAGGGCTTGAATGATTCTATAGAATGGAACAAAGTGAGTCGCTAGGACGATTTTTAGCATCTGGGCCCCTAGCGCTCATGCAATTTGGTAAAAGGAAATACCGCTACTTTGATTCGGTGATGATCACCCTTGCTGACACTTATGTCTCAAATTTGTGAACTAATGGCAACAATATAAAGGATGATGAAAATGAAAAGTTTAGCCAGATGGACATGGGATGAATGGATACTGTCCCTGTTTTTACGAAATTAAAATTTGGTGAGGAAATTGGTGAGGTAGTTGCCCCATAAAAGTGAATAAATGAGTAAAAGAAGTGGGGGGGATTGTAAGAATGGAGTCCCTGAGTTACAGCAAGAGGTTCAACACCTGACTGAATTCGTAAAGTGGGGTATTGACTAGGGATGGCAACCATAGTAGTAATGTTCATGGACAGTGATAGTATCTATTGGCTTTGATTTATGGACTCTGGAGGTTGTGCACAAGCTAGTTTAAATGTTGTGAATTGGGAAGGAAACCCATTACAAAATGGCGCCCGCATTAGAGTCAAGACCGGACAGCCCTGACGACATGTGAACACGTGATCACGCTAATACACGTAGAGCGTAATGCGCGGTCCTTTTAAATACGTCCAGGTTCCGCGTCAATTGCAGGCTGGTACGAGACAAGGCGAGTGCAGCTGATGAGACGCGGTAAGGAGTAGGGACCTGGTTCGGGTGACGGGGATGCTGACAATCGTTAGAATAGACACAGACACAGTGGCTGGATGTGATGAATGGGAGTCCGACTGACTGCAGGCGGGAGGCGAGGTGATCAGATAATAAGCTGGTTACTTGGAGATGGGACCAAATCCCCTGAGTTGTAGTAGACGGGGAGGTCAGATAATCGGGTGCGAGCGAGGGGCTTGTAGAAATACCGATTTCTGACTTCTATTTGATGGAATGGATTTGAGTACATAGAAGTCGGATTGATACATACGGCGGGATATGAACACGACTGCTGATGGTGTGTGTTTTACAGGTACCAGGAAAAGCAACAGAAGTGCTTTATGAGAGTGAAGGTTCTGAAGTTGAGAACGCCTGTTTGGCATGGTATTGGCCGGTATGAATGCCCTCGGCCTCTACATGGTAATTGGGGCTATATGTGGGGAAGAGTAGATAATGGGAAGCTCTGAGCCACTTGATCAGTGAGATAACAAGGAATTGTTTTTATTATATTTTATTGTGCATTAGTGAATCCGCAGTACAGGGTTTCTGTCCAGTAAGGTGAATGACACACCTCGTCCCCTGACGAATTTGCGGCGACTGTGCTTTTGGCAATGAAACATGTTGGCCCACTTTGACAAGGCTTGCAACATGCAGTGCTTTTACTTTGAGTAAGCTCGCAAATACGAATAAAGAGGGCTGGTTAAACTGTGAGTCTTATCTCAATTTTATTTTAAGAACACTCTGTTCTTCACATATTACACGGGGTATTATATGTTGGAGTACATTAAAAATCTTTTCTACTCTATCTATTCTCCTACTGGACACTAATTACACTTTTCAGTTTTTCTAAGTGAGTAGATAACCGATGATGATACACGTGGGCATGCTGGCGAGAACCTGCTGGTAGCCTCCCTGGTGTTGCGTACGTGAGGTATCTACTCACTCTTTCACTTATTTTCAAGTATCCCTCACTCTTAGACCAGGAGGAGGGTGGTTTTTTAGCGGATTCAAGTCACATAAGTTCCTTGTTTTTAAGAAAATTGAACAGAATGAGGGTGGCAGGTTGTAGCTTATACTGGACCAAGGGCCAGGAATAATTGGGTGGAAAGGCTTCCCCACTTCACTAGCTACCCCACTATGAACATTGTGTACCCTCTGTGAAATCCAGGCTTGTGTTATATTTTTGGTTACTTGAGTGGAGGGCAGCCTGGATGTTTACCCTCTAATGCTCCTGTTTGTGAAGACTAATGCTCACTGAGGCAACCCGAGCAGGTCTGATTGGAGACCTATTTTTCCAAATTCCCTTCTGCACAGGTTTAGAGTTCTCCATCCACACCCAACAAATAGGTCTCATGCTTATAGGAAGCAGGCTCTTTATATAGTACATCAAAAAGAGATGCAAAGAGGCCAGGTATCCCTTATGAGTGTCAATCAAACAAAGCCCTAGTTATATAACACACAGCTACGTCAGCATTGTAAGGAAATGTCACTCCATTTCTTCTTCTTCTTCGTGGGACAGGGATTGATATCTAATCATATACCTCGATGTGTATCTTTATTAAAAATTCAAAGCAGACCGGTTTACAACAGTGATGTTTGACAAATGTTCAAACAAAAAAGTGAGGTGAGTGAAGGAGGTGCCTCATGTAAGAAACACTCTGGGAGCAGTTGGTGGGTACTCACCAATTAGCTCACTGTGTCATCTTCGGCACTTCCCAGACAAAAACGAAAACCAACTCCCAAAAATATATAAGTGAAATAGAGAGCAATGTGTCAAGTGTGGTTTATTTGTCCAAGTCCAAATAAACCATTCCCTAGAGATCCCCCTTGAAAGAGGAGGCCACTTGTGGTACTCCCAAAAGGTTAAGATTGAGTTATGGAAACACAAAGCATCCATCTTTAATTTTTGTTGTGTCTGTACTCATTTAAAACAACAGTGTCATGTTTATACCATTTTAACCTGAACAGCCTTATGAGTGGACAAGGGCTTGCTCTTGCAATCCCGAGGTGGTCTTCCAGGGGGTAGTGAGGTCGAGCAGGCTTATCACAGAGGAGTGTTAGACATCTGCAGTATACACACAATCAATAAATGAGGCACACAACTCAATATGGAGATCCACACCAATTTATAAAAATAACTTGTATCTTTATATAAGTTTTGCACCCAGATCATCAAAATCAGGGAAGTATGTTTCAAGATAGAAATACTTTTAGGTTTCAAAAGTCGACACTTGTTGCAATTTCCAGAGGCGTTATGGTTATCCTAAAGAGGAAAAACATACACTGTGTACAAGTACTTCAAAGCGACTTATTGGACCAATCTCCTGGACTTAATGTAAGTATGGGGAATGTCCAAGGCAGCACCAACAGGTCACCTCGGGCGGCACTGGGGCGTCCGGGCGCAGAGATGTTTTACAGCGTCTGGTGCCCAATGTTATCCTATAGGAGAAACATGAACTGCATTCGGGCACTTCACCACAACTTACGTGACCAATATCCTGGACTTAAGGTGAGTATGGGGCAATGTCCAGGTCCACACCAACAAGTCACCGCGAGAAGCTCTGGGGCATCTGGGTGTAGAGGTGTGTTTAAGCGTCAGGTACCCAATGTTATCCTATGGGGGAAAATCATGTACTGCATTTGGGCACTTCACGGCTACTTATGGGACTAATCTCCTGGACGTAAGGTGAGTATGGGGAAATGTCCAAGTCCACACCAACAGGTCACCTCGGGAGGCTCTGATGCGTCCGGGTGCAGAGGTGTGTTACGGTGTAGGGTGCCCAATCTTAGTCAATGGGGATCGGTCCAAGGCTGGAGGCTTGGACTGGGACACCAGTCAGGCTGAACCAACAATGGGGCTCAGATCTCATGATGCTCGGGCCGTGGGGACATCTTTGGTCTACTTCCACTCGGGCCTGGGGCGACGGGCGAAGAGGCGTCTTGAGGCGTCAGGTTTTTCACAGTCGAGTCACTCGCGGTCGGGGGGGGCTGCACAAAGAGGCTGCAGGTGGCGTCAATGAGTACCCTTCTTCTCTGGAGGGCTGCTGGACCACGCTGGCACTGTTGGCCCACTTCAACGTGGGCTTGGAGCGAAGGTTGCAGTGGTGCTGACCAGTGCCGGGTTTACATGGACCGGAGTCCTCACAGTTATTTCTTTGGGACCTGCTGGGTGCAGGGAAGCAGCTCCACTACTCCACGGGAGTTGCTGAGTCTTGGCAGAAGTGCTGGTAGTCCTCCCAGGCTTTTGGAGGCACAGCAGCTTAAAGTATGAATCGAATTTGGTGCAATCGTCGAGAACAGTGTATAGGCCGGCGCGGTGGGCGTCAAGTCAGTTGCTTCTTCAACAGTTCTTGATTTTCGCAGCTCCTCAGTCCTACTTCTTTTAGGTTGGCAAGATCTGATCTCCTGGTGCCAGGGGCTCCCATAAATACTAGATTTAGGGGCGTTAGCGGTGTGTAGGATAGTAGCCAATGGGCTACTGACCCCTGGGATCAATACGCCCCCTATATGACCACTTGCTGTCGTAAGTGGGCATAACCCTGTCCCAGAGTTCCCAAGTTTGCCATCACAAAGTTGGCAGACGTCTGATTTTCGTCTTCACTTCAAGTAGCCCACCTTAGGGGTGGAAATAGCCTGAAGCTGAACACGGCTCTCTGACTACTAATTTACCCGCCTGTCCAGGCAGCAAATGGGCCCTGGACAGGGGAGGTCAGCATCCTCTCCTGTGAGGGAAACCAGATTTGCATACCAAAGGCGGTGGGCTCTTTGAAGCCCCCTGCTTTGGAATGCTAATTCGCAAGTCGTCCTGTGGGAGGGGGTGTAAGCACCCTCTGCCCGAGCAGGCTTTGTTTCTGACCTACTGAGAGCAAAGTCCCTCACCCCTGGGGGTCAGAAACTCATATGTGGTGGCAGGCTGGCTAGGATCAGTCAGTCAGCACACTAGCAGTCGGTAAGTTTTCAGGGGGTACCTTTAAAGTGCCCTCTGGGTGCATGTATAGATCCATTACTGGAATCAGTGTGGGTTTATTAATATGAGATATTTGATACCAAACACCCATAGTTTCAGTGAAGCCATCATGTAGCTGGGGAACTCGTTTTTACCAGTGTCCAGCACTCTCCTTAAAATGGCTTCCCTGGTCACTTGTACTGGAAGTAATGGGACTGGTCAGTACAGGGGCAAATCTGCGCATGCAGATATGCCCACACATGTAGTATAGTGCACCCTGCCTTAGGGCTGTAAGGCCTGCTTTAGGGGTGACTTACCCATACAACATTCAATATCTGCAGGCATGGCACACAGGACTGTGTGCCATGTCGTGTTTTCACTTTTTCTCTGCACCAAGACACGCAGCCTGCAATGGCAGTCTGCATGAGTGTGGTGAGGGGTCCCTTAGGGTGGCACAATGCATGGACTTACAGAGGATGCTAAAGGTTTTGCCAATTAGGGAAACAATTGTACAGTTTAGGGAAAGAGATCTGGCACTGGAGTACTGGTTAATAGGAACCGAGTACACTTACAGTCAAAATTGCATTGAATACCAGGCAAAAAGTGGGGGTGACCATGTAAAAAAAGGGCACTTTCCTACAATGCTCACCTAGGCATCCAAAGTTTACTTTCCCCAGATATAAGCTATTAACATGCACCGAAATAGGACATGTCTGTTGCTCATCTTGGCATTCAAAGTCTTCTTCTCCCCAGACACAGAATTACCAGCCTACAAATAAGCAGGTCTGATGCTCACCTGGGTGTCCATAGTCTCCTTCACCACGAGTATAGAGCTCTCAAAAATCCCAACATGCACCCCAACAGGACAGGTCTGATGCTCACCTATGCATCCGATCTCTTCTTCCACAAGGTGTAGAGCTTTCAACATGCAACTAAGCAGGTCTGATGCTCACCTGGGAGTCCAAAGTCTCCTTCACCACAGGTATGGAGCTCTCAAGGCTCCCAACATGCACCCCAACAGGACAGGTCTGATGCTCCCCTATGCGTCCGATGTATTCTTCAGCCAGGTGTAGAGCTTTCAACATGCAACTAAGCAGGTCTGATGCTCACCTGGGAGTCCAAAGTCTCCTTCACCACAGGTATGGAGCTCTCAAGGCTCCCAACATGCACCCCAACAGGACAGGTCTGATGCTCACCTATGCATCCGATGTATTCTTCAGCCAAGTGTAGAGCTTTCAACATTCAATCAAGCAGGTCTGATGCTCACCTGGGAGTCCAAAGTCTCCTTCACCACAGGTATGGAGCTCTCAAGGCTCCCAACATGCACCCCAACAGGACAGTTCTGATGCTCACCTATGCATCCGATCTCTTCTTCAGCCAGGTGTAGAGCTTTCAACATTCAATCAAGCAGGTCTGATGCTCCCCTATGCGTCCGATGTATTCTTCAGCCAGGTGTAGAGCTTTCAACATTCAATCAAGCAGGTCTGATGCTCACCTGGGAGTCCAAAGTCTCCTTCACCACAGGTATGGAGCTCTCAAGGCTCCCAACATGCACCCCAACAGGACAGGTCTGATGCTCCCCTATGCGTCCGATGTATTCTTCAGCCAAGTGTAGAGCTTTCAACATTCAATCAAGCAGGTCTGATGCTCACCTGGGAGTCCAAAGTCTCCTTCACCAAAGGTATGGAGCTCTCAAGGCTCCCAACATGCACCCCAACAGGACAGGTCTGATGCTCCCCTATGCGTCCGATGTATTCTTCAGCCAAGTGTAGAGCTTTCAACATTCAATCAAGCAGGTCTGATGCTCACCTGGGAGTCCAAAGTCTCCTTCACCACAGGTATGGAGCTCTCAAGGCTCCCAACATGCACCCCAACAGGACAGGTCTGATGCTCCCCTATGCGTCCGATGTATTCTTCAGCCAAGTGTAGAGCTTTCAACATGCAACCAAGCAGGTCTGATGCTCACCTGGGAGTCCAAAGTCTCCTTCACCACAGGTATGGAGCTCTCAAGGCTCCCAACATGCACCCCAACAGGACAGGTCTGATGCTCCCCTATGCGTCCGATGTCTTCTTCCACAAGGTGTAGAGCTTTCAACATGCAACTAAGCAGGTCTGATGCTCACCTGGGAGTCCAAAGTCTCCTTCACCACAGGTATGGAGCTCTCAAGGCTCCCAACATGCACCCCAACAGGACAGGTCTGATGCTCCCCTATGCGTCCGATGTCTTCTTCCACAAGGTGTAGAGCTTTCAACATGCAACTAAGCAGGTCTGATGGTCACCTGGGAGTCCAAAGTCTCCTTCACCACAGGTATGGAGCTCTCAAGGCTCCCAACATGCACCCCAACAGGACAGGTCTGATGCTCCCCTATGCGTCCGATGTCTTCTTCCACAAGGTGTAGAGCTTTCAACATGCAACTAAGCAGGTCTGATGCTCACCTGGGAGTCCAAAGTCTCCTTCACCACAGGTATGGAGCTCTCAAGGCTCCCAACATGCACCCCAACAGGACAGGTCTGATGCTCCCCTATGCGTCCGATGTATTCTTCAGCCAAGTGTAGAGCTTTCAACATGCAACCAAGCAGGTCTGATGCTCACCTGGGAGTCCAAAGTCTCCTTCACCACAGGTATGGAGCTCTCAAGGCTCCCAACATGCACCCCAACAGGACAGGTCTGATGCTCCCCTATGCGTCCGATGTATTCTTCAGCCAAGTGTAGAGCTTTCAACATTCAATCAAGCAGGTCTGATGCTCACCTGGGAGTCCAAAGTCTCCTTCACCACAGGTATGGAGCTCTCAAGGCTCCCAATATGCACCCCAACAGGACAGGTCTGATGCTCACCTATGCATCCGATCTCTTCTTCAGCCAGGTGTAGAGCTTTCAACATGCAACTAAGCAGGTCTGATGCTCCCCTGGGAGTCCAAAGTCTCCTTCACCACAGGTATGGAGCTCTCAAGGCTCCCAACATGCACCCCAACAGGACAGGTCTGATGCTCCCCTATGCGTCCGATGTCTTCTTCCACAAGGTGTAGAGCTTTCAACATGCAACTAAGCAGGTCTGATGCTCACCTGGGAGTCCAAAGTCTCCTTCACCACAGGTATGGAGCTCTCAAGGCTCCCAACATGCACCCCAACAGGACAGGTCTGATGCTCCCCTATGCGTCCGATGTCTTCTTCCACAAGGTGTAGAGCTTTCAACATGCAACTAAGCAGGTCTGATGCTCACCTGGGAGTCCAAAGTCTCCTTCACCACAGGTATGGAGCTCTCAAGGCTCCCAACATGCACCCCAACAGGACAGGTCTGATGCTCCCCTATGCGTCCGATGTCTTCTTCCACAAGGTGTAGAGCTTTCAACATGCAACTAAGCAGGTCTGATGCTCACCTGGGAGTCCAAAGTCTCCTTCACCACAGGTATGGAGCTCTCAAGGCTCCCAACATGCACCCCAACAGGACAGGTCTGATGCTCCCCTATGCGTCCGATGTATTCTTCAGCCAAGTGTAGAGCTTTCAACATGCAACCAAGCAGGTCTGATGCTCACCTGGGAGTCCAAAGTCTCCTTCACCACAGGTATGGAGCTCTCAAGGCTCCCAACATGCACCCCAACAGGACAGGTCTGATGCTCCCCTATGCGTCCGATGTATTCTTCAGCCAAGTGTAGAGCTTTCAACATTCAATCAAGCAGGTCTGATGCTCACCTGGGAGTCCAAAGTCTCCTTCACCACAGGTATGGAGCTCTCAAGGCTCCCAACATGCACCCCAACAGGACAGGTCTGATGCTCACCTATGCATCCGATCTCTTCTTCAGCCAGGTGTAGAGCTTTCAACATGCAACTAAGCAGGTCTGATGCTCCCCTGGGAGTCCAAAGTCTCCTTCACCACAGGTATGGAGCTCTCAAGGCTCCCAACATGCACCCCAACAGGACAGGTCTGATGCTCCCCTATGCGTCCGATGTATTCTTCAGCCAAGTGTAGAGCTTTCAACATGCAACCAAGCAGGTCTGATGCTCACCTGGGAGTCCAAAGTCTCCTTCACCACAGGTATGGAGCTCTCAAGGCTCCCAACATGCACCCCAACAGGACAGGTCTGATGCTCCCCTATGCGTCCGATGTATTCTTCAGCCAAGTGTAGAGCTTTCAACATTCAATCAAGCAGGTCTGATGCTCACCTGGGAGTCCAAAGTCTCCTTCACCACAGGTATGGAGCTCTCAAGGCTCCCAACATGCACCCCAACAGGACAGGTCTGATGCTCCCCTATGCATCCGATCTCTTCTTCAGCCAGGTGTAGAGCTTTCAACATTCAATCAAGCAGGTCTGATGCTCCCCTATGCGTCCGATGTATTCTTCAGCCAAGTGTAGAGCTTTCAACATTCAATCAAGCAGGTCTGATGCTCACCTGGGAGTCCAAAGTCTCCTTCACCACAGGTATGGAGCTCTCAAGGCTCCCAACATGCACCCCAACAGGACAGGTCTGATGCTCCCCTATGCATCCGATCTCTTCTTCAGCCAGGTGTAGAGCTTTCAACATTCAATCAAGCAGGTCTGATGCTCCCCTATGCGTCCGATGTATTCTTCAGCCAAGTGTAGAGCTTTCAACATTCAATCAAGCAGGTCTGATGCTCACCTGGGAGTCCAAAGTCTCCTTCACCACAGGTATGGAGCTCTCAAGGCTCCCAACATGCACCCCAACAGGACAGGTCTGATGCTCCCCTATGCGTCCGATGTATTCTTCAGCCAAGTGTAGAGCTTTCAACATTCAATCAAGCAGGTCTGATGCTCACCTGGGAGTCCAAAGTCTCCTTCACCACAGGTATGGAGCTCTCAAGGCTCCCAACATGCACCCCAACAGGACAGGTCTGATGCTCCCCTATGCGTCCGATGTATTCTTCAGCCAAGTGTAGAGCTTTAAACATTCAATCAAGCAGGTCTGATGCTCACCTGGGAGTCCAAAGTCTCCTTCACCACAGGTATGGAGCTCTCAAGGCTCCCAACATGCACCCCAACAGGACAGGTCTGATGCTCCCCTATGCATCCGATCTCTTCTTCAGCCAGGTGTAGAGCTTTCAACATTCAATCAAGCACGTCTGATGCTCCCCTATGCATCCGATGTATTCTTCAGCCAAGTGTAGAGCTTTCAACATTCAATCAAGCAGGTCTGATGCTCACCTGGGAGTCCAAAGTCTCCTTCACCACAGGTATGGAGCTCTCAAGGCTCCCAACATGCACCCCAACAGGACAGGTCTGATGCTCCCCTATGCGTCCGATGTATTCTTCAGCCAAGTGTAGAGCTTTCAACATTCAATCAAGCAGGTCTGATGCTCACCTGGGTGTTCAATGACTCCTTCACCACAAGTATAGAGCCTTCAAGAATCTGAACATGCACCCCAAAAGGGCAGGTCTGATGCTCACCTATGCGTCAGATGTCTTCTTCAGCCAGTTGTAGAGCTTTCAATATGCAACCAAGCAGGTCTGATGCTCACCTGCATGTCCAAGGTTTCCTACCTCAGTGCTCTGTCCATCATCTCCTTGTGTTTGTGTTAGAAATGGGGGTCTCTAGTTGGCAAGGGTTTGCACCTTTGTCCAAGTAGGGACCCTTCTTCGTAGTCAGGGTAAGAGAGTTATGCTCATAAAATAACCCCTGCTCACCGCCTTTGTAGCTTGACACAAGCAGTCAGGCTTATCTCAGAGGCAGTGTGTAAAGCATTTGCACATAGCCAACAGTAATACAGTGAAAGCACTACAAAAGGACACCACACCAGTTTAGAACAATATCCAATATTTCTATATATCCTAAACAAGACCAAAACGATAAGAATCCAACATACAGTACTTAAAAATATATACTTTGCAAGATATCCTTAAAATTGCAGAAATATCTCAAAAACACAGTTCGTACAAGTCGGTAGCTCCGTCCGGGGCTACCGCGATGCTGAAAACAACAGAGTCTAACAGTTCCAGCCGACCGCATTGGTATGGGCCAGCAAAAGCGTGGACAGACTCGTTAACAGTACCTTTTCTCATTGCGGCTGGCACGTGGGTGCAAGCCGGTCGTGGCAACCGTCGCGGTTGCGTTGCAAAATGGAAGTGGTGCACGGTGCGGTGCCCTCTCGATGCTGTGCAGGCAGCGGCTCGGTGATGATCGTTCGGACGGCATTGGTGAGACCAAGGCTTACGGTGCAGGGCAAGGTGGTGCTCGATGCGGTGCTGGCAGGTTGCGGTGCAAGTGACAAAGCCGGTTAGCGGGAACTGGCGTCGGTCGGCCCAGACAGCTGCGGGGGACGCGGCGGTGCATCGTGAAACTTACGAGCGGTGCCCCCAGCCACGATGAGGTCACGGGTGTCGAAGTCAGCAGCAGCGATGGCGTTGGTGAGACCAGGATGGCGAAGTGAAGCAAGGCGGTGCGAAGTGCGATGCCCACAGGTTATGGTGCAAGCAGCGGCTCGGTGGCGGCAGCGCCGGCCGTCGTCATCGGTGAGGCCAGGATTGCGGTGCGAGATGCAGACGGTGCCTTTTGCGGCGCCATCAGGACACAGAGCCAGCGACAGAGTCGGTTGCATTTCCCTTCTCTGTGCCAACTGAAACAGCGGTTCCAGAAGCAGTACCCAGAGGTTGGAGAAGTCTTTGCAGTCCCTGAGACTTCAGAACAGGAGGCAAGCTCTACTTCAAGCCCAAGCTAAGAAAGTTCAGACCAGTCCTTTCACTGCCCAAGGCAGAAGCAGCAACTGCAGGCCAACCCAACAAAGCAAAGGGGCAGTACTCCTCCTGGCAGCTCTCCCAGCTCTTCTTCTTGGCAGGTTCCTTGATTCCAGCGAGTTTTAAAATGTTGGGGTCTGGGCCCCAATATTTATACAAAAAATTCCTTTGTTCTCTCAGGCATAGAGTGCCTGTGCTTAGTCCAAACCAGTTCTGTCCTCTCTGGCCCAGCTTCCTTCCTGGCAGGAGGTGAAGACAGCATTGTTCAAGGCAGACCAGGCCCATTCATGTGCAAGGAAATCTCCTCCCACTACACTAAATGCAGTCCAGGTCTATTCAGCACAGCCCTGACTCATCCAGGAAAGGCAGGACACACCTCAACCCCCCCCTCCAGTGGCTGTCTGAAGAGAATGCACATCCCCAGCCCCTGTCACTCCAAAGCCAGACAGTCAATCCACAACCCCAGCAGAGGCAGTTATGTTTATAAGATGGTATAAGTAAAGCTCCCATTCTTTCCTATGGGACAGATTGCCTTGCAGTGGTGAAAAATTAAATACACTGTAATTCACCACCAGGACATGTCACACACACCAGTACATGTCCTACCTTTAACATACACAGCACCCTGCCAACACCCTGCCAACAGGGGTACATTGGGCCTACCTTAGGGGTGACTTATGTGTAAGAAAAGGGAAGGTTAGGGCCTGGCAAGTGGGTGTACTTGCCAGGTCGACATGGCAGTTACAAACGGCGAGCAGACCCTGCAGTGGCAGGTCTGAGATACCTTTTCAGGTCTACTCATGTGGGTGGCACAATCAGTGCTGCAGGCCCACTAGTAGCATTTGATTTACAGGCCCTGGGCACACGCAGTGCACTTTACTAGGGACTTACCAGTAAATCAAATATGACAATCAGGGAAACACCAATCCATAATACAATTTACCCAGAGAGCATATGCACTTTAGCACTGATCAGCAGTGGTAAAGTGCCCAGAGTCCTAAAACCCAAAAAATAACGCTCAGGAAAAAATAGGAGGAAGAAGCAACAAGTTTGGGGCTCACCCTGCAAAAAGGGCCATTTCCGAAACCACAACCCCCTTCCAGTCTAAAGCCAGGGTAGACCAATGCATACCTCGATGTGCTTCCCTGCTTGGGGCGATAGAACATGGAATCTGGCCTGCAATAGCAGGGGTCTATCCCCGTTCTATGTCTCTCTGAACCCAGTTGGATCCCTCTATCCATACTCTCAGGGCCCACTAAGCTGACCCATGGGGAACCCTTCTCCTCACCTGTGAACCTCTTCTGTGCAGCACCTAAATTTACTTGGCTCACAGATGTGTCCCAAAAGGCAGACAGTACCCACATGGCCAACACAGTGGTGTGGCCCAGTCCACCCCCGGGTTGTGACTCCTGTCCCCCTCCCAGGGGTAACACTGTCTACCAGGACAACAAGCCACAGTGGCCACTGACAACCGTCAGTGGTGAGAGCCAGGCCTTATGCCTTTCAGGCCTCTCTAACCTCTGTGGGGTCAGAGATTGGGGGGCGGTAGCCCCAGGTGCCTGGCACCCTTTCTCCACTCTCCCTCCTGCCAAGTCAGGTATGGCATCCTGACACTGGACCACCAGCCCAGGGTCTGTACCCTGAGACTGTACAGGAGACTGGAGTGGGCTCTCCCACACCCTGTACTCCTCCCCAGGGCTCTGCATCCCCCCACCGGGGGCAGTCTCCCTCGACTCCAGAATTGTCAGGACACCTGTGGCAGGTGTTCTGCACAATTCTCCCACCATTTCAGGGGTGCTATCGTGCAACTGATCCACCAGCCCTGGGTCTGTATCCTGAGGCTGGACACAGGACTGGGGTGGTTTCTCCCACACCCTGTCCTCCTCCCTGGGGCTCTGTAACCTCCCACCTGGAGCGGCATCCCCAGAAGACAAACTGGTAGGGGCACTGTTAGCAGTCGCCCCTTCCTCCAGGTCAGGGGGAACACCCTGACCCTGGTCCTCCAACCCAGGGTCTGTACCCATAGGCTGGACCTTTGCCTGGCAACCCAGGACTTCCAGGGGAGTACACCAACCCCCCCAAGCGAAACACACTCCGCATGAGCTGTGCGAGAGTCTGCCTGGCGCAGGTCTCCAGCCTCCTGTCTACATGACAGAGCATGAAGACCCCCCCAGACCAGAAGTTGTCTCACCAGGGCAAGTCCTGGGGGGCTCTGACCTCAGAGCTGGCAACCCTTGACCCACTGGTCCTTCCACTGGGGACTGCCTCCCCCCCTCACCCTTTTCTCTGGACCCATGCACCCTCCCAACTGGAGCGGTGCTGTCAGACACCAAAACCGGTGGGATGCTTGTTACAGCAGTCCCCCCCAGTTCAATTGACACCTTGGGATCCCCCTCAGGGGATGACCTCCCGGTATAGGCTAGGCCCCCCTCCTGGTGCTCACTCATGGAACCAACCAGGCCCTGGGAATGGGTTTTGGGCACCTTGGGACACAGCCCACTCCCACCCCTTCTCCTCTGAGACAGGATCTGAGACCCTACAACCCCCACTACACTGGGACCTATCTAGGCTACCACAAACCTCCCCAACCTCACTTGGTTGAGGAAAACCTGAGCCACCCCTTTCAGGATCACTCCCAAAAGCTTCTTCAGACCCTCTGGAATCAACCAAAAGGTCTGCCTCCAGTGCAAATTCCCCGATTTACAGGCCCTGGGCACACACAGTGCACTTTACTAGGGACTTACCAGTAAATCAAATATGCCAATCAGGGAAACACCAATCCATAATACAATTTACCCAGAGAGCATATGCACTTTAGCACTGATCTGCAGTGGCAAAGTGCCCAGATTCCTAAAACAAAACAAAAAACAGTCAGGAAAAAATAGGAGGAAGAAGCAAAATATTTGGGGATAACTCTGCAAAAAGGGCCATTTCCAACAGTTTGCTTTGTTCACCCTAAGTTGGCAGGGTAGGCCCAGACGTGGGTCCCTTGCTCACTTTGCCACTGGATTCAAGCTAGCCTGGCAGATGAGGGGTGTTAACCTGAAACTGGTCCCAGGATGCTTTTTTTCCGGTCCAGTAAAGGCCTGGCTTGGCAGTTTGGACTGGACTGTTCCCATGAGGAACAGGGTCAAGACTGATTTTCATATGGCTGGGTCCGAACTGGGGTGGCAAAGTGAGCTAAAGAACGATGATGGCTCAACCCTGAACTGTGGCTGGGGGTGAGAGTCTGAAAAGTGTCAGCGCTCCTTCCATCATCTGCTTGTTTTTGATTTAAAGATTTGTACCTTCAAATGCAGAGCAGGGCACTCAGTGTGCATAACAGCAGGTCTGATGCTCACCTAGGCGTGCAATGTCTTCTTTCCCCCTGATGTAGAGCTTGTAAACTGCATGAAAACAGGTCTGATACCCACCTAAACCTCCAAAATTATCTTCCCCAGGTGTAAAAGTCTCAATGTGCACAACAACAGGTCTGACACGCAACTACGCATCCACAGGTGTAGAGTTGTACAAATACGAAAAGTCGGACATTTCAGACAACAAATGTAGGAGTCGTTCCTTCTTCTTAAAATCCTTTTATTCTTTAGTTTTTCTTTAAAATCACAGCGTGAAATTGGTAGCCAACGCGTTTCGTCCACCTGGGACTTTTTCAGGGCTCAACAGGCGAGACATCTTATCGCATGTTCTTCATGTTGTGCCATATAACAGGAGAGTAGAGTCTGTAATGTATGGAGTATAGTAGCTCCAACGAGTCACAACATGACGTCCGGTTCCGTGAAAAGAAACCGGAACGACTCCTACATTTGTTGTCTGAAATAAAATTGTCCGACTTTTCGTACTTGTACAATATGGACTAAAAGAATGTGTCATACACATATTTGATTGAATAGTTGAGTGCTGAACCATTTTGAGGATTTTGCTTGGAAAATAATTTTCCTTTATAGAGGTGTAGGGGGGTCACATCTCTGGTTCTTTGCACCACTGTATAGTTCATAATTACTCTCATCACTTCATGTTGACAAGTGCAGGACTAGTGTGCGTTGACCCTTCTGTGTGTTAGTTGACAGGTGTAGAGTTCTCAACATGCACCCAAGCACGCCTAATGCTCACCTAAGTGTCCACAGTCTCCATCCCCCCAGGTGTAAAGCTCTCAACGTGTACAACAACAAGAGTGAAGCTTTCTTGGGCATCCACAGGTGTAAAGCTCTCAACACGAACAGAAACAGGTCTGATGACCCCCTGGTTAAGCCTCCTTCTCCCAGAGTTCTCAACATGCATAACAGCAGGTATGGTGCTCACCTAGGCATCCAGAGTCTCCTTCCCCCCAGGTGTAGCGCTCTCAATGAGTACGACAATAGGTCTGATGCTTCACTAGGCGTCCACAGATGTAGAGTTCTCAACAAGCACCCAAACATGCTCACCTAAGCGTCCAATGTCTCCTTCCCCCACATGTAGAGTTCTCAACATGCACAACAGCAGGTCTGGTGCTCACCTAGGCGTCCGAAGTCTCCTTCCCCCCAGGTGTAGAGCTCTCCATCAGAGGTGACTGCAGCACTATGACGGTAGCCAGCTGACACGCACACCACCACCTGGAGGAGAGGGGTAGAGATACTGTCATTCTTGATGGCTGGGGAACCTCCCCTTGGTATGGGTCACACATGATGCGCTAATGCAGGTGGCTGTCAAAGTCTAGTCTGGACATTTAGGCTAACATTTATCCAGGGTTGAGTCACTTTACAAAGCCGCACAAAGCCCGATTTGCTTGGCTATGCGTGGCTTTGTAAAAATACGCGCTGCCCAGCGTTACCTCGCACCAGGTAGGCGTTACATGGATGGAGCATGAGCGTCCCCATGAATCCACCCATGTATTTTGACGCAAACCCATTCTTATAAAGACTTTTGAAGACTAGCGCGGGGACACTCCGAATGGGGTAACCAGACGCTCTACAAATCTTTTTATTATTATCATTATTACTTGCAAGCATGAGTTTGCAGTAAAATGGTGAGCCTACCTGAGGCTGGCGTAACAAGAAGAAATATGTTTATTTCTCCTCTTTCCTTCCTCTTGGCATGTGAGCTGCATCCTGCATCACACATTCAAAGAGGAAAAAGCCTCAAAGGATAGTTTTTGAGCAGGAAGGTTTCCCTTCCTACACAAAAACTGCCCTGACCACAACACAGGCACCCTTGCAATATGACACAAGGATGCTTGTGTTGTATCTAGGCAGCCACAAGTGTGCCAGCACTAAGAGAGAGCAGAACCGCACAATATTTTTGAAAATACAGCACAGTTCTGCTTTCTCCCTTTCATGGAACACAGCGCAGCGCAGCAACTTCACTTGCGCTGCGTTGTGTGAAATGCTAGTAACTATGCCCCTTAATGTCTGAGCATAGGGGGTCAGTACAGTACTCCAATTTTCTGTCACATTGAGGGGCTCCTTTTAGGAGAACCATACACAGGGTGCACCTGGGTCCTATATTAGACCTCACCTCACATTGGCGGTATAGTTTACCCAGGGCTGTCCAATGGAAGGACTCTATATTCGGACAGCTTCTTTAGAGCGTGAATGCTCCGCTTCCATGCCTTCTAAGCACTCTAAAACACTACAGATAAGCGATGTGAGATTACCAGGATCTCACACGTTCTTGGTGTGCTTTGGAATAATTTTGCTGCTGTCCATCTGACACAACGCATTTCCACTTATTTTCTTGGGAATTACCAGTCGGGTTTTCATCCCCGGTGTAGTCCTGTTACCCACATTCTTCTGCTGCTGAAGACTACATGATGATGCAGTAACCGTACACTTCTGCTCCCAGATCCCAGCTCCCTCTCCTATCACTCGTTGACTTTATGCCTAACTTTGGACCTGTACAACTCCAGCTGCCTTCCTGCTTCGTTCGTGCCATATCAATAATATATACATACATAGATACATAGATACATGCATGCATACATACATAATGGCGTGGATTGATCGATGATGGGGTTCTATCCAGCTTTCTGACTAGATCAATTTTGACTTATAGTCCAATTAATGGCAACTTGCTGTTTCCTGTATCCTGTCAGTGAGGTCTGACTGCTGCTGTTGAGTTTATCATCAAGAATTGATACTTGTGATGGGTCTCTGAGCAGTATTTTTTATATTTGTATATTTATAGATTTCCTCCAGCCAGCTCCAGTGCCCTCTTGTGGGATCTGGGTGTCCAGAAATTCTGACTTGCTTCCCACTTTGTTGAAGCGGGAATGCCTCTTGATGACTTATGTCCCCCGCCCATCAGACATTTCCCAGGGATCCTGCTTGGCTGACAAACATCGCCAGAAGGACAGTCCTGGGTGTCCAGAAGTTCTGTCTTGCTTCCCACTTGGTTTAAGCAGGGGTGTCTGTTGCAGCTCAGATCCACCGTCCCTCAGAAATCTCCCACGGATCCTGCTTTGTTGACAAACACCGCCAGAAGTACAGTCCTGGGTTTTCAGTTCTGTCTTGCTTCCTACTTGATTGAAGCGGGGTGTCTCTTGGCGACTCAGATCCCCCGTCCATCAGGTATTTCTCAGGAATCTTACTTGGCTGACAAACACCGCCAGAAGTACAGTCCTGGGTGTCCAGAAGCTCTGTCTTCCTTCCCACTTGGTTAAAGCGGGGTTGTCTCTTGATGACTTAAGTCCCCCGCCCATCAGACATTTCCCAGGGATCCTGCTTGGCTGACAAACACCGCCAGAAGTACAGTCCTGGGTGTTCAGAAGTTCTGCCTTGCTTCCTACTTGGTTGAGCCCTCATGCAGAGTTGTCTGTTGGCGACTAAGGTCCCTCATCCATCAGACATTTCCCAGTGATCCTGCTAGGCTGACAAACACCGCCTGAATTGCAGTCCTAGTTGTCCTGCATGTTACTACTAAACCAACTCACTCCACTTTTCTCTTCCAATCAGTAGGTGTCCACTCTCTCTCCTCATCAGGACATCTGTCTTAGAGTGGTGTGTTCGTTGTTAGCCTTATATTTCCCTGGTGTATCTTTTTATACATTTCATGTGAACCGTACTGCCCTTCTTGTGCTTGTAAAGTTAGACCAGTGGTGGCCTTTGTCAGTAGCTCTGTTCCCCTCTCAGGAGTAGACGTGTCCTGATACACTCAGCCTTCACTCCTGTCTTTCCACGAGAAGCTCCCGTCATCCTTCCGGTGAAAAATACTGTTGTCACCTCAACAGGTCTTCCTCCTGCTACACATGGCTGATTTTCATTCTTTTAATCCTGTTCACAGAATGCGTTGCAGACACTGTATCTCTAGGGGGTGGCAAACACACTGTCTCTGGAGGGGACACTCAATCTCCATCTCTGGGGGTGACACACTCTCTGTCTCTGGGGGTGACATACACTCTCTGGAGTTGCACACACACACTGTCTCTGGAGGTGGACACACACACTGTCTTTGGAGGTGCACACACACTCTGCCACTAGAAATGCCCTCATACTCTCTGTCTGTGGTGGTGACACACACCCTGTCTCTGGGGATGAAATGGCTTCTCTGGGCCTCATTTATATTATTTCGGCAGACATGTTACTCTGTCACAATGTTGACAGTGTTGTAGCGGGTGGGCCCGCGGGTGAATGTGGCCTACCCGGGTCCCAGAACAGATTGCACACACACACAGAATGCCAGTGTGGGCAAAGACCCCAAGCGGTCTTTCGCCTGTTTATTTATCTCCTCGGGGTGAGCCTGCCCTGAGGAGTGCTACATTTGCAACATTGTTCAGGAGAGCCCGGATGGCTCTCTGCATCCCTCCTTTTCTTTAGCGACTACCAACGACATTACTATCATGATCGAGGTAGAACACATATAAGGTCTCTGAGCCATTGGCTGGGTGCAGGGTTCGGCCGGAGACCATACTTCTGGCTCAGGGAGATAGAGTTATACTCTGCTTTGGTGGGGCTGCAGGTCAAAGGTATTCTCGGGATGCTCTGCCATGGTGAACCAGCGTCTGGGGTTGCTCCGCCGGCCCTTGCAGGTTCTTGACTTCCTCCGGCTGTCACAGGAGATAGTGTACAGTCGCCCGAGTCTGCTTCCGTCTCTCGGTCGGTGGCCCCATCTTGACTGGAGCGGGGCCCGGGCACCTTCCTGAACCAAGATATGTTTCTGGTCACGGTTCCCGTGTCCCTTTGAGCGGACACCATGGTCCCTCGGATGTTGACAACTCTCCACACCTCAGGCTCATAGGGTGTCCGGAATTTCCACCCGGGGTGCCTGTCTTTCACCACCACGTAGTCACCCTCACGCAAGGATGGTGCCTCAGCACCTCGGGCGAGGCTTGCCTTCTGATTGGTGGTCTCCCTCCGGGCTTGCATGGCAGCACTATCCCTTTCAGCGGGGCGCCAAGCAGGATCCGTCAGGATGCTGTCCCGTGGGGCACGCCTGAAAAGTAGATGTGATGTAGCGCAATGGGTGGTGCTGTGAGGTGTCTGGCGATAGGCATCCAGGTATTGCTGGAGCGAACTCTCTGCCTCCTCTCCTCTCTCCACTCCAATTCGCAGCGCCCAGTTGAGAGTATGCATAAAGCATTCAACCTTGCCATTTGCCTGGGGCCATTGCGGAGTGAGTTTTCTGTGTCGAATGGCCTTTCGCGCCAGATACTCCTGGAATTCCCTGCCCTGTAACGGGGACCCATTGTCCGATTTGATCTCATCTGGGAGGCCCAGTAGCACAAAGGTCTTTTCGAGGACAGCTTGGACCTGCGGAAACGTGGTGGATGATATCCCTTCAATGATGGGGAACTTGGAGCGTAGGTCAATTAGAACCAGGGTGCTGTGCCCATCGGGGAAGCTCTCAAAGTCGATACTCACTTTGGACCACAGTTTTTCACAGGGCTCCTCTGTGATGACTGGAGCCAGAGCTGGGTCGCCTCCAGTGATTGTGCAGGAGTGACATTCCCGAATTTTCTCCTCGACGAGGTTATCCATGCCAGGGAACCACACCTTACAGCGGAGGCGAGCTTTGGTTTTCGCCATTCCTTGGTGTCCAACATGGTCCAACTCAATGACCTGGTTTTGTAGCCTGTTGGGGATACGATGGCATGCCCGCGCAGTATGATTCCGTGTTCGCCCTCACTCTGTTCGCTGTGGACTCTCCATAGTTGCTGCCTCGCATGGTGATCCTCCGCATTAAGGGATTGCGCCCCGTCTAGGAAGTGTTGCCATCCTTTGGCGAGCAGGGTTTCCTTGACTCTCGTCAGGTTCTCATCCAGTGTCGTTGCCACTCCAATTTCTTCCAGTGTCAACGCCTTAGGGCATGCCTCTTGGGTCACCATCCTGATGAGCACTTCGGTATACTCTTCATCCGTCTGTGGCTGGCGCACGTCTGTCGCCGTGGGATGGCGTGCCAGGTAGCCAGCATGATTGTTGGCGCCAGGGCGAAATACGACCTCGAGCTGGTATGCTTGAAGTTGGACCGCCCACCGTTCTATTCTGGGGGGGGCAGTCTTGATGTCCCGGCGAATAGGGGGATCAGCGGCGTGTGGTCTGTCACCACCCAAAACTCGTGCCCATAGAGGCACAGATGAAAATGCTGGCATGCCCATTGATGGGAAGGGCTCCCATCTCTATCTGGTCGTACCTCATCTCGGTGTCTGATAGGGCCCAGCTGGCATACGCAACGGGGGCCCACTCTTTCCCTTCGCTCTCCTAGAGGAGAACTGCTCCTAGGCCAACTGGACTTGCATCAATGACCAGAATGTGCGCCTCCCAGGGTGAAAATACGCCATGACTGTTTTGTCCATCAGGGCAGTCTTGATGGCCTGGAATGCTGCATTCAATTTTGGGGTCCACTCCCAGGCTGCCCCGCTGTGTGTGAGGGCTCGTAGTGGTTCCGACAGGGAGGCCAGGTTAGGTATGAACCAGCCACAGCACGTGGCCATCCCCAAGAAGCTGTGGACCTCAGTCGGGGTGGTGGGTGTTTGGGCCATTCGTATGGCAGCCGCTTCCCTCGTACCAACCTGGAGCCCTTCCCGCGAGATGATGTACCCGAAGAAGTCGACTGACTCCTGATAGAATGAGCACTTTACCTTGTAGAGGGTCAGGCCACTGGTCGCCAGCCGTTGGAGGGTGTCCCTCAGGTGCGTGTGATGTTCTTTCAGAGTGTTCGAAAGCACCAGAATGTCGTCATTGAGATTGATGACGCCCTGCAGACCCGACAGGGTCTCCCTGATGGCATTCTGGAACACCTCAGCTGCCGACGGCACTCCGAAGCTTAATCGCTTGTACCTCCTGAGGCCCACGTGGGTGGAGAACGTGGTGATATATCTGCTCTCGGGGGCAAGGTCCAACTGATGGTACCAGCATTTAGGTCTAGCTTGGAGAACCACTTCGTCCAGTTGAGGTCAGCCACGATGTCGTCCATGGTGGGCATTAGGTGCCGTTCCCTCTTTGCAGCCTTATTGGGGAGGCGCATGTCGACACACAGCCGGATGTCCCCGGGCTGTTTGGGCTTTGGAGTGATGACTAGAAGCGACACCCACGGGGTCAGGCCGGATACTCTCTCGATGGAGCCCAGATCCTTGAGTTTCCTCAACTCTTCCTCCACCTGCGAACGTAAGTGGAAGGGCACTCTTCTGTGCCTCAGTGCTGTTGGCTTGATCAAGGAGTCAATGTGCATTTTGAACTGCTTGCCTTTGAGTTTTCCCAGGCCCTCGAATAGCTGCGGGAACTCCCATAGGATGGTGTCTGCATGGGAGTGGTGCACTTGATTGGCAAAAAAGACCAAGCCCAGGTCTTCCGCCATGTGGCAGCTGAGGAGGATGCCTTTCCTCACTTCCGTTACGTTGTATCTTGCCCTTGTTGTGTGCTTGTCGCTGGCCACTTCTACTTCTATCATTCCCCTCAGGGGGAGCGGGTGAGTCTCTCCGTAGGTGTATTTCCTCGCATTCGTGGGAGAGAGAGGGGGGCATGGTGTGAGGCATTCATATTGCTCCGAGTCCATGACATTTACCAATGCCCCAGTGTTGATGAGTGCTTGCACCGTAGAGCCGGCCACTTGGATGGAGCCTGCGAAGGATATTTTGAACACGTCATTGTCGTCTCCCTCCATGTCCAACTCAGGCCCAGGTGTTGTGTCATCCCCTAGGGTGAAGTGGTCGTCCGTTGATGGTTGCCTGATATTAGGTGCGGAACCATGTGGCCTTGCGAAGGTTGACCGAGATTTTCCGCTCCTGCATACTCTGGCAAAGTGATTCTGTTTTCCGCACCTGGAGCAGACCTTCCCTCTCGCATAGCAGGGACCCATCGTTGGATGTTCGGCCCCACAGTTTCCACAAGGCCCGCCCGTCGGTGTCTTCGTGGTGGTGCGGACTGGGTTTGGGCGTCTTTGAATGGCCTCGATCTTTCTTCTTTGACATGGATGGGCCGGGGTATGTAGGATGTGGTGACATTCCTGTTAAGAGCAGCCTCTATTTCGTCCACTCGTGAGTTTGACAGTTCGTGGGACTTGGCCAGTTGGAGTATGTCGTCCAGTGACATTCCGGGTTGGCGAAGAATTAGCCGCCTTAACAACACCGACCGGCACCCTCGGATGATCTGGGCCCTTATTTCCTCCCTCTGGTCTGGGAATGTGCATGTGCATAGAACATGTCGACCGACTCTGTCTCTGATTATTTGGCCTGTCATAGCTTGAAGTACTCTAAATCTGGGTTAATTTGGGGGTCGAAGTGCCGGTCCAGGGATGCCACTGCGGCATCAAAATCGTTCTTATCTCCCGTATTTGGGAGGGTTTCAAAGAGGTCATACAGTCTCTGCCCCGTAGTGCATGAGCAGCGATCTCTTGACTGCCCCATCCGTCTCTCTCGTTCCCTTGAAGTAGTGGTTGAGGCACCCTATCCAGGACTTCCAGCGGGGGGCTGCCGTCGCAGGGTCAGTGAGCTCGCTGAACGGTGGGAGCGGGGTCACTGCGGCGTGGCTGTGGCGCTGGGGTGGCGCAGCTGCACATGCCCGTGGGCCATCTGCGCCTGCTTGAGGTGCTGTGCTCATGATAGCTGTCTGTCTGGTGGGGTCTTGCTGCCTTCCCTTTTTGTGATGATAGTACTAGGTGCCCCACCTACCATCAGGCTTCCTGTCTGAGTGCCCCTGTTACTTTCTCAAAAGGGGGAACTTGCGTTGGTGGGGGCCACCGGGATGATGGGGAGCCCTCCTGTGTCGGAACCCTGTGTGGCTGCAAGATATACTGCTGGCAGACTGACTGTCCCCGTTCTGTTTTGGGTTTGTTGACCACCTTGACAATGTTTTTCTTTTCACTTTTTTTCTCCTTCTTTTTATTTCTCTTGACTTGTGCCTGCAGGGGACCTCGTGAGGCTTGGCGCACTCACCTTCCAAAAGACTTGAGATGGGGGCGGGGCTGCTGCCCGCGGAGCAGAAGCCGGTGGAGCTGGAAGCACAGTACCAGGCTGCCGGAAGTTGAGAGAGCCTCCGGCAGTTGCCCCAGGGGCCAGGGTGACGACGCGGTCACCGCAGGAGGCAGGTATCCACCTCAGCCAAGGAGGAGCAGGACAGCAGCGGCTGTGAGGCGTCTCGCCACACGGCATCACAGGCTGGCTGGGAGCCCGACAGACGATGCATCCAAAGGCAGGTGAGCCGGCGAGGCGTGGGTCCAGTATCGGCCTCGTCGCCAGTGTAGCGGGTGGGCCAGCGGGTGAATGTGGCCTACCCGGGTCCCAGAACCGATTGCACACACACACAGAATGCCAGTGTGGGCAAAGACCCCGAGCGGTCTTTCGCCCGTTTATTTATCTCCTCTGGGCGAGCCCGCCCTGAGGAGTGCTACATTTGCAACATTGTTCAGGAGTGCCCGGATGGCTCTCTACAAGTGTATCCCAACCGCTGAAATATAAATTCCATTATATCTTAAGGGATTTATATTTCGGCAGACAAGATATCCGTCACTATTGCAATGGAGTAACCCGCCCGTGCACACATTCTCTGTCTTCAGAGGTGGCACATGGTCTCCCTGTCTATGGAAGTGACGCAGACACATTCTGTCTCGTGAAGTGGAACACACACTCTATTTCTCTGGAGATGGCACACACACTCACTCTGTAGGTGCACACACACACACACACACTCTGTCTCTGGTGTGTACACACACACTCTCTGTCTCTGGTGTGTACACACACACTCTCTGTCTCTGGTGTGTACACAGTCTGTTTGTCTCTGAGGTGGCACATGCTATCCCTGTTTCTGGAGGTGCACACACACTTTCTGTCTCCAGAGGAGGCACCCAGTGTTTCTGTCTCTGGTGGCGCACACACATTATATGTCTCTGGAGGTGGCACACACACTCTCACTCTGTAGGTACACACACATACTGTCTCTGGAGGTGCACACACACACTCTCAGTCTCTGGTGTGTACACAGTCTGTTTGTCTCTGAGGTGGCACATGCTATCTCTGTTTCTGGAGGTGCACGCACACTCTCTATCTCTGAAGATGCACACACATCCTCTGTCTCTGGAGGTGGCCCTGACACTTTCTGCCTCTGGTATGTACACAGTCTTTCTGTCTCTGAAGTGACACACACTGTCGATGTATCTGGAGGTGCTCACACGCTTTCTGTCTCCAGAGGAGGCACCCAGTGTTTCTGTCTCTAGTGGCTCACACACATTGTATGTCTCTGGAGGTGGCACACACACTCTCACTCTGTAGGTGCACACACATATTCTGTGTCTATGGAGGTGCACACACACACCCTCTGTCTCTGCAGGTGGCCCTGACACTCTCTGCCTCTGGTGTGTGCACAGTCTCTCTGTCTCTGAGGTGGCATCCATTGTTTCTGTCTTTGGAGGTGCACACACAGTCATTGTCTCTGGATGTAGAACATGGCCTCTCTGTCTTTGGAATTGACGCACACGCACTCTCGGGAAGTGGAACACATTCTATTTCTCTGGAGGTGGCACACACACTCTCACTCCATAGGTGCACAGACACACTGTCTCTGGAGGTGCACACACACACTCTCTGTCTCTGGTGTGTACACAGTCTGTTTGCCTCTGAGGTGGCACATGCTATCTTTGTTTCAGGATGTGCACAAACACTTTCTGTCTCCAGAGGAGGCACCCAGTGTTTCTGTTTCTGGTGGCGCACACACATTCTATGTCTCTGGAGGTGCACACAGTCTCTCTGTCTCTGGAAGTGATGCAAACACATTATGTGTCTCTGGCAGTGACGCACATGCACACTCTGTCTCTGGAAGTGACGCACACACATTCTGTGTCTCTGGCAGTGACGCACACGCACACTCTGTCTCTAGAGGTGGCCCTCTCCCTCTCTGTCTCTGAAGGCGGTAAACACTCTTGTGCAGCACACATGGAAAAAGCAGACTGCCATGGATTGTTTATGTACAGGAAGGTACATAAACAATCTTTTTTTTTTTAATTCAATTTTGTGACTTTCATGTGTGCTGTAGGGACACCTTCCTACACATGAACAATCCTCCCCTGCACACAGACACCCTTGCACTATGGTGCAAGGGTGCCTGCGTTGACGCTACACTGCTAAGTGTCGCGCCCACGCAGGGGGAAACACAAGGCTGCACCACATTCTTGTAAATATGGTGCAGCCTTGCATTTCTGAAGTGGCGGAGTGAGGTGTTAGGCCATGATGGCTAATGCCTCACTCCGCCACTTCCTCGTACATATGCCCCTCTATCTCTAAAGGTGCACACATATGTCATTTCAACTTCACCAAGTCATAATGTTTTAAACTTAACCAAGATGTGTGTGAAAAGTGTGACTTTTGCCTCAATTTATTTCGCAAAAGGTACGTTTGCAGAAAAAAGCTGTTCATACATTGGCCTTTGATTTGTGTGAAAGGTATCAAGCAATGCAGTGAAAATAATCTTGCGATATGCAGAATAACTTTGTAAAAGCACAGTGTGTTCTCATTACTTACATAGAACCATCTGCGTGTCTATTAGCGACATTCCAATATCTGCCCTAGGGAGATGCCTGCTAACACAGGGCAGGGTATGTCCTGCTGCTCTAGGGAGATGTCTGCTTACACAGGGCAGGGTATGTCCTGCTGCTTTAGGGAGATGTCTGCTGACACAGGGCAGGGTGTGTCCTGCTGCTCTCGGGAGATGTCTGCTTACACAGGGCAGGGTATGTCTTGCTGCTCTAGGGAGATGTCTGCTTACACAGGGCAGGGTATGTCCTGCTGCTTTAGGTAGATGTCTGCTTACACAGGGCAGGGTATGTCCTGCTGCTTTAGGGAGATGCCTGCTTACACAGGGCTAGAGGTGTCCTGTTGCTCTAGGGAGATGCCTGCCTACACAGGGCTGGGGATGTCCTGCTGCTCCAGGGAGATGCCTTCTTACACAGGGCTGGGGATGACCTGCTGCTCTAGGGAGATGCCTGCTTACACAGGGCTGGGATGTCCTGTTCTAGGGAGATGCCCGCTTACACAGGGCAGGGCACTGTTGCTCTAGAGAGATGCTTGCTTACACAGGGCTGGGATGTCCTGCGGCTCTAGGGAGATGCCTGCTTACACAGGGCTGGGATGTCCTGCTGCTCTAGGGAGATGCCTGCTTACACAGGGCTGGGATGTCCTGTTCTAGGGAGATGCCCGCTTACACAGGGCAGGGCATGTCCTGTTGCTCTAGAGAGATGCTTGCTTACACAGGGCTGGGATGTCCTGCGGCTTTAGGGAGATGCCTGGCCTGCTTACAGAGGGCTGGGGATGTCCTTTTGTTCTAGAGAGATGCCTGCTTACACAGGGCCGGGGACGCCCTGCTGCTCTAGGGAGATGCCTGCTTACACAGGGCAGGGGATGTCCTGCTGCTCCAGGGAGATGCCTGCTTACACAGGGCAGGGCATGTCCTGCTGCTTTAGACAGATGCCTGTTTACACAGGGCCGGGTATGTCCTGCCGCTCTAGGGAGATGCCTGCTTACAGAAGGCTGGGATGTCCTGCTCTAGGGAGATGCCTGCTTACACAGGGGCGAGATGTCCAGCTCTAGGGAGATGCCCGCTTGCACTGGGCTGAGATGTCCTCCTGCTCTATGGAGATGCCTGCTTACACAGGGGCGAGATGTCCTGCTCTAGAAAGAAGCCTGCTTACACAGGGCTGGGGATGTCCTGCAGCTGTGGGGAGATGTCTGCTTACACAGGGCTGGGGATGTCCTGCAGCTGTGGGGAGATGCCTGCTTACACAAAGCAGGGGATGTCCTGCCATTCCAGGGAGATGCCTGCTTGCACAGGGCTGGGCATGTCCTGCTGCTCTAGGGAGATGCCTGCTTACACAGGGCCGGGGATGTCCTGCAGCTGTGGGGAAATGCCTGCTTACACAGAGCAGGGATGTCCTGCTGCTCCAGGGAGATGCCTGCTCACCCAGGGCTGGGGATGTCCTGTTGCTCTAGGGAGATGCCTGCTAACACAGGTGTGAGATGTCCTGGTCTAGGGAGATGCCTGTTACACAGGGCTGGGATGTCCTGCAGCTCTAGGGAGATGCCCGCTTACACTGGGCTGAGATGTCCTCCTGCTCTATGGAGATGCCTGCTTACACAGGGGCGAGATGTCCTGCTCTAGAGAGAAGCCTGCTTACACAGGGCTGGGGATGTCCTGCAGCTGTGGGGAGATGTCTGCTTACACAGGGCTGGGGATGTCCTGCAGCTGTGGGGAGATGCCTGCTTACACAAAGCTGGGGATGTCCTGCCGCTCCAGGGAGATGCCTGCTTGCACAGGGCTGGGCATGTCCTGCTGCTCTAGGGAGATGACTGCTTACACAGGGCCGGGGATGTCCTGCAGCTGTGGGGAGATGCCCGCTTACACTGGGCTGTGATGTCCTGATGCTCTATGGAGATGCCTGCTTACACAGGGCTGGGATGTCCTGCTGTTGTGGGGAAATGCCTGCTTACACAGAGCAGGGGATGTCCTGCTGCTCCAGGGAGATGCCTGCACACCCAGGGCTGGGGATGTCCTGTTGCTCTAGGGAGATGCCTGCTAACACAGGTGTGAGATGTCCTGGTCTAGGGAGATGCCTGCTTACACAGGGCTGGGATGTCCTGCAGCTGTGGGGAGATGCCTGCTTACACAGGGATGGGATGTCCTGCTGCTCTTGGGAGATTCCTGCTTACACAGGTGTGAGATGTCCTGCTCTTGGGAGATGCTTGCTTGCACAGGGTTGGGATGTCCCCTGCTTGAGGCTGCCATGCCCTTACCTTGCCCATCAGCGGGCCCTGCACCATCTTGGGCTGCTTGTAGGTGGCCGTGCTCCCATGCCCAAGCTTGCCGTAGTCGCCGTCTCCCCAGCTGAAGACCTCGCCGTCGGTGGTGAGGGCCAGCGTGTGCCCGTCCGAGCCCTTGGAGGAGGTCATCTTGCGGATGGTGTAGATGGGGTCCAGGGGGAGGCGCTGTAACTTGCTCTGATTGGTTGAGTCGCCAAGTCCCAGCCGTCCATAGCTGCCTTTTCCACAGGCCTTCATTGCCCCATTGGAGGTTATAGCAAAGGTGCAGTACTGGCCAGCTTCGATCTGAAGGGAGAAGGAAGAGACGGTGATGGGGAAAGGATGAGGGAAGAGAGAGTGATGGGGAAAGGATGAGGGGAAGAGAGAGTGATGGGGAAAGGATGAGGGGAAGAGAGAGATGGGGAAAGGATGAGGGAAGAGAGAGTGATGGGGTAAGGTTGAGGGAAGAGACAGTGATGGGGAAAGGATGAGGGAAGAGAAAGTGATGGGGAAAGGATGAGGGAAGAGAGCGTGATGGCGAAAGGATGAGGGAAGAGAGAGTGATGGGGAAAGGATGAGGGAAGAGAGAGTGATGGGGAAAGGATGAGGGAAGAGAGAGTGATGGGGAAAGGATGAGGGAAGAGAGAGTGATGGGGAAAGGATGAGGGAAGAGAGAGTGATGGGGAAAGGATGAGGGAAGAGAGAGTGATGGGGAAAGGATGAGCGGGAGAGAGTGATGGGGAAAGGATGAGGGAAGAGAGAGTGATGGGGAAAGGATGAGAGGGAGAGAGTGATGGGGAAAGGATGAGCGGGAGAGAGTGATGGGGAAAGGATGAGGGAAGAGAGAGTGATGGGGAAAGGATGAGGGAAGAGAGAGTGATGGGGAAAGGATGAGGGAAGAGAGAGTGATGGGGAAAGGATGAGCGGGAGAGAGTGATGGGGAAAGGATGAGCGGGAGAGAGTGATGGGGAAAGGATGAGGGAAGAGAGAGTGATGGGGAAAGGATGAGCGGGAGAGAGTGATGGGGAAAGGATGAGCGGGAGAGAGTGATGGGGAAAGGATGAGGGGAAGAGAGAGATGGGGAAAGGATGAGGGAAGAGAGAGATGGGGAAAGGATGAGAGGGAGAGAGTGATGGGGAAAGGATGAGAGGGAGAGAGTGATGGGGAAAGGATGAGCGGGAGAGAGTGATGGGGAAAGGATGAGCGGGAGAGAGAGTGATGGGGAAAGGATGAGAGGGAGAGAGAGTGATGGGGAAAGGATGAGCGGGAGAGAGTGATGGGGAAAGGATGAGCGGGAGAGAGTGATGGGGAAAGGATGAGGGAAGAGAGAGTGATGGGGAAAGGATGAGCGGGAGAGAGTGATGGGGAAAGGATGAGCGGGAGAGAGAGTGATGGGGAAAGGATGAGAGGGAGAGAGAGTGATGGGGAAAGGATGAGCGGGAGAGAGTGATGGGGAAAGGATGAGCGGAGAGAGTGATGGGGAAAGGATGAGGGAAGAGAGAGTGATGGGGAAAGGATGAGCGGGAGAGAGTGATGGGGAAAGGATGAGCGGGAGAGAGAGTGATGGGGAAAGGATGAGAGGGAGAGAGAGATGATGGGGAAAGGATGAGCGGGAGAGAGTGATGGGGAAAGGATGAGCGGGAGAGAGTGATGGGGAAAGGATGAGGGAAGAGAGAGTGATGGGGAAAGGATGAGAGGGAGAGAGAGTGATGGGGAAAGGATGAGCGGGAGAGAGTGATGGGGAAAGGATGAGAGGGAGAGAGTGATGGGGAAAGGATGAGGGAAGAGAGAGTGATGGGGAAAGGATGAGGGAAGAGAGAGTGATGGGGAAAGGATGAGAGGGAGAGAGAGTGATGGGGAAAGGATGAGGGGAGAGAGAGGAAGGAATGAAGAGGGGGAGGAGAGTGTCAAGGAGACAGAATAAAGAGAGGAAGAGGAGCTGTCAAGAGATCTTCATAGCGACCATTTCACACTTTTACCTATTTTCTGAAAGGCTATAAAAAATTATAAATGAAACTGATTGTGACTCTCAAGAGTGCAAGAGCAGATGGAAATAAATTTACCAGCACAGCCTTTATCCCAAGCTGTCTTTCATCTTCTTCTCCCAAGACTATAATGACTTCCGTGGATGAGGGTGTAGGATATGGACTGTCAGGTTCATGTAAGGGCTTCCCTTCCTTCACCCCACCTTCCAAACTCACATTTATTCATCACCCCACCGGGGCACTGGAGGATCATGGGAGAGATGCCCTATGACCCGGAAGCAGCGAGGGAGCACGAAGACAAAAGTTTGATGGTTATTGATAATAGAATGTATTTTCTGGGTATGATTTGCTGGTTTCACCTCATGGCCTGGTTGGGTCCTCAGTTTCTTTTATCTGTGTGGTAGCATGTCTAGTATTCCTTGTATCTGTGTGGCAGCATGCCTAGTAGCTACAGGCTGGTTGGGCCCTGCATTCCCTGTATCTGTCATTTCTAGTAGGTATAGGCTGATTGGGCCCTGGATTCACTGTATTTGTCTGGTAGCCTGTCTAGTAGGTATAGGCTGGTTGGGCCCTGATTCCCTGTATCTGTGTGGCAGAATGTCTGGTAGGTATAGGCTGGTTGGGTCCTGATTCCCTGTATCTGCGCGGTAGCATGTCTAGTAGGTACAGGCTGATTGGGCCCTGGATTCCCTGTATCTGCGCGGTAGCATGTCTAGTTGGTACAGGCTAGTTGGGTCCTGATTCCCATTATCTGTGTGGTAGCATGTCTAGTAGGTATGGCTGATTGAGCCTTGGATTCCCCGTATCTGTGTTGTAGCATGTCTAATAGGTATAGGCTGGTTGGGCCCTGCATTCCCTGTATCTGTCATGTCTAGAAGGTGCAGGCTGATTGGGCCATGGATTCCCTGTATCTGCGCGGTAGCATGTCTAGTTGGTACAGGCTAGTTGGGTCCTGATTCCCATTATCTGTGTGGTAGCATGTCTAGTAGGTATGGCTGATTGAGCCTTGGATTCCCCGTATCTGTGTTGTAGCATGTCTAATAGGTATAGGCTGGTTGGGCCCTGCATTCCCTGTATCTGTCATGTCTAGAAGGTGCAGGCTGGTTGGGCCCTGGATTCCCTGTATCGGTGCTCTAGCATGTCTAGTAGGTATAGGCTGGTTGGGGCCTGGATTCCCTGTATCTGTGTGGTGGCATGTCTAGTAGGTATATGCTGGTTGGGCCCTGATTCTCAGTATCTGTGTGGTAGCATGTCTAGTAGGCATAGGCTAGTTGGGGCCTGGATTCCCTGTATCTGCGCGGTAGCATGTCTAGTAGGTATAGGCTGGTTGGGCCCTGGATTCCCGCTGGGGCTCCCGCTGCGTGGGACGCCTGTTTGTGTACAGAGGGGGGCTGAGGACCACAGGCCCCAGGAGCTCCCGTAAGTGTCCCCGCCCATGCTGCCTGCTACGTGCCAGGAGGCGCCTACTTTCACCGCTGGGGTTCACGCTGTGCGGGACGCCCAAGAAATGCCCGGGCGCATGCCCGGGCGAAGAACGGGCCAAGAGCGGGCCCATCTGCACCCGTCCGCTTCCGGACAAGGCTGGGCTGGGCCACATCTCTTTCAACCGGAGCAGCTGTAGTCTGAGGTGTGAATTATTTAGCCTTTTATTTGTTCTACCATGGGTAAACGAACAGCTCCTATAACTGCTACGCGTCCTACTGTCACCATTGACAGTATGCTGGAGAGGGTGGTTGACATTGTTACCAATGAAATTGAATTAAGAGCGCGTAAACTGTCTTTGGAATCTAGGGCGATACAAACCTTACCTGGTTGTGATCCTATGCCTGTCTTGACGCAGATGATGGTGACCCTTTGCATACTGTTAACTCCGAATCTCCCACGGGCAACACTAATGGCTCTGGGTGTGGTCCTTCCTCGATCCAACAGCCCGTTCTCGCCTCTGTCCTCTCTTTGACTGTGGCCACGAAACAGAAAGGATTGATGGGAAGGCCCCCTTGTGCAAAAAGGAAACAGCCCCCACGCACTGGTATACCCTGGAGTGACTTAACCTCATGGATACAGCCGCAACCCGTATCACAACCATTGGTCCAACCCTCGATGACTAATGCTACTCGATCTTTTTATTCCCAGACTGAAGCTATATCAGATGCAGAATTGCCCCTCTTTAATGCTCATGCACCATGCTTATGGTGTCATAGTAGATGGGAAACTTAAACCCCTGCTGGAGCGCTTGGAACACATGGAGGTCCTCATAGGCAGGTTCCACAATCATGTTGTGGCTGCGGATACTTGTGCTACTGGTGGGGGTAGTGACCACCTGACTAGTGTTCCAGTTCTACATAGCCACCGCAGGGTACCTCCTCACAAAGAATCACACCACACTTTAATAGTTGTACTCAGCAGAGTGATCGGCAGCTGCTAAACACCAGGGCAGCACATCATTCTGTAAGCAGAGGCGACCAGTTCGCACTAGAACGGACTGGCCTGGCCAAACCCCTTAATCCCAAATCTAAATCTAATATTGCACCTCGCGCCATACCTGAATCTTCTTGTGGGAGTGCCTATGCTAATGCTACTCATCACTCCCTAATTGGTACTCGTTTTAAAAGCAACAAGGACGTGCTAAACTTGCCTCCAGCTGCCTGCCCGTGCGTCCTGATGTTGGCAGGAGAGCCCCCACTTGAGGAACATCATAATGAACCATGGGGAGGGTCGCGTAACAAATGTGTCAACTGGCTATGTAGGAATAAACAGTTTCACATTATGAATATGAATCAAATCATTATGGTGCGAAGAGTAAGTTGGGTCAGCGGATCTGTTAAGAACATCGAAGGGGATTGTATTGTAATAAACTTTCGTAGACCACTCCTGAAACAGAAAGAGATTTCTGATTGTAGGAACACTAAAATTTGGGTACTTCCCCTTGGTTATTTCTATAAACCATCTTTAGGGGGAGCTACGCCAGACTAATTTATCCTTGCTGATCAGAATAAATTTGCAGTGCTGACCGACCTTGAGGACGTGGATTGACTGAGTCCAACAATAGCTGATGAGGCCGATCTGTCACCTTTAAGCTTACCGCGTGAGCCCCTGATGGACGATCACTTGGGTGTGGAAGGGGCTCCGGTATGTTATAACCAGGTCCTAAAAATACTTAGTTGGAATGTGGCCGGCCTACAATCAAGGACATTAACTGACTGGGTACAACTAATCAGCCAATATGACATTTTAATGTTTCAGGAAACCTGGGCTACTAGTGACATATGTCTTGATGGGTTTGAGTGCCATAATATCCTTGCAACATCATCTACAAGGGGACGTGCTTCTGGTGGCTTGGCCATATGGGTAAATATTGCAGCGGGGGTTGTGTCAAGGCCATACCTACCCATAATGAAAACCTTCAGGTTATAAGATATAAAAGGGGTATGACCCTAATACCTGATTAACTTTTATAACAATGATTTCCAATCAAGGCCGAACATTACTTTCCCAAGTCTCTTTGATTATATCACAACCCTAAGAGATTTGGATGATGAGCATGCTAATCCATTTGGCATATGTTTGGGGGGGGGGACTTTAATGCAAAGCTGGCACCACAGGATCCTTTATTTGGGAATGTTAGTACAGCCCAAATTTGTCATAGGGGCGTAGAGATATTGGAACAAGTGGCATCTCAAAATCTGAGTAATGATATGGATGTCGCGGCCTACCATGACAATCACATTATACAACCCACGTTCAGAGGCAGGGGTTGCGCCACCATTATCGATTATATTTTTATTTAGTCTAATTTAGAGGAGTTTTTACTGTATGGCAAGGTTGTTGTAACTCATTATGGGGATCATAGCCCGATTGAAGTAGCACTTAAGTTGTCCCCAAAGCCGAAGTTCAGAATTGAATGTGGTGCTGGGAATTTGGAACCCTCCACGGATAATTTGAGTTTAATGTGGAGAGGTGTTGATCTTGCCCAATTATTCCACAAAGTGGTCAAGGAGAATCTTGCACTGTTTGAGATTTGTTTAGCAGAGTATGAAGCTAACTCTGATTTAACCACAGCTTTCTCACAACTCTGTTCTAATATTAAAACACAGTTAACGAAAGCCCGCCTAACCCCCCATAACCCTAGATGGTTTAACCATGAATGCTCAATAGCGAATCGCCAGCTGTGACAGGCCCTTGCGTCTAAGCCTAGGGATCTACAAGTGGTGACTTCCTTAAGGAAAAGATATAAAGAGGTACTGGACCAAAGATGGGACTTGCTGGCTAACGTGGCATGTCAAAAGGACAGTAAATCTTTCTGAGCGGCTGTCAAAGACATCCGAGCAATAGATCAGATGTTAATGCCAATCAGTTGCAATATAACTAGTGAGGCGTGGGAGGTGCATTTCTTAACGATATATGCGGCTACTTCATTAGAAAGCGGGACACCCTTGGTGTCCGTCTCTAAAGGGGTAACAATGTCCCTGGCCGAAGTAGAGGAGGCTATAAACCAGAGTGTGGGTAGCAAGGCCCCGGGACCTGACGGGGTACCAATAGATCTTATCAAATATAACCCTGATCCTTGAGCCCCGCTCCTGCTCAATGTTTTTAATAGCTTAACCTGTTCCCCTTACCATGTACCTGGTCAACCTCTGTCATTGTACCAATTTTTAAGAAGGGTGATCGTTCTCAGCCTAGCTGTTACAGACCCATTTCATTGATAGACACCACATTGAAAATCCCGGGCAGGGTCTTGTACAGTAAGATCAAAGACTGGGCTGAGGAGATTCCTATTTTGCACCCTTGTTGTAGGAGAGTAGGATCTGCCTCTTATGTTGCCCCCACTTTTTTTCTGATGTTTACACTGGTTTCTGGCTATAGTCTGGCTGGGACCCTGCTAATCAGGGCCCCATCCTCTCTGTTCTCTCTAAACGATTTGGAGTGCACTCTAGGTGCACTAGTGATTGGATACTGTGGTACCTTATGAGTCCCTAGTATATGGTACCTTAGGTGCCAAGGGCATAGGTACTTCACAGGCCTACCAGGGGCTGAAGCATGTATTATGCCACCCCTGGGAAGCAGACTAAATCTGACACCACAGGTCTGCTACTGCAGCCTGGGTAAGGTGGTGCATGCACCCCTTACTGTGATGTAGGCTACCTATATCACTACATAGATACACACATATAAACCTATAAGTCACTCCTATGGCAGGCCTTATCAATCCTGAAGGCAGAGTGCTTGGTTCCTATGTGAGAGGGTGCCCCTGCATGAGCAGAGCCCCTCTGTAGCATTCGGAGACCCTTCTCTGAGGCTGTTTGTAGTGCAGCCTGACCATATACTCTTAAGCGCATTATAACCTCGCGTTAAATGCTAACTTTGGGATGGCTGCACGGAAACATGTCGTGTTTGGTGTCAAACATCTTGGAATACTACCCCCCGCCAGTTCTGGCGGTGGGGGTAGCATTCCACCCTTCTAGAGGGATAGACATGTACCTACTGTGGAAACGGGGTAGAATCCTGAAGAGCCCTGGCATCACAAAATGGATGCCACCAGTCACAGACACTGGGCTGCCCTCCTGCTGATGACCGAAACTCGCAGTGGAGGAGGCCCAACAATAGGTATCCTGTCGCAGGAGGGTGTGACCACCTTCCAGACAGGGTTTAGTGTATTGGGGCTGGGTGGGTGCACTCCTAGAGTGCTTTGAAGTCCTGCACTGGGGGAGCAGCAGGCTCCTCTGTGCATATGCTAGTTCAAACCAGCTCAGGGGCTACCTGCCCCTGCTCTGGCGCGAAACTGGACAAAGGGAAGTGGGTGTAGCCACCTACTCCCCTGACCCTCCCATAGGTGGGGTCATAGAGCTAGTCCCTCCCTTTCTTTTAGTATAAGAGAGGGAACCCTGCATTGCAAGCTAGATCTCCCTGGACGACGCTCTTAAGAAGAATCCTGGACCTTCGATGTTCCACTACCTCTGGAAGACTGAAGAATCTCCCTTGGAGTCAAGGAGTGACTCCCCTGCTTGGCAGGCACCAAAAACTACAACGACGGTCGCAAACTACGCCGCTCCCGCCAGAGCCCGAAGTCCCTGCAGCCCAGGAAGAGGATTTCCTGACTTGTCCAAAGCCATCGTGAGTCCCCAGCGAAGCTGAGGCAAGTGGACCCCACGAGTGACGAGGAACCACAATCCCTGGGTACCGTGCACTATTGTCGAGTGCAACCCCTTCACGATGCTCTACGAACCTGTGCTTTGGACCACATATGGTCCCAGCCTCTAGCAGGAATCCCTCCGAAGATCAGAGGCCTACCCCGTCCCGAGTGACCGTGGGCCCCTGTTGAAGGAATCCTCCCGAGGCGTCTTCGCGATCCCTTGCCAGCCGGCTTGTGGGTCCCCTGAAGACTTTTCTACAGGACCAAAGGGCTCCCCTGGTTGCTCCAGGCATGCCCTCACTTACCCTTGCTGGGTGAGTTCCCCAGACCTTGCTGGTCTGCACCATTGACTTTTTGCTCTTTCCACGATACTTGCTGCTGCCAAGGCTTGTTGGCTCTAAACGGGTCGCCGACACCGCAGTCAGCTGCAGACTTTGTGGGACACACTGAATCCAGCTCCTGGTTGTCCTCGACACCTCCTGGACCTCGTAGCCGAAGAGTCAAGACACCCATGAACGACCTGAATTTGTCGACGACGGTGGGCATTCATCTTCCTTGCCCCGGGTCACTGCCCAGTGACTTTGAACACTGTCCCCTCTGCTTTCAGGTCTTCCTCCTTCTGAATCCAGGCTTGGATTCCACCGGACACTTCTCCTGTCGTCGCAAGCAGCAAGTCTTCAGTGGCTCCCTTTGAAAACAACGCCGCGACCCGACACCAAAGGACACCTATGCACCCGGCTTCCCTGGGTGAGGTAACTCCAGCACTACGGTGCTCCTGTGGGTGTTGGCCCTAGAACTACTTACCCTGTAAGTGACTTGCTTGTAGCTACTCCCGAAGTGCCCTGAAACTCTTAATTTCCAACCGCGACTTGCCCCATTGAAGTCAATGGCGACCCGCGCCTGTGTTCACTCACTGCACGCGTCCCCCGTGGGTCCTTTACTTACCTGCCTTGGGTGGTTTCGTGAGGCCCCAGCACTTCTGAAGGCCCTAGGCCTTGTCCCTTTGCAAGTCGTTGTTCTTAAGTCTTTTTTTAGTATATGGTCTGGTACGCCCCTAGGGCCCCAGCCATATTTGTGCTTAATTTATTGTGAAACGTTGATTTATGCATATGTTCCTGACTTCTAATCTCACAAGAGATTAGTAGAGAGTTGTTTAGTAATAAATACATATATATTTGATATATATACCTGTGTGGTGTCTTTTCATTTGGTGATTCAAGAGATTGTGTGGTAAAACAAGATGCTTTACATTCCTCCAAGACTTAGCCTGAAGGCTGCTCTCCACAGCTACCACTAGGATAGCTTTCTATAAAGATTGTCTTAAACCTACCTACCATAAGAGTCGAATTGAACTGGTGCAAGGTGTCCACTTTAACTAGTGAACAGCATATACCAGGCCAACTTCTCACATTGGTGGCAGCGTGTGGGATTCCAGCTTGCTATTGTTTTACCAGAAAATCTCTATTTGAATTACTAACTGAAAACCACTATAGGTACTCAAGGTACATATAAAGTCAAGCTTAGTATCAATAAGTTCTACTGAACCTAGAGCTGTGTGCCAAGGGATAGCACAACCTTTCTACAGCTGAAGCTAGTATCAGTAGGCCACAAACTAGTGTAGGTAGTACAACACTGCACAACACTAGAATGTCCTTAAGGGGTGGACCCAGTGGATCCACTCAGCCTCAGTATAAGGACATGACTTTCTTTGACTTGAAAGCCATGTGTGCTGAAAGGCACCTGAAGCTAGGACAGAGTCCCTCCACACTACACCTGATAGATCTGCTGACAGCAGATGATCTTAGATTAGCTCTAGGAGCTAATGGGTCTGAATCAGTGAGTGGGTCAATTACAGTGTCTGGGTCAGATGATGGACATCAGGATGACCAAGACTCTGTGGTTGTAGGGCCAGGTCCCAAGGGGTCTGAACAGGACAGAGGAATTCTCCCTAAGAGAACTGACATAGTGGAGGTGAGGCCTAGGTCCCTGTCTAGGGAATCTGAACACTCCTATCACTCTGGCAGAGAATCTGTCTACCAGAGGAACTCCTACTTTCCAAGAAGAGAGACCTCCTCTGACAGAATGTACAAACTGCTGCAGTATGAGGAAGCAAGATTTGCCCTCAAAACCAAGCAGTTGGCATTAGATAAAGAAGCCCTGGAGCTCCAGAGAGCTTCTAGAAAAGAGGCGTTAGAACCCCCTGGTGGCAGCAGCAGTGTCCCTAGAGGCAGAGAATATATTCCAGACCATAGGAACCTGAGCAAGGTTGTTCCTCCCTACCAGAGTGGGGATGATATCCATAAGTGGGTAACTGCTATGGAAAGGGCCTGTAGAGTACAACAGGTCCCCCAAAAGCAGTGGGCAGCAATCTTGTGGCGCTCCTTTTCAAATAAAGGTAGAGACAAGCTCCTCACTGTTAGAGAAGAGGATTGTTAGACCTGGCATCCTTGGCGTGGGTCCCACTTCCATTTTTTCGTAATGCCTCCACGGTTGCCGATATGTTTTTGCTGGACTAGATGCTCATGGGCACTTTGCCGCTGCTAATCAGTGCCAAAGTGCAAGTGCTCCCTATCGTGAATTGATGTATGTATTAGTGACTCCATGATTGGATGATTGGTTTACTTGTCAGTCCCTAGTACCGTGCACTGAGTGTGCCCAGGGCTTGTAAATCCAATGCTCCTGGTGGGCTTGCAGCACGGGTTGTGCCACCCACAGAAGCAGCTTGTAAAATGTGTCTCAGGCCTGCCATTGCAGAGCCTGTGTGCAGCCTAGGGCTGCCATGTCGACTTGGTGAGTGCACCCACTTACCAGTCCCTAAACCTTCCCTTTACTGCATGTTGGTCACCCCTAAAGTAGGCCCTAGGGCAGGGTGCATTGTAAGTATAAGGTAGGACATGCCCTGGTGTGTGTGGCATGTCCTAATAGTGAATTACAGCCATTTTCGTTTTTCACTATTGCAAGGCTACCTGCTCCCCTTAGGCCAGAATGGGCAGACTGACTATTACACCTTGTAGTCAGAACTGACCCAGGGAACATGGTAGAAAAACGAATTTAGTATGCCTGAACTCAGGATGATAAAATACATCTTTTAGTGAAGTTGGTTTTAACATTCTGTGTTCGAAAATACCACTTTTAGAAAGTGGGTATTTTCTTGCCTAACTATCCAAGCCTGCCTCTGCTAGGTTGTGTATTCCTTGTCTGGAGATTGAGTGACAGGGGCTGGGGGTGGCTACAGGAGACAGGGTGAGTCAGCACAGGGCTGAATAGAAAGATCTGCATCCAGAGTGGAGGGAGGAGTTGCACCTGGGTCTGAATAGGGCTGTGCCTGCCTTCCACAATGCTGGCTCCACCTCCTGCCGGGCGGCTGAGCACTCTGCCCCACATTCTGAAAGGAAAGAAGGAGTCAGAAAAACAAAGTGCTCCACGACTGACCAGAACTGGTTTTGGGCTAGGCAGAGGCCTCTCTGCCTTCAGAGAACAAAGGGAAACTGTGTATAAAAGGGGACCCAGACCCCTAGGAAATTAGATCACTTTTGGGAACAAGAAGAAACCTTTGCTGAGGAGCGGAACCAAGAAGAAACTGAGGAGAGACTATCCCTAAGCCTGAAGTGCTGCTTGGGGGATTGGCCTGCAGTGGTTTGCCTGACTGCCAAAGAAAGGAGAAAGGAACTTTTGCTTTGCTGTGACTTTCATCAACTTGTGAAGGATCTCCAAGGGCTTGGAAGAGAGCTTGCCCCCTGACCGAAGTCCCAGGACCATTGGACTTCACCCCCTTTGTGAATTGCTGCTGGAAACTCTGTTTCAGTGGCTACAGAGGTAGGGAGCTGTGACCGACTCTCACGACCGACTCGGTGTCCTGTAAGCACCGCATCGAAGCACCGTCTCGCCCTGCAACGCACGGCCCTGGTCTCACCGACTCCGTCAACGAGCCGCTGCCTGCACCGCATCGAGGGACAACGCGTCCAGCAACGCTTCGCTACGCCGAATCGAACTGGTCCGACCGACACGGAGTTGGGCACGCTTTGCGACGCACCGCCCGACTCGCACCGCTGTCCGGACTGATCGACGCCAGCTCCTGAATCCGGCTCCGTCGCTGCACCGCAACCTGCCAGCACCGCATCGAAGCACCGTCTCGCCCTGCAACGCACGGCCCTGGTCTCACCGACTCCGTCTCGACGACGTCAACGAGCCGCTGCCTGCACCGCATCGAGGGACAACGCGTCCTGCAACGCTTCCATTTTTTGCATCGCGACCGCGACGAACAGCCATCCGGCTCGCACGCCCGTGCCTGCCGCTTCAAGTAAAAGGTACTGTGACCGAGTCTGTCTAAGCTGTGTTGGCCCGTCTCGACGCGGACAGCTGGATTTGTTAGACTCTGTTTGTTCTCGACATCGCCGTAGCCGGAGGAGGCTACCGACTCGCACAGAACCTTGAATTAAGCTTTTTTGATCAGAACTAAGCACTCTTGACAGTATTGTGGATTATTTTTGTCGTTTATGGTCTTGTGATAAATCTATATAAAGTATACCTATTTTTATAAATATATAACCTGTGTGGTGTCCATTTGTAGTGTTGTCACTTGATTACTGTATGTGTTCACAAATGCTTTACACACTGCCTCTGAACTAAGCCTGTCTGCTCGTGCCAAGCTACCAAGAGGGTGAGCAGGGGTTATTTCAGGAGTGTACCTACTTTCCCTGACTAGACTCAAGGGTCCCTATTTGGACAAAGGTACATACCTCTGCCAACTAGAGACCCCCAAATCTAACATTGGTGGTCAGCGGTGAGGATTCTGGACTTGCATTTGTGACTCATGTACAGTGATTGGTGAACACTACTTAGTGAGTGCAGACCAAAACGCAACCACATACTTTTATAGCATTTTTTCTGGGATTTCCTATTTTTGCAAATGCCAAGTTTAATCACTATGGAGAAACCAGCATCAGTAGCCTCTGTTGAGTGTGATTGGGAAGAAGAGAGGCTAGAATGCTACACCCTCAAGCAGCTCAGGCAATTCTGCAAAAAGTTTAAAGTGTCCATGACCGGGCTCTCCAGGAAGGAGGACCTCCAAAAGGCGCTGAGGGCCTGGGTCGAATCAAGGAGTGCCCCTGTGGAGGGGGCTGAGAATGCAGAAGGGCAGCTGGAGGGGCTATTGGGTCTAGGGGCTAGAAGACCACCTTCCCCAGTAGGTAGCAGTGTTTCTGCCAGAGGACTGTCTCCAGAGGAGTTGGAGGACAGGAAAGAGAGTAGGATGCACGAAATGGAGCTGACCAAGCTCAAGCTGAATGGGCAGTTAGAATTCGAAATGCAAACTAGGAAATTAGCCCTAGAGGAAAAGAAAATGCAGTTTGAACATGAGAAAGTTTTGAGGGAGTTGGAATTGAAGGCCAAAAGCTTAGAGATTACTCCCTCTGGTGGCAGTGTACCGCCTGTGCCTGTTGAAGCTAGGGTGTATATTCCCAAAGATGTGGTGAAGGAGTTTTTAAAAATGATGACATTGGGCAGTGGTTCAAAGCCTATGAGGTAGCCATGTCTTCCCACCGGGTCCCTGAGAAGGATTGGGGAGCGGTGTTGTGGGGACGGTTCCTCAGTGAAGGGTGGGATACCTTGTTGGATTTGCCCTCTGAAGTCTATAATTCAGTACAGCCACATGAAGGATGCCTTAATGACTAGGTATGGTTTGACCCCTGAGCTTTATAGGCAAAGGTTCAGGAACTGTAGTAAGATTGAAAGCAGTACCTGGGTTGAATATGTGACCTTCTTTTGCAGAGCCTTGGATGGTTGGGTAAAGGGTAGCAAAGCGACTGATTTTCAGGCGCTCTTTGATTTGATTGCCTGGGAGCACTTGTCCGGTAATTGTTTTCCTGAGCTACGCCAGCACCTGATTGATAGTAAGCTGACTAACCCTAGGCAGCTTGCTGAGGAGGTGGACCGCTGGGTGAGTACCCGGGTCCACAAGGGTCACGTGGGAGACTCCGCCAAGGGTGGGCAGGGTCCCCAGCAGAAGAGTGGGGGGGACAAGGGTAAACAGAGGGAGTTTCATAAAGGGCCCCAAAGTAAACCCCAAGGGAACCAAGGGAAAGGTTCCCAGCCTCCCCTGAGAAGAAGTCAGTGGCCCTGACAGGCCCCCCTGTTTACCAGGGACCACTGGTATGTTACAAGTGTGGCGCCCCTGGCCACAAGGCAAACGATCCTCATTGCCCTTTGCATGGAAAACCAGCACCCACTGGTGCAGTCCCCCGGCAGTTGGCTAGTGTAGCCCTGGGGGAGGAGTTGGGTGCCCAAGGTGGGGGGGATCCCACAGTGTTTTCCCTTGTCTCATTAGGAGACTCGGAGATGGTCCCTAGGACCCCGCTGCCTGAGAACACTAAGAAATACAGGCAGTGGGTGACCATCAATGGCCATAGGGTGGAGGCTCTGAGAGACACAGGAGCCAGTGTGACAGCTGTCAAGTGTCACCTGGTGTCTAAGGAGCAGGTTATCCCCGATGCATTCTATCCGGTTGTTGCCGCTGACAACACAGAGAGTCACTGCAAGGTGGCTCAGGTTCCCTTTGATTGGGGGGGGTCTCGGGTACTCTTCAAGTAGCTGTGAGGCCAGCCATGCCTGTTGACTGTTTGTTAGGGAACGATTTGGAGAGCTCACCTTGGGCTAAGGTGGAGCGGAGTGCGCATTTAGAAATGTTGGGCTTGCCTGATTGGGCATGTGTGACCACCCGGTCAATGGCAGCGAAAGGTGTTCAAGAGGACCTGGAGCCTGAGAGGGAGGCCCAGGTGCCTGCCGAGAGAGAGGAGGCAGGGGGCGCGGGAAACCGGCCCCCGAAGTTCCCACGGTCCAGGAGGAGGCAGACCCTGAGGGGGATGCCCTGGAGCCTACAGGGGAACAGGTAGCTGAACTGGGGGACCTACCTGAGCTGACCCATTGGCAGCAAGAAGGAGGACCCTCCAGGGAAGAGTTCTGCGAGGAGCAGAACACATGCCCTTTCTATCGTGGGTCTGAGGCAACAGGCCACAGACCAGGCAGCAGGTGATCAGTCTGGATCACATTGGATTTACTGGGAGAATGGTCTCCTGTATTCAGAGCCTAAGGTTGCTGAGCCTGGGTCAGCCCGTGTGCTGGTGGTACCCCAGTGCTTCAAAGCCTTCCTACTGGGGTTGGCTCATGATGTACCGTTAGCAGGACATCTGGGGCAGGACAAGACCTTTGACAGGCTTGTTACCCATTTCTATTGGCCCCAGATGCGCAGGAGTGCCGCCACTCACTGCAGGACATGCCAGACTTGCCAGGCAAGTGGAAAGAGTGGGAGGAAGCACAAGGCTCCTCTCCAGCCATTCCCTGTGGTCAGCACCCCCTTTGAACGGGTGGGTATTGACATTGTGGGGCCACTGGACCCCAAGACAGCCATGGGCAACAGGTTTATCCTGGTCTTGGTGGACCATGCCACCCGGTACCCTGAAGCCATCCCTCTGAGGACAGTGACGGCCCCCGTGGTGGGACGGGCACTGATGGGAATTTTCTCACGTGTGGGATTCCCTCAAGAGGTGGTGTCTGACAGAGGTACCAACTTCGTGTCCAAGTACATGAAGTCCCTGTGGCAGGAGTGCAGTGTAACTTACAAGTTCACCACTCCTTACCACCCTCAAGGAAATGGGCTGGTTGAGAGATTCAACCGGACCCTCAAGGGCATGATTATGGGTCTGGAAGAACCCATGAGGCGTAAATGGGACGTCCTCTTACCATGCCTGTTGTTTGCATACCGGGAGGTGCCACAGAAGTCTCTAGGGTTCAGTCCCTTTGAGCTCCTCTATGGACACCCGGTGCGAGGACCTCTGAGTTTGGTCAAGGAAGGCTGGGAGCAATCTCCCAGGAAACCTCCCCAGGATGTATACAGTTACATGCTGGCCTTCAGGAACCAGACTAGGCGTTTCAGAGAACTTGCTGAGGCAAATCTGGAAGCCAGCCAGGAGGAGATGAAGCGGTGGTACGACCAGAATGCCACTCTGGTAGAGCTTCAGCCTGGTCAGAAAGTGTGGGTCATGGCCCCTGTGGAGCCTTGTGCGCTCCAGGACAGGTGGACCGGCCCTTTTACAGTGGTGGAGCGCAAGAGTCCAGTTACCTATTTGGTGGACTTGCAGTCTCCCAGGAACCCCTTGCGGGTCCTGCATGTGAACCGCCTGAAGCCCCACTTGGAGAGGTCCCAAGTGGGCATGCTCTTAGCTACAGATGATGGAATGGAGGAGGAGACTGAGCCGCTTCCTGACCTCCTGTCAGCCCGAGAGCAAGATGGATCAGTGGAGGGAGTAAACCTCTCTACCTCCCTGACACCTGAGCAGCAGGGTGACTGTCGCCAACTGTTGGGACAGTTCCCTGACCTGTTCTCCCTGGTTCCCAGTGTCACTCATTGGTGCGTCCATGATGTGGACACTGGGGACAGTCTTCCTGTGAAGCACAAGGCTTAAAGGGTGACTGACAGGGTCAGAGCCTGCATCAAGGAGGAGGTCTCCAAGATGTTTGCGCTAGGGGTGATTGAGTCCTCTAACAGCCCTTGGGCCAGCCCAGTGGTCTTGGTTCCAAAGGCTGCCGCGCCTGGTGCCACACCAGAACTCCGGTTCTGTGTGGACTACCGGGGACTCAATTCCGTCACCAGGACTGACGCCCACCCCATCCCCAGAGCTGATGAGCTCATAGATCGGTTAGGGGCTGCGCGGTACTTCAGCACGTTTGACTTAACGTCTGGGTACTGGCAGATCGCCTTGACTGATGGGGCAAAAGAGAGGTCAGCATTCTCCACACCAGATGGGCACTACCAGTTCCGGGTGATGCCCTTTGGGATGAAGAATGCCCCTGCCACCTTTCAGAGGTTGGTCAACCAGGTGTTGGTTGGACTGGAGGATTTCAGTGCTGCCTACCTGGATGACATCGCAGTGTTCAGTGCCAGTTGGGAAGAACATCTGCGTCACCTCTGGGAAGTGTTGATGGCGCTGCGGAGGGCAGGCCTCACAATCAAGGCGAGTAAGTGCCAGATTGGGCAGGGTTCTGTGGTGTGCTTGGGACACCAGGTTGGGAGCGGCCAGGTGGCGCCCTCCAACCGAAAATTGATACCATTCTGGCTTGGGAGCCCCCAAGACCCAGACAGAGGTGAGAGCCTTCCTAGGACTCACCGGGTATTACCGGAGATTCGTCAAGGGGTATGGCAGCATTGTTGCCCCTTGACAGAGCTGACTTCCAAGAAGCAGCCCAGGAAAGTGATTTGGACTGACGCCTGTCAAAAAGCTTTTGACACCTTGAAGACTGCCATGTTCACGGCGCCTGTGCTCCAGGCACCCAACTTCTCCAATGAGTTCATTGTTCAGACGGACGCTTCAGAGCATGGTGTAGGGGCTGTTCTATCACAGATCAATGAGGAGGGCCTAGACCAACCTGTAGCCTTCATCAGTAGGAGGTTACTTCCCGGGAACAGAGATGGAGTGCTATTGAGCGGAGGCATTTGCTGTGGTCTGGGCACTGAAGAAGCTGAGACCATACCTGTTTGGGACTCACTTCCGGGTTCAGACAGACCACAGGCCCCTCAGATGGTTGATGCAGATGAGGGGTGAGAATCCAAAGCTGTTGAGGTGGTCCATCTCCCTACAGGGGATGGACTTTACGGTGGAACACCGCCCTGGTACAGAACACGCCAATGCTGATGGACTGTCCAGATTTTTCCGCCTTAGCGATGAGAACTCCCTAGGGGTAGGGTAGTTCTCCCCACATTTCAGCTGGAGGGGACACGTGTTAGACCTGGCATCCTTGGCGTGGGTCCCCCTTCCATTTTTCGTAATGCCTCCACGGTTGCCGATATGTTTTTGCTGGACTAGATGCTCATGGGCACTTTGCCGCTGCTAATCAGTGCCAAAGTGCAAGTGCTCCCTATCGTGAATTGATGTATGTATTAGTGACTCCATGATTGGATGATTGGTTTACTTGTCAGTCCCTAGTACCGTGCACTGAGTGTGCCCAGGGCTTGTAAATCCAATGCTGCTGGTGGGCTTGCAGCACAGGTTGTGCCACCCACAGAAGCAGCTTGTAAAGTGTGTCTCAGGCCTGCCATTGCAGAGCCTGTGTGCAGCCTAGGGCTGCCATGTCGACTTGGTGAGTGCACCCACTTACCAGTCCCTAAACCTTCCCTTTACTGCATGTTGGTCACCCTAAAGTAGGCCCTAGGGCAGGGTGCATTGTAAGTATAAGGTAGGACATGCCCTGGTGTGTGTGGCATGTCCTAATAGTGAATTACAGCCATTTTCGTTTTTCACTATTGCAAGGCTACCTGCTCCCCATAGGCCAGAATGGGCAGACTGACTATTACACCTTATAGTCAGAACTGACCCAGGGAACATGGTAGAAAAACGAATTTAGTATGCCTGAACTCAGGATGATAAAATACATCTTTTAGTGAAGTTGGTTTTAACATTCTGTGTTCGAAAATACCACTTTTAGAAAGTGGGTATTTTCTTGCCTAACTATCCAAGCCTGCCTCTGCTAGGTTGTGTATTCCTTGTCTGGAGATTGAGTGACAGGGGCTGGGGGTGGCTACAGGAGACAGGGTGAGTGAGCACAGGGCTGAATAGAAAGATCTGCATCCAGAGTGGAGGGAGGAGTTGCACCTGGGTCTGAATAGGGCTGTGCCTGCCTTCCACAATGCTGGCTCCACCTCCTGCCGGGCGGCTGAGCACTCTGCCCCACATTCTGAAAGGAAAGAAGGAGTCAGAAAAACAAAGTGCTCCAGGACTGACCAGAACTGGTTTTGGGCTAGGCAGAGGCCTCTCTGCCTTCAGAGAACAAAGGGAAACTGTGTATAAAAAGGGGACCCAGACCCCTAGGAAATTAGATCACTTTTGGGAACAAGAAGAAACCTTTGCTGAGGAGCGGAACCAAGAAGAAACTGAGGAGAGACTATCCCTAAGCCTGAAGTGCTGCTTGGGGGATTGGCCTGCAGTGGTTTGCCTGACTGCCAAAGAAAGGAGAAAGGAACTTTTGCTTTGCTGTGACTTTCATCAACTTGTGAAGGATCTCCAAGGGCTTGGAAGAGAGCTTGCCCCCTGACCGAAGTCCCAGGACCATTGGACTTCACCCCCTTTGTGAATTGCTGCTGGAAACTCTGTTTCAGTGGCTACAGAGGTAGGGAGCTGTGACCGACTCTCACGACCGACTCGGTGTCCTGTAAGCACTGCATCGAAGCACCGTCTCGCCCTGCAACGCACGGTCCTGGTCTCACCGACTCCGTCCAACGAGCCGCTGCCTGCACCGCATCGAGGGACAACGCGTCCTGCAACGCTCGCTACGCCGAATCGAACTGGTCCGACCGACACGGTCACTGCTGCTGAGTTCGAGTCCTGTGACCGCACCGGAGTTGGGCACCGCTCGCACGCTTTGCGACGCACCGCCCGAATCGCACCGCTGTCCGGACTGATCGATGCCAGCTCCTGAATCCGGCTCCGTCGCTGCACCGCAACCTGCCAGCACCGCATCAAAGCACCGTCTCGCCCTGCAACGCACGGCCCTGGTCTCACCGACTCCGTCTCGACGACGTCAACGATTCGCTGCCTGCACCGCATCGAGGGACAACGCGTCCTGCAACGCTTCCATTTTTTGCATCGCGACCGCGACGAACAGCCATCCGGCTCGCACGCCCGTGCCTGCCGCTTCAAGTAAAGGTACTGTGACCGAGTCTGTCTACGCTGTGTTGGCCCGTCTCGACGCGGACAGCTGGATTTGTTAGACTCTGTTTGTTCTCGACATCGCTGTAGCCGGAGGAGGCTACCGACTCGCACAGAACCTTGAATTAAGCCTTTTTGATCAGAACTAAGCACTCTTGACAGTATTGTGGATTATTTTTGTCGTTTATGGTCTTGTGATAAATCTATATAAAGTATACCTATTTTTATAAATATATAACCTGTGTGGTGTCCATTTGTAGTGTTGTCACTTGATTACTGTATGTGTTCACAAATGCTTTACACACTGCCTCTGAACTAAGCCTGTGTGCTCGTGCCAAGCTACCAAGAGGGTGAGCAGGGGTTATTTCAGGAGTGTACCTACTTTCCCTGACTAGACTCAAGGGTCCCTATTTGGACAAAGGTACATACCTCTTCCAACTAGAGACCCCCAAATCTAACAAGGATGCTGATAACTATGAAGTCCTGAAGAGTGCACTGATAGATGGGTTTGGCTTAACCACTGAGCAGTACAGGTTGAAGTTCAGAGACACCCAGAAGGCACAGACTCAGGACTGGACTGACTTTGTAGATAGTGCAACCAAGGCTCTGGAGGGTTGGCTGGTTGGCAGTAGGGTTACTGATTTCAAGGGATTGTATAATCTAATGATGAGAGAACAGATCCTTAATAATTGCCAGAACCAGTTGTTGCAACAATACCTGGTGGACTCAGATCGGACCTCTCCCCAAGAATTGGGAAAGAAGGCAGACAAGTGGGTCAGAACCAGGGTGAGGCAGAAAACCCAGAACCAAGGGGGTGACACCAAGAAGCAGGATTCTAAGGGCTCTGAGAAAAGTGGGGATAAGTCAAATGACCAGAAGTCTTCACAAGGGCCCCAAAAATCTGCATCTGGTGGGGAGTCACAATCCAACAAGGGAAAAGGCCAAAAGAAGCCCTGGTGCAAATTCTGTAAACAGAAAGGGCACTGGACTTCTGATTGTAACAAGTCCAAAGACCAAACCACCACCACTCCTGCCCCTAAGGCAACTGTTCCCCCTAGTTCAGCTACTGGTGGAGGTGGTACACAGACCAAGGGTGTAGTAGGGTTGACCCTGGGTTCTGAAGTGGACTCTGGCCTAGCCAGGGTACCCACTCAGGCAATGCTGATTTGTAATGGAGACATTGACATGTCCTTCATGGTGAGCCCCAGTAATCTGGGCAAATACAAACAGCAGCCTATAATAAATGCCAAACAGGCTTTGGCATTTAGGGACACAGGTGCTAGTGTCACCATGGTGGCAGAGGATCTTGTGGACCCTGGACAGATCATCCTGTGCGAAATGTACCAGGTGACCAATGCAAGCAATGTCAGGACCAACTATAGTCTGGCAGTTGTGAATTTCTCCTGGGGAGGGGTAACTGGCCTCAAGAAGGTTGTAGTTAGTGCAGACCTCCCTGTAGAATGTCTATTGGGCAATGATCTAGAAACTTCAGCCTGGTCTGAAGTAGAGTTATGGACTCATGCTGAGATGTTGGGCATCCCTGCAGAGGTATTTGCTGTGACCAGGTCACAGGCCAAAATGCATGACACTGAACCAGCTCTGGATCCTGAAACCATGGACCAGATGCTTCCCAAGAAGAGGAGCAGCAGGGTTAAGGCAGTGCCTTCCCCTCTGTCTCAGATCACTGATTCCCCTCTTGAGGGAGGAGGAGCAGATCCTGAAGAAGGAACTGCCCCAGAGGGACTTGAGCCTGAACAGGTTGAGTTCTTGGGGGCAGGGGCCCTTCTAGGGAAGATCTGAGTAAGGAGCAACAGTGCTGCCCCTCCATTGAACCCCTCAGACAGCAGGCTGCTGCTGAGGCTGCTGGGAGTGCTAGTGGGTCCCATAAAGTTTATTGGGATGAGGGACTCCTATATTCTGAGGGTAGAGATCCAGCCCCTGGAGCCACCAGGAGGTTGGTAATACCTCAGAAGTTTAGGGGTTCCTCTTGACCCTAGCACATGATATCCCTTTGGCAGGTCACTTGGGCCAAAACAAGACCTGGGACAGGCTTGTCCCACATTTTCATTGGCCACATATGTCAGAAGACACAAAGGAGTTTTGTCGCTCCTGTGTCACATGCCAAGCCAGTGGCAAGGCAGGTGGCACAACAAAGGCCCCCCTAATACCACTACCTGTGGTGGGGGTACCCTTTAAAAGGGTAGGGATTGACATTGTTGGTCCCCTTGACCCTCAAACTGCATCTGGGCACAGATTTATCCTGGTGGTAGTGGATCATGCCACCAGGTACCCAGAGGCAATTCCCCTGAGGACCACCACAGCCCCTGTGGTGGCAAGAGCCCTCCTTGGAGTTTTCTCCAGAGTGGGTTTCCCAAAGGAGGTCATCTCTGACAGAGATACAAACTTCATGTCAGGATATTTGAAAGCAATGTGGAAGGAGTGTGGTGTAACTTATAAGTTCACCACCCCTATCACCCACAATGCAATGGGTTGGTTGAACGCTTCAACAAAACCCTTAAGGGAATGATTAAAGGACTCCCAGAGAAGCTTAGGCAGAAATGGGACCTTCTTCTTCCCTGCCTGTTGTTTGCATACAGAGAGGTTCCACAGAAGGGGGTTGGTTACAGCCCATTTGAGCTTCTGTTTGGTCATTCTGTAAGAGGTCCATTATGTTTGGTAAAGAGGGCTGGGAGTTACCTCTCAAACCCCCAAACAGGATGTGATGGACTATGTACTTGGTCTCCGCTCCAGGATGGCCGAATACATGAAAAAGGCAACCAAAAACCTGGAGGCCAGCCAAGAATTACAAAAAGCTTGGCATGACCAAAGGCTGTGCTGACTGTGTACCAGCCAGGACAGAAAGTGTGGGTGTTGGAGCCTGTGGCCCCAGCAGCCCTCCAAGACAAATGGAGTGGCCCCCATACAATAGTTGAGCAAAAGGGAGAAGTCACCTATCTGGTGAATCTTGGAACTCCCAGGAGCCCCCTGAGGGTGCTCCATGTCAACAGATTGAAACCATATGTTGACAGGGCTGACATGGGCTTGCTCATGGCAACTGATGAGGAACAGGAGGAGGAGAGTGACCCTCTCCCTGACCTGCTCTCACAGAACCCTGATGATGGGTCAGTTGATGGTGTTGCTTTGGCAAGCAGCCTCACTGACCATCAGCAAACTGAGTGCAGACAAGTTCTGCAGCAGTACAGACATATGTTTAGCCTGACCCCTAGTCAGACTACCTGGTGCACCCATGAGGTGGACACTGGGGATAGTCTGCCTGTCAAGAATAAGATCTACAGGCAACCTGACCATGTCAGGGACCGTATCAGGACTGAAGTCCAGAAAATGTTGGAGTTAGGTGTCATTGAGCCTTCAGATAGCCCTTGGGCTAGCCCAGTAGTCCTAGTACCCAAGCCTCATACCCAGGGTGGTAAGAAAGAAATGAGGTTTTGTGTAGACTACAGAGGCCTCAATGCAGTCACCAGGACTGATGCCTATCCCATACCAAGGGCAGATGAACTGATTGATACTTTGGCCTCAGCCAAGTATCTGAGTACATTTGACCTAACAGCTGGCTACTGGCAGATCAGGTTAGCTGATGATGCAAAAGCCAAAACAGCATTTTCGACCCTGGTGGGCACTACCACTTTGTGGTGATGCCCTTTGGATTGAAAAATGCACCTGCCACTTTTCAGAGGTTGGTGAACAAAGTTCTGGAAGGGATGGAAACTTATTGCTCAGCTTATCTAGATGATATTGCTGTCTTTAGTTCCTCCTGGCAGGATCACCTGGTCCACCTCAGAAATGTTTTGGAGGCTCTGCAGAAAGCAGGCCTCACTATCAAGGCCACTAAGTGCCAGATAGGGCAGAGTCAGGTTGTGTACCTGGGCCACCTTGTGGGTGGAGGCCAGGTTCAGCCTTTACAGAGTAAAATCCAAACCATAATGGAATGGGTTGCTCCAACCACCCAGACACAGGTGAGAGCCTTCTTAGGCCTGACTGGGTACTATAGGAGGTTTGTGAAGGGATATGGATCTATAGTGACCCCCTTGAATGATCTGACCTCAAAGAAAATGCCAAAAAGGTTCAGTGGACAGCTAGCTGTCAGAAGGCATTTGAAGACCTAAAGCAGGCCATGTGCACTGCCCCCATCTTACAGAGTCCAGACTACACCAAAAAGTTCATTGTCCAAACAGATGCTTCTGAGCTGGGTGTGGGAGCTGTACTGTCTCAACTGAATGATGAAGGTCAAGACCAGCCAGTAGCTTTTATTAGCAGGAGGCTGACCCCTAGAGAGAAACGTTGGTCAGCTATAGAGAGGAGGCCTTTGCTGTGGTGTGTGCCCTGAAGAAGCTGAGGCCATACTTGTTTGGCACTTACTTCATAGTTCAGACTGACCACAAGCCCCTCCTATGGCTTAAACAGATGAAAGGTGAAAACCCAAAACTTTTGAGGTGGTCCATTTCCCTACAGGGGATGGACTATACAGTGGAACATAGGCCTGGGACCCAACATGCCAATGCAGATGGACTCTCAAGGTATTTCCACTTAGAGCACGAAGACTCAACTGGTCAAGGTTAGTTTAGTGTCCCTGCATTTGGGGGGGGTTGTGTAAGAGAGTAGGATCTGCCTCTTATGTTGCCCCCACTTTTTTTCTGATGTTTACACTGGTTTCTGGCTATAGTCTGGCTGGGACCCTGCCAATCAGGGCCCCAGCCTCTCTGTTCTCTCTAAACGACTTGGAGTGCACTCTAGGTGCACTAGTGATTGGATACTGTGGTACCTTATGAGTCCCTAGTATATGGTACCTTAGGTGCCAAGGGCATAGGTACTTCACAGGCCTACCAGGGGCTGAAGCATGTATTATGCCACCCCTGGGAAGCAGACTAAATCTGTTACCACAGGTCTGCTACTGCAGCCTGGGTAAGGTGGTGCATGCACCCCTTACTGTGATGTAGGCTACCTATATCACTACATAGATACACACATATAAACCTATAAGTCACTCCTATGGCAGGCCTTATCAATCCTGAAGGCAGAGTGCTTGGTTCCTATGTGAGAGGGTGCCCCTGCATGAGCAGAGCCCCTCTGCAGCATTCGGAGACCCTTCTCTGAGGCTGTTTGTAGTGCAGCCTGACCATATACTCTTAAGCGCATTATAACCTTGCGTTAAATGCTAACTTTGGGATGGCTGCACGGAAACATGTCGTGTTTGGTGTCAAACATCTTGGAATACTAACCCCCCGCCAGTTCTGGTGGCGGGGGTAGCATTCCACCCTTCTAGAGGGATAGACATGTACCGACTGTGGAAACGCGGTAGAATCCTGAAGAGCCCTGGCATCACAAAATGGATGCCACCAGTCACAGACACTGGGCTGCCCTCCTGCTGATGACCGAAACTCGCAGTGGAGGAGGCCCAACAATAGGTATCCTGTCGCAGGAGGGTGTGACCACCTTCCAGACAGGGTTTAGTGTATTGGGGCTGGGTGGGTGCACTCCTAGAGTGCTTTGAAGTCCTGCACTGGGGGAGCAGAAGGCTCCTCTGTGCATATGCCAGTTCAAACTAGCTCAGGGGCTACCTGCCCCTGCTCTGGCGCGAAACTGGACAAAGGGAAGTGGGTGTAGCCACCTACTCCCCTGACCCTCCCATAGGTGGGGTCATAGAGCTAGTCCCTCCCTTTCTTTTAGTATAAGAGAGGGAACCCTGCATTGCAAGCTAGATCTCCCTGGACGATGCTCTTAAGAAGAATCCTGGACCTTCGATGTTCCACTACCTCTGGAAGACTGAAGAATCTCCCTTGGAGTCAAGGAGTGACTCCCCTGCTTGGCAGGCACCAAAAACTACAACGACGGTTGCAAACTACGCCACTCCCGCCGGAGCCCGAAGTCCCTGCAGCCCAGGAAGAGGATTTTCTGACTTCTCCAAGGCCATCGTGAGTCCCCAGCGAAGCTGAGGCAAGTGGACCCCACGAGTGATGAGGAACTGCAATCCCTGGGTACCATGCACTATTGTCGAGTGCAACCCCTTCACGATGCTCTATGAACCTGTGCTTTGGACCACGTGTGGTCCCAGCCTCTAGCAGGAATCCCTCCAAAGATCAGAGGCCTACCCCGTCCCGAGTGACCGTGGGCCCCTGTTGAAGGAATCCTCCCGAGGCGTCTTTGCAATCCATTGCCAGCCGGCTTGTGGGTCCCCTGAAGACTTTTCTACAGAACCAAAGGGCTCCCCTGGTTGCTCCAGGCCTGCCCTCACTTACCCTCGCTGGGTGAGTTCCCTAGACCTTGCTGGTCTGCACCATTGACTTTTTGCTCTTTCCACAAGACTTGCTGCTGCCAAGGCTTGTTGGCTCCAAACGGGTCGCCGACACCGCAGTCAGCTGTAGACTTCGTGGGACACACTGAATCCATCTCCTGGTTGTCCTCGACGCCTCCTGGACCTCGTGGCCGAAGAGTCAAGACACCCATGAACGACCTGAATCTGTCGACGACGGTGGGCATTCATCTTCCTTGCCCCGGGTCACTGCCCAGTGACTTTGAACACTGTCCCCTCTGCTTTCAGGTCTTCCTTCTTCCGAATCCAGGCTTGGATTCCACCGGACACTTCTCCTGTCGTCGCAAGCAGCAAGTCTTCAGTGGCTCCCATTGAAAACGACGCCGCGACCCGACACCAAAGGACACCTATGCACCCGGCTTCCCTGGGTGAGGTAACTCCAGCACTACGGTGCTCCTGTGGGTGTTGGCCCTAGAACTACTTACCCTGTAAGTGACTTGCTTGTAGCTACTCCCGAAGTGCCCTGAAACTCTTAATTTCCAACCGCGACTTGCCCCATTGAAGTCAACGGCGACCCGCGCCTGTGTTCACTCACTGCACGCGTCCCCGTGGGTCCTTTACTTACCTGCCTTGGGTGGTTTCGTGAGGCCCCAGCACTTCTGAAGGCCCTAGGCCTTGTCCCTTTGCAAGTCGTTGTTCTTAAGTCTTTTTTTAGTATATGGTCTGGTACGCCCCTAGGGCCCCAGCCATATTTGTGCTTAATTTATTGTGAAACGTTGATTTATGCATATGTTCCTGACTTCTAATCTCACAAGAGATTAGTAGAGAGTTGTTTAGTAATAAATACATATATATTTGATATATATACCTGTGTGGTGTCTTTTCATTTGGTGATTCAAGAGATTGTGTGGTAAAACAAGATGCTTTACATTCCTCCAAGACTTAGCCTGAAGGCTGCTCTCCACAGCTACCACTAGGATAGCTTTCTATAAAGGTTGTCTTAAACCTACCTACCATAAGAGTCGAATTGAACTGGTGCAAGGTGTCCACTTTAACTAGTGAACAGCATATACCAGGCCAACTTCTCACACTTGTCAACACAGTTTTAGAAATAATGTGGGCACAGTAAAGCAGTGCCTAAACCTAAATTTAATTATCGGAAAATATACCATTTCCCAACGCTCACAAATCTACTTGCCATTCATGGATTTTACCTCAGCTTTTGAGTATGTCCCTTAAGCTGACCCAGCACAGCCCTGACCCATCCCTAAAAACTGCCCGCCCTCCCCATAGCCCTAAAAACTACCCCCAGTACCTACTCCTCTCCCCTGCCCTGAGGCCTAATACCCTAAACCCTAATTTAAAAGACTACCCCGACACTCCCTAGCCCTAAAACTACTCTGACCCCCCAGCCCTGAAAACTACCCCTGACCCCCAGCCCTGAAAACTACCCCCACACCCCAGCCCTGAAAACTAGCCCCACCCCATCCCTGAAAACCAGTCCCAAACCCCCCAGCCCTTAAAACTACCTCCAACCCCCAGCCCTGAAGACTAGCCCCGAACCCCCAGCCCAGAAAACTACCCCGACCCACCCCCAGCTCAGAAAACTACCCCGACCAAACCCCCAGCGCACAAAACCACCCCCGACCCACCCCCAGCCCACAAAACAACCCCGACTCACCCCAGCCCACAAAACACCACCGACCCACCCCAACCCACAAAGCAACCCTGACCCATCCCCAACCCACAAAACAACCCCAACCCACCCCACAGCCCACAAAACAACCCGACCCCACAGCCCACAAAAGTACCCCGACCCACCCCCATCCCACAAAACTACACCCCGAGCCCCACTTACGTCACTGATCTGTCCCTGCTTCCTGCTTCCATCCAATGCAGCCTGCAGCTAGACCCCGCATTGCCTTAACCACGCACATGTGTGATTAAGGCATATGCGTGGTTAAGATTGCGGAGTTGTAACACTTGTGGTTTAGACCGCGGTGTTCCGACTGTTTCCCGGCTAGTAAACCAAGCAAGGCCCTATTCTTAAACATTGAGAACATTCATTTATTAGCTGGGTATGTGACTAAACCCATGAGCCGCTGGGAACGTAGCCTCCTTTTTCGCCTTCGGGAAGGTGCGGTTAAGTACTTATTGTGCGTTCCTCTGGGGTTTTGCGCTAACCTTGATTCCTCTCCCTGCCCATGTGACAGGCGTTCGGGCCAATCTCCATTACATTTTTTATTTTTTTGTGGGTATTATGTGCAATATACAAAGTTCTTTTTACTCCCCTTTTTTAAGAAATGTTTTAATCTAGACTATAGAGAAGCATATAGGACTCTTCTTGAACTGGGCGATGATTAGTTAACTATCCGTGGAGGGGCTTTTCTGAAAACTGCTATCCGAGATCGTAACTCGGTGAACACCGTATGATTGTATTTTAATAATTCTGTAAGTAAAATGTTTAAAGGGACCACCCAGTGGAGAAAGCAGATGTATGCCCATCTCTAACAATCAGCAACAATAGGCGTTCCAGAATGTTTGATGATGTCAGCCCAACTTACTGTGACATCATTCAGCAGATGGCCCCTTTAAAAGTAGGTGGGTAGGCTGGGTAGAGAGTACACAAACTCCCCAAGGTAGAAGGACAAAGTGGATCAGGCTAGTGGACTGCTTGGCATCCCCAGAAGAGTGAACCTGCTGTAAAGTGTGAGTGTCCCCTCACACACTTGTGAGGGAGAGCCCTCTGCCCTGGCACTGATCACCACGTAAAACAACATGGCTACCTGCAGGCGCTGCCACAGGCCTTGGCCCCATCTTCCAGAGCAGACCTTTGGTCCCACCCCGGCCTTACCGTCCCGGCGTCGCAGAAGGCTGGAGCCAGTTTGGGGTGCAGGATCTTGTCCGAGGAGGAGTCCGACAGCTGGTGGCTGCTGTTGCTGCCCCACACAAACACGGCCACCACTTCCACCTCACGGCTGGGGGCCCTGGCAGGACAGCCGTGGAGACCAGTGGTCTGGGAGGCCAGGTGGCAAATCTAGAGACAGACGGATAGATGGAGGGGAAACACAGTGATCAGAAAATAGAGTGGGTGCAAGTTAAAAAAACATCAAAACTTCTGCAATATTCCGTTTTTATGTTTTCTTATCACCTATAGGCAGATCACAACCCCATTTAAGGGGTAACAATGGGCCACATGTATCAAAAATCAATTTTGCAATCCTTAAATAGCGAATTTTAGATAATCGCTATGTAAGGAATGCAAAATTGTATGTAAGAAAATAGCGAGTACCTGTTAGAAATGGGGGTCTCTAGTTGGCAAGGGTTTGCACCTTTGTCCAAATAGGGACCCTTCTTCCTAGTCAGGATAAGGGAGTTACACTCCTAACATAACCCCTGCTCACCCCCTTGGTAGCTTGGCACAAGCAGTTAGGCTTATCTTAGAGGCAGTGTGTAAAGCATTTGCACATAACCAACAGTAATACAGTATAAGCACTACAAAAGGACACCACACCAGTTTAGAAAAATATACAATTTTTTTTATATACTTAAGACAAGACCAAAAACGATAAAAATCCATAATACAGTACTTAAAAATCTTCAGTTATCAAAATATGCTTGAAAAACAGTTCCTTGATGTCGATAGCACCGTCCGGGGTTACCACGGCGTTGTGAGCAAACAAATCCAAACAGTTCTGGCTGACCGCGGCGTTGCGGACCAGCTACGGTGTTGGGAAGACCCGCAAACAGTACCTTTTAGAAATGCAGGGCGTCGGCGACCTCTCGTTGAGCTTCCGAAAGCACGGCGTCCGCAGGTGTCGGTTCCGGAGGTCAGTGCAGGAGTTGTCGGGGCCCTCGAAGTCACACGCGTTGCAGATCAAACTTCTCTCTGTTGAAGTCAGGAGCGCTGGCATCGGCAGGCGTCGGATGCTGCGGTGCGAAGTGCAGCGGTGCGGCGTGCGGTGCCCTCAGGTCGCGGTGCGAGCAGCGACTCGGTGGCGGCGTCAGATGGCGTAGTCGGTGAGACCAGGGTCGCGGTGCGAAGTGAATGCGTTGCTCGTCGCGGTGCTGGCAGGTCGCGGTGCAAGTGGCGGCGTCGTCGTTGCTGAAGCGCTGTTTATGAGAAGTTGGCCTGGCATATGCTGTCCACTAGTTCTAGTGGGCACCTTGCACCAGTCCAAACGACCCTTATTGATGATAGGTTTAAAGACAACCTTTATTGAAAGCTATCCTAGTGGTAGCTATGGAGAGCAGCCTTCAGGCTAAGTCTTGAAGGAGTGTAAAGCAGCTTGGCTTACCAGATTATAACCTCTTGAATGACCAAATGAAAGGAGAACCACACAAGATATATATAAAATATATGTATTTATTTCTAAACACTAACTACTAATCTCTTTATGAGATTAGAGTCCCAGATACACAATAATACAGTTAAAAAACGACAGTAAATAGCACAATATACAATAGGCCCAAGGGGCGGACCAAACCATATATTAAGAAAGTGGTATAAGAACCACGACTTGACTAGACACAGTGCCTAGAGCACGTAGAATCGCTGGGACCCCAAGGAACCACCCAAGGTAGTGACACAGGAGACCCACGGGGGACGTGTGCAGTGTAAGAACACAGCCGCGAGCGCCGTAGGATTCTATGAGGAAAGTCGCGGTTGGAATTTTAAAGCAAAAGGACACTTAGGAGAGGACTTTGAGCAAACCCCAATAGACTTAAGGGTTTCTAGGGCCAACACCCACGGGAGCACTGTAGTACTCGAGTTACCTCACCCAGGGAAGCCGGGTGCATAGGTGGGAAATGGTGTCGGGAATCGTCGTTGATTTCAATGGCGATCTGCTGCAAAGTGCTGCTGCCGTGAAGAAGAAAAGTGTCCGGGATGATCCAAGCCTGGATCGAAGATGTGAAGAACCTGAAAGCAGAGGGGACAGAGTCTGGGTCACTAGCCAGTGACCAGGAGCGGAGCAATCGAATGCCCACCGATGTCGGGTGCTTCAGGTGTGAAGAGGTGAAGCTTGACTCTGCAGCCACGAGGACCAGGAGGCATCGACGACGACCAGGAGCTGGATTCGAGCTCTCCCACGAAGGATGTCGAGTGCTGCGGCATTGGTGCTCGGATTGAACCCAACAAGCCTTGGCAACAGCAACCCACGCAGGAAGAAAAAAGATGCTTCTGTGCGGACAAGCAAGGTCCTGGGGACTCCCCAAGCAATGGAGAGTCAGGGCACGTCTGGAGCAACCAGGGAAGCCCAATTAAAGTAAGAGGTGCCTTCTTGGGGACTCACAGGTCAACAGACCAGGGATCGCGAAGGGACCTCAAGAGAAAACACAAAGGGTCTGCTCACGGAACACTCGTGGAGTGTAGGCGGCCAATCTTCGGTGGATTTGCTGCTTGGGGTCAGGGCTACAAGTAACCCAAAGCTCAGCTGCAGGAGTCGCTGGAAAGCTGATACTTCTGCAAAGTGATGCGGTGCCCAGGGGCTCGGGTTGCACAGTCACCACGAGGGATACGGGCCTCAGACTTTCTGTGGGCACTGATCAACCTCTAAGACCACGGGAACCCACCTCCTGTGTTGCAAAGTTCTTCGGAGTCCTTAGGAGCTTCGGAGATGCAGACTGGTCAGATGCGTCTTTGGTGCCTGCCAAGAATGGGAGTAACTCCTTTACTCCAAGGGAGATTCTTCAGTCATCTAGCGCCTTGTAGATCATCGAAGTTCCAGGATTCAGTATCAGAGTTTCGTCCAGGTGTAATCTAAAGTCCTGTAGACAGGGGTTCCTACTTTATACCCAAGGAAGGGGTGGGACAAACTCTGGGGACCCACCTATGGGAGGGTCAGGAAAGAGGGTTGGCTACACCCATTTCCTTTGTCCAGTTTCACGCCAGAGCAGGGGCTGGTAGCCCCTGCAACCGGTTTGAACTGGGCTATGCACAGGGACAGCAAGTGTGCCCCCAGTGCAGACTTCAAAGCACTCTCAGAGTGCACCCACCCAGCCCCAATACACTAAAGCCTGTCTGGGAGGTGGTCACACCTCCCTGTGACAGGAAACCTATTGTCCAGGCCTCCCCTGCCGGAGTTTCATCCAGCAGCAGGAGGTCAGACTCGTGTCTGTGGCTGCAGCATCCATTTTGTGATGCCAGGGTTCTGTTTAGCTGGTACCGGGTATACCGGTGCAATCATGTTTCTCCCTCTAGAAGGGTGGGATCATACTCCCACACCAGTTACTTGTGTGGGGGTATGATTCCAAGGTGTTTGACACCAAACACGACATGTTTCCATGCAGCCATCATAAAGTTAGCATTTACCGCGAGGTTATAATGCACTTAAGAGTATATGGTTTGGCTGCATCACAGACAACCCCGGAATAAAGATTCCGAAAGCTGCAGAGGGGCTCTGCTAATGCATGGGCACCCTCTCACATGAAACCCAGCACCCTGCCTTCAGGATTGTTAAGGCCTGCCATAGGGGTGACTGATAGGTGTACATGTGTAGTGATATGGAGAGATATAGGAGACCGATATCTCAGTAAGAGGTGAATACACCACCTTACACAGGCTGCTGTAGCAGACCTGTTGTGTCATTTTAACAGGCTTCCCAGGGGTGGCATAATACATGCTGCAGCCCCTGGTAGGCCTCTGGGGTACCTATGCCCTGGGTACATAGTATACCATATACTAGGGACTCACAAGGGTACCCCAGAATCCAATCTGGAGTGTACCTAAAGTACATGGAATCAATTTAGAGTAGAAAGCAGATAGACTGGGGTCCTGATTAGCAGGGCCACAGTCTGGCTAAGTCGAAAAACAGTGAAACATCTGCAAAAAGTGGGGGTAACCATAGGAAGCAGATCCTACTCTCCTACACAAAACTCCCCCCCAAACGTCAGGACATTAAACTAACCTTGACCAGTTGAGTCTTCATGTTCTAAGTGGAAATATCTGGAGAGTCCATCTGCATTGGCATGGTTACTCCCAGGTCTATGTTCCACTGCATAGTCCATCCCCTGTAGGGAAATGGACCACCTCAAGCGTTTGGGGTTTTCACCCTTCATCTGTTTTAGCCATAAGAGGGGCTTGTGGTCTGTCTGAACAATGAAGTGAGTGCCAAACAAGTATGGCCTCAGCTTCTTCAAGGCCCAAACCACAGCAAAGGCCTCCCTCTCAATGGCTGACCAACGTTTCTCCCTGGGGGTCAACCTTCTGCTAATAAAAGCTACTGGCTGATCCTGACCTTCATCATTCAATTGTGATAACACAGCCCCTACCCCCAACTCAGATGCATCTGTTTGGACAATGAATTGCTTTGAGTAATCATGACTTTGCAGAATGGGAGCAGTGCACAAGGCCTGTTTCAGGTCATCAAATGCCTTTTGACAGCTAACTGTCCACTGAACGTTCTTTGGCATTCTTTTAGAAGTTAAGTCATTCAAAGGGGTCACTTTGGATCCATACCCTTTGACAAATCTTCTGTAGTACCCAGTCAGGCCCAAGAAAGCTCTGACCTGAGTCTGGGTAGTTGGAGCAACCCAGTCCATGATGGTCTGGATTTTGCTCTGCAATGGTTGAACCTGGCCTCCTCCCACAAGGTGGCCGAGGTACACAACCTGACTGTGCCCTATCTGGCACTTGGTGGCCTTGATAGTTAGGCCTGCTTTCTGCAGGGCCTCCAAAACATTTCGCAGGTGGACCAGGTGATCCTCCCAGGTGGAGCTAAAGACAGCAATATCATCTAGATATGCTGCACTATAAGCTTCCAGGCCTGTAAGGACTTTGTTCACCAACCTTTGAAAAGTGGCAGGTGTATTTTTCAAACCAAAAGGCATCACCACAAATTGGTAGTGCCCACTAGGGGTAGAAAATGCTGTTTTGGCTTTTGCATCCTCAGCTAATCTGATTTGCCAGTAGCCAGCTGTCAGGTCAAATGTGCTGAGAAACTTGGCTGAGGCCAAAGTGTCTATGAGCTCATCTGCCCTAGGTATGGGATGGGCATCAGTCCTGGTGACTGCATTGAGACCCCTGTAGTCTACACAAAACCTCATCTCTCTCTTACCACCCTGGGTGTGAGGTTTAGGCACCAAGACTACTGGACTAGCCCAAGGTCTATCAGAGGGATCAATCACACCCAAATCCAACATCTTCTGGACTTCAGTCCTGATGCAGTCCCTGACATGGTCAGGTTGCCTGTAAATCATATTTTTAACAGGCAGACTGTCCCCAGTGTCCACTTCATGAGTACACCAGGTAGTCTGACTTGGAGTCAGAGAGAACATATGTCTAAACTGATTGAGAACCTTTCTGCAATCAGTTTGCTGCTGGTCAGTGAGGCTGCCTGCCAAGGCTACACCATCTACTGATCCATCATCAGGGTTCTGGGAGAGCAGGTCAGGGAGTGGATCACTCTCTTCCTCCTGTCCCTCATCAGTAGCCAAGAGCAAGCCCATGTATGCCCGGTCAACATATGGTTTCAGTCTGTTGACATGGAGCACCCTATGGGGGCTCCTGGGAGTTCCAGGGTCCACCAGATAGGTAACCTCTCCCTTCTGTTCAACAATGGTATGGGGGCCACTCCACTTGTCTTGGAGGGCTGCTGGGGCCACAGGTTCCAACACCCATACTTTCTGCCCTGGCTGATAAACAGACAGCACAGCCTTTTGGTCATGCCAGGCCTTTAGCAATTCCTGGCTAGCCTCAAGGTTTTTAGTTGCCTTCTTCATGTACTCAGCCATCCGGGAGCGGAGACCAAGTACATAGTCCACAATATCCTGTTTAGGGGTTTGAGAGGTAACTCCCATCCCTCCTTCACTAGACACAATGGACCCCTAACTAGATGTCCAAACAGAAGCTCAAATGGGCTGTAACCAACACCCTTCTGTGGAACCTCTCTGTAGGCAAAGAGAAGGCAGGGCAAAAGTATGTCCCATCTGCGCCTAAGCTTTTCTGGGAGACCTTTAATCATGCCCTTTAAGGTTTTGTTGAACCTTTCAACTAAACCATTGCATTGTGGGTGATAGGGGTGGTAAATTTATCATTTACTCCACACTCCTTCCACATAGCAGTCAAGTAACTAGACATGAAGTTTGCACCCCTGTCTGATTCTACCTCCTTAGGAAAACCCACCCTGGAAAAGATTCCCAGGAGGGCCCTTGCCACCACAGGAGCTGTGGTGGTCCTGAGGGGAATTGCTTCTGGGTACCTAGTGGCATGGTCCACCACCACCAAGATAAATCTGTGCCGAGATGCTGTTTGAGGGTCTAGGGGACCAACAATGTCAATCCCTACCCTTTCAAAGGGAACCCCCACCACAGGTAGTAGTATCAGGGGGCCTTTGTAGTGCTACCTGCCTTGCCACTGGCTTGGCAGGTGACACAGGAGCGACAAAACACCTTGGTGTCTTCAGACATATGAGGCCAATGAAAGTGAGGGACAATTCTGTCCCAAGTCTTGTTTTGGCCTAGGTGACCTGCCAATGGGATATCATGTGCTAGGGTCAATAGGAAGCTCCTAAACTTCAGAGGTATAACCAACCTCCTGGTGGCTCCAGGCTTGGGGTCTCTACACTCTGAAGAAAGGAGTCCATCATCCCAATAGATCCTATGGGTACCACTAGCACTCCCAGCAGCCTCAGCAGCAGCTTGCTGTCTGAGGGGTTCAAGAGAGGGGCAGCTCAGTTGCTCCTGGCTCAGATCTGCTCTGGAAGGGCCCCCTGTCCCCAAGAACTCAACCTGGTCAGGCTCAAGCTCCTCTGGGACAGTTCCTTCTTCAGGACTGAGATCATCTCCCTGAAGAGACTGATCTGCATTCTGAGGCAGGGGGGAAGGCACTGCCTTAACCCTACTGCTCCTCCTCTTGGGAGGCACCTGGTCCATTCTTCCAGAATCCAGGGCCTGTTCAGTTTTAGACATTTTTGCCTGTGACCTGGTCATAGCAAACACATCTGCAGGGATGCCCAACATTTCTGCATGGGTCCTGAGCTCAACTTCAGCCCAAGCTGAAGTTTCCAAATCATTTCCAAGCAAGCATTCAACAGGGAGGTCTGCACTTACCACAACCTTCTTAGGGCCAGTTACCCCTCCCCAGGAGAAATTAACAACTGCCAGTGGATGATCTGTACTGACATTGCTAGCATTGGTCACTTGGTACATTTCACCAAGTATGATCTGCTCCAGGAGCCACAAGATCTTTGTCACCATTGTGACACTTGCTCCTGTGTCCCTGAATGCCAAAGCCTCTTTTCCATTAATCAAAGGCTGTTGTCTGTATTTGCCCAGATTACTGGGACTCACAAATAAGGAGGCCATATCCATGCCCCCATCACAGATCAACATAGCCTGGGTTGGAACTCTGACTAGGCCAGAGTCCACCTCAGATCCCAGGGTTAACCCTACTACACCCTTATTTGGGACACCACCACTTGGAGCTGAACTAGGGGGAACAGTTGCCTTAGGGGCAGTGGTGGCTGGAGTTGAGTCTTTGGTCTTTGTACAATCACTAGTCCAATGGGTTTTCTGTTTACAGATTTTACACCATGGTTTCTTTTGGCCTTTTCCTTTGTTAGATTGGGACTCCCCACCAGATGCAGATTTTTGGGGCCCTTGAGAAGACTTCTGGTCTTTACCCTTCTCCCCACCCTTATCAGAGTTCTTAGAATCTTGCTTCTTGGAGTCACCGCCTTTGTTTCTGTACCTTCTGCCTCACCCTGGTTCTGACCCATTTGTCTGCCTTCTGACCCAATTCTTGGGGAGAGGTCAGATCAGAGTCCACCAGGTACTGATGCAACAGTTGATTTTGACAGTTGTTAAGAATCTGCTCTCTCATGATTAAATTATACAATCCTTTGAAATCACACACCTTACTGCCAAGTAACCAGCCTTCCAGAGCCTTAGTAGCACAATCAACAAAGTCAACCCAGTCCTGAGTCTGTGCCTTTTGGGTATCTCTGAACTTTAACCTGTATTGTTCAGTTGTTAGGCCAAACCCATCAATCAGAGCACTCTTCAGGACCGTATAGTTATCAGCATCCTCTTCTCTAACAGCGAGGAGCTTGTCTCTACCTTTGTCTGCAAAGGAGAGCCACAAGATTGCTGCCCACTGCTCCTGAGGGACCCTCTGTACCTTACAGGCCTTCTCAAGTGCAGTTATCCACTTGTGCATGTCATCCCCACTCTGGTAGGGAGGGACAATCTTGTTCAGGTTCCTATGGTCATGAGTATGACCTCTACCTCTAGGGACACTGCTGCTGCAACCATGGGGCTCTAGCCCCAACTTCTGAGAAGCTCTCTGAAGCTCCAGGGATTCCCTGTCTAAGGCCAATTGCTCTCTCTTGATTCTGAGCTTAGCTCTCTCAATCTCAAGCAGTTGGCACTTCTGCTCATAAGAGGACTCCGTTTTATGAGAAGAATTCCTATGAGAGACAGAGCTCCCTACAGACACCTCAGAATGATTAGACTCCAGAGAAGGAGATCTAGATCTTCTGGGTAAACTGTTAATCCTTCCAGGTGGAGTAAAGAGAGACCCACTAGGGCCTCCCTCCTCACCTTCAGGAAGAATTGGTTGTTCCAGGTTAGAATCAATTTGATCATTTGGCCAGCATCAGAGTCTCGGTTATAGTAGTTTTCACTACCTGGCTTTTCCTCCTTGTTGGACCTGGCCCTTTTTGCGGGGTCATCCCTAAACTTTGTGCCTTCCTCCTATATTTTCTCTGACCTGTTTTTGTTGGTTTTATGACTCTGGGCACTTTACCACTGCTGATCAGTGCTAAAGTGCATATGCTCTCCCTATGTTAAATTGATGTGTTGATTAGTGACTCCATGATTGGGTTATTTGATTTACTTGTGAGACCCTAGTACAGTGCACCATGTGTGCCCAGGGCTTGTAAATCAAATGCTGCTGGTGGGCTTGCAGCACTGGTTGAGCCACCCACAGAAGCAGCTTGTAAAATGTGTCTCAGGCCTGCCATTGCAGAGCCTGTGGGCAGCCTGGCTGCCATGTTGACTTGGCAAGTGCACCCACTTGCCAGTCCCTAAACCTTCCCTTATCTTCAAATCAGACACCCGTAAGGTAGGCCCAAGGGCAGGGTGCATTGTAAGTATAAGGTAGGACATGACCTGGTGTGTGTGTCATGTCCTAATAGTGAATTACAGCCATTTTCGTTTTTCACTATTGCAAGGCTACCTGTTCCCCATAGGCCAGAATGGGCAGTTTGATTATTACATCTTATAATCCTAACTGACCCAGGGAACATGGTAGAAATTCGAGTTTAGTATGCCTGAACTCAGAATGATAAAATACATCTTTTAGTAAAGTTGGATTTAACATTCTGTGTTTGAAAATACCACTTTTAGAAAGTAGGTATTTTCTTGCCTAACTGTCCAAGCCTGCCTCTGCTAGGTTCTGTATTGTGTGTCTGGTTTTGTGAGTGACAGGGGCTGGGGATTCCAGGAGACAGGGTGAGTTAGCACAGGGCTGAATAGAGAGATCTGCATGTAGATGGGTGGGAGGAGTTGCACCTCGGACCTGAATAGGGCTGTGCCTTCCCTCCACAATGCTGGCTCCACCTCCTGTGGTGCGTCTGATGTCCCTGGCCTACACTGTGAAAGGAAAGAAGGAGTCTTGTCAACAAAGTGCTCCAGGACTGACAAGAACTGGTTTGGACTAGGCACAGGCCCCTCTGCCTTCAGAGGACAAAGGATTTAGGGGTATAAATACTGGGGCCCTGACCCCAGAACTTTAGATCACTTCTGGAACAACAAGACGAACCTCTGCCAAGGAGAAGAACCAAAGGAAGCTGTAGGAGTTGGACTGCCCCCCTGCCAGTGTGCTGTGTTGCTGGGTTGGCCTACAGTTGTGTCTTCAGTGCCAAGGAGAGGAGAAAGGAACTTTGTGTGTACTTTCATCATCTTGCAGAATATTACTCCAAGGGCTTGATTTGAGCTTGCCTCCTGACCGAAGTCTCAGGGATACCAGACTTCACCCCCTTCTGTTTGCCTGCATCTGGAACTTGCTGTTCTGGTGCTACAGAAGGAATTTGCAACACCGACGCCGGCGAGCGACGCCGTCTCCTGCATCGAAGCCGTGAGCGCTGCTCCGACTTGAAACGAGGACCCGACGCCGACCGCCGTGCCACATCGACGCCAGCGAGCGACATCGTAAGCCTGCCATAGCCGTGAGCGCTGCTCCGACTTACGACGCCGGCCCGACGCCTGCTGCTGTGCCGCATCGACTCCAAGGCCGACATCATCGCGGAGCCGATCGTCGACGTGGGTGGTCAAGAATTCATCGACATCGTGACATCGTACCGAACCGTGGCTTCGGCGCCATCGTGACGTCACCTCCTCTCCGGTCCGGAACCGACGCCTCCCCTGCCTGCGCAAGCATCCAGGTCCCGACGCATCATCTCCTCCGAAGCAAGGAACCGACGCCGCTACGCGCCAACGACGCCGCACCTCCCCAACGCCGTGAGCTGTCTTTGTTTTCGCTTTTCCAAGGTACTGTTCTTTGTGGGTCTGTTTTGACTCCGGGCCTGACGCCGCGCACCTCGCGGTCTGCGCCGTACTTTGGGATTTCCTTGACCTCGACGTTGTGATAACTCCAGTTGGGGTTATTTGTTGCTAAAGACTGCTTTTAAGTGAAGAACCTATTTTTAAACCATTTCTACCATCTTGAAGTATTATTGATTACAGTATTGTGGATTTTTGTCGTTTGTGGTCTTGTGATAAATCTATATAAAGTATACTTATTTTTATAAAACCTGTGTGGTGTCCATCTGTAGTGTTTTCACTGTATTACTGTATGTGTCCACAAATGCTCAACACACTGCCTCTGAGATAAGCCTGTCTGCTCGTGCCAAGCTACCAAGGGGGTGAGCAGGGGTTATTTTAGTAGTGTATCCCCCTTACACTGACTAGAAGCAAGGGTCCCTATTTGGTCAAAGGTGTATACCATTGCCAACTAGAGACCCCAAGTTCTAACACTCCTCAACTGCCCCACCCCCTTTGCCAACCTCATCAGACCCTGGGGTCTTTCTGAGGTCCTCCTCTAGTAACATCTTTATGAGATGTTGGGTGGTTGGGCTTTTCCCTGTCTTCAATTTCCTTGAGGCACACAAGGTCCTCAATTCCTGGTATGATGCCTGGTCATACTTGTTTGGGAGAGACCCACTGGTTTCTGCCCTTGAAGACATAACTAGTGTGGTGTGGTGTATGCACCTACCTACTCTAGTGAGGTCTACTAAACTCTCTTGAGTTGTAGAAAGGGTGTGCTAAGCCCTTGACACACAACTCTAAGTTCAGTAGAACTTACTGTATTCTAAACTTGATTTATATGTACCTATGTACCTATAGTGGTTTTCAGTTAGTCACTCAAAGAGATTGTCTGGTAAAGCAATAGCAAGCTTGAATCCAACCGCTGCACACCAATGTGAGAAGTTGGCCTGGCATATGCTGTCCACTAGTTCTAGTGGGCACCTTGCACCAGTCCAAACGACCCTTATTGATGATAGGTTTAAAGACAACCTTTATTGAAACCTATCCTAGTGGTAGCTATGGAGAGCAGCCTTCAGGCTAAGTCTTGAAGGAGTGTAAAGCAGCTTGGTTTACCAGATTATAACCTCTTGAATGACCAAATGAAAGAAGAACCACACAAGATATATATAAAATATATGTATTTATTTCTAAACACTAACTACTAATCTCTTTATGAGATTAGAGTCCAAGATACACAATAATACAGTTCAAAAACGACAGTAAACAGCACAATATACAATAGGCCCGAGGGGCGGACCAAACCATATATTAAGAAAGTGGTATAAGAACCACGACTTGACTAGACACAGTGCCTAGACAACGTAGAATCGCTGGGACCCCAAGGAACCACCCAAGGAAGTGACACAGGAGACCCACGGGGGACGTGTGCAGTGTGAGAACACAGCCGCGAGCGCCGTAGGATTCTATGAGGAAAGTCGCAATTGGAATTTTAAAGCAAAAGGACACTTAGGAGAGGACTTTGAGCAAACCCCTTTAGACTTAAGGGTTTCAAGGGCCAACACCCACGGGAGCACCGTAGTACTCGAGTTACCTCACCCAGGGAAGCCGGGTGCATAGGTGGGAAATGGTGTCGGGAATCGTCGTTGATTTCAATGGCGATCTGCTGCAAAGTGCTGCTGCCGTGAAGAAGAAAAGTGTCCGGGATGATCCAAGCCTGGATCGAAGATGTGAAGAACCTGAAAGCAGAGGGGACAGAGTCTGGGTCACTAGCCAGTGACCAGGAGCGGAGCAATCGAATGCCCACCGATGTCGGGTGCTTCGGGTGCGAAGAGGTGAAGCTTGAGTCTGCAGCCACGAGGACCAGGAGGCATCAATGACGACCAGGAGCTGGATTCGAGCTGTCCCACGAAGGATGTCGAGTGCTGCAGCGTTGGTGCTCGGATTGAACCCAACAAGCCTTGGCAACAGCAACCCACGCAGGAAGAAAAATATGCTTCTGTGCGGACCAGCAAGGTCCTGGGGACTCCCCAAGCGATGGAGAGTCAGGGCATGTCTGGAGCAACCAGGGAAGCCCAATTAAAGTAAGAGTTGCCTTCTTGGGGACCCACAGGTCAACGGACCAGGGATCGCAAAGGGACCTCGAGAGAAAACACAAAGGGCCTGCTCACGGAACACTCGAAGAGTGTAGGTAGCCAATCTTCAGTGGATTTGCTGCTCGGGGTTAGGGCTACAAGTAACCCAAAGCTCAGCTGCAGGAGTTGCTGGAAAGCTGATGCTTCTGCAAAGTGACGCGGTGCCCAGGGGTTCGGGTTGCACGGTCACCACGAGGGGTACGGGCCTCAGACTTGCTGTGGGCACTGATCGACCTCTAAGACCACAGGAACCCACCTCCTGTGTTGCAAAGTTCTTCGGAGTCCTTAGGAGCTTCGGAGATGCAGACCGGTCAGAAGCGTCTTTGGTGCCTGCCAAGAATGGGAGTAACTCCTTTACTCCAAGGGAGATTCTTCAGTCATCTAGCGCCTTGTAGATCGTCGAAGTTCCGGGATTCAGTATCAGAGTTTCGTCCAGGTGTAATCTAAAGTTCTGTAGACAGGGGTTCCTACTTTATACCCAAGGGACGGGTGGGACAAACTCTGGGGACCCACCTGTGGGAGGGTCAGGAAAGAGGGGAGGCTACACCCATTTCCTTTGTCCAGTTTTGCGCCAGAGCAGGGGCTGGTAGCCCCTGCAACCGGTTTGAACTGGGCTATGCACAGGGACACAAAGTGTGCCCCCAGTGCAGACTTCAAAGCACTCTCAGAGTGCACACACTCAGCCCCAATACACTAAAGCCTGTCTGGGAGGTAACCTATTGTCCAGGCCTCCCCTGCCGGAGTTTCGTCCAGCAGCAGGAGGTCAGACTCGTGTCTGTGGCTGCAGCATCCATTTTGTGATGCCAGGGTTCTGTTTAGCTGGTACCGGGTATACCGGTGCAATCATGTTTCTCCCTCTAGAAGGGTGGGATCATACTCCCACACCAGTTACTGGTGTGGGGGTATGATTCCAAGGTGTTTGACACCAAACATGACATGTTTCCATGCAGCCATCATAAAGTTAGCATTTACCGCGAGGTTATAATGCACTTAAGAGTATATGGTTTGGCTGCATCACAGACAACCCCGGAATAAAGATTCCAAAAGCTGCAGAGGGGCTCTGCTCATGCATGGGCACCCTCTCACATGAAACCCAGCACCCTGCCTTCAGGATTGTTAAGGCCTGCCATAGGGGTGACTGATAAGTTTACATGTGTAGTGATATGGAGAGATATAGGAGACCTATATCTCAGTAAGGGGTGAATACACCACCTTACACAGGCTGCTGTAGCAGACCTGTTGTATCATTTTAACAGGCTTCCCAGGGGTGGCATAATACATGCTGCAGTCCCTGGTAGGCCTCTGGGGTACCTATGCCCTGGGTACATAGTATACCATATACTAGGGACTCACAAGGGTACCCCAGAATCCAATCTGGAGTATACCTAAAGTACATGGAATCAATTTAGAGTAGAAAGCAGATAGACTGGGGTCCTGATTAGCAGGGCCACAGTCTGGCTAAGTCGAAAAACAGTGAAACATCAGCAAAAAGTGGGGGTAACCATAAGAAGCAGATCCTACTCTCCTACACTGTCGTCGGCTGACGAACTGGAGTCGATGGCGCCGGCGTTGGTAGGCCAAGGCTGCGGTGCGGGATGAGGGCGGTGCGTCATGTAACTTTACGAGCGGTGCCCTCGAACCACGGTGCAAGCAGTGGCGTTGATTTCGGCGTGGAGCGGCGTCGTCTGGGATACCAAGGCTTCGTCGTGAAGCGAGGCGGTGCGGAGTGCGGTGCCCACAGGTCGCGGTGCGAGCAGCGGCTCGGTGGCGGTGTCAGCAGGCGTCGTCGGTGAGACCAGGGTCACGGTGCGGCGTTGCGGCGGTGCCCTCTGCAATGCCGTCAGGACACGGAATCGGCAGCGGCGGCGTCGACGTCGTCGGGTTGCTTTTTCTTCTGTTGCAGCACAAAACACACAGTCCCCAGTGCTGAGGGCAGAAGAGCTTGAAGTATTTGCTGTGCCTGAGACTTCTTGAACAGGGCGCAAGCTCTACCTCAAGCCCTTAGAGAAACTCACAAAACTAGATTGCAGAAAGTTCAGTCCAGTCCTTTCACTGCCCAAGACAGAAGCAGCCACTGCAGGCCAACACAGCAAAGCACACAGCAAAGTGGTAGTCCCTCCTCACAGCTTCTCCAGCTCTTCTTCTTGGCAGTCTTCTTGGTCCAAAAGAGTTCTAAAGTTCAGGGGTCTGGGCCCCAATATTTATATCCCAAAATCCTTTGATCTCTTAGGCAGAGAGTGTCTGTGCCCAGCCAGAACCAGTTCTGCCTTCTCTGGTGTGACTTCCTGGCAGGAGGTGGAGACGGCATTGTCAGAGGCAGACCAGGTCCTTTGAGGTGCAAGGAAATCTCCTCCCCCTTCCCCAATTGCAGCCCAGGTCTATTCAGCCCTTTCCTGACCCACCGAGTCTATCTGGAGCCACTCCTGCTCCCCAGCCTTCTGTCATCCAAAACCCAGACAGGCAATCCACATTCCAGCAGAGGCACACGGGATGACTGAGCAAGAAAATACCTACTTTCTAAAAGTGCTATTTTCAAACACAGAATGTAAAAATCACCTTCACTAAAAGATGCATCTTTAGAGTCTGAGTTCAGGCATACTAAACTTTATTTTCCTACCTAGTTCCCAGGGCCAGGTATGTTTATAAGATGTTATAACCAAACTTCCCATTTTGTCCTGTGGGGAACAGGTAGCCTTGCAATAGTGAAAAACGAAATTGGCAGTAATTCGCTATCAGGACATGCCACACACACCAGGGCATGTCCTACCTTTCACATACACTGCACCCTGCCCACAGGGGTACCTTGGGCCTACCTTAGGGGTGGCTGACATGTAAGAAAAGGGAAGGTTAGGTCCTGGCAAGTGGGTGCACTTGCCAAGTCGACAGGGCAGTACCAGACTGCGCACAGGCTCTGCAATGGCAGGCCTGAGTCACATTTACGGGCTGTTTGTGTGGGTGGCACAATCCAGTGCTACAGCCCACCAACAGCATTTGATTTACAGGCCCTGGCACACGCAGTGCACTTTACTAGGGACTGACACATAAATCAAATAGGCCAATAATGGAAACACCAATTCATAACACATTTTACCACAGGAGCACTTGCACTTTACCACTGATCAGCAGTGAGAAAAGTGCGCAGAAACACTAAGCCAGCACAAACAGAGTCAGAACCGGGAGGTCAGAAAGCAAAAACTCAGGGGAAACACGCCAAAAGATGCCAAGTCTAACAGTACCTAATAGCGATTCTAAAGATTCGCAATCACAATTAGGTAATACTACTCCATTCGTTCCTATGGGCTCAAGGGCCCATAGGTGCGAATGGTTTTGCATTAGTTAATTTGTGATTACTAATTGGTAATCACAAATTAGGTAATGCAATACCAAGGGTACCCGGCCCCCCTGAAGCACCGCAAAAAAAACTGTGCACATGCAAAGCGCACACATCCCTAGGGGAATGTGTGCGCTACATGGCACTTTGAAAAATTCATTTTCGGGCATTTTAAAAAATTTGCACATGGTTACTTACCATTGACGTAGAGTCGATGGTAATAGCATTTCCTAAATGCTCCCTTTGCATTCAGGAAATGCTTGGTACATGTGCTTGGGGAATCACAAATTGAGATTCCATATTTGTAGTCACAATTTTAAATGATCATAATTTTTGCAATTACCCAAAATTGCCACTACAAAGACTTTCATGCATCTTAAAAGGCTATTTTGCATTCTCAAATGGTCGGATTTAGCTATTTGCACCGTTTGCGAGTGTAAAATAGTTGAAAACATGTGGCCCAATGTTCTTTGCATTTAGGAAAACCATGATGCAGTTTCAGGGTTCTAAGGATCACACAAGAGAGAATGCAGACATGCTTTCGATCAATACAATCCCACATGTACTGCGAGTTCCCTGTGGGGTCCATCTGACGCCCGCTTCTTTCATCCCAGACCTGCTGCCAGTGGCTCTGCTGGTTCAATCCTGTCAACGTTCAGTCTCTTCCAAGCAGGCAACAGATGAACCCTCTTGGAAATCAAACCATTGGCTGAGAATGATCTCAGAAGAGCTGCTGCAACTAAAGAAACTGTGGGTCACACTAGGCGGACGCTAAACCTGGCAAAGCCAGAGGTTCTGTTGGCTACCGAGGATCCTCTGCCAATCCGCAGCCACGGTGGTAAACAGCACGAGCAGAGTGCCCAGCTCCTTCACAGGTACAATCCTCAGGGTATGCTGCAAGGTGGCCCCTCATTCCATGAATCTCTGGAGGTGAAGGCGTATCGAAGGCCCAGGCCTTGCCAATGACATGGTAAAGATGCAGGAATGCAGCTGCCCGAATGCTGACAAGCACCCCCCAGAGAGAGAGCACATCAGCAAGCAAGCCCATCCCAGGTGACCAGGGGACACACAGACCATCCTGTGAACTTGAGCGCCTTGAAACCCTCACGAGTGAGTAGTAGCGCTTTATAAGATCACTGATTGATTGGGGGCCTCTTTATGAGCCAGTTTGCGTCGCTCTTGCACCACGCAACGTGATAAAAAGAGCGGAATATATGAATCCTGCTGTTTACGTCCTGGGTAGGGGATTAAGATATCATACTAGGAATCCTCATGCATAATGAATGAGGCTAGTTTCGGAGAAAAATGATTGACATTTATTCAGCACATAACTGGGTAAATGGTAAGTGCTAGAACCGTTATACAGAGCAAGGTAGGACAAATATAGGTAAAAGGTTGTGTAGCTACCTAGGCCTAGATTGAGGTTCATTGGGGCTCATAACAACTGAGTGTGATAAAACTGCATTCCCCTCTGTTCAGTGCAAGACACCTTCGAGTCACAAGACTGTGGAGCTGCAAGGACCTTTGTGGCTCTTGTGTCTAACTCCTGTGTGTGCTTGAACGCACGGTTGTGTGTCCCTGTCACAAGTCAGATAAATACATGAATACTGGAACTTGTAAGAATGACGTCCAGCTCCGTCACTTCCAATGTATTGACAATCCATTGATATTGTTGTTGGGTCATTTTGTTGCAGATTTTATGTGATCCATTCAAAATCAAGCTTCAAGAATGAAACTTCAAGAGTAGCAGTGAGAAACCCCACGTGCAGCGAGTCCCAGCACTGATGGGGGGTGGAGAGAGGGCTATGGGAGAGTGTGTGAGGAGCAAGCGATGGTTGTGGTGGAGGGAGTATAGCGCCCACACGGAAGCCAGAGGCGCTGCGCCAAGCCAGAATCATACTCCGGGGTGCCTTCAGGAGTAGCCAGGGTCGTTGCTTTGCTGTGAGCAGACCCCCACATATCTATTGGGGATAACACAATTGTGTTTTCTAATTTAGGGGGTTTGCCGGACATTCACGTAATTTAATCAAAGTTCAATCAAACAGGGACCTGGGTGGTCTTGGAGACACGATATATAAACTGTGCCTTGCGTCACTGCCATTTTGAATGACCTTTTCCTCCCCAGACACACAGGCCCCTTACTTCAGGTTCACAAAGGAGTTCTCTATCAGTGTTGTAAAACTGTTTCTAAGAATGTTCCCTAGGCCTGTGATTGCTTGCTAACAGGCTGTTTGACCCATTGACTGTCCAGATGTCTGTACACTTCTCTGTCAGACTCTTTCTCCAATGTCTCCACAGACTTTGTCCAAACATTAGAAGGCAACTTCCGGTGATATCCGCCCATTGCTTACCCAAACATCGTGAGGGTTAATGAGTGCACAGTTTATAGTGATTTGTATATGTACGTCAATAGGACATTGTGGCACACCCTAGCAAAGGTATGGTTTCCCATTGCGCTTGGCATGGCTGTGCTGGTCACTGGCAGAACCTCTCGTTAGGACCATTTGGCTTTGTAGCACAATATCTCAGAGCGCCCAAGTGGTTTCTTCATGATTCCATCACAGACTCTTCTGGTGCCTGACATCAATAGTCCGCCATGAGTGTTTACACCGTCTGAAGTTCACCGACGGTGGTCTCTGCTCTCGGATTAGGTGGTCCTGAGGTTGCTGCTGTCAGGAATCCATTGCTAAGATAAACAAAGGCACTTACAAGTGCCAGCCTTGCTTTGTGCGTCTACTGACATCAGAGAGGGTAGGAATGATCGCTCCGCAGAAGATCTGCGCAGCGAGGGTCTCAAACAATACTATGAACCAACCCTGCTACCTACACAGCAGTAGAAGCTTCTGGTTGTGTCGCGATGGACGTCCTGGCAGATATTCTACTTGGCAGGTGCTGGAACTTACAGGTTTACCTTTCTTCAAGGTGTCACCATAGCCTTTGCTAGTATATTAATTGTCAGTATTGATACCAGATAATAGCCTAATTTCCCCAACTGTTGATTGGTCTCTCCTGGACACTGGAACTAGTAATGTCCTTAACCTCTTGACCTTTGGCTCACTGGTTTTAAACCCTTCATGCAGCTGGGAGGGACCTGCAGGTGGTGTGCAAAGGAATTCTGCTGCAAAGGCGTCTTCAGCAGGTGACTGACCAGTGCTCAGATCTCTCACTCACTTGACGGCTTCCTCCTTCTATACCTCACTCCTTAATAGAGCTCAGCCATCCATGGTCAGCCTTGGCCTCCAGACAGTAGTGGGGAAGTCCTCCCTGTGGCATCCTCAGGTTTGTCACCCATCCCTTTGGAATACACAGGGCACAATTCCCACCTTTCACCCAGTGACCCCTCAAGGAGTGAGTGTGTCTAGTGAGTAACATGATTACAAACAAGGGCTCTGATCCTGGTCAGTAATTGTTCGATGGCTGTAACATCTCCCAGAAGACACTACGGGACAGGAAATGACCATCGACAGCAGTACAACGACACACTTAAGCAGACACTGGTGGATTCAGTCAGCACCCACCTGTGTCAGATACTGAGAACATCACAGGAAGTGATGTCACAACAGAAAGTGACCATCGACAGCAGTACAACGACACACTCAAGAAGGCTCTGGTGGATATAGGCAGTACCCACCTGCGTCAGATACTGAGAACATCACAGGAAGTGATGTCACAACAGAAAGTGACCATCAACAGCAGTACAACAAAACACTGAAGCAGACACTGGTGGATTCAGTCAGCACCCACCTGTGTCAGATACTGAGAACATCACAGGAAGTGATGTCACATCAGGAAGTGACCTTTGACAGCAGTACAACGACACACTCAAACAGGCTCTGGTGGATACAGTTAGCACCCATTTGTGTCAGATACTGAGAACATCACAGAAAGTGATATCACACTAGGAAGTGACAATCAACAGCAGTACAGCGAAACACTCAAGCAGACACTGGTGGATACAGTCAGCACCCATCTGTGTCAGATACTGAGAACATCACAGGATGTGATATCACACCAGGAAGTGACAATCAACAGCAGTACAGCGACACACTCAAGCAGACACTGGTGGATACAGTCAGCACCCATCTGTGTCAGATACTGAGAACATCACAGGATGTGATATCACACCAGGAAGTGACAATCAACAGCAGTACAGCGACACACTCAAGCAGACACTGGTGGATACAGTCAGCACCCACCTGAGTCAGATTCTGAGAACATCACAGGATGTGATATCACACCAGGAAGTGACAATCAACAGCAGTACAGCGACACACTTAAGCAGACACTGGTGGATTCAGTCAGCACCCACCTGTGTCAGATACTGAGAACATCACAGGAAGTGATGTCACAACAGAAAGTGACCATCGACAGCAGTACAACGACACACTCAAGAAGGCTCTGGTGGATATAGGCAGTACCCACCTGCGTCAGATACTGAGAACATCACAGGAAGTGATGTCACAACAGAAAGTGACCATCGACAGCAGTACAACAAAACACTCAAGCAGACACTGGTGGATTCAGTCAGCACCCACCTGTGTCAGATACTGAGAACATCACAGGAAGTGATGTCACATCAGGAAGTGACCTTTGACAGCAGTACAACGACACACTCAAACAGGCTCTGGTGGATACAGTTAGCACCCATTTGTGTCAGATACCGAGAACATCACAGAAAGTGATATCACACTAGGAAGTGACAATCAACAGCAGTACAGCGAAACACTCAAGCAGACACTGGTGGATACAGTCAGCACCCATCTGTGTCAGATACTGAGAACATCACAGGATGTGATATCACACCAGGAAGTGACAATCAACAGCAGTACAGCGACACACTCAAGCAGACACTGGTGGATACAGTCAGCACCCATCTGTGTCAGATACTGAGAACATCACAGGATGTGATATCACACCAGGAAGTGACAATCAACAGCAGTACAGCGACACACTCAAGCAGACACTGGTGGATACAGTCAGCACCCACCTGAGTCAGAATCTGAGAACATCACAGGATGTGATATCACACCAGGAAGTGACAATCAACAGCAGTACAGCAACACACTCAAGCAGACACTGGTGGATACAGTCAGCACCCACCTGTGTCAGAATCTGAGAACATCACAGGATGTGATATCACACCAGGAAGTGACAATCAACAGCAGTACAGCGACACACTCAAGCAGACACTGGTGGATACAGTCAGCACCCATCTGTGTCAGATACTGAGAACATCACAGGAAGTGATGTCACATCAGGATGTGACCCTTGACAGCAGTACAACGACACACTCAAGCAGACACTGGTGGATACAGTCAGCACCCATATGTGGCAGATACTGAGAACATCACAGGAAGTGATATCACACCAGGAAGTAACAATCAACAGCAGTACAGCGACACACTCAAGCAGACACTGGTGGATACAGTCAGCACCCATCTGTGTCAGATACTGAGAACATCACAGGAAGTGATATCACACCAGGAAGTGACAATCAACCGCAGTACAGCGACACACTCAAGCAGACACTGGTGGATACAGTCAGCACCCATCTGTGTCAGATACTGAGAACATCACAGGATGTGATATCACACCAGGAAGTGAGAATCAACAGTGATACAGCGACACACTCAAGCAGACACTGGTGGATACAGTCAGCACCCACCTGCGTCAGAATCTGAGAACATCACAGGAAGTGATATCACACCAGGAAGCGATGCCGCCTGACTTTTGGCCCTCCCATGAAGGGGCTTCGCTTCAGGGCCAGACACTTGTGTGTTGCACTGCTGGCCCTCCCCTGATTTGAAGTTTGAGTGCAGTTTAAAAACTCTTTGCTTCCAAGTGCTTAGAGAAGGCTTTCGTTAGCGTTGATCTATCTCAATATGCCCTCCCTAAGAAAGGCCAAAGGGTTTTAGGCATCGGAAATCATTGCCCCCATTTGCACCCAGCAGGGTGGATGTTTTTTGTTTTGTTTCAAGCAGAGGGGCTTAGGCTGTTCTTTAAACGTGCCCACTGCAGCAAGGTAATGCAGCGTGTCTGCCCAAGATCACACCTGCAGGCACCACCTTTCAGAAATGCAGCAAAACTTCAAAACTAATATTACAAACAGCAACCCCACTTTCTGTCTGTCTCCCTCTCTCTCTCTTGCTCTGTTCTTTTCTCTCTGTCCTTCTCTTTCTCTGTTCCTCTCTCTCTGCCCCTCTCTTTCTCTGTCCCCTCTCTGTCCCTCTCTCGCTCTGTCCCTCTCTCTATCCCTCTCTCTGTCTGTCTCTCTCTCGCCCTCTCTCTCTCTGTCCCTCTCTCTCTGTCCCCCTCTCTTTCTCTGTCTCTCTCTGTCCTTCTCTCTCTCTCTCTCCCTCTCGTTGTCTCTCTCTGTCCCTCTCTGTCTCTCTGTCCTTATCTCTCTCTGTCCCCCCTCTCTCTCTCTGTACCCCTCTCTTTCTCTCTGTCCCTCTCTCTCGCTCTCTTTGTCCCCCTCTTTCTCCTTCTCTCTGTCTCCCTCTCTCTGCCCCTCTCTCTCTCTGTCCCTCTCTCTCTGTCCCTCTCTCTCTCTGCCCCCTCTCTCTATGTCTCTCTCTCTCTCTATCTCTCCCTTTCTCTTTCTCTCTCTGTCCCCCTCTCTCTTTCAGTCCCTCTGTCCCTCTCTCTCTCGCCCTCTCTCTGTCCCTCTCTCTCTCGCCCTCTCTCTCTCTGCCCCCTCTCTCTATGTCTCTCTCTCTCTCCCTTTCTCTTTCTCTCTCTCTCTCTCTGTCCCTCTCTCTCTCTCGCCCTCTCTCTCTCTCTGTCCCTCTCTCTCTGTGTCCCTCTCTCTCTGTGTCCCTCTCTCTCTCTGTCTCTCTGCCTCTCTCTCTCCGTCCCTTTCTCTCTCTCTGTCCCACTCTCTCTCGCTCTCTCTTTGTCTCTCTCTCTCTTCCTCTCTGTCTCTGTCCCTCTCTCTTTCTCTTTCTCTGTCTCTCTTTCTTTCTTTCTCTCTCTCTCTCTTGCTCTTTGTCCCTCTCTCTCTCTGTCCCCCTCACTCTCTCTCACTTTCTTTCTTCCTCTCTCTCTCTTTCTTTGTCTCTGTCTGTACCCATGGAGTACTAAAAGAGAGAGAAAAAAGAGCCCCTGAAGTCAGAAGTAGATAGATAGACACGTCACCCATTCAGGAGCAGTTCAAAATACCAATCCTCCAGGGCCAGGACAAACACAAGAGTGGAGAGGAAGCCGTCAAATGAGGAACAGGGAATTGAGACAGACAAGAAATCTAGCCAATCATGAGCAAGTGACTGACCCGAAGTCCATTCTCTGTGTTGTACAGCACACAATGGGTCTGCCTGGCCTGAGATAGGATCCCTCTGGGGACCATCCGTCCTGGCAGACGGCTAAAGTGACTGTATGTGAGGCCTAAAATCACTTTGGGTGGACGGCCGCCTGGTCATCTTGGGATTGTTATGTTTATGTAGACTGGATGGAGGCCTAGCCACTACTGCCCTGTCCCTGAATACCCCTTCCTTTCAGTGCAAGACATTTGTTTCCATTGCTGTCCCTCCTCAGTAAAGTGGTGTAAGTATCTTGTGTGCCTCTGCTGGGCCCCCTCCATCATCCGAGTGCAGGGTTGACCTATTGCAAGCGGAGCCTTCCTGTCCCCATCCATCCATCCATCCACCCACCCACCCACCCATCCATCCACCCAATCCATCCATCCCACCCAGCCTCCCACCCATCCATCCACCCACATACCCACCTATCCATCCATACATCCATTTGTCTGTCCGTCCCACCCTCCCTCCCACCCATCCATCCATCCGTCGGTCCATCCCACCCATCCATCCATCCATCCGTCCGTCCCACCCTCCCACCAACCCACACACCCACCCATCCATCGGTCTGTCCATCCCACCCATCCATCCATCCATCCATCTCACCAACCCATCCATCCATCAATCCCACCCACCCATCCATCCACGAGACACGAAGATCCCATTATCCAGCTTTTTATGGATTGCCTAAAGTCCAAAAAAGTTTAGATGAACCCCCCTAAGACCTATTGTCCTATGTTTGGGTTCCCTGATGGAAGGTGGTTGTCATCAATATTTCCACCGATACACGTTGGCGTATACATATGCGGAATCTGCTATACACTGGGAAGCTTCATATGACGATTCGTATTTATTCATCATGGATCCCTGTTGATATTAAAAGCGGGTCGGCAGAAGTGAAATAGACGAACTGTTGTGTCTTAACTATTCTCCCTTGTCTTTTGTTCTGTGGGTTATGGGATGTTGAATATCTTTTCACTATTTGTGATGTACATGTTTTTATTTAATTTTAGGGCATTTAGTTTCTGAACATATAAACAAAAGAAGGTATATGGATATGTGTATCGTTCAGCATTGTAATATTAAAACTATGTGTCTTTTTTACAATCTCGTGTGGTAAAAAAGGTGTTTGGAATGTGGGATGGATGGTGATAAGTTCGAGTGTTTGTGATTTAAAGTTGGATTTGCCCATTCATCATAAGGGGAATTGTTTGAATTTTACTATCCATAAGAACCAACAAACCTTCCACATGAGGGTATTATCCTGAGAGAGTTGACCTGTTTCCACTCACCTCCTCCATGAGCCGGAGCGCACCTTGCACCGGGGTAAAGACTTCTTCGCAGTCAGCCATTGGGATGTCTCCTTGAGTCGTGTCGTCAGCAGCGCCCTGCGCGATATCACAAGACAGACATATATTACAAAAGAACAAACCTAAAAAACTAACCAAAACCCTATGTCAAAAGCATGGTCCCCATACCACCCCTGCACCCCCCTTATTTCACTATCACTGCGCCGCTCTCCGCAGTTCGGGCTGGACTGTTCCCATTGGGCGCAGGGTCAAGACTGATTTGCATATGGCTAGGTTCAAACTGGAATGCCATGGGGAGCAAAAAAAAGATGGATTTAGGCCCAGATCTCTGTACTGGGGGAAATGTATGACATTGTTCTGCATTCTGTCCATCAATTGTCTTTTTTGCATTTGTCACCCCGAGTGGGATGGGTATGCCCAGACGTGGGTCCCGTGCTCTCCATGCCACTGGAGTCAAGCTATACTGGCTGATGAGGGGTGAAACCCCAAAACCAGTCCTAGGATGCTTGTTTCCAGTCCAGGGAGGACCTGGCCTGGCAGTTCGGGCTGGACTGTTCCCATTGGGCGCAGGGTCAAGACTGATTTGCATATGGCTGGGTCCAAACTGGAATCGAATGGGGATGAAAGGCCGTATGGACCCACCAGGATTCAAAACATTTTTCATGAGGCTTCAACTGGACACATCAGTCCAACAGGCCTAGCAAATTCAACACTGCAATCCCATTGGACGAAGTTCTTGAGGAAAAAAATGAATTCAATACAGAGAGACAATTTTTGTTTCTAGCTTCACTTTGATCTTAAGCATTCTGTTAGTGATGCCCCAAATGAATGTACCTAAAGGTTCAAATGTGCACTATAATTTAATATATGTCTAGTGAAAGTGATGTTCAATGTTTATATTAAACACAAATACAAATATATTAAAATTGTTATGCAGACTATTTTAAGTTTGAATTTTTACGTATTGTTACCACATTGACAACAGAGGCAGGGACCCAGCGTCCTAAAGTTTAAATTGCATGTCATATTATTTAAGATACTAAAAAAAGAACACATTATATGTGCACAATGGACAGCTGGGCATGGGTTTATATGAAGGTATTGGATTGTTTCAGCTCCTGCAAACTACTTTAGTGAGGCTTCTTCAGGACAATGGAAAACCAAAGCAGTATTTTATGTCCTATTTCACAGAGTGATGACTTAGTGGTTGGAGTATTGTTTATAATATATGTTTGTGGAATGGAGTGTCCCACATTGTTGGAAATGGCCCTTTCTGCAGGGTTATCCCCAAACATTTTGCCTTTCTTGCTATTTTTCTGACCTTCATTTTGCTGGCTGAAGGGCTCTGGGCACTTTACCACTGCTAATGAGTGCTAAAGTACATGTGCTCTCTCACCTAAAACTTGGCATGATTGGCTTACACCTGTTTGGCATATTTAATTCACTTGCAAGTCCCTTGTAAAGTGGTATACCATGTACCCTGGGCCTGTAAATTAAATGCTCCTGGTGTGCCTGCAGCGCTAATTGGACCACGAAGGCTTTCAAACCTGTCTCGGGCCTGCCACTGCAGGCCCTGCATGCACAATTTACTGTCACATAGACTTGCCATTTAAAACTATTTTCCAAGCCTTAAACTCCCCTTTTTATGCATATATGTCACCCCTAAGGTAGGCCCTAGGTAGCCCTATTGGCCGGGTGCTGTGTAAGAAGAAGGTAGGGCATGTGCCTTTATTGTGTGGCATGTCCTGATAGTGACAAATAGCCTATTTTGTTTCTCACTACTGTGAGGCCTACTTCTCTCATAGGCTTGGGAATTCCCTTACTTGTGTTTAAGTGGTAATTCCTGATCAGAAAGGAGTAGCGTTATCATGTTTGGTTTGTTTGGAATAGAGGTGGTAAATCCTGCTTACTGGTGTAGTTGTATTTTACATTACTATTTCAGAAATGCCACTTTTAGAAAGTGGCCATTTCTCTGTGCTTATAACTAGCGTTTTGCAGCCTGACTCCAATCCACGTCTAGGGCAGAGTGACAGCTACACTTTGTGCATACTTTCCAGACAGCCACCACACAGGAAGGCCTGGGTGTGACAGGAGAGGCATCTGCATCCATCTGCATACTGATAGTCTTCCTGGGCTGGAAGAGAGGGAGGCGGGGCGCACTTACATTTGTATAGGCTGTGTCCTGGCCCCACGCAAAGGGCTGATTTACCCCCTACTGATGTCTGGAGCCAGGACTGGGATCTAAAGGGGGTGTTGTGCACTTCTAAGGTTTCTTTTGAAGTCACTTCTACATCAAAGACATTTGGAGTATAAGTACAGGGACGCTATTTCAGTACTGGCATAGTACGCACAATAATGTTGTTTCATCATGTCTAAAACATATGGCTTTCTCTTATTGCACCTATTGTGATGTTTGTAAATTGCCTAGTTGGCAAAGTAATTATTGATTCATACATCGGTCTATGTTATATGCACAATATAATATAAATTTTTTATAATTCTGTGTGGTCTCTTTTGTGGTGTATTTATTGCGTTGCTGGTGTGAGTGTGTTGTGCAAATGCTTTACACGGTGCCTCTGGGGATAAGCCTGACTGCTATGTGCCAAGCAGCCACGATCGCTGCAGGTAAGAGCGGTGGGGCCGGCTGAGGGGGGGGGGGATTTCGAGAGACGACCACAAGGGAAAATTAAATAGATAATTAATTTTCCCTCGTGGTCGTCTCTCGAAATCCCCCCCAGCCAGCCCCACCGCTCTTACGTGCAGCGGCCACGGCTGTGCCAAGCTACCAGGGGGGTGAGCATAGGTTATCTTTCGTGTGTAACTTTCTTGCCCTAACCAGAGTGGTGGGTTCTACCTGGCTTAGGTGCATACCCTGGCCTACCAGAAACCCCCTTTCTAACACACATGCCCTGGTGTTATGTATCTCAAATAGGAAGGTCATAGCACAACCATTTCTTCACTGATGTGAAATTAAAGGTTTATTTTATGTGTTGTTAGCAACTGCTTACAATTTGGTTTTGAAAGCAAGTTTATGTAGGCTCGGGAGTTTTCTGTGACAATAACAATTGTCCTTTTATGATGTAGCATGTAGTGGAGTTCTAAGCTTATTATCAGAGGCATGCTTTTTGCAGTTGTCTTTATCATTAGATATGCCAAACATAATTAATAAAACTGACGTTTTCACATGTTCAGGTGTGAGATGTCTTTGGTTGTGTTTAACTACTCTGATGGTTGAGTTCTGTTTTGGCTCAGGAAGTTCCAATATTACAGTCTTCATAAGTGTTGAAAACACAGTGAGAAAAGTCTTTTGTGAGAATTGTTTGCTGGGTGAATAAACAAAAGCCACTGTGTTCGAGGGATGTGCAGAAACAATAGGGTCACTTTTGGATACTCCATTCAGAGGGGACTGGATCATGTTTGGACACATCTAGACGCATCAAACAACATTAACCACCCTGAAATATATCACTTAATGTGAATAATTGGCAGGCTTGGACATCAAAAGTCCCGGAAATGTTAGCAGAGGACATGTCCAAGATTTTGTGGAACACGGTTAATGTTTGGGATGATTTTCGTACATTAGGCAACATGAAGCTTTCTAAACATAGTTTAGTGAGAATCATTCGCCTTCTTGGACTCTACATGTGCTGAGAGTTAAGTCAATGGTACCTCAGTCATGTGCAGGTATTGGAGGTAAGTGATGCATGCCCCTGTACTATTTCCTACACCGTAAAACACTTAGGACACTAAAACATGCAACCTGCCAGCATTTTAAAGGTCATGCCTCTGAAAACTATGCAATGAACATGATCTTTTGGCGACAGGAGACCATGTGTCCAGGTACCTCGGGACAAGTACTTTGTGGCACAAACTTACTGAGGACAAACGCATCTGGTGCATGGCTGTGCAAAACTGCAGCTGAGAGATGACTTCTTCCTGCTCCTGGTGGGAAAGGGGAGCCCCCTCCACACCAGGGTGGTCAGAGAGGGCCACGTCAACCCACTCGAGGAGGAACCTCAGGGACCCCCGCTGCACCGCCAGCGCCAAGAGAAGCTCCATGGCCATCCTGCGCCCAACATGGCTGCTGCTGGTACCAGGTCGGCTCATCTGCTTCAAGAAGTCGCTGACCTGCGCCAGGCTCTGCTGACCCAGAGGGGGGATACGGTTCTCGCTGGCCAGGGACAGGGGGGGAAGGGAGGCCAGCACAGAGGAGGCCGTGAGCATCACTTCGCTGCAGAGGTCTCCATCCGGGGACTGTCCGGCTAAATGCCAGTGCTGGCGCAAGAGGGAGAAGACCATTCTCAGGCCGGCTTGAACGGCCATCTCAATCAGGACATCTGCCCCCCTCTGGCCTCCTGCACTTTGGACCAGGCTGGTGTCAGACCTGAGGCACACGAGGGCATCACGCGTCATGGCCGCGTCCACGCGCAGCGGTCTGTGGAATTTGGTGGACACAGCATGGAAGATCCTCTGGAGGCACAAGAGCCGCTGACGCAGGAAGTCAATGAAGGGCGCGTTCTGGAAGACACGCGAGGCCACGTGGAGCTGGCTGTGGAGGAGGGCGGTAACGTAACGCGCACGCTCCAAGGGGCTGCTGACTTCCTGTTCGAAGTCCAGCAGCTGCGGGCCCAGCAGATCCTTGGCTGGCAGCGCCACGGGGACCACCTCCTTGCTGCTGAGAAGTTTCTGGTAGAGATGGGACGTGAGCTCCCTGGTAGCGGTGGCCGTGCCATCCTCGGCAGCCCACGAGTGGTTCAAGGCCTCCTGCCACGTGGTCAGTACCTGGGACTGGTACCAAGCCATGGTTTCCTCATTGTACTGCAAGAGAAGAGAAGGGCACAGTTAGGGCATTCATGGCACCCCTGAAGCCAGGCACATCTTCGGTAACTTTGAGAATGAGGCGCTGCCCACTCCAGGTTTAAATGCAGCTGAAAATCATCTCACATTTTTAGTAGTAAGCAAGCATAACCGTAAGCTAAAAACCATATTCAGACGAAAATAAGAACCATTTTTCCATATTTTGCGATTCTCGATTGGTGGAAGATTCTATGTAAAATCCTGTGTATTCCTTACAGCGCATCGATTTGCTTTATTACTCACTTAAGAATAGACAGCTCTAAAATCCTTTTGAAGTTATTTGTTTTTGTGTGAGGAGTTTCAAGCTTATATTCCAAAAGGCGAAAATAACGAATGTTGCTGAATTTCGCACTTTTTTTCATCATTCAAACATTCAGGACATGATAAAACACTGGCCTGGGTGCAGCCCCATAAGAGGACCATATCTCTGAGCTGCACCCACAGAAACCTTCAGTCAGTAGTGCAACACCCCTTGTGTGTTAATTACTTGTGGTGAGATGCACACAGCCATATTTTCTGATATCAACTCAAATGGTATATTTTAAATTCTCAAAACGAGGACTTACATTCAGACTGATTTACTTACACATACAGTTGCACCAGTAGAAAGTATTTTTGTGTGTGAGTAAATTTGCTTTCATTAAGGGTTCCAGGGTGCGGATGATATGGAAAGGTGGTGGCATAGACCAACTTGTGAATTTGTGGGGATTCACAATTTATTTCGGGGCCCATTTCCACTAGAAATGGTTGTAGATTTACTTCTGCTCACTGCAGGGCTGCTTGAAGACTTTCATTGGTTCACATTGAAGATACCGCTCATGCAATTTGTTAATGAATTGTATTTACTGCAGTTCTCTCTCTCTCTCTCTCTCTCTCTCTCTCTCTCTCTCGCACACACACACGCAGACACACACCTCACACACCACAAACACACACACCCACACAAACACCCACACACCAAATACACCCCACACAATCACACACCACACCCCCACACACACACACACACACACAAACACACACACACCACACACACCACATACACCACACAAACACCCATACACACATACACCTCCACACACAAACCATACACACATGCTCCCCCCCACACACACACACTTAGCTGGTCGTGGTGGATATCGTTAAACTACTTGTAAGGTTGTTACAGTTAGGGAAGAGGGTGGTCTACAAACCCACTTTCCACAATAAGCTTCATGGTGGTCTACGGATATTTGTGATACACAGTTGTGAGTTGTCAGGACTGTGCCCTTTGTGATTGTAATGTATGGTGCTAGAGTTAGAAGACCATCTGTAATCCCTCTATGTACCAAACACCCAGGAAGGGAATTCTGAACAAGCTTGGTGATGTTGAGATGTGGGTGGGTGGGGATGGTATTATACTGGAAGACTTCAGTATAATCTAGGACCCTGAGTCAGGATGAGGAAGAGTTGGCTAGCAGCCACGCGGCTTGGAAAGCACTGACAGAGAGAAGCTGCACAATATAGGACAATGTGACACCCAGAGAACCCGGCACTGACTACTGTAAGGCTGAACATTCTCCAGGGTAAATAGCATCTGTACCAATAGCCAACTAGCGAGTGATAAGAGAACTGCACACATAGGCAAAATGACCATTTCTAGCAAGCTCTGACGCAACATGAGTTTCTGGTACAGGTCTGACTGCCACGGCTAATCGACTTTTAGCGCTCTGGAAAGTTGATATATTCAAAGACAGTCATTCTTTGACCGTAACAACATGGGCCAAGAAGTGAAATCAAACAAGGTAGTTTCAAGGACTAAGACAACCAATATGGCTGAAATACACAGTCAACCCGTTTAACAAAGTGTGATGCATAAGACACCTGGTAGAGTACGTCAAGAGGAAGAGAGAGTCAGCACTCTTACTGAACCTCGATACGAGAAAGGCTTTTGACAGAGTCAGCTGGGGATCCACAGGCACTTTGGCATACAGACAGTGGCAGCTTCTCTGCTAAGGTGGAAAAGCGTTGCCCCATTGCTTTGCAGCAGTGAAATAAAGGACTCGTTATTATCATTGTATGTTTCCCTGCTGTGGCAGCTTTGCAGACGGGTGGGGCTGCTCTGCTTTTAGAGCTGGGCAGGGGAGGAGTGGTTTGCACTCACTGCATGCGCATGACTGTTTGGCCAGCCCTCTTGGGCTGGCCAAATAGTCATGCGCACTTTGCATGTTCTTCATGCAGGCTGCATTACAGCCTGCATGGCGAACATGCCCAGGCCTCCATTCCCTGGCTGAGCGCCGAACCACGGCGCTCAGACCAACCATTGCATCACTGTGATTGGCTATGGGAGCCGGGTGCTTCCTGCTTCCCTGTTCTGGCCTGGAGAGAAGACGGAGGGACAGTAGAGGAGAGACCCAACGATCAAGTAAGTTTTTTTTCAACACCCTAACCCCCTCTGACCCCGCCCCAGATCCGTGCCAGCCGCCACTGCATGCAGAGAGGTTCTTCACTAGCTAATTACCAATGCCAATCAGCACTAATTACCAATCAGCAATTATAGAAATGATTAGGCAGTGATATGGATACATTGAATTATGTGGGGTCATGCAATGAAGTTGGACTCTGTAGGAAAGTGCCTCTTTTGACATGGTTAGCCCTTATTTTTTGCCTGATGTCTGATGTAATTTTGAACTGTAAGTGCACTGAGTCCCTGCTAATCAGGTCCCCAGTTTCCAGATCACGGATCTCTAAAACTGGACCACGATTGGCACAACTTCTGTTTCCTCTGTAAGCCCCTGGTAAATGGTACCCCCAGTACCCAGGGCATGGGGCCAGAAGAAGTGGCCTGGCAGTGCTGTTGTCACAGGCTGCGTGTCCAGGTGCAGGACAAATCGAAGAATCGACATGGCACACAGCCCTCTGCACCATGCCATCCTTATGCTGCATAAGATTTAGGTAAGCTACCCCTAAGGTGCTTAACATGAGTTTCCTAGCTCCATGATGGCTTCACTGATTTCTAAGATCTTTGGTACCAAACATCTTGTCTTAATAAATTCTTATTGATGTCAGTATCAGATTTATTAATAAATTCACACAGGAGACCCTTTAGAGGGCCCCTGAAACCTTACCAACCACTGGTGTGGTCGCTGTCTAGTTTTAGTCAGCCTGCCATCACCAGACATATTTCTGGACCCCTGGGTAGAGAGTCAGCACTCTCCAGATCCAGAGACAAAGCCTGCTCTTGGCGAAGGTGGTCACACCTCACCCCTGCAGGATCTGCCTTGGCAGAAGCGGGAACTTCAAAGGCCCTGCAGCCTTTGAACCCGGCCCCAGCCCCTGCTGTTAGAAGCAGCTGCGGACCCCCCAGTCCTGCCCCACTTTCGGTGGGAGGATTGGCAGGAAAACTAGGTAAAGTAGGAGGTGGGTCTACCTTCACCGTATACCACCCCTCAGATGGGGCAGGCAAGATAAACCCTACTTTTCACTATCCGCCATCTTCATGATGAGGATAGTAGTCTGTTAGGAGTCAGGGTATGCTCACCTCCCATGTGGAGTGCGCATAATGAGGGTGTAGGCACCCTACAGGTAAGCAGCCCATTGGCTACTACATATCCTCACATAAAACTGCACCTAAATTCAGTATTTAGGCAGCTACACGAGAACCTGACTTCAGATTTGGCGAACCAGCTCGAGTCTCCAGCATCTGCCAGCAAAGAAACCATTGTTGTCGACGACCAGCATTCACCATGTCTACATGACTCACCACTGAAGAACAAACATTGCAGCAACCAAGGTTTGTTGGTTCACCAGCCTGGTGGAATTGACTCCTGCATGCCTCCATCAACTCGAGGGATCCTCTCAGTACAACGACCGATGTTGGAAACAACCTTGTTCCTGCCAGCCTGTACCCTCTTGCGAGTGGCGTCGATGGCATAAAGCAGCAGCGTTGACACCACTGCCTCCTCTGTGGCGGCCTGCCCTGCATCACACCTATTGCCTGACTGCTGCCGGCAACCTCCGTAACCACCACCCAAGACCTCCGGTACTTCCGCTTCAGGCACAACCCGACTGCCTGCTGTTCAACGAGTCCTGGGCCCTCAAACACCTTCATCCCTTTGACGAAGACGGCCTCTGACCTTCCAAGGGACCGTGGTCACCTGAAACTCCATGGCAGAGTCCTCCTTCTAGTGACCGCGTTGGTAACTGAGTTAGCGGTCCTCTGCTACCATGAATCCATACCAGCAAAGGCGACCGCTGGGTTAGCGGTATGCCGAATCCATTGGTTTCCAGTGATCTGCTGCCGGCGACCAGGGGGGTAACCATGTTGGTGGTCGACTGAACTCCATTACGGCTGTACACTTCCAGTGCTTACCGCCGATAGCGATATTGACGGTATCGAGCGCCGAGTGCCTAGATACTGAAAGTACTGCATACTTTGAACAGAACTGCATTTATTTCGATCACCCCCAGTACACAAAGTATTTATTCGTATATTGAAACTGTATAACGTATATTTCTGATTTGAAGTCTTACTTCTCAAAACATATATAATGAATCTTGGCATTTTTATACAAATTTGGTCTCTGAAATATTCTCGAGTGTGTGTCTCATTTATTGGCTCTGTGAGTACAACAAATGCATAACACTATCCTCTGATATGCCTAACTGCTCGCGCACACTACCACAAAAAGAGAGCTAGTATTATCTACTTACTGCCTCTATCTTCCTCTGGGGATCCCTCGCACTCTCTACATAGTGTACTTCATTTTAGTACACAGTATAGAGAGGCAGGCTCCTACATTGGTGGATGAGCGGAGGGGTATACGACTGCATTTGGTGGACCACTTTGTCAATAAGTGATCACACAAATAAATCCAAAAGTTGTCTTTAGATAGTCTAATTTTTGATTGGCCTATATTTTCTACATTTCTAAAATAAACTGCTAGGGCCTTGGTTAAGTCCCTGAAACAAACAGTTAGAAATGTAAAAATCTGTACTTTAGTTAGGACAAAGTGTTTTAGTTATTTTTTGTAACTCTCTAAAAGGTCCCAACTTTAGTGAAATAATGCCTGAATCAGGAGCTCGACCTGACCCCCTATGTGGACCTGAACCATGTACATTGAAGAACCATCTGTAAGGGCTATGGTATCAGAAGAACGAGCATAAATCCCAAAACCGAATATCTCAGACAACTGATAACTCATTTTGGGAAAGATCACCCAGACATGGTAGCCGAGTCTGAGGATGATGACATTATCATTGTTAATGGTGCTGAGGATGGACGCAAGACAGCCCCCTCAGAAACAGCTGAGGTTCCCTAAGGAGAGGACCTCCAGCAAGAAAGATTGGCCAAGAGACAATAGAAAGACAAAGGAAAGGGATGGGCTTAGGCTCTATCTCTGGTGGCAAAATATAAGTAAACATGGAGAGAGAGAAATATTTTAACCTAAAACTCCCCAAAAGAGTTGTTCCCCTGTAGGAAGGTAGGATCCTTTTGGCATGGTTACCCCCACTTTTTGCTGGTGTAAGTGTGTTTTGGACTAGTCTGACTGGGATCCTGCTAATCAGGAGCCCATTCTCTATGCTTCCTCCCTAAATTGGACCATGGTGAGTACTTAGGTACCCCCCAGATTGGCTACTGGTGTACCATTGTTAGTCCCAAGTATATGGTACTAAGGTGCCCAGGGAATAGGTACACCAGGGGTCCCCCATGGGCTGAAGCATGTATTATGCTACACAAGGGAGACCACTCAAATTGTGACTACAGGCCTGCCATTGCAGCCTGTGTAAGCTGGTGCTAGCAGATATAAGTTTTCTTATATTTGAGGCCACTACACTTAAAACCTATAAGTCACCCCTAAGGCAGGCCTTTCAATCCTGAAGGCAGGGTGCTTGGTTATAAGTGTGGGGGTGCCCCTGCATAAGCAGGACATCCCTACCAACTCCAGAATCCATTCTTCAGCCATTGTAAGTGCGTCAGCCATTACGATACATATAGTGGCCATGCGTCATTACGCGATGGCTAGCTATAAACTGGCTGTAACGAACCCTGGCATGTTTGGTATCAAACATGTTGGAATCATAACCCCAACACCATAAACTGTCTTGGAGGTATTATTCCATGCACTGTGGGGCTCCTCTGGAAAGCCCCAGTGCTCCCGGTACCAGTCTTCCAGCGTCTGACAGCAAGCTAGGCTGCTGCCGACCACAGACACGATTCTGCCCTCCTGCTGCGCTGAGCCAAGCTCAAGCAGGGGAAGGTATAACAATAGGTTTCCTGTCACAGGGAGGTGTGACCACCTCCCAGACAGGACTTAGGGTATTGGGCTGTGGAGGGGGCACTTGCCAGCGCCACTAGACTGCTTTGAAAGGCACATTTGGTGTCCTACTTGTATACTCCAGTTGGAACCAGTTCAGGGAGCCGTTGACTCCTGTTCTGGTGTTAAACTGGACAAAGAACATGGGAGCATCCTCCCCACTGTCCAGCGCCTCCCCTGGGAGGGACCCCTGAATCATCCTAACCCTTTCCTTAGGGCATTTAAGGGCTTACCTGTGGATGGCTCTTCAGATTCGTCATGGGACAAGATTCAGATCCGAAACCATTTCATCTTCAACCTTCTGGGCACTTTGGACTTCGCTGGACTTTGCTTTGGGAACCGAGACTGCATCTGGAAGACTCCTGCTGCTCCTCGTCTCATCGTCCTGCCAATCTTCTGCATCCTCTGTGCCTGTGCTCCATCCAGGTTCTTCTCCAGGCCTGTGGGCATCAAAGACACTTGAAGGAATCTCCCTTGGAGTGAAGGAGTCACTCCCCTGCATCCACAGGCACAGTAACTAAGCTGACCGGTCTGCTGCTCCTGACGTCCTCTGGACTTCCCGAGGTCCAGCAACACAGGTGGTGGTTCTGCAACCCCTTTGAGGCTTGTGCTGTCCTCTCACCAAGTTTGAGGCCAGTATTCCTCGTAGGAACCGCTGGAAAAGCACCATTGTGTCCCACGTTGACTTGTCGTTACCAAGGCTTATTGACTCTCTTCTCCAGAGATCTTCAGGCTCCAAAAAACTCCAGCCTCCAGCATCTCTTGCTACCAAGATCTTTGTCCTCACTGTATCCTCTGCACTGTGGCTTTGCATCATTGGTGAGCTGCTCGAGGTACTCTTGCGACTCCTGTGCCTCTGGCCTGTGGGTCCTTATGAGGGTCTTCTTAGTCTTCCATAGGCTCCCCTGCTTGCTTGGGGCCTACTCTGACTTATCTGCTCGTGGTGAGTCCCTTTGACCTTGGTGGTCCCGACACTGCACCTTTTTCATCTGCCATGTTTGTTGCCGCTGCCAAAGGCTTGTTGGTGCTCCCGCCGGACACCGACCCCCTGGCTCTTGGCATCCGACGTGGGACAGCTCGTGAATGGCTCCTGGTCTTCCATAACATCGCCTGGTCCGCACAGCTGCTGTGCCAAGGTCACCATCAGCTCTCCTGTATCTTCCGGCATCGGTGGGTATTCGTCCTCCGTGCCTCCTGGTCACTCCTGAGTGGCATAGACTCTATCCCCTCTGCTTGCAGCTACCTCTCTTCCTGAATCCATCCTTGGGTTCCACCGGACTCTTTCACCTTCTTCGCTAGTGGCATCTTTACTGAAGTCCTCCATTGTGGTCTACTGCGTTTTCCGACTTCACTTCGAACCTTTGCATCCGGCTATCCTGGTGTAGGTATCCTGGTTCCTGGGGTATCCATGGGTGGGGTGGCTCTCCAACCTCCCATCTTCCATGGGGTTTCTTCAGGGTCCTCTGGGAAGGGTCCTTCTTCTGCAAAACTGCAACCGCGACATCCCCATTGACTTGTATTGAGTGTGCGGCTGTGTTTCCACTCTGCACATTGCCTCCGTGGGGTTCCTGGAAACTTACCTTGGGTGGTTCCTTGGGTCCCCAGCTCTCCTAAGTCTTCTGGGTCCAGTCTCGACTTAGGTCGCAGTTCACATTCCACTTTATTAGTATATGGTTTTGTCTCCCCGTAGCGACCACTCTGTATTTGTGCTACTTACCTGTTCTCGTATTGAAATATTGTGTGTATTGTGTTTATATTTCTGGACAGGAGATATACCAATGTGTTAGTGAGTGTGCATAATAAATAACATTCTTTTATAACTACACTGTGTGGTTCTTTTTCATTTACCCTACACTATATGATTAGTACTGGTAAAACAAGCTGCTTCACACTCCTTTTCAACTAAGCATGAAGGCTGCTCTCCACAGCTACCACTTAGAGAGCTTTCTATGGTTGTCTAAGACAACTAAAATCACCATAAGGGTTGTCTGGATTAGTGCAAGGTGCTCAACTTAAATAAGTGTGCACCATATACTAAGCCAGCCTCCTATATTGGTGGCATCGGTGGGATTCAAGCCTGCACTGTTTTAACAGCTAATCTAGGTGTGGATTAAATGAAAAACCATCACTAGTATTAGGCACATATAAAATATTTTTATAGACAAGTAAGTTCTACTGAACTTATAGATTGGTTGTTAAGGGTCTAGCACAACCATTGCTCCAATCTTAGGAAGTTTAGTTTCCACTAGGGTAGGTAGGTGCAACACCACACTACACCTAGTCACCATGTAGGAGGCTAGCTTAGGCCCCCCGAAATCTGTTCAGGAGGGTGGGCCCGAGACTCTTCACAGCCAAAGGGTGGGTACCAGGGGAAAAACTGAGATTCCAAGAAGGCTTGGTGTCAGGAATGAAGGTCCTTGGGGGCACCGAACTGGATACCCTGGCTGTAAAAACAAGACAAATGCCTCTAGTCCTCCTGCAGTAAATGCAGTGGCCAATCTCCAGATGGGATCTCAGGAGGACCCTGACCATGTCAGAGAGCCCACTGGGGAGACTCTTGCAGGGGATGTGGACTTAGCTGTCTGACCCACTAACATGCAAAAATACGGACAGCATCCGGGTGTTAATGGGGTTAGGGTGGAAGGATTGAGAGACACGGGTGTTGGCATGTTTATGGATTTATAGAGCGCGTAGCTGCCCGTAGGCTTCCCAGCGCTAGGAGAAAATAACAACGGTGCGCTTAGTCAAATCGTCAGGAGGGATTTTAGGGAAAGAGCAGTGTTTTAAGTCTCTTCCTGAAGGCTAGTTCGTCAGTTAGCATGCGTACATCTTTGGGCAGTGAGTTCCAAATTTTGGGAACCAGGTGCCGAAAAGATCTTCCTCCCCATCTAGCTCTATTTATTCTGCCTTGCTGCATGAGAAAGTCTGAGGAGGATCTTAGGTCCCTGCTTGGGATATAGTGTGCAACCAGCTTTTTATTAAGGCAGGTCCTCTATTATTCATGGCTCTGTGGGCGATACAGGTTGCTTTAAAGGTGATCCTTGCCTGAACTGGGAGCCAGTGTAGAGTCTTCAGGGCTGCCTTGGCTGATTGCTTTCTCGGCATAACCATAATGACCCAGAATCTAGTGTCCCCTGATCAGTACATACTTGGAAGGTCCTATCCAGTCACCAACGCTGACAATGTGATGACAAACCATCCCATGGTGATGGTGTCCTTTGACTGGGGAGGGGGTTTGCTGGTAAGAAAGAGGTAGCAGTCTCTCCAACATTTCCAGTTGAATGTTTGCTTGGTAACGATTTGGAGACCTCACCCTGGCTGAGGCAGAACTAAGGATCCATGCCTGAATCCTTGGAGTCACACACTGGGTGTGTGTAAAAACTAGAGCAGAGGTCAGAGTGAAAAAGAGGTGCTGGATCCTGGAAGAATGGCCCAGCCCTCCAAAAGAAAAGACAGGAAGACAGGGGAACCAGCTTCCGAACAGGCACCTGACCTCTCTCCTCAGGGAGACGAAGAGTCAGCCCCAGAGGGAACTGAGCCACAGGAGTTGTACCCTTACCAGGCAGAGCTCTTGGGCCTAGGGGGACCCTCTAGGGAAGAACTGTGCCAGGGACAGAGAACCTGTCCCACTCTTGATAGCCAGTGACAGCAAGCTGCTGCACAGGAAAGTGGTGATTAGTGGTTCCCACAAAACCTATTGGGAGGACGGGATTACACTGAGGCCAGACACCCAAAACCCGGTGCCACTCGACGAGCAGTAGTGCCTCAGATGTTTAGGGAATTCCTCCTCATGTTGGCCTGCTATATTCCACTAGGTGGACACCTTGGTCAGAACAAAACGTGGAGTAGGCTTGTCAGCCACTTCTACTGGCCAGGGATGCACCAGAAAGTGAAGGAGTTCTGCAACCCCTGCCCCACCTGTCAAGCCAGTAGTAAGACAGGTGGACACCCAAAGGCCCCCATAATCCCACTCCCAGTGGTTGGGGGTTCCCTTTGAAAGGGTAGGTTATCGACATCCTTGGTCCCTTAGACCCTCCACAGCGTCAGGGAACAGATATATTCTGGTGGTAGTGGATCATGCCTGAGTATATTCCCCTTAGGACTATCACTGCCCCGGCAGTGGCAAGGGCCCTCATTGATGTCTTCACCAGGGTGAGCTTCCCTAAGGAGGTGGTGTCAGATAGAGGGACCAACTTCATGTCTGGCTACCTAAAACACATGTGGAAGGAGCATGGAGTGACTTATAAATTCACTACCCCCTACCACCCACAGTGTAATGGCCTTGTTGAAAGATTCAACAAGACCATGAAAGGTGTGATTGGTGGTCTCCCTGAACAGCTCAGAAGGAGATGGGATGTTTTACTGTCATGCCTGCTTTTCGCCTACAGGGAAGTACCACAGAAGAGAGTGGGGTTCTCCTCATTCGAACTTCTGTTTGGTCATCCTGTCAAGGGGCCATTGTGCCTTGTGAAGGAGGGATGGGAGAAGCCTTGCATCTAACCCAAACAGGACATATTGGACTATGTACTTGGCCTCCGCTTTTGGATGGCTGAGTACATGGAAAGTGCAAACCAAAACCTTGAGGCCAGCCAAGAGCTCCAGAAGCAATGGTATGACCAAAAGGCTGCTATGGTGCAGTTCCAACCAGGGCAGAGGGTATGGGTGTTGGAGCCTGTGGCTCCTAGGGCCTTCCAAGATAAGTGGAGTGGGCCCTATTCCATCCTAGAAAGAAAAGGGGAGGTCACCTACTTGGTGGACCTTGGCTCTTGCAGGAACCCCAAGAGGGTCATCCATGTAAACCGCCTTAAACCCTATTACGACAGGGCAGATATGACCATGCTCATGGTTACAAATGAGGATCAGGAAGTAGAGAGTGAACCTCTCCCTTACCTCCTGTCCAACAATCCAAACAATGGGTCGGTAGAAGGAGTGGTCTTGTCAGACACCCTCACTGCCGACAGCAGACTGATTGCAAGCAAGTCCTAAATCTGTTTGCTGAGCTCTTTTGTTTGACCCCTTGTCAGACTAGCTGGTGTACCCATGATGTGGACACTGGTGAAAGTCTACCTCAAAAACAGATTTTACAGGCAGTCTGATCATTTGAAAAAGAGCATCAAAGCTGAAGTAAGCAAGATGCTGGAGTTGGGAGTCATAGAGCCATCGAGAGCCTCTGGGCCAGCCCAGTCATCTTAGTCCCCAAACCTCATAGCCAGGGTGGTAAAAAAGAGATGAGGTTTTGCGTGAACTGTAGGGGTCTCCTTGCTGTGACCTAAACCGATGCACACCCAATTCCTAGGGAAGACGAATTGATTGACAGGTTAGAAGCAGCCAAATATCTGAGTACCTTTGGTCTCACATCAGGGTACTGGCAGTTAGGCCTGATTCCAGGAGCCAAAGAAAAATCTGCGTTTTCAACCCCAGAGGGGCATTATCATTTTACTGTAATGCCTTTTGGTCTGAAAAATGCACCAGACACTTTTCAGAGGTTGGTGAATAAAGTCTTGGCCGGTTTGGAATCTTATAGTGCGGCTTATCTTGATGATATTGCTGTCTTTAGCTCCACCTGGCCAGATCACCTGATCCACCTCGGGCAAGTATTGGAGGCTCCGCGCAGGGCAGGCCTCATTATCAAGGCAAGCAAATGTCCGACAGGGCAGGGGAAGGTTGTATACCTGGGCCACCTTGTGAGAGGAGGCCAGGTTCAACCATTACGGCCCAAGATCCAGACTTTTCTGGACTGCGTGGCTCAAACAACCCAGACTCAAGTCCAGGCCTTCCTGGGCTTGACTGGGTACTACCGGAGGGTCATGAAGGATTATGGCACCATGGCGGCCCCTCTCACAGAACTGACCTCCAAAAGAATGCCCAAAAAGGTGAACTGGACTGTGAGCTTTCAAAAGGCTTTTGAGGCTCTGAAGGAAGCGATGTACTCTGCACCTGTTCTGAAAGCTCCAGATTATGCCAAGCAATTAATTGTGCAGACTGATGCCTCTAAACATGGGATAGGAGTGGTCCTATTCCAAATAAATTACAAATGTCAAGACCAGCTTGTGGCTTTCATCAATAGAAGGCTACTCCCCAGGGACCAGCGTTGGAGTGCCATTGAGAGGGAAGCCTGTGCTGTGGTCTGGTCCCTGGAGAAGGTGATGCCATACCTGTTTGGCTTTCACTTCATTGTTCAAACCGACCACAGGCCTCTCAGATGGTTAATTCAGATGAAAGCCGAGTACCTCAAACTGCTCAGGTGGTCCATATCCCTACAGGGAATGGAATTTGAAGTGGAACACAGACCTGGCACTGCCCATGCCAATGCATATGGACTTTCCAGGTTCTTTCAGTTAGACGATGAAGACTCACTAGGGGAAGGGTAGTATCATGCTCTTTCGTTTGGGGATGGTCATGTAGGGAGGTGCCTCTTTTGACATGGTTAGCCCCTACTTTTTGCCTGATGTAATTTCTAACTGTAAAGTGCACTGAGTCCCTGCTAACCAGGTCCACAGTGCCAGATCTCCTTTTCCTAAAACTGTACCATGATTGGCACAACTTCTCTTTCCACTGTAAACTCCCAGTAAACGGTACCCCCAGTACCCGTGCATGGAGATAGAAGAAGGTCCCCAAGTGACCGCTCACCTGGACCGGGCAGTGCTGCTGTCACAGGCTACGTGTTCAGGTGCAGGACAAACCAAAGAGTCGACATGGCACACAGCCCTGTGCGTCATGCCACCCCTACACTGTATAACATAGCATGTGTATTTGTAAAGCGCACGTTCACCACTACGGGTATCTTGGCGCTGAATAACAGATGTTTGTTTTTACCCAACTCAATGGTACTCATTTTTTCAAAGGCTGAGTGGACCCGCCGGGAATTGAAGCTGTGACCATGAGGTCGAACACAGGCCCCTGCAGTAGACGCATTAGTCCACTGAGCCACCAGACCCGGTAAGCCACCCCTAAGGCAGGCCTTGAGCCCTAGGGCAGGGTGCACTATACCCTATGTGGGCATGTCTGCATGAGCAGATATGCCCCTACAATGTCCAGTCTAGTCTGAGATATTGTAAGTGCACAGGGCAGCCATAAAGAGTTCATGGGCTGGATACTTGTCAACACGAGCTTCCTAGCTCCATGATGTAGGAAGCTGGCTCTGTATATACTATACCAATGTGAGGTATAGTGTGCACAGAGTCCAGTGGAACCCCAAAGGTAAGCAGAGGTAAAGTTAGATAGCACCTCACTCTCTATTTGTGGTGGTGTGGTCGAGCAGTAAGGCAGTACCAGAGGACAGTGTTAAGCATTTGTTGTACACACTCAGTCAGCAAATGAATTCACACACTCAAAGACTGAACTTCAGACCAATTGTTTTTGTATAAAAATATTATTTTAGTTATTCTATTTTCTAGAACCAAGCAAGCCTGGCACAGGTAAGTTGATAAATACTTTGAAGTAAATATACAGTTTGAAATGCAATTGTAAATGTACTTTGAAGTGGTTACAGTTTGAATTACTGGTAATGCAATACTGTGGAATGCTGTACATATACTTTGTATCGATGTTGCAATGAAAATTACAGGTAAGTTACTTTTACATTACTTTTGAGATTACTTTTGAGATTACTTTTTAGATTACTTTTTCTACTCACACTTGCACAATTGTTATTTTTCAGGTTTCCATACAAATCAACTCCACACAGAACATTTTTCAGAGAAAAACAGTCAATGGATTCCTATGGAGAGAAATGAAGTTAACGGTTACCAGGTAAGTAATCGGTCTTTGGAGTTGAGCTTCTGGGGTTAGAACAAGGGTTCCCCCAGGGTCAAGGATGCACTCTTGTTACACCCTCAGCGGCACTAGGGCGGCCGGGTGCAGAGTGCTGAGGCCCAATGTTATCCAATGGGGGGTAAGGGGCCTCCGGTTAGTGGCGACTGGCAAGCAGGCCACTGGGTTGTGGGAGCAAAGCTCCTGGACTTTAGCTCAGGGCAAATGGTGAAACAAAGTAACACCAAAGGTGCACCCTCAGCGGCACTAGGGCGGCCGGGTGCAGGGTGCTGTTTCGACGTCGGACCCCCTGTTGGTTTCAATGGGGAACCTCCGGTTTGCAAAGGCACTGCAGGCTCGGGGACGAAGGTCTTCTGGGTGTGACCACCACTTCGAGAGGTAAGTTGGGAAGTTAGGGGTTGGTTAGGCACCGTCGGTTTGGACACACAAGGCCGTGGGGCGTCGGGTGCATGGGTGCCTTTTGGGGTCGGATCTTCTTACCAGCTCCTGGTTGCGGTTGGGGGGACCTTCTGGATTTAGGCTGCAGGCGTCGACTGGAGGCTTGAGGCAGGTCAGGGGTCGCCGGATCTCTGGTCAGGATCGCCTCACTTGTTTTTCCCGTCGGTTCTCCCGCCTAAAGTGGGGGTCAGAACCAGTGGGGACCAGTTGCTGAGAGCAGCAAGTGGCCTGGGGAAGCTCACAAAGGTGGCAAGCCTTTGAAGCTTCCCCTTTGTGAACCCTGCCCATCCTGGGGGAGGAGGCTTGGCACCTTGTCCCAGGATGTGCATTGTTTCAGTCCTCAGAGAGCAGCAGGCTCTCGACCCAGGGGTCCAGAAACATGTCTGGTGGTGGCAGCTGAAAGCACCCACTCAGCCTGGACACTAGTGGTAGGTTAGTTTTCAGGGGCATCTCTAAGATGCCCTCTGTGTGCATTTTTCATTAAATCCCACACTGGCATCAGTGTGGGTTTAATGTTCTGAGAAGTTTTATACCAAACTTCTCAGTTTTCAGTGTAGCCATTATGGTGCTGTGGAGTTCGTAATGACAAACTCCCAGCACCATATACTCTTAATGGCAGCACTGCACTTACAATGTCTAAGAATGGACTTAGACACTGTAGGGGTACAGGGCTCATGCACCTGTACCCTCACCAATGGTATAGTGCACACAGCTAGAGGGGTGACTGATCTATGCCAGGGCAGTGGGTTGTAGGCATGGCACACAGAGATGTATGCCATGTCGACTCTTCACTTTGTTCTGCATCAAAACACGCAGCCTGCAAAGGCAGTGTGTGTGTCAGGGTACAGGACCTCTAAGGGTGGCACAATAAGTGCTGCAGCCCTTAGAGGCCTAGTCTGGTCACAGTGCCCTGGGTACCTGGGGAACCATTTACCAGGGGCTGACCTGTGGCCAGAGATGCCAATTGGGTTTAGGCTTCAATGCAGTTTTAGGGAAAGAACAGAGGCCCTGGGTACCGGATTAGCAGGAGCCCAGGGAACACTCAGTCAAAGCACATCAGCAATTCAGCCAAATGGGGGGGCAACCATGCAGAAAGAGGGCACTTTCTCACACAACCACCCCTCCCCCCCCCCCCAAACGAAAGAGGATGAGACTAACCTTTTCCTAGAGAGTCTTCATTTTCTAAGTGGAAGAACCTGGAAAGTCCATCTGCATTGGCATGGGCAGTCCCAGGTCTGTGTTCCACTACAAAGTCCATTCCCTGTAGGGAGATGGACCACCTCAACAGTTTAGGATTTTCATATGCATTAGCCATCTGAGAGGTCTGTGATCAGTTTGAACTAGGAAGTGAGTACCAAACAAGTATGGTCTCAGCTTCTTCAGGGACCAAACCACAGCAAAGGCCTCCCTCTCAATGGCACTCCAACGCTGCTCCCTGGGGAGAAGCCTTCTGCTTATAAAAGCAACAGGTTGGTCTTGGCCTTCCTCATTGGTCTGAGATAGGGCCGCTCCTATCCCTAGCTCAGAGGCATCAGTCTGCACAATGAACTGCTTGACATAGTCTGGAGCTTTGAGAATTGGTGCTGAGCAGATAGCCTCTTTCAGGGTGTCAAAAGCCTTTTGACAACTAACTGTCCAGTTTACCTTTTTGGGCATCTTCTTGGAGGTGAGTTCTGTGAGGGGAGCCACAATGGACCCATATCCCTTCACAAACCTCCTGTAGTACCCAGTCAAGCCACGGAATGCCCTGACTTGGGTCTGGGTTGTTGGAGCTGCCCAGTCCAGGATGGCCTAGATCTTGGGCTGTAAGGGTTGTACCTGGCCTCCACCAACAAGGTGGCCCAAGTACACCACAGTTCCCTGCCCTATCTGGCATTTGGATGCCTTGATAGTTAGGCCTGCAGTTTGCAGGGCATTTAAAACCTTCCCAAGGTGGATCAGGTGATCCTGCCAGGTGGAGCTAAAGACAGCAATATCATCTAGATAAGCTGCACTAAAGGACTCCAATCCAGCAAGGTCTTGGTTCACCAACCTCTGGAAGGTGGCAGGGGCATTCTTTAAACCAAAGGGCATAACAGTAAACTGATAATGCCTATCAGGTGTGGACAATGCTGTCTTTTCTTTTGCTCCTGGGGCATTGCCAATCTGCCAGTACCCTGCAGTTAAGTCAAAGGTACTTAGAAATTTGGCTGCACCCAATTTGTCTATCAACTCATCTGCTCTTGGGATAGGGTGAGCATCTGTCTTGGTGACAGACTTGAGCCCTCTATAATCCACACAGAACCTCATTTCTCTCTTTCCACCCTGTGGATGAGGTTTGGGGACTAGAACCACTGGGCTGGCCCAGGGGTTCTCAAGGGTTCAATAACCCCTAACTCCAGCATCTTGCTGACTTCAGCTCTAATGCTTTCCTTGACTCGATCAGACTGTCGATAGATTTTGTTTTTGACAGGTGAACTGTCACCAGTGTCCACATCATGGGTACACCAGTTTGTCTGACCAGGGGTCAAGGAAAAGAGCTTAGCATACTGCTGCAAGACTTGCTTGCAATGAGTCTGCTGTTGGGCAGAGAGGGTATCTGAAAAGACAACTCCATCCACTGACCCATCTTTTGGGCTGTATGAGAGGAGGTCAGGGAGAGGTTCACTCTCTGTCTCCTGATCCTCATCAGTCACCATCAGCATGGTGATGTCAGCCCTGTCATGGTAGAGCTTCAGGCGGTTCACATGGATAACCCTTTAGGGTGTCCTGCTTGTGCCCAGGTCAACCAAGTAGGTGACCTCACTCTTTTTTCTAGGATAGGGTAAGGGACACTCCATCTATCCTGGAGAGCCCTTGGTGCCACTGGCTCCAGAACCCATACATTTTGCCCAGGTTGAAATTCAACCAGTGCAGCTTTTTGGTCATACCAGTGCTTCTGAAGCTCCTGGCTGGCCTCAAGATTCTTGGATGCCTTTCCCATGTACTCAGCCATTCTGGACCTTAGGCCAAGCACATAGTCAACAATATCTTGTTTGGGTTCTTGGAGAGGCTTCTCCCAACCCTCTTTTACAAGACAGAGTGGTCTCCTAACAGGATGGCCAAACAGAAGTTCAAAGGGGGAAAACCCTACTCCCTTCTGTGGCACTTCTCTGTAAGCGAAAAGCAGGCAGGGTAAGAGGACATCCCATCTCCTTTTGAGTTTTTCAGGGAGCCCCATAATCATGCCTTTCAATGTCTTGTTGAATCTCTCAACAAGGCCATTGGTTTGTGGGTGATAGGGTGTAGTAAACTTGTACTGCACTCCACACTCTTTCCACATGTGTTTTAGGTCAGCAGACATGAAGTTGGAACCTCTGTCTGAAACCACCTCCTTAGGAAGGGAAACATCCTTTACCACGAAACCATTACAACGCGGTATGGTTACATCGTGGTTTTGACAACGCAAGTCGTTACATCGACTTGCACTGGAGGGCGCTCTAGACTAAGGAATAGTGTGAATTACTATTCCAACACCTTCCCTACTGTACGTAGACTGGAGTTGGAATAGTAATTCACACTATTCCTAAGTCCAGCGCCCTCCAGCGCAAGTCGATGTAACGACTTGCGTTGTCAAGACCGCGATGTAACATACCGCGTTGTGATGGTACGCGTTGTATCATCATACATTCCTTAGGAAACCCTACCCTGGTGAAGACACCAATGAGGGCCTTGGCTACTGCAGGAGCTGTAGTAGTCCTACGGGGAATTGCCTCAGGGTACCTAGTGGCATGATCCACTACCACTAGAATGAATTTGTTTCCTGATGCTGTGGGAGGTTCAAGTGGACCCACTATGTCCACCCCTACCCTTTCAAAGGGAACCCCCACCACAGGTAGTGGTATTAGGGGGGCCTTTGAGGGGCCACCTGTCTTGCCACTGGCCTGACAGGTGACACAGGGGCTGCCAAACTCCTTTACTTTTTGGTGCATCTGGGGCCAGTAAAAGTGGCTAACTAGCCTTTCCCAAGTCTTGGTTTGGCCCAGATGTCCAGCTAGGGGGATGTCATGAGCTAAAGTTAGGAGAAAGTCCCTGTACTTCTGAGGCACTACCACTCTCCTAGTAGCTCCAGGGTTGGGGTCTCTGGCCTCAGTGTACAGTTGTCCCTCTTCCCAATAAACTCGGTGGGTACCACTGACATCTCCCTTTTCCTGTGCAGCAGCTTGCTGCCTCAGGCTTTCAAGAGTTGGACAGACCTGCTGTCCAAGGCACAGCTCTTCCCTAGAGGGTCCCCTTGGGCCTAAGAGTTCAACCTGGTAAGGGTCAAGCTCCATGGGCTCAGTTCCCTCTGGGGTGTCCAAGTCCTCTCCCTGAGGAGAGGGGTCCAGATCCTTTTGCTGTACAGAAGCTGGTTCCCCAGTCTTCTTACCCTTTCTCATGGAAGGTTGGGCCATACTTTCAGGCTCCAACACTTCTTTTTCACCATGCCTTTTGCTCTGTGCTCTTGTTTTTACACACACCAATTCAGGGATATCCAGCATTGCTGCATGGGTTTTCAGTATAACCTCAGCCCATGCTGAGGTTTCCAGGTCATTGCCAAGCAGACATGCAGCTGGTAGCTTTGGAGAGACCACTACCTGTTTCAGGCCAGTAACCCCCCCCCCGGTCTAATGTCACCATAGCCATTGCATGGTTAGTGGTAACACTGTCAGCATTGGTGACTGGCTAAGTTCTCCCAATCAAGTATTGTTCAGGGGAACCCAGTGTGTCTCTCACCATAGTGACACTGGCACCTGTATCCCTCAGAGCTTCTATCCTAGTTCCATTAATCCAAGGGTATTGTAAGTACTTTTTTAAGTTGGGTGGCCACACAGCTACAGTGGCAAACGCAACTTCCCCTTCTGAAACTAGAACTGCTTCAGTGTGCAACCTGATTTGCTCTTGGCACACTGTTGATCCCATCTGGAGACTTGCTACACCAGGAGTAGCTGTAGTAGGACTAGGGGCCTTCTTGTTTGGGCAAGCAGCATCTCCAGTTAAGTGTCCCAACTTCTTACAGTTGTTACACCAGGCCTTTAAAGGATCAAAGTTCTTTCCCCTGTACATATTATTGGACTGGGAAAAGTTTTGGGACCCACCCCCCTGTGCAGGTTTTTGGGGCCCTTTAGAAGACTCACACTTTTTATCTTGGGGATTCTCACCACCTTTCCCCTGGGGTGGTTTTGTAACCCCTTTCTTTTGGTCACCCCCAGTGGTTGTTTTTGTCACCCTTGTCTTGACCCAGCGGTCTGCCTTCTTTCCCAATTCTTGGGGAGAAATTAGACCTAGGTCTACCAAATGCTGATGTAACTTTTCATTAGTGCAATTACTTAAAATATGTTCTTTCATAAACAGATTGTAAAGTCCATTGAAATCATGCACATAGTGTCCAGTTAACCAACCATCTAGCGTTTTAACTGGAGTAGTCTACAAAGTCAATCCAGGATTGGTTTTGGGTTTTGTGAGCCCCCCTGAATCTAATTCTGTATTTCTCAGTTGTGAGTCCAAATCACAAATCCCTCAACCAGAGTTCTCTTCATGAGGTCATAAGACCAAGCATCTGCCCCTGTAAGGGTCAGGAGTCTGTCTCTGCAGTTACCAGAGAACAGTTCCCAAAGGAGTGCCCCCCACTGTGACTTCTTCACTTTTCTCATTTTACAAGCCCTCTCAAATGCTGTGAACCATTTTGTGATATCATCACTCCCTTCATATTTAGGGACAATCCCTTTGGGGATTTTAGGATCATAAGATTGCTCTTATCCCTATTAAGTACATTGCTGCCACCATTGATGGGTGCTAGGCCCATCTCTGATCTCTCTCTTTCTAGAGTCAACAACCTGGTCTCTAGATCCAATCTTTTGGTCAGCCTTACCAAAAGGCTGTCCTCCTCATTGAGGCTGTCCTCAATGTCCTCAGTGGTACCTGATCCACCTGTGTGGGCTCTAGGTACTGAGAGGTTGATTCTTGGAGTCAAGGGTACTTGGACCCTTTTCTACCTAGGAGGTGGAGGGGGTTGATCTACCAGGTCATCCTCTTCCACTCCTTCCTCATCTGACTGGTCTTCACCATTTTCAGATGGGTGGTCCTTAGCATACCCAGCCAATAGCTCCTGTAGCTTTTGTTTGGTGGGATGGGGACCCATGGCTATGTTTTTAAGTTTACATAGGGACCTTACCTCCTTGAAAGACAAGTGAAGGTAAGGGGTGAGGTCGAGCTCCTCAACAAAGTCCTCTATGTCATTGTGGTTATTTTCACTAACAGCTGGGTTCTCATTTTGAGACATAGTTAAAAAAAAAAATCGAACCCCAGCTACAGTGACTTTTTATTTTTCTAAAATTCTACAGGGACTTAACCAAGGCCCTAGCAAGACTTTTAGCAATTTTGCAAAAAATGCCCATTTGAAAAAATCTGAATTCTAAAGACAATTTAAGAGTTCTGTTGTTTGATCAGGTGGTAACCAAGTAGTCCAACAAATGCAAAGTTGTATATCCCACCGCTGATCCACCAATTGTAGGAAGCTGGCTCTGTATATACTATACCAACGTGAGGTATAGTGTGCACAGAGTCCAGGGGAACCCCAAAGGTAGGCAGAGGTAAAGTTAGATAGCACCTCACTCTCTATTTGTGGTAGTGTGGTCGAGCAGTAAGGCAGTATCAGAGGACAGTGTTAAGCATTTGTTGTACACACTCAGTCAGCAAATGAATTCACACACTCAAAGACTGAACTTCAGACCAATTGTTTTTGTATAAAAATATTCTTTTAGTTATTTTATTTTCTAGAACCAAGCAAGCCTGGCACAGGTAAGTTGATAGATACTTTGCAGTAAATATACAGTTTGAAATGCAATTGTAAATGTACTTTGAAGTGGTTACAGTTTGAATTACTGGTAATTCAATACTGTGGAATGCTGTACATATACTTTGTATCGATTTTGCAATGAAAATTACAGGTAAGTTACTTTTAACTTACTTTTGAGATTACTTTTTAAATGACTTTTTCTACTCAGTGTGATATGCCTAGATATCACACTGGGACATTTCCTAGAGAAAAGGTAAGTAAAATCAATTTTGCACAATTGTTATTATTCAGGTTTCCATACAAATCAACTCCACACTTCGAACATTTTTCAGAGAAAAACAGTCAATGGATTCCTATGGAGAGAAATGAAGTTAACGGTTACCAGGTAAGTAATTGGTCATTGGAGTTGAGCTTCTGGGGTTAGAACAAGGGTTTCCCCAGGGTCAAGGATGCACTCTCGTTACACCCTCAGTGGCACTAGCGCGGCCGGGTGCAGAGTGCTGAGGCCCAATGTTATCCAATGGGGGATAGGGGGCCTCCGGTTGGTGGCTGCTGGCAAGCAGGCCACTGGGTTGTGGGAGCAAAGCTCCTGGACTCTAGCTCAGGGCAAATGGGGAAACAAAGTAGCACCGAAGGTGCACCCTCAGCGGCACTAGGGCGACCGGATGCAGGGTGCTGTTTCGACATCGGGCGCCCTGTTGGTTTCAATGGGGAACCTCCGGATTGCAGAAGCACTGCAGGTTCTGGGACGAAGGTCTTCTGGATGCGACCATCACTTCGAGAGGTAAGTTGGGAAGTTAGGGGTTGGGTAGGCACCGTCGGTTTGGACACACAAGGCCGTGGGGCGTCGGGTGCAGGGGTGCCTTTTGGGGTCGGATGTTCTTGCCAGCTCCTGGTCGGGGTTGGGGGGACCTTCTGGATTTAGGCTGCAGACGTCGGCTGGAGGCTTGAGGCAGGTCAGGAGTCGTCGGATCTCGGGTCAGGATGGCAGGGGTGACCTCCTCGTGGTTTTTGCCCACTCGAGCTCGGGCCGTGGACGGCGGGTGCAGAGTGGGGCGGATTCGCGGTGTCCGACCGGAGCCAGAGGTTGCAGATGAAAAAATCCGGTGTTCACGGGAGACAAAGTCTTTGGGGTTGAAGGCAGGCAGGTCCTCCGGGTTTTTCAAGGTTGTTGGCTGCAGGACACACCGGGATTTTGCAGGAGCAGGTTCGAGGGGGAGACAGGCTGGTAGGGCTGGGGCCAAGTCAGTGGGCGTCTTCCTCTTGTTAGCTGCTGCACGGCTGTTCGGTCCTTCTTCTTCTTCTCCTTGTAGTTTCTTCTTGTCTGAGGAAGCAAGGTTCAGGGGTGCCCCTAAATACTAGATTTAGGGGCGTTACAGGTAGGTAAAAGGCAGGGACCAATGGGTCCCTTCCCTGGGTTGGGTACACCCCCTATTATGCCACCCTCCAGTGGGAGGGGGGCATGAGCCTGTCCCTGGTTGGCTGAGTCGCCCCATCTGCAAGATGGCATGGACTGAGTGTTGTGCTTCACCTCGCCTCCCACACCTGAGGGGTGGAGTTGGCAGAGGTGGGCACACCTCTCTTCCTCACTTGTTTTCCCACCGGTTCTCCCGCCCAAAGTGGGGGTCAGAACCAATGGGGACCAGTTGCTGAGAGCAGCAAGTGGCCTGGGGAAGCTCACAAAGGTGGCAAGCCTTTGAAGCTTCCCCTTCGTGAACCCTGCCCATCCTGGGGGAGGAGGCTTGGCACCTCATCCCAGGATGTGCATTGTTTCAGGCCCCGAGAGCAGCAGGCTCTCGACCCAGGAGTCCAGAAACATGTCTGGGGAGTGGCAGCTGAAAGCAGCCACTCAGCCTGGACACTAGAGGTGGGTTAGTTTTCAGGGGCATCTCAAAGATGCCCTCTGTGTGCATTTTTCATTAAATCCCACACTGGCATCAGTGTGGGTTTAATGTGCTGAGAAGTTTGATACCAAACTTCTCAGTTTTCAGTGTAGCCATTATGGTGCTGTGGAGTTCGTAATGTCAAACTCCCAGCACCATATACTCTTAATGGCAGCACTGCACTTACAATGTCTAAGAATGGACTGAGACACTGTAGGGGTACAGGGCTCATGCACCTGTACCCTCACCACTGGTATAGTGCACCCAGCTGGAGGGGTGACTGATCTATGCCAGGGCAGTGGGTTGTAGGCATGGCACACAGAGATGTGTGCCATGTCGACTCTTCACTTTGTTCTGCCCCAAAACACGCAGCCTGCAAAGGCAGTGTGTGTGTGTGTGTAAGAGTACAGGACCTCTAAGGGTGGCACAATAAGTGCTGCAGCCCTTAGAGGCCTTCTCTGGTCACAGTGCCCTGGGTACCTGGGGTACCATTTACCAGGGGCTGACCTGTGGCCAGAGATGCCAATTGGGTTTAGGCTTCAATGCAGTTTTAGGGAAAGAACATAGACCCTGGTTATCGGATTAGCAGGAGCCCAGGGCACACTCAGTCAAAGCACATCAGCAGTTCAGCAAAAAGTGGGGGCAACCATGCAGAAAGAGAGCACTTTCTCACACATGACGGCTTCACTGATTTCTAAGATGTTTGGTACCAAACATCTTGTCTTAATAAATCCTTACTAATGGCAATATCAGATTTATTATTAAATTCACACAGGAGACCCTTTATGGGGTCCCCTGAAACCTTACCAACCACGGGTGTGTTCCCTATCTAGTTTTAACCAGCCTGCCATCACCAGACAGGCTTCTGTACCCCTGGGTAGAGAGCCAGAGCTCTCTGGATCCAGGACAGTGCCTGCTCTGGTTGGAGGTGGTTACCCCCCCCCCCCCACCCTGCAGGATCTTCCTCGGCAGAAGCGGGAACTTCAAAGGGCCTGCAGGCTTTGAACCCTGCCCCAGCCTCCTCTGCTGTTAGAAGCAGATGGTGACCCCGCAGTCCTGCCCTACTTTTGGTGGGAAAATTAGGTAAAGTAGGAGGCGAGTTTACCTTTACCATGTACCACCCTCCGGTGGGGCAGGTGAGATAAATCCCACTTTTCACTGTTCACCATCTTGAGGATGGGGATAGTACCCTATTAGAAGTCAGGGTATGCCCACTCCCCAAGTGGGGTGCACATAAAGAGGGTGTTGGCACCCTATGGGTAAGGAGCAAGAAGACGCAAGAAGACGATGGAAGAAGACCGCTGCGGTTCAAGAACTGAGACCCGACGCAGAAGAAACTGGCACAAACCCCCACTGCTGCTAAAGACTCGACCTTTGCGACCTGCTGTTCTTCCTTGCAGCTGTGAGGCATCCAAGCAACCCCAGAGCCCTCCAGCCTTCTGAAAATTGCCAAGAACCTCCCTTTGGGCTAGAGGCTCTAGTCCCCAGCGACTGCCAGCAAAGAAACCACTGTGGTTGAGGATCGGCACAGACCATGCTGATGCAACTCACCACTGAATAACGAACGTTGCAGAAACCAAGGTTTGTTGGTTCACCAGCCCGGTGGAACTGACTCCTGCACACCTCCATCAACTTGAGGAATCCTGTAAGCACGACTGGCGCTGGAATCAGCCCCGTTCCTGACAGCATGTAGTACCCTCTTGCCAGATTGAGTTGGCACTCCTCTGCTACCATGAATCCATACCAGCAACTGCAACTGCCGGTTTGGCAGTGTTCCGAAACCAGTGGCTTCCAGTGACCTGCTGCTGGCAACTGCGTTGGTAACCGTATTGGGGGGTCAACTGCACTCCATTGTGTCTGTACACTTGTAGTGCTCACCGCCGATCACGAGGGTAACTATTTGATGGTATCAACCGCTGAGAGCCTAGATACTCAAAGAACTGCATACTTTGAACCGCACTGCATTTATTTCGATCACCACCAGTATACAAAATATTTATTCATATATTGAAACTGTATAAAGTATATTTCCGATTTGAAGTCTTGCTTCTTAAAACATATATAAAGAATCTTGGAGGCTGATTCACAAAGGTAATCTGAGACAAAAGTCTAACTTTACGATTTTTGGTATTCACAGAGATCATTTACGAGTCGTATCTTTATGTCCGCAGTAGGGCCGGAATCTCCGCACCCGAGCCGTAATCTCCGCACCCGGACCGTACTCTCCGGCTCAGGCCGTACTCTCCGGCTGGAGCCGTACACTCCGGCTCGGGCCGGATGAAGTGTAATCAATGGGCCAGAATGCAATTTTCACAAAAGGGAACATTAGGAACGTGTGCTAAATGGTAGAGGAGGTCATGAAAAACAGTTTGGGCAGGGAAAAGGGTATGGCCAGACACTACATCATATCCCAGAAAAGTTTGCTCCTTTGCATCATGGTACATGCAGTGCACAATTTGTGCGCCCCTCAGTGTTGACTGTAGTGTCAACATTACAGTCAACACTAAGGGGAGCGCCCTTAGTGTTGACTGTAGTGTTAACACTACAGTCAACGCTGAGAGGAGTGCAAATTGTACCATGATGCAAAGGAGCAAACTATTCTGGGATATGATGTAGTGTAGTACACTCTACAGAGAGGCGGGCTCCCACAGACTCTCTTTGCATTATGCATGAATTACCTGTTGAGCTCCTGGCTATGAAAGTTACAGAGACAGACGCTATTGGGCGTTCGTCCCTCCCAGCTCTTCTACACACAGTTGGATTTGAGAAACCATCATGCTTTAAAGGAGCAAAATGTCAAGAATTAAGTTTAAAAAGAAGATACCGACAATCAAAGACCAATATTCTACGTGAACTAGACAAAAAAGAAAGTGAGGTGTGTGTCAGCAAACCTCACACGACCAGTCCACAAACTGCTCTGCCAACTAACCTTGGTAAGTGGTAATTACCAAAGGGTATTTGAGAAAATGAAAGAAATGGTCAAATATATGTCTAATTTGGCCAGAAGAAGCAAAATGCTGCAAGTTCTCCAAAGCTCTGTTCTTTCAGGTCCTCTCAGTGCTAAGAGCAGTGCCCTTCCCCGTCAACCTTTAACCCCTGATGATAGCATTTTTACGTGGAGGTGACAGCAAGGTACTCTCAACAGCAAGTACTCACAGCATGTCTATGTGCACCTTGGCCTAGGGAGGTGCCTCAAGGAGGCTGAAGGCGCGAGGACTGGTGCTGTAGTGCCTTCCAGCGTCCTCAGAACTGAACTTCACATTATGAACCTCTCTGAGAACGTCACCAGTTAGCCTGAAGGGAAGCCGCTTAACAAATGCGGTTCTGCATTATTTTCAGTGATGTTTATTTGTGTTCTCAAAAAGGCGCTTATTCTAAATTTTGTTTCCAGTTTTAAGTTAACTGCAAAAAACGAGTGATCCTGGGCAAATCGCTCCAGCCCCGTAAGACGGAAGATGTAAACATGCGTAAAGCGATATGTAATTTTGTGGTGGACTGGATGTAGCGACGTGAAGAACGCGATGGAGACTTTGCGAGTGTCCTGTAGATTCTTTATTCTTGTAGCAAGAGTCAAACAGGTTACAAAGTAATAAGACCCACAGCGAAGACGACTGTTCAGTACGAAGCGCAGCAATAGAATAGTTAGAGTGTAGCAAGATTATAGAAGATAGAATGACAGGGAGAGAATAGAAAGAGAAGAAAGGTGATGAACATACAGAGAAAAGAGAAAGAAAGAAAAGAAAGAGAAAAGCAGATATTACAACATCTCCCTTTCTTTACAAACAAATTAAGTCATAATAAAATCTTTATAACGTAATGGTAATCTGCAAATTCTTCTTGATGGTGACACAGAAGGAACAGATGTAGGAGCAAAAGTAATGGAAGAAGATGCATTAGAAACATTCAAATGAGGATGAAAATCACTCATGCGAGAATGAACATCGGATTGTAAGACAGAAGCATGAGATGTTTCAACAAATGGTACAGCAGTATTCTCAAACAAAATAGAATCATCAGAGAAACATGGTACAGCAGTTTTCATGTGAATGTCAGCTTGTAAATCAGAAATGGGGACAAGCCTTCCCTTGTTCCACCACCCCTTATCTTGTTATAAACAAGCACTGAGGCTGACCCTTTCAATTTTACAAGGAGAAGAGAATGAAGATTCCCCTTTTTTGACACCAAATGGTTTCTTGATAAGAACCCAAGCACCAACAGTGAATTCTTTGTCGTGAACATGTTTAAGATTATCATAGTGAAATTTCTGTTTATCTTGTGCTGAGGAAACTGTGTGTCGTATAATAGAATCTCGATTGATATTGGAAGTGCCAGAAAAAACAAAATGTTGCTCCAACCAAGAAGGTAGAAGTTTGGAACAACATTTTCTACCCCTCAACAATTCAAAAGGAGTGTAACCAGTGGTAGAATGAGGAGAATTATGGTGGGCATTCACTTTGTCTTTTAAAAACAGTTTGTAATCTAAATGTGAGGAAAGAGCAGTCTGAATGCCATCCTTGAGAAAGCGATTAGCTCTTTCCACTAAACCATTGGCAGACGGGCTATACAAAGCAACTTGCAAATGTTTAATATCAAAACTTGCCAAAAAGTCTTTCATAACAGTGGAGACAAAGTGAGTACCGTTATCAGTGACCAATTCTCTTGGAGGACCTTCTAGCGAGAAAACATTTTTAAGGAATTGTAGAACAGATTGGGTAGAGGCAGAATCCACAAATGAAAAGTAAATCCATTAGGAGTAGTAGTCAATTAGTACCAATAAAAACTTTGAAGAGTTGGGTAATAAATTGAATGGACCGGCAAAGTCCAAGGCAACTTTCACCCAGGGACCATCTGGTAGAGGAACCGGGCGAAGAGGATTCTGCGTAGTTCTCCAATGTTTGTCAGAAACAATGCATTCAGGGCACAGATCAATAAAAGAGGAGACTTGAGAATTCAAAGAGGGCCACCAATAATTTTCTCTAAGCTTTTTACATGTAGCTGTGACTCCTAAGTGTCCATCATGAGCAATGGAAATGAGTTTATTTCTTAGAGAACAAGCATTGGCATAGCCCCGTGGTTCCCAAACTATGCGCCGCGGCGCCCCGGTGCGCCGTTATCAGTAGCCAGGGGCGCCGCGCACGATGTGGGAAAAGTGCGTCTGGCCGTGTGTAGGCAGTAAATATTATGCGTCTGTTTGAGGGCCTGAATGCAGGATGAACTAATTCCAGCTTAGCGCAAGATGCGCAACATACGGGGGAGTTACAAATGCCCCCTGCATAATGCGGGTACAATGGTTTGGCCCAAGAGCGTACGTGCATACGTACGTGTTTTCGCAGACGTAGCCTCCGCGCCATTACTGCATGCGCAGCTCGCCCGCCCTGTTCTGCAGTGCCTCGTGGGACCCTCCGTGCCTCGTGGGACCCTCCGTGCCTCGTTGGACCCTCTTTAGAAGTTACGAATAGGTATGTGCGGTCAAGAAAGAGAAAAACAAAGTTGATTATTTTGTGGGTTTATGCTGACTTTTCACTCGCCAGATTTCCTCAGCTGAAACCTCCGAGAGTTGTTTTGTCAGACATAGTGACATTTTGGGTCCACCCCGCAGTCTTGCAGTAAGCTTAGTTCCCGTCTGTTAAACCAACTGGGCTAACTCAAAAGAAAACTATTGTTTATTTTAGTGGAAAAAAGATCAGGACTGCGAGCGTTATGTCCCAATGATAGAATCACGTACATACCCGCTCCTCGGGCGCAGATTTCCCAGATTGATCTTTGTCAAATGTATTGCCTCTTCTGTGCCCCTCATTCACTATACACTGCTTCCAGTCGAGGTCTATATCAAATTAAAATAAACTAAACTTTAGTTTATTTTAATTTGATATAGACCTCGACTGGAGGCAGTGTATAGTGAACGCGGGGCACAGAAGAGGCAATAAATACATTTGAAAAAGATCAAGTAAAACACTGCCTCCAGTCCACCCGTTTCGCACCAACGCTTCACAATTGTATATCCTCCGCCCGCCGTTTCGTGTCCCCTCGCCTACTCCCTGCGCCTTGCTGATGCACCATGACTATTGACGCCTTTACGATGGGGAGTGATTTAGGTGTATTTGTCTGTTTGTAAATGGCGGATTATTACAATATTTTTTTTTTGGTGGTGATCACCATATTTAGGGTTGGACACGTGGTATGAATGCAGCGCGTCGCCGTTTCCACTGACTAGTGTAGTCTTAAGACAAGCAGCTTTTCTGCGCATTTATGATCGAATTAGATTTACTGCAATTTATTCATCACTGTCCCCTGGCATCTGCTGTTCATCTCGGGCCCAGCCAGGAAACAAGTGAAAGCTCGCGGCCTGTGGGGCCGCTGTCAGGTTAGACCAGGCCCAGGACGGTCACAAGAGCAGCTGGGGCGCGAGGCATCTGATTGAGGCCCAGACGGTTCCCATTAGAGCAGGACCAGGGCTGATTTGCACATGACTGCGGTGCGCGGTGGGCAAAAAACGATGGACTGTTACCTCGAGAGATCGCAAGTGGTGAGACCATTTCAAGCCACTGAAGGGTCGAGCCGGATGCCTGGCTCCAGCTCAGCTCAAGGTCCTCTTGGGGCCTCGAGCCCCAAGCGAGCCGAGCTTTCATGTGGCTTCTGCCTCCTGCTGCCCTAGGATTTTTAAGGTACATTCGGACTCCGTTGTTTTTCCTGTTCATTAAAAAAGATATTTTATTATCAGAAGTTTTTGTTGTGTGGTTAAAAAAATGAAAGTCATGGAAACATATTTTAATTTGGCTATTAATCTTGTATCGTTTCTCACTAAACGAGTTTTTATAAACAACTGTTATATTTTTATTTTGTTACAAATATGATTATAATACCTTCATTCTTCATTGCATCCCAATTAATTTACGGAAGACAACAGGAAGTACTCCCGAGGTCGGGCTTACCTCACCCCCCACCCGCCCACTGGTAAAAAAAATGGTGGGGAGCCACGGCCAACTGCCAATTAGGTCAAGGGAGCCACGGGTCAAAAAAGTTTGGGAACCACTGGCATAGCCAATAGGTCTCGCCTTTGGGACCTTATAAGTGTTTAGTTATCCAGCACAATATCCTTGGTGCAACAACATCAAGTGTTGCATGGCTAAACACTTATAAGGTCCCAAAGGCGAGACCTATTGGCTATGCCAATGCTTGTTTTGGTAGGCACAGGACATTAAGTGATTTGCCCTGAGGCTCGAACCTTGGTTTTCCGGCTCCAAAGTCGGCAGTCTAGCCGTGAGACCACTCAGTCGAGTAATAACACCAGCCTCGCTCAGAATAGCAATGAATACTGTTAAGTGAAAAACCGAGAGGGTTAAAAAGAGATCATGCAATCCAGAGATGGAGAGACCGCCGAGGAGGACAATGATATCAAGGAGAAAGACTCTGAAGAGACTCCAAGAGTAAAATCGCTCTCTCCGAAGCAGTGGTGTAGAAGGATGCCATTGGCCCTGGTGCATGCAAGGAACATGATTGCTCCCTTTGCTGATGTGGAAGTAAAATGCAACATTTATCAAGGTTCAATGGGTCCCGGTGTCACTGCACCTGCTGCACCAATTGTAGCTGCGCCCCTGCTCCAGCAACGGGGGATGGACGGATGGAAAGAGTACAATATACTGGAAGGGGAAAGGAAGGTCGTAGTCAGATCAATACTTGTTTGTATTATTATCGGTCTCGGGGGCGTGTGGCATCTGCTCTAATAATGTTAAGAGCCATCGCAAAGGCTATCGGGGAGGCAAACCTTTCCACCAATTTGAATTGCTGATCCGAGGCCTGGGGTGACTGATAGAGAGGGGTGAGGGTGAGATGGGGGAGGGGAGAGTTTGGGTAAAGGGAAAGAAGATTAGTTATGGGGAGAGGGAGAAGGAACAGTGGCTGGGGTGAGATAGGCAGACGGGAAAGAAAAGGGCAAGCAGAGAGGCTAGAAAGATGGTTAGATGGGGGTATCGAGGAGTAGAAACCGGGAAAGAGGAGCACTGACACAACGGGAAGAACAGAAAAAGGCCTCAAGAGGGCGTGGGTAAAAGAAGCAGGGACGAAAGAAAGGACAAGAATGTGAACAAAGAAAGCACAATGGGTGGAAGCAGGGGTCTGCAAAATCGCAGCTTTTTTTAATTAAAGTTTGTGAAATTCCATGACAGTTTAGAGTAAAATGCTGTTTGCCGGTACCTATGTGGCTTTATTTTGGCAAATGCACACCTCGCACTTAAGAAAACACCTCTCTCAGCAACATACTTTCAGTGCGAATCAGTCCCCTGCTGGTATCTCAGGAGATTTTTTATTTTTTTTTAAACAAGTTGACCGCTCGCTCAAAAAAAGTTACAAAAAAAAGTAGAAAGTGACCTTTCACGTAACGCAAAAGTCGAAAATTTCTGGAATTTCACCAACATATTTAAAATTTCGCCCAGGCTGTGTAAAAATATTAAAGGAAGAGTGAGTAAAGGTAATAAATAGACTGGAGAAGAGGGCGGTAGTTACACAAGCAGTGAAGGCAGAAAAGTAGAAAGCATGAAAGACAATTGTGAAGAAGGGAAGACAGATAGGAGAATGAATAAAAAAGGGAACAAGCGCGCGCGTGAAAGTTCATCAAAACAAGCGTGAGGGACAAGCACACGTGCTTGTGCTGCCATGCGCATTGCGGGAGCGAGCAGCAGCGGCGCGAGAGACATATGTTGTCAATTAGCATGCGCGCCCCTGCTCGCTCCCGCAAGGTGGATGCCGCCACAAGCACGACGAGTGTGTGCTTCCAAAAAGAGCAGAGCGACGGCTAAAGGTCCTCTTAATCAGCGCATGCGCGCTGCGTAGGCGAGACCTAAAAAGGAGGAACAAAACAGCCATTTCTGATACATAAATCATTCTCAAGAGATAGCTCAGAGGAAATTTGTGCAAAAGGTTTAAGATCTTGAGACAAATTGCGAACAGGAGGCCAACCTTTGACAGTAAAGTCACACACTTTTTTCAAAGTAGGATCAAGGGAAGTAGCATGAGCCATTCTTTCTCGGAGATAATACCATTGGATGAGAGAAAGAAAGAAAAGAAAGAGAAAAGCAGATATTACACTGGAGTATGTAAACATGTGCTCATAACTGTAATGAACTGTACATTTGTAAAAAAAACGCAGCTGTTGTGTGTGTGTACTGACTCGGCCTAGGCCATGTACGGGGTTCGGTCCCAGCAGGACCCTGCACACCCCAGCATTCCGTCCGTGCTGGAGGCACGGGTCCTATATTAAAACACTTCCGGGTTTACCCCTCTCCTGCACCTTGGAAACGGTTCAAATATATCTAATAACTACAAGAAGCACATTAAAACCTATTTTGTCCTGCGTCATCTCACTCTCACCCTCACCACAAATCTCAATGTCTTACTGGCTCTCTGGCCCTGATGGTTCCGGCGGCGGTGCCTGCTCCTCCCGGCCGGCCTTGGACCGGACGCGCTCCAGAACCGGGGGGAGCCGGAGTGATTGTGAGCTCAGCTGCGTTCCAGGCCTGGTGTCCATGGCAGTGTCCAGTGAGTGCACACAAGGGCCCTGAGCAGCGCTGAGACACAGGACTAGGGGGTCCTGTGCCCAGGCTCACAGTGTGGCCAAGGGTGCACATGAAGTGGGCAGAGGAGGGACTGAGAGCTCAGTGCACATTCCAGGCCTGGTGTCCATGGTGAAGTGCGCATTGAATTCACACGGGTCCACAGGGGCCCCGAGCTGCGCAGAGACACAGAACTGGGGAGCCCTGTGCCCAGAATCACAGTGTGCCCAAGGGTGCACATGGAGTGGGCAGTGGAGGGACTAGGAGCTCAGTGCACATTCCAGGCCTGGTGTCGTAGGTGAGGTGTGCAGTGAGTGCACACATGGGCCCACAGGGGCCTAGAGCAGCGCAGAGACACAGAACTAGGGGGCCAGTGTGCACAGGATCACAGCGTGCCCAAGTGTGCACACAGAGTGGGCAGGAGAGGGACGGAGAGCTCAGCTGCATTCCAGGCCTGGTGTCCATGGTGCAGTAAGTGCACACGGGGCCACAGGGGCTCGAGCAGCGCTGAGACACACGACTAGGGGGGCAGTGTGCACAGGATCACAGTGTGGGCAAGGGTGGAGGGACCGAGAGCTCAGCTGCATTCCAGGCCTCGTATCCATGGTGCAGTAAGTGCACACAGGGGGAAACAGGGGCCCCGAACAGCGCTGAGACACAGGATTAGGGGGCCAGTGTGCACAGGATCATAGTGTGGACAAGGGTGGAGGGACTGTGAGCTCAGCTGCATTCAAGGCCTGGTGCCCACGGTGCACTGCTCATTGAGTTCACACAGGGGTCCACAGGAGCCCCGAGCAGCGCAGAGACACAGAACTAGGGCGGACCTATGCCCAGGATCACAGTGTGCCCAAGGGTGCACATGGAGTGGGCAGGGGAGGGACTGAGAGCTCAGTGCACATTCCAAGCCTGGTGTCCATGGTGAAGCGTGCAGTGAGTGCACACAGGTGCACACAACGGCCCACAGGGGCCCCGAGTAGCGCTAAGACACAGGACTAGGGGGGGGGGCCTGTGCCCAGGATCACAGTGTGGCCAAGGGTGCAAACAGAGTGGAGAGAGGAGGAGGGACTGGGAGCTCAGTGCACATTACAGGCCTGGTGTCCATGGTGAAGTGCTCCCTGAGTTCACACAGGGGTCCACAGGGGCCCCGAGCAGCGTAGAGACACAGAACTTGGGGGACCCTATGCTCAGGATCACAGTGTGCCCAAGGGTGCACATGGAGTGGGCTGGGGAGGGACTAGGAGCTCAGTGCACATTCCAGGCCTGGTGTCTATCGTGAAGTGTGCAGTGAGTGCACACAGGTACGCACAACGACCCACAGGGGCCCCGAGCAGCGCTAAGACACAGGACTAGGGGGAGTCTGTGCCCAGGATCACAGTGTGCCCAAAAGTGCACACAGATTAGGCAGGGGAGGGACTGAGAGCTCAGCTGCGTTCTAGGCCTGGTGTCCATGGTGCAGTGTGCAGTGAGTGCACACGGGCCCACAGAGGCCTAGAGCAGCGCTGAGACACAGGACTAGGGGGCCCTGTGCCCAGGATCAAAGTGTGACCAAGAGTGGAGGGACTGTGAGCTCAGTGCACATTCCAGGCTTGGTGTCCTAGGTTAAGTGTGCAGTGAGTGCACACAGGGGTACACAGGGCCACCGAGCAGCGCTGAGACACAGGGCTAGAGGGGCCCTGTGCCCAGGATCACAGTGTGGTCACGGTTGGAGGGACTGCCAGCTCAGCAGCATTCCATGCCTGGTGTCCTACGTGAAGTGTGCAGTGAGTGTACACAGGGGCCCAGGGGGGCCCTGAGCAGCACTGAGACACAGGACTAGGGGGCCCTGTGCACAGGATCACAGTGTGGCCAAGGGTCACAGATAGTGGGCAGAGGAGGTATTGTGAGCTCAGTGCACATTCCAGGCCTGGTGTTCTAGGTGAGGTGTGCAGTGAGTGCACACAGGGGCCCTGAACAGCACTGAGACACAAGACTCAGACCTGGGGGCCCTGTTCACTGGATTGCAGTGTGGCCAAGGGTGTACAAAGAGTGGCCAGAGGATGGACTGAGAGCTCAGTGCAGATTCCAGACCTGGTGTCCATGGTGCAGTGTGCAGTGAGTGCACACAGGTGCACACAACGGCCCACAGGGGCCCCGAGCAGCGCTAAGACACAGGACTAGGGGAGCCTGTGCCCAGGATCACAGTGTGCCCAAAAATGCACACAGATTAGGCAGGGGAGGGACTGAGAGCTCAGCTGCGTTCCAGGCCTGGTGTCCATGGTGCAGTGTGCAGTGAGTGCACACGGGCCCACAGGGGCCTAGAGCAGCGCTGAGACACAGGACTAGGGGGCCAGTGTGCACAGGATCACAGTGTGCCCAAGGGTGCACATGGAGTGGGCAGGGGAGGGACTGAGAGCTCAGTGCACGTTCCAGGCCTGG